>CM071915.1:13884650-15135537 GCA_036785865.1 Coffea canephora
AAAGAGGGAGAGAACTTATTGAGAAGGATTCCCAACGTTCGCCGACTTAAATTTTCGATTGTCAGACTAAGAAATGGAGTGTTGAACATGAGTCGACTGAATGCCTAGAATCGCTCACCTGGCGGGGCAATTACTCCTCAGGTTCATGGGAACATGTTGAGCTTTCCTTTCCCATGAATTTGAAGAAGTTGTGTCTTGGCGATCTGCGTCTTCCCTGTAGTAAAATGTCATTGGTTGAACAACTACCCAACCTTGAAGTCCTCAAATTAAGATGGCGGTCAATGGAGGGCCAAAAATGGGAGCTGATGGAAGGAGGATTCCCTAAACTCAGGGGCTTGACTTTGGAATATGTAAAGATTGTTGAGTGGACAGAGGCAGAGCCTGACAGTGATGATTACTTCCCGTGCCTTCAGCAATTAAAACTCGAAGGAATTCCTAATTTGGAAATGATGCCTGCTTGTTTAGGGGTTATATCTACTCTGGAAACAATTACAGTGAATTTTTGCGGAGATGGGTCAAATCTTTAGTAAGGGAAATTGAAGAAGCACAGGAATAATGGAAATGAGAATCTTAAGATCATCATCATATATTGAGCTGGTGCAATATCTGGTAATTTTTTTTTTTTTGTCATCACCATCAATTGGCTTGTAGAAATAATCATGCTTTTTATTTTTAAACAAGTTTAATTTATATTAACCATTTGGTAAGCTTTTTTTGTACTTCAGTTGCCTGTAATGCATGCACGAGCACATTGAAATTGATGAACAAACAACTAATTATTACTCAGTTTTTTTTCTTGATGATATCATCAGGGAGTGCTACGGTGGTTTTTCCTCTTCAGATTGTAATTGATCATCTGCGTGGTCTGGCTTTCTTTGGTACTTTTGTGGAAGATTGAGGTAAAGGTTGAAAGGATCGATGGCTCTTTTCTTGTTAAGATATGGTGGAAACAAACATGAGATTATTCAGATATTTTGCTGTTGGCCTATTTTGTGTAATTTCGTTTTGCTGAATTTAATGATGGTTTTGTGCTATTTCTTTTCAAAACATGTGTCAATTTGCCGTCAAGGAACTTTGTTATCTTTTTTTTTCTTTCTATTTGAGGTTCAAACTCCATCATTTTTTTTTTAATGTTTGAGCTCATGATTCCTGGAAGAATATGATAGCCCAATTTGGAAACCTCTATGATCATCTCTTTTTAAAAGGAGGAAGAGTTGCCAAAAATAGATTGAAGGGTACGTATTAGCTTGAAAAATAGAGGATACTGGACTTGACATTGTTATAATTCTTGAGTTACGCACCCCAAAAGTAACGAAGAATCACTTGTTCATGAAGTGGGAGTCTCCTACGAACCACAGACTATACGTACGGGACCAACCTCATGCGACTTTCTCCATGGTACAAAGTAGCCAGTTTAAAAGGAGGAAGAGATGCCAAGAAAGTGATGCCCGTGTTGACACTATACTTGTTTTGAAGCCATATTCTTGACTCGAGAGTAATCAACATGTGAGTCGTTGATTTTCTTTCCCGATAACTATTGGTTGGCTCGTGCAGAATGTTCACAATTTTAGTTCTTTAATACATATATGAATGAACATGTTTGATTTTTTTTTTCTTTTTTAAAAATATGACTATTTTTTTTCTTGAGTTCCTACGGGAAAAAATTCTTAAATTGTGATGGAAAAAAAAATGTATTCTACAAAGGGGTAATTTGTGGAATTGATTCTAGACTTGTGATCTTCGCATTTGTGAAATGCGAGTTCAAGTACCTCGCATTTCACAAATGCGAGGTCCAGTAATTTCACCAAAAAAGAAAAAATAAATCGCATTTTTCTAATGCAGGTTTCTCAGCTCGCATTAGGAGAATGCGAATTTAGTACCTCGCATTTCATGAATGCGAGGTACTCTTCCCATTATCGCATTTGTGTTCAGTCCAGAGTCCCTTTACTCTTTCCGTGCAGCTTCCTCACTCTCAGATTAAATGTTAGTCTGAGCTTTGTCATCGGAAATCAGAGCCACGGCATTGTCGTCGGAAGCCGTCGGACTTCTCCTCGGAAGCTCTGGAATTTTGTAGAGGTGCGGCGTATCTCCTCAGGCGAACTTCTTCCCTTCCGAAGCTGTCATCGGAAGCTCTCTGCCATTGCAGGCTTCCCCTTTGGGAACCCATCTGTGGTAGCTAGCTCCATTTAAGTCCGGCATCTCTTTTCTTCTCCATTTGCCATTCCTTTCACCAGAAACAGCATAAGAGGTAAGATTTTTGTTTTCTGAGTTTTAATTTTTTCTGGGATTATTTGTTTGTACGAATTGAAGTGGCTTTTATGATTTGGCAAATTATTGGACATTGTTGTTGTTAGGGTTGGCAATTTATAATGCATGTGGAATAGATTACATGTAAGGGGGAAAAATAGGAAAAGAATCCAAGCCACTTGTGGAATATCTGTTTCTATGGTCCAAATCTAGAAAAAAAATTAGCTAATGTGCATCACCATTCAAAATCATTTAACTAGAACAATGAATGATAGCAAATAGAGGGGTGCCAAAACTGTGCCCTTTTTACTTGAAAGGCACAAAGATAACTTTTCTTTCATAATTTTGCTACTGATTTAGTGATTATATTGCTGTAGTAGTTTTATGTCTATTTTGGAAGATTTTCTAGCTATTTGTTGTCTTGTGGCAGTTTTCTAGCTATGAAGCGTAAAAAGGATATACTTTGAGAAAACATTCCAATCTTGTTGCCATTGTCGTATTCTAGCTACCACTTATCTAAGGTTGTAGATGTTTTGAAATTATATCATAATGTACTGTGTTTTCATTTCTTTCCTATGTATTTAGATATTTTCCTTGCCATCATTTGCAGGACCCTGTCATTTTCCTTCCATGTCATTTGTAGGACCTTTTTTTTTATTTTCTATAAGTATGTTTTCTATACCTATGTTATTTAGTTTACCAACGCATATTTTCTTTGAAATTGGGGGAATAGATCCAGAAAGGTATATCGGAACAAGCAAGATCTACGGGAACGAGGTGGTTCATCTGAACAAATCCCTCATTGCACCCCAGATCCTCTGCTCCAGTACCTTATCTTGGTTTTCTGTGATCTCCATCATATTCATGTAGGTGCATACAAAGTTTTCGACACAAGCCAGGAGACTTGAAGAGGCTTTGATTGGTACCACTAGGAAGTTGTCCGCACAAGTGCATCGTCAGAATCTGAGGCAAATCATTGGGTAAGTCATGTAGTTTACAAGTAGATTTAATTGTAGTCATATTAATGTTCTAATTTTTTGAACTTTGCTTGGATTCGTTTTATGGTGAATTCATGAATGTATAGTGAGACCCTCTACTGTAGTATATTTTTTAATTGCATGTTATGTCGGTTGACAGGGGAGTATAAGAAATTACTGTTGTTTCACACTCTACTATATACATTATATTATTATTGTAGGTTTGTCAAATATCACAGTTTCTTGTGTTCTTTAAGAAATTATTGTATATGAAATTATTGTACCGTATTTGCAGTGATCTAAATTATGTCATATTTCTCAATTGTTTGAAAATCGATGTGCCTATGTTGGTTGGCAGGGAGTTTTAGCCCAGTTACAGGGGAAACTCTGTCAAAAAATTTTTAAAATATTTTTGGGTGTTTTTGATTAGTGATTGCCTTAAGAGTATAATAAGACGAATTGGCAACAATATGGACTGAAAAGGTGGAATGCTTGGAAACGTTAAATAAAACAAGATATCTGCCCGCATTTAATAAACTTATACTCAATTTAATTAGGAATTGTTAACTAACATTTTGGCATGATTCGTAATAATGTATAGGCGGTTAGAGGGAATATTAACTTAGGTATATAACTAAAAATATGTATACAAGACAAGCATGTATCACATTTGCTTGTACTACTAAAATATGAGAAAATTCTTAAATTGTGATGAAAAAAAAGATATTCTACAAAGGGGGTAATTTCATGCCAACTTGTTATTAATGACAAGAACTCGCTCAAACAATTATACTTGAATAACAGCTCCCTTATCCTTACAAAATTTTAAACCCTGTGTACGAACTTTATATTAAACACCCCTTACTAAAGCTAACATTTATGGAGGTAAAGGCAAGGTTTGAAGTGAAAATGCTTAATATTCCCGCTGCACTACTTTTGTCTTTTATACCAATTCTATATTTAGTATCGCTATTTGGAACCTATACCTTTTGCAAAAAATAGTGGGATTTTCTGAACTATTTATGATTTGACAATTCTAGTTATTATTAATTCCCTAAACACCCCTTTCCTCGATTTTTAGTCTTCTTACGTTAACCTCTGTTTAAATTATCCTCATCATTCTAACCATTATATATGGAAAAAACATAAGAATTGTAAAACTATACCTACACTTTTGAATGTGATGCAAAGTTTAGATTTGGTGTGAAATTTGGATGAAAAAATCATGTGGGTTATGCTATTTTGTTGCATTTTTCCTGGGTAATTTAGTGGTAAATTTGGACCACATAAAAAAGTACTGATTGTTATTTGTTATATATTCTTGTACCACATGAGCTAACTTATGTTATTCCAAAATAGGGAGTCTTTTCACACGTATGTCTATAGAAAAACCTCTGCGAGTGTCTGTTTATTGGGAAGGTAGAATACACTACGAGGATGGGTCAATTTGTTACTTGCCTCGTACGTGCAATCGTACATTCTCATTACGATCCAGAATTGGATATGATGAGTTGGTGGATAGAATTTATCAATATATGGGGGTCGATAGGGGGTTGTTCAAGTTTAATATATTTCTCCGCCAACCTTGTGGCCGGAGCTCTTATAATGTCTCCCCAGTGGTGGATGATGAAACTCTGGAGATAATGTATGATGCATGGAACGAAATTGTCCCATACATCGCAGAACTTTATATCGAGAAGGGGGAAATATTCCAAAATCCTCGAGTCACCGGGACATTCATTTCACCAAATACCAATTGTGGTCCGATGATGTCGCTTGTCCATGCATGCATGGATCCAACAAGGTTTCGACCAAACTTTAGTACAGCAGTACCTGAGACAACATCGGTATCACAAATGGCCCAGGGGGATTGTGTTAGGGATTCGTTAGAGCCACGTCTTCCATCAGGCCTAAGGACGGATGTTGAATATGTTCAAGGCCTAGACTCGATTCAAAGTTTTAGAGATCGAGAATCACCGGAACATGTTGGTAGTTATGGCTTGGATTTCACTGCCAGTCCAAGTCATTGTAACAGCCCCCTATTTCAATCCTCGGAGCATGATGTGGAAGATGTAGAGGAATCTGAGTCGGTTGAATGTGTCAGGCAGTGACTCGGATGGTGAAAATGAACAACGTGGAGTCCACCAGAATCTCGAGAACCATCAGCCCTTTGATGCATCTGGCAACCTATCATATGCTCCACGAGAATTGAAATTCTTCTCTAATCTTGGAAACATAGATGATGACGAGCATCTCACTGATGAAAGTGAGTTGGAGCGCATTGTGACATTCAGTGAGGAGAATAATAATATAAGGATGCATATGAGATTTGAAAGCAAACAACAGTTGAGCAGGGCTATTAGAATGTGGTCTATCAATAATAATAGGGAGTTTAGGGTTGTTGAGAGCAAGAGGAACTCCTGGGTTGCCAAATGTAAATCTGCATTCGAAAGGAGTTTCACCACCGCGGCCGACTCATCGGAACCTCCATGCGACTGTGTGTCCGAGCAGTGAAAAAAAAGACACATGGATTGTGGCAAATAACTAAGTGGGTGAACGATCACAATTGTCTAGGTGATTTGATCAGTAATAGCAATGCTAGCTTCACATCGTCGGTTATTGCTAGACACATTGTTCATAGCATTGAAGACGATCCTGGGTACAAAGTAAAGAGTATAGTAAGTGATATTAAAGAAGTGTTGAAGGTGGATGTTTCTTATAAAAAGGCTTGGTACGGCAGACGCAAAGCTATTGAACTTGTATTTGGTTCTTGGGATGCCAATTTTGCCGATCTACCAAGATATGTTGATGCACTTATGAAGTCAAATCACGGTACTGTGATCAGGTGGTTGCACCATTCTGATAGTACGGATCACGTGAAGACATTTAAATATGTGTTCTGGGCCTTTGGACCGGCTATTGATGCATTTCACATGTGTCGACCGGTTATATGTGTTGATGACACGCATTTGCGAGGCGAAAATAAAGGCAAACTACTTGTTGCTGTCACGCAAGATGCCAACAACAGGATTATTCCAATAGCTTATGCCATAGTCGACGAAGAGACTATTTCTAATTGGTCTTGGTTCATGGAGTAATTTAGATACCACGTAGCCCGTGATCGGTGTCCTATTTGTGTCATTTCAGATCGGCATCATGGTATCATTTATTCGATGACACATTTTGACTATTGGCAAGAACCTTTGGCCTTTCATAGGTTTTGCCTACGACACGTTAGGAGTAACCTAATGACTCATTTCAAAGGTTTGCACCTAAGAAGGTTGTGTTGGGCAATGGGAAGAGCCAGACAATTGCGCAAGTGGCGGGCATTCAAACGAGAATTGAGGAGCACGTTTCCAGACGCATGGACTTATCTGTCTAACATTGAAATCGAAAAGTGGTGTCTAACACATGACGGTGATCATCGGTGGGGTATTCTGACAACCAACATATCCGAAAGTTGGAATAATGTACTTAGAGGAGCACGTCATTTGCCTATCCGGGCTTGTATTGATTTGACTTTTCATCGGACAGTTGAGTTATTTAAAAAAAGAAGAGAGGAGGCCAGACATTGCCGTAATCCATTTCCTCCAAAGATATGGCGGAAGTTTAAGAATTCGGACCAGAAAGCGGGAAGTCACAGGGTTGTTGAGTTCGATGGCTCTTCCGGGGTGTATAAAGTTGTGACTGGCCGACGTGTGGATGGCAAAGGGGGTAATACACAAACGGTCAAATACTTTGAAAAAACTTGCTCTTGTGGTAAGTGGCAGTGCTACAGACTGCCATGTTCGCACGTGTTGGCTGTGTGCAGGCACTGAAGGGATAATCCAGGATCGCTTGTAGACCCTCAGTTCACAAAAAGGCGATGGGCAGTGCAGTATTCAGGAAAGTTTAACCCTATGCCACATCGGGATACTTGGCTCCAATCAGATTGGGAGCTGCAGGCAGATAGAAGTAAATATGTTGCCCGTCGGGCGGGAATGGTACGAGCTAGAAGAATTCGGAATGAGATGGATGAGAGAGACCCGGAGGAACCAAGAAGGTGTACAAATTGTCATCAGTCGGGCCACAACAGAAGAAATTGCCCTAATCTTAGAGTTTGATTTTGTGTCTTAGCCAATACATCCATTGTGCTAGTCGTACCTGGGTGGGATTTTCGAAGTAGTATATTATATGTGATACCTTTTCGATGAAACATTTTCATGACATTATAATTCTCATGTATTTTGAGCGTTTTCGCATATTATAAGTCGATATAATATGAATTCGCATCTAGATCTCCTATTCTACTTTTCTAATGTGTGTGGTCGTATTTCTCACGTATGCATATTGTAGAGCAGGATACCTATTTTTAGTATGGCAGACATCCCTATACAGCCAGATCCACATCCGGGTCCATTTGTGTATGATGTTATACCACCAGGCTCAGTTCACCGGGCACATTCTATATTTCACGGGCATATTGTGGGTGATCAGCTGGATGTTAGGAGATGTGATAGGGGTTTTTTGGAGCATACACCTATCCTCGAAACTGTTCCGCATTATATTCGATTGGCGGGTTTTGGAGGGGTATTAGAGTGTGGATATATGATGATTGATCATGCCTTGATCACTAGTTTAGTGGAGCGGTGGCGCCCCGAGACTCATACATTTCATCTCCCCGTTGGGGAGACGACGGTTACCTTACAGGATATAGAGGTCCTGTGGGGTCTACCCATAGATGGACCTCCAGTTACAGGGATAGATACATCTCATACCATTGAGGAGTGGAGAAATTTATGTGAGGAGTTGCTTGGTTTCCCTCCAATGATGTCCGATTTTGATGGACAACGGCTCAAATTGGGGTGTTTATCTAGAGTATTAGATGTAGAGCTGCCACCGGATGCCCCGGATGTCCAATGTCGACAGCTGGCCCGCATATACCTACTTCTGCTGTTAGGGGGCCACTTATTGTCCGGTAAATCCGGCAATAAAGTCCCGCTATTGTATATGCCATTATCACGAGACTTGGAAACTGTTGGACAATACAGTTGGGGCAGTGCGGTTTTAGCGACTCTGTATCGTTCATTGTGTGCCGCAACATCTCCCTTCAGATCTTCTATTGCCAGACCATTAGTTTTGCTACAGGTACAGTACCGTAATTGGTATCTTGGCTTTATGTACCCGTTAATTCACTACAACATCAAAGGCAGTCGAATTCAAATCTAACTTTTTTTCCAGCTATGGGCGTGGGAACGGATACCTACAATGCGTCCTGATCGAGTGCAACCGTTAGAGCACTATCCTGGTCCATATGGAGCTCGGTATGTATATCAGATATATATATATGCACCTAAAAACGAGAAGACGCTCGAGACATTTATATTTGTTGTAAAGAGTCATGATTTATTCAATGCAGGTGGAATGTTCAATTAGATCTACATAGAGTAGCGAGACATGTTGTGTCCATATTTCGAGATCAGTTGACAGGCCTACGTGATCTTCAGGTCTTATTTTTAGATATAAAAAGCACTATATTATCCTGTATCTAATTTGGCTATATTATACCATAGTAAATAATTTGTGTCTGGAATAATTATTGTCTTGCAGTTCATATGGCAGCCATATTCGGAGGATGTGCTTGCTTCTCTGCCTGCATATTGTACAGCAGGACGCGCTATTTGGAGATCTGTCACATATCTAATATGTTGGGGAGTTGTCGAGCCACATCTTCCGTATCGCGTCATGAGACAGTTTGGATATTATCAGTCCGTGCCTGATATGAGATTGACCGAAAATCAAGCAGCACTATATTCTTTGGATCGTCGTGGCAAGGGGAATCAGAACTGGATAACTACACATGGAGCATACATTGATGTGTGGACTGATCGTCATTCTCATGTGGAAGACGGTGTTGTAGCTGAAGATCCTAGATATCCATCCGATGAGTATCGTCAGTGGTATCGCGAGCGGACAGTGCTGTATGTTTCAAATCCTACTAGGCAGCTCGCTTTTCCGGAGGGCTTTCAAGGTGATAGCGCCAGAGCTCAATATCTGGTAAGTTTTTCTTACAATTTATGAAATAGATTCCCATCCAAGTCGCTATAGATTTAACTATATTAATCCTTATGCATCCCAATATTTGCACACCAGATGGATGCTATGACTCAGGTGTATTACATGGCAGAGACCTCTGTAACACAGAGTGACGAACAGCACGCGAATTATTTTAATGCAATGAAGGACTTTGCATCCATGACATTGGAAACTGTAGGGGAGTCTTCCCGACTTGCATTTCGCCCTCCACGAGTGCCACAGCCAGTAGACCCGCGTCGCGTTGAAAGAGCTCTTAGGAATGTTCACGGAGGCCAGCATGGTGGTGGACGGCGTCGTAGATTCCGATCACCAGAACCCACCGTCCAAACTGGATTTGATACTAGCTCACAGGCTACTGAGCATCCATGCACCTCTACGGGACCTATTGCTCATTCTAGGTCCCCAGTGTCTATGGCGGAGTTCACGGTCAATACAGACTTATATCACGGCAGTGGTGAACAACATGTGGGAGGTATAGATGCAGGCCAAGGTACCCAAGCACTGAATGCTAGACTTGAGTCACAAATTACTCAAGTCGATATAGTGATGCCAGCCCAGCCACGTCGAACACAAAGAGTACACAAACCTCGAGGATGTGGCACTCATGGAAAGCTTGGACATCACTGATATTCAAAACTCTACTTGTGTGATTGTGTTATTCAATATTATTCTAAGTGTTGGGGACGAAAATGTGTGGTCTATGTTGTAGTAGTTTTATGATACCAATGTGGACAAGTTGTTGGAAGTATTGTTTAGATGAAATGGAGTGGTCTATTTTGGATTTGCTGGCAGGGAGTTTAGTCCACTTTTAAGGGGAGATTATGTCAAAATTTTTTCAAACTTAAAAGTAAATGTACATATATATGTATATTAATTATAATAAATTACAATAAGCGAAGGCATTTTGAAAATGAATTAATACATATATACATAAAATGTATATACATATATTTATCATATAATAATTTATACATTAATATAATATTCATTTATAATTTATACAATCATTACATTTATATTATATTTATATTATGTAGTCCAAGTCAATATAATATATTTTTGTATTTTTATATAATTATATTAAATATTTTTATTTATTAATGTTTATAATGTTTTTACAAACACATAATACTATATCAATATTTAAACAATAAAAATACTCAATTATAAAAACTTATTAATTAGGTAAATTACAAAACTGTATTAATTAGGAGAATGCGAGATTAAGAATGCCCATGGAATGCGAGTTACTCAATCATTTATATTAAGAATTCCCAATTCCCAGACAAACCCCGGCGCCGGTGTTTATGTTTATGTTGAGCCGGTGTTAACCTGGAGCGCAAAAGGCCATTCTTATTCCCAGTAAAACACCGGCGCCGGTTGTACACCTCCTAAGGTGCGCCGGTGTTTCCCTGGAACCCCTAGGCAGTTCTCACGGCCAGAACAAGACCGGCGCCGGTGTTTCCATATCAGACACAGCCGGTGTTTCACTGGAGAGACCGAGGTCAACATACAGTTTTATAACACGGGCGCCGATTATACTCATCTCTGCATGCGCCGGTGTTTCCCTGGAACGCCAACATTACCAATCCAAAAAAACACCGGCGCCAGTCTTACTCATGCTAAGATGCGCCGGTGTTTCCCTGGAACGCCAAGGTCAACATACATAAAAAAAACACCGGCGCTGAGCCGGTGTTTGTATGACATACAGCAACTGAACCGTGGCTTTGGAACATTGACTTTTTACCAAATTTTCAATTTTGACCGCAATTGTGAAAACCTAATTTTCACTTCTTCACTATTGGGTCAGGCAGCCTTCACGACACTCTTCGCTTCCCCGTTTCAGCTCAATTCATCTGCTTTGATTCTCATTTCTCAGCTGGTTCATCAATTTAGCTCAGCTGGGTTTTGGTTATCCCCTTTTCCCCTTTTATTCCTTTCATCTTCGACGCTTCACATTTGGTTGCTGGGTTTGTAGCCTTCGCCGCTTCAAAGCCTTCCGTCCCCTCGGCCCTCTTCCGTCCCCATAGCCGCCGCTTCATTTCTCAGCTACTACCCATCTGCGGTTTTACCAGGTTTGTTTATCCTTTTTCCCTTTTTTTTTTCATTTCCTTCACAAATTACTGGGTTTTGGTTGCCCTACCGTCCTCTCGGCCCTCATAGTCAATGTTACTCATACTGCTGTAATTTTTATCAATTTATGATGAGAATTAACTTGTCATTGCATATGATCCTTATTACATCCCTATGAGCACGTTTCCATATTTTTTTTTGGTTTGTCCTAAAATACATAAGCTGATTAGCCTAAATAAAATTAGATAAGCTGTCTCCCTTCAGATGTTCTAGGTGTTTTCAGATAATGTTTGGACTAAAGTAGATAATTTGGTTGGCCTGTTGTTGAGTTGCGCCGTTGCTGAATCTGGAACTTAATTGGGAGGCATTTGTGTTAATGTTTTTGGCTGACAATGAAAAATGTCAATTAATTGGTGGTCAGGTATTAGATGTTGGTACTAAACTGTTAAATTCGCGGTACTTCACTGTTAAATTCCACTGTTAGGCCTCAGTAAAAGTGTTTTTATTTTGGTATCATCTGAAAACTGGATTAAAAAAAGGGAAAAAAAAGTCGTCGGACTTTAAGTTGGACAGCCTATCATATGCTCCCTTGTCTCACTTAATAACAGTAATTCATAACCACGTCATTGTGGAGTTGTATTATAATTTGATATTGAAGATGTAGCCAGTTTAACTGTTATTCAAGTACTTCCATTTGGCGAATTGGGATGAATTTTTGGCACGTTTGATTACTTGGTGAAGTGAAGTGAGAATTTGACAGAAGCTGAGCAAAATTTGCATCTCAATTGTTGAACAAATCTTATATATGGTCTTGAAAATGCTTAATATAACAGCCCTAATCTTAGATATAATAACCATGACTCTCTCAATAATAATCTCATACTACCATTTATCATACTTGCCAGTCTTTCAATCTTTATCTATTATAGGTCAACATTTAATCCTATAATTAGAAAACTTTATGTACCAAAGTGCAGTGACACAAAGATAGCTGGATGAGTGACAATTTGATTTTCTGTACAGCAAGGTTCTTTTCTTTATTTGGCCAAAGCTTTTTCTGCTTCTGTCTATAAGACCATATGTTTATACATATCCGGTTTCTGTCCTTTTGGTTTAAATTCTTCAAATCATGTGAGCCAGACAATCCACCATTAGTGTATTTGACAGACGCTGGGATGCTAGTCCACTTATTAAATAATATAAGTCCCTTGCTAGGCTCTTGCTACTAAATCATTCCGTGACCTCCTGTTTGTGAAAGCCCTTTTACTTCCATTAGATCGAAAACCTTTTGTCCGTGGGTCACAATAGAAAACCTTTTGAGGAGATTAATTAGGTGTTGTTTGATTTAATCAGTTTTGGTCAACGAAGCAACGTTGCAAACTTGAGTCAGTTGACAATGCCACCTAGGAATACAGAAAGAGGCACACGAAAGAGGAGTCGGGACCAAAACAGCGGTGCTAGCACCAGTGCAGGCCCCAACTTCGATGTTAGTAGGTTCACTTCAGTTGAAAATCAACATTGGTATCTCGTTCGTGCAAATAATACAGTTCTAGTTGAAGTGGACCTTGATCCTGTCTTTGATGGGAAATTTCACTTTCGAGAACAGTTTGCAACAATGGGGTGGGACTGTATGTTGAATCTACCTCGACGGTATTACCCGAATTTGGTGCGGCAATTCTATGCTAACATCTCGAATAAAGGGAATGTCAGTTCTGTAGAACTACAGAGTTATGTGAAAGGGGTACATATAACTCTAACGAGAGAGACTCTGGCCGACATTATAAGAGGTGATGACGAGGGTCCCACCTTTGAACATGGAAAGTACATAGTCCGAGGGGATCCAACATGGCAATTCGAGGTCGCTCTCCCTAAGTATGCCAATAGCTTTAATTCTTTTAAAACCATAGCGGATCCTGTCACGGGGGACTTAAGAATGGAATCGGCACCTATTCCCACACGGTGTCTTGCGCTCCGGCACAGTTTATTGGTATATTTGTTGAACCATAACATTTTGCTGGCTTCAAGCAGCAAGAATGAAGTCCGGGTAATGGATGTGTATTTCCTAGACAAATTAGAGGCTGGTTTAGGCAATATATCAGGGATTCCGATATCCACAATCATACTCGGTGCCATGTCAAGAACTGCAGGGTTTAAGGGGGCTAAGAAAGCACTACCCTATGCTAGGACACTAACGCGTATCTTTGAGCACTTCGGTGTAAATTTGATAGACGAATCGTACAACACTGCATCAGCAATGGTGAGCCAAGCCACAATGGACCGAATTGCCTATCGCGATGAAATGGAATTGGGTGAGGAAGAACAACAAGAAGAGGGCGAAAACAGGCAGGCCACAACTGATGCAGGGTCTTCTCAGGCTACAAATGGGCGAACGATTCAAGACATGATTGGAGCTGTGATCACTGAGATGCGTGCAATGCGTGAAGTGGTTGATCGGTTGGATGGGAGAGTACATGCAGTCGAGGAGCGATTGTCTGCGATCGAAGACAGATTGGAGGCATTGAGTGGTGGTCAAAACACAAGCTGAGTGAAGCGAAATGAATACGGAAATTAGTCACAGGCTGTAATCTTTGTTTTTAGATTAATCTTTTGTAGCTAATGTGCTAGGCATATGTTACAAGTCTAACACAGTTGACATGTCAATATATTGTTATTTCAATGTATGACTTATTGTTCAGATTGGGTGTTTTGTGTCTGGATTTGCTGGCAGGGCCGTTATTTCAATGTACGACTTATTGTTCAGATTAAATGTTTTGTGTCTGGATTTGCTGGCAAGGAGTTTAGGCCACTTTTAAGGGGAGACTCTGTTCAATTTTTTCCAAAAAAGATAAGTAAATGTATATATGTATGCATATTAATCATAATAAATTACAATAAACAAATAAGCAAATCTAAGTAGTATCAATAATAGCAAATTAGAGAAATTGATTAATCAATTATTAGTAGTACCAATACCAAAAAAATTAAATACTATTCTTGTTCATTCTTATTTTTTATTTAACTATAAATAATAATTGCTAACTTTTCTTTTTTATGTGGTATATAATATGTTACTTTTAATATAAGTAGTTGAGTAACTACGATTTCTCAATTAGTTTATAGATACTTAAATTATTGAATTACTACATTAATACACTTTGCAAAAAATGTTGACGTACTAGATTAATACACTTTACAACATATGCTACATATATTTTTTAACAACAAAGAGTTTATGGTAAACTATTAAGAATGAATTTAACAAATAAACAAATTTTATAAGTAATTTAACAATTATTACAATTTTTTTATGCAATTTTCTATGAATTTGTATTTATCGAATGCAAGCTAAAGTCCAACCAAAAAGCTTGCTACATTGGTTAACATTTATTCCCCGAACTTATTATCAACTATTGATGTCAATATTATGGGATCTTTTTTTTTGCAGTTGTGATGAATTTAGAGCCTTAAGTAGTCAAATTTGTAGAAATTTGCATTGCAAATTGTAAATCATAAAGCAAGAGAACATGGCATTACAACAGAAGCAAAAAGAAATATTTTTAGGCAAAATCTAGAATCCTGGTATTGGAAAGCAAACAACATAGGTACATAGTCAATACTTGATCATAAGTGTAAAATTGCACCTTGCAGCGCCCACTAGACAACGGAGTTTTGTGGTTTAATTGGAGGTATATGACCTCGCATTTCTGAAATGCGAGGTAGATATACCTCGCATTTCTTAAGTGCGAGGTACATATAACTCGCATTTCAAAAATGCGAGGTCATGTACCTCGCATTTCAGAAATGCGAGGTCAGCTTTTTTTTTTTCCATTTTTTTTAATCTCGGATGTAGAAAATTTAAGGAGACTTCGCATTCCTCAAATGCGAGCTGAAGGAGCTCGCATTTGAGGAATGTGAAAACCCCAAAAACAGAAACCACTACACAAAATACCCCATTTGTAGAATTTTTTTAAAAATCATCATAATTATAGAAATTTCTCGTTCCTACGGAAACTACCTGCCAAGTGTATTCTCAAAGTCAACCAAAACATGTCCTTAATTAAGATATAGTATATGGCTAATTTATGGAATAAGTAACTGTATATTACACATCAAATTTGCAGTAGATAGACATAAGGAAATTGCCTGGTTACCATTTTATTTGATACGAAGGGTACAAACACATTACCATGTACCATTAGAGCTATTTCATTACACCATGGATCTCAAAACTTCAACTTCATCTGGGCATCTCTCAGGAGATTGCACATGGTATCGTAAGAGGATCCCCCTTGTTCAGTGCATTCTCAGCACTACTCTTCAGTTTTTTGACTTTATCCCTCGTGACCTTTCCTTCTTTGTACTCCATCACAGTTCTCACCATTTTCTCGATCTCTTCTCTGTCCACAACTTTCTTAGCTGGTAAAATCTCCGGCCGGACCGCTATCCCGAGTTCCTCCGTTAGCATGGTGGCGTTCAGTCTTTGCTCCGCATAAAGCGGCCATGCAATCATTGGAACACCACTTTTGATGCATTCTAACGCTGAGTTCCATCCGCAATGCGACAGAAATCCCCCAACTGAAGGATGATTCAAGATCTCTGGTTGTTGGGCCCACAAGGGTACAACCCAACCCGTCTTCTTCGTTCGGCTGAGGAACCCTTCTGGTAAGTAATCCGGGGTGCCATCAGAAGCGCTCCCCGATGTGAAAAACGACTCATCCGCACCATTTTCTGCTGGTGGTCGAACCACCCATATAAACCTCTGTTGGCTCAACTCCAAACCCCAAGCTAGCTCTGTAATTTGCTGAGCTGATAGAGTGCCACCGCTTCCGAAGCAGACAAATATCACCGACTCATGTGGCTGCTTGTCTAGCCATTCGATCAACTCACTCTTTGGACCGGCCAGTTCGATCGGTCTTGTTAGCGGTCCGTTGGGATAAACCGGTGGCTTCACAACTGCCCATAAAGATTCATATCTTCTCAACGCTTCAAGTGATAAGGGCTCTAGCTCTTCCCAAGTGTTTATCAAGATCCCGTCTCCCAGCTGGAACTCCATCGCTTGCCTCAAGTACTCCCTGTACTGCGGGTCGTTCCGGTCTAGCATGGGGTCAACCACGTCCTCCCGTCGGACCGGTTTGCAACCTGGAATTTGGAGCGGCTCACTTTGATCAACATACTGACCATCTATTTGTTCATGAAGCACCGGGCAATACAAAGTTAATGCTGTAAACCATGCAGTGGAGGGAACGTACAAATACTTGGGAATGTTAAATTCAGTTGCAATCGGAAAGGCTTCCGTGCAGAAGAGGCCTGCAATTAGGACGTTCGGCCGGTGCTTGAGCAGCTGAGACTCTGCTGGTGAAGTGCTGCTGGTTGTGATGACTAGTACTGGAACTTTAACATCATGATGGGTTGCTAGCCTGTTTCCTAGGACAAGAACAGGGATGAGATGACCCAAACCGGGGCTTGCGAGAATGGCAACGTGAAGTTTTTGGCTATCCATTGGCTAGTAGCATCGTGAACGCCAACAGCTACAAAGGAAAAAAGAAAGGGTCCAGCCTTTATAGAATCAGGAAGTTCAACAAGGGAATATCAATCGAGGACCAAGATGCCAAGAGCGTACCCACCACCACCCCCCCCCGGCGGCCCAAACGAAAGTAATTTCAAGGGCAAATTCCACTTTACCCCCTGTGATTTAACATAACTCCTATGGTTTCAAAAACTATACATAACCCCTTCATGATTTGGATTAAAGTGTCAAAGTGACGGAAATGATCATTCTTAACGGAGTCACCTAAAATGCCAAAAATACCCTTATATAAAGTTGAAAATTATTTATTAACCAAGGGGGGTTATGTGTATATTTTAAAAATCATAAGGGGGTTATATGGTAAAATATAAAATCATACAGGGTTAATATATCATGTATCTATAAAGGTAATTTCGACATTTTTAGAAGTTCCATTACGAATGACTATTTCCGTCACTTTGGCACTTTAATTCAAACCATGAGGGGGTTATGTATAGCTTTTGAAATCACAGGAGGGTTATGTAAAAAAAGACTAAACCACAGGGGGTAAAATGTAATTTGCCGTAATTTCAATAATCTCATTTGCTATCCTAAAAATACTTCCCTCTCAAAAAAAAAAAAAAAAACCCGGTGAAAAATTTTAAAAATCTTACTTGTAAATGTGATTATATACCTTAAAAAACTATTTGACATTAAGTACTTGGCTCCAGACTTATCGTTTGCCAAGACATTTCAATTTTGCAACTACGACGTAACACGGTGAATTGATTTTGATAGACTAAGATATTCATCAATTTTAGTAGGATAATTGCAAGATGACAAACTGCAACTTATTTTTAAATTACAAGCAAATCTTAACCATTCATTTAATACAAATACATGCCTTATCGGAACAAAATTTGTAACTTAAATTTCTACACCCTCTTGTTGTCTTGCAGTAAAAAAATTTTGCCAACATGCATGGAAAGGATCAGGTACAGATATACATTTTCAGGCTTTCTTTGGACTGCTATGAAGGAAAATTTTTCGTTATATGTTAATATTCCTTTTACAAATGTTTAAATCACCTTTTTATCTTTCGAACAATTCATTCTAAAAAATGTTAAAGTAATTTTTTTCAAAAGCTCTTTAGAAAACACAATCCAAACAACCTAAAAAGGCGATTTTTTTCAGAAAATTTAATTTTGTGGATGTCTAGGGTCCACTCACGCAAGTAATGACGCCTTGGGAAGTCCATTATACAAACTTTTCCAACGTTGTAGCCATCACAAGGCGAGAAAAATAACTGCACGAAAGTTTATGACCATAGCATATTCGATTTGGTTGTCCCTTTTGGAAGGATGTGGGAACAAGCTAGTGAAGAGCAAGTGTTGGGTTGGGTTTGGGAATATGCAAGGTTTATAAAATCGTGATCCTACGTAGGATCGATTTTAGTTTCACAGAATCGGATCATAGGATTGTAAGTAGGATTGTAAGATCCCACTAAAAACTTTTAAATTTACTAAATTAATGAATTTGAGATTCATATACCATTTTGTACATTCTAAAAGATATCAAATAAATAAATTACTCATAAATATATAACATTTTTTACTTATTGTCACAAGTAATAAATAAGAGAACATAAACAGTTATTTGTCATAATTTCAAGTCTTAAAACCAAATGCTTTACAGTTTACACAATCATAATTTCAAATATAAAATAATCATCAACCTCCACAAATACTAAAAAGCCAAACATCCAAATCCAAGATTTTCAAGATCAAAATTAACTACTAAAATATCATCTGTTATTAATAAAACATATTCTTGATCTCAAGTAAAAGGAAGAATTCTTTAATAACAATGATGGCAATGGGAAACTTTTTAATCATGACCTATTATTACAAGTAAAAGAGCTGCTTTAGAAAGAGGAAACAATTCCAAATGAAAAATCCACCTACATAAGCTACTGCTTTATCTACACCTTCATTTCAAGGTTTCTAGAACCTTTTCCTCACAAGACTAAAAATATCTTTCTTTTCAGTTTCCATGATTGCTGTGTACTGGTGGAGACAAAGACAGACATTGACAGATAATGACTGTAACCTTTTATTTCTTCTCAATTTTTGTTATAGTTTGTAATACACTTTCTGATGCATTTGAAGATTTGCCCCACTTATTTTGACCTCCAGTGCCTTGCCATTTCAAAGCCATTCTTGGCATAATGATAATCCTCTACAGTTTGATCAATTTCAGCCTGTGTATTCATGACAAAGGGACCATATTGAACTACTGGTTCATTCAGTGGCTGCCCTCCTATTAGAACAAATCTCAGTGGCCTGGAAGACCTGTTCCATACACTGAGGCCTTCTCCAGGACCCAAAAGCAAAGCATGGTGAGCAGCAACAGGCGATGAATTCGGTATTCCAAACATCCCTTCTCCATCAATTGTGTACACAAAAGCATTCCAGGATTCTGGGATGCTTTGAAGGTTTGTTTGGATTGTGTTTTATTTGGAATATTTTTACTGTAACACTTTTTGTGATGTGATGTGTGTGAGATAAAAGGGTAATTGGGAAGATAAAAAGGTGTATTGAAAATTGTAATGATGATGTAAGCAGATAAAATTGGGGAAATAAAACACAATCCAAACAAACATTGAGCTCTTGTTTTCAGAGTCAAATCCAAGTACATTGTTGGGGTTCGCGTATAAACCGGAGAATGGACTCCCATTGATTCTCCTGCTAGATCAGATTCAAAGTTGTCAAAAAAAAGGTCACTAATTCAACATTTGGTAATGATAATGACTAGAAGCAATATTTACAGTTTATAGTTATGTGGTTTTACTTGTAAAATATGAAAAAAAAGAGGAATAAGGAGAGAAAAGAAAAGGAAAAAATAATTATAAATATCATTCTTTCTATATGCATACCCAACAAAGGGAGTTTTATTAAAATGGTAAGACTAATATTGCCATTTTAAATGGGCAACGAAGGTAAGTGTAATTTTTAAAATCTCAAGGGATCTCATTGAAATTGTTAGAAACCTCAGGGAAGGTTTTTGAAATTATTCCTTAAATTTAATCAAAAGAGAATATGAAAATATTCATGGGACATATATCATTTGGCCAAGAGAAAATAGATGGATTGGCCGGTTCAGAGAAAAAAGTATAAATAAGAAATTTTGAATTCAAATCCTCTCCCACTGTATCATTTGAGCCTCCAAAAACCTGGGTAGAGTTGCTCACATAAAAAATGGAGCAAGTAAGAATCACAAAGCTAGATATCGATTACATATTGTGAATGATATCTTCTCCCGTCTAAAACATTGCCCCTTAATTGAAGATTGAAACTTGAATTAAAGAACAAGAAAAGGGGTTGTCTGCTAGCCATGCTTGACCAGATCATTATCCGGTCAATCTGTCAAATTCTCCAGATGGACCCCCTGAATGTGGAAGAAAGAATATAACAAATGTTTAGAGTCGACTTGATTTCTAATAGCCCAATAAATGGTATTAGCCTGCATTTCGGTTCGTACTCTTCAAACTATTACCACTAATTCTTAGTCGACTAGTGGAAGTTTTCCACTTAAATACTAAGAATTGATATCAAACATTTAAAAATAGGTCTGTGGTATCATACCCATGAACCCTGTATTAAAAAGCAAGGAAAGGGAAGGTTCCCTAGCCGTGCCTGACCCGAAGAACAGCCAGTCTCCCATCTCTCCCATTTTCCAAATGGTCCCCCAGAATGTGGAAGGAAGACTAATGAGTAATGAGAAGACTAGAATTAATTTCCAATGGCCCAAGTAACACTGAAATGGGCATATAACTTGTGTTTGAACATGAGATTATTTGGAATAATTTTTTTAAAAAGTATTATATTATTAATCGCATTTAAGTCCTGACTCTTGAAAAGAAGTACTACTACTGGTTAGTAGAGATTTTCACTTCTTTAATCTAATCATCTTCTTTGACCATTGTATATCGGTAGCATTAATTTTGCAAGTTATCGTTTTACTATTTATATTTATTATGTTAGAGTTTACATTTGTTATTGTAATGCATATATTTTATGATATAATTGACACTAGTAATTGCAGAAATCCCAAAATCTCTGCTTCCACAAGCCCTCAATTTTTTTTTCTCATACTTGTTACTTTGTTGGCCATGATTATTAACCTCCAAGAAAAATAGTCATGATTTTTAATACGAGATAATTAGAAGAGAAAGTGATCAAATTTAGTGGTTTGATGAAGAAAGAAAACAATGGAAGAAAATTAGAGAGCTAGTAGCTTGAAGGTTCATTATATTTTGATCATTTATATTGTGACGTGTCTTGGATCATTTATATTTTGACGTCTCTTTGTTTTCTGTTCTTCCTAAAGTTTAACATATTAAACTGTGGATGCTTGAAGCAATAAAATAAACATATGAAAACAGGGACGCGCAATAAGAAAAGGGACCCATTGCTGCTATTGTCTTAAAACATAGGCTTTTATGTGATCCCTAATATCAAATTTCCCAATAATTCTATGAAACCCACAGCCACTTGAATGCGTCTGCAAGTGGTTTTTTGCTTTATTGAGGCAATATAAATGTATAGTAGATAAATTTTCCATTTGTAATTAGTTGAAGATAAATTTGGATTTTGGGTGAAGCCAGTTAAACCCAATGCGTGCCTAGCTCCAATTCCACCTAGTTGAATAATTGATCATCATTGCCTGGGGTCCACCTTGATGCCAATTCCACCTTCTCACCAGAAACAAATAAGAAAAGCAAAGAATTGTAATTTTCAGGAAAGAAATACTTTGCTAGCTCTGCAGTTAGGGAGATTTGTCTCTCTCTTAAAATTTGAGAGTGAAACTGACGAAAATCCCTCCAAAAGAGATCGAGATGGCCTCCACTTGCAGCGTCGATCGTGTCTTACTTGGTCTAGAGTCGATGTTCGTGTTGAACAGAGGCCGGTATGATCCTTATGATGTTTGTGTTGCAATCCCACACATGAAATTTCTCAAAACATTTGTTATGTGTGCAAGCAAGTGGAGCCAAAGCAATGATTTGTACTTGCAATCTGACAATGTTGTGAAGAAGGTGAGTCTTCCATCTTTCTTATCTTGCATCGAAGATACCTTTCACAAATATGCGGAGGATATTCACTCTCTTTCCCATGATGAGATATATGTAGTGTTACACGAAATTGAGAAAGAGATCATATCACTCAAGCAAGAAATCATCCAAATTTACTTTGCTTTGGCAAGCAGCAGGTCATTTCAATCAAATTCTTGTATGACAGATGATGAACTGTTGGAATTCATAGACCTCATCCTGCAAAATCTAGCAGATTTGACAAATGACTATATGAATTGGGGAATTAATGAATATGATCCTTTGCGTGCTGCTTTGAGTGCTCAAGTCCAAGATCTTGAAGCAAAGCTGACATTCTTGAAAAGCTTCATTCCCTTTGCCAAAATGCTAGGAACCGCAGATATTCCTGCCTTGCTATTGGCTCACTTTGAAGTGGTGGCTTTGACCGCAGCACGCCTCTCTTACATGTGTTCTTTTTGGAAAAATGTTGAGGAAATTCGAAATCCTGAGTTCTACTACAGAAGTACTTGCAGCTTCAAACTCCTCAGCATCAGAGCGGTTGATTTTCATGTCTACGAGATTTATAAGGAAGTACTTGCAGCTTCAAACTCCTCAGCATCATTACATACAGCAGTGAAGGATGAGCGGATATTGAACAACTTCAATGATTCTCTGATAAGTCGTCTCTGGGAGTTGTTATGCTGCAGCTCTAGCTTTGTGGATTCTATGAAAGATGAAATGCGAATACTCTATGCAGGACTCAGGTTTTTGAGAAGCATTTTAAGGGAGCATCATGAGATGATGGATGAACAAAACGAAAAAATTGGAGCTCTCCTTGGTGAGGCAGGCATTATAATATTCGCGCCCACTCTGAGCAGAGTGATAGAAGGAGAAGTTAGCTTCTCAGGATCCACCCAGGTTCTTGGTTTTTGTGATATGCTGGCCAATACCAACATCCATATCAAGCATTTTAAGGATCAGATCAGTGGCTCAAGAACTATAGAGAGTTTTCCTAATTCCTCTCATATCTTAAGAGCACCAGAAGTTAGCCAGACTTCCAGCCGCATGCTATCAAAAGGTAAAATGCCAATAGACCATGAAGTCATGCTTGGTCTTGATGATGAGGCAGAAAAAGTAATTGAACCACTTATCAAGCATTTTGAGGATCAGCTCAGTGTCTCAAGTACTATACAGAGTCTTCCTAATTCCTCTCATAGCTTAAGAGCACCAGAAGTTAGCCAGACTTCCAGCCGCATGCTATCAAAAGGTAAAATGCCAATAGACCATGAAGTCATGGTTGGTCTTGATCATGAGGCAGAAAAAGTAATTGAACCACTTATCAAGCATTTTGAGGATCAGCTCAGTGTCTCAAGTACTATACAAAGTCTTCCTAATTCCTCTCATAGCTTAAGAGCACCAGAAGTTAGCCAGACTTCCAGCCGCATGCTATCAAAAGGTAAAATGCCAATAGACCATGAAGTCATGCTTGGTCTTGATGATGAGGCAGAAAAAGTAATTGAACCACTTATCAAGCATTTTGAGGATCAGCTCAGTGTCTCAAGTACTATACAGAGTCTTCCTAATTCCTCTCATAGCTTAAGAGCACCAGAAGTTAGCCAGACTTCCAGCCGCATGCTATCAAAAGGTAAAATGCCAATAGCTCGTGAAATCATGGTTGGTCTTGATGATGAGGCAGAAAAAGTAATTGAACGACTTGTAAGAGGATCAAAACAGGTGGAAATTGTTCCCATTGTGGGAATGGCTGGGCTTGGTAAGACAACTTTAGCCAAAAAAGTTTACAATGATAATTCAATTATCTATAACTTCCACATTCGCCTTTGGTGTACTGTTTCTAAGGAATATAACAAGAAAAGCTTGTTAACACAAATTTTGTGCTCTGATGGAAAACACTCTAGGATGGATGAGTTTC
This sequence comes from Coffea canephora, assembly GCA_036785865.1. Lineage (NCBI taxonomy): Eukaryota > Viridiplantae > Streptophyta > Magnoliopsida > Gentianales > Rubiaceae > Coffea > Coffea canephora. The sequence goes on from CM071915.1 coordinate 13,908,548, forward strand.
AAAATCTGGATGAAGATGACTTGCTTGAAAAGCTCTATCAAAGGCTATTGAAGAATCAGTATCTTGTCGTTTTTGATGATGTCTGGGACATTGAGGTATGGAATGAGCTGAGAACTGCATTCCCCAATGACATGAATGGAAGTAGAATCATCTTTACGAGTCGATCTTCTAATGTAGCTTCAGAGGTACAATATGGTGGAGAACCTCACTATCTTCACCCACTCAGTGAGAAAGAAAGTTTCGAATTGCTGCAGAAGAAGGTGTTTGGAGAAGAAGAAGAATGTCCTCAAGCATTGCATGAATTGGGAATGGAGATTGTCAAAAAGTGCTGGGGATTGCCATTTGCAGTTGTTGTTGTAGCTGGAATTCTAGCAACTATAGAGCATGATATTTTGGTTTGGAAAAAGTTTGCTGAAAGTTTTACTTCAACCATGGTGTCTGGTACAGACCAGTGGAAGAAGTCCTTGGAGCTCAGTTACGAGCATTTACCATATCACTTGAAGGATTGTCTACTGTATTTTGCTGCATTTCGAGAAGATGAAAAAATTGGTGCCAAGAGTTTGATGCGTCTATGGATTGTGGAAATAATTGAAGGAAAGAGATCAGAGGATACTGCAGAAGAATATTTGATGGACCTAATTGGCCGAAACCTGGTCATGGTAAGTAAAAGCCGATCCATTGGTGGAGTCAAAACTTGTTACATTCACGATTTGATATTTGAGTTCTGTAAGGGCGAGGCGAAAGAAAAGAATTTCCTTCAGGTCCTGCGAGGATATGATGAGCTTTCTACCTTTAATGAGCCTCCCAACCTACCTCGGTTGTCCATTTGGTGCAGTGGAGAAGATTTTATGAAGTCAAGGCTATTTTGTCCGCATTTAGCCAGTCTGCTATTCTTTGATGCTACTCCAGGATATAAGAAGTTTGAGTTGCTTAATATCTCCTTCCTTTTTTGCATCTACAAACATCTTAACGTTCTGAATTTAGAGGGCATTGACCTAATGTTGAAGGAGCTTCCAGCTGAAGTCGAATCACATCTTTGTTTGAGGTACTTAGCCCTTAGTGCTTGGAAAATGCGATTCATTCCACCATCTATAGCCAAGCTCTCACATTTGGAAACCTTCTGTCTAAATTCTCACCAGATGGTTTCATTGCCAGATAGCATCTGGAACATGAAGAAGTTGAGGCATGTAGATGCATGAGTGGGGTTGTTATTCGTCTATCTTCCAACGACAACGGTGTTGAAAACCTCTCCACTTTACCCAATTTGGACACACTCTCTTGTTTGTATCTTTATGAAAAGGGAGAGAGCCTTTATGAAGAGGGAGAGAACATATTGAGAAGCATTCCCAACGTTCGCCGACTTAAAATTTCCGATCGTCAGACTGGAAATGGAGTGTTGAACATGAGTCGACTAGAATGCCTAGAGTCACTCACCTGGCTGGGCAATTACTCCCCAGGTTCATGGGAACATGTTGAGCTTTCCTTTCCCATGAATTTGAAGAAGTTGTGTCTTTACAATCTGGGTCTTCCCTGTAGTAAAATGTCATTGATTGAAGAACTACCCAATCTTGAAGTCCTCAAATTAAGAGGCCGGGCAATGGTCGGCCAAAGATGGGAGCTGATGGAAGGAGGATTCCCTAAACTCAGGGTCTTGACGTTGGAAGAAGTAGAGGTTGTGGAGTGGATTGGCAGTGGTGATGATTACTTCCCGTGTCTTCAGCAATTAAAACTCTTCGGAATTTTTAATTTGAAAATGATGCCTGCTTGTTTAGGGAGTATATCTACTGTTGAAACAATTAATGTGAGTTTTTGCGGAGATGGCGTTAAATCTTTAGTACGGGAAATTGAAGAAGCACAGAAATATAATGGAAATGAGAATCTGAAGATCATTTATGGAAAATATTGAAGGGCATCATCTGCTGCAATATCAGGTAAATTTTTTTTTTGTCATTACCATTAATTGGCTTGTAGAAATAATTGATGAACAAACAACTAATTAAATGCTCCTTTTTTTTTGCTTTTGTTAATGAAATTGATGAACAAACAACTAATCAGGGAGTGCTACGGCACGTAGCAGCTTTTCTTCGAGATCGTAATTGGTCATCTGTATGGTTTGGCTCTCTTTACTGCTTTTGTGAAAGATTGAGGCAAAAATTGAAAGGATCGATGGCCTCGAGAGAACTCCTGCGTTCTTTGCGGGCAAGGAATCTAAACACATAATTAGGAGCGTCCTAAAGCCCCATGTCTTTGGATGGCTACATCTTTTCCTATCAATTCCCCTTCTTTGGGTGGCTCAATTAGATTTCATTAGTTGGCTAAATTTTGGTTGTAAAAAATTCTCAACTGCTAACCGCTTTAATGTTCTTTGGTTTCCTCTTTTTCCCGTTGTCTGTTGGGTTCTATGGTACGATAGGAATAAATTTTTGTTTGATTGTAAGTAGTCAAGATTTGCAAGTTTATGTAACACAGGTTGTTTATTTTGATCAAAGAAACCCAAAAAATTGTAAATATTGATTCGATCTGAACCGCAAATTTAGGATATTCGAATCGGTTTTAATATGTGTAGTTCGGGTAGCAGCAAATCAGATTAACAAAGAAGGACGTCCCGTCGCAATTCAAAAACTTTGAAAATCGCAGATACCTAACCCAATTCATATGTAAGGATATACTTATAATTTTGTCCATTAAAACTAAAAGTAATAGAGGAATATATAATCATCTTTCATCAAATATTTGTATTTGAGATGATATACTTGGCTATCTCAACAATATAAGAGTCTTAAATTGCTAATTATATAATATATTTAGCTTTTGTTGCTGAGAATAAGTGATATTTACAAACTTGTTTTTACTATGAATATGCAAGTATTGATGGTTATGTGATATTTCTTAACAAATAAAGTCTTTTATGAAAATATGATTTCTTTTTTAACTTTGGTACCGAGTCTAGTACCTCCGGGTCCGTGAACCGCTTTGCCAAATACCCGGTCATTCGAGTACTCTATGACCGTGGACACAGTTATTATTTAATTTTTTTGTCGAACCAATAGAACTGGTCTGAGTTACAAATCTGTTAGGCGGAAAGGACACCCCAGCCGTGAAATATAATCACGGACTGATGCTGACTCCTCTTTACTCTTTGTTCACAGCTTAAGGCCCTTGTTAGTATGACAGGTCGTCAGCCTGTGCAATAATAAAATAAATCCTATTTGCCAGTTAAAATGACCAAACCCGATTCCAAGTACTGGAGCAGGGACTCTAGGTGTGCAATAGGTTACTTGATTCACCCTGTTCCCGAAAAGTTTGTTTGATCCGATATACCCGAATGGAATGGTTATTTATTTTCACAAATAATTATGCATTTGCAGACAGGGCAAGTAGGGTCGTATCCGCAGGGACTGAGTATATTTGTTTCTTAAGAAATTCAAAGTGACACAGGGGGTGATTTTGTAGGAACAATGACAACCAAATGAATTCAAATAAGAAAATAAAAATAAATGACTAATTATAAATTAAACCACCATTCACTGAACTTAGAATAACAATAATTAAAGTCCTAAATCTATTAAAACAAGGGAACAATTAAAAATGCAATAAAGTAGACAACCAAAAAAACCAAATGGCACTTCACTAAAATCAAGATAATATTAATTAAAGAGCTAGCCAAGAAGTAACTTCAGCAATGGTTCACCTAATTGATCATCGATGCAAAGGCAATCCCAATTATTTATCAATAAATAGGTTATAACTACCAAACAAGCGATGGCAGTCAACCCCTCCTTACTGTGTCGGTGATCAAGGTACGCCCGTTAATCACTGCTCTAATTGAGAAATAATTCTAGGTACGCCCGTAGAATTTAATTCCCCAATTGCCTTACGTATTAGAGGAGCCCTATTCTAACCAAATAACGCACTACCAGGGTTATTTTAGATTAGCCCGCGTATTCCCCTGACACAAACCTAATCATGCCAGTTGCCACTATTTTAGAGCAATTAAACAATTACGGATTTAATGCCCTAATTGACAATAGATTATCCAATCAACTAATTATCTGGATCCAAAACAATCAATTAATTAAATAACCATAAACATAGCAACCAAGAAATATGCGGATACCAATAATTAAAAGGAAAAGATTAAATTAAAACGATCTCACAATTTTTTAAGCGAACCAGAGCCTTCGTTGCTCCTTGACTAAAGTTGGAAAATTAGTTCATAATTGATGAGCTAAACCCACGGGAAATTGAAAAGGAACCAGCGGCCATGTCCGTTGAAATTCGGCAAAATCCAATTCGTCTCAATATATCGAATGAACAGAAAAGCTACAAAAGTTCATAGTTTCCACTTCGTCTCAAGCTAAAGAAGAAAAGTCAAAAGAAGCAATCCTCCAATGCTCCTGTCATGCGCAGGATTCAAAAGAAAAGAAATCAGGAAGAATTGTCAAAGCTAAAAGCTAACAATTGCTTTTCTTCCTCACATCCGTAAGGTCCTAAAGTCAAAAGAAAGTCCAAGGGAAGACAAAAGTCAAGCTTTTCTGCTAAGCTACAGCCGACCAGAACTAAGGGAAAAAACTCTAGCTCCAACTTCCTTCCTCTTCCCCCTTTTTAATTGCGGCGCACATCAACAGGCAGAGAAGCCCTCCGTCCGTCGCTCCTTTGCGAAAATTACCAAAATGGGCGTGACATCTTCTGTTCCAAAAGTGCCCCTGGGACAAGTTTAATCATCTGAATTCTTTTCCTGCCAATTTGGCACCTGTTATCATATTTATATTCTACTCCCTGAAATAAACGTCAAATACTAAAAATGAGTAGAATCCAGCGAATAAATCCACATCAAGTCAGGTAATAGGAGGAATTAATAATAAAATAAATGAATAAATTGCAACCTATCAATTCCCCCCACACCTAAACCATGCTTGTCCTCAAGCATAAGAATAGTAAACGAACACCAAAATTCGATGATGGCCATTGCCCAATCTCTTATATTGCCAAGATATTCAAGAGAAAATCATATATCGGGCACTAGTAATTAAAATCCGAGAAGCATCCCCCCCGGTTAGCCCCTAAACTGCAAATTCCTTCAATTTCCAGGTTAACTACTCTAAGAAAAAGGGAATGGCGCACAACATTTATTAGCTAACGGTCCAAATATTCACACAAGTCTCCATACTAAGTCCATAAACCGGCAAGCCTTCCCATTATTTACTCTCACTTTTTCATTTTTTTTTTTTACTTTTTTTTTCCGGCAGCAATAATAATTAACACAAAAAGACTTAGTCGTTAGCCGTCGGGGCCTTTTGACGCGAACTCCAACATTTTAGATGAAGGAGCCCGGTTACTCAGCTCCTACCGCTATACGACCACGTACTCATATAAAGTACCACCTTTTGACGCGAGAATCGACATTTTTAGGTGCCGATTCCCGGTTACTCAGTAGTAACTCATAGCGGAGTACAGTCCAGATTATTCACAGCCAAACAAAGCCAAAAACACATAATAACAACACTAAGAACCAAGAAAAAGAACAGCTCGCCTCATTATTGCCAAACATAGAGAACTGGAGTCAATATTGGACCAGTTCACCTTAAAATGCCAACAGTCATTCCCAACGCCTAGAAAAGTTAACACAGAAATCAAAAGAGCCAATCAATCCGATATTCACCAAGGAGATATTTCGGATCCAACCACATCAACCCGATACCTTTGTATTTTAAAAATTTGGCAAAAGTAGACTTGGAGTCAATAAGTCCACATCTCAATTTTAGCATTCACATGAAAGGTAAGCACCAAGAAGAAGAACGAAAACGAGCAACTAGACATAAAACTAAGAAAAACTACTAAAAACTAGAAACTTACATTTTTTTTTTAAACGGAAAACACTAGCACCCCCTTAGATCCCCTCCACACCTATAGGACACATTGTCCTTAATGTGACAAATAAAAACCAAAAGTGAAGCAAAAGTGAGAGGGGAATCAGCCAAACTTCCCTGAAATCGGGTCATAGCGGAGGGCGAGGTGGAAACGGAGGTGCAAAGCCTGTATGCATCAGAAACTGCGCCAAATTCTGTGCCATGCCGGCAACATTGGCGTCAACGTTGACCATCCGAGCCTCCAAAGTCTGAACCTGCTCCCGGAGTTGTTACCACTCAGTCGTCCCACATGGTGGAGGCGGCGCAGAAGAAGACGGCCCAGCCGTGTTCTCGGCCGACCCAGGAAATGAGGAGGGCCCTGCTTGAGACGAATGGTGCGCACCCGGAGCTCTAGGTGGTCCCGGGGGGGTGAACTGGTAGGAACCATCAGGCAGGCGCTCGATGACTCCCATCCTCTCCAAGCAGTCTACGTCCAAGAGCTCCATTTCACATGCCAAATGTAGGTCGTGGTCCTCCAGGTTAAGAACCCCCAACTGTATCGCCAAGTGAGTGATATAGGATCCAAGAATAAGGGGTTTGTTCTTTTTGGCCAAGACGGTCTTGAACTGTGCGGCCAACCAACACCCCAAGTTAACCTTGATATTGTTCTTCATACTCCAGAGGAAGAAGAACTCAGGGCGAGAGAGTATGCCAGAGCTGTCCTTGCGCCCCGAGTAGCTGTAGGCTAAGAAACGCTGAACATAGCGGGCACTAGGGTCCTTAAGAAAGGAGCTCCTAGACCGGGAAGGATCGTAGCGCTGCTGATCGACGGACATGTCTTCCCACACATCATGGTAGCGGGAGAGGAACGGCTCTATGTAGTCACAGGCACTCTCTACATACTCCCTAATCCCAGCATACTCTCTAGTGATAAACCCAAATGCCCGATTGAATTGGGTAATGGAGAAATTGAACTCTCGACCCATGAGTCGGAAATGAATGACCTGTGGTGTGTCAACGGTGTATCTCGTAGGTAACTCGAACTCAAAGGTGGAGTAAAACTCCCGAGTCAGCTCGACAAAGGCGGGGCATAAGATATCGAGATATGAGCGCCACCCGATGGCTGTAAACATCTGCTCGACCTCCTCTCGTATGCCTAGACCCATGACGGTTAATTTTTCCCAAGTCTTACTTGGTGTAATACGCCGCTTGCAGACCTTAGCATATCTCTGCTGATCGGCGAGTCTAGTGAAGGCTAGGTGCCCCCCAAAGTGAGATGGGGTATCTACTTGCGCACCCCTACCCCTACCCCTACCCAAACGGGTTCGAACACTAGAAGAGGAGGGTAGGTTGGTAGGTGAGTTGACTGGAATAGAGGCTTGTGGAGGGGGTTGAGACTGAGAGGCCCTAGACCTAGAGGAGGATTTTGGTCTCACCATGGCACCCAACAGTCAGCTGGAACAACAAGATACAGAATTTCCCACGCGCAGTGCAACCAGCAATTACCGATGGAATCAACCAGCAAATGGACAACAGATTTACCCACAAATTTATACCAATTTACCAACAATGGTACTCAATGACCACAGGATGCCCAACTATCACCCACAACTAGCAACTGGCAAAGGTTATTTAATAAGCAAGGAGATTATCCAAGTCACCCAGTAATCAAGCAAACGTTATCCGTTCAAAAATTCCAACAAGCAGCCCAATTAATGAAACAGCTATAAAAGATCAGAACATATGCTACCTACGGCCCCCAATGCAGCAGTCACAGTAGAGTATACAATTCCAAACTAACAAAGTAAGTCAAACTGCACAGGATTTCAACCCAATATGCAATATCAGAAGTAACTGAAGCAAGACCCTCCTAACGAAACCTCAACCATTCCTCCAGCAATGCAGGCAAAATAGACCTCCCACGTTAACAATCGACTGCAGTATGTCAGCTCAACCCAAAATTTTAACAAGTGGCTCCAGATGGCCAATTAAAAGCACAATTGCACCCAACCTAAAAGAATTAGCAATTCCAAGCAAAAACAATCCAACTAGTACCACTGGTGGAAATCACACAATCGAGGACAGTACCTTCACACGGCTAACTCTTGACGAGCCCAGATAGTACCAATTGATTTGGAGAAATTGGGGAGCAAGATTCAAATACCTCCACTGGTGCTGCGGGATGGCGTCGGCTTGGCCTGGTGAAGCGCGCGGAAGGGCCGTTTGAAGTGGAGGTGCAGCAGCGGTGGAATTGGAGCAGATCGGGCGGTGAAAGGAGAGCTGGTGATGGGCGGCTGCTTCCGTGTGCCGAGCATCAGCGGCGGCTGAGGAGCTGAGTCGCTCGCAAGGGGCTGCTGGACAGATCGATGAGCCGCGGCTGGCTGGTGGTCGGCGTACAGGAGTGGGGAGAGCAACGAGGGAGGCGCGCTCCTCGCTGGTTGAAGCGGCAGTGGCGAAACGGATGGTGGACGCAGACTGGGCAGCGTCGGCGGCGATGGAACTTCAGCAGCGGCGGCGGCCAGTGGAAATCTGGGTTGCGGCTGATGGCCGTGGGTCGAAGAAAGAGGGAGAGAGCTCGCGGCATGAGCGGAGCTGGTGGGGAGGATGGCTGCGTCCGTGGGTAGAGCGTGGCTGCAGCGGGCGGCGTGGTCGCGGTTGGCGGCGGTAGATCGAAGGGTCAAGTCGACAGGAGGAAACAGCAGCGGAGAACAAAGAAAGAAAGAATAGAGAAAGAAGAAGAAAGAAAGAAAAGAAAAAGAAAGAAAAGAAAGAAAAGAAAAGAAGGAAAAGAAAGAAAAAGAAAGAAATAAAAATTTTATTTTATTTTATTTTTGTATTCAAAACCTTGTGTCTTCATTTGTCCGAATTTATATTTTGAAATTCTGAATTTTTGGAAAGAAAATAAAAACCCAAGGTTTAAGAAAAAAAATTTTTTTTTTGAAAATGTTTTTTTTTCTTTTTTTTTCAATAATCCTTTCTTCTTCTTTTAATGAAAGGCATAATAATAATAATAATAATAATAATAATAAAAGATTTTTTTCAAATCCTTACCTTTCCCGCGAACGTGACGCGGGCACGTCAAGAGGGCAAGAGAGCTCCCAGAAGTTTCAGAAGTTTCTGATCGTGAGCGTCCTGCACATCACCACGCGGGCACGTCATGACTGAAGGGCACCTATAAATCAGCAAAAACGAAAACTGAAACCCAAAATCAGTCGAATTTCAGGAGAACACTTCTAAATTACTACACGAAATTGAACAACCAACTAAAAGGAACAATTGGGTTGCCTCCCAATGAGCGCCTTTCTTTAATATCTTTGGCTAGACATGGTAAAGTGTCACTGATTAGGACACGGTGGTGCGTCAAGCCTTATTGTCTCCACCTCTCTACCTGAAAATCCTTCGTAATAATATTTGAGACGGTGTCCATTCACCACAAATTTGTTGTCTGTCTTAGCACTCTGGATTTCAACTGCACCATAGGGAAAAACATGAGTCACAATAAAAGGTCCAATCCAACGGGAACGTAGCTTACCTGGGAATAGCTTGAGCCTGGATTGGTACAAGAGGACCTTCTGACCAACATCAAAAGTTTTTCTAGAAATTTGTTGATCATGAAATGTCCGGCTTTTCTCCTTATAAATTAAAGCGTTTTCGTATGCTTCGTTCCGAATCTCCTCTAATTCTTGCAAATCCAACTTCCGTTGAGCACCGACCTCCTCTAAATTCATATTGCATTGCTTTATCGTCCAAAAAGCCTTGTGCTCGAACTCTACTGGAAGGTGACACGGCTTCCAAAATACCAACCTGTACGGCGACATCCCTATAGGAGTCTTGTACGCCGTCCGATAGGCCCAGAGTGCGTCCTCCAACCTTTGGCTCCAGTCTTTCCTATCAGGGCGCACCATTTTCTCTAAAATGGACTTAATCTCCCGATTCGATACCTCCGCTTGACCATTGGTTTGAGGGTGGTATGACGTTGAGACCCTGTGGAGTACACCATACTTGCGGAATAATGCAGCTATGGTTTTGTTGTAGAAGTGCGTTCCCCTATCACTGACAATAGCTCTTGGCATTCCAAATCGCACAAAAATATTAGACCTGATAAAATCTGCAACTACTCTCGAATCATTAGTCCTAGTGGCTTTAGCCTCCACCCATTTAGACACATAATCAACTGCCAGCAAAATATATAAAAAACCAAATGAAGTAGGAAAAGGCCCCATGAAATCTATACCCCAAACATCAAAAATTTCAACAAAAATCAACGGGACTTGAGGCATTTGATCTCTACGGGCTATATTACCTACCCTTTGACAGCGATCACATGACTTACAAAACACATAGGCATCCTTAAACAATGAAAGCCAATAAAATCCACTTTCTAAAACCTTATGAGCAGTTCTCTTGGGTCCAAAATGACCTCCACAGGCAAAAGTATGACAAAAAGCTAAAATCGATTGAAATTCCATTTCACTTACACATCTCCGCATCACTTGATCTGCACACCTCTTCCATAGGTACGGGTCGTCCCAGATAAAGTACTTGGCGTCGCTCTTCAATTTATCCCTCTTCGATTTTGGCCAACCTGCAGGAAAATTACCAGTTACCAAATAATTGACCAGATCGGCATACCAAGGCAACTGAGAATTTAAAGAAAATAAGTGCTCTTCAGGGAATGCATCCCTCAACGGTTCATTATCCTCTCCAACGGGTATACGACTCAGATGGTCAGCTACTAAATTCTCCGAGCCCCTTTTATCCCTTATTTCCAGGTCAAATTTCTGTAGTAGCAATATCCACCTGATGAGCCTCGGTTTTGCATCTTTCTTGGTCATCAGGTACCTTAATGCTGCATGATCAGAAAATACAATCACTTTAGCACCTAACAGATATGACCTGAATTTTTCTAGAGCAAAAATAACTGCAAGAAGCTCCTTCTCAGTGGTGGAGTAATTCAACTGGGCCCCATTCAGGGCGCGGGATGCATAATAGATAACGTGAGCTGCCTTTCCTACTCGCTGCCCCAATACAGCCCCTACAGCATGATCACTGGCATCGCACATGATCTCAAATGGTAGACTCCAGTCAGGGGGCTGGATGATTGGGGGTGAAGTCAACAATTCTTTCAACTTGTCGAAGGCTTCCTCACATCTGTCATTAAATTCGAAGGTCACATCTTTTTGTAGGAGTTGGAACAACGGGGCTCCAATTTTTGAAAAGTCCCTGATGAACCTTCGATAAAAACCTGCATGTCCAAGAAAAGAACGCATCTCCCGCACACTCGCGGGGTAAGGTAATGCAGAAATAATGTCTATTTTAGCCTTGTCAACTTCTATGCCCTTAGACGATACAATATGACCCAGGACTATCCCGTGCTCAACCATAAAATGACATTTTTCCCAATTAAGCACAAGATTAGTCTCTATACACCTTATCAAGATCAATTTCAGGTTATCTAGACACGTATCAAAACTATCACCATATACACTAAAATCGTCCATGAAAACTTCAATAATTTTCTCCACATATTCAGAAAAAATACTTACCATACACCTCTGAAATGTTGCAGGTGCATTGCATAACCCGAATGGCATTCGTCTGTAGGCAAAGGTCCCGAACGGGCACGTGAAGGTTGTCTTCTCTTGATCCTCCGAGGCAATTGCTATCTGAAAGTATCCTGAAAATCCATCCAAAAAGCAATAATAAGCCCTACCAGCTAAACGTTCAACCATTTGGTCAATGAAAGGGAGAGGGAAATGGTCCTTTTTAGTGACGGCGTTTAGCCTACGGTAGTCTATACACTGCCTCCATCCAGTGGGTTTGCGCACTGGCACGAGCTCACCCGTTTGGTTGGCTTCCACCGTCACTCCCGCCTTTTTCGGGACTACCTAAACCGGACTCACCCAAGGGCTATCTGATATTGCGAAAATAATCCCCACATCTAACAATTTTAAGATTTCTTTCTTTACAACTTCCATCATGAGGGGATTGAGCCTCCTTTGAGCCTGCCGTACAAGTTTGGCATCCTCTTCTAGTCTAATCCGATGCATACAGACGGCCGGACTGATCCCCTTAATGTCTGCAATTGTCCAACCTATCGCCTCTTTATGCTCTCTAAGGACCCGGATCAGTTTCTCCTCCTGGATTTTTGACAGTGCCGATGAGATAATCACCGGGAGTGTCTCATTATCACCCAGATATGCATATTTCAGGTGCTCTGGCAGAGGTTTCAACTCCAGTACAGGTGACTGCACCACAGATGGCAATACCCTCTGGTGAGGCTCGGGAGTAAAAATAGGTAAGATTTCATACCTTTTCGTGGTGGTCTGCAATGAGTGTAATGCACCTATTGTGCATTTTAAATCCTCACTCCATTCCACCTGAGGAGTTGTCTCCAACTCGAGGTGCTTGGTTAAAGCCACCTCCAGCTCATCTCTGCCATCAGTTTCAAACACTTCCTGCACTACAGGGTCAATAGCACTCACAGAAAAAATTGAGCTAAAGTTGGAGTTCGAGGGGTACTTCATAGTATCAAAAATATTAAAATGCACAATTTCCCCATCAAACTCCATGGACAAGGTACCCTTATTAACATCAATTTTCGTCTGTGCAGTGCTCATAAAAGGTCTACCCAATAACAAAGGTGAGGGATCAGGGGAGTGATCATCATCCATATCAAGTACATAAAAATCAGCTGGAAACACCAAATCATTAACTTTTACCAACACATCTTCAACCAACCCATCAGGATATGCATTAGTTCGGTCAGCTAATTGAATGATTATTCCAGTTTCTTTCAATGGACCTAATTTTAGAGAAGCATAGATAGATTTAGGCATGATATTAATTGATGCTCCCAGATCCAACATGGCCCTTCTGATCACAGTATTACCTATCCTACAGGGAATAGTAAACATACCTGGGTCCCCGCACTTTGGGGGTAGCTTTCTCTGCAGGACCGCAGACATATTTTCCCCAACAATAATCCTTTCATCCCCCCTCAATCGCCTTCGGTTGACACACAAGTCCCTTAGGAACTTGGCATATTTTGGTACTTGTTTGATGGCGTCTAAGAGGGGGATATTTATCTCAACCTTGCGAAAAACCTCCAAGATCTCATTCTCCTTATCCTGTTTTTTCGATTTTTCCAACCTGCTAGGAAAAGGAGGCGGGTTAGTTTTAACTGTAATTATTGGGTCAGGAAGTACCTTTGGATCTGCACCATTGCTGTCCTCCCTTTCAAGCTCATTTTCGATCTTCTCTTCATCCTTGTCCTTAGGAATCACAGGTTCAGGCCCCTGAATTTCTTTCCCACTCCTTAGGGTCATTGCGCTCACGTTCTTCGGATTCAACTCCGGTTGAGATGGCAGCTTCCCTTGGTTCTGGGACTCCAAACGGTTAATTTTGGTGGCCATTTGACTTATCTGATTCCTTATGTCCTGCATTTCGGAGTCCGTCCTTTGCTGATTTTGCATAATAGCTGCCTCCGTCCTTTGCTGATTTTGCGCCATGGTTGTCATCATTTGTTTCAGCATCTCCTCCATAGATGAACCAGATTGAGGGGACGGAGGTGGTCGGGGTTGGTATTGCTGCTGGTACCCTGGTGGCTTATTTGGCACAAAGTTAGACTGCCTGTTCGGTGTAAAGTTGGGTTGCCTATTCCCTCCATAACTGAGGTTGGGATGATCTCTCCACCCGGGGTTGTAGGTGCTTGACTAAGGGTCGTACTGCTTCCTTGGCGCGGGCGCGTGGTCAGCCATATTCACCTGTTCTGCAGTTTCTTCCTGAATCATTGGGCACATGTCTGCAGAGTGACTATACCAGTGCAAATCCCGCATACCCTGACTTGTGATGCATTTCTCACAGCCTGTTGCCTAACAAACGCAGTCAACTCATTTAGCTGCTGCTGCATAGAGGGTGTTTCTACCTCATTCACCCTACGTATTGGGACATCCCCTCTTGTACTGAATTGCTGTGAATTCTCTGCCATCCCCTCTATTAACTCCCGTGCTTCCTGAGGGGTTTTGTTCACCAGTGCCCCTCCACTTGTAGCATCAATGATACTCCTGTCTCTAAAAAGGAGCCCCTCATAAAAATATTGTATGATCAACTACTCACTTATTTGGTGTTGGGGGCACCTGCGCAACAAGTTCTTATACCGTTCCCAATACTCGTAAAGTGACTCCCCTGGATGCTGCTTGATCCCACAAATTTCTTTCCTTAGACTTGCAGCCCTGGACGCAGGAAAATATTTATCCAAAAATTTTTTCTTCAATTGGCCCCACGTGGTGATGCTACCTGGTGACAGGTAGTACAGCCAGTCCTTCGCAGAATCTTTCAAGGAGAAGGGGAACGCCCTCATTTTTATCTGCTCTTCTGTGATTTTCGGGGGTTTCATACTATTGCACACGACATCAAACTCCTGCAGATGCTTATACGGCTCTTCACCTGGTAAGCCATGAAAAGAGGGTAAAATCTGAATCAGACCAGATTTTAGTTCAAATGGAATGTTGTCATTTAAAGCGGGGAAAGTAATGCATAAAGGCTGCTGAGTTAAATCAGGAGCAGCCAACTCCCTTAATGTTTGTGCATTAGCCATGGTGCCCTCCTCCTGGTCAGAGTCACTCGAAGTGTTACCAAACGAATCTGTTGGTTCAACTTCTGACTCGGGTCTTTGAGATGCAGCACTGGAGTGCTCTTCTCTGAGCTGTCTGGTTTCCTTTCTCGTTCTACGCGCGGTCTTCTCTACCTCAGGGTCAAAAATCAAATCACCTGTGCGAGAAGATCGAGGCATACACTAGAAGAAAATCAGAAAATTAGGACAAAAAATGAATTTAAAAAGAAACAAATAATAACGCCAGTCCCCGGCAACGGCGCCAAAAATTGACAGGTCGTTAGCCTGTGCAATAATAAAATAAATCCTATTTGCCAGTTAAAATGACCAAACCCGATTCCAAGTACTGGAGCAGGGACTCTAGGTGTGCAATGGGTTACTTGATTCACCCTGTTCCCGAAGAGTTTGCTTGATCCGATATACCCGAATGGAATGGTTATTTATTTTCACAAATAATTATGCATTTGCAGACAGGGCAAGTAGGGTCGTATCCGCAGGGACTGAGTATATTTGTTTCTTAAGAAATTCAAAGTGACACAGGGGGTGATTTTGTAGGAACAATGACAACCAAATGAATTCAAATAAGAAAATAAAAATAAATGACTAATTATAAATTAAACCACCATTCACTGAACTTAGAATAACAATAATTAAAGTCCTAAATCTATTAAAACAAGGGAACAATTAAAAATGCAATAAAGTAGACAACCAAAAAAACCAAATGGCACTTCACTAAAATCAAGATAATATTAATTAAAGACCTAGCCAAGAAGTAACTTCAGCAATGGTTCACCTAATTGATCATCGATGCAAAGGCAATCCCAATTATTTATCAATAAATAGGTTATAACTACCAAACAAGCGATGGCAGTCAACCCCTCCTTACTGTGTCGGTGATCAAGGTACGCCCGTTAATCACTGCTCTAATTGAGAAATAATTCTAGGTACGCTCGTAGAATTTAATTCCCCAATTGCCTTACGTATTAGAGGAGCCCTATTCTAATCAAATAACGCACTACCAGGGTTATTTTAGATTAGCTCGCGTATTCCCCTGATACAAACCTAATCATGCCAGTTGCCACTATTTTAGAGCAATTAAACAATTACGGATTTAATGCCCTAATTGACAATAGATTATCCAATCAACTAATTATCTGGATCTAAGACAATCAATTAATTAAATAACCATAAACATAGCAACCAAGAAATATGCGGATACCAATAATTAAAAGGAAAAGATTAAATTAAAACGATCTCACAATTTTTTAGGCGAACCAGAGCCTTCGTTGCTCCTTGACTAAAGTTGGAAAATTAGTTCATAATTGATGAGCTAAATCCACGGGAAATGGAAAAGGAACCAGCGGGCATGTCCGTTGAAATTCGGCAAAATCCAATTCGTCTCAATATATCGAATGAACAGAAAAGCTACAAAAGTTCATAGTTTCCACTTCGTCTCAAGCTAAAGAAGAAAAGTCAAAAGAAGCAATCCTCCAATGCTCCTGTCATGCGCAGGATTCAAAAGAAAAGAAATCAGGAAGAATTGTCAAAGCTAAAAGCTAACAATTGCTTTTCTTCCTCACATCCGTAAGGTCCTAAAGTCAAAAGTAAGTCCAAGGGAAGACAAAAGTCAAGCTTTTCTGCTAAGCTACAGCTGGCCAGAACTAAGGGAAAAAACTCTAGCTCCAACTTCCTTCCTCTTCCCCCTTTTTAATTGCGGCGCACATCAACAGGCAGAGAAGCCCTCCGTCCGTCGTTCCTTTGCGAAAATTACCAAAATGGGCGTGACATCTTCTGTTCCAAAAGTGCCCCTGGGACAAGCTTAATCATCTGAATTCTTTTCCTGCCAATTTGGCACCTGTTATCATATTTATATTCTACTCCCTGAAATAAATATCAAATACTAAAAATGAGTAGAATCCAGCGAATAAATCCACATCAAGTCAGGTAATAGGAGGAATTAATAATAAAATAAATGAATAAATTGCTACCTATCATAGTAGTTATATAAACTCAAATCAAAGATTCCATCAAACTAAAATCTCTATTGAAGTCATTTTACTATTTTCTTTTGAAAATAAAAACTAGCTATTGACTTTTGGATTATAAGATTGATTTTTGGAGCATGCATATTGAACAACAATCCTTGAATTTTCAACAAAAAAAGAAAAAAAAACAACGAAATAAAGCTAACGTAGATGACTAATTATAAATTATCATTATCTTTTTCCCTTTCACTTAAAAATGAAAGAAACTATTTTTGTGATAACAAAAATTTCTGTTCGACTTTAATTTTTTCCTTCCTTGTTTTTTTGGCCCCTTATATGCTCTTTTTCTCTTGAAAATTCCAAGAAAGTCTTACCTTATGGAAAGCAAAAATCTTTTAAATTTTTTTTTTAAAAAAAAGGGGTCTAGGTGTAGGGTCCCTTTCTTAGTGGACAATGCCGACACTGGTGCTTTTTACCTACGAAATGAGAGTGAAATAATTCATTCAAAAACCATAAAGTACTGAATTAAAAAATTCTTTGCTTTTTCTCGTGATTCCAGCACTGTCACCAGAATGATTGTTTGCTGAATAATTGAATATTCCACAAGAAAAATACTTGCTAGGCGAGATTTGTTAATATTTCTCCTTATGCTACACTAAAAATTTGAGAGTGAATTTGAGGAAGTGCCTTGCATTATAAGAGCTGGAGATGACCTCCACTTGCATAGAACCGATCTAATTGAGCTCATCTATAAGTAGATATTAATTATAATATTTTCCTTGAAGGAATTTAAAATAGATGATCAGTCTTAACGTTAAAAAGTATGTCTACATATCATAAGGTTTAGGAGTATTTTTTTAAATCAAACTACTTGATTTGATACTTTGATTAAACAACTTGAGCTCAATCAGCCAATATTGAGACAGGAAATGGGGCAGGGACGGTCATCAATATGAACATCCCTGAGCAGTTAAGGGCCATGATTTGGCCAAAAAATTTTGTGCGGTCCAGATAACAAGTTGTGCATCGATTTTTACACCATGTGTGGGGTCCGCAAAATTTTGTACTAAAGTTACACGCTGTACAAATAAAGTTACGCGCTGTTGAAAATAGCCAAAACCGTTGGGACAGTTTCGCGGCTAAAATGCTGGTTTCCAAGAGATTCGTTTGCAGTCTTACCTAAGAGATAAATACAACACTATAAATACCTTATTAATTCATTAGCTGTGTATAATATTATTAAATTTAACCACAAGAGAATATGAAAATGTTCTTGCGACATATATCAATTAGCCCAAAATTGTTCAGGTCCTCGAAAATCTGAATATAGTTGCTCACGCATATTAAAAATGGAGCAGGTTAGAATTACAAGGCTACAGATCGGCTACACATTGTGGATGAAATCTTCTCCCATCTAAAACATTGCCCCTTAAAAGGCTAGAGCTTGAATTAAGGAACGGGAAAAGGGACCGTCCAGTGGCCATTCTTTACCAGAACACTATCCGGTCTCCGTCAATCTATCGAATTCTGCACATGAATGTGGAAGAAAGACTAATGTTAAGAGTTGAATTGATTTTCAATAGCTGTAACAGTATATTATTGTATTAGCATGCATTTCGGTTCTGACTCTTGAGACTTCTGACACTAAGTGCGTTTGATAAAATTGAAATATAAAATCTAAATTTATTAAATTATTAAGTATTAAATCTGATACATTTGAATGTATATCATATTAAGTAATAAATAAATAATTTATTACTTATGTTTTATAATATATTTTCCAATAAAATTTAGTACTATTTAATTAATTCAGATGTTTAATTTTTTATTATCAAATATGTTTGAACATATTAAAATCTGAATCTATTAAATTTAAGTATTAAATTGAATTATTAAACAGGACCAAAATCTCAATCAACTCGTGGAAGTTTTCAACGTAAATAATAAGAATTGATATCAAACATTTAAAAATATGGGTATGCCTTAGCCATGAACCCCTGTGTTAAAAAGCAAGGAAAGGGAGGGTTCTCTAGCCGTGCTTGACCCGAAGAATAGCCAGTCCCCTTCTCTCATTTTCCAATGGACACCCTCAATGTTGAAGAAAGAGTAATGAGAGACTTTCAATTAATTTCCAATGGCTCAAGTAACACTAAAATGGGCAAATACTTGTGTCTGGATAGGAGATTATTTCGGATGATTTTTTTTAATATTGTATCAGTTTTTTATATAATATATATGAGATAAAAAGATAATTAAAAAATATATTTATGATACAAGTAAATAAATTAGTATAAATAATTAGCGTGCAATTAAGTCCTGACTCTTGAAAAGAAGTACTGCTGCTAATTAGTAGAGTTCTTTACTTCTTTAATCCAATCATTTTCTTTGACCATTGTATATTGGTAACATTAATGCACTCATTAATTTTGAACGTTATCATTTTACTCTTTATAGTTATTATCTTAGTGTTTATATTTATTATGATTAGGACTGTCAATGGGGTCAGGCCACCTGACCTCGGCTGGTTCGGCCCAAAAAAAATCCGATGAACTCGACCTTTCACTGAGCCGATTTGAGTTTGACCCTAAAAATTGCACTCGAATTAAATATGAGCTGAGTTTAGACCTCATTAGGCTCAAATCCAATATAGGTCCAGCCCTTAAATTAGCTATATATATAATATAATTATATATCCAAAAATATTATTACTAAATATTAAATATATACAAATTACAAAACACAAAAAAACATTTGAAGACTTCTCTACTAACTTTCTTGAGAGCCGATATTGATATTGCGTGACTAAAAGTCTAACTTTTCTTATTGGTTGAATAAATTTTTTGGTTGATTTATTTTTGGTCTAGTAACATAAATCATCAAGCATGTTTGGATTTAAGTTACAAAGGTACGAAGAAGTTCCAACTTTGAAAATGTATTAGCTTATGACCGCATAATTTATTACTATTTTTCATATACTTTGAACGAATTAGATGGAAATATTGTTGAAAAATTCTTGATTTATGTACTTTTTAAGAACTATTACTTGTTCATGTTTAGTTTTAATGTTATAGTCCTGTGAATATTAAATTAGTTTTACAACTCAATAGTTTTGGTAATTATATAAGAAAATTGAGGAGCAATAATTGAACTTGAACTAAGCCTGAATAAGGCTCAAAATCGGAATATTCTATGAGTTGAGTATAATCATAACATTTATTAACCCGAAGTTTGAAAGTGTTACAAATTAAATGAGTTGAATCTGAACCTATGAAAACCCGACTCATATGGCTTGATTGACAAGCCTAATTATGATAATACATATATTTTATAATACAATTGATGCTAGTAATTGTAGAAATCTCAAATTCTCTGCTTCCAAAATTTCAAGGGTTAAAGCCCTCAAATTTTTTTCCTTCAACTCTTTACTTTGTTGGTCACGGTTATTAATCTCCCAGATCAATGGTCATGATTATTAATAGAAGGGAATTAGGAGAGAAAGTGGTCAAATTTTTAGTGATTTGCTCAAGAAAGAAAACAATTGAAGAAAATTGGAGAGCTAGCTTGAAGATTCATGCTAAAAGAAAAATATGAAAAGAAAAACCAAATAAATCTATATTTGTACTTATATCCATACTCTCTATAAAAGTCTCTTGGATCATTTATATTTTAATGTTTATTTATTTTTTGATCTTCGTCAAATTCCCACATTAAATAAGATAACGTTAAACTGTAATGTTTAGTAATTGAAATACTCACTTTTTTTAAATAATATTTCGCTTGCATCATAAATATATTTTTCAATCCACTTTTTTTATATTTCTAATCACGTTTTTATCTTACATACATAACATCATAAAAAAATATTATAATAATTATTCCAAATAATATTTCAAATAATACTCTATTCATATTTCAAACATGGATGAATTAAAAATACTCAACCCTTACTCCACATCTGCTATCAAAACAAGGCTTCTTAATTACGAAGTTTAACAAATTAAACTGTGGATAGTCGATTTTTTCCTACTCACTGATTGCCTCTTGACAAGAAGTGGAATTATTGCAAAAACAGGGGCTTACAATAATTGGAGAAGGGGCAGGAACGGTTACCGTTATTCTAGGTTTATGGTTAAGATTTGATAAAATATATATATAAGGTTCAGATTGTATTTTATATATTATTTTTCACACCATATGTAAGATTTATAAAATTTTATTCTATAATTACATATTATTAAAAATAAGTTACACCGTATTCATATAGAGTTACATGTTGTGCATTTTACACAAAACCTTCACGCCCCCGCCCCCTGTCCGCAATAATTCTGGTCTGTGGAGCCGGGACCCCATTGTGTGGAAATGGAATACTATAATTGCCAATAATTCCATGAAACCGGCCCACTACTTATCAAAGGTTCAGAAGCACTGAGCCCACCACTCGCATATGTCTGCTAATACAACTTATATTCCTCTCTATTATAAATTTTTCAAAGAAACATTCAATTTATAAAGATTAAAGTAAAACAAGTCTGAATTGAGCAATTGGTTAAATTTTTACGCTTTTTCAGTATAGGTGCAGGGACCTTTGCTAATGGAAAATACCAGAGTGGTCCTTCTCAACTCCAATATGAGTATGAAATAGTCCAAAAATAATAAACTTGTCAATGAAAACTTCTTTAATCTACTAAACACAAGATGACTTTATGATAATTCCAACATTTTCTCTTTTGCCTTGCTGATCTTTTGTTTCTTACTCTGTTTGTTTGTTAAACAATTGAGTATCTAATTTCTTTTCTTCACTACCTACAAAAAATAATAATATAAAATAAAATGAAAGAAGAGTAAATTTGAGGGAAGAAAGACTTGTTGGCCCTGGGGTGAGATTTGTTTCTCCTTTACCTGTACTAATATTTGAAAGTAGACAAGTATTTGAGGATGAGATCCTTCGAATTTTTTTCAGAGTACAAAATTAATGTGTTTGTAAAACAACATTGGTTATCGAAATGACCCCAATAGAAAATGTTTCAAGAATGCATTTTTCTGTGAAAAGAAGTGATTAGTAGAAATTTTCACTTCTTTAATCCAATCATCTTCTTTGACCGTTGTAGGTAACATTAATGCACTCCGGTAACATTAATTTTGCAAGTTATCACTTTACTGTTTATATTTATTATCTTAGAGTTTACATTTATTTTTGTAATGCATATATTTTATGATATAATTGACACTAGTAATTGCAGAAATCCCAAATTCTCTGCTTCCACAATACCAAGGATTGAAGAAGCCCTCAATTATTTTTTTTTCTCATAGTTTTTACTTTGTTGGTCATGGTTATTAATCTCCAAGATCAATGGTCGTGATTATTAATACGAGATAATTAGAAGAGAAAGTGATCAAATTTAGTGGTTTGCTCAAGAAAGAAAACAATGGAAGAAAATTAGAGAGCTAGTAGCTTGAAGGTTCATTATATTTTGATCATTTATATTGTGACGTCTCTTGGATCATTTATATTTTGATGTCTCTTTGTTTTCTGTTCTTCCTACTTATAAAGTTTAACATATTAAACTGTGGATGCTTGAAGCCAAAAAAAAAAAAAAAAAAAACAAACAATAAGCGTGTGGGAATGGAATACAATAATAATTCCCAATCATCTTCTTGTTTTTGATGATGTCTGGGACATTGAGGTATGGAATGAGCTGAGAACTGCATTCCCCAATGACAAGAATGGAAGTAGAATCATCTTTACGAGTCGATTTTCTAATGTAGCTTCAGATTCAAAGGTTCAATATGGTGGAGAACCTCACTATCTTCACCCACTCAGTGAGAAAGAAAGTTTCGAATTGCTGTAGAAGAAGGTGTTTGGAGAAGAAGAAGAATGTCCTCAAGCATTGCATGAATTGGGAATGGAGATTGCCAAAAAGTGCAGGGGATTGCCACTTGCACTCGTTGTTGTAGCTGGAGTCCTGGCAACTATAGAGCATGATATTTGTGTTTGGGAAGAATTTGCTGAAAGTTTTACTTTGACCATGGTGTCTGGTGCAGACCAGTGCAAGAAGTCCTTGGAGCTCAGTTTTGAGCATTTACCATACCACTTGAAGGAATGCTTGCTGTATTTTGCTGCATTTCGAGAAGATGAAAAAATTGGTGCCAAGAAGTTGATGTGTCTATGGATTGCAGAAGGATTTGTGGAAATAATTGAAGGAGAGAAATCAGAGGATGTTGCAGAAAAATATCTGATGGACCTAATTGGCCGAAACCTAGTTATGGTAGGTAAGAACAGATCCATTGGTGGAGTGAAAACTTGTTACATTCACGATTTGATATTTGAGTTCTGTAAGGGCAAGGCGAAAGAAAAGAAATTCCTGCAGGTCCTGCGAGGATATGATGAGCTTTCTACCTTTAATGAGCCTCCCAACCTACCTCGGTTGTCCATTTGCTCCAGTGGCAAAGATTTTATGAAGTCAAAGCTATTTTGTCCTTGTTTAAGTACCCTGCTATTCTTTGATGCTACTCCAGGATATAATAAGTTGAAGTTGCTTAATATCTCCTTCCTTTTTTGCATCTACAAACATCTTAAAGTTTTGAATTTAGAGGGCATTAACCTAATGTTGAAGGAGCTTCCAGCTGAAGTTGAATCACTTCTTTGTTTGAGGTACTTAGCCCTTAGAGCTTCGGAAATGGAATTCATTCCACCATCTATAGCCAAGCTCTCACATTTGGAAACCTTTAGTCTAAATTCTGATGAGACGGTTTCATTGCCAGATAGCATCTGGAACATGAAGAAGTTGAGGCATGTACATGTAGAGAATGGCGTCGTTATTCCTTTCTCTTCCAATGACAACGTTGTTGAAAACCTCTCTAATTTAGACACACTGTCTACTCTGGAGCTTTATCTTGATAAAGAGGGAGAGAACCTGTTGAGAAGGATTCCCAACGTTCGCCAACTTAAAATTTTCAATTGTGGGAAACAAAATAGAGTATGCTGCAACATGAGTCGACTAGAATGCCTAGAGTCACTCGGCTTAGGGGGCTACGGCTTCTTAGGTTCACGGGAACATGTTGAGCTTTCTTTTCCGACGAATTTGAAGAAGTTGTGTCTTTACCGTCTGAGTCTTCCTTGTAGAAAAATGTCATTGATTGAACAACTACCCAATCTTGAAGTCCTCAAATTAAGAGAGGAGGCAATGGACGGCCAAAGATGGGAGCTGATGGAAGGAGGATTCCCTAAACTCAAGGTCTTGACTTTGGAATACGAAAGGATTGAGAAGTGGATAGAGGCAGACCCTGACAGTTATGATTACTTCCCGTGTCTTCAGCGATTAAAACTCTTCGAATTTTTAATTTGAAAATGATGCCTGCTTGTTTAGGGAGTACACCAACTCTTGAAACAATTCAGGTGGCGCATTGTGGATATGGCGTCAAATCTTTAGTATGGGAAATTGAAGAAGCACAGGAAGATAATTATGGAGATGTGAATCTGAAGATCATCATCATAGATTGAAGGGCATCAGCTGGTGCAATATCTGGTAATTTTTTTTTTTTGTCATCACCATCAATTGGCTTGTAGAAATAATCATGCTTTTCATTTTTAAACAAGTGTAATTTATATTTACCATTTGGTAGCTTTTTTGTACTTCAGTAGTTGCCTGTAATGCATGCACAAGCGCATTGAAATTGATGAACAAACAACTAATCATTGCTCTATTTTTTTTTTCCTTAATGATATCATTAGGGAGTGCATGCTACGGTGGTTTTTCCTCTTCAGATTGTAATTGGTTATCTGTGCGGTCTGGCTTTCTTTGATACTTTTGTTGAAAATGGAGGTAAAAGTTGGAAAGAATCAATGGCTCTTTTCTTGTCAAGATATGGTGGAAACAATCAATGAGATTATTCAGATATTTTGTTGTTGGCCTATTTTGTGTAATTTCGTTTTGCTGAATTTAATGATGGTTTTGTGCTATTTCTTTTCAAACATGTGTCAATTTGCCGTCAAGGAACTTTGTTATCATTTTGATAGAATTGATTAACAATTTATGTTTGAGCTCATGATTCTTGGAAGAATATGATAGCCCAATTTGGAAACCTCTATGATCATCTCTTTTCTGCTCAATCTTAGGTTTGGATTTAGGATATCCAACTTTGAGATTTGCTAAATTTTCAGGATCATATTTTACTTCTTTAAATTGGAGAATTTTTGCAAAAGAATGTTTTTAACTTGGTTTTTCTGCTGCTTGAGCTAATTGCTCGAAAGGGCATTAGCTCCAAGGAGCTTTAAAGGTGATATGTTTGTATGAATATTTAATTTTCCATTTTTGAATTCAACACCATATGTTTTAGATGATATATAGAGTTACGGATAAAATACCCAGATTGGAGAGAAAACGAGTCTAAATTTCACAATTGTACAATGGGTCAATGCCTTTATTTATACGCTATGTCAAGTGAACCTAGACAACTAGTACAATGAATTTTGGGCTAATTAACATATAATCAAAAGAAAAAAAAATGAGATTTGGAGATTTTTATAGTTTTTTTAAAAAAAAAAAAAAAAAAGAGCAGCTAACTAAATTCTTCGTGATGCGAAGAACCAAAAAAGTAATCTCACTCTTTCTAAATACATGAATGAAATTTAATTGGATAAAATAGGAATCACATTTTGCCAACATCGGGCCTAAAACACATAAACGATTAAACGTTGAAAAAACAAACAGGAAATGGGGTTCTACGGCGTCTTAAAAAACTGGGCTCTTAGGGACTATGCGTAAGCCCATATGCTCCTCTCAAGCTGAACAATAGACTCATTAATGTTTCCAGGACATTGTGGACTCTCTCTCACCTCAGCCCACATTGTATTGATCTTGTAAGGCCCAAATTTTAGCAACTATGCATTTCTCTAGTTTCTAATCTCAACTAATGATTTGTCCTGAATACTTGGGATGAATTGATGAGAATGGACTTCAACTCGTAATCTATTTTCGCTTCTCTATTTATTGCGAATCAATGGAAAATTTCTCTTTACTACAACTTGATAACACTTTGTGCTAGTATATCAAGGCTATAAATGAGTATGTTATCTTTTTACAGAACTTCCAAAGGTTGAGATTATGATTTTTTACAGCAAATCATGTCTCAATTAGTCTTTTATAGGTTAGGGATATTAACTGTCAGTTAATAATCTTTTCAAGTCATGCCCCACTTTCATCACGCATGCTGGCTAAGGCTTAGTTAACTTTAACCAAATGAGAAAGTAAGGGTAACAAGTAACAACAACGTGGTTCTACTTGCAAAAACTAGGACACGCGCAAGCTGCAAGTCTTACCTAACGAAAAATGAACAAATTTGTAAGACGGTGTCAGATTGGCCCTTCTCAACTATGAAAATGATTAATCATCTAATTGTGAATCTACAATACAAAATATGATAGAATTTGCTGACATAATTTTAGACGGATTTGGGACCTCTCTAATGAATTCTCTCTTCATTTCATACAATGTACATTTAGATGTATGACACACGTCTTCAATTACTAAGAAGGGACATGGTCAATTTAAATTTGACTAATCCTAACTCTTGTTAATAAATGAAGATACGTGTCATACATCTAGATGAATACTACGGAAAATGGGGAGAGAATCAACTAGAGATTAACAAAGTCCCGCTCACTCCCGATTGGTTTTCAATTTTGGCGCTTGTTTTATTCCGTGGATCTTTCCAATACAAAATATGGTTGCTCCTGATTTGTGAGGGTATTACTATTATTTAGAGTGAAATTGCTCTGGCAAGAACATAATTGTTTTGGCAATATAGCTAACCCTATTCTATAATTTGCTACTAAGACAGACTATCGATAAGGTTTTGTTAAACAAATGATTTCTATGTTTTGTTGGAGGAGAAAATTGATAGCAATATGAAATTTAAATAGTTAAATTTCTATTCTTTTTAATTAATTTTAAAAAATTATCTTAGTACGTATTCCTAAAACAAATGCCCACTATGTGCAACGCTTATGCTCCTATGCTAATTTCATCAAAATAGATCTTATAAATTTTAGTTATAAACTTAACAATTTTCATTTGAAGTTTAAAAACACCATGTAAGATAATTTTTATAGGCTTTTCAACGGTGTTTTGTTATATATGCGACCAAAAGTATATTCATGACATCCGTCTTCAACATTTTTACTCTAACCTAGTCTTTTTTTTCGGAGATAATAATTATTGTATAATCTATTCTATCCTAGTCTTTTTCCTCTAACCTTGTGTTTGGATTGTAAATTATTTGAAATAATTTTGTGAAAAAGTACTGTAGTGTTTTTTTGATGTGATGTATGTGAGATAAAAAGGTGATTGAAAAATGTGTTGATAATGCAAGCAAATCAGTATGTGTAAATAAGGTATAAATAAAGTGAAACAGAAGACAATCCAAACACTTTTGGGCAAATACATTTTTCAATTACTTTTTTGATGCATACATTAAATTGCTATAATACATTTTTCAAGAAAAAACTCCCAAATAATAGAAAGCCGAACATAACTATTTCGTATATTACAATTCTTTCAAGAGCATTTGATACACTAAAATTCTCATTATATAACAAGCCACACTGTGATACATTTCAAATTCGCTAGAGGCAGAAAACTATGATGTGATTTGTCTACCACTTATGGGGCAAAGTACAAATCAAAGAAAATGTAGGAAGAACCAGTCTTGGTTCCTCGGATGACAAAATAATTTCATTATTAGTTCCCCATATTGCATCTTTACCATACATGATTCCTTAAGGTATAAATAATTTAACTTAATTTTTTAAATTCGGTCCCTCATCTTTATGAAATTTGCACTTCAAGCACTCCTCCAGCATCCAACATGCCTTTCAACAGTCTAATGTTAGAAATAAAAGACATCAAATATGTAAAAAAAAAAAAACTAAGAATTGAAGATCTAAATGAGAAGTATGCAATTCTTAGGGAAGAAAATATTATCTAAAGTGAAACATACTAGGCTATATAGTAAGACTAACGCAGCAAACATGGACTAAAAACTGCAATTTTTACTCGTACTCTATCCATCAATATACTCTTTACCCTTTGCGCTTAGAATAAAGCTTGAGAGTCCATACATGATTTTTATATATTTCAACTCGTTTATTAAATTAAAGCTTTAACTTTCATTTTGTTTCATATTAGTAATTATCGAGTGCCTTAATTAACTCAATTGTAAATATTTGAATGTAGATATTAAGAGAAAGTTGAAAACATATTTGCTTTTAGAGAAAATGAGGAACTTACTTTGCTACATTAGCCCAGTGAACTCAAAAAAGATTTTACAACATATGACCATCATTTTTTGGTGTATAAAATGTACAAACGAATATTTCTAGTTTAAAGTCTTCATTTAAATAGAATTAATATTCTTATGGAAGAAATAGCAAGAGAAGTTAGACATTCAAATTAGATAGAAGCGTATAATGTGAACAAGCATATTGATTATAACATATTTGTGTTTGGAAATTGTGCCTTAAATTTAAGTGTATTTCATGCATTTTTCCTAAGCTTCATTAATACATTCATTCCCTTTTAGATTCTTTCTTAGATTCATGTATCTCTTGGAATTTACTAGTTCTTTCATATAACTTCTAAATTCATGTACTTGTAACAATGATGGTACGTGTATCTATATTCTTGTGCCTTCACACAACTCACTTGGGCACTCTCCTTCCCACAGTATAGGAGTAGCGTAAGATAAATCTTGATGCTTAACCTGAAAAAAAATGGAAAAATCGTTCAAAACGTCTCTCACATTTTGCAAAATAACTTTTTTCGTCCCTCGCTTTTAAAAATGTAATTTTACGTCGCTTACAAATTCACATTGGTCAAATTTGGTCCATAATTAGGTTTCCGACTAGTTTTTGGTCGGAATTCACCACGTGCCTTGCACGTGATCATATTTTAAGGGCAAATTTGTCAAATCAAATTTTATATAATTCGATTCATAATCCCTTACATTTCATAAAATAAATTTTTTCATCCCTTACATTTCACAAAATGAATTTTTTCATCCTTCACATTTTTCAAAATGAGTTTTTTCATCTTTTATTGATCATGTGTGTGAATAATTTTTTTTAAATCCATGTATATATTTGTTTGATTTCACCTGAACAGTACGAATAGCATGTAAAATCAAATAGAAATATATTATACACTATTCGTATTGCTCAAGTGAAATCAAATAGATATATATACTTGGGTTTAAAAAATTGTTAGTTTTTCACTTATATTCATTTTCTTTTACTCAAAATTTGAAAATAAAGAAGACATTTAATCCTAAATATTATCGAGTGTTTATATTGAATTAAATTTGGATAGAAAAAGTAAACAAAAGAAAAGTATGACAAAAAGAAATAAGTGATTGGTACTTTCAAATTTTAACACAATCACAAGGCAAGTAATTCAACTGTTAGTCTTAAAAGTGTCGAGTAGAAATTTCAGATTTAAACTGAAATTTGTTAGCACAATTATAGAATTCGAATTAGGACCCATTAATTAGATGACCTTATTATACAACTCAATAAATAAATTATTACCAAAAGAGAAATGTCACAAATATTGAATAGGTTCAAATGGTAAAATCATATAAATATATACATGGGTTTCATACAAAATTGTTAGTTTTAAACCCCTATATATATATATATATATATATATATATATATATATCTATTGAATAGCATGTGTATAACTACGATTAGCATGTTTAGATGAAATCCAATAGAGATAAATTACATGTTATTCATACTGTTCAGGTAAAATCAAATAGGCATATACGTGGGTATATAGAAAAAAAACTAGTATTCGTATACATGATCAATGAGGGATGAAAAAATTCATTTTGAAAAATATGAGGGATGGAAAAATTCATTTTTTCAAATGTGAGGAACGAAACAACTCATTTTGTAAAATGTTAGGGATGAAAAAATTATTTTGTGAAATGTGAGGGACTATGAATCAAATTATGTAAAAATTTGATTTGACAATTTTGCCCTTAAAAATGATCACATGCAAGTCACGTGGTGGATTCCGGCCAAAAACTAGTCGGAAAGCTAGGTAGGGACCAAATTTGATCAATGTGAATTTGTAAGGGACGTAAAATTACACTTTTAAAAGTGAGGGACGAAAAGGTCATCTTGTAAAATGTGAGGGACGTTTTGAAAGATTTTTTCAAAAAAAAATATATTAAAACAAGAAAGAGCCTTGAAGGTGTCCTAAGGCATTTACAATGGATTGCACTCTTTAGAGTTAAAGAGTGCAATTCATATGCTATATCATCACTTTATTATCCCCTCTTTCATTATATTATCACTCACTATAAATTACACTCTACATAGTATAATAGCATGTACCTATAATCAAATCAAATATTTATCTTAATAGTTCTCAACACATATCTCATAAATAAATAAATCTATTTTTTGAAAAGTAATTTCATTTATTTTTGGAAAACAAATTTATTAACTTTTGTTGAAATTTTTGCATTCTAAAATTTTTTTATTTTCTGAAAAAATAATATTATTAATTTTTGAAAACTAAAAGTATATATTTTTATGTATTTCAAAAATAATACATTGTTATTTTCTAAAAATAATTAGATAATTATTAAACAAATACCCAACACTTTAAAAAATTAGATAAGAGGTTAAAGAAAACAAATGATGCAATAGAAGAAATGATGGAGTGGGAGAGTAAGAAATTGAGAAAACGTTAACAATATTTATAGACCAAATTTTGAGAATTGAAAGTGAAAAAAAAATACTGCTGCACACTCGTGAAATTGAAACAATGCTACCATTATTTTACCATTGCAAACATGTTGAAAATTGGATTCAAGGGACCACTGAAAAAGTTTTGAATAACTGGATAAAATGAAACTGTTGCAAAGCTTTGAATAATTGGACTAATTAGACCCACTCTTTCGGCTTTTTTGCTTCAATTATGCATGTAGTGATGGTTATGCATGTCTAGGCATTATATTCTTACTATGGGACAGTTTATAATGCATGGGTGTAATAAAGGGTAATTGTGGATACCCTAAACAATATTTGACCCCGAAAGGGCCAAAACTAGGGTTCAATAAACTAAATTGTACGGCTTTCGAACACCATATATTAAGTCTTTCGAACACCAAATAAAAAGTCCATAACTTCCCCAGTTGAAAGTTGTGGTGTGTTGTGGACTTTTTCTCACTTCAGCCCACCTCTAACCGATCCTGTGTGGCCTAATAATTTTCAGCAACCTAGGTGAAGAATATTAATGGTTTTTTTATAATCATTCCAAGTCATGTACTTTCATAGTTAGGAGTTTATTCTCGTTGCCCACTATGTTGATTGTAGCACTTCAAAGTTGATTATAAGTAGGGATAATTTCATAAACGTCCTCTAAGGTTTTAGACAATTTCACTGAGCTCCCTTGAGGTATTAAAAATTGTACTTACAGCCCTTGATTTGATACATTTGGTAATCAAACCTTAGAACTACTCAAAAATTTAAATGAACATCCTAAAATGTCCTTGGTTTATATAGTTTATATTGCTTTCCAAAACAATTGTAAAATTTATAGCATCAAATATTTAAAAAAAGCACCAAATTTTCAATACCTATATTTATTATTTAATAAACAATTATTACAATAGTTTTATCACTATGACAGGCTACTGTACATAGTGCTTTACTAGGGATACATATTCCCTGAAGGTTGGAGAAGAAAGTATTATCATAATTGTTTTAGAGTTTGTAGATTTTTGAAATGTTAGAGGTATCAATAATTTAGTAGTAGTTTTGGACAGTTTCTTTTTAAATCACTGTTGTTTTTGGTGCAAAGAAAAAAAGGATCAACAAAAAATTAGATCAGATTCAAATTTGTCAAAAAAAGGTCACTAATTCAACATTTGGTAATGATAACGACTAGAAGCAATATTTATAGTTTATAGTTCTGTGGTTTTACTTGTAAAATATGAAAAAAAAAAGAGGAATAAGAAGAGAAAAGAAAAAGAAAAAATAATTATAAATATCATTCTTTCTATATGCATACCCAACAAAGGGAGTTTTATTAAAATGGTAAGACTAATATTGTCATTTTAAATGGGCAAGGAAGGCAAGTGTAATTTTTAAAATCTCAAGGGATCTCATTGAAATTGTTAGAAACCTCAGGGAAGGTTTTTGAAATTATCCCTTAAATTTAATCAAAAGAGAATATGAAAATATTCATGGGACATATATCAATTGGCCAAGAGGAAATAGATGGATTGGTTGGTTCAGAGAAAAAAAGTATAAATACGAAATTTTGAATTCAAATCCTCTCCCACTGTATCATTTGAGTCTCCAAAAACCTGAGTAGAGTTGCTCACATATAAAAAATGGAGCAAATAAGAATCACAAGGCTAGATATCGATTACACATTGTGAATGGTATCTTCTTCCATCTAAGACACTGCCCCTTAATTGAAGGCCGAAACTTGAATTTTCCAACAATTATCAGGAGGAAGAAATTAAATCTAATCCTCAAACCAACCTAAAAGGCAATTGCTCCGAAACTTGAATTAAAGAACAAGAAAAGGGATCGTCTGCTAGCCATGCTTGACCCGATCACTATCCGGTCAATCTGTCAAATTCTCCACATGGACCCCCTGAATGTGGAAGAAAGAATATAACGAATGTTTAGAGTCGACTTGATTTCTAATAGCCCAGTAAATGGTATTTGCCTGCATTTCGGTTCGTACTCTTCAGACTATTACCACTAACTCTTAGTCGACTCGTGGAAGTTTTCCACTTAAATACTGAGAATTGATATCAAACATTTAAAAATAGGTCTGTGGTATCATACCCATGAACCCTGTATTAAAAAGCAAGGAAAGGGATGGTTCCCTAGCCGTGCCTGACCCGAAGAACAGCCAGTCTCCCATCTCTCCCATTTTCCAAATGGTCCCCCAGAATGTGGAAGGAAGACTAATGAGTAATGAGAAGACTAGAATTAATTTCCACTGGCCCAAGTAACACTGAAATGGGCATATAACTTGTGTTTGAATATGAGATTATCTGGAATAATTTTTTTAATGAGTATTATATTATTTTTTTGATGTGATATATATGAAATAAAAATATGATTAAAAAATGTGTTTATGAAATAAGTAGATAATTTTATACAATAATGAGCGTGCATTTAAGTCCTGACTCTTGAAAAGAAGTACTACTACTAATTAGTAGCAATTTCTCTAATTGCAGAAATCCCAAATTCTCTGCTTCCACAGTACTAGGGCTGCAAACGAATCGAGCCGCTCGCGAGCCGCTCGAGTCAAGCTCGAGTCGAGCTCGATGTTAATCGAACTCGAGTAGAGCTCGAGCCGGCTCGAGTCAAACTCGAGCTCGAGCTCAGAATATTAAGCTCGTTAGCTCGCGAGCCGGCTCGCGAGCTTGGGTATATATATATATTTTTTTATTTTTATTTTTATTTAATAATAAAATTACGTATATTATATATTTATTTTTTATTTTTTATTTTCATAGTAAAATTACGTATATGTCCTTAATATTTTATTATTTATTAAGAAAAAAATATTATTTTATTTATATTTTTTTTAATAAAATATTTTTTTTTTTTTTTTTTTGGAGGTCGAGCTCGAAATTTGCCGGCTCGTCGAACTCGAGCTCGAGCTCGAGCTTGGTAAAATTTAGTCGAGGCTCGACTCGATTAGCTCAAAGCTCGACTCGGCTCGGCTCGTTTGCAACCCTACACAGTACCAAGGGTTGAAGAAGCCCTCAATTTTTTTTTTCTCATAGTTTTTACTTTGTTGGTCATGGTTATTAATCTCCAAGATCAATGGTCATGATTATTAATTCGAGATAATTAGAAGAGAAAGTGATCAAATTTAGTGGTTTGCTCAAGAAAGAAAACAATGGAAGAAAATTAGAGAGCTAGTAGCTTGAAGGTTCATTATATTTTGATCATTTATATTGTGACGTCTCTTGGATCATTTATATTTTGATGTCTCTTTGTTTTCTGTTCTTCCTAATTATAAAGTTTAACATATTAAACTGTGGATGCTTGAAGCAAAAAAAAAAAAACATATTAAAATAGGGACGCGCAATAAGGAAAGGGACCCATTGTGTGGGAATGGAATACATTAATCATTCCCAATAACTAGGCATTGTGCCCCGCGAAACTCGCGGGGTGCCCATTATTGATTGTTTAAGAGTAATGTAAGATTTATTTAATAATTAATGTTTAGAGTGTTTTATATGATAGTAGGTTGGAATAATAAATAGTGGAACAATATATTGGATTAATATATTTATAAATAGATATAGTAATATTGTTGTGATTTGTATTTAATTTTTTAAGAGTAACAGGATGTAAATATTATTTAAATTAATGGAATGTAAATCATTTTTTAAGAGTTGAGATAAATTAATAATTTGAAATAATTTTGATATGTTTATTTTTATATTGTTAAATATAAGTGGAAGTAGAATAAAGAAAATTTAGGGAACAGATTAATTATGATTGTTGGATAAAATCTCTGCTGAAAAGCTGCAGATGATAATTGTTTTCATTGAGCAGGGTGAACAGGATGACACTTCCTTCATGTAAGAAGTGTTTTTGTGCGAATATTGACCAACTTTCTGTTATTTCTATTCCTTCTAACTGAAAGATCCATCGAGTTTTAGCATGATAGCAATTGATGACTCCTATGTTGTCTGTTTGTATATGCGAGAGTATATCACCAATGAGTACCTGAGATAGAAAATAGGGGAAAAACGTAGTTGTATTATGAAATGAGAGTAGCAATGTAGTGTATGAATTATATTGATTGGAATGTAATTTGTATGAAACTCACCAAAGATTCAAGATCGTGTGTTAGATAGTGGAAGAGTTTAGTATTAGAAAAACTAAAAGAAAAGAAATATAGTGAAGAATATAAATTCATAAATATAATATATACAAATTAAGGATTTTTAACAATTTGAAATTATAAATTTAGAATCATATATATGTATTTATTGATCGAATAATTGTTTTTTGAATCAATAAATATTGGATTGATTTATTTTTAAGTATATATATATAAGATACATGTCAAGTGCATATGATTTTCATTCATTTGTATTAATACGAAACAGCATAATCAATTTATATATATTGACTGGATACACATAGAATTTGTATTCATTTGCATCTATTAGATGCACGTAGGATTTTTAGCGATTTGCATATTTTTTTCATATTTAATATTTTTGCTAATATATACAGTTTGGAGAAAATTAATTAAATTTATATACATTAGATACATGTTAAGTACATATGATTTTTATTGATTTGTATTAATACGAAATAGCATAATTGATTTATATATACTGATTGGATACACATGAAATTTTTATTCATTTGCATATATTAGATGTACGTAGGATTTTTAGGTATTTGCATTTTTTTCATATTTAATGTTTTTGCTAATATATATATTTTTGGAGAAATTTAATAAATAAGTAAATAAACATAAAAAGAAGGCTATTTTATGTATTAGATGTGCATAGCATTTTTAGTGATTTGCGTATTTTTTTAATAGTTAATATTTTTGTCAATATACACACTTTAGACAAAAATAATAAATAAGCGAGTTAATAAATAAGCTGATAAATATAAAGAAGGAGAGAAAATTATAAATATAGAAACAGTCTCGAAATTATAATTATTTGATATAAATAACACTTATTATATGTTAATACAAGGCAGTATTATTAATTTTTATATATTAGATATAGGTTAAACACATATAATTTTCATTGATCTGCATTAATATAAAATAGCATAATCGATTTATATATATTGATTAGATACATATAGAATTTTTATTCATTAGTATGTATTAGATATACAAAGGATTTTTAGTGACCTGCGTAATTTTTTGATATTTAATATTTTTTTTCAATACACACACTTTTGACAAAGTTAATAAATAAGTGAGTTAATAAATAAGTGGATAAATATAAAGAAGGACGGAAATTATAAACACAGAAATAGTGTCGAAATTATAATTATTTCACATAAATAACACTTATTATATGTTAATATAAAGTAGTATTATTAATTTATATATATTAGATGCATGGTAATCATATATGATTTTCATTGATCTGCATTAATACAAAACACCATAATCTATTTATATATATTGATATATATTGATTAGATACATATAGAATTTTTATTCGTTTGTATGTATTAGATGTACATAGGATTTTTAGCGACTTGCATTATTTTTTGATATTTAATATGTTTGTGTATATAGCAACCTGCATATTTTTTGATATTTAATATTTTTTTTCATATTTAATATTTTTACTAATATATATTTTGGAGAAAATTAATAAATAAGCGAATAAACATAAAAAGAAGGCTATTTTATATATTAGATGTGCATAGCATTTTTAGTGATTTGCGTATTTTTTAATAGTCAATATTTTTGTCAATATACACACTTTCGACAAAATTAATAAATAAGCGAGTTAATAAATAAGCGGATAAATATAAAGAAGGAGAGAAAATTATAAATATAGAAATAGTCTCGAAATTATAATTATTTGATATAAATAACACTTATTATATGTTAATACAAGGCAATATTATTAATTTATATATATTAGATATAGGTTAAACACATATAATTTTCATTGATCTGCATTAATACAAAACAGCATAATCGATTTATATATATTGATTAGATACACATAGAATTTTTATTCGTTAGTATGTATTAGATATACATAGGATTTTTAGTGACCTGCGTAATTTTTTTGATATTTAATAGTTTTTTAGTCTCGAAAAATAGTCTCGAAAATGCAAAAGCTTTAAATTAATAATTTAGTAGTTAACAAATATTATGGAAGTTACATTTAATAAATATGGAATTTATATACTATTCTATACATATTTGTGTATTAGGTGTACAAATAATTTTTTAGCAGTTCGTATATTTTTTCACAGAATCAACATTTTTGCTAAAATATATATATCTATCTATAGTAAATAATGAATATCGTAATAAATCATAAGAATTACAGCGAAAATGGAAGAGAAAGAAAAGGGCAAAATCGCAACATTTTCATTTTTGCTAATATATATAATGAATATCGTAATAAATCATAACAATTACAGCGAAAGTGGAAGAGAAAGAAAAGGGCAAAATCAGGGAGTAAAGGTAACAATTACAGCTGCGGAAAAGGAGGGAAAAAGAAAAGAACAAAATTGGGGAGAAAAGGCAACAGCAGGCAACAGCGCAAGATTGAGGAGAAACAAAAGGACAAAATTGGGGACAAAATTACAGACGTACCAAGCAAAGGGCACAATGGGAACAAAGCAACAAAACAAGCAACAAGGACAAGCGGAAGCAGAAGCAATTGCGGTAGATGGAGCCCGCGAAAAGACGAAAAAGGACAAAATGAGCTGCAAAACCACAACGAAACCGGCACAATCAAGTATTCATCAGGCTTCGCGGCTTTAAGTAGTTTAAGATTCTATGAAATCGGACCCACTACTTTATTGAGGCAATAATAGAGAAGGGGCTGCTCCGTCTGGACCACTCTTGTTTTGGACAATAAAATCATCAAAGTGTCTTAACCATTGCTGTTATTGTCTTAAAACATTGACTTTTATGTGATCCCTAATATCAAATTTCCCTAATAAAATGTTGATGACAGAGTCAACCAATCTTGTTTATCAATTTCCTCCATTTGTAATTAGTTCAAGATAAATTTGGATTTTGGGTGGCTAGCTCCAATTCCACCTAGTTGAATAATTGATTATCATTGCCTGGGGTCCACCTTGATGCCAATTCCACCTAGTTGAATGGTTCATTGTCTCAATACTCTTCTTCACCTTCTCACCAGAAACAAATAAGCAATTTTCAGGAAAGAAATACTTGCTAGCTCTGCAGTTAGTGAGATTTGTTTCTCTCTTAAAATATGGGAATGAAACTGACGAAAATCCCTCCAAAAGGGATGGAGATGGCCTCCACTGGCAGCGTCGATCGTGTCTTACTTCGTCTAGAGTTAATTCATAACAGATTCCGAGACAACCTATACGGATACAGTTATGTTCATTTCTATGTTCGTGATGCAATCAAAGACATGAAATTTCTCAAAACATTTCTTACGTGTGCTAGAAAGTGGGTTCATTTGTACTTGCAATCTGACAATGTTGTGAAGAGGGTAAGTCTTCCATCTTTCTTATCTTGTATCGAAGATACCTTTCACAAATATGAGGATATTCACTTTCTTTCCCATGATGAGATGGCTCGAGTGTTCTGCAAAATTGAGAAAGAGATCATATCACTCAAGCAAGAAATCATCCAAATTTACTTTGCTTTGGCAACTTTGGCAAGCAACAGGTCATTTCAATCAAATTCTTGTATGACAGATAATGAACTGTTGGAATTCATAGACCTCATCCTGCAAAATCTAGCAGATTTGACAAATGACGATATGAATTGGAAAATTGCTAATACTAAATCGTCTATTTATGCTGCTTTGAGTGCTCAAGTCCAAGATCTTGAAGCAAAGCTGACATTCTTGAAAAGCTTCATTCCCTTTGCCAAAATGCGAGGAACCGCAGATATTCCTGCCTTGCTATTGGCTCACTTTGAAGTGGTGGCTTTGACCGCAGCACGCCTCTCTTACATGTGGTCCTTTTGGAATGATTTTGAGGCAAAGCACAATCCTGAGTTCTACGACAGAAGTGCTTGCAGCTTCAAACTCCTCAGCATCAGAGCTGTTGATTTTCATGTCTACGAGATTTATAAGGAAGTACTTGCAGCTTCAAACTCCTTAGCATCATTACATACAGCAGTGATGGATGAGCGGATATTGAACAACTTCAACGATTCTCTGATAGGACGTCTCTGGGAGTTGTTATGCTGCAGCTCTAGCTTTGTGGATTCTATGAAAGATGAAATGCAAATACTCTATGCAGGACTGAGGTTTTTGAGAAGCATTTTAAGGGAGCATCATGAGATGATGGATGAACAAAATGAAAAAATTGGAGCTCTCCTTGGTGAGGCAGGCATTATAATATTCTCGCCCAATCTGAGCAGAGTGATAGAAGGAGAAGTTAGCTTCTCAGGATCCACCCAGGTTCTTGATTTTTGTGATCTGCTGGCCAATATCAAGCATTTTAAGGATCAGATCAATGGCTCAAGTACTATAGAGAGTCTTCCTAATTCCTCTCATAGCTTAAGAGCACCAGAAGTTAGCCAGACTTCCAGCCGCATGCTATCAAAAGGTAAAATGCCAATAGACCATGAAGTCATGGTTGGTCTTGATGATGAGGCAGAAAAAGTAATTGAACCACTTATCAAGCATTTTGAGGATCAGCTCAGTGTCTCAAGTACTATACAGAGTCTTCCTAATTCCTCTCATAGCTTAAGAGCACCAGAAGTTAGCCAGACTTCCAGCCGCATGCTATCAAAAGGTAAAATGCCAATAGCTCGTGAAATCATGGTTGGTCTTGACGATGAGGCAGCAAAAGTAATTGAACGACTTAGATGGGGATCAGAACAGGTGGAAATTGTTCCCATTGTGGGAATGGCTGGGCTTGGTAAGACGACTTTAGCCAAAAAAGTTTACAATGATAGTTCAGTAACCTGTCACTTCCACATTCGTCTTTGGTGCACTGTTTCTCAAGAATTTAACATGAAAAATGTGTTACTTCAAATTTTGTGCTCTGATGGCAAACATTCTAGGAAGGATGAGCTTCAAAATCTGGATGAAGATGACTTGGTTCAAAAGCTCCGCAAAAAGCTATTGAAGAATCGGTATCTTGTTGTTTTTGATGATGTCTGGGACATTAAGGTATGGAATGAGCTGAGAACTGCATTCCCCAATGACAAGAATGGAAGTAGAATCATCTTTACGAGTCGATCTTCTAATGTAGCTTCACAGGTTCATTATGGTGGAGAACCTCACTATCTTCACCCACTCAGTGAGAAAGAAAGTTCCGAATTGCTGCTGAAGAAGGTGTTTGGAAAAGAAGAAGAATGTCCTCAAGCATTGCATGGATTGGGAATGGAGATTGCTGAAAAGTGCTGGGGATTGCCACTTGCACTTGTTGTTGTAGCTGGAGTCCTAGCAACTAAAGAGCATGATATTTTGGTTTGGGAAAAGTTTGCTGAAAGTTTAACTTCAACCATGGTGTCTGGTACAGACCAGTGCAAGAAGTCGTTGGAGCTCAGTTATGAGCATTTACCATACCACTTGAAGGCATGCTTGCTGTATTTTGCTGCATTTCGAGAAGATGAAAAAATTGGTGCCAAGAAGTTGATGTGTCTATGGATTGCAGAAGGATTTGTGGAAATAATTGAAGGAAAGAGATCAGAGGATACTGCAGAAGAATATCTGATGGATCTAATTGGTCGAAACTTAGTTATGGTAAGTAAAAGCAGATCCATTGGTGGAGTCAAAACTTGTTACATTCACGATTTGATATTTGAGTTCTGTAAGGGCGAGGCGAAAGAAAAGAAATTTCTTCAGGTCCTGCGAGGTTATGATGAGCTTTCTGTTGTAAAATATATAGTATTTCAAAAATATTCTTTGTCCCACATCGGAAAAATGAGAAGTATTATTTCTCTGTCCCACATTGTCAAGTGAGAAGGGTTGCAGTCTTTGTCCCACATCAGAAGTGAGAAGGGTTGCACCTCACTTTGAAGTCTATAAATAGGATCCACCTCTCCCTCAGAAAATCACCCCAGCAGCTTCAGTTAATATCTTTTGATAGCTGCTCTATCTCTTTCTCTCTCTCTCTCTTTTATTTTTTGTTAGTTGATATCTTCCTGATAATTCTGTTCTCATCTTCCTTTATATATATATATATATCTGCTGGTTTTAATTTGCTAGTTCTGGTCCTTCTAGTTTGCAACAAGAAGAAAGGTTGTCTTTCTTGTTCGCAATAAATAGAAGAAGGCTTGTTTAATCCTGAGGAAATATTTCAATACTCTGAAATAGTTTCTTAGGACAGTGCTACGCACGACTCAAGCAGATAGTGTTAACATTGTTGTAGCCACTTATCCAACAATCTAAGAAACTACGGCATCTGACAATGTTAGCACCCCACAGTCTTCATCAGCAACTGTTGCAGTGACACTACCTTCTGCGAAGCCATTTCCTGACGTCTCTAGAATTGAGGTTTTTGTTGACGAAAACTTCAAAAGGTGGCAAGAACGTGTCTACTCTCTACTCGACATTCATGGAGTGGCCTATGCACTGACGGAATCTCAACCTGCTGCCACCATAGATGTCAAGCTACAAGAGTCGTGGAAATATGCCAATAAGGTATGTCGAAATACTATTTTACAAACATTTTTAAATGAATTATTTGATGTGTATTGTAGCTATGTGCAAGCCAATAAGTCCCAGTATAATAGACCAAAAAATCCCAATTACAAGCCTAATATTCCCAACTTTAAGAAAAAGAAAGGCAATTGCCATTATTGTAGAAAATCAGAACATTATGTTGCCCTGTATAGATACAATAAAGGTGACAAAGCAAATGGTAATCCTCCTAAGGTTAATTTAACCAAAGGAGATGAAATAATTGCTGCAGTCATCTCTCAAGTGAACATTGCAACTAATGTTAAAGAATGGGTGGTAGACTCTGGGGCTACTCGGCACATATGTGCAAATCGAGAAGCGTTTTCCTCCTATACTTCAATAGGGGATGATGGAAAAGTAGTCTACCTTGCAGACTCACGAACTGCTAAAGTTTTGGGTAAGGGCAAAGTACTATTGAAACTCACTTCAGGAAATACTTTGGCTCTTAATGATGTGCTGCATGTTCCAAATATTCGGGCAAATCTTGTTTCTGTGGCTTTGCTTGGAAAAGTTGGGGTGAAAGTGTCATTCGAATCTGATAAGATTATAATGACAAGAAATAATGTGTTAGTTGGGAAAGGCTATTGTAATCAAAGACTTTTTGTACTTAATATTTTCAATGTGATCAATGAAAATGCATCTTCTTCTGCTTATATTGTTGATTCCATTTCTTTATGGCATGCTTGATTAGGACATGTTAATATTGGTTATATAAAGAAAATGCAATCATGTGGCCTAATTTCTGGTATTAATGATAATATGGACAAATGTGAAATATGTGCAGAAGCTAAAATAACAAAGAAAAGTTGTATAACTGTCCATAGAGAAACTGAATTATTAAATTTAATTCATACTGATTTAGGTGATTTAAAACAAACAATGACTAGAGGTGGGAAAAGGTATTATGTCACATTTATAGATGACTATTCTAGATATACCAAAGTTTATTTACTTAGAAATAAAGATGATACTTATAATGCATTTTTATCCTATAAGTCTGAAGTAGAAAATCAACTTAATAAAAGGATAAAAAGAATTAGATCAGATAGGGGTGGAGAATATTTAACTTTAGATAACCTTTGTGAACAGGAAGGCATAATACATGAAATAACTCCACCTTATTCACCAGAATCTAATGGAGTAGCTGAAAGGAAAAATAGAACGTTAAAAGAAATGATGAACTCTATGTTAATTAGTTCTCATGCTCCAGATAATTTATGGGGAGAAGCTATATTATCTGCATGTCACTTACAAAATAGAATCCCACATAAAAAGACTGGCAAAACACCTTATGAGTTATGGAAAAATTATAAACCAAATTTGAAATATTTAAAAGTTTGGAGGTGTCTTGCTAAAGTCTTATTGCCTGAACCTAAGAAAAGGAAAATAGGTTCTAAAACTTCTGATTGTATGTTTATTGGATATGCTGAACATAGTGCTGCATATAGATTTCTTGTGTTAAGAAGTGATATACTTGATTGTAATACAATTATTGAGACAAAGAATGCAGAATTCTTTGAACATATTTTTCCACTGTCTAGTAAAATTTCTCATGCACCTGTTGAAATAAATAAGGAAATTATTCCAATTGAGGAATTAAGAAGGAGCAAAAGGCCAAGAAAAGAATCTTCATTTGGAAAAGATTTCCAAACCTTTCTTGTTGATAATGATCCGTTAACATACTCCGATGCTATTTCTTCTCCTGAGTGTAAATTTTGGAAAGAAGCAATTAAATCTGAAATTGATTCTATCTTGTCAAATAAAACTTGGATTTTGGTAGACTTACCTTCTGGTGCAAAACCTATTGGTTGCAAATGGATTTTTAAAAGAAAATATAACTCTGATGGCTCTATAGAAAAGTACAAAGCTCGTTTAGTAGCAAAAGGATTTTCTCAAAAACAAAATATTGATTATTTTGATATAATTGCACCAGTAACTAGAATTGCGTCTATTCGAGTTTTATTTGCTTTAGCTTCTATCCATAAACTTGTTATTCATCAAATGGATGTCAAAACAGCATTTTTAAATGGTGATTTAGAAGAAGAAATTTATATGTTTCAACCTGAGGGATGTATTGTATCTGGACAAGAAAATAAGGTTTGCAAACTAATTAAATCTCTTTATGGCCTAAAACAAGCTCCTAAACAGTGGCATGAGAAATTTGATCAAGTATTGATGAAAGATGGATTTTCATCTGTAGAAGTGGATAAATGTGTATATGTCAAAAATATAAATGATCAATATGTGATAATCAGTTTATATGTGGATGACATGCTTATATTTGGTACTAGTCTAGATATTGTAAATAGTACTAAATATTTTTTGTTTTCTAATTTTGATATGAAAGATTTGGGTGAAACCAAAATAATATTGGGTGTTAAAATCATAAGGAAAGGTGATGGTATAATGTTGTCACAAGAACATTATACAGAAAGACTTCTTAGGAAGTTTGAAAATTATGATGTGACACCTGTGAGTACTCCTTATGATGCTAACACTCAATTAAAGAAAAATAATGGTGGCCCAATTGCTCAGTCTAAATATGCTCAGATTATTGGGAGTCTGATGCATCTGATGAATTTTACTAGACCTGATATAGCCTATGCTGTATGTCGACTGAGTAGATATACTCATAATCCCAACCGTGAGCATTGGTTTGCATTAGTCAGACTAATGAAATATTTGAGAGGTACCATGAATTTTGGTATCCTGTATAGTGGATTTCCCACTGTATTAGAAGGTTACAGTGATGCTAATTGGATATCTGATTCAAATGATACGAAATCCACTAGTGGTTATGTGTACACCCTTGGTGGTGGTGCAATAGCATGGAAATCTGCTAGACAGACAATCATTGCTAGATCAACAATGGAGTCAGAGTTTGTAGCTCTGGAACTGACAGGGACTGAGGCCGAGTGGTTGAGAAACTTCTTAGCTAATATTCCTTCAACTAAGGATTTGTTGCCTCCTGTGTCCATACATTGTGACTGTCAAGCAGCGATTGCCATAGCTAAAAATAAATCGTATAATTGTAAAAGTTGACACATGAGATTGAGACATGATGTCGTAAAGCAGCTGCTTAGAGATGGAATTATTTCCATTGATTATGTAAAGTCAGAGTTGAATTTGGCCGATCCTCTGACTAAACCCGTAGGAAGAAAATTGATTCTTCAAACTACAAAAGAAATGGGACTTCGACCAACAAGCTGTCAATAGAGACAGTAACCCAACCTATGTGATTGGTGATCCCATGAAGTAGGTTCATATGGGTAATAACAAGTCAATATTGATGGTAAAGCACTTCAATTTAAGTCCCTCCAGAGACAAGTGCTTTGAGTAATTGTGAGGATGAGTTAAAACTCTTAATGAATTCATATCCCATTAGGGAGGTGTAGTTAAAGCAATACACACTTGATGAATTCACCTATATGAGAGTGGAGTGGAGCCGCTCCTATAAGATTCATTGGTCAAATCTTTAGAGCTCTCATGAATAACCAGGCAGGCGCACGGCCAAAAAGCGCAAAATCGCGTTAACAGCAAATTATGGGTTGTAATGTGATTGATAAAATCTCTGTCATACATCAAGAGTTATTGGTTCATAGAAATTTATATTTCACCAATAATTCTGTAGATCATGTTTTATCAATCTATGTTTGGTTCATAGTCCAAAAGACACCAATCTAATTACA
The DNA here is from genome assembly GCA_036785865.1 of Coffea canephora. Taxonomy (NCBI): domain Eukaryota; kingdom Viridiplantae; phylum Streptophyta; class Magnoliopsida; order Gentianales; family Rubiaceae; genus Coffea; species Coffea canephora. The sequence goes on from CM071915.1 coordinate 13,953,093, forward strand.
TTTCAACCAAATCCAGCAGAGTACTTTTAAAATTCTTCCTTTATCCAAAGAATTTTTTTGAAATAGGTGGGAGATTGTTGTAAAATATATAGTATTTCAAAAATATTCTTTGTCCCACATCGGAAAAATGAGAAGTATTATTTCTCTGTCCCACATTGTCAAGTGAGAAGGGTTGCAGTCTTTGTCCCACATCGGAAGTGAGAAGGGTTGCACCTCACTTTGAAGTCTATAAATAGGATCCATCTCTTCCTCAGAAAATCACCCCAGCAGCTTCAGTTAATATCTTTTGATAGCTGCTCTATCTCTTTCTCTCTCTCTCTCTTTTATTTTTTGTTAGTTGATATCTTCCTGATAATTCTGTTCTCATCTTCCTTTTTATATATATATATCTGCTGGTTTTAATTTGCTAGTTCTGGTCCTTCTAGTTTGCAACAAGAAGAAAGGTTGTCTTTCTTGTTCGCAATAAATAGAAGAAGGCTTGTTTAATCCTGAGGAAATATTTCAATACTCTGAAATAGTTTCTTAGGACAGTGCTACGCACGACTCAAGCAGATAGTGTTAACATTGTTGTAGCCACTTATCCAACACTTTCTACCTTTAATGAGCCTCCCAACCTACCTCGGTTGTCCATTTGCTCCAGTGGAGAAGATTTTATAAAGTCAAGGCTATTTTGTCCGCATTTAGCCAGTCTGCTATTCTTTGATGCTACTGCTTTTTTGCATAAGTTTAAGTTGCTTAACATCTCCTTCCTTTTTTGCATCTACAAACGTCTTAACGTTCTGAATTTAGAGGGCATTAACCTAAGGCTGAACGAGCTTCCAGCTGAAGTGGAATCACTTCTTCGTTTGAGGTACTTAGCCCTTGAAGCAGAGCGCATGCGATTCATTCCACCATCTATAGCCAAGCTCTCACATTTGGAAACCTTCTGTCTAAATTCTCACCAGATAGTTTCATTGCCAGATAGCATCTGGAACATGAAGAAGTTGAGGCATGTACATGCAAAGATGGGCGTTGTTATTCGTGTATCTTCCAACGACAACGGTGTTGAAAACCTCTCCACTTCACCCAATTTAGGCACACTCTCTTGTTTGCGTCTTTATAAAGAGGGAGAGAACTTATTGAGAAGGATTCCCAACGTTCGCCGACTTAATATTTCCGATGAACGGACTGGAAATGGAGTGTTGAACATGAGTCGACTAGACTGCCTAGATTCACTCACCTTAGGTTCACGGGAACATGTTGAGCTTTCCTTTCCCATGAATATGAAGAAGTTGAGTCTTTACAATGTGGGTCTTCCCTGTAGAAAAATGTCATTGGTTGAACAACTACCCTATCTTGAAGTCCTCGAATTAAGAAAGCAGTCAATGGTCGGCCATATGTGGGAGCTGATGGAAAAAGGATTCCCTAAACTCAGGGTCTTGACGTTGGAAGAAGTAGAGGTGGAGGAGTGGACAGAGGCAGACCCTGACAGTTGTTATGGTTACTTCCCGCGTCTTCAGCAATTAAATCTTCAAAGAATTTCTAAATTGGAAAAGACGCCTGCTTGTTTAGGGAGTATATCTAATCTAAAAACAATTCAGGTGGCGCATTGCGGAAGTAGAGTCAAATCTTTAGTACGGGAAATTGAAGAAGAACAGAAAGATAATTATGGAAATGATGTGAATCTGAAGATCATCATCATAGATTGAAGGGCATCAGCTGGTGCAATATCTGGTAATTTCCTTTTTTGTCATTACCGTTAATCGGCTTGTAGAAATAATCATGTAGATATTTTTAATTTATATTTACCATTTGGTAGCTTTTTTGTACTTCAGTTGTTGCCTGTAATGCATGCGCGAGCACATTGAAATTGATGAACAAACAACTAATTATTGCTACGGTGGTTTTTCCTCTTGAGATTGTAATTGGTCATCTGTGCGGTCTGGTTTTCTATGATACTTTTGTGGAAGATGGAGGTAAAAGTTGGAAAGGATCGATGGCTCTTTTCTTGTCAAGATATGGTGGAAACAATCAATGAGATTATTCAGATATTTTGCTGTTGGCCAATTTTGTGTAATTTCGTTTGTGCTATTTCTTTTCAAACATGTGTCAATTTGCCGTCAAGGAACTTTGTTATCATTTTGATAGAATTGATTAACAATTTATGTTTGAGCTCATGATTCTTGGAAGAATATGACAGCCCAATTTGGAAACCTCTATGATCATCTCTTTGCTAAATTTTCAGAATCACACATTTTACTTCTTCAAGTTAGAGAATTTTTGCAAAGAATGAAGTATGGGACTTGAGTTCCTTTAAGAAGGATGTCTGCAACTTGGTTTTTCTGCTGCTTGAGCTAATTGCTCGACAGGGCATTAGTAAAATAATTGATTCTCCAAAGTGCTTTAAAGGTGATATGTTTGTATGAATATTTAATTTTCCATTTTTGAATTCCACACCATATGTTTTAGATGATATATAGAGCTAGGTATAATTTTCCATTTTTGAATTCCGTTATTTTTGAATTCCACACCATATTTTTGAATTTGGGCTAATTAACGTATAATCAAAAGAAAAAAATGATATTTGGAGATTTTCATAGTTTAAAAAAAGAGCAGCTAACTAAATTCTTCGTGATGCGAAGAACCAAAAAAGTAATATCATTCTTTCTAAATAAATGAATGAAATTTAATTGGATAAAATAGGAATCACATTTTGCCAACATCGGGCCTAAAACAAAAGAAACACCTGAACGATTAAACGTTGAAACTACCAAAACAAACAGGAAGTGGGGTTCCACGGCGTCCTAAAAAACTGGGCTCTTAGGGACGATGCGTTAGCCCATATGCTCCTCTCAATCATGAAAAATAGACTCATTTAATGCTTATGGGACATTTTGGACTCTCTCTCACCTCAACCCACATTGTATTGATCTCTAGTTTCTAATCTCAACTATGATTTGTTCTGAAAACTTGTAATCTACTTTTGCTTCTCTTTGGGGTAAATTTGCCTTCTATTTATTGCGAATCAATGGAAAATTTCTCTTTATTACTACTTGATAACACTTTGTGCTTAGTATATCAAGATTATAAATGAGTATGTTATCTTTTTACAGAACTTCCAAAGGTTGAGATTATGATTTTTGACAGCAAATCATGTCTCAATTAGTCTTTTATAGGTTAGGGATATTAACTGTCAGTTAATAATCTTTTCAAGTCATGCCCCACTTTCATCACACATGCTGGCTCACTTTCATCACACATCATGGTCATTTTAAATTTGACTAATTCTAACTCTTATTAATAAATGAAAATACATGTCATACATCTAGATGAATACTGCGGAAAATGGAGAGAGAATCAATTAGAGATGAACCAAGTCCCACGTTCGCTTGGTTTTCAATTTTGGCGCTTTTGTATTCTGTGGATCTTTACAATACAAAATATGATTACTTTTGGTCTGTGAAGGTATTACTATTATTTAAAGTGAAATTGCTCTGGCAAGAATATAATCGTTTTGACAATATAGCTAACCATTTTCTATATTTTGCTACCAAGACGTACTATCGATAAGGTTTTGTTAAACAAATGATTTATATGTTTTGTTGGAGGAGAAAATTGATAGCAATAAGAAATTTAAATAGTTAAATTTCTATTCTTTTTAATTAATTTTAAAAATTATCTTAGTACGTATTCCTAAAACAAATGCCCACTATGTGCAACGCTTATGCTCCTATGCTAATTTCATCAAAATAGATCTTATAAATTTTAGTTATAAACTTAACAATTTTCATTTGAAGTTTAAAAACACCATGTAAGATAATTTTTATAGGCTTTTCAACGGTGTTTTGTTATATATGCGACCAAAGGTATATTCATGACATCCTTCTTCAACATTTTTACTCTAACTTAGTCTTTTTTTTTTCGGAGATTATAATTATTGTATAATCTATTCTATCCTAGTCTTTTTACTCTAACCTTGTGTTTGGATTGTAAATTATTTGAAATAATTTTGTGAAAAAGTATTGTAGCATTTTTTTGATGTGATGTATGTGAGATAAAAAAGTGATTGGAAAATATGTTGATGATGCAAGCAAATCAATGTGTGTAAATAAGGTGTAAATAAAGTGAAATAGAAGACAATCCAGTGACTTTTACGTTTTTCGCAAATACATTTTTCAATTACTTTTTTGATGCATACATTAAATTGCTATAATACATTTTTCAAGAAAAAACTCCAAAAAAATAGAAATCCGAACATAACTATTTTGTATATTACAATTCTTTCAAGAGCATTTGATACACTAAAATTCTCATTATATAACAAGCCACATTGTGATGCATTTCAAATTCTCTAGAGGCAGAAAACTATGATGTGATTTGTCTACCACATATGGGGCAAAGTACAAATCAAAGAAAATGTAGGAAGAACAAGTCTTGGTTCCTCGTATGACAAAATAATTTCATTATTAGTTCCCGATATTGCGTCTTTACCATACATGATTCTTTAAGATATAAATAATTTAACTTTAGTCCTTTACCTTTTAAATTTTTAAATTCGGTCTCTTATCTTTATGAAAATTGCACTTCAAGTCCATTCCTCCAGCATCCAACATGCCTTTCAAGAGTATAATGTTAGAAATAAGAGGGATCAAATATGTCAAGAAAAATTAAGAATTGAAGATCTAAATGAGAAGTATGCAATTCTTAAGGAAGAAAATATTATCTAAAGTGAAACATACTAGGCTATAGTAAGACTAGCCAAGCATGCATAGGACTAAAACTGCAATTTTTACTCGTACTCTATCCATTAATATGTTCTTTACCCTTTGCGCTTAGAATAAAGCTTGATAGTTGATACATGATTTGTATATATCTCAACTCGTTTATTGAAGTAAAGCTTTAACTTTCATTTTGTTTCATACTAGTAATTATCGAGTATCTTAATTAACTCAATTGTAGATATTTGAATGTAGATATTAAGAGAAAGCTGAAAACATATTTCGCTTTTAGAGAAAATGAGGAACTTACTTTGCTACACTAGCCCAATGAACTCAAAAAAGATTTTACAACATATGACTATCATTTTTTGATGTATAAAATGTACAAACAAATATTTCTTGTTTAAAGTCTTCGTTTAAATAGAATTAATATTCTTATGGAAGAAATAGCAAGAGAAGTCAGACATTCAAATTAGATAGAAGTGTATAACGTGAACAAGCATATTGATTATAACATATTGGGTAAATTACATTTTACCCCCCCTGTGGTTTAGCGGTTTTTTACATAACCCTCCTATGGTTTCAAAAGCTATACATAACCCCCTCATGGTTTGGATTAAAGTGTCAAAGTAACGGAAATAGTCACTCGTAACGGAACTTCTAAAAATGTCAAAATTACCCTTATAAATACATGACACATTAACCCCCTATGGTTTTTATATTTTACCATATAACCCCCTATGATTTAATACTTTACTATATAACCCCCTTATGATTTTCAAAACATACACATAACCCCCCTTGGTTAATACATAAATTTCAACCTTACATAAGGGTATTTTTGACATTTTAGGTGACGCCGTTACGAGTGACTATTTCCGTTACTTTGACACTTTACCATAAGGGGGTTATGTATAGCTTTTGAAACCATAGGGGGGTTATGTGAAAAAACGCTAAATCACAGGGGGGTAAAGTGGAATTTGCCCTAACATATTTGTGTTGGAAATTTTGCCTTAAATTTAAGTGTTCTTCATGCATTTTTCCTAAGCTTAATTAATACATTCATTCCCTTTTAGATTCATTCTTATATTCATGTACCTCTTGGATTCATTCCCTTTTAGATTCATTCTTAGATTTATGTACCTCTTGAATTTTAGTAGTTCTTTCATATAACTTCTAAATTCATGTACTTTGTAATAATGATGGTACATGCATCTCTATTCTTGTGTTCCTATAAATAGAGGATTTGGATTTTCAATTTAGAAGTAAATTCTATTACAAGTTCAAAACCTTGGTTTGTGAATACACGCGATCGATGCTAGTCGTTGTTCTATCTTGGAAAGTGACCGCTTAGTGACCCATATTGCACCATGGACATATTCCTGTGGGAGTAATATCACTTTTACGGGCAATAGGGTATCCTACATTTTGACTTTCCTTCTAGTCGTCAATTACTCTATTTCTTTGAATTCTTTTTCCTAAATCAGAGTACTTGCATTCTAACAATTTGGTCCTATAAATTCTAAACAAATGCACTTAAGCCTCGAATTACTAAATTCCATTAGTATGCTCCCATAACATTTTTGGATGGACCATAAATTTTTATGCATAGAAACCATATGATAAACCAATTGTTGGTAATCTACAAAAGGAATCTTATGAAATCCCACATTTTACATAGTGATTTTGCAGAGTGCCCTATATATAGGACCACAAGGTCAATACTATAAACAAAGCCAAATAGATGTGAACAAAAGATCATGGAATAAGTGACCACGTTAAGGAACATGTAGCCAATTATCCAATTACCCAAAGATCCTCATTGATTGCCAAATCAATATCTGCCACCAAGTGGTTCCGGCAATAGCATTCTAGGTGGAAGGTCACCTGCTTTTGATGGAGAAATCAACTCACAAGTAAACCAAACCCCCCACCATCATATCCACCACCTAAATTTACTCCTACTAGAAGTTATTAGTGTGAATTAATTAATACTTTGTTTTTTTCCTAATTTCTTTTTATTGAAAAAAAAATAAACATGGTGAACTCCTATTTGTCCTTTCGATTACATTCATTGATCATATGATATGAGATTATTGACTTGTACAATGCCTTGTTTGTTTTTAAACCAACAACTCCATAGTTGTGGGTTGAACCAATACTTAAACTTGTGGATCATAATTGAAATGTTTGTCCTTTTTTTCTGAAATTCATTGATCATATGATATGATGATTTGTCTGTTTTTTTATCAACAGTGTTGAATTGATTTAACGCTTAAACTTGAGATGATTGACTTTTGTGGATTGACTTTTGAGATGAATGATATTGTATGTATTGTTATGTAATTAAATCGATAATAGTAGTTGAGTAGTAGTACCAGGGCTTTTTTTATGTATATTAAAAAAATTTGGATAAAATATGCAATATTAATGCCGAGATAGATAGTATTGTTGTCACTGTTTCATCTGTAGAAGAGTTAAATAAAATACAGACAACTTGTTACAGACATACATGTGGTGTGTGTGCATTTGAAGACAACTTGTGCATCCAAAGGTAGCTATTCAGCTTTTGTGTCTCCATTATTGTTTCTTAAGTATTATAAATTTTTGGAAATTTATGAAATGTCATTATTAGTTTTGTGTATGGATTCAATCCAAAAATATGGTTGTATTAGTTAAGTTTAGTTTGTAAAGTTAAAGTGTTCCAAATATAGCATAGGAAGAAGTAGCAAGGATTGGCAATGATTTTGCAATATAATATCACTTTGAATAATTTACAAATTATAAAATATCATAATGTTTGATATTGGTTAAGTTTACAAAAATAAGAATGAATAATTAAATGGTAGAACCTACTAATAACGAAACCTTCCCAATTGCTTTAGACTTCGTATTAGACGGCGAAAAAATTAAATTTGACGTATTTATTTTCTATAAAACAAAGTTAGGGAAACATCATTTTGTAATTGTAATTGTATTAAATTTTTAAAATGAACACATTAATGGTGTGAACATGAAATTAAGGAAATTGTAAATGATATGATTTGAGGAAAAAAATTTGACTGGCTACTTTTTTGTATTTATCACGAATTCAATTATTGTGACTGTCAATTAAAAATTTTTCGAGATCGTGGCTATAGTAATTAGTCTTGTTTTTTACTGTACTATCATTAGTTTGAATGAAAAGTTTAGTTGTAAGTTGTTTGCGAGCAACTTGTAAAGTAACTATATAATCCTAATAATTTTTATGATTGCTAAGCATATTTATGTCATGGGTATATATTATTGGTATGTTAATTAGTTGGGAAAATTTTTTTTTTCAACTATTGTACACTTGCTCAAAATTTTCCCAACTATTGTACACTTGCTCACCGAACCGGGTAAGGTGTGGAAGCCAAACTGCAAAATTTATTTTGTCATACCCGTGTGCCTTGTAGTCTCCTGTTGCCTCATACCTCCAGCTTGCATGGCATAAATTACTACTTTTATGATTTACCCTCGTATTTCATTGTATTTACATCCCCGCCATGTAATCATGCACGATTTTTGAATCATTTGCCAATTAGTGAGTCTTGCATACAATCAATTCATGCGGACAGGTGTCGGGCGGGACCCGCATGCCTATGGTAGGGGTGCCTACCATAAAGGTTTCATAGTGAAAATAATCAATGAGATTATTAAGATATTTTGGTCTTTTCAAACATGTTGGCCTATTTAAAGGGGTTCTACAGCGTCCCACTTTAGAAAACTGCATTTCTCTAGTTTCTAATCTCAACTATGATTTGTTCTGAACACTTGTGGTGAGTTTGATGAGAATAGACTTCAACTCGTAATCTATTTTCGCTTCTCTTTAGGGTAAATTTGCCGTCTATTTATTGCGAATCAATGGAAAATTTCTCTTTACTACTACTTGATAACACTTGGTGCTAGTATATCAAGACTATAAATGAGTAACTGTTTGTTATATTTTTACAGAACTTCCAAGTGTTGAGATTATGATTTTTTTACAGCAAATCATGTCTCAATTAGTCTTTTTATAGGTTAGGGATATTAACTGTCAGTTAATAATCTTTTCAAGTCATGCCCCGTTTCATCACACATGCTGGCTAAGGCTTAGTTAACTTTAACCAAATGAGAAAGTAAGGGTAACAAGTAACAACAACGTGGTTCTCCTTGCAAAAACTAGGACATGCGCAAGCTGCAAGTCTTACCTAACGAAAATAAACAAATTTGTAAGACGATGTCAGATTAGCCCTTCTCAACTATCAAGTGATTAATCATGTAATTGTGAATCTACAATACAAAATATGATAGAATTTGCTGACATAACTTTAGATGGATTTGGGTCCTCTTTAGTGAGTTCTTTCTTTATTTCGTACAAAGCATATTTAGATGTATGACACACGTCTTCAGTTATTAGGAAAGAACATGATCAATTTAAATTTAACTAATCCTAACTCTTGTTAATAAATAAAGATACGTGTCATACATCTAGATGAGTACTGCAGAAAATAGAGAGAGAATCAACTAGAGATGAGCCAAGTCCCACTTTAGATTGGTTTTCAATTTTGGCGCTTGTGTTTATTCGGTGGATCTTTACAATACAAAATATGATTACTCTTGATCTGTGAGGGCATTACTATTATTTAGAGTGAAATTGCTCTGACAAGAACATAATTGTTTTGGCAATATAGCTAACCCTTTTCTATACTTTGCTACTAAGACGTACCATCGATAAGGTTTTGTTGAACAAATGATTTATATGTTTTGTGGGAGGAGAAAATTGATAGCAATATGAAATTTAAATAGTTAAATTTCTGTTCTTTTTAATTAATTAAAAAAAATTATATCTTAGTACGTATTCCTAAAGAATGCCCACTATGTGCAACGCTTATGCTCCTATGTTAATTTCATCAGAATAGATCTTATAAATTTTAGTTATAAACTTATCAATTTTCATTTGAAGCTTAAAAACACCATGTAAGATAATTTTTATAGGCTTTCCAGCGGTGATTTGTTAAATATGCGACCAAAAGTATATTCACGACATCGTTCTTCCTCTTTAACTTTTTTACTCTTAACCTGTCGTTGGACCTCATTTATCCCTATCCTCGGCAAAGTCATTGCTCGGCCCATATGTTGGGGAGATTAACTTTTAGTCAAATGAGAAAGTAAAGACAAGGAAAGAGCATAATTCTTCTCGAAGAAAACAGGGACACGAATCAAATTCCTCCCTGGGACCAAAGCCCAATTGTGAGGGAAAGGTATGCAGCAATTGTAAAGGTTCGGAAGCAGTGAGCCCACCACTTTGATATGCCTCCATATACCCTTATTATAGTGGATGGGTCATGGATGACAATTTGATAATGCCGTGCTACCTTCAACTTTTTCGAGGGAATTTTCTTTTTTTTGTTCAGATAATTTGTATTGAGAAACTTATCACTTGTGTATTTTTCCCTTCAACTCATTACTCGTGCTAAAGAAATTATTATTGCGATGTTGTAAGCTCCTATCTAAATTACCCGTGTTAAAAAGTAAGGAAAGTGAGGGTTCTCTGGCCGTGCTTGACCCGAAGAACAGCCAGTCCCCTTCTCTCATTTTCCAATGGACACCCTCAATGTTGAAGAAAGAGTAATGAGAAGACTTTCAATTAATTTCCAATGGCTCAAGTAACATTGAAATGGGCAAATACTTGTGTTTGGATAGGAGATTATTTCGGATGATTTTTTTAAAAAATATTGTATCAGTTTTTTTATATAATATATATGAGATAAAAAGATAATTAAAAAAATATGTTTATGATACAAGTAAATAAATTAGTATAAATAATTAGCGTGCAATTAAGTCCTGACTCTTGAAAAGGAGTACTGCTGCTAATTAGTAGAATTCTTTACTTCTTTAATCCAATCATTTTCTTTGACCATTGTATATTGGTAACATTAATGCACTCATTAATTTTGAACGTTATCATTTTACTCTTTATAGTTATTATCTTAGTCTTTATATTTATTATGATTAGGACTGTCAATGGGGTCAGGCCACCTGACCTCGGCTGGTTTGGCCCAAAAAAAATCCGATGAACTCGACCTTTCACCGAGCCGATTTGAGTTTGACCCTAAAAATTGCACCCGAATTAAATATGAGCCGAGTTTAGACCTCATTAGGCTCAAATCCAATATAGGTCCAGCCCTTAAATTAGCTATATATATAATATACTTATATATCCAAAAATATTATTACTAAATATTAAATATATACAAATTACAAAACACAAAATTACATTTGAAGACTTCTCTACTAACTTTCTTGAGAGCCGATATTGATATTGCGTGACTAAAAGTCTAACTTTTCTTATTGGTTGAGTAAATTTTTTGGTTGATTTATTTTTGGTCTAGTAACATAAATCATCAAGCATGTTTGGATTTAAGTTACAAAGGTATGAAGAAGTTCCAACTTTTGAAAATGTATTGGCTTATGACCGCATATTTTATTACTAATTTTCATATACTTTGAACGAATTAGATATAAATATTGTTGAAAATTCTTGATTTATGTACTTTTTAAGAACTGTTACTTGTTCATGTTTAGTTTTAATGTTATAGTCTTGTGAATATTAAATTAGTTTTACAACTCAATAGTTTTGGTAATTATATAAGAAAATTGAGGAGCAATAATTGAACTTGAACTAAGCCTGAATAAGGCTCAAAATCGGAATATTCTATGAATTGAATATAATCATCACATTTATTAACCCGAAGTTTGAAAGTGTTATAAATTAAATGAATTGAATCTGAACCTATGAAAACCCGACTCATATGGCCTGATTGACAAGCCTAATTATGATAATACATATATTTTATAATACAATTGATGCTAGTAATTGTAGAAATCTCAAATTCTCTGCATCCAAAATTTCAAGGGTTAAAGCCCTCAAATTTTTTTCCTTCAACTCTTTACTTTGTTGGTCACGGTTATTAATCTCCCAGATCAATGGTCATGATTATTAATAGAAGGGAATTAGGAGAGAAAATGGTCAAATTTTTAGTGATTTGCTCAAGAAAGAAAACAATTGAAGAAAATTGGAGAGCTAGCTTGAAGATTCATGCTAAAAGAAAAATATGAAAAGAAAAACCAAATAAATCTATATTTGTACTTATATCCATACTCTCTATAAAAGTCTCTTGGATCATTTATAGTTTAATGTTTCTTTATGTTTTGATCTTCGTCAAATTCCCACATTAAATAAGATAACGTTAAACTGTAATGTTTAGTAATTGAAATACTCACTTTTTTCAAATAATATTTCGCTTGCATTATAAATATATTTTTCAATCCACTTTTTTATATTTCTAATCACGTTTTTATCTTACATACATAACATCATAAAAAATATTATAATAATTATTCCAAATAATATTTCAAATAATACTCTATTCATATTTCAAACATGGATCAATTAAAATACTCAACCCTTACTCCACATCTGCTATCAAAACAAGGCTTCTTAATTACGAAGTTTAACAAATTAAACTGTGGATAGTCGATTTTTCCCTACTCACTGATTGCCTCGTGACAAGAAGTGGAATTATTGCAAAAACAGGGGCTTACAATAATTGGAGAAGGGGCAGGAACGGTTACCGTTATTCTAGGTTCATGGTTAAGATTTGATAAAAATATATATATAAGGTTCAGATTGTATCTTATATATTATTTTTCACACCATATATAAGACTTATAAAATTTTATTCTATAATTACATATTATTAAAAATAAGTTACACCGTGTTCATACAGAGTTACAGGTTGTGCATTTTACACAAAACCTTCACGCCCTGCCCCCTGTCTGTGGAGCCGGGACCTCATTGTGTGGAAATGGAATACAATAATTCCCAATAATTCTATGAAACCGGCCCACTACTTATCAAAGGTTCAGAAGCACTGAGCCCACCACTCGCATATGTCTGCTAATACAACTTATTTATTCCACTTTATATTCCTCTCTATTATAAACGTATAATAGAGAGGGACTGATCCGTCTGGACCATTCTTGGTAGGGATTAATCCTACCCTTAATTTAGTTATTCTACATGCTTTGGACCGTAAAATCATCGAAGTGTCTCAAATCCCCTAAACTACTACAGTTATTGTGAATGAAAGTCGACTAAAACAGAGGCTTTTCCTCGTACGAACGAATCATTATCTTCTGTTAATGAGAAGCTAGCATACAGCTCCATGTTATTCCTAAACTTGCACTCCATTTTGAAAGAATTAGAGTGCAAAACGGTAGAATTAACTACTTTGTTTTGGCAGTTCAAGCTTTCAAGGCCTGACTCAGTTGTACTTATTTATATTCAACTGAAAGAATCCATTAAACTAAAACCTCAATGTCATTTTACTTTTTCCATAGCAACAAAAATGAAAATTGTTATTACATAGAATTTATGTATGTAAATGTAATAATAGGATGTGGCTATATGGAGTAACAATGCTTAAATTTTTCAAAGAAACAATCAATTTATAAGGATTAGAGTAAAACAAGTCTGAATTGAGCAATTGGTTAAATTTTTACGCTTTTTCAGTATAGGTGCAGGGACCCTTTGCTAATGGAAAATACCAGAGTGGTCCTTCTCAACTCCAATATGAGTATGAAATAGTGCCAAAAATAATAAACTTGTCAATGAAAACTTCTTTACTCTACTAAACACAAGATGACTTTATGATAATTCCAACATTTTCTCTTTTGCCTTGCTGATCTTTTGTTTCTTACTCTGTTTGTCTGTTAAACAATTGAGTATCTAATTTCTTTTCTTCACTACCCTACAAAAAATAATAATATAAAATAAAATGAAAGAAGAGTAAATTTGAGGGAAGAAAGACTTGTTGGCCCTGGGGTGAGATTTGTTTCTCCTTTACCTGTACTAATATTTGAGAGTGACATTGAGGAAAATCCCTGCATAAGAGTAGACAAGTTCGAATTTTTTCAGAGTTGCAAGAAAGGCCATCCATGTTGAAAGAGTACAAAATTAATGTGTTTGTAATACAACATTGGTTATCGAAATGACCCCAATAGAAAATGTTTCAAGAATGCATTTTTTCTGTGAGCTGAAAAGAAGTACTACTACTGATTAGTAGAAATTTTCACTTCTTTAATCCAATCATCTTCTTTGACCGTTGTAGGTAACATTAATGCACTCCGGCAACATTAATTTTGCAAGTTATCATTTTACTGTTTATATTTATTATCTTAGAGTTTACATTTATTATTTTAATGCATATATTTTATGATATAATTGACACTAGTAATTGTAGAAATCCCAAATTCTCTACTTCCACAATATCAAGGGTTGAAGAAGCCCTCAATTTTTGTTTCTCGTAGTTTTTACTTTGTTGGTCATGGTTATTAATCCCCAAGATCAATGGTCATGATTATTAAAACGAGATAATTAGAAGAGAAAGTGATCAAATTTAGTGGTTTGCTCAAGAAAGAAAGCAATGGAAGAAAATTAGAGAGCTAGTAGCTTGAAGGTTCATTATATTTTGGTCATTTATATTGTGACGTCTCTCGGATCATTTATATTTTGATGTCTCTTTGTTTTCTGTTCTTCCTAATTATAAAGTTTAACATATTAAACTGTGGATGCTTGAAGCAAAAAAAAAAAAAAAAAACATATTAAAACAGTGACGCGCATTGTGTGGGAATGGAATATAATCATTCCCAATAATTCTATGAAATCGGACCCACTACTTTATTGAGGCAATAATCAAAAGTGTCTTAAATCACCCTAACCAGTGCAGTTATTGTCTTAAAACATCAAATTTCCCTAATAAAATGTTGATGACAGAGTCAACCAATCTTGTTTATCAATTTCCTCCATTTGTAATTAGTTCAAGATAAATTTGGATTTTGGGTGCCTAGCTCCAATTCCACCTAGTTGAATAATTGATTATCATTGCCTGGGGTCCACCTTGATGCCAATTCCACCTAGTTGAATGGTTCATTGTCTCAATACTCTTCTTCACCTTCTCACCAGAAACAAATAAGAAAAGCAAAGAAGTGCAATTTTCAGGAAAGAAATACTTGCTAGCTCTGCAGTTAGTGAGATTTGTTTCTCTCTTAAAATATGGGAATGAAACTGACGAAAATCCCTCCAAAAGAGATCGAGATGGCCTCCACTTGCAGCATCGATCGTGTCTTACTTGCTCTGGAGTTGCTTCTGAACAACCTAATCGGATACAGTCATATGAATTACTTTCTTCCTGATGCAATCAAAGACATGAAATTTCTCAAAACATTTCTTACGTGTGCTAGAAAGTGGAGCCTTGTTCATTTGTACTTGCAATCTGACAATGCTGTGAAGAGGGTAAGTCTTCCATCTTTCTTATCTTGTATCGAAGATACCTTTCACAAATATGAGGATATTCACTTTCTTTCCCATGATGAGATGAGTCTAGTGCTCTGCAAAATTAAGAAAGAGATCATATCACTCAAGCAAGAAATCATCCAAATTTACTTTGCTTTGGCAACTTTGGCAAGCAACAGGTCATTTCAATCAAATTCTTGTATGACAGATAATGAACTGTTGGAATTCATAGACCTCATCCTGCAAAATCTAGCAGATTTGACAAATGACGATATGAATTGGAAAATTACTAATAAATCGTCTATTTATGCTGCTTTGGGTGCTCAAGTCCAAGATCTTGAAGCAAAGCTGACATTCTTGAAAAGCTTCATTCCCTTTGCCAAAATGCGAGGAACCGCAGATATTCCTGCCTTGCTATTGGCTCACTTTGAAGTGGTGGCTTTGACCGCAGCACGCCTCTCTTACATGTGTTCTTTTTGGGATGATCGTGAGGAAATTGAAAATCCTGAGTTCTACGACAGAAGTACTTGCAGCTTCAAACTCCTCAGCATCAGAGCTGTTGATTTTCATGTCTACGAGATTTATAAGGAAGTACTTGCAGCTTCAAACTCCTCAGCATCATTACATACAGCAGTGATGGATGAGCGGATATTGAACAACTTCAATGATTCTCTGATAAGTTGTCTCTGGGAGCTGTTATGCTGCAGCTCTAGCTTTGTGGATTCTATGAAAGATCAAATGCGAATACTCTATGCAGGACTGAGGTTTTTGAGAAGCACTTTAAGGGAGCATCATGAGATGATGGATGAACAAAATGAAAAAATTGGAGCTCTCCTTGGTGAGGCAGGCATTAAAATATTCGCGCCCACTCTGAGCAGAGTGATAGAAGGAAAAGTTAGCTTCTCAAGATCCACCCAGGTTCTTGGTTTTCGTGGTATGCTGGCCAATACCAACATCCATATCAAGCATTTTAAGGATCAGATCAGTGGCTCAAGAACTATAGAGAGTCTTCCTAATTCCTCTCATAGCTTAAGAGCACCAGAAGTTAGCCAGACTTCCAGCCGCATGCTATTAAAAGGTAAAATGCCAATAGACCATGAAGTCATGGTTGGTCTTGATGATGAGGCAGAAAAAGTATTTGAACCACTTATCAAGCATTTTGAGGATCAGCTCAGTGTCTCAAGTACTATAGAGAGTCTTCCTAATTCCTCTCATAGCTTAAGAGCACCAGAAGTTAGCCAGACTTCCAGCCGCATGCTATCAAAGGGTGAAATGCCAATAGACCATGAAGTCATGGTTGGTCTTGATGATGGGGCAGAAAAAGGAATTGAACCACTTATCAAGGATTTTGAGGAGAAGCTCAGTGTCTCAAGTACTATACAGAGTCTTCCTAATTCCTCTCATAGCTTAAGAGCACCAGAAGTTAGCCAGACTTCCAGCCGCATGCTATCAAAAGGTAAAATGCCAATAGCTCGTGAAATCATGGTTGGTCTTGATGATGAGGCAGCAAAAGTAATTGAACGACTTGTAAGCGGACCAGAACATGTGGAAATTGTTCCCATTGTGGGAATGGCTGGGCTTGGTAAAACAACTTTAGCCAAAAAGGTTTACAATGATAATTCAATTATCTATAACTTCCACATTCGCCTTTGGTGCACTGTTTCTCAGGAATATAACAAGAAAAGCTTGTTAACACAAATTTTGTGCTCTGATGGAAAACACTCTAGGATGGATGACTTGAATGAAGATAACTTGCTTCAAAAGCTCCGTCAAAGGCTATTGCAGAATCGGTATCTTGTTGTTTTTGATGATGTCTGGGACATTGAGGTATGGAATGAGCTGAGAAATGCATTCCCCAATGACAAAAACCAAAGTAGAATCATCTTTACGAGTCGATCTTCTAATGTAGCTTCACAGGTTCAATATGGTGGAGAACCTCACAAAATTCGCTGCCTTACTGTCGAAGAGAGTTTCGAATTGCTGCAGAAGAAGGTGTTTGGAGAAGAAGAAGAATGTCCTCAAGCATTGCATGAATTGGGAATGGAGATTGCTGAAAAGTGCTGGGGATTGCCACTTGCACTTGTTGTTGTAGCTGGAGTCCTAGCAACTATAGAGCATGATATTTTGCTTTGGGAAAAGTTTGCTGAAAGTTTAACTTCAACCATGGTGTCTGGTACAGACCAGTGGAAGAAGTCCTTGGAGCTCAGTTATGAGCATCTACCATATCACTTGAAGGCATGCTTGCTGTATTTTGCTGCATTTCGAGAAGATGAAAAAATTGCTGCCAAGAGTTTGATGCGTCTATGGATTGCAGAAGGGTTTGTGGAAATAATTGAAGGAAAGAGATCAGAGGATTCTGCAGAAGAATATTTGATGGACCTAATTGGCCGAAACCTGGTCATGGTAAGTAAAAGCAGATCCATTGGTGGAGTCAAAACTTGTTACATTCACGATTTGATATTTGAGTTCTGTAAGGGCGAGGCGAAAGAAAAGAAATTTCTTCAGGTCCTGCGAGGATATGATGAGCTTTCTACCTTTAATGAGCCTCCCAACCTACCTCGGTTGTCCATTTGCTCCAGTGGAGAAGATTTTATAAAGTCAAGGCTATTTTGTCCGCATTTAGCCAGTCTGCTATTCTTTGATGCTACTCCAGGATATCATAAGTTTGAGTTGTTTAATATCTCCTTCCTTTTTTGCATCTACAAACGTCTTGAAGTTTTGAATTTAGAGGGCATTAACCTAAGGCTGAAGGAGCTTCCAGCTGAAGTCGAATCACTTCTTTGTTTGAGGTACTTAGCCCTTACAGCTTTGTTGATGAGATGCATTCCATCCTCTATCGCCAAGCTCTCACATTTGGAAACCTTTTGTCTAAATTCTAAAGAGAAGGTTTCATTGCGAGATAGCATCTGGAACATGAAGAAGTTGAGGCATGTGTATGTTAGGGGTGGCGTCGTTATTCGTCTGCCTTCCAATGACAACGTTGTTGAAAACCTCTCCACTTTACCCAATTTAGACACACTCTCTTGTTTGTGTCTTTGTGAAGAGGGAGAGAGCTCTTCCTCCCTCTTCATCTCTTCCTCCCTTTCTGAAGAGGGAGAGAACCTTTCTGAAGAGGGAGAGAACTTATTGAGAAGGATTCCCAACGTTCGACGACTTAAAATTTCCGATAGTCGGACTGGAAATGGAGTGTTGAACATGAGTCGACTAGAATGCCTAGAATCACTCACCTGGTCGGGCAATTACTCCTCAGGTTCATGGGAACATGTTGAGCCTCCCTTTCCCATGAATTTGAAGAAGTTGAGTCTCGGCAATCTGGGTCTTCCCTGTAGTAAAATGTCATTGATTGAACGACTGCCCAATCTTGAAGTCCTCAAATTAAGAGACCGGGCAATGGAGGGCCAAAGATGGGAGCTGATGGAAGGAGGTTTCCCTAAACTCAGGGTCTTGACGTTGGAAGAAGTAGAGGTTGCGGAGTGGATAGAGACAGACCCTAACAGTAATAATTACTTCCCGTGCCTTCAGCAATTAAAACTCCAACTAATTTCTAAATTGAAAATGATGCCTGCTTGTTTAGGGAGTATATCAACTCTTGAAACAATTAATGTGAGTTATTGCGGAGATGGCGTCAAATCTTTAGTACGGGAAATTGAAGAAGCACAGGAAGATAATTATGGAGATGGGAATCTGAAGATCATCATCATAGATTGAAGGGCATCAGCTGGTGCAATATCTGGTAATTTTTTTTTTGTCATCACCATCAATTGGCTTGTAGAAATAATCATGCTTTTCATTGTTAAACAAGTTTAATTTATATTTACCATTTGGTAGCTTTTTTGTACTTCAGTTGCCTGGAATGCATGCACGAGCACATTGAAATTGATGAACAAACAACTAATTATTGCTCTATTTTTTCTCTTGATGATATCATCAGGGAGAGCTTTCTGCGCTACGGTGGTTTTTCCTCTTGAGATTGTAATTGGTGGTCTGGCTTTCTTTGGTGCTTTTGTGGAATATTGAGGTAAAAGTTGGAAAGGATATTCAAGATATGGTGGAAACAATTAATGAGATTATTCAGATATTTTGCTGTTGGCCTATTTTGTGTAATTTCGTTTTGCTGAATTTAATGATGGTTTTGTGCTATTTCTTTTCAAACATGTGTCGATTTGCCGTCAAGGAACTTTGTTATCTTTTTTTTTTTTTTTTTTTTTTTTTTTTTTTTCTATTTGAGGTTCAAACTCCATCATTTTTTTTATGTTTGAGCTCATGATTCTTGGAAGAATATGATAGCCCAATTTGGAAACCTCTATGATCATCTCTTTTCTGCTCAAAACAGGTTTACCGTAAAAATTGCAATGGGGATTCCAAAAGGCATTACGTGGCCTGATCAGGATAGAATTGGTTGAAGATGTATGCTCAATCTTAGGTTTGGATTTAGGATATCCAACTTTGAGATTTGCTAAATTTTCGGAATCACACATTTTACTTCTTCAAGTAGGAGAATTTTTGCAAAGAATGAAGTATGGGACTTGATGTGCAACTTGGTTTTTCTGCTGCTTGAGCTAATTGCTCGAAAGGGCATTAGTGAAATAATTGATTCTTCAAAGAGCTTTGAATGTGATATGTTTGTATGAATATTTAATTTTCCATTTTTGAATTCCACACCATATGTTTTAGATGATATAGAGAGCTAGGGATAAAATACCCAAATTGGAGAGAAAACAAGTATAAATTTCACAATTGTACAATGGGTCAATGTCTTTATTTATACGCTATGTCAAGTGAGTACAATGAATTTTGGGCTAATTAACGTATAATCAAAAGAAAAAAAAAGAGATTTGGAGATTTTCATAGTTAAAAAAAAAAAAAAGAGCAGCAAATAAATTCTTCGTGATGCGAAGAACCAAAAAAGTAATCTCACTCTTTCTAAATACATGAATGAAATTTAATTGGATAAAATTGGAATCACATCTTGCCAACATCGGGCCTAAAACAAAGGAAACACATAAACGATTAAACGTTGAAACTACCAAGACAAACAGGAAATGGGGTTCTACGGCATCCTAAAAAACTGGGCTCTTAGGGACGATGCGTAAGCCCACGTGCTCCTCTCAAGCTGAAAAATAGACTCATTTAATGGTCAATTTAAATTTGACTAATCCTAACTCTTGTTAATAAATAAAAATACGTGTCATACATCTAGATGAATACTGTGGAAAATGGAGAGAGAATCAACTAGAGATGAACCAAGTCCCACCCTCGATTGGTTTTCAATTTTGGCGCTTTTGTATTTTGTGGATCTTTACAATACAAAATATGATTGCTTTTGGTCTGTGAAGGTATATTATTTAGAGTGAAATTGCTCTGGCAAGAATATAATTGTTTTGACAATATAGCTAACCATTTTCAATACTTTGCTACCAAGACGTACTATCAATAAGGTTTTGTTAAACACATGATTTATATGTTTTGTTGGAGGAGAAAATTGATAGCAATATGAAATTTAAATAGTTAAATTTCTATTATTTTTAATTAATTTTAAAAATTATCTTAGTACGTATCCCTAAAACAAATGCCCACTATGTGCAACGCTTATGCTCCTATGCTAATTTCTTCAAAATAGATCTTATAAATTTTAGTTATAAACTTAACAATTTTCATTTGAAGTTTAAAAACACCATGTAAGATAATTTTTATAGGCTTTTCAACGGTGTTTTGTTATATATGGGACCAAAAGTATATTCATGACATCCTTCTTCAACGTTTTTACTCTAACCTAGTCTTTTTTTTCGAAGACAATAATTATTGTATAATCTATTCTATCCTAATCCTTTTTTTGTTTGGATTGTAAATTATTTGAGATAATTTTGTGAAAAAGTACTGTAGCATTTTTTTGATGTGATGTATGTGAGATAAAAATGTGATTAGAAAATGTGTTAATGATGCAAGCAAATTACTATGTGTAAATAAGGTGTAAATAAAGTGAAATAGAAGACAATCCAAACATTTAGGGAGAGGCAAACGTAATCAGCCTTGAAGCAATCAAAGAAGGATGAGGCTGATATTATTTTGAGAGGCCTGACTCAATTGCTTCTGGAGAGAAAGGGGACTCAAGCATTGAAAATGGATTCAGGATCTTCTGATGAGAAACTCTCCCTGGCCTGAATTTGAAGGGAAAGGTGGGAATGCATCTGGGAGCACCTGAGTAGAGGAGGATAACAAAATTTGTAGATCATGTCCCCTGGTGCGAAACCAAGCTCATCATGTCTCCTGGTGCTAAACTACTTTGTTTGGATTGCAGTTTTCTAAAAAAATATTTTTACGTTTTTCGGAAATACATTTTTCAATTACTTTTTTATACATACATCAAATTGCTATAATATATTTTTCAAGAAAAAACTCCAAAAAAAAAATAGAAATCCGAACATAACTATTTGGTATATTACAATTCTTTCAAGAGCATTTGATACACTAAACTTCTAGAGTAATTGGTACGCTAAAATTCTCATTATATAACAAGCCACATTATGATACATTTCAAATTCTCTAGAGGCAGAAAACTATGATGTGATTTGTCTACCACATATGGGGCAAAGTACAAATTAAAGAAAATGTCGGAAGAACCAGTCTTGGTTCCTCGTATGACAAAATAATTTCATTATTAGTTCCCCATATTGCATCTTTACCATACATGATTCTTTAAGGCATAAATAATTTAACTTTAGTCCTTTATCTTTTAAATTTTTAAATTCGGTCTCTTATCTTTATGAAATTTGCACTTCAAGTCCACTCCTCCAGCATCCAACACGCTTTTCAAGAGTATAATGTTAGAAATAAGAGGGATCAAATATGTCAAGAAAAATTAAGAATTGAAGATCTAAATGAGAAGTATCCAATTCGTAAGGAAGAAAATATTATCTAAAGTGAAACATACTAGGCTATAGTAAGACTAGCCAAGCATACATAGGACTAAAAACTGCAACTCTGTTTGGATGGGAGTGTTTTTCAAATACAATAAAAATTTTTAAAAAGTACTCTAAAAGGTAATCTAAAAATTAGTTTAATTTTTTAAAAATTTTAAAAAACATCTCAAAATATATTCTAGAAACTCTTCTACTCTTAAATATCCCAAAATATTTTTTGAAAATATCTCAAAATATAATCTAAAAACTCTGCTACAACAAAATTTTTCAAAAATGCCCCCAAAATTTTTACTCGTACTCTATCCATCAATATGTGCTTTACCCTTTGCGCTTAGAATAAAGCTTGATAGTTGATACATGATTTGTATATATCTCAACTCGTTTATTGAAGTAAAGCTTTAACTTTCATTTGGTTATATACTAGTAATTATCGAGTATCTTCATTAACTCATTGTAAATATTTGAATGTAGATATTAAGAGAAAGTTGAAAACATATTTCATTTTTAGAGAAAATAAGGAATTTACTTTGCTACATTAGCCCAGTGAACTCAAAAAAGATTTTACAACATATGACCATCATTTTTTGGTGTATAAAATGTACAAACGAATATTTCTAGTTTAAAGTCTTCGTTTAAATAGAATTAATATTCTTATGGAAGAAATAGCAATAGAAGTTAGACATTCAAATTAGATAGAAGTGTATAATGTGAACAAGCATATTGATTTATAACATATTTGTGTTGGAAATTTTGCCTTAAATTTAAGTGTTCTTCATGCATTTTTCCTAACCTTCATTAATACATTCATTCCCTTTTAGATTCATTCTTAGATTCATGTACCTCTCCTGTACCTCTTGGAATTTACTAGTTCTTTCATATCACTTCTAAATTCATGTACTTGTAATAATGATGGTACATGCATCTATATTCTTGTGTTCCTATAAATAGAGGATTTGGATTTTCAATTTAGGAGTGAATTTTGTTTTTATTCTTCCTTTTTACATGTATTTTTATTCTTTTCATCTTACACTTCGGAACTGAGTAATCATTACAAGGTCAAAACCTTGATTTGCGAATACAAGCGATTGATGCTAGTTGTTGTTCTATCTTGTAGAGTGTCCACTTAGTGAACCACAATCTTCTCTACTAGTGAAGCCCAATAGAAGATGATTTGTAATTAAGGAGTCACAAAGATTTGCTAGATGAGGATGGGGTATAAAACTAATTTAAGGAGGAATCTATAGTCAAGTTACAGTGGAACTGCTTTCAATCTATCAACAAATTAGCTGCCATTTGTCAACATTCATGCCCAGAAATTAGAAAAGGGGGTGAATTCTCATTTCTAGTCCATACATAAATTGTGAAAATTGGAAGTCCAACCATAAAGTTCATTTGCAACATTGAACAAGCTATCAAACTAGCACATTTCCTTAGAATTGCTTACTCTTGCATAAATCACAGTATGTAATTTGCATAGAGTTTGTTATGATATTTTGGCAAAGCACCTGTCACTAAAAACATGAAGAAATCTTTTGAAATATTCATAGCAGTGCAAAAGGGGAGAGGAGATGATTTGTTTCATTACTGGAATTAGACCCTTATAAAGTAGTCGTTTCATTGACAAATCTTGTAGCCAGCTGCATTATCCTATTAAAACACTGTTCTTCAAGTGATGTTTTGGGCACAAGGGAGGCTTTGAGAATGGTAAAACTTAAAACAACGTGTAGCTCAGTGTAATTAATACTCAATTGTTAATCGTGTGTTCGAAGCTTGAACAATGGCTTTATGGTTTTGAGGAATTGTGTTGTCTGACTTTCGAGGATGAAACTTTTTATACGGAGGGCAAAACGTAATTCCTAACCCAAAGTGTTACTGTAATTTGGTCCTTAATCTATGGGACCTTCTGGGAATTAGACCCTTATGGTCACTAGATATGTCTGCAATTGAATGTCAGAGACGACAAGTTGCTATTTCACAACATTTTTCTGTATTTTCAAGATTTCTCTCAATTTAGAATTTCTAGACGTTGATTGCATTAGTTTTCGTAGACCGGAGGTTTGTTTACCTTCTTAAGACTGTTATACATTGGTATTCATGCTTAGCTTTAATTGGGGTAGTTGGATTACAAATAAAATTGATTTGGAGAGGTTAATGGGGATTTTACTAGGCTTTTAATATTATGTCTAATTAATTAAGTTTTTTGGATTAGATATACAATAAACCCCAACTAGTGAATTTATTCAGAGAAATATTGATAATATAAAAACTGCTATTAATAGTAATCCATTACCTTTGACTGTCAATCGCGGCTACATCCGGTGACCAAAGATCATCATAATTGAGGAGTTATTACTTCAAATCACGAGGAGTTATTGAGGCTTTGTTGATGATGAATTGAGTCTCAACTTTCGGTGCGTTTGAGAGAAAAATGGAAGGGAAAGAAAAGCAAATGACGAAGGGGAAAGTGTGTGTTGTGGGTAATAAGTCTCTAAATTGTTAGCTTATTACATAATAAACCCCAATTAATAGTTTAAGGACCAAACTACAATTATAGTTTGGGGCTAGGTATTACATTCTGCTTCTGCCCTCCACTGGTTCATCCTCAAAACTTAGATGATAAAATTTCTTAAAACCATAAAGTCATTGTTCGAGTTTAAATTATATTCCCCTAGATGCATGATTAACAATCGTGTATTATCGCTTACCAACCTGCAAAAGTTGTTCGGCTGGGGATTGTCTCTTTTCATAGAACAATATTTAAGGAAATTGGGGACGTAAGACAAGGTATTTTTCAAAGAGAAGAAACTAGACTTATAATTGAGCCATGATCAAGAATCCCAGGATAAAACCTTGACTGTCTTACACATACACACACACACAGACACTTTTTTTTTTTTTCAACAGTAGTAAACAGAACACACACACACGACTCAAACCTAAATCCACAGTACACCTCAAAAGCCGGTAACCAATGAGGGTACTGAGGAGACTTAAGACCTGAGCATTTGCTCCACATATTACCGATGTGGGATAGGGATTTTTTGGGGAGAAGAAACACTAGATTGACCTATTTTATTTTGCAGGACACTCAGCTATTAACCTCTCCTGTTTTTCCTTTTCTTTTCAACAGTAGTAAACAGAACACACACACACGACACTAAATGAATCTACTCATGGAGGATCTAAGGAGCAGCTTTACGATGGGTTTTGAAACCATCATTTGTGTGTGTGTGTGTCCAAGACAGAGAGAGCCTGAGAGAGTTTGTATGGTCCCCATCCTAATTAGAAATCCCCCTATAGTTCTTTAAGTAAAGTTAGCAATTATGCTATTCCTCTAACTCTCAAAACCAGTCCCCTTTCAAATTGAGGTCTGACCACTTCTCCACTAAATGATTGATAGGGTATTAATTATTAGTAATTTTATTATTAATTTTTTCTTTGTTTCTATCAAATATTATTTTAATTATTAACATATACTTATATTTGATATTTTGACATAATTTCAGGAAGTGGGGCAGAAAAGTATTAAATAGGGAAATCTTCCTGAGGCAAAGACTCCACACGTGGGGAGCTTCTAAAAGAAAATACAAACTTGGCCCACATGGAGAGAAGAAACGGACTTTCTTTTCCTTTTGCTGATGAAAAGCTGCTGATTAGGAGTCTTGGTGGTAGTAGGTAGTTTGCTGGTTGAAGGAAAATGAAAAAGAAGGGCATTGGGTAGCATTTTGACTTTTTGTCTTATCTTTTCCTTATCATCGGCAGAGACCAACTAGGGAGACACAAGTAGTCATTTGTTTAGAATGGGAGAACTTCGTTTTTTGTTTTGCTTTTGGTCGAGTTCCTCCGTTTATTTATTTTTCCTTTTTTCCGTCCCTCCGGGAGGGACGACGGGGAAGATAGCTTTGTTTTTAGGAGAATTACTTCTGCAATTTTGCATGGGATTTGCTCCATGAAGATGAACTAACTCTTTTTTCTAGTCAAAGATTAATTTGAAGACGCGGTTCCAAATATCTGTGAGATCGAATTATTTTACT
The DNA here is from genome assembly GCA_036785865.1 of Coffea canephora. Classification (NCBI taxonomy): domain Eukaryota; kingdom Viridiplantae; phylum Streptophyta; class Magnoliopsida; order Gentianales; family Rubiaceae; genus Coffea; species Coffea canephora. The sequence continues at coordinate 13,979,104 of CM071915.1, forward strand.
TATTTCTTTTATTCATTGGTATTTTTACGTTTCCTGATTTAATTGCTTATGATTGTTTTGTTATTTGAATGTCAAGGGTCCGATATTCGAATTAACCTAAAATCTACTGTCATATTAATTGATTGAATCCGTAATTGTTCTATTGATTAATATCAGTGGCGACTAGCGTGATTGGTTTCATGTTAGGGAAACGTATGATCTAATTTAAACAAACCCTCGTAGCGTGTTTGTTAGTTAGGGTTGGACTTTTTCAATTCTTAATGCAATCGAGAAATTAAATCCTATGATTGTACTTAGGGTTATTTCTTGATTAGAGAAATAGTTAACGGTCGTACCTTGACTATCGAAAAAGTAAATAAAGGTTGGTTGTTTATCGCATGTATGACAACTATAACCAATCTAATAATGAATAATTGAATTATCTTTGCATCGATGATCAGTTGAATGGACCGTGTCTGAAAAGTTGTATTTTTGGCTAGAGTCGTATTGGTTATTGATTAATTCTTGTTTATTTTTATTAGTTGTTTCATTAGTTAGTTAATTAGTTATTTTATATTTTTCAAAAATCCCCCATGCGTTGAACTCTAGAAGAAACGAATTATCCCCAGTCCCTTTGGATTCGACCCTACTCACCGCTATATACAAAATTTGTATTTTTCTTGAGCAGATAATTATTATTGCACAGGCTCGACAACCTGTCACTGGTTTGTATGCTTATTGCTTTTGTCTAGTCACCAAAACTCTCTAATCCTTGTTTTGAACCTTTGAGCTGTCTAATGCAGTAGATAGATAACTATCAAGAAAAGAGATAATGAGATAGCATGAACTTCTAAAGATTCATATGGCATTTGATGAATCACAGAAAGCATCTCTTAAACAGAACGCCATTGTCAAATTTGAGGTATCATCATATCAAGAGTTTGAGAAAACCTATGGAAAACCCATTCTAGGAAAAATCATTGGACCTAGTCTAGCTAAAAGTTCTCCACATTGAAAATAACAGGATACAAAGGTCTATCTGGGACAATTAGATGACAGCAACATTAACATCATGGACCTACTACAATTTCTCTTCCAAAAAGTACAACTTCAAAAGAAGAGGGTTTGGAAGGATGTTAACCAACAAAGAGGAATCTGAAGATTGGAATGGTTGCATGCATAGAGTTTGATGAGAGGATTATGTGGCTAAAGTTTCATTTCAATGGTCTCTGTTTCACCATTGGATCATGGATTCAAAGCTGCTGCTTTACTTTATCTCTGGAGCTCTTATCCCAATTTCAATTTTCTCTCTTGATTCTTTTTGTGCTCACGCTGTACTTATGCTTTCTCTGAAGTGATTAGTCTCACCTGGCCTTCCTTTGCTGAAGTCAGAGTTGATTACTTTTAGGTGATGGACTTTTATTTTTCTTTAGGTGAGATGGATCCAAGCTTAGCAATTCAAGCTATTGTCACTTGAAAAAGCACATATAGTTGAGAGTGCTGAAATGTTGGGTAAGGCGGAAGTTCTTGTTTTGCAGATGGGGAGCAAAATTGGCGGTGCCCTCGTACAAGTTGAAGGGGGAATTGTTGGGCTTCGGTCCATCCCATTTGGGTGGCCCAAAGAAAAGCAAAAGCAAATCACTTAAACTTAGTCAACTTTGACTTGAGCAGAGGAAACACAGTGAGACTAGTCAATTTCGAAATGGTAAAAAAATTAATCCAACCATCAACCAGGCATGGCGCTGGTCAGCCGGTCAATTTTTCAACCGATGGATCACTGGTTGAATTGTTGGTTTCCATAAAATAGTACAACAATATAATTCAGTTATTAACTGTCAAATTATTAAGATTTTGAAAAATAAAAACCAACTGTTTTGATAATTCCAACTTGTAATAAGTTACATAGTCAAATTTCTAAAGCAAAATGTACTTGTTCCATATGTAAGTTTGTTGTTGTTGTCCTTCTGGTTTTATATTGGATAGCTAGAAGCTGTAGAATAGCGGAAGTATGTTTGTGAATGTCAACAGGTATCTCGGGAGGAAAACATCTTGTAAGCCGTTAAGATTTATCTGACAGGCTTAGGAAAGCAACGATATCTGACAAATGACTCTCCTACGGAGGACAACAAGAAACTAATGTGGATTCAAGAGGATGCTCAAATTCTTGGAGCAATATGGAATTCTATGGAGCCACGAATTGCTCACATGTGTTCTCATTGTGAAACAACAAAAGAAGTTTGGGATTATGTCCGGTTATTATATTGCAGTAATCTCTCACGGATGTATGATATTTCTTTGGAGTATTTTTAGTTGCAACAAGATAATAAGACAGTAACTGAATACTTTGTTGATCTTAAGCGAGTCTCAGAAGAATTAAATGTTGTAATGCCTCTCTTAAGTGATATTACGGTGATGCAGAGGCAAAGAGAACAAATGCTTGTGCTCAAATTCTTAATTGGTCTCTAGCCAGAATTTGAACCAATCAAATCTCAAATTTTAGCAGGTGAACAATTACCATCCTTTGCAGAGGCGTATGCTCGGATCTTACGTTCTGCATCTAAGGACAATGCACAGGGTGACTAGATATTTTCCTCCCAAGATACCTGTTGACAGTGAACTATAAGAAATCAATTGAAAAGTTTGAAATAAAGAGCAAAAAGATGGAAAGTGATAGGTTAAAGAGCAAAAAGAATTCTCTACTGAATGATAAAAGTTTGGGTTAAAGAAGTCATTTTGGGATGTTACCTCTGTTGGAATGTATGCCCTAAAACAATGTATTTGTTTTTATTTTATACATTCCTTATTATATGTTTTGTATTTTAATAACTTCTTATTTATCTGTTAAATATTAGATACAACCGATAAAGTCCTTATAATATTACTAATGTGATGATAATCACAAGAGTTGGTGACCATGAGATATCAATCACATTTATAGTAATATTATTAAAATTCCCTAGTTTTTGTACTAATGAAATAGGACATCTTTAGTACGGTAAAACTAGTACACAGTTAGCCTCTAATTAGTGTAATTAGTGGTTGTTCTCATCAACTATGGTATAAAGATACTTAGGCTAATGTGTAGATGATTTGAAAAGTACAAATGCATTGGAGTGATCCGTTTAGAGATCCCGTTAGGATATCTATCTAGTGCCAATGGTGTATCTCTAGTGAAAAATTGTGTAAGTGATCCTGCGACTTGAGATCACCATAGTATCTTGAGTGTGAATCGATACATTTTGACTCTATTTACTTGTTACTCTTCGTGAGTACCTTAAAGTGTAGAAGTTGGATGTAGTGTGAAGCACGTAAAGAAAATGGGTGATCAAGATAGGATTTACCACTCTGATAGAAGGAGTTGATATCCGGATGGCCACTAGTGAGAAATTAACCCTAAAGTCGACTATTAGGTAAATTGAAGAATGTCTTCAATTTAACCTAATTAAGGGTAAATTTCGGGAACTAGAAAATTTAATTAGTCATCAAGGAATTGGCACTTATTCCTTATTCCTGACTGATTGGATATCTTTGGTGAAAGGATAATAATTACACGGTAATTTTTCACGGAAAGGTTAGGTCAAATTCCCTTGACTAATTCCGAATAATTGGGCAATCGCGATGTGTTGCTAGACACCGCTCGTGATTTATAATTATGGGTTAATTATTTATTATAAGTTATGATAAAATAAAGTTGTTTATTTTATCTAATTATTAAACCATAATTATTACTAATACATTCGGGACCTATTGGGTCACACGCAATAGAGATTGAATCCTGGATTAAAACTATGTAAAATGTCGGGGTTTAATTTTAAAAGAAAATTAATCCCAGGCCTATTTGAGCAGATAAGAGTAAATGGTTATCTCTTATCTATCAGATAATGATAGATAGAGTCTTATGTGATGAGAAGTCTGATGTTTTTGTTTTTGAATAAAACAAGAAGACTAATCAATCTATCATATGAGATACATCTCTCTCTTTCTCCAATGGTTTTTTTTTTTTTTGGGGTTTAGCTGAGATACAGAAATAGTGTGTGAGCGTCACATACAATAGAGAGAGAAAATTATACGTTCGAAGAGAGTAAAAAGGCTAGCACCTTTTCTCTTCAATACATAGTTCGTGAGACGATCCAGGGTTGCTCTAGCGTGGATATCAGTAGAGGCAGGACGATTGGACTGCTCAAGGGCTGACCATCCTCAAACAACGCTGCAAGGAGACGCCGCTTGGATTAAGGTAATCCTAAAACCCTACTTTTAGTACATCATACGTAAAATCTAGGGTGATTCCTGGATGGTTTTAGGGAAATTTTTTTAATTTTCCGCTGCGTAGTGTCCCTAAAACTCAACAGTGGTATCAGAGCCATCCCTAAGAATTTTACGTATGATTTTAAGCAATTTTGGATTTATGGATTAATATTACTGGTTGGATTTAATTGATATGCGGAATTATGGAAGAATTGTTTTAGGGTTTTTCAAAACAAAAAGGAAAAAAAAAAAAGGGTTTTTCATGAAAGCTTTTGAAAGCTGCGTTATGCGCACGAAGCTTAGGAAGCTGCGGACATCATAAGCATCTGGGCTTTTCTTTCTTTCATGGATTTGAGTCACCCATGGTTATAGTTGATCATCTGCAAAAGTTGCAAGATGATCATTGGACCAAAAAGAAAAAAAAAAATAGCAAGTTTGCGTTAGCAAACCTGCGGTTGCTGCAATGTTGCGGTTGCAAGGGCTGCCGCCAGCTGCTGCTGCCGTGGGAGGCCATGGTGGTTTTTCCTTGGTGGCAGTGGAAGGTTGTACGCCTGGTAGTGGTTGCTAGGTAGAAGAGCTGTGAGCTCTCTGGGACAAAAACGCAACAAAATTGTTGCAGACATCAGCGAGGGCACAGCAGCCTCCTCACGGTTGCTGCCCATGGCCTGCGGTGGCTGCTACCAGCAGCCGCTGCCACTGGTGGTCAGTGGAGACTCCAGTGGTGGTGGCTGTTGCGGTGGTAGCTCCGCTATCCAGCGAACAGGCGCGACAATGAGGATCAGCAGCAATCAGGCACGTTTGCTGCTTGATGTTGCAGCCGACTGGATGTTGCAGCTTGTTTCCAGTAAACTCCCTGGTGGCTGTCGCTGGGAGTTGCCGCTGTTGATGGTCAGTGGAGACCTCAGCGGTGGTGACTGAAGAGGTGGTGTCCAATGGTAGCTGCCGGTGGTGTCCAGTGGCTTAAGAAGAAAAAAAAAATTGTTTTTCCCTTAAAGCTTGAAGTTTTGAACTTTTGGAAATCTTCTGAATTAAATCCCATTTTAATTGTTAAAATGTGTTATGGAATCATTTATTTCAGATATTATTAGGTTGGGAAATAAATTAGAACTAATTCGATTAATTTGAATTATTTTCCCATTCTTTCCTCAAATTAGTTGAGGATAAATTTGACCTAATAAAATTTAATTTTACCAATATTTGTTGCGTATGCATGGACCCAAAATTTGTTTGGGACCTTAGGAATTAAATCCAATTAATCCATGAATTGAGATTGCTTATTTTACATGCTTTTCTTTTATTTAAAGTTGTTTAAATTGTGAAAATGCATGGTGGATGGTTGTGGATATAGCACACAATATGATTGTGGTATTTTGGAAGGTTACAATCATTCTAGGTTTGAATGGTTGTAATTAATTTTAAAATAGGGCCTGCGTGTCCTGCCTTTCTTATTTTCTAATTGTAATTTCCTTTCTCATCTAAATTCCCCCCGAATGTAACTCGGGGTTTCTTCTATACTATTTGTAATGTACAATAGATAGGAATAGATGATAGGAATTTAAATTATCGATACAGAAATTGTAACTTTGAAAAGAAGAAAGGAGGCATACGACGACGAAGGGGTTCATCTCGTATTTAGAGACTTTAGTAAATTGCTAATTTCCTTAGTGGCCGGGGAAATTAGTTTAGGAATATCCACAACCATCCACGATTTAAATTCATGTTTATAAGTTTGAAATGGTTATATGCATGTTTATTGATGAGACCAAATGAGCAATTTTTCCAAAATTTTAATTATAAAATATTTTTGGGAAAAGAGACAAATCCCTCAACTATAATATTAAATCAATAAAATGCCTTCCATCATTATAGTATAAAACAAGAGTAGTTATTAAGTGCTAGCTTGTTGGGATTCACCCAAGGCTGCCTTACTTACTACGTGTTTTTGCTATGAGAAATGTTCTCAAGAATGATGGGTTTGATTTAACTAAAATTATGATTTGTTGGGATTCACTCAAAATCATTAATTTTAGAGGCAAGTGTTGGGTTGATCCATAGAGATTTAAAGTCAAGAGTTGACACCCAACTGATCTAGGAATTGCAATAAGTTGTAATTGGTAAGAGTACCTACCTTTCATAATTATTTTCGATTTGTTGGGACACACTCAAGGTCGAAAATAAATTAAGATAGGATCCTAGCCACTATGGAATTTTTGAAATTCCCGATTCAATTTTAGAGGGTAATTGATTTGAAAAAAAAAATAGTGGAAATAAAATCATAATTTTGAAGTTTTTATGATTTTATTAAACAAAACATTTTCTAACAAATTCTATCTTTCATTTTGTTGTAGAATGAGTAACAATTTGAGCCTTCGTACTATTCTTACTGATTGCAAACTCAACGACACGAACTTTCTTGATTGGCATCGTAACGTCCTTATCGTTCTCACTCATGAGAAAATTGAGTATGTACTTGATGGTCCAATGCCTCAAGAGCCTGAACCTACTGCACCTGCTGCTGTTAGAAATGCTTATAAGAAACATAAGGATGACAATAGGGAAGCCTCATGTATCATGATAGCTTCCATGACTCCTCAGCTTCAGCAGCAGCACATGAACATGGGGGCGTATGATATTGTACAACACCTGAGAGAGTTGTTTGAACAACAATCAAGGACGGTTAGATATGATACCTCTAAAGAATTGTTCAGGTGCAAGATGGCAGAGGGAGCACCTGTTGCTCCACATGTCTTAAAATTAATTGGGCTAATTGAAAAACTGGCCGAATTAGGTTTTAAGATGGATAAGGAGCTGAATGTTGATTTAGTACTCCAATCTCTGTCAGATTCTTTCTCACAGTTCGTTATGAACTATCAGATGAATAATCTGCAGCACACTTTGCCTCAATTGTTGAATGTGCTGAAAACTGCTGAGAAAGAAATCAAAAAGGGAAAGGGCTCTACTGGTGTGCTTGTCGTTACTTCTTCTAAGAAGAGGAAGAGGCAAGAAAAGGGATTTAAGAAATCCAAAAACAAGCCCACCCAAAAGCCCAAAAAGGCAAAGGCGGACCAGTCCAAAGCAACCTGCTTCCATTGTAATCAAACTGGACATTGGAAAAGGAACTGCAAGTCTTACTTGGAGAGCCTGAAGCAAAAGAAGCTTGCTGAAGCTTCATCATCAGGTACATATATGATTGAGATTAATGTGTCTACTTCCAAATCAGACTCTTGGGTATTAGATACCGGATGTGGTTCTCACATTTGCACATCTATGCAGGGTCTAAGGGACAGTAGAAAGCTGGGAAAAGGAGAAGTCACCCTACGCGTGGGCAATGGAGCAAAAGTTGTTGCTTTAGCTGTAGGGACTTATTATATCACTTTACCCAGTGGATTGATTTTAGAATTATTAAATTGTTACTGTGTTCCAGTACTTACTACAAACATCATTTCTATTTCCTGCTTGGATTTAAATGGGTTTCGGATAACCCAAGAGAATAAATGTTGTTCTTTTTCTAAAATGGTGTGTTTTATGGTTCTGGAAGTTGGAATAACGGTTTATATATTCTAGATCTTGATCATCAAATTCTCAATGTGAGTGAAAAAAGAATGAGAACAGATAAACTAAATAAAACCTACCTCTGGCACTGTAGGCTTGGTCATGTAAATGAAAAATGCATCTCCAAGTTATACCAACATGGATACTTGGATTCATTTGATTATGAATCATATGATACATGCGAAGCTTGTTTACTTGGAAAAATGACCAAAATGCCCTTTACTGGAAAAGGGGAACGAGCCAGTGATTTACTTGGGTTAGTACACACTGATGTATGCGGCCCAATGTCGATCACTGCTAGAGGAGGTTTTTCATACTTCATCACCTTCACAGATGACCATTCGAGATATGGTTACGTGTATTTAATGAAATACAAATCTGAATCCTTTGAAAGTTTAAGGAATTCAAGAATGAAGTAGAAAAACAAACCAATAAAAGTATTAAGATACTACGATATGATCGTGGTGGAGAATACTTAAATGACGAGTTTGGAGTTTATTTAAAGGATAATGGAATAGTTCCACAATGGACTCCTCCAGGTACACCACAGTTAAATGGTGTATCTGAAAGGAGAAACCGAACCTTATTGGATATGGTTCGTTCTATGATGAGCCACTCAAGTGCCCCAAAATCGTTTTGGGGATTTGCATTAGATGCAGCCTCTTATACTCTTAATAGAGTGCCCACTAAAGTTGTCGACTCCACACCATATGAGATATGGAAAGGAAAGAAACCAAATCTGTCTTATATGAAGGTTTGGGGCTGCCCAACTTATGTGAAGAAGGCAGAGTCAGACAAGCTTGAACCTAGATCTGACAAATGTTTGTTTGTAGGGTATCCAAGAGAGTCTATAGGATACTATTTCTACAATCCAATTGAGCAAAAGGTGTTTGTCTCAAAACATGCTATTTTTCTAGAGAAAGAATACATTCTAGAAAGAAGTAGTAGGAGTAGAATAGATCTTGAAGAAATTCAGGATCATCCAACAAACATTGAACGATCTAATGAAGAACAGCTTCAACCACATAATGATGGGGAAGATACTGAAGCTGTTGATACACAAGGGGTTCGTAGGTCAGTAAGAACACGCTCAACTCCCAAGAGATATCAATTTCTTGTGAGCCATAGCAATGATGTTCTAGTCATTCAAGATGACGAACCTACTACCTACCAAGAGGCAATAAGTAATCCAGACTCCTCTAAATGGTTGGAAGCCATGAATTCCGAAATGAATTCCATGTATGACAATAAGGTGTGGACCTTAGTTGATCCACCTGAAGGGATAAAACCTGTAGGGTGCAAATGGATCTTCAAGAAGAAGACTGACATGGATGGTAATGTAGTTACCTATAAAGCTAGACTGGTAGCCAAAGGCTACAAGCAGAAAGAGGGAATCGATTATGATGAAACTTTCTCACCAGTAGCTATGCTTAAATCCATTCGGATATTGCTTGCCATAGCAGCATATCGTGACTATGAGATTTGGCAGATGGATGTAAAGACCGCATTCCTTAACGGGACATTGCATGAGGATGTGTATATGACACAACCTGAAGGCTTTACATCTACAAATCCTAGTCAAATATGTAAACTACAAAAGTCCATTTATGGACTTAAGCAGGCATCTAGGAGTTGGAACATCCGATTCGATGAGACGATCAAAGAGTTTGGATTTCTCAAAAATCCGGATGAACCTTGTGTGTATAAGAAAGTTAGTGGGAGTTCAATTGTTTTCCTTATTTTATATGTAGATGACATATTAATAATGGGAAACAACATACCGATGTTACAATCGGTAAAGGGTTGGTTGTCGAAGAACTTTTCCATGAAAGATTTAGGAGAAGCGGCCTATATATTAGGCATTAAGATCTATAGGGATAGATCTAAAAGGCTACTGGGTCTTTCACAATCTACATACATAGAAAAGGTGCTAAAAAGGTTTAGCATGGATCAGTCTAAGAGAGGTAATTTACCTATGACTCAGGGTATAAGCCTTTCTAAAAACATGTGTCCAAAGACAAAAGTTGAGACTGATAAGATGCACAATGTTCCATATGCTTCAGCAATTGGATCAATTATGTATGCTATGTTATGTACAAGACCTGATGTCTCCTATGCTCTGAGCGTCACAAGCAGATTTCAAGCTAATCCAGGTGAGGGTCATTGGATAGCAGTTAAGAACATTCTTAAGTACTTAAGAAGGACCAAAGATTTGTTCTTAATATATGGAAATGGTGAGTTAGAGCTCAAAGGCTATACTGATGCGAGTTTTCAATCAGATAAGGATGATTGTAAATCACAGTCAGGCTTCATTTTTACTCTTAATGGAGGTGCTGTCTGTTGGAAGAGTTCCAAACAAGACACCACAGCAGATTCTACAACAGAGGCTGAATACATTGCGGCCGCGGAAGCAGCTAAGGAAGCAGTTTGGATCAAGAAGTTCGTAACTGAACTTGGTGTGGTTCCAACCATTGTTGATCCGGTCACTTTGTACTGTGATAACAATGGAGCTATAGCTCAAGCCAAGGAACCTAGGTCTCATCAGCGATCCAAACATGTGCTTAGGAGATTTCACTTGATTAGAGAAATTGTTGCTAGGAATGATGTAAAGATAGAGAGAGTCTCCACAGAGGATAACATAGCTGATCCTCTTACTAAAGCTCTTCCTCAAAAGAAGCATGATAGTCATGTATTATCTTATGGGATGAAAAACATGGATAATGTGTTTTAGTGCAAGTGGGAGATTGTTGGAATGTATGCCCTAAAACAATGTATTTGTTTTTATTTTATACATTCCTTATTATATGTTTTGTATTTTAATAACTTCTTATTTATCTGTTAAATATTAGATACAACCGATAAAGTCCTTATAATATTACTAATGTGATGATAATCACAAGAGTTGGTGACCATGAGATATCAATCACATTTATAGTAATATTATTAAAATTCCCTAGTTTTTGTACTAATGAAATAGGACATCTTTAGTACGGTAAAACTAGTACACAGTTAGCCTCTAATTAGTGTAATTAGTGGTTGTTCTCATCAACTATGGTATAAAGATACTTAGGCTAATGTGTAGATGATTTGAAAAGTACAAATGCATTGGAGTGATCCGTTTAGAGATCCCGTTAGGATATCTATCTAGTGCCAATGGTGTATCTCTAGTGAAAAATTGTGTAAGTGATCCTGCGACTTGAGATCACCATAGTATCTTGAGTGTGAATCGCTACATTTTGACTCTATTTACTTGTTACTCTTCGTGAGTACCTTAAAGTGTAGAAGTTGGATGTAGTGTGAAGCACGTAAAGAAAATGGGTGATCAAGATAGGATTTACCACTCTGATAGAAGGAGCTGATATCCGGATGGCCACTAGTGAGAAATTAACCCTAAAGTCGACTATTAGGTAAATTGAAGAATGTCTTCAATTTAACCTAATTAAGGGTAAATTTCGGGAACTAGAAAATTTAATTAGTCATCAAGGAATTGGCACTTATTCCTTATTCCTGACTGATTGGATATCTTTGGTGAAAGGATAATAATTACATGGTAATTTTTCACGGAAAGGTTAGGTCAAATTCCCTTGACTAATTCCGAATAATTGGACAATCGCGATGTGTTGCTAGACACCGCTCGTGATTTATAATTATGGGTTAATTATTTATTATAAGTTATGATAAAATAAAGTTGTTTATTTTATCTAATTATTAAACCATAATTATTACTAATACATTCGGGACCTATTGGGTCACACGCAATAGAAATTGAATCCTGGATTAAAACTATGTAAAATGTCGGGGTTTAATTTTAAAAGAAAATTAATCCCAGGCCTATTTGAGCAGATAAGAGTAAATGGTTATCTCTTATCTATCAGATAATGATAGATAGAGTCTTATGTGATGAGAAGTCTGATGTTTTTGTTTTTGAATAAAACAAGAAGACTAATCAATCTATCATATGAGATACATCTCTCTCTTTCTCCAATGGTTTTTTTTTTTTTGGGTTTAGCTGAGATACAGAAATAGTGTGTGAGCGTCACATACAATAGAGAGAGAAAATTATACGTTCGAAGAGAGTAAAAAGGCTAGCACCTTTTCTCTTCAATACATAGTTCGTGAGACGATCCAGGGTTGCTCTAGCGTGGATATCAGTAGAGGCAGGACGATTGGACTGCTCAAGGGCTGACCATCCTCAAACAACGCTGCAAGGAGACGCCGCTTGGATTAAGGTAATCCTAAAACCTTACTTTTAGTACATCATACGTAAAATCTAGGGTGATTCCTGGATGGTTTTAGGGAAATTTTTTTAATTTTCCGCTGCGTAGTGTCTCTAAAACTCAACAACCTCAAACCAGCCAAGTTCCCAGTCTCCCAATTTGCCAGTAGGTTTCACCGGGTCCAAATGGCTGCTGTCCTTATCTGGTTGGTCTAGTCTGCCATTCCAGTCCCATGGTCGGGTCACTGAGTTGACCAATTCAATTGTCTGGTCGGGTTGGGTTTAATAACTTTGCTCGAGAGAATGCAATAGGGAAGAAAGAAGAACAAAGATACAAAGTTGATATTGGGACAAAAAGGTCTAGGTACAGAAAGTATAAGCTGTAATTTTGAAGTCGTGGAATGGTGAAGTAAGTCCGATGTTATCACCAACTCTAAAATATTTTGATTATAATTTCATATTCCTCTTTGTTTAGTAAGATCCTTCCCGAGTCACTTCCTTTGAAATTGTAACTTTTGGTTAGGAAATTGCATTAGATACACTTTACTGTTAATGTTGTCATCATATATGTGCTCTTGCAGACACCTTCGCATACCAATTGTTTTTGCAGTCGAGATTCTTTAGCAGATTAGGTCCCATGGTTTTTTTTTTTCCAATTTGGGTTTGCCACAGTTACAAGTGATGGTGTCCTGTGCTTGTTTGTTTTTTCTACTTTAATGCTGTTGTTGATGCCATTTTTTAGTTAATTTGACTCAACCCATCCCATGTCATTGTTTATATTGGGTTGTGGTTTACGTTGATATTGTTGAAACTTTTACTTATGTTATTGTTTAACTTGTTTTTCAAATGGAGTCATTCATTTAGTGGCCTAGAGTTTAGGAATTTGCTGTATGTTAGAGTCTTTCAGTTATGACTTAGTCAGCAGATTTAGTGGCTTAGTGGTCTAGTCTTTAGGAGTGGTGGGGTTATGGAGAAGGTGCCAGATATGGGACCTGATCTTAAGGGATTTCAGTTGTGTGTTTTGCCTATTTAAAGGCTCCAAAGTTTATGATTAAAGTGGACTCTTTTTTGGCCACAGTACTACTGTTATCTTTGCCATTTCTTATCAGTGGCATCAGAGCTACAAGATTCCTGAGACCTGAGAGTGAAACACCTAAAATTATCTACTCTTCCCCACTATCCTATCCAAATGGCCAATGACTCAAATTTTGTGCAAGTCGCCATCCCTCGCTTTGATGGTCACTATGACCACTGGAGCATGCTCATGGAAAATTTTTTACGGTCCAAAGAATATTGGTCAGTGGTTGAATCTGGAATTCAAGAACCACCAGCAGGTGCAACCGTGACAGATGCTCAGCAAACAGACATTGAAGCTAGAAAGCTCAAAGACTTGAAAGCGAAGAACTATCTCTTCCAGGCTATTGATCGTCCCATCTTGGAGACCATTCTTTGCAAAGATACATCCAAGGATATTTGGGATTCAATGAAGAAAAAATATCAAGGCTCTTCTAGAGTGAAGCGCGCACAGCTTCAAGCCTTGAGGAGGGATTTTGAAGTTTTGCAGATGAAGGATGCGGAATCTGTTACAAGCTTTATTGGAAGGACAATGGAAATTGCAAATAAAATGAGATGCTATGGAGAAGAGATTAAAGATGTTAACATAGTAGGAAAAATTCTGCGTTCTATGACGCGAGAATTTAACTATGTTGTTTGCTCAATTGAAGAGTCAAACGACATAGATGACCTCTCTCTTGATGAATTGCAGAGCTCCTTGTTAGTCCACGAACAGAAGATGAATCGAAGCTGGACAGCAGAGGAACAAGCTTTAAAAGCTTCTACCAACACTCGCTCCAACAGCTCAAGAGGAAGAGGCAGAGGCCGAGGAAGAGGAAGGGGAGATCGAGACCATGACAAATCTAGAGTAGAGTGCTTTAGATGTCACAAATATGGTCATTATGCTTCTGAATGCGTCACTGAACTGCCAAAGTATAAAGAAAGAGAGGAGAACTCAAATTTTGCAGAAGAAACGAATGAACCAGAAACCTTGTTGATGGCTGCCCATGAAGGAAAAAAGATTGAGTCGAATATCTGGTATGTCGATACAGGCTGCAGTAATCACATGAGTGGAAGTAAGTCTTCTTTTTCGAATCTAAATGAAAGCTTTCACTCTACTGTCAGTTTTGGTGACTTCTCTACTGTGAAAGTGATGGGAAAAGGTGATGTTAAGATACATACTAAGAATGGCCTTGTGAAAACAATTTCTAATGTGTTGTATGTTCCTGATTTGAAAAGTAATCTGTTGAGTGCTGGTCAGTTGCAAGAAAAGGGGTATGTCATTACAATTAAGAAAGGCACTTGTGAAATTTATGATCCTGATAAAAGAAGTTCTATTGCGACTGTCCAGATGAGTTCTAACAGATTATTTCCAATGAAAATTGAAAGCATTCAATCTTGTTTGATGGCTGAAGTAAAGGACCCCTCATGGTTGTGGCATTTTCGTTATGGCCACTTAAGTTTTGGTGGACTGAGGGCTCTACAACAGAAAACCATGGTGACAGGGCTTCCAGAAATTACTGTTCCCTCCCTAGTTTGTGAAGACTGTGTTGTCAACAAACAACACCGTTCTCAGTTTCCTAAAGGAAAGTCTTGGAGAGCAAAGGATGTGTTAGAGCTGGTGCATTCAGATATTTGTGGCCCAATAAACCCATCGTCTAATGGAGGTAAAAGATACTTAATTACCTTTATTGATGATTTTTCAAGGAAAACGTGGGTTTATGTTTTACAGGAAAAATCAGAAGCTCTTACTATGTTTAAAAGGTTCAAAGCTCTTGTGGAAAATGAAGCAGGCAAGACTATTAAGTCTCTTCGAACAGATCGGGGTGGCGAGTATTGCTCAAAAGAATTTGAAAGTTTTTGCATGCAACATGGCATTCGAAGAGAACTTACAGCTGCACATACACCACAACAAAATGGTGTATCGGAGCGGAAGAACAGAACAATTCTTAATATGGTGAGAACTCTATTAACAAGAGGAAAAGTTCCAAAGACTTTTTGGCCGGAGGCTGTAAACTGGAGTATTCATGTTTTAAACAGAAGTCCAACTTTTGCCGTTCAAAACAAGACTCCTGAAGAGGCTTGGAGTGGAAGAAGACCAACTGTAGATCATTTTAGAATCTTTGGTTGCCTTGCTTATGCCCACATCCCGGATGCGAAAAGAAAAAAACTTGATGACAAAGCTGAGAAATGCATCTTTCTTGGCGTAAGTGAATCCTCCAAAGCCTATAAATTATTCAACCCACTGACGAAGAAGATTGTGACCAGCAGGGATGTTGTTTTTGAAGAAGAGAGCACCTGGGATTGGGATGGGCAGCAGCCTAAACAAGTCTTTTATGATGATGATGCTAAACAGGAGCAAGTTCCAGCACTTGACATGCCACAAAACTCTTCAGATACAACTCAAACAGCTACTGGAATCTCACAACCAGTTGCTGAAGTAAATGAAGAAGGAGCCCAGTCAGGTGGTCGAGTTAGAAGAAGGCCTGCTTGGATGGAAGATTATGAGGTAACTGGGTTAAGTAATCCAATTACTCATTTTGCTTTGTTCGCAGATTGTGATCCTACAACTTTTGAGAGTGCCGTCAAAGAAGAAAAATGGCAAAAGGCAATGGACGATGAAATCAATTCAATTGAGAAGAATGACACTTGGGAGTTGTGTGATCTTCCTAAGGGGCACAAAACCATTGGTGTCAAATGGGTCTTCAAGACAAAGCTAAACAAAGATGGCGGTGTTGACAAGTACAAAGCACGCCTGGTGGCAAAAGGATACAAGCAGCAGTACGGGGTTGATTATACAGAAGTATTTTCTCCAGTTGCAAGACATGACACGATCAGATTGGTGGTTGCATTAGCAGTGCAAAATTCTTGGCCTATCTTCCAGCTAGATGTCAAATCAGCATTCTTGCATGGGTATTTGGAGGAGCAGGTATTTATTGAGCAACCCCCTGGCTATATTAAAGTTGGGAATGAGAATAAAGTGTTCAGACTGAAAAAGGCTCTTTATGGACTAAAGCAAGCTCCGAGGGCTTGGTATAGTCGAATTGAGACTTATTTTCTTAAAGTTGGTTTTATAAAATGTCCTTATGAGCATACAACGTTTGTTAAGATTGAAGATGGGGGGAAGCTTCTCATAGTTTGCCTGTATGTTGATGACCTTATATTTACTGGAAATTGTGATACCATGTTTGGTGAATTCAAGAAATCCATGATGAATGAATTTGAAATGACTGATCTTGGTTGGATGCATTATTTTCTTGGCATAGAAGTAACGCAATCAGATGATGGAATTTTCTTATCTCAAACGAAATATGTGGGAGAAATTTTGAATAGATTTCATATGAAGGATTGCAATTCCGTAAGTACTCCAATTGAATGTGGCATGAAGCTACACAAAGATCATGATGGAAAGAAGGTTGATAGCACACTCTACAAGCAAATTGTGGGTAGTTTAATGTATCTTACTGCAACAAGGCCAGATATAATGTACTCTGTGAGTTTAATCAGCAGATATATGGAAAGTCCCACAGAGTTGCATTTGTTAGCTGCCAAGAGAATCCTTCGTTATTTACAAGGAACTCGAAACCTAGGGATATGCTACAAGAAGGGTGAAAAATCTAACTTGGTGGGTTATACTGATAGTGATTATGCAGGAGATCAAGATGATGGAAGGAGTACTTCTGGTTATGTTTTTATGCTTGGAACAGGTGCAATCTCCTGGTCATCAAAGAAGCAATCAATTGTCACCTTATCCAGTACAGAAGCTGAGTTTGTTGCAGCTACGGCTTGTGCTTGCCAAGCCATATGGCTGAGAAGAATACTTGAGGAGTTGCAGTTCAAGCAATGTGGAGCTACTATAATACTATGTGATAACAGCTCTACAATCAAGTTATCAAAGAATCCAGTGCTCTACGGAAGAAGCAAGCACATTGATGTGAAGCTTTATTTTTTGAGAGATCCTTGCAAAGATGGAACTGTTGATTTGATACATTGTAAGAGTGATGATCAAGTTGCTGATATATTCACCAAGGCGCTCAAGAGAGAATCGTTTGTGAAACTCAGAGGATTACTAGGTCTCTGCAACCTAGGTTCAGTCAAGGTTGTAAACTGATGTTAGTAAACATCAGTTTAAGGGAGGGATTGTTGAAACTTTTACTTATGTTATTGTTTAACTTGTTTTTCAAATGGAGTCATTCATTTAGTGGCCTAGAGTTTAGGAATTTGCTGTATGTTAGAGTCTTTCAGTTATGACTTAGTCAGCAGATTTAGTGGCTTAGTGGTCTAGTCTTTAGGAGTGGTGGGGTTATGGAGAAGGTGCCAGATATGGGACCTGATCTTAAGGGATTTCAGTTGTGTGTTTTGCCTATTTAAAGGCTCCAAAGTTTATGATTAAAGTGGACTCTTTTTTGGCCACAGTACTACTGTTATCTTTGCCATTTCTTATCAGATATTTGCCTGCCTGCACATCTACCCCTTTCCCAATCTTTTTTCTGCAAAGATATTTTCAAAGGGGATTCTTTGAGTAATTTCTTTATCATTCCATGATCAAACGCCCCTCTACAAGCCTGAGGAAAGTGCTATTGAGGGTTTTAAGAGGAATGCGTGTTGGATGCCTATATCAGGGAGACAGAAAAGATAGTTTTCATCTTTGTTTAATTGTCAAAACAGATGTACTGTCAGAAGGGAAGTATATTTTTCTCCTAAACAATGACATTGATGATTTCATTTTCCACTTGGTATATTGTGGAAGTTGTGGTCACTGAATATCTTTTGTGCATGGGTATGGTTCTCAAGCTACGGTCTCTTGCTTTCGGAATCAATTTCATGGTCTATCATTCTCATCGTATAACCACCCTCTGCGTTTCCAATGACCTTTAAGTTATCATCTTGCAGCTCATTCTGATACAACTGTTGCAAGGATGCTTGTCGGGAACAAATGTGATTTGGAGAATATAAGGGATGTGAGCGTGGAGGAAGGCAAGAGTCTCCTAGAATCAGAGGGATTGTTCTTCATGGAGACATCTGCATTAGATTCAACAAACGTTATAACAGCTTTTGAGATGGTTATTCGAGAGATCTACAACAACGTTAGCAGGAAGGTACTGAACTCTGATTCTTACAAAGCGGAATTATCTGTCAATCGGATTAGCCTTGTCAACGATGGCAGTGACGGTACAAAGCAGACACAAGGCTTATATTCTTGTTGCTCCAGATGATTGAAATTTAAGATGTGTAAAATGGTTTCTATTTATTTGCCTTGAACGGTCTGTGTTCATTTCTCTATTTTTTCATGTATTGGCGGATATAAAATATTTATCAAGGGGTTGCTGTTCCTTTTTTTTTTTTCTTGGATACCATAAGGACAATGGGTAATTAGTGAAAGGTCAAATTTAAATTTTCTTTATACCAGTACTTATTTTATAAGAGTGTTTATTTTCTGTTATATTTGTTCTGTTGTGCTCAATCCTTAGCATTGTTTTCAGGCGTAAAAGCTAAAAGCAGTTCAGTTTTCTTTGGAAAAAATTCACTTTTCGTCCTTAAAAAAACTTTGAGTTAGTGACACATTTCATCCTCAAAACTTTTAGATGCATCACATTTAATATATGAATTAATTATTTTGGATTATATTTTATTAAAAAACGGTAAAATATTCAATTTGAATAGAGAAGACTGACGTGGTGTTAATTTTGACTAAGAAATTATTTTTATTTAATGATCACGTGCCAAACATACGACTTTTTCCATCCAAATTAAGTAATTTACCCTTTTTGGATTAAATGTTAAAAAAAATAATTAATCTTCTTTTGGAATACTAGTTGCTTATTCGGGAGTAGTTCAACTGGGAGAACATTTCTTTCATCACTCAGACATGCTTTGATCATTGCCTTTTTATACTTTTTCTACCCTTCTTTTTGGACACTTAGTATTTAAATGAAGCAACTTCCTTCTTAGACCACTAGTCAGTATAAGTTCTTTGAAAAGGTCATCTCAGAAGTTCTCAGGAAATTGCAGATTTGACTACATTAGAAGGGTTGCAATAACCAAACTTTTTGAGCAGGTAAGCAATTGTTCAAGTTTTTTGTATTCCTCAGGAAATTCCAATTTTAGTTGAGTTAGAAATTGTGCAATAAACAAATTTTGGGATATGTTCTGTTTCTGGCTAGCTTAAAACCTGTTAGGTATACAGGAAAAAAGGCCTGTTAGAGTATAATCTTAAGTCTGGAATATGAAGAAAGGAAAAGAACTTGGAGGGTACATCACTTGAAGATTGGAGTCATTAATTGGCTGAAGAAACAGGCGTTGCTGGTCAGAAACGCCATCTAGAAGGGGAAGAAGACTTTGGGAGTCTTGGTAAAAGTCTTTGCTGATTGAGTGATCAGTCACCTTTTTCCCCGGTCTTTCCCCAACTAATACAATAATTATTTAGTTCTTGAGAAAATCCCATATCCATACAATTTCCATAAAGTCTACCAAAAGCCTTCAATCTTTACTGTCCTATAATAGTACTGTTCGAGACTTTTTCTATTTCTGCTTAATTTCCTTGTCATTCCAGCTTCACAGATTGGAAACAAAAAAATTCCAAGAAGAATTCCACTGAATCTCAGCGTCATTCCTCTTGATTCTTTGTTTATATTTTGAAGTACCTGGAACCCTCTTAAGCTCCATCAAACCCCATTGATCTGACTTCCTGAAAACAATTCCCCAAAGGGCATACATTTTTCAACAGCCATGCCTTCAAACATCCAAATACCATCAACCAAAGCAATCATCTCTGCTGCAGCCTCTGTAACTGCCACAGCCATGCTTATTAGGTCCTTCGCCAATGATATCATCCCCCAGGAGTTCAGACACTTGTTCTTCACCAAAGTTCACCAGCTTTTCACAGCATTCTCCAATGAAGTCATCTTAGCCATCGATGAATACGATGGCCTCGGCCAAAATCAACTCTTCAAGGCTGTAGAAGTTTACTTGGGATCCATTCTAAGTCCGTCCACCAAAAGGCTTCGAGCCACGTTGCCTCAAAAAGAAAAGAAAATCAACGTTTTCATGGAAAGCAATGAAGAACTCACCCAACAATTTAACGGAATCCAGCTAAAATGGAGGATGGTTCGTGAGCAGATTCAACCGAGATACGTTACGATGCCTGGTGACTACAATTCAACTATGATATCTGAACACCGGTATTATGAATTAATCTTTCACAAGAAGCATAAGGAAATGGTTATTGGTGAGTACTTGCCTTATGTTTTGGAAAGATCCAAGGCTGTTGAAGTTGAAAAGAAGACACTGAAATTGTTTATGTTGGGAAATGATCGGATGATGGGACATAGGGGTAATCCGTGGCAATCAGTTAATCTTGATCACCCAGCCACATTTGACACTTTGGCGATGGATACAGATGATAAAAAGATGGTTATCAATGATCTTGAGAACTTTGTCCGAAGGAAAGAGCTTTATAGGAAAGTTGGGAAGGCATGGAAAAGAGGGTATTTGCTGTTTGGGCCACCAGGAACAGGGAAATCAAGTTTGATTGCAGCCATTGCCAATTATTTAAAATTTGATATCTATGACTTGGAGCTCACTGATATCAGGACCAACTCTGATCTGAGAAGGTATCTGATTTCAACAGCTAATCAGTCGATACTCGTCGTGGAGGACATTGATTGCTCGATTGAGCTCACGAACAACCGGCCAAAAGCATCAAGGGCACCTGTGCACCCTCACCAATATGGTCAAGAAAACAGGGTAAGTTTCCAACGTGATTTGTGCTACTTTGGAGTAACATAGCATTAAATCTTGCAGTGTGCTTTATTACGAGAGTATACGTATTGTTTCAGTTTTGCCCATTGCATGACTTTCTACTTTGTGTAAGCTGAAATTGCTTGATGAACTCTAACATATAGACAAACTAGAGTGCTTTGGCAAATACCATATACCAGAAGACTTTATCAAGCATATATGTTATCGTCAAGTTGGCAGAAAGTGATAATCGTGGTTTAAGGCGATTAAATTGAATGTCTAAACAAGTTCCATCCACAACGGTGTGTCTTAGACTCCTAGCCAGGTACCCAAATGCCAGTTGCCATTTTCCTTTTAGTAAAATACCAAGGGCTGGAGTTCACAGTATATTCGAACGTGCTTGTGTATCTGATCTGAGTGCAGTCATTTGCTTTACAACTTCAAAATTTAGGAAACTCATGCACTTAACTGAATTCCTTGTCAGTCTCTTGGACTCTGACTTATATACTTGCATATATTTATTACTTTTTTTTTTCAGCGACGATATAATTTGTATTGATGGGCAAAAGATGTACACTTATATGAGCAAATGCTCAAGTGATGCTATACAAAAGTGCTAAGCACACTGAGGATTAATCCATTCCTCATCTTGAAAGATCCCTAAAGCATAATCACTAATCAATTTACATCTATGATCTATACTCCTATCCAAACAAAATGAGCATTTCTGGAATAAGGACCTCATATTGTTGATATCATCGATTAATGTTGCCATTCTTGTGTCCCTGGTTTTCCTTGATGTTATCTCCTTCAGCAATTGGATGATGGGGATATGTACTTTAATTTCCTGCCACTGCTGTTTTTTGGCCTTGATGATGACCAGTTTAACAGCTTTAGCAGTAACCTGTAGTTGACTTCCTGAGCCTCTATCATTAAGTGCCCAAGCTATCACCACCTGGTTATTGCTGTTAGTTGCAATGATCCCTATCCCAACTCTGCTTGAATCTTTCTGCACTTGAGTTGTTACTCAGATTTGAATATCTGCACTCCCCTCTTCTACTGCTACTGGTTCTTCCCTGGCTCCACTAATATCAGCAGAGCTCATTCTCTCATTGATAGGGTGTTAATTGTTAGTAATTTTATTGTTAATTTCCCCTTTTATTCTTGCCAAATATTGTTTTAATTATTAATATTTACTTATATTTGGTATTGGGGTTTAATTTCAGGAACAAAGCAGAAAATTACCAAAAAGGAGGGACTTTTATGGGAAAATGGAGACTTCTAAGGACCTTGGACTCTTGAATTGGTGGGGACCACAAGCTAGTGCAAGGCATTTAGTCATTTGGGCTTTTCAAAGAAAGCAACGTAGAGAGACTTGGAACAACAAGTACTTTGGAGGCTTTGTCCACATGTGCGGGGACCACGGATAAGAAGCATGAGTCATTTGGACTCTAGGAAAAGAAACGTACAAGACTTTAAATTTGGTGTGGGGACCACTAGAGATAGCATTAGACTTCCTTTTGGCTTTAAAAAGGGAGACAAACGTACTGAGAACTCTTATCAATCAATAGTTTTAGTTTAGCTTTTAGCATAGTTTTAGTTTTTCTTTTCTTAGCTCTTTCGCATGGTTGTTCTCCATTAATGGAGGACTAACCTCTTAATTCTAGTCAAGGGGACAACTGAAGACTTGGTTCAACAATTACTGTGAGATCTAATTTATTTTAATTGTTTCCTCCATTTATTGGTATTCATATGTTTCCTGCTTTTAACTGTTATAGCTCTTGTGTATGATTGATTAGTGCGCAATAATTAATTATTCATATAGGCTATTTTGCTAATTAGGGGTAATTGAATCCGTAATTGTTCGTTATCTCTATCTCAGTAGCAACTGGCGTAATTGGGTTTATGTCAGGGGAGCATATGATCTAATTTAAATAAACCCTCGTAGCGTGTTTGTTGGTTAGGATTGGGCCTTTCTAATTATTAATGCAATCTAGAAATTAAATTCCACGGTCGTACTTGGGGTTATTTTTGGGTTAGAGAAATAGCTAACGGTCGTACCTTAGCTATCGAGAAATTAAGGAAGGGTTGGTTGTTTATCGCGTGCATGACAACTATAACTAATCTATTACTAAATGTTGGAATTATCTGTAAATCAATGATCAGTGTCTGAACCATTTCTGAAGTATACCCTTGGCTAGAGCTATCTTAATTATTTCTTTTACTTAATTATTTTCTGCAGTTAATTTATTTAGTTAGTATTTGATTCAAAAAACCCCCCATACTTTGGATTCTAGAAGAAACAAATTATTCCCAATCCCTGTGGATTCGACCCTACTCACCGCTATATACAAAATCTGTATTTTTCTCGAGTAGGTATTTATTATTGCACAGGTTCGGCACCTGTCAATTTTTGGCGCCGTTGCCGGGGACTGGTGTCAGATTAATTTGTCTCTTTTTGAGTTCATCTTGTTTTTATTTTTATTTATTTATTTTTCTCTTATTTTTTTTTTTAGATATAGTTTATGGCTTCTAACACTCCGTATTTTGGTAATAGACTGGATTTTGTTTTCAGGGAAGACAATGAGGCTAGTTTTTTTGCTAAGTTTGCTTATTCAGAGGCACTAAACTCTATTACAGAAAGAATGGCTGCTGCAACCTGTAAAATTTGTTATGCCAGAGATCATTCAACCGGTATGTGCCCCGAATATCAAGATAATCTGAGTGCCCCACCCAATAATTATGGAGATTTTTCACCCTGGTCTCAAACGTGGTATAACCCTAATCCAAACGGGTATGATCAAAGATGGTGGGATAACTCCAATTATAATTATACAACAGGGCCAATGAATTTTCAGCAGTATGAGTCTCAAGAATCATCATCTATGTCAGGTATGTCTCTTGAAGAAATAGTTGAATCATTAGCTACTAATACATACAATTCCAACAGGAGACACAAATGAGGAATGAGATGATGAAGGATGCAATGAGTAATCTGGAAGATCAAATGTGTCTATTGACATCCAGAATAAGTCGATTGGCTTCTCAATTTGAAGAATTGCCCTCGGAAACCATTGTTGATTTTGAAGAAAATAAGAGTGCAATTTGCCTGACTAGTGATGAGGAGATGCAAGAGTGTCAAAATGAGAAATCTGCAGATGCAGTTGAAAAAGAAGCCAAAAATGAAGAAATGGAACCCCAACCGCAACCCATTCAAGTGAATGAATCCAGTGAACAATCTCCAAATGCGGTGACATCTTCTCCACTCCTTAATCAATATTTTCCTGACTCCTATTCTTCAATTCCTGTTACTGAAATTGATTTTATTATACCAGAAAATTTGAAATTTCATGACAGGAATAAGTTAAGAGTGGCAATGAAAAAATATCTTGAACCGAAGAATGCATGTGATGGAGGAGTGAATGGAGAATGCAAATTATCGTTGACTTGTTTAGCACCATTTACTAGTCCATGGAAGCCTGTAGCTCATGTGCTCAAAGATTACTCCATCTATGAGGGTTACCAGGATCATATTGAAGATGAAGCATTGAAGCGAGCCACAAGATTTTATCCTCCATGAACAAGACATAATAATGTCTAGCCAAAGACATTAAAGAAAGGCGCTTTTTGGGAGGCAACCCAAATATTGATTTTATTATTTTTCGTTGTTCATTTCTTTCGTTTTTTGTTTCTCAGTTGAGTAGTAATGGTCTTCATATTTTTCTCTACTGTGACAGGAAGTCCAATCTTGGCGTGCCCACGCAGTGTTTGTGTCTCTTGAGATCAGTGGACGTTTTATAATCTTGGTGTGCCCACGCAGTGTTTGACGACCCAAAAATGAATTTAAAAAAAAAAATTTTTTTTTTCAAAAATTCAGATTTTGAAAATTTAAATTCGGGAAAAAAATTTGGAAAAAAAAAACAATGAAAAAAAAACCCAAAAAATATATATATTTTTTTTCTTCTTTTTCTTTTTCTTTCTTTCTTTCTTTTTTTTTTCTTTCTTTCTTTCTTCTTCTTTTCTTTCTTCCTTCTTCCCGCTGCCCTGCTTCCCTTATCTTTTGTTTCCTCCATTGCCGCCGCCTCCACGCTCCACCTCACGGACGACCACCAGCTCTCCTTCACACGCCACCCCAGCTTCCTCTCTCCCTCGCGCGACCTTCCCCTTGCGCGAAGCTCCGTCACTGGTTTGCGTAGCTTCTCAGCCCGTACTCCATCCACCTCGCGCGATCTTCGCCTCGCGCGCTGCCAGAGTCACGACCAGCTCGCCGAGCTTCCCTCCAGCTCCAGCTTCACCTCGCGCGCCACCAGCTCCACCCCAGCTTGCCGCCAACTCCAGTCGCCCTCTCCACCTCGCTGGTGCACCTCCACCAACTCATCGCAGCTCCGCTGCTCCACAGCTCCACCACCCAAGATCGCCGCCCCTCCATCGTGCGACCGTCATCTGCTTGGTACCTCTGATATGAGGCGGAGTTACTTGTTTTTTCCAATTTATTGGCCAACTTTCTAAGGTAAATTACTTATATTTGGAGTACTATTTCTGGAATACATTTCTAGACTGAATTGGGCACAGACTTTGGGTTCTATGTTGAATTTTGGTTTTCGGGCCCCTGCTAAATTATTTTGCTGAATTCTTGATGCCCTATGACTGTTGATTTAAGTAGCTAAAGTATTTGGGCCTCTGCTGAATTGTAGTTGGCAGAGTTGTGCATTTATTTGTTCAATCCAGCAACTATAATACTTAGTGCATTGATTGCTGATTTCATGGCCATAGTTACTATCCCAATTCATTTGTTTGGGAATTCTTTTCGCCCTTGAGATTGATATTTTCTAGACCCTCTGATAGCTATTTTATTTGGAAGTTATTGGGAGTTGATTTTGGGGGTTCGCTGGTTTTGTTGGGCGTTTGTTGCGATTTGGGGTTGGGCATTTAGTTGCTGCTTCTGTGCACCATCGGTTGCGATTTCTAAGAGGTTCTTGTGGCTGATTTAATTTTGCTCTGATTTAATTTTTGTTGCGCACCATTGACTATTGGGCTTTTGTGCTTAAAGTGTTGCTCCTGCTAGATCTCCGAACTACTGTTGCTTGAATTTCCCTCTTCTTGGGTCAATTGCTAATTTTAGCAGGTAGAATTGTGTAATTAACTGTCCAATTGAAGACATTTGTTGGGATTTTGGGGTGGGCCAGTTCCATCATTATCTGTTAATTGTTGGGAGGCAACTCTGACAGTGATTTACTTGTTGAGATTGGTCAATTTTACTTGCATTATCGGGGTAATCTGCCTATCGCTTGCGTGTGGATTTGTTTGGGGCTTTTATTGAAAATTTGCTTTGTTGCTTGAGTGTTTGTTGCTCCGGGCTCTCATTACCCCATCTGGAGCACTGGTCTCTATATTTGTTGGACGCTTTGATTTCTTGTTGATTGGAGTGGTAATTGGAGACCATGGTGAGACCCAGATCCTCTTCTGGGTCTAGGACCTCCCAACCTCCACCTCCTCCACCCTGCTGTCGCTTGGACCACGACGTACGCTGGAACTCTCCTTCCCTCTGCAACCTTTCGCTGCCGCACACTACCGTAGCACCATTTTCAGTCCACCGTTCCCAACTATTCCATAGCCGCCCGCGACCTTTCACCACGTATTCAGGGAAGTTTCGCTGTCCTATTTGTTTTCTTTGCTTTATTACCTCCATTGAGGACAATGTCGGATTCAGGTGTGGGGGGGAGAGCTGTGGTACAGCTAGTATTTTCAGTTTTCAGTTTTTAGGTTCTAGAGGTTTTTTCTTTTGTTTTATTTTGATATTTATCTCCCTTTTTCGCTTATTTTCTTTTCTTTTTCCAAGTGGTCAGTTCTTGTTTGAATACCAAGTTTGATACTGGATTGCTGTTTCTAATTCTGCTATTGCCAAGTTTTAGTAATAAAAGGATATCAAGTTGATGTAGTTGAGTTCAGGAACATCTCTTTGGTGAATATCAATACTTGCTTGACTTTTCCAATTTTTGGTTAACTCTTCTAGGCATAGGGAATGATTGTTGGCATTCTTCATGTGAATTGGTCCAATTATTAATTTTAATTCTCCATGTTTGGAATTTGAGGCTAGCTGCTATTATTTTTAGTTGTTGTGTTATATGATTGTAAATAAGAGTTGACTGTACTCCGCTAGTAGTTACTACTGAGTAACCGGGGATCTTCACCTAAAGTGTTGATTTTCGCGTCAAAAGGTAGTAGTTGCCATGAGTGCATGGTCTCGTAGCGATTGGAGCTGAGTAACCGGGCTCCTACATCTATCAAATGTTGGAGTTCGCGTCAAAAGGCTCTAATAGCTAGAAACTAAGTCTTTTGTTATTATTGAAAAAAAAATAGCAAAAAAAAAAAGAGAAAAATAGAAAAACGTGATAAAAAAGGTGAAGGTTGTGTAAGTGTGTGTCTAAAGTCAGCTTACCGATCTATGGGTTAATGTTGAGATTTGGATTAATAGTTGGACTATTTGCTGATAAATGTGAGCAACCATTCCTTTTTCTTAGATTAGTTTGCTTTAAATTGGAGGAGTTGGTAGTTTAGATGCTAACCGGGGTGATTTTTCTTGGATCTTGACCTGTGTCGCTTGATATATGATTTTCTTGGTGTCTTGGCAATACGGTAGTTGGAGTAACAGCCATGGTCAAATTTTGGTGTTCAATTGTTGTTCCCATGCTTGAGGGCAAGCATGATTTATGTGTGGGGGGAATTGATAGGGTGTTAATTGTTAGTAATTTTATTGTTAATTTCCCCTTTTATTCTTGCCAAATATTGTTTTAATTATTAATATTTACTTATATTTGGTATTGGGGCTTAATTTCAGGAACAAAGCAGAAAATTACCAAAAAGGAGGGACTTTTATGGGAAAATGGAGACTTCTAAGGACCTTGGACTCTTGAATTGGTGGGGACCACAAGCTAGTGCAATGCATTTAGTCATTTGGGCTTTTCAAAGAAAGCAACGTAGAGAGACTTGGAACAACAAGTACTTTGGAGGCTTTGTCCACATGTGCAGGGACCACGGATAAGAAGCATGACTCATTTGGACTCTAGGAAAAGAAACGTACAAGACTTTGAATTTGGTGTGGGGACCACTAGAGATAGCATTAGACTTCCTTTTGGCTTTAAAAAGGGAGACAAACGTACTGAGAACTCTTATCAATCAATAGTTTTAGTTTAGCTTTTAGCATAGTTTTAGTTTTTCTTTTCTTAGCTCTTTCGCATGGTTGTTCTCCATTAATGGAGGACTAATCTCTTAATTCTAGTCAAGGGGACAACTGAAGACTTGGTTCAACAAGTACTGTGAGATCTAATTTATTTTAATTGTTTCCTCCATTTATTGGTATTCATATGTTTCCTGCTTTTAACTGTTATAGCTCTTGTGTATGATTGATTAGTGCGCAATAATTAATTATTCATATAGGCTATTTTGCTAATTAGGGGTAATTGAATCCGTAATTGTTCGTTATCTCTACCTCAGTAGCAACTGGCGTAATTGGGTTTATGTCAGGGGAGCATATGATCTAATTTAAACAAACCCTCGTAGCGTGTTTGTTGGTTAGGATTGGGCCTTTCTAATTATTAATGCAATCTAGAAATTAAATTCCACGGTCGTACCTGTGGTTATTTTTGGGTTAGAGAAATAGCTAACGGTCGTACCTTACCTATCGAGAAATTAAGGAAGGGTTGGTTGTTTATCGCGTGCATGACAACTATAACTAATCTATTACTAAATGTTGAAATTATCTGTAAATCAATGATCAGTGCCTGAACCATTTCTGAAGTATACCCTTGGCTAGAGCTATCTTAATTATTTCTTTTACTTAATTATTTTCTGCAGTTAATTTATTTAGTTAGTATTTGATTCAAAAAACCCCCCATACTTTGGACTCTAGAAGAAACAAATTATTCCCAGTCCCTGTGGATTCGACCCTACTCACCGCTATATACAAAATCTGTATTTTTCTCGAGTAGGTATTTATTATTGCACAGGTTCGGCACCTGTCACTCATTCTTTCTTCTGACTGTTACTTGCTCCTGCCATTCCTGTTGTGCCTTTTGAACAGCTTTCATTGGATGTCTTTGTTTGGCATTAAACTTCCAATCATTTCTATTTTTCCAGATTTGCCAGAGTATATTGGCTGTCAGCTCTATATGGTCCATGCCATTTATCCTGCTTGTTGGTCCCATAACAGCATTTCACCAAGCTAAAAAGTTCCCTGTATGCTCTGCTACTCCATCCCATTGTATTGGTGACATTTTCCATACCTCTTGAGCTTTTCTGCAATGGAAGAGTACATGCTCAATAGATTCCTCTTGCTCTCCGCATCCTTTACAGATTCGATCACCAGTCTGAGTTCTTCAATGTATTAGTCCATTGACTGGTAAATGCTCCATTGATACACCTCCAAATAAAGTGTTTTAGCTTGCACTTGATGTCCAGCTTCCACAGTACCTTCCAGGTTTTCCTGCTGGATTTAGCTAAGCTGGTTTCTCCCTCAGCTCCTCTTCTCTACTCTTGATCAGTTAACCCTTTGCACAGTTCCTTGTAGCCTGATTTGACAGTACAGGTTCCATTTTCACTATGAATCCAGTAATTGCAGTCATCTCTCCCTGAGTTGCATATATTTATCACAGCCATGGAGAAATTAGATTGTCAGCACTAATTAAAATCTTTTCTAACTCACCACCTTTCCAGGTTACCTTGTCTGGATTGCTGAACTTCATTGATGGACTATGGTCGAGCTGTGGGGATGAGCGCATCATAGTGTTTACAACTAATCATAAAGATAAGCTAGATCCAGCTTTATTGCGCCCTGGTCGTATGGATGTGCACATTTACATGTCGTATTGCACCCCGTGCGGTTTCAAATTGCTTGCTTCCAATTACCTTGGAATCACAGATCATCCACTCTTCTTGGTTGTTGAGCAGCTAATGAAAGTTACAAAGGTGACTCCTGCAGAGGTAGGGGAGCAGTTATTGAAGAATGGTGAGCCTGAAACTGCACTAGAAGGCCTGATTCAGTTCCTTGAGGAAAAAAAGAAAAATGTCGAATTTGAAAATCATAAAAGTAATCAACAAGCACCCGAAGCTGCAGTTCCCCTTGAGCTTGAGGAGGAAGGTGGAAATGAGGGAGAGACAAACGTAATCAGCCTTGAAGCAATCAAAGACCTGGTAAAGATGAATAAAGTGTCTTCTGATGAAGTTCAAGTGATCAAGAAGGATGAGGCTGATATTATTTTGAGAGGCTTGATTCAATTGCTTCTGGAGAAAAAGGAGACTCAAGTACTGAAAATAGACTCAGGATCTTCTGCTGAGAAACTCTCCCTGACCTGAATTTGAAGGGAAAGGTAGGCATAAATGCGGGAGCACCGGAGTAGAGGAGGATAACAAAATTCGTAGATCATGTCCCCTGGTGCGAAACCAAGCTCATCGTGTCTCCTGGTGCTAAACTACCTTTGTTTGGATTGCAGTTTTCTAAGAAAATATTTTCACATTTTTCGCGGACACATTTTTATTACTTTTTTGATACATACATCAAATTGCTATAATATATTTTTCAAGAAAAAACTCCAAAAAAAATAGAAATCTGAACATAACTATTTCGTATATTACAACTCTTTCAAGAGCATTTGATACACTAAAATTCTCATTATATAACAAGCCACATTATGATACATTTCAAATTCTCTAGAGGCAGAAAACTATGATTTGATTTGTCTACCACATATGCGGCAAAGTACAAATTAAAGAAAATGTAGGAAGAACCAGTCGTGGCTCCTCGTATGATAAAATAATTTCATTATTAGTTCAGGAACCTCATAACACTGCACAAAAAGCACAAGAGGAGTGGTTGGAATTTGAACAAGAAAGGGAATCTGAGCAGGAGAGCAGAGCAACCCAGAATAGGAGTGGACAACAAGCAAGAAATGAGCAATCAAGGGAAGATGTGGTATGTCTGTATACGGATGCAGCCATCTCTGCAAAAATGATCAGGACTGGACAAGGGATCATTGCAAGAAACTGGAAAGGAATCATATTGAGAGCCAAAGGAATTGTGCACCAGAGGAAAGGAACAGCGAGCATGGAAGAGGCACTCGCAATACGAAATGCTCTACTGATGGCCAAGCAAGCTGGGTGGAAGAAAATTATTGTACATTCAGATTGCAAATCAGTGGTTGAGCAAATTAACAGATGCAGTGAATATGAGTACAGCATTGCAACTATTCTAGAGGATGTACAGGAGCTTAGAAAAGGCTTTGACAGGTGCTCTTTTGTGTTTATTTCTAGAACAGCAAATGTAATCAGTCATGCACAAGCTCATTTTGCAGTTAAACTAGTGCATAACATTGAATGGGAAAATGACTTCCCAATATGGCTGATTGAGTTAGGGATGAAAGAAATGAGGGTAGTATCCCCTTTTTGTAACTAATACTTGTATTATCAAGTGTTAATATTAATGAAATCTGTTATCGTTTGTTGGAAAAAAAAAAGATTCCTTAAGGTATAAATAATTTAACTTTAGGCCTTTACCTTTTAATTTTAAATTCGGTCTCTTATCTTTATGAAATTTGCACTTCAAGTCCACTCCTCCAGCATCCAACATGTCTTTCAAGAGTATAATGTTAGAAATAAAAGGGATCAAATATGTCAAGAAAAATTAAGAATTGAAGATCTAAATGAGAAGTATGCAATTATTAAGGAAGCAAATATTATCTAAAGTGAAACATACTAAGGTATAGTAAGACTAGCCAAGCATACATAGGACTAAAAACTGCAATTTTTACTCGTACTCTATCCATCAATATGTTCTTTACCCTTTGCGCTTAGAATAAAGCTTGATAGTTGATACATGATTTGTATATATCTCAACTCGTTTATTGAAGTAAAGCGTTAACTTTCATTTTGTTTCATACTAGTAATTATCGAGTATCCTAATTAACTCGATTGTAGATATTTGAATGTAGATATTAAGAGAAAGCTGAAAACATATTTCGCTTTTAGAGAAAATAAGGAATTTACTTTGCTACATTAGCCTAGTGAACTCAAAAAAGATTTTACAACATATGACTATCATTTTTTGGTGTATAAAATGTACAAACGAATATTTCTAGTTTAAAGTCTTCATTTAAATAGAATTAATATTCTTATGGAAGAAATAGCTAGAGAAGTTAGACATTCAAATTAGATAGAAGTATAATGTGAACAAACATATTGATTATAACATGTTTGTGTTGAAAATTGTGCCTTAAATTTAAGTGTTCTTCATGCATTTTTCCTGAGCTTCATTAATACATTCATTCCCTTTTACATTCATTCTTAGATTCATGTACCTCTTGGAATTTACTAGTTCTTTCATATAACTTCTAAATTCATGTACTTGTAATAATGATGGTACGTGTATATTCTTGTGCCTTCACACAACTCACTTGGGCACTCTCCTTCCCACAGTGTAGGAGTAGCGTAAGATAAATCTGGATGCTTAACCCAAAAAAATATATATGAAAACAAGAAAGAGTCTTGAAGGTGTCCTAAGGCATTTACAATGGATTGCACTCTTTAGAGTTAAAGAGTGCAATTCATATGCTATATCATCACTTTATTATCCCTCTTTCATTATATTATCACTCACTGTAAATTACACTCTACATAGTATAATAGCATGGACCTATAATCAAATCAAGTATTTATCTTAATAGTTCTCAACACATATTTCATAAATAAATAAATCTATTTTTTGAAAAGTAATTTCATTTATTTTGGAAAACGAATTTATTAACTTTTGTTGAAATTTTTGCATTCTAAAAATTTTTTTCTAAAAAAATAATATTATTAATTTTTGAAAACTAATAGTATATATTTTTATGTATTTCAAAAATAATACATTGTTATTTTCTAAAAATAATTAGATAATTATTAAACAAATACCCAACACTTTAAAAAAATTAGATAAGAGGTTAAAGAAAACAAATGATACAGTAGAAGAAATGATGGAGTGGGAGAGTAAGAAATTGAGGAAACGTTAACAATATTTATAGACAAAATTTTGAGAATTGAAAGTGAAAAAAAAATACTGTTGTAAACTGCTGAAATTGAAACAATGCTACCATTATTTTACCATTGCAAACATGTTGAAAATTGGATTCAAGGGACCGCAAAAGTTTTGAATAATTGGATAAAATGAAACTGTTGCAAAGCTTTGAATAATTGGACAAATTAGACCCACTCTTTCAGCTTTTTTTGCTTCAATTATGCATGTAGTGACTGTTATGCATGTAATAGGCATTATATTCTTACTACGAGAGAGTTTATAATGCATGGGTGTAATAAAGGGTAATTGTGGATACCCCAAACAATATTTGACCCCAAAAGGGTCAAAATTAGGGTTCAATTAACTAAATTGTACGGCTTTGGAACACCATATACTAAGCCCTTTGAACACCAAATAAAAAGTCCAAAACTTCCCCAGTTGAAAGTTATGGTGTGTTGTGGACTTTTTCTCACTTCAGCCCACCTCTAACCGATCCTGTGTGGCCCAATAATTTTCAGCAACCTAGGTGAAGAATATTAATGGTTTTGTTATAATCATTCCAAGTCATGTCCTTTCATAGTTAGGAGTTTATTCTCGTTCCCCACTATGCTGATTGTAGCACTTCAAAGTTGATTATAAGTAGGGATAATTTCATAAACGTCATCTAAGGTTTTAAACAATTTCACTGAGCTACATTGAATTATTAAAAATTGTACTTACCGCTCTTGATTTGATACGTTTGGTAATCAAACCTTAGAACTGGTCAAAAATTTAAATGAACATCCTAAAATGTCCTTGGTTTATATAGTTTATATTGCTTTCCAAAACAATTGTAAAATATATAGCATCAAATATTACAAAAAAAGCATCAAATTTTCAATACCTATATTTATTATTTAATAAACAATTATTACAATAGTTTTATCACTATGACAGGCTACTTGTACATAGTGCTTTACTAGGGATACATATTCCTTGAAGGTTGGAGAAGAAAATATTATCGTAATTGTTTTAGAGTTTGTAGATTTTTGAAATGTTAGAGGTATCAATAATTTAGTAGTAGTTTTGGACAGTTTCTTTTTAAATCACTGTTGTTTTTGGTGCAAAGAAAAAAAAAGATCAACAAAAAATTAGTTCAGATTCAAAGTTGTCAAAAAAAGGTCACTAATTCAACATTTGGGAATGATAACGACTAGAAGCAATATTTACAGTTTATAGTTCTGTGGTTTTACTTGTAAAATATGAAAAAAAAAAAAGAGGAATAAGAAGAGAAAAGAAAAAGAAAAAATAATTATAAATATCATTCTTTCTATATGCATACCCAACAAAGGGAGTTTTATTAAAATGATAAGACTAATATTGTCATTTTAAATGGGCAAAGAAGATAAGTGTAATTTTTAAAACCTCAAGGGATCTCATTGAAATTGTTAGAAACCTCAGGGAAGGTTTTTGAAATTATTCCTTAAATTTAATCAAAAGAGAATATGAAAATATTCATGGGACATATATCAATTGGCCAAGAGGAAATAGATGGATTGGTTGGTTTAGAGAAAAAAGTATAAATACGAAATTTTGAATTCAAATCCTCTCCCACCGTATTATTTGAGTCTCCAAAAACCTGAGTAGAGTTGCTCACATATAAAAAATGGAGCAAGTAAGAATCACAAAGCTAGATATCGGTTACACATTATGAATGATATCTTCTCCCATCTAAAACATTGCCCCTTAATTGAAGGTCGAAACTTGAATTAAAGAACAAGAAAAGGGATCGTCCGCTAGCCATGCTTGACCAGATCACTATCCGGTCAATCTGTCAAATTCTCCACATGGACCCCCTGAATGTGGAAGAAAGAATATAACAAATGTTTAGAGTCGACTTGATTTCTAATAGCCCAGTAAATGGTATTTGCCTGCATTTCGGTTCGTACTCTTCAGACTATTACCACTAATACCACTAATTCTAGTCGACTCGTGGAAGTTTTCCACTTAAATACTAAGAATTGATATCAAACATTTAAAAATAGGTATGTGTATTTATAGGTGGCAAACAAACCCATTTAACTAAGTTTACCACTAATTCCAGTCGACTCGTGGTTTTATTTTATTATTTTATTTTCTCTTAATTTGTTAACTTGCTCATTTTTCAGCGTTATCAATTTATGATAAGTTTTAACTTCTTTTCTTATCTTTCTAAAATGAAAATTTAAATTTATATATGAAAAAAATGTTAGGGCTTCAAAATTTTTAGATTAACTTTTATAGTACTTAGTTCAGATTTTTATATTCTTATTATTCAATTATTAAATAATATGTAATTTTGAGACATAGAGTATAAATGAAAAAAAATGGTAATTAGGTTTATTGAGCATTATAAGTAAATATTTAAAACTACTGATGGGTACAAAGAGCGGTATAAATTGATAACTTAGTTTGCAAAAATGAATTTAAATGAGTTTACAAAAAGTTAAAATAAATGGGTTATAAATGGGTAATTGACTTACCCAATTCATTTTTTGACTTATCCATTTATACCCATCTAATTAAATGGGTATAAATAGATTGACTCATTTATACCCATTACTCATTTTATCTAATTCAAACCCGTCCAAGTCATCTATTTTGAGTGGTTTCATACCCATGACCCCTGTATTAAAAAGCAAGGAAAGGGATGGTTCCCTAGCCGTGCCTGACCCGAAGAACAGCCTGTCTCCCATCTCTCCCATATTCCACATGGACCCCAGAATGTGGAAGGAAGACTAATGAGTAATGAGAAGAATAGAATTAATTTCTAATGGCCCAAGTAACACTGAAATGGGCATATAACTTGTGTTTGAATATGAGATTACTTGGAATAATTTTTTTAAGAAATATTATATTATTTTTTTGATATGATATATATGAAATAAAAAAGTGATTGAAAAATATGTTTATGAAATAAGTAGATAATTTTGTACAATAATGAGCGTGCATTTAAGTCCTGACTCTTGAAAAGAAATACTACTGCTAATTAGTATCAATTTTCACTAATTGCAGAAATTCCAAATTCTCTACTTCACGATGTCAAGGGTTGAAAAAAAAAACATATTAAAACAGGGACGCGCAATAAGAAAAGGGATGCCATTGTGTGGGAATGGAATACAATCATTCCCAATAATTCTATGAAATCGGACCCACTACTTTATTGATTTAAATCGAATCTACGCAAATTTACTTAAATAAAAAAAAGAAAAGAAAAGAAAGATGAGACTGACACTGGACCTTTTTGAGTACTTTCATGATGTTTCTTTGGAATGATTTTGGTAGTGCCCGACAACTTTATGTGATTCCTCTGTTTTCCAGTGCATGAGCTGTGTGAAAACTGAAAGTTTAACAAACGCCAAAACGATTGAGCTGACAGAAAGTTTTTTTGCGATTGACCGAATTATAAACAGCATTACAATTAACAACCACCAAAATTATCAGAATAAATACTAATAATTAATTCCAAGGTAATCTAATCTAATCTTAAATAGGGGTACCCTACTTCCCACTAGTTATCATAAAAGGGTCATAAACTGAAATTATAAAAATGAAACTTATAGTTAGGTATTGACAAATTCCATCCAAAAACATAGGAGTGAAATTGGAGATTGTGTTGCGTTAAATGTCTTGTTATTATTTACATTTTAACTTTTTAATAATTTAATTTGACTTGATTTAACATAAGTATAAATAATAACAAGGCACTTGATTCAATATTATTGGTGGCATTGAACAAGTCACCTACGCCACTAACACTCTTTATCCATGAAAAACATCAAGGTTTTTCATGTCGACACTATAACCAGTCTATTGTTACTCTTTATAACCCAACTGACACTGTTTATACAGTTCTAATGGCAAGAGCGTAACAATGCTGTACCATTCAAACAGTTGGACTAATGGCTAACGCATGTGCAGTGGGGTCTTTTTTTCTTTCAATCATCCAAGAAATATCCAATGACTATTTGTCATTCACTTTCTGGATCACTCTTGCTTTGGACAATAAAATCATCCAAGTGTCTGCTGTTATTGTCTTAAAACATAGGCTTTTATGTGATCCCTAATATCAAATTTCCCTAATAAAATGTTGATGACAGAGTCAACCAATCTTGTTTATCAATTTCCTCCATTTGTAATTAGTTCAAGATAAATTTGGATTTTGGGTGCCTAGTTGAATAATTGATTATCATTGCCTGGGGTCCACCTTGATGCCAATTCCACCGAGTTGAATGGTTGGTTGTCTCAATACTCTTCTTCACCTTCTCACCAGAAACAAATAAGCAATTTTCAGGAAAGAAATACTTTGCTAGCTCTGCAGTTAGTGAGATTTGTTTCTCTCTTAAAATATGGGAATGAAACTGACGAAAATCCCTCCAAAAGGGATGGAGATGGCCTCCACTGGCAGCGTCGATCGTGTCTTACTTCGTCTAGAGTTAATTCATAACAGATTCCGAGACAATTATTTTTTAACGTTAGCTGGTGATAATCTTCTTTTGTATGTTCGTGATGCAATCAAACACATGAAATTTCTCAAAACATTTCTTATGTGTGCTAGAAAGTGGAGCCTTGTTCATTTGTACTTGCAATCTGACACTGTTGTGAAGAAGGTGAGTCTTCCATCTTTCTTATCTTGCATCGAAGATACCTTTCACAAATCCGAGGAGGACATTCAGTCTCTTTGCCTTAGATTAGAAACGGAAAACTATAAATGGGTTATTCACAATTCTATTGTTGTTCGTTTAGAGTTCCGCGAAATTGAGAAAAATATCACATCACTCAAGCAAGAAATCATCCAAATTTACTTTGCTTTGGCAAGCAGCAGGTCATTTCAATCAAATTCTTGTATGACAGATGATGAACTGTTGGAATTCATAGACCTCATCCTGCAAAATCTAGCAGATTTGACAAATGACGTTATGAATTGGAAAATTAGTGAATCGTCTATTTATGCTGCTTTGAATGCTCAAGTCCAAGATCTTGAAGCAAAGCTGACATTCTTGAAAAGCTTCATTCCCTTTGCCAAAATGCGAGGAACCGCAGATATTCCGGCCTTGCTATTGGCTCACTTTGAAGTGGTGGCTTTGACCGCAGCACGCCTCTCTTACATGTGTTCTTTTTGGGATGATGATGAGGAAAATCAAAATCCTGGGTTCTACTCCAGAAGTACTTGCAGCTTCAAACTCCTCAGCATCAGAGCGGTTGATTTTCATGTCTACGAGATTTATAAGGAAGTACTTGCAGCTTCGAACTCCTCAGCATCATTACAAACAGCAGTGGTGGATGAGCGGATATTGAACAACTTCAATGATTCTCTGATAGGTCGTCTCTGGGAGTTGTTATGCTGCAGCTCTAGCTTTGTGGATTCTATGAAAGATGAAATGCAAATACTCTATGCAGGACTGAGGTTTTTGAGAAGCATTTTAAGGGAGCATCATGAGATGATGGATGACCAAAATGAAAAAATTGGAGCTCTCCTTGGTGAGGCCGGCATTATAATATTCTCGCCCACTCTGAGCAGAGTGACAGAAGGAGAAGTTAGCTTCTCAGGATCCACCCAGGTTCTTGATTTTTGTGATATGCTGGCCAATACCAACATCCATATCAAGCATTTTAAGGATCAGATCAGTGGCTCAAGAACTATAGAGAGTCTTCCTAATTCCTCTCATAGCTTAAGAGCACCAGAAGTTAGCCAGACTTCCAGCCGCATGCTATCAAAAGGTAAAATGCCAATAGACCATGAAGTCATGGTTGGTCTTGATGATGAGGCAGAAAAAGTAATTGAACCACTTATCAAGCATTTTGAGGATCAGCTCAGTGTCTCAAGTACTATACAGAGTCTTCCTAATTCCTCTCATAGCTTAAGAGCACCAGAAGCTAGCCAGACTTCCAGCCGCATGCTATCAAAAGTTAAAATGCCAATAGCTCGTGAAGTCATGGTTGGTCTTGATGATGAGGCAGAAAAAGTAATTGAACGACTTGTAAGCGGACCAGAACAGGTGGAAATTGTTCCCATTGTGGGAATGGCTGGGCTTGGTAAAACAACTTTAGCCAAAAACATTTACAATGATAATTCAATTATCTATAACTTCCACATTCGCCTTTGGTGTACTGTTTCTCAGGAATATAACAAGAAAAGCTTGTTAACACAAATTTTGTGCTCTGATGGAAAACACTCTAGGATGGATGACTTGAATGAAGATGACTTGCTTCAAAAGCTCTATCAAAGGCTGAAGAGGAATAGGTATCTTGTTGTTTTTGATGATGTCTGGGACATTAAGGTATGGAATGAGCTGAGAATTTCATTCCCAGATGACAAAAACCAAAGTAGAATCATCTTCACTAGTCGATCTTCTAATATAGCTTCACAGGTTCAATATGGTGGAGAACCTCACTATCTTCACCCACTCAGTGAGAAAGAAAGTTTCGAATTGCTGCTGACGAAGGTGTTTGGAGAAGAAGAAGAATGTCCTCAAGCATTGCATGGATTGGGAATGGAGATTGCTGAAAAGTGCTGGGGATTGCCACTTGCACTTGTTGTTGTAGCTGGAGTCCTAGCAACTATAGAGCATGATATTTTGGTTTGGGAAAAGTTTGCTGAAGGTCTAACTTCAACCATGGTGTCTGGTACAGACCAGTGGAAGAAGTCGTTGGAGTTCAGTTATGAGCATTTACCATATCACTTGAAGGCATGCTTGATGTATTTTGCTGCATTTCGAGAAGATGAAATCATTGGTGCCAAGTATTTGATGCGTCTCTGGATTGCAGAAGGGTTTGTGGAAATAATTGAAGGAAAGAGATCAGAGGATACTGCAGAAGAATATTTGATGGACCTAATTGGACGAAACCTAGTTATGGTAGGTAAGAACAGATCCATTGGTGGAGTCAAAACTTGTTACGTTCACGATTTGATACTTGAGTTCTGTAAGGGCGAGGCGAAAGAAAAGAAATTCCTTCAGGTCCTGCGAGGATATGATGAGCTTTCTACCTTTAATGAGCCTCCCAACCTACCTCGGTTGTCCATTTGCTCCAGTGAAGAAGATTTTATAAAGTCAAGGCTATTTTGTCCGCATTTAGCCAGTCTGCTATTCTTTGATGCTACTACTCCAGGATATAAGAAGTTTGAGCTGCTTAATATCTCCTTCCTTTTTTGCATCTACAAACATCTTAAAGTTCTGAATTTAGAGGGCATTAACCTAAGGCTGAAGGAGCTTCCAACAGAAGTCGAATCACTTCTTTGTTTGACGTACTTAGCCCTTGCTGCTCAGGACATGGAATTCATTCCACCATCTATAGCCAAGCTCTCACATTTGGAAACCTTCTGTCTAAATTCTAAAGAGACTGTTTCATTGCCAGATAGCATCTGGAACATGAAGAAGTTGAGGCATGTATATGTAAGGGGTGGCGTCGTTATTCGTCTGCCTTCCAATGACAACGGTGTTGAAAACCTCTCCACTTTACCCAATTTAGACACCCTCTCTTGTCTGTGTTTTTATCTTGATCAAGAGGGAGAGAACATATTGAGAAGGATTCCCAACGTTCGCCGACTTAAAATTTCCTATTCTAATATTGGAGTGTTGAACAGGAGTCGACTAGAATGTCTAGAATCACTCACCTGGCGGGGCAATTACCTCTTAGGTTCACGGGAACATGTTGAGCTTTCCTTTCCCATGAATTTGAAGAAGTTGTGTCTTGGCGATCTGCGTCTTCCCTGTAGTAAAATGTTATTGATTGAACAACTACCCAATCTTGAAGTCCTCAAATTAAGAGACCGGGCAATTGAGGGCCAAAAATGGGAGCTGATGGAAGGAGGATTCCCTAAACTCAGGGTCTTGATGTTGGAAGACGTACTGGTTGCGGAGTGGACAGAGACAGACCCTGACAGTGATGATTACTTCCCATGCCTTCAGCAATTAAAACTCCGCAAAATTTCTAATTACAAAATGATCCCTGCTTGTTTAGGGCGTATATCTGCTCTTGAAACAATTAAAGTGAGTTTTTGCGGAGATGGCGTCAAATCTTTAGTACGGAAAATTGAAGCAGCACAGGAGTATAATGGAAATGAGAATTTGAAGATCATCATCATAGGTTGAAGAGCATCAGCTGGTGCAATATCTGGTAATTTTTTTTTTTTTTTGTCATCACCATCAATTGGCTTGTAGAAATAATCATGCTTTTTATTTTTAAACAAGTTTGATTTATATTAACCATTTGGTAGCTTTTTTGTACTTCAGTAGTTGCCTGTAATGCATGCACAAGCACATTGAAATTGATGAACAAACAACTAATTATTGCTCTATTTTTTTTTCTTGATGATATCATTAGGGAGTGCATGCTACGGTGGTTTTTCCTCTTGAGATTGTAATTGGTCATCCCTTTTTTTGATACTTTTGTGGAAGATGGAGATAAAAGTTGGAAAGGATCGATCGCTCTTTACTTGTCAAGATACGGTGGAAACAATCAATGAGATTATTCAGATATTTTGCTGTTGGCCTATTTTGTGTAATTTCGTTTTGCTGAATTTAATGATGGTTTTGTGCTATTTCTTTTCAAACATGTGTCAATTTGCCGTCAAGGAACTTTGTTATCTTTTTTTTTTCTTTCTATTTGAGGTTCAAACTCCATCATTTTTTTTTTATGTTTGAGCTCATGATTCCTGGAAGAATATGATAGCCCAATTTGGAAACCTCTATGATCATCTCTTTTTAAAAGGAGGAAGAGATGCCAAAAATAGATTGAAGGGTACGTATTAGCTTGAAAAATAGAGGATACTGGACTTGTACATTGTTATAATTCTTGAGTTACGCACCCCAAAAGTAACGAAGAATCACTTGTTTCATGAAGTGGGAGTCTCCTACGAACCACAGACTATACGTACGGGACCAACCTCATGCGACTTTCTCCATGGTACAAAGTAGCCAGTTTAAAAGGAGGAAGAGATGCCAAAGAAAGTGATGCCCGTGTTGACACTATACCTGTTTTGAAGCCATATTCTTGACTCGAGAGTAATCAACATGTGAGTCGTTGATTTTCTTTCCCGATAACTATTGGTTGGCTCGTGCAGAATGTTCACAGATTTTTAGTT
The DNA here is from genome assembly GCA_036785865.1 of Coffea canephora. Classification (NCBI taxonomy): domain Eukaryota; kingdom Viridiplantae; phylum Streptophyta; class Magnoliopsida; order Gentianales; family Rubiaceae; genus Coffea; species Coffea canephora. The sequence continues at coordinate 14,021,038 of CM071915.1, forward strand.
CTTTAATACATACTCCCCCTTTTTTTATAACTGACGTTTAAAAAATTTGCTCTAGTATACTTTTATCTGTCATTTTATTATCCCCATACAGTATTAATTATTTTTTTACAATTTTACCCTTTTATCTCTCTTTTCTAATACAGGGTTCTTAATTACTACTCCTAGTTTGGTGGGAGTTAGTTTGCATTGCTTTTGACCTAGTAAAACGGCATCATTTAATACTCTAGTGAGAGAAAATATGGGTGAATTGGATAATTAATGAGGGTATATGATAGGGTATAATTTGTTAGTAATTTTATTATTAATTTCCCCTTTTATCCCTGATAAATACTGTGTTAATTGCAGATATCTACTTATATTTGGTTTGTGGCCTTTATTTCAGGGATAGAACGGAAAACTACTAAACATGAGGGATTTTCTGGAGAAAATTGAGTCTTCAAGCGAGTCACAGGCCAGGGCCACAGTGCTGAAAAGAATTGGACTCCCATCCCTTTATTCTTGTTGACCAAGAGGATTACAACCGGAGACTTTGGCAGAGAGAACTGGAAGGCTTGGGCCTTTGACTTCGGTGGGGACCACGGAGGAAAGGAAAAGGGCTTTGGTCCTTTGGTTCTTAAAGAAAAAGCAACGTACAAAGCCTAAGGAAAGGAAGAAGAAATGGGGCAGCTTGGGGCCAATTGGTGGGGACCACTGGATATCTTTCCTTTGGCCTTAAATAGGGAGCTAACGTACAGAGGACGGGCAGCTTTTAGTTTTCTTGCTTTAGTTCAGTTTTTAGTTTGTCTTTCTTTTTCTGGGACTGGCCTCTGACACACGCCAGGTGTTTGACAATATTCCCCAACGGGGAAAACATCCTTCATTCCTTACTTTTTAGTACAAAACAATGCCTTCGCAATTTATTAACTCGTGTGGTGATTTAATTATGCGGCGTGGCTAAGTCTTTCATCTAGTCAAGGGTCAACTCGACGGCGCAGTCCCGAAAATCTGTGAGATCTAATTAGTTTTCACGTGTTCCTTTATCTATTAATATTTGCATGTTGTCTGATTTAATTTTCATGGGATTGTTTTATTAATTGGATGTCAAGGGCCCGATGTTCAATTTGATTTATTAATCTCGTGCCAATTTAGTCAATTAAATCCGTAATTGTTTGATTGATTAATATTAGTGGCAACTGGTGTGTTTACACATTAGGGGAATGTGCAATCTAATTTAAATAACCCTCGTAGCGTGTTATTGATTAGGGCTAGGTTTTTCTGGTTATTAATGCAATTAGAAAATTAATTCCTACGGTCGTACCTAGGAGTACTTTTCTGGTTAGGGGTGATTAATGGTCGTACCTTGGTCACCTATAAATTAAGGAAAAATTGGTCATTAGAGTTCCTCGATGGCTATAACTAGTCTATTAATAAATTAAGTGAACCTCTCTTGCATCAATGATCGGATGAATGGACTGTGCCTGAGTAGTTGTATCCTTGGCTAGAATTTATTTATTCCTGATTAAATTCCTGCTATATTTGCACTAGTTATTTATTCATTTTTAGTTAAATTGTTTAATTGTTTTTAGTTGCATTCCGGTGAAATTCCCCTTTATCAATTGGACTTTGAAAGAGACAGATATCTCCAGTCCCTGAGGAGACGACCCTACTTGCCACTGTCTACTATTTAGTAATTTTTGTCAATTAATTAATTCTGGTATATCGGGTTAAGCAAACTCTTCGGGAACAGGGTGAATCGAGTAACCCATTGCACACCTAGAGTCCCTGCTCCAGTACCTAGAATTAATTATTGACTGCTTTTAGTGGTAGCTAGGTTCTATTTTTATTATTATTATTGCACAGGCTGACGACCTGTCAGTACAAAAGGAAAGTAGTGTACAGATTTAAGCAATTAAAAACTTTTCTTAATTGGTGTGCAAAACCTTAAACGTCAGTTATAAAAAAAAGGGAGGGAGTATATGAATGAACATGTTTGATTTTTTTTCTTTTTAAAAAATAATGACTATTTTGGGTCAATTACCAATCCTGCTTCATTAATGTATAGAAAATAGTGAGTGGTAATTGCCAGGTATTTCTATTCGAAGATGAGCCTTGAGTTCCTACGGAAACTACCTGCCAAGTGTATTCTCAAAGTCAACCAAAACATGTCCTTAATTAAGATATAGTATATGGCTAATTTATGGAATAAGTAACTGTATATTACACATCAAATTTGCAGTAGATAGACATAAGGAAATTGCCTGGTTACCATTTTATTTGATACGAAGGGTACAAACACATTACCATGTACCATTAGAGCTATTTCATTACACCATGGATCTCAAAACTTCAACTTCATCTGGGCATCTCTCAGGAGATTGCACATGGTATCGTAAGAGGATCCCCCTTGTTCAGTGCATTCTCAGCACTATTCTTCAGTTTTTTGACTTTATCCCTCGTGACCTTTCCTTCTTTGTACTCCATCACAGTTCTCACCATTTTCTCGATCTCTTCTCTGTCCACAACTTTCTTAGCTGGTAAAATCTCCGGCCGGACCGCTATCCCGAGTTCCTCCGTTAGCATGGTGGCGTTCACTCTTTGCTCCGCATAAAGCGGCCATGCAATCATTGGAACACCACTTTTGATGCATTCTAACGCTGAGTTCCATCCGCAATGCGACAGAAATCCCCCAACTGACGGATGATTCAAGATCTCTGGTTGTTGGGCCCACAAGGGTACAACCCAACCCGTCTTCTTCGTTCGGCTGAGGAACCCTTCTGGTAAGTAATCCGGGATGCCATCAGAAGCGCTCCCCGATGTGAAAAACGACTCATCCGCACCATTTTCTGCTGGTGGTCGAACCACCCATATAAACCTCTGTTGGCTCAACTCCAAACCCCAAGCTAGCTCTGTAATTTGCTGAGCTGATAGAGTGCCACCGCTTCCGAAGCAGACAAATATCACCGACTCATGTGGCTGCTTGTCTAGCCATTCGATCAACTCACTCTTTGGACCGGCCAGTTCGATCGGTCTTGTTTGCTGTCCGATGGGATAAACCGGTTGCTTCACAACTGCCCATAAAGATTCATATCTTCTCAACGCTTCAAGTGATAAGGGCTCTAGCTCTTCCCAAGTTTTTATCAAGATCCCGTCTCCCAGCTGGAACTCCATCGCTTGCCTCAAGTACTCCCTGTACTGCGGGTCGTTCCGGTCTAGCATGGGGTCAACCACGTCCTCCGGTCGGACCGGTTTGCAACCGGGAATGTGGAGCGGCTCACTTTGATCAACATACTGACCATCTATTTGTTCATGAAGCACCGGGCAATACAAAGTTAATGCTGTAAACCATGCAGTGGAGGGAACGTACAAATACTTGGGAATGTTAAATTCAGTTGCAATCGGAAAGGCTTCCGTGCAGAAGAGGCCTGCAATTAGGACGTTCGGCCGGTGCTTGAGCAGCTGAGACTCTGCTGGTGAAGTGCTGCTGGTTGTGATGACTAGTACTGGAACTTTAACATCATGATGGGTTGCTAGCCTGTTTCCTAGGACAAGAACAGGGATGAGATGACCCAAACCGGGGCTTGCGAGAATGGCAAGGTGAAGTTTTTGGCTATCCATTGGCTAGTAGCATCGTGAACGCCAACAGCTACAAAGGAAAAAAGAAAGGGTCCAGCCTTTATAGAATCAGGAAGTTCAACAAGGGAATATCAATCGAGGACCAAGGTGCCAAGAGCGTACCCACCACCCCCCCCCGGAGGCCCAAACGAAAATAATTTCAAGGGCAAATTTCACTTTACCCCCTGTGATTTAACATAACTCTTATGATTTCAAAAACTATACATAACCCCTTCATGATTTGGATTAAAGTGTCAAAAGGACGGAAATGATCATTCTTAACGGAGTCACCTAAAATGTCAAAAATACCCTTATATAAAGTTGAAAATTATTTATTAACCAAGGGGGTTATGTGTATATTTTAAAAATCATAAGGGGGTTATATGGTAAAATACAAAATCATACAGGGTTAATATGTCATGTATCTATAAAGGTAATTTCGACATTTTTAGAAGTTCCGTTACGAATGACTATTTCCGTCACTTTGACACTTTAATTCAAACCATGAGGGGGTTATGTATAGCTTTTGAAACCACAGGAGAGTTATGTAAAAAAAAGACTAAACCACAGGGGGGTAAAATATAATTTGCCGTAATTTCAATAATCTCATTTGCTATCCTAAAAATACTTCCCTCTCAAAAAAAAAAAAAAACCCGGTGAAAAATTTTAAAAATCTTACTTGTAAATGTGATTATATACCTTAAAAAACTATTTGACATTAAGTACTTGGCTCCAGACTTATCGTTTGCCAAGACATTTCAATTTTGCAACTACGACGTAACACGGTGAATTGATTTTGATAGACTAAGATATTCATCAATTTTAGTAGGATAATTGCAAGATGACAAACTGCAACTTATTTTTAAATTACAAGCAAATCTTAACCATTCATTTAATACAAATACATGCCTTATCGGAACAAAATTTGTAACTTAAATTTCTACACCCTCTTGTTGTCTTGCAGTAAAAAAATTTTGCCAACATGCATGGAAAGGATCAGGTACAGATATACATTTTCAGGCTTTCTTTGGACTGCTACGAAGAAAAATTTTTCGTTATATGTTAATATTCCTTTTACAAATGTTTAAATCACCTTTTTATCTTTCGAACAATTCATTCTAAAAAATGTTAAAGTAATTTTTTTCAAAAGCTCTTTAGAAAACACAATCCAAACAACCTAAAAAGGCGATTTTTTTCAGAAAATTTAATTTTGTGGATGTCTAGGGTCCACTCACGCAAGTAATGACGCCTTGGGAAGTCCATTATACAAACTTTTCCAACGTTGTAGCAATCACAAGGCGAGAAAAATAACTGCACGAAAGTTTATGACCATAGCATATTCGATTTGGTTGTCCCTTTTGGAAGGATGTGGGAACAAGCTAGTGAAGAGCAAGTGTTGGGTTGGGTTTGGGAATATGTTGGGTTTATAAAATCGGGATCCTACGTAGGGTCGATTTTAGTTTCACGAATCGGATCATAGGATTGTAAGTAGGATTGTAAGATCCCACTAAAAGCTTTTAAATTTACTAAATTAATGAATTTGAGATTCATATACCATTTTGTACATTCTAAAAGATATCAAATAAATAAATTACTCATAAATATATAATATTTTTTACTTATTGTCTGACAAGTAATAAATAAGAGAACATAAACAGTTATTTGTCATAATTTCAAGTCTCAAAAACCAAATGCTTTACAGTTTACACAATCATAATTTCAAATATAAAATAATCATCAACCTCCACAAATACTAAAAAGCCAAACATCCAAATCCAAGATTTTCAAGATCAAAATTAACTACTAAAATATCATCTGTTATTAATAAAACATATTCTTGATCTCAAGTAAAAGGAAGAATTCTTTAATAACAATGATGGCAATGGGAAACTTTTTAAATCATGACCTATTATTACAAGTAAAAGAGCTGCTTTAGAAAGAGGAAACAATTCCAAATGAAAAATCCACCTACATAAGCTACTGCTTTATCTACACCTTCATTTCAAGGTTTCTAGAACCTTTTCCTAAAAATATCTTTCTTTTCAGTTTCCATGATTGCTGTGTACTGGTGGAGACAAAGACAGACATTGACAGATAATAACTGTAACCTTTTATTTCTTCTCAATTTTTGTTATAGTTTGTAATATACTTTCTGATGCATTTGAAGATTTGCCCCACTTATTTTGACCTCCAGTGCCTTGCCATTTCAAAGCCATTCTTGGCATAATGATAATCCTCTTCAGTTTGATCAATTTCAGCCTGTGTATTCATGACAAAGGGACCGTATTGAACTACTGGTTCATTCAGTGGCTGCCCTCCTATTAGAACAAATCTCAGTGGCCTGGAAGACCTGTTCCATACACTGAGGCCTTCTCCAGGACCCAAAAGCAAAGCATGGTGAGCAGCAACAGGTGACGAATTCGGTATTCCAAACACCCCTTCTCCATCAATTGTGTACACAAAAGCATTCCAGGATTCTGGGATGCTTTGATGATATTGAGCTCTTGGTTTCAGAGTGAAATCCAAGTACATTGTTGGGGTTCGCGTATAAACCGGAGAATGGACTCCCATCGATTCTCCTGCTAGTACTTTAACCTCAACTCCATCTTCCTCTGCCCTTGGAATGTCCTCATCCAGCAATTCTTGATACCTTGGAATGAGTACGGAGGGCGATTTTATTAGAGGAAAGTAGCAATAAGTCAATATTTACGGACTAATGATGTACTACTGTTGACAGTGCATTAGGCACCAGTACCATCCTTGCTAAAAAAGATTCTGAAATCATTAGGCACTTATCTGAACCTTAGTGGATCAAATAGAAGGGCTTATTGATCAACACCAATTCGCAGAAAGTAGCCTTCTAGAACATCGTGTATAAACATGACTCTCTAAAATTAATGGAGTAATGTCACAATCCACAAATAGCTTGCTAAATGCTAAAATTCGATGTCTTAATCAGAAAGGTAATCTACATATATTCTGTGCAGTACATGTGCCTGGTAACTTACATTTTGTCCTTGGAAGCAAGATTGATCCAAAGCTGCAGGCCTGTCTGTGTACCTCCTGCTGCAGGCATTTCCGAATGAATTATGCCTCTTCCTGCAGTCATCCACTGCACAAAACCCCACATAGGAATTGCTTACTACTGAATTTTTTCATTAGTTCTTGAATTAGCAGTACAATAATTCAGTGAAAAAGTTGTAAGAATGGTATGAAAATTTACCTGCACATCACCGGTGCGGATTGTGCCCTTGTGACCAGCAAAATCTTGGTGTGTAAAAGCTCCCTAAAGAAAACAAGGCCAAATTTCCGGTCACACATAAATTCTGGTAATCTAGGACAGAATTTCAGGTACAAAAATTCGGTCAATTTACCTGCAACATGTATGTAACAGTCTCAAAACCTGCACAATATCAGGGAGCAGAAAGTAAGATAACTGATCAAATCCAACGAATGGAAAACAGAATCAGGTAATTTGATTGAAACAGAGTAGAATGTATGTGCCATGAACCTCTGTGCGGGTGATCCGGGAATCCAGCAGGGGGTGAAACTGCAAGAACACATTGAATCAACAATCAAAGACAAAATTAAGCAGCATTTTGCTTTTGGGCAAAATTAAGCAGCACTGAAACGGATAAAACAGTGTGAAACGCATCGTACATCAAAAAATAAAGAATGCGTTGCCAAATTCAGCACAAATTCAAGAATTCTGTAAAAGTTCTATCCAAAGAATCATTAGTGAAACCATATGCAGAGTTTTATTTCAGAAACACTAGGATTTTAGCAGATTGTACCTGCAAATTCATCCAACATGAGGAAAGGATCAATATACTTCAGCTCAGACCTGTCCATCCATTCAACCAAACAAAATTCAGAGATAATCAGAACCCATGTCACCAAATGTACCAAAAATGCTCAAAACCAGATGAATTTCAGAAAACAAGAATGCAAGAATTTACGAAACCACGTTCCCAGATGCAATGCCTACATATTACTACAGCATAATTTCATTAAACAAACCAAAAATACCCACAAAAAAATGAAGAAATTACCTGCCAATGCTCCTTCTAACAACAGCACCATCCCCTGTTATTGTCTTAAAACATAGGCATTTATGTGATCCCTAGTATCAAATTTCCCTAATAAAATGTTGATGACAGAGTCAACTAATCTTGTTTATCAATTTCCTCCATTTGTAATTAGTTCAAGATAAATTTGGATTTTGGGTGCCTAGCTCCAATTCCACCTAGTTGAATAATTGATTATTATTGCCTGGGGTTCACCTTGATGCCAATTCCACCTAGTTGAATGGTTGATTGTCTCAATACTCTTCTTCACCTTCTCACCAGAAACAAATAAACAATTTTCCGGAAAGAAATACTTTGCTAGCTCTGCAGTTAGTGAGATTTGTTTCTCTCTTAAAATTTGAGAGTGAAACTGACGAAAATCCCTCCAAAAGAGATGGAGATGGCCTCCACTTGCAGCATCGATCGTGTCTTACTTGGTCTAGAATCGCTTCCGAACAGCTCCGGAATATCCCGTTTTCTTCTTTTCGATGCAATCAAAGACATGAAATTTCTCAAAACATTTCTTATGTGTGCTAGAAAGTGGAGCCAAAGCAATGATTTGTACTTGCAATCTGACAATGTTGTGAAGAGGGTGAGTCTTCCATCTTTCTTATCTTGTATCGAAGATACCTTTCACAAATATGTGGAGGATATGCACTATTCTATTTTTGCTCGTGGAGTGTTCCGCGAAATTCAGAAAAAGATCACATCACTCAAGCAAGAAATCATCCAAATTTACTTTGCTTTGGCAAGCAGCAGGTCATTTCAATCAAATTCTTGTATGACAGATGATGAACTGTTGGAATTCATAGACCTCATCCTCCAAAATCTAGCAGATTTGACAAATGACGATATGAATTGGCAAATTAGTGATTATGGTCCTCTGAGTGCTCCTTTGAGTGCTCAAGTTCAAGATCTTGAAGCAAAGCTGACATTCTTGAAAAGCTTCATTCCCTTTGCCACCCAAAATGCGAGGAACCGCAGATATTCCTGCCTTGCTATTGGCTCACTTTGAAGTGGTGGCTTTGACCGCAGCACGCCTCTCTTACATGTGGTCCTTTTGGAATGATGTTGAGGCAATTGAAAATCCTGAGGTCTACTACAGAAGTACTTGCAGCTTCAAACTCCTCAGCATCAGAGCGGTTGATTTTCATGTCTACGAGATTTATAAGGAAGTACTTGCAGCTTCAAACTCCTCAGCATCATCACATACAGCAGTGATGGATGAGCAGATATTGAACAACTTCAATGATTCTCTGATAAGTCGTCTCTGGGAGTTGTTATGCTGCAGCTCTAGCTTTGTGGATTCTATGAAAGATGAAATGCGAATACTCTATGCAGGACTGAGGTTTTTGAGAAGCATTTTAAGGGAGCATCATGAGATGATGGATGAACAAAATGAAAAAATTGGAGCTCTCCTTGGTGAGGCAGGCATTATAATATTCTCGCCCACTCTGAGCAGAGTGATAGAAGGAGAAGTTAGCTTCTCAGGATCCACCCAGGTTCTTGATTTTTGTGATATGCTGGCCAATACCAACATCCATATCGAGCATTTTAAAGATCAGATCAGTGGCTCAAGTACTATAGAGAGTCTTCCTAATTCCTCTCATAGCTTAAGAGCACCAGAAGTTAGCCAGACTTCCAGCCGCATGCTATCAAAAGGTAAAATGTCAATAGACCATGAAGTCATGGTTGGTCTTGATGATGAGGCAGAAAAAGTAATTGGACGACTTAGATGGGGATCAAAACAGGTGGAAATTGTTCCCATTGTGGGAATGGCTGGGCTTGGTAAGACAACTTTAGCCAAAAAAGTTTACAATGATAGTTCAGTAACCTGTCACTTCCACATTCGTCTTTGGTGTACTGTTTCTCAAGAATTTAACATGAAAAATGTGTTACTTCAAATTTTGTGCTCTGATGGCAAACATCCTAGGAAGGATGAGTTTCAAAATCTGGATGAACATGCGTTGCTTGAAAAGCTCTATCAAAGGCTATTGAAGAATCGGTATCTCGTTGTTTTTGATGATGTCTGGGGCATTGAGGTATGGAATGAGTTGAGAAATGCATTCCCCAATGACAAAAACCAAAGTAGAATCATCTTTACAAGTCGATCTTCTAATGTAGCTTCACAGGTTCAATATGGTGGAGAACCTCACAAGTTTCGCTGCCTTACTGTCGAAGAGAGTTTCGAATTGCTGCAGAAGAAGGTGTTTGGAGAAGAAGAAGAATGTCCTCAAGCATTGCATGAATTGGGAATGGAGATTGTCAAAAAGTGCTGGGGATTACCCTTTGCAGTAGTTGTTGTAGCTGGAATTCTAGCAACTATAAAGCATGATATTTTGCTTTGGGAAAAGTTTGCTGAAAGTTTAACTTCAACCATGGTGTCTGGTACAGACCAGTGGAAGAAGTCATTGGAGCTCAGTTATGAGCATTTATCATATAACTTGAAGGCATGCTTGCTGTATTTTGCTGCATTTCGAGAAGATGAAAAAATTGGTGCCAAGAGTTTGATGCGTCTATGGATTGCAGAAGGGTTTGTGGAAATAATTGAAGGAAAGAGATCAGAGGATACTGCAGAAGAATATTTGATGGACCTAATTGGCCGAAACCTGGTCATGGTAAGTAAAAGCAGATCCATTGGTGGAGTCAAAACTTGTTACATTCACGATTTGATATTTGAGTTCTGTAAGGGCAAGGCAAAAGAAAAGAAATTTCTTCAGGTCCTGCGGGGATATGATGAGCTTTCTACCTTTAATGTGCCTCGCAACCTACGTCGGTTGCCCATTTGCTCCAGTGAAGAAGATTTTATAAAGTCAAGGCTATTTTGTCCATATTTAGGTACTCTGGTATTCTTTGATGCTACTCCAGGATATGATAAGTTTAAGTTGCTTAATATCTCCTTCCTTTTTTGCATCTACAAACATCTTAACGTTCTGAATTTAGAGGGCATTAACCTAATGCTGAAGGAGCTTCCAGCTGAAGTCGAACCACTTCTTTGTTTGAGGTACTTAGCCCTTGAAGCAGAGTACATGGAATCCATTCCACCATCTATAGCCAAGCTCTCGCATTTGGAAACCTTTTGTCTAAATTCTCACCTGATTGTTTCATTGCCAGATAGCATCTGGAACATGAAGAAGTTGAGGCATGTATGTTTGTGGGCTGGCGTCGTTATTGGTCTTTCTTCCAATGACAACGTTGTTGAAAACCTCTCCACTTTACCCAATTTAGACACACTCTCTTGTTTGCGTCTTTATAAAGAGGGAGAGAACTTATTGAGAAGGATTCCCAACGTTCGCCGACTTAAAATTTCCGATTATCAGACTGGAAATGGAGTGTTGAACATGAGTCGACTAGAATGCCTAGAATCACTCACCTGGTTGGGCAATTACTCAGGTTCACGGGAACATGTTGAGCTTTCCTTTCCCATGAATTTGAAGAAGTTGAGTCTTAACGCTGTGGAGCTTCCCTGTAGTAAAATGTGATTGATTGAAGAACTACCCAATCTTGAAGTCCTCAAATTAAGAGGCCGGGCAATGGTCAGCCAAAGATGGGAGCTGATGGAAGGAGGATTCCCTAAACTCAAGGTCTTGACTTTGTCCAACTTAGACATTGTGGAGTGGATAGAGACAGACCCTATTAGTAATGATTACTTCCCGTGTCTTCAGCAATTAGAACTCTTCGGAATTTATAATTTGAAAATGATGCCTGCTTGTTTAGGGTGTATATCTACTCTTGAAACAATTCAGGTGGCGCTTTGTGGATATGGTGTCCAATCTTTAGTACGGAAAATTGGAAAAGCACAGAAAAATTATGGAAATGTGAATCTGAAGATCATTTATAAAGCGTATTGAAGGGCATCTGCTGGTGCAATATCAGGTAATTTTTTTGTCATCACCATCAATTGGCTTGTAGAAATAATCATACTTTTTTCAGTTAAAGGAGTTTAATTTATATATACCTTTTGGTAGCTTTTTTGGATTTCAATTGCCTGTAATGCATGCACGAGCACATTAAAATTGATGAACAAACAACTAATTATTGCTCTATTTTTTCCTCTTGATGATATCATCAAGGAGTGCATGCCATGGTGGTTTTTCCTCTTTAGATTGTAATTAGTCATCTGTGCGGTCTGGCTTTCTTTGATACTTTTGTGGAAGATGGAGGTAAAAGTTGGAAAGGATCGATGACTTTTTTCTTGTCAAGATATGGTGAAAACAATCAATGAGATTATTTAGATATTTTGCTGTTGGCCTATTTTGTGTAATTTTGTTTTGCTGAATTAACGATGGTTTTGTGCTATTTCTTGTCAAACATGTGTCAATTTGCCGTCAAGGAACTTTGTTATCCTTTTTTTTTTTTTTTTTTCTATTTGAGGTTCAAACTCCATCATTTTGATAGAATTGATTGACAATTTATGTTTGAGCTCATGATTCTTGGAAGAATATGATAGCCCAATTGCTCCATCATTTTTGCAAAGAATGGAGTATGGGACTTGAGTTCCTTTAAGAAGGATGTCTGCAACTTGGTTTTTCTGCTGCTTGAGCTAATTGCTCGAAAGGGCATTAGTGAAATAATTGATTCTTCAAAGAGCTTTGAATGTGATATGTTTGTATGAATATTTAATTTTCCATTTTTGAATTCCACACCATATGTTTTAGATGATATATAGAGCTACGGATAAAATACCCAAATTGAAAAGAAAGCGAGTATAAATTTCACAATTGTACAATGGGCCGATGCCTTTATTTATACAATGAATAAATGTCAAGTGAGTACAATGAATTTTGGGCTAATTAACATATAATCAAAAGAAAAAAAATGAGATTTGGAGATTTTCATAGTTAAAAAAATAAAAGAGCAGCTAACTAAATTCTTCGTGATGCGAAGAACCAAAAAAGTAATCTCACTCTTTCTAACTACATGAATGAAATTTAATTGGATAAAATAGGAATCACATTTTGCCAACATCGAGCGGAAACACATAAATGATTAAACGCAGGGGATTAGTCGGGCCCCGTAAGGATTGACCCGGACACCCTTGTGTCGACAAAAAAAAAAAAAAAAGATTAAACGTCGGAACTACCAAAATAAAACAAGAAATGGGGTTCTACGGCGTCCTAAAAAACTGGGCTCTTAGGTACGATGTGTAAGCCCATATGCTCCTCTCAAGCTGAAAAATAGACTCATTTAATGTTTATGGGACATTTTGGATTCTCTCTCACCTCAACCCACATTGTATTGATCTTGTAAGACACAAATTTTAGCAACTGTTTCACGAATGCATTTCTCTAGTTTCTAATCTCAACTAATGATTTGTTCTGAATACTTGTGATGAATTGATGAGAACGGACTTCAACTCGCAATCTATTTTTGCTTCTCTATTTATTACAAATCAATGGAAAATTTCTCTTTACTACTACTTGATAACACTTTGTGCTAGTATATCAAAGCTATAAACGAGTATGTTATCTTTTTACAGAACTTCCAAAGGTTGAGATTATGATTTTTTACAGCAAATCATGTCTCAATTAGTCTTTTATAGGTTAGGGATATTAACTGTCAGTTAATAATCTTTTCAAGTCATGCCCCACTTTCATCATGCATGCTGGCTAATGCTTAGTTAACTTTAACCAAATGAGAAAGTAAGAGTAACAAGTAACACCAATGTGGTTCTACTTGCAAAAACTAGGACACGCGCAAGCTGCAAGTCTTACCTAACCAAAAATGAACAAATTTGTAAGACGATGTCAGACTGGCGCTTCTCAACCATGAAATGATCAATCATCTAATTGTGAATCTACGATACAAAATATGATAGAATTTGTTGACATCACTTTAGACGGATTTGGGTCCTCTCTAATGAATTCTTTCTTCATTTCGTATAATGCACATTTAGATGTATGACACATGTTTTCAATTACTAGAAAAGGACATAATCATTTTAAATTTGACTAATCCTAACTCTTGTTAATAAATGAAAATACATGTCATACATCTAGATGAGTACTAAAAAAAAATTGAGAGAGAATCAACAAGAGATGAACCAAGTCCCGCTTCCTCCCAATTGGTTTTCAATTTTGGTGCTTTTGTATTCTGTGGATCTTTACAATACAAAATATGGTTACTCTTGGTTTGTGAAGGTATATTATTTAGAGTGAAATTGCTCTGGCAAGAATATAATCGTTTTGACAATATAGCTAACCATTTTCAATACTTTGCTACCAAGACGTACTATCGATAAGGTTTTGTTAAACAAATGATTTATATGTTTTGTTGGAGGAGAAAATTGTTAGCAATATGACATTTAAATAGTTAAATTTCTATTCTTTTTAATTAATTTTAAAAAATTATCTTAGTACGTATTCCTAAAACAAATGCCCACTATGTGCACCGCTTATGCTCCTATGCTAATTTCATCAAAATAGATCTTATAAATTTTAGTTATAAACTTAACAAGTTTCATTTGAAGTTTAAAAACACCATGTAAGATAATTTTTATAGGCTTTTCAACGGTGTTTTCTTATATATGCGACCAAAAGTATATTCATGACATCCTTCTTCAACATTTTTACTCTACCCTAGTCTTTTTTTTTCGAAGACAATAATTTTTGTATAATCTATTCTATCCTAGTCTTTTTTTTTTGTTTAGATTGTAAATTATTTGAGATAATTTTGTGAAAAAAATACTGTAACATTTTTTTGATGTGATGTATGTGAGATAAAAAGGTGATTGAAAAATGTGTTGATGATGCAAGCAAATTAGTGTGTGTAAATAAGGTGTAAATAAAGTGAAATAGAAGACAATCCAAACACTTACGGAGAGGCAAACGTAATCAGCCTTGAACCAATCAAAGAAGGATGAGGCTGATATTATTTTGAGAGGCCTGACTCAATTGCTTCTGGAGAGAAAGGGGACTCAAGCATTGAAAATGGCTTCAGGATCTTCTGATGAGAAACTCTCCCTGAGCTGAATTTGAAGGGAAAGGTGGGCATGAATCTGGGAGCACCTGAGTAGAGGAGGATAACAAAATTTGCAGATCATGTCCCCTGGTGCGAAACTAAGCTCATCATGTGTCCTGGTGCTAAACTACCTGTTTGAATTGCAGTTTTCTAAGAAAATATTTTTACGTTTTTCGCGAATATATTTTTTAATTACTTTTTTGATACATAAATTAAATTGCTATAGTACATTTTTCAAGAAAAAACTCCAAAAAAATAGAAATTTGAACATAACTATTTCGTATATTACAATTCTTTCAAGAGCATTTGATACTAAAATTCTTATTATATAACAAGCCACATTATGATACATTTCAAATTCTCTAGAGGCAGAAAACTATGATGTGATTTGTCTACCACATATGGGGCAAAGTACAAATTAAAGGAAATGTAGGAAGAACCAGTCTTGGTTCCTCGTATGACAAAATAATTTCATTGTTAGCTCCCCATATTGCATCTTTACCATGCATGATTCCTTAAGGTATAAATAATTTAACTTTAGTCATTTACCTTTTAATTTTTTAAATTTGGTCTCTGATCTTTATGACATTTGCACTTCAAGTCCATTCCTCCGGCATCCCACATGTCTTTCAAGAGTATAATGTTAGAAATAAAAAGGATCAAATATGTCAAAAAAAATTAAGAATTGAAGATCTAAATGAGAAGTATACAATTCTTAAAGAAGAAAATATTATCTAAAGTGAAACACACTAGGCTATAGTAAGACTAGCCAAGCATACATAGGACTAAAAACTGCAATTTTTACTCGTACTCTATCCATCAATATGTTCTTTACCTTTTGCCCTTAGAATAAAGCTTGATAGTTGATACATGATTTTTATATATTTCAACTCGTTTATTGAAGTAAAGCTTTAACTTTCATTTTGTTTCATACTAGTAATTATCGAGTATCTTAATTAACTCAATTGTAGATATTTGAATGTAGATATTAAGAGAAAGCTGAAAACATATTTCGCTTTTAGAGAAAATGAGGAACTTACTTTGCTACGTTAGCCCAGTGAACTCAAAAAAGATTTTACAACATATGACCATCATATTTTGGTGTATAATTGTACAAACGAATATTTCTAGTTTAAAGTCTTCGTTTAAATAGAATTAATATTCTTATGGAAGAAATAGCTAGAGAAGTTAGACATTCAAATTAGATAGCAGTATAATGTGAACAAACATATTGACTATAACATGTCTATGTTGGAAATTGTGCCTTAAATTTAAGTGTTTTTCATGCATTTTTCCTAAGCTTCATTCATAGATTCATGTACCTCTTGAAATTTACTAGTTCTTTCATATAACTTCTAAATTCATGTACTTGTAATAATGATGGTACGTGTATCTATATTCTTGTGCCTTCACACAACTCACTTGGGCACTCTCCTTCCCAAGTATAGGAGTAGGGTAAGATAAATCTGGATGCTTAACCCGGAAAAAAATATATGACAACAAGAAAGAGTCTTGAAGGTGTCCTAAGGCATTTACAATGGATTAGAGTGTAATTCATATGTTATATCATCACTTTATTGTCCCCTTTTTTATTATATTATCACTCACTGTAAATTACACTCTATATAGTATAATAGCATGGACCTATAATCAAATCAAGTATTTATCTTAATAGTTCTCAACACATATCTCATAAATAAATAAATCTATTTTTTGAAAAGTAATTTCATTTATTTTTGGAAAAAAATTTATTAACTTTTATTGAAATTTTTGCATTCTAAAAAAATAATATTATTAAATATAGTATATATTTTTATGTATTTCAAAAATAATATATTGTTATTTTCTAAAAATAATTAGATAATTATTAAACAAATACACAACACTTTAAAAAATTAGATAAGAGGTTAAAGAAAACAAATGATACAGTAGAAGAAATGATGGAGTGGGAGAGTAAGAAATTGAGAAAACGTTAACAATATTTATAGACAAAATTTTGAGAATTGAAAGTGAAAAAAAATACTGTTGCAAACTGGTGAAATTGAAACAATGCTACCATTATTTTGCCATTGCAAACATGTTGAAAATTGGATTCAAGGGATCACTGCAAAAGTTTTGAATAATTGGATAAAATGGAACTGTTGCAAAGCTTTGAATAATTGGACAAATTAGACCCACTCTTTCAGCTTTTTTTGCTTCAATTATGCATGTAGTGACTCTTATGCGTGTAATAGGCATTATATTCTTACTATGGGAGAGTTTATAATGCATGGGTGTAATAAAGGGTAATTGTGGATACCCCAAACAATATTTGACCCCAAACTAGCGTTCAATGAACTAAATTGTACGGCTTTCGAACATCATATACTAAGCCTTTCGAACACAAAAAAAAAAGTCCAAAACTTTCCCAGTTGAAAGTTGTGGTGTGTTGTGGACTTTTTCTCACTTCAGCCCACCTCTAACCGATCCTGTGTGGCCCAATAATTATCAGCAACCTAGGTGAAGAATATTAATGGTTTTGTTATAATCATTCCAAGTCATGTACTTTCATAGTTAGGAGTTTATTCTCGTTGCCCACTGTGTTGATTGTAGCACTTCAAAGTTGATTATAAGTAGGGATAATTTCATAAACGTCCTATAAGGTTTTAGACAATTTCATTGAGCTCCCTTGAGGTATTAAAAATTGTACTTACCACCCTTGATTTGATACATTTGGTAATCAAACCTCAAAACTGGTCAAAAATTTAAACGAACATCCTAAAATGTCCTTGGTTTATATAGTTTATATTGCTTTCCAAAACAATTGTAAAATATATAGCATCAAATATAAAAAAAAAGCATCAAATTTTCAATACCTATATTTTTTATTTAATAAACAATTATTACAATAGTTTTATCACTATGACAGGCTACTTGTACATAGTGCTTTACTAGGGATACATATTCCCTGAAGGTTGGAGAAGAAAGTATTATCATAATTATTTTAGAGTTGTAGATTTTTGAAATGTTAGAGGTATCAATAATTTAGTAGTAGTTTTGGACAGTTTCTTTTTAAATCACTATTGTTTTTGGTATCAATAATTTAGAGTTGTTTTTAAATCCCTGAACATAACTATTTCGTATATTACAACTCTTTCAAGAGCATTTGATACACTAAAATTCTCATTATATAACAAGCCACATTATGATACATTTCAAATTCTCTAGAGGCAGAAAACTACGATTTGATTTGTCTACCACATATGCGGCAAAGTACAAATTAAAGAAAATGTAGGAAGAACCAGTCTTGGTTCCTCGTATGATAAAATAATTTCATTATTAGTTCCCCATATTGCATCTTTGCCATACATGATTCCTTAAGGTATAAATAATTTAACTTTAGGCCTTTACCTTTTAATTTTAAATTCGGTCTCTTATCTTTATGAAATTTGCACTTCAAGTCCACTCCTCCAGCATCCAACATGTCTTTCAAGAGTATAATGTTAGAAATAAAAGGGATCAAATATGTCAAGAAAAATTAAGAATTGAAGATCTAAATGAGAAGTATGCAATTATTAAGGAAGCAAATATTATCTAAAGTGAAACATACTAAGGTATAGTAAGACTAGCCAAGCATACATAGGACTAAAAACTGCAATTTTTACTCGTACTCTATCCTTCAATATGTTCTTTACCCTTTGCGCTTAGAATAAAGCTTGATAGTTGATACATGATTTGTATATATCTCAACTCGTTTATTGAAGTAAAGCGTTAACTTTCATTTTGTTTCATACTAGTAATTATCGAGTATCCTAATTAACTCGATTGTAGATATTTGAATGTAGATATTAAGAGAAAGCTGAAAACATATTTCGCTTTCAGAGAAAATAAGGAATTTACTTTGCTACATTAGCCTAGTGAACTCAAAAAAGATTTTACAACATTTGACTATCATTTTTTGGTGTATAAAATGTACAAACGAATATTTCTAGTTTAAAGTCTTCATTTAAATAGAATTAATATTCTTATGGAAGAAATAGCTAGAGAAGTTAGACATTCAAATTAGATAGAAGTATAATGTGAACAAACATATTGATTATAACATGTTTGTGTTGAAAATTGTGCCTTAAATTTAAGTGTTCTTCATGCATTTTTCCTGAGCTTCATTAATACATTCATTCCCTTTTACATTCATTCTTAGATTCATGTACCTCTTGGAATTTACTAGTTCTTTCATATAACTTCTAAATTCATGTACTTGTAATAATGATGGTATGTGTATATTCTTGTGCCTTCACACAACTCACTTGGGCACTCTCCTTCCCACAGTGTAGGAGTAGCGTAAGATAAATCTGGATGCTTAACCCGAAAAAAAATATATGAAAACAAGAAAGAGTCTTGAAGGTGTCCTAAGGCATTTACAATGGATTGCACTCTTTAGAGTTAAAGAGTGCAATTCATATGCTATATCATCACTTTATTATCCCCTCTTTCATTATATTATCACTCACTGTAAATTACACTCTACATAGTATAATAGCATGGACCTATAATCAAATCAAGTATTTATCTTAATAGTTCTCAACACATATTTCATAAATAAATAAATCTATTTTTTGAAAAGTAATTTCATTTATTTTTGGAAAACGAATTTATTAACTTTTGTTGAAATTTTTGCATTCTAAAAATTTTTTTCTAAAAAAATAATATTATTAATTTTTGAAAACTAATAGTATATATTTTTATGTATTTCAAAAATAATACATTGTTATTTTCTAAAAATAATTAGATAATTATTAAACAAATACCCAACACTTTAAAAAAATTAGATAAGAGGTTAAAGAAAACAAATGATACAGTAGAAGAAATGATGGAGTGGGAGAGTAAGAAATTGAGGAAACGTTAACAATATTTATAGACAAAATTTTGAGAATTGAAAGTGAAAAAAAAATACTGTTGCAAACTGCTGAAATTGAAACAATGCTACCATTATTTTACCATTGCAAACATGTTAAAAATTGGATTCAAGTGACCGCAAAAGTTTTGAATAATTGGATAAAATGAAACTGTTGCAAAGCTTTGAATAATTGGACAAATTAGACCCACTCTTTCAGCTTTTTTTGCTTCAATTATGCATGTAGTGACTGTTATGCATGTAATAGGCATTATATTCTTACTACGAGAGAGTTTATAGTGCATGGGTGTAATAAAGGGTAATTGTGGATAGCCCAAACAATATTTGACCCCAAAAGGGTCAAAACTAGGGTTCAATTAACTAAATTGTTCGGCTTTGGAACAACATATACTAAGCCTTTTGAACACCAAATAAAAAGTCCAAAACTTCCCCAGTTGAAAGTTATGGTGTGCTGTGGACTTTTTCTCACTTCAGCCCACCTCTAACCGATCCTGTGTGGCCCAATAATTTTCAGCAACCTAGGTGAAGAATATTAATGGTTTTGTTATAATCATTCCAAGTCATGTACTTTCATAGTTAGGAGTTTATTCTCGTTCCCCACTATGCTGATTGTAGCACTTCAAAGTTGATTATAAGTAGGGATAATTTCATAAACGTCCTCTAAGGTTTTAAACAATTTCACTGAGCTACATTGAATTATTAAAAATTGTACTTACCGCTCTTGATTTGATACGTTTGGTAATCAAACCTTAGAACCGGTCAAAAATTTAAATGAACATCCTAAAATGTCCTTGGTTTATATAGTTTATATTGCTTTCCAAAACAATTGTAAAATATATAGCATCAAATATTACAAAAAAAAGCATCAAATTTTCAATACCTATATTTATTATTTAATAAACAATTATTACAATAGTTTTATCACTATGACAGGCTACTTGTACATAGTGCTTTACTAGGGATACATATTCCCTGAAGGTTGGAGAAGAAAACATTATCGTAATTGTTTTAGAGTTTGTAGATTTTTGAAATGTTAGAGGTATCAATAATTTAGTAGTAGTTTTGGATAGTTTCTTTTTAAATCACTGTTGTTTTTGGTGCAAAGAAAAAAAAAGATCAACAAAAAATTAGATCAGATTCAAAGTGGTCAAAAAAAGGTCACTAATTCAACATTTGGGAATGATAACGACTAGAAGCAATATTTACAGTTTATAGTTCTGTGGTTTTACTTGTAAAATATGAAAAAAAAAAGAGGAATAAGAAGAGAAAAGAAAAAGAAAAAATAATTATAAATATCATTCTTTCTATATGCATACCCAACAAAGGGAGTTTTATTAAAATGATAAGACTAATATTGTCATTTTAAATGGGCAAGGAAGATAAGTGTAATTTTTAAAACCTCAAGGGATCTCATTGAAATTGTTAGAAACCTCAGGGAAGGTTTTTGAAATTATTCCTTAAATTTAATCAAAAGAGAATATGAAAATATTCATGGGACATATATCAATTGGCCAAGAGAAAATAGATGGATTGGCTGGTTCAGAGAAAAAAGTATAAATACGAAATTTTGAATTCAAATCCTCTTCCACTGTATCATTTGAGTCTCCAAAAACTTGAGTAGAGTTGCTCAAATATAAAAAATGGAGCAAGTAAGAATCACAAGGCTAGATATCCGTTACACATTGTGAATGATATCTTCTCCCATCTAAAACATTGCCCCTTAATTCATGGCCGAAACTTGAATTAAAGAACAAGAAAAGGGATCGTCCGCTAGCCATGCTTGACCAGATCACTCTCCGGTCAATCTATCGAATTCTCCACATGGACCCCCTGAATGTGGAAGAAAGAATATAACAAATGTTTAGAGTCGACTTGATTTCTAATAGCCCAGTAAATAGTATATGCTTGTATTAGCCTGCATTTCGGTTCTAACTCTTCAGACTATTACCACTAATTCTTAGTAGACTCGTGGAAGTTTTCCACTTAAATACTAAGAATTGATATCAAACATTTAAAAATAGGCATGTGGTATTATACCCATGACCCCTGTATTAAAAAGCAAGGAAAGGGATGGTTCCCTAGCCGTGCCTGACCCGAAGAACAGCCTGTCTCCCATCTCTCCCATTTTCCAAATGGTCCCACAGAATGTGGAAGGAAGACTAATGAGTAATGAGAAGACTAGAATTAATTTCCAATGGCCCAAGTAACACTGAAATGGGCATATAACTTGTGTTTGAATATGAGATTATTTGGAATAATTTTTTTAAAAAGTATTGTTCCATTTTTTTGACATGATATATATGAAATAAAAAAGTGATTGAAAAATATATTTATGAAATAAGTAGATAATTTTGTACAAATAATAAGCGTGCATTTAAGTCCTGACTCTTGAAAAGAAGTACTACTAAGAATTAGTAGAAATTTTCACTTCTTTAATCCAATCATTTTCTTTGACCATTGTATATTGGTAACATTAATTTTGCAAGTTATCATTTTACTGTTTATATTTATTATCTTAGAGTTTACATTTATTAGTGTAATGCATGTATTTTATGATATAATTGACACTAGTCATTGCAGAAATCCCAAATTCTCTGCTTCCACAATTTCAAGGGTTGAAGAAGTGCTCAATTTTTTTTTCTCATACTTTTTACTTTGTTGGTCATGGTTATTAATCTCCAAGATCAATGGTCATGATTATTAAAACGAGATAATTAGAAGAGAAAGTGATCGAATTTAGTGGTTTGCTCAAGAAAGAAAACAACTAAAGAAAATTAGAGAGCTAGTAGCTTGAAGGTTCATTATATTTTGATCATTTATATTGTGACGTCTCTTGGATCATTTATATTTTGATGTCTCTTTGTTTTCTGTTCTTCCTAATTATAAAGTTTAACATATTAAACTGTGATCCCTAATATCAAATTTCCCTAATAAAATGTTGATGACAGAGTCAACTAATCTTGTTTATCAATTTCCTCCATTTGTAATTAGTTCAAGATAAATACGTGCCCAGCTCCAATTCCACCTAGTTGAATAATTGATTATCATTGCCTGGGGTCCACCTTGATGCCAATTCCACCTAGTTGAATGGTTGATTGTCTCAATACTCTTCTTCACCTTCTCACCAGAAACAAATAAGAAAAGCAAAGAAGTGTAATTTTCAGGAAAGAAATACTTTGCTAGCTCTGCAGTTAGTGAGATTTGTTCCTGTCTTAGAATTTGAGAGTGAAACTGACGAAAATCCCTCCATAAGAGATGGAGATGGCCTCCACTTGCAGCATCGATCGTGTTTTACTTTTTCTAGAGTCGCTCCAGAACAGCTTCCGAGACCGGTTTGTTCCTTACGATTTTCGTGATGCAATCAAACACATTAAATTTCTCATAACATTTGTTATGTGTGCACGAAAGTGGAGCCAAAGCAATGATTTGTACTTGGAATCTGACAATGTTGTGAAGAAGGTGAGTCTTCCATCTTTCTTATCTTGCATCGAAGATGCCTTTCACAAATATGAGGAGGATATTCACTCTCTTTCCCATAGATCAGAAACGGACGAATATGGAATGTTCTTCGAAATTGAGGAACAGATCAAATTACTTCCGCAAGATATCATCCAAATTTATAGCATGTTCAGGAAACTTGTGAAACAGATCAAATCACTGAAGCAAGCAATCATTCAAATTTACTTTGCTTTGGCCAGCAGCAGCAGGTCATTGCAATCAAATTCTTGTATGACAGATGATGAACTGTTGGAATTCTTAGACCTCATCCTACAAAATCTAGCAGATTTGACGACTGGCTATATGGATTTGGATTGGGTAGTCGGTGAATCGTCTATTTCTGCTACTTTGAGTGCTCAAGTCCAAGCCCTTGAACCCAAGCTAACATTCTTGAAAAGCTTCATTCCCTTTGGCAAATTGCGAGGAACTGTAGATATTCCTGCCTTGCTGTTGGCTCACTTTAAGATGGTGGCTTTGAACGCAGCACGCCTCTCTTACATGTGTTCCTTTTGGGAAGATGAGGAACTGCGCAATCCTGAGTTCTGCTCCATGATATATGAGCAACAACAGAAAATCACACCTATTGATTTTCATGTCTACGAGATTTATAAGGAAGTTCTTAGAGCTACAAGATCCTCAAAATCATTGTATGATAGAATGATGGATAAGCAGATACTGAGCAACTTCACTGATTCTCTGATAAGTTGTCTCTGGGAGCTGTTATGCTGCAGCTCTAGCTTTGTGGATTCTATGAAAGATGAAATGCGAATACTCTATGCAGGACTGAGGTTTTTGAGAAGCATTTTAAGGGAGCATCATGAGATGATGGATGAACAAAATGAAAAAATTGGAGCTCTCCTGGGTGAGGCAGGCATTATAATATTCGCGCCCACTCTGAGCAGAGTGATAGAAGGAGAAGTCAGCTTCTCAGGATCCACCCAAGTTCTTGATTTTTGTGATATGCTGGCCAATACCAACATCCATATCAAGCATTTTAAGGATCAGATCAGTGTCTCAAGTACCATACAGAGTCTTCCTAATTCCTCTCATCGCTTAAGAGCACCAGAAGTTAGCCAGACTTCCAGCCGCATGCTATCAAAAGGTAAAATGCCAATAGACCATGAAGTCATGGTTGGTCTTGATGATGAGGCAGAAAAAGTAATTGAACCACTTATCAAGCATTTTGAGGATCAGCTCAGTGTCTCAAGTACTATACAGAGTCTTCCTAATTCCTCTCATCGCTTAAGAGCACCAGAAGTTAGCCAGACTTCCAGCCGCATGCTATCAAAAGGTAAAATGCCAATAGCTCGTGAAGTCATGGTTGGTCTTGATGACGAGGCAGCCAAAGTAATTGAACGACTTATATGGGGACCAGAACAGGTGGAAATTGTTCCCATTGTGGGAATGGCTGGGCTTGGTAAGACAACTTTAGCCAAAAAAGTTTACAATGATAGTTCAGTAACCTGTCACTTCCACATTGGTCTTTGGTGCACTGTTTCTCAAGAATATAACAAGAAAAGCTTGTTAACACAAATTTTGTGCTCTGATGGAAAACACTCTAGGATGGATGAAGAGCTTAAAAACTTGAATGAACATGAATTGCTTGACAAGCTCTACAAAAAGCTGAAGCGGCAGAGGTATCTTGTTGTTTTTGATGATGTCTGGGACATTAAGGTATGGGATGAGCTGAGAATTTCATTCCCAGATGACAAAAACCAAAGTAGAATCATCTTCACTAGTCGATCTTCTAATGTAGCTTCACAGGTTCAATATGGTGGAGAACCTCACTATCTTCACCCACTCAGTGAGAAAGAAAGTTTCGAATTGCTGCAGAAGAAGGTGTTTGGAGAAGAAGAAGAATGTCCTCAAGCATTGCATGGATTGGGAATGGAGATTGCTGAAAAGTGCTGGGGATTGCCACTTGCACTTGTTGTTGTAGCTGGAGTCCTAGCAACTATAGAGCATGATATTTTGGTTTGGAAAAAGTTTGCTGAAAGTTTTACTTCAACCATGGTGTCTGGTACAGACCAGTGGAAGAAGTCCTTGGAGCTCAGTTACGAGCATCTACCATATCACTTGAAGGATTGTCTGCTGTATTTTGCCTCATTTCGAGAAGATGAAAAAATTGGTGCCAAGAGTTTGATGCGTCTATGGATTGCAGAAGGGTTTGTGGAAATAATTGAAGGAAAGAGATCAGAGGATACTGCAGAAGAATATTTGATGGACCTAATTGGCCGAAACCTGGTTATGGTAAGTAAAAGCAAAACCATTGGTGGAGTCAAAACTTGTTACATTCACGATTTGATATTTGAGTTCTGTAAGGGCGAGGCGAAAGAAAAGAAATTCCTTCAGGTCCTGCGAGGATATGATGAGCTTTCTACCTTTAATGAGCCTCCCAACCTACCTCGGTTGTCCATTTGCTCCAGTGGAGAAGATTTTATAAAGTCAAGGCTATTTTGTCCGCATTTAGCCAGTCTGCTATTATTTGATGCTACTCCAGGATATGATAAGTTTAAGTTGTTTAATATCTCCTTCCTTTTTTGCATCTACAAACATCTTAACGTTCTGAATTTAGAGGCATTAACCTAATTCTGAAGGAGCTTCCAGCTCAAGTCGAATCACTTCTTTGTTTGAGGTACTTAGCCCTTACAGCTCTGCGCATGGAATTCATTCCACCATCTATAGCCAAGCTCTCACATTTGGAAACCTTTTGTCTAAATTCTAATGAGATTGTTTCATTGCCAGATAGCATCTGGAACATGAAGAAGTTGAGGCATGTAGATGCATGGAGAGGGGTTGTTATTCGTCTATCTTCCAACGACAACGGTGTTGAAAACCTCTCCACTTTACCCAATTTAGACACACTCTCTTGTTTGCTTCTTTATAAAGAGGGAGAGAACTTATTGAGAAGGATTCCCAACGTTCGCCGACTTAAAATTTCCGATCGTCAGACTGGAAATGGAGTGTTGAACATGAGTCGACTAGAATGCCTAGAATCACTCACCTGGCGGGGCAATTACTTCTTCGGTTCACATGTTGAGCTTTCCTTTCCCATGAATTTGAAGAAGTTGTGTCTTTACGATCTGGGTCTTCCCTATAGTAAAATGTCATTGGTTGAACAACTACCCAACCTTGAAGTCCTCAAATTAAGAGAGCAGGCAATGGACGGCCAAAGATGGGAGCTGATGGACAGAGGATTCCCCAAACTCAGGGTCTTGACTTTGGAACATGTAGAAGTTGCGGAGTGGACAGAAGCAGACCCTGACAGTGGTGATTACTTCCCGTGCCTTCAGCAATTAAAACTCAACGGAATTTCTAAATTGGAAATGATGCCTGCTTGTTTAGGGCGTATATCTACTCTTGAAACAATTAATGTGAGTTTTTGTGGAGATGGCGTCAAATCTTTAGTACGGGAAATTGAAGAAGCACAGGAATATAATAATGGAAATGAGAATTTGAAGATCATCATCATAGGTTGAAGGGCATCTGCTGGTGCAATATCTGGTAATTTTTTTTTGTCGGCACCATCAATTGGCTTTTCATTTTTAAACAAGTTTAATTTATATTTACCATTTGGTAGCTTTTTTGCACTTCAGTTGCCTGTAATGCATGCACAAGCACATTGAAATTAATGAACAAACAACTAATTATTGCTCTATTTTCTTTTCTTAATGATATCATCAGGGAGTGCTATGGTGATTTTTCCTCTTCAGATTGTAATTGGTCATCTGTGCGGTCCGACTTTCTTTGATATTTTTGTGGAAGATGGAGGTAAAAGTTAGAAAGGATTGATGGCTCTTTTCTTGTCAAGAAAGGGTGAAAACAATCAATGAGATTATTCAGATATTTTAGTCTTTTCAAACATGTTGGCCAATTTAAAGGGGTTCTACAGCGTCCCACTTTAGAAAACTGCATTTCTCTAGTTTCTAATCGCAAAGTCATCGCTCGGCCCATATGCTCGGGAGATTAACTTTTAGTCAAATGAGAAAGTAAAGACAAGGAAAGAGCATAATTCTTCTCGAAGAAAACAGGACACGAATCAAATTCTTTCCTGGGACCAATGCCCAATTGTGAGGGAAAGGTATGCAGCAATTGTAAAGGTTCAGAAGCAGTGAGCCCACCACTTTGATATGCCTCCAAATACTCTTATTATAGTAGATGGATCATGGATGACAATTTGACAATGCCGTGCTACCTTCAACTTTTTCGAGGGAATTTTCTTTTTTTTTTTTCAGATAATTTGTATTGAGAAACTTATCACTTGTGTATTTTTCCCTTTTACTAAGCAAGCAACTCATTACTCGTGCTAAAGAAATTATTATTGTGATGCTGTAAGCTCCTATCTAATTTAACTACGAAATATTTTTATCCAAACACAATCAAGTAGTATTTCAGTTTAATAGAAGACTTTATTTCCTCTAAATCTTGCAGTAGCAAAAAAAAATTAACATTTACGTGGGGGCAATATGCTTTTCATCATATACCCAAGTAATTATGTTACTCAGTACACTGCTTAAGAAACCATATTGAAATGTAAAAACTTCATTGTCACTTAATTACTAAGTTGAGGTTAATTTGGAAAAAGCAAATGATATTTGGACTTCAGAAAAGCTTTAGGTACTCCACACTTGTCCCTTTTTTTGGTTGAAGATGACATAAAGATCCAAAGCTTATGTTCTATAATAACTTGAATACCAAAATTACACCGAGGGCATAGTACTAGTAGTGTCCTTATTTAAATGTTAAATCAAACAACAAATTATTCACCTTGTATAAAATTATGGAGGAATTATGTGAATAAATACGAAAATCATGAGGGAGTAAAATAGATATTTATGCAAATCATAAGAGAGTTAAGTGAATAGTGTAATTTTATCACACACACTTTTAAAGCAAGTGTGGTCTAATCGCTGTAACTGATTATGCATTTCGTCCATTTTCCACTTTATATAAAATCATAGGGGGTTACGTGACTATTTTGATACCTTAGATGGATTATCTGACATTGTGCAAAACTATAGGGGAGTTATATGTAATTTACCCTATAATTTGCTAAGTAACTCAAACTCTTGGTTTTCAAAAGTGCAGTTTATCTACTTTTCTTTATCATATGTTCTTGCATCAGGGGAGTTATATCTAATTTATCCTACAATTTGCTAAATAACTCGAACTCTTGGTCTTCAGAAGTGTGAGTTTATCAAGTTTTCTTTTTCATATGTTCTAGCATCAGGATAGTTCGAATTTGATGGCTTTATATATAGACATAATTCATTGTCACTTAATTTGTGTACATTTTCTGTAACTATGATAATACATTGTTTGGAAATAAATCCCCAGCATAACTGAGAAGCCAATATAATGGTGCATATTAGCACATTAATCAGAACTTTACATTAAAAGTGTGACGTCGGAAATCCATAACTTTACGTTAAAATATAAGCATATATTAACGGAATCAGTTTTGTGACATCGGAAATTTCTGTTTAACTTAAAGTCCTTATTTATTTTTCCTACTCAATGGTTGCATCATGGTAAGAAGTGGAATTAATTTTTATTCTACAGAGTTTCTGCTTTGGACGGTAAAACCATCAAAGTGTCTCAAATCACAAAAAAAAAACAGAGCCCAGGTGCGGATGCAGGGTCCTTCCCAGAAATATGAGGATAAATAGTCCAAAAACAATAAAAATTTCTTGCCTTGAATCTTTCAAAACGAAACGCAAATGTGGGGTGCAGGTCCTTTCTTCTCAACAGCCTATTGAGTATAAAAAAAACTCCAAAAGAAATACTCAATACTTGCTTGCTCTGCAGTCGGTGAGATCTGTTTCTATAAAAGGTGAGATTCCTGTAAACTTGCAAATTGTACATTTCTAAATACCCTACTACTCAACCACTGGGCCAATGGCCAGTGACCACCAGGGAGGAGCTTAAGTCCCTCCTTAGACTATAGGTAAGGGTTCAAATCTCACCTGCAGTGAAAAAAATCTAAGGGTTATGTCATAACACTCTCTTGATCTAGTTGGGTCTGTATACCTACTAGCCCCTACAACAGCCTTCTTAGGCCCCCTAGATTAGGATAGAATAGGTTATACAAATGTATCGTTGCTGACAAAAAAAAAAAATACCCTACTACTCAACAACAACAACAATTAACAGGTCAAATTCCAGCAGAAATTCATGTGATATAAAGTTAGTCAAGAAAATTAATATTAGAATCGATGGAGATCTAATGCAGAGGATGGTAAAGTGGCCTGATGGTTATGTATAACTTTTAAAGGGGTGGGTGAGTTATGTATATAAAAAAAATCTATAAGGTACAAAAGTGTAATTTACCCTATATATATATTAAAATTATTTTAACAAGGAAGAAGCAGGAATTTTTTTTTCAAAAGCTGAGAGGAGGAAGGAGAATTAGATTCCAAGACTTTTAAATCTTAGAATTTCAAGGTTAGTTAATAAAATCATTTTAGGCTTTTAATATAAATAATTTTAACATTTTAACTAATTCCAACGCAGAGGATAGAGTGTTACATTTGTTTGGATAGAGTGTTATTTGAAATATTATTTGGAATAATTACTGTAACCCTTTTTGTGAAATGATATATGTGAGATAAAAAGGTGATTGGAAATATAAAAAGGTGAATTGGGAAATGTGTTTATAATGTAAGAGAAATATTATTTGGAATAATATGGGTATCCAAACAAACCAGGGACACTGTTCTTCAAAGCGTGGAGTCATGTACATTTTACCACACGATGATTATGCGAAAATGCACTAAATTGTATGGGGTTACACTATAATTTATTCGTTTGTTTGTTGATGAATATAATAGGAAGGATGCTGATCAGTCCAGACCATTAAACTGTCTCAAATCCTAATGACAGGGTGTCGAACCTGTGCAATAATAAATACCTGCTCAAACAAAATATAATTTCTGTAGATAGTGATAAGCAGGGTCGAATCCACAGGGATTGGGGATAATTTATTTCTTTTATAGTCCGAAGTATGGGGGGTTTTTGGAGAATATAAAATAACTAATTAACTAACTAATAAAACAACTAATAGAAATAAATAGAAATTAATCAATAACCAATATGACTCTAGCCAAAGGTACAACTTTTCAGACACGGTCCATGCAACTGATCATCGATGCAAGAATAATTCAATTACTCATTAATAGATTGGTTATAATTGTCATACACGCGATGAACAACCAGCCTTTCCTTAATTTTTCGATAGTTAAGGTACGACCGTTAACTATTTCCCTAACCAAGAAATAACCCTAGGTACGACCATAGGATTTAATTACTCGATTGCATTAATAATTAGAAAAGCCCAACCCTAACCAACGAACACGCTACGAGGGTTTTTTTAAATTAGATCATACGTTTCCCTAACATGAAACCAATCATGCTAGTCGCCACTGGTATTAATCAATTGAACAATTACGGATTCAATCAATTAATTTGGCATTAGATCATTAAGTTAATTCGAATCTCGGGCCCTTGACGTTCAAATAACATAACAAGCATAAGCAATTAAATCAAGAAACGCACAAATACCAATAAATAAAAGGAATAAATAAAATAATTAGATCTCACAGATGTTCGAAACCGAGTCCTCAAATTGACCTTCGACTAGAGAAACTTAGCCACGCCTCATGAAAAAATCTTCACGTAATTTAATTGAGGTCCAGGCCATCAAAGGAACAAAGAAAGAATAAAACTAAACTATGCTAAAAGCCCTAAAACTAGTGATAAGTAAACCTCCCGTATGTTTGTCTTCTTTTAAAGCCAAAGGAAAATCTAATGCTATCTCTAGTGGTCCCCACTGGATTGAGAGTCCAAGGGCCAAAGAATTGGAGCTTTGCCAAAGTCCTTGTTTTTAGTTTCCTCTTTACCCGTAAGACTCCCAGTACAAGTCCACCATTTTCAGCATAAAGATAGGAAATCCCTTTTTGTAGCATTCTGTGGAGCCCGGCTGACAGGTCGTCGGCCTGTGCAATAATAATAATAAAATCCTAACTACCACTAAAAGCAGTCAATAATTAATCCTAGGTACTGGAGCAGGGACTCTAGGTGTGCAATGGGTTACTTGATTCACCCTGTTCCCGAAGAGTTTGCTTAATCCGATATACCAGAATTAATTAGTTGACGAAAATTACTGAATAGTAGACAGTGACAAGTAGGGTCGTCTCCTCAGGGACTGGGGATATTTGTCTCTTTTTAAATGCCAATTGGTAAGGGGGGATTTCACCAGAATGAAACTAAAATCAATTGTATAATTCAACAGAATTAAATAAATAATTAACTAGCACAAATATAGCAGGAATTTAATCAAGACTAAATAAATTCTAGCCAAGGATGCAACTACTCAGGCACAGTCCATTTATCCGATCATTGATGCAAGAGAGGTTCACTTAATTCATTAATAGACTAGTTATAGCCATCGAGGAGCTCTAATGGCCAATTTTTCCTTATTTTATAGATGACCAAGGTACGACCATTAATCACCCCTAACCAGAAAAGTATTCCTAGGTACGACCGTAGGAATTAATTTTCCAATTGCACTAATAACTAGAAAAACCTAGCCCTAATCAATAACACGCTACGAGGGTTATTTAAATTAGATTGCACGTTCCCCTAATGTGTAAACACACCAGTTGCCACTAATATTAATCAATCAAACAATTACGGATTTAATTGACTAAATTGGCACGAGATTAATAAATCACATTGAACATCGGGCCCTTGACATCCAATTAATAAAATAATCCCTTGAAAATTCAAGCAGACAACGTGCAAATATTAATAAATAAAAGAACACGTGAAAACTAATTAGATCTCACAGATTTTCGGGACTGCGCCGTCGAGTTGACCCTTGACTAGATGGAGGGTTTAGCCACGCCGCATAATTAAATCACCACACGAATTAATAAATTGCAAAGGCATTGCGTTTTCTATTAGGAAGCAAGGAATAAAAGGTGTTTTTCCCGTTGGGGAATATTGTCGAACACCTGGCGTGTGTCAGAGGCCAGTCAGGAGAAAGAAAGAAAAACTAAAGACTAGGCTAAAAACTAAACTAAAGGTGGTCCCTTGCGTCTGTACGTTTGTTGCCTTTTAAAGAACCAAGAGAAAGATCACTCCAAGCTCATCCAGTGGTCCCCACGAAATAGCACAAGTCTGCCGAATCTTTCTCCTTGTTTTGAGCCTCTGCGCGGTCCCCACCAACCAGCCACAAGCCTGCTGAATTACTTCTTGATTTTAAGGCTTTGTATGTTCCTCCTGTGACAATTAAGGCCACATGACTAAATGACTTTACTAGCTCTTGTGGTCCCCGGCCGTTGAGGCTTTCTTCTGGAGTCTCCCAAATTTGTATCCAAAAGTCCCTCTTTTTGTAGTTATCTGCTCCACTCCCTGGAATTGAGTCCAGATACCAAATATGAGTAAATATCAGCAATTAACACAATATTTATCAGGGATAAAAGGGGAAATTAATAATAAAATTACTAACAAATTATACCCTATCAATTCCTCCCACACCTGAATCATGCTTGCCCTCAAGCATGGGGACACTTCACTCAACATTGGCTAGCTTTCACACCGTCATTGCCAGTTGTGCTTATACTAAAATCAAGATTTAATGGCTAAGTGTCAAGACATCCCTCCTGGTTAGCTCCTAAGTTCATAGACATGTCCAGTTCATGGCTAACTCGCCCAGAAAATCCAAATATAAACTAGCGACAGTGAGTAATTAAGTCAACTGGCAACCAAAATCTCAACAGTGCGAACCAAGGATCGGCAGGCCAACATGATCATAAACTCAAATTTTCCACATCTGATTTCCCCTTTTTTTTTCCTTTTTCTCTGATTGATTGATTTTTTTCTTTTTTTTCTTTTTTTTTTTAATAAATTACACGAATAATGCTTAGTCCCAAGCTATTCAAGTTTTTTGACGTGAACTCTGACATTTTTAGATGAAAGAGTCCAGTTACTCAACTTTTCACAGCTCCAGGACCACTTACTCATAGGTGTCGCCACTTTTTGACGCGAGAGCCGACACTTGTGGTGAATACTCCCGGTTACTAGGCGGCGACACTAACGGAGTATAGCCATACGTTATTCACCATAAAACACCAAGATACCAAGTAATTACAGATCATAGCCTGCGTCATGTCCTAAATATGGAGAACTAAGGTAAACAGGAGACCAAACTACACAACAATGCCGGCAAAATATTTATATTGCCTAAACAAGTTAGCCATAAGTTGCACTAAGTCGTTAAACTCAAAGTATTCACCAAGAAAGCATGCTTTCACTAGCCACCGAAACTCAACCCATAGTATAAACTACAACTAGCAATAACGAAGTGAGCTGCCAACATATTCACCAAGACAAAAGTAAGGGAAAAACACCCAAAAGGAATAAAGGAACAACGCCTAAAACAGAAAACAAGAGGAATACAATAAAAAAATGAAAAAAAAATTGAAAATATTCAGCACCATCCAGCACAAAAAACTGAATCTATTCAGCACCACCCATCACCCAAACTGACCCCCCCACACTTAAATGACGCATTGCCCTCAATGTGAAAAGATAATAGCAGAAAAAAAGGGGGGGCAACGGTACTTCCCTTAAGGCGTCAAGACAAGGGAGGGTTAGGCGGAAACTGCGGAGGGAACCCGGCTTGCTGCATAAAAGCCGCTAGATTCTGCGTCATATTGTGAATGTTAACGTCCATGTGTTTCTGCCGTATCTCAAGCCGCTCGACCGTGTTGCGGAGCTGGTTCCATTCCTCGTCCGTATGGGCGGAAGGGGGGGAGCGGAAGAAGAAGGACCGGGGTCACCGCCCGCCGTGGAGGTACTGGCAAAGGAAGAACGAGGAGGAGGTCTAATTGGTCCCGGGGGAACAATCTCCCACCCGTTATCACCCTCCCGGACCAAACCCATTCGCTCCAAGCACGGGATGTCCAAGGGCTCCATTCGACAAGCAACATGTAAATCATGGTTAGAGAGATCAAGCAACTGCAAGTTAACAGCCAAATGGGTGATATATGACCCAAGAATCAAGGGACGCTTCTTTTTTGTCAAAACAGACTTAAATTGAGAAGGGGGCCAGCACCCCAAATTAACCTTAATATTATTATGCATGCACCATATGAAAAAGAACTCTGGCTTGGACAATATACCCGAACTATCCCGCCTACCCGAGAAACTATATGCTAGGAAGCGCTGGATGTAGCGAGAAGCCGGGTCCTTGATGTACGAGCTCTTGGTCTGGCGAGGATCATAAGAAGCAGGGTCGACGGACAATGCCTCCCACAAACTTCGATAACGAGAGAAGAAAGGCTCGATGTAGTCGCACGCACTCTCGGCATACTCCCGAGAGGCGGCATAGGCCGGATCAATAAAGCCAAAAGCTAAATTAAACTCAGTAATCGACTGGTGGAACTCCTGACCCATCAATCGGAAGTGAATAACATTGGGGGTAGACGCAGAATAACCGGTAGTAATGGTGAACTCGAAAGTGACATAGAACTCCCTAATCAACTCAACAAAGGCCGGGAGATCAACAATACGGGAATATGGGCACCACCCAATGCTATTGATCAAATGGTGGAAGGATTCGCTAATATTTAGAAGACCCATGGTGGCGGCGTCCAGATAACGACAGGGAGTGATCTGCCGCTCACAACAAACAGCATATCGCTGCTTGTCGGCGGTCCTAGTGAAATGCAGATTTCCCCCAAAATGTGCAGGGTCAGAAATATGGACACCCCTCTGTCTCCCAAGGCGAGCTCTCCTCCCAGAGGAGGAAGGTTCGTGCGAGGGGTCAGAGGCGGGAATAGTGGGTTGGGGTGGTGAAGGCTGTGATTGGCTAGGTGTCCTAGACTTAGAAGAAGATCGAGGCTTCACCATGGTGACCAACAGGCAAACCACAACAATAGAAAGCACAATATAAGCGTCACGGGCGCCCCCAAAAAACAAATATAAGCGTCACGGGCGCCCCCAAAAAGCAACCAGCAATCGCAGTAATTCACCCACAATTGGACATGAAATATACGAAACAGACACACGTGGACCTATAACTAGAGTCACTGTCCCTAGATGGACAGTCAAGAACCCAAAACAAGTTACTGAAATTAGCAATTAACCCCAAAGAGATAGTAATTCCAGCAACGACAGAAATTACCCAATGAATTAATCTGCTCGACACGCCCTCAAAGAAACCCAACCCCAAAATGTGCAGGAGAAACTCCAAATAAAGCAGCAGACGACAAAGCAAGAAAATTATCCCAATTGCGAATCAATTCCAGCAATTAGCTTCTAGAAATTACGGAAGAGGAAAGGCGAACAATACCTCCACCTGTCAATTTTGACAGGTGGTGCTGGCGTGGCTGGACAGAAAAACTCGCGTGGGAGGTGGAGCTGTTGGCCTGCGCGAGATGGAGAGGAGCTGTGGTGCAGAGGTTGGCGGCCGCTGGCGAGAGGCGCGCAGGAGGGAGGCAGGCACGTCGTGGGCTGTGGGTAAGGTGAAGAGAGGGAGGTGGAGAGCCGCGCGTGGTGGAGAAAGCTGCGGCGGCTGTGAAATCGCGAGGAAGGAGCGACGCTTGGGCAGAATGGAGGAGAACCACTGCGGACGGCGTGCTCGCGGGCTGCGCGTGGCTGAGGAAGTGCGGCGGCTGTGCAGAGCGACGGTGGCTTGAGCTTCGTGCGGCGCGCGGCAGACAGCAACGACGGGTGGTGTGCGACGGGCTGTGCAGATCGAGAGGCCCGCGCGCTAGGATGACGCCGCGTGAAGCTCTGGGCGGCGCGTAAGGGTCAGCAGCTGTTAATGCGAAAATTAGGCAGTTTATTTGTTAATATTTTCCCCTTTTATTCCTGACAAATATTGTGTTAATTGCTGATATTTACTTATATTTGGTACCATGACTTAATTTCAGGAATGAAACAGAAAATTACCTAAAAGGAGGGACTTTATGGAGAATATGGAGACTTCTAAGGACTTCAAACCTTAGGCCCTTGAATTGGTGGGGACCACAAGCTAGTGAAAAGGCACTTGGTCATTTGGGCTTCAAGAAAAGCAACGTAGAGAGACTTGGGACAACAAGGAATAATTTTGGAGACTTTGTCCACATGTGTGGGGACCACCGGAGATAGCTTTTAGTCATCTTACTTTTGGCTTTTTAAGGGGAGGACGTACGGAAGAAAAAGGGGACCTCTAGCTTAGCTTTTTAGTTTAGTTCTAGTTTCCTTTCTCTGGACTGGCCTCTGACACACGCCAGGTGTTCGACAATATTCCCCAACGGGAAAAACATCTTTTATTCCTTGCTTTCCAGTAAAAAAGCAATGCCTTTGCAATCCATTACTTCGTGTGGTGATTTAATCATGAGGCGTGGCTAAGTTTATCTAGTCAGAGGTTAAATCGAAGCTTTGGTTCGACAAAACTGTGAGATCGAATTTATTTGCCTACGTTCTTTAATTTGCAAGTATTTATATATTTCCTGTTCACTTATGCATATGATTATTTCTTGCAATTAAATACTTGATCACTGTTTAATTGTGTGAGTAATTAACAGCCATCTAAGAGTGCTCAATCCGTAATTGTTGGGTGATTTTAGTGCATGTGGCAAGTGACATGATTCAATTGTAGTAGAAACTTTTGAGTTGTTGTTGTGGAAATATATGATATAGCCTAAATAAACCGAGCATGTGTGTTTGTTGGTTATAATTGGTGGCCAGTCTAATGATTAATGCTGTCAATAGGTTAAATCCTAAGAGCGTGTTTAGGACTGCTTAATTGGCTAGGGCAATAACTACAGAGCTTGTTGTGGTTATCGAATCAGGAAGGATAGGCAGGTTGTCAGAGCTTGTTGACAACCATAACCAGTTTATTTGTAAATGAAAGATTTTATCTCTGCATCTGTGATCAGTGATTCGAACCATTAGTGGAGATTATACCTTTGACTAGAGATTTTCCTTCCGTTAATTTACTTTATATTTATTGTTATTTATTTCTTCTGCGATTGTCTTATTTTTTATTTGAGCAATTAAATTAGACAGTTCCATATCAATCCCCTCATTTTTATTTAATGTTACATTCATTCAAAATAAATTCCCAAGTCCCTGTGGATTCGACCCTGCTCACTGCTATATTCGAATTTTATCTTTCACGTAATTAAGATACTTTGGTATATCGGATCAAGCAAACTCTGGCACCAGGGTGAAGCTAGTAACCCATTGCACAGCCTAAGTCCCTGCTCCAGTATCATAGTGGATTTAATTCGTGACTTAAGAGTAGGAATTTTATTTTTGCTGGTTTGACACCCACCAAATTTTGGCGCCGCTGCCGGGGACTTGGTATCAAAATAAATTTATTTTCTTTGAGTGCTCTTTTCTTTGTTTATTTATTTTTTTTTAATTTTTTTTTAATTTTTTTTTTAATTTTTATTGTTACTGGTTTATGCCT
Source organism: Coffea canephora (assembly GCA_036785865.1). NCBI lineage: Eukaryota > Viridiplantae > Streptophyta > Magnoliopsida > Gentianales > Rubiaceae > Coffea > Coffea canephora. The sequence goes on from CM071915.1 coordinate 14,058,515, forward strand.
AGATCTTCTCGTACAGGTGAACTGCAATATAATCCTGAGATAGAGAAGACTGCTCGTGCATTGAGAAAAGCAACAAGAGAACGAGCAGAGGCATCCTCCTCATCTACTGGACATAATTCAGTAGTAGATTTTGTGGATTCATTTAGTGAGACGGAAGAGATAAATAGCACCATGGCTGATGAACGGACATTGAGAGAATTGGCTGCACCAGATTTAAATCAACAGCCTCTATGCATTACTTATCCTACATTAGAGGTTGCATTTGAGTTAAAATCTGGACTAATCCATTTACTTCCTTCTTTTCATGGCTTACCAGGTGAAGATCCCCACAAGCATCTCAAAGAATTCCATGTGGTTTGCTCGACAATGAAACCTCAGGGAGTCACAGAGGAGCAAATTAAATTAAGAGCCTTTCCATTTTCCTTAGCCGATAAAGCTAAGGATTGGCTCTATTATCTGCCCTCTGGGTCAATATCCACATGGACAGACATGAAGAAGCATTTTCTAGAAAAATTCTTTCCTGCATCCCGAGCTGCAAGCATTAGGAAAGACATCTGTGGAATTCGACAATTCAATGGAGAGACTCTACATGAATATTGGGAAAGATTCAAGCAACTATGTGCTAGTTGTCCTCATCATCAAATTCCTGACCAACTCCTCATCCAGTATTTTTATGAAGGTCTGTCCCAAACTGACAGAAGAATTATTGATGCTGCCAGTGGGGGCTCCTTAGTGAATAAAACACCCACGGAGGCAAGAAGTTTGATATCGAGTATGGCTGCAAATGCTCAACAATTTGGAGACAGGCAGGATAACACAACCCGTAGAGTCAATGAGGTAAGCAATTCTTCAATAGAGCAAAGATTAGATTGTCTAACTTCTTTGGTTGAAAAGTTGGCTATAGGACAAATGCAGCAAGTGAAAACATGTGGAATCTGCTATGGTTCGAGTCATCCAACAGATATGTGCCCTACACTCCAAGATGATTCGACTGAGCAGGCTAATGCAGTTGGATTTCCAGGACCACCTCAGAGGCGGTATGATCCCTATGCAAACACCTATAATCCAGGATGGAGGGATCATCCTAATTTTAATTATGCAGCAAGGCCACCAGGATTTCCACAACAGCCACAATATCAACCTAGACCTCAACTTTCACAGCAACAATCTGCTCATAAATCAGGTATGTCACTTGAGGATATTGTGAAATCTTTGGCTACTAACACTCAACAATTTCAACAGGAGACGAAAACTAGCATTCATAATTTGGAGAATCAAATGAGCCAGTTAGCTTCCACAGTCAATAGATTGGAGTCCCAATTATCTGGAAAGCTACCTTCACAGACAATTGTCAACCCCAAGCAAAATGCTAGTGCCATCACATTAAGAAGTGGCAAAGAGTTGCCTGAGCCGAGCAAGAAAATTTCTGAACAAGCAATCGAGGAAGAGCTCGAAAAAGAGGGGAATGTGTCTCAACCTAGGGCCTTGGAACAACCAGATTTTGGAGAAAAATCAACACAAGTGCTTACACCTCCGCCTCCATTTCCTAGTCGACTGGCAAAGTCCAAAAAGCAAGAACAAGAACAGGAGATTTTGGACACTTTTCGAAAAGTTGAGGTAAATATCCCTCTTTTAGATGCAATTAAACAAATTCCTAGATATGCTAAATTTTTGAAGGAGTTATGCACTGGTAAGAAAAAGTTGAAAGGAAATGAGAAAGTGCATATGGGAGAAAATGTCTCGGCAGTTCTGCAGAAAAAATTGCCTCCTAAATGCAAGGATCCGGGTATGTTTACTGTCCCTTGCAAAATTGGCAATATTAAAATTGAAAAAGCTATGTTGGATTTGGGTGCTTCGATAAATGTTATGCCTCGTTCTATTTATAATTTGATGAACGTTGGGCCTTTAAAAGAGACGGGCGTAATAATTCAACTTGCTGATCGATCAAATGCCTATCCTGATGGAGTTTTGGAGGATATTTTAGTGCAAATTGATAATTTGATTTTTCCTGCAGATTTTTATGTGCTTGATATGGAGGATAATAATTCTAATTCATCTCCAATGCTGTTAGGGAGACCATTTTTGAAAACTGCTAGAACAAAAATTGATGTTTTCACTGGCACATTGACTATGGAATTTGATGGTGATGTTATTAAATTTAGTATTTATGATGCCATGAAATATCCTGGTGAATCTCATTCAGTTTTTGTTATAGATATAATTGATTCTTTGGCGCAGCAAAATTTTGAATTTAATAATGATGATGCGTTGAAGGTTGCTATTTCTACTGGTCTCTGCCAGGAAAATTTGCAAAAAATAAAAGGGAAGTTTGTTTTTCCTTTTGAATTGCAGGAAGTTATTTTTGAATTGAATTCTCTTTGTCCAGAATTTTCCAGTGTGTCTTACTTGGAATTACCTTTGTCTCATTCACAGCTTTTGCCATCTATTGTGCAAGCCCCGAAGGTGGAATTAAAGCAGTTACCGGATAATTTAAAGTATGCATTCTTGGGAGATGGAGATACACTCCCAGTAATAATTTCCAGTAAATTGACTGCTTTAGAGGAAGAAAAATTAATTCGGGTGTTAAAGGACCACAAGGAGGCAATAGGATGGACAGTGGCTGACATAAAAGGATTAAGTCCAGCCACTTGCATGCATCGCATCTTGTTAGAAGATGGTGCTAAGCCTTCGAGAGAGGCTCAAAGGAGATTGAACCCACCAATGATGGAGGTAGTGAAGAAAGAAGTTTTAAAACTTCTTGACACAGGTATAATCTATCCTATTTCGGATAGTAAGTGGGTAAGTCCTGTTCAAGTAGTTCCTAAAAAGACAGGAATTACTGTTATTGAAAATCCTAAAGGTGAGTTAGTGCCCACTCGAGTTCAAAATGGATGGAGAGTTTGTACCGATTTTAGAAAATTAAATGCATTAACTCGTAAAGATCATTTTCCATTGCCTTTTATTGATCAGATGTTGGAAAGATTGGCAGGAAAATCTCATTATTGCTGTCTTGATGGTTTTTCAGGTTTTCTGCAAATTCCAGTGGCGCCTGAAGATCAAGAGAAAACCACATTTACTTGTCCTTTTGGTACATTTGCCTATAGACGAATGCCTTTTGGTCTTTGTAATGCGCCTGCTACATTCCAGAGGTGTATGGTTAGTATATTTTCTGATTATGTGGAGAATATCATAGAAGTGTTTATGGATGATTTTACTGTCTATGGTAATTCTTTTGATGAATGTTTAACTAACCTCACAAAAATTCTTAAAAGGTGCATTGAGACTAATCTTGTCTTAAATTATGAGAAATGCCATTTTATGGTAGACCAAGGCATAATTTTAGGCCATGTGGTATCTGCAAAAGGAATTGAGGTAGATAAGGCTAAGGTAGAAATTATCAAATGTTTACCTTACCCTGCAAGTGTGCGGGAAGTTCGGTCTTTTCTTGGCCATGCAGGTTTTTATAGGCGTTTCATCAAAGATTTTTCAAAGATATCCCATCCTCTATGCAAATTACTTCAAAAGGATGTGGTATTTCATTTTGATGATAATTGCAAGAGTGCATTTGACACGCTCAAGGGATCATTGACTTCAGCACCAGTGGTTCGACCACCAAACTGGAGTCTTCCTTTCGAGATAATGTGTGATGCCAGCAATTTTGCTGTTGGTGCAGTACTCGGCCAGAAAGAGGGCAGAGCTTCTTATGTCATTTATTATGCCTCGAGGACCTTGGATGGTGCCCAGTGCAATTATTCGACTACGGAAAAGGAGCTTTTAGCTATTGTTTTTGCTTTAGAAAAATTCCGTTCTTATTTACTTGGCACTAAAGTCATTATTTATTCTGACCATGCAGCTTTGAAATATTTGCTCAACAAGAAAGAGGCCAAACCACGACTTATAAGGTGGATTCTCCTACTCCAAGAATTTGATCTGGAAATTAAAGACAAAAGGGGTGCTGAAAATATGGTTGCTGATCACCTCAGTCGTTTGATCAATAGTGAAGGACCTGCTCCCTTGAAGGATAATTTTCCAGATGAGCATCTTTTTGTAGTTCAAAAGACAACTCCCTGGTATGCTGATTTAGTGAATTATCTTGTTACTAGAACGCTACCTAATGATTTGTCTAGAGCTCAAAAGGAAAAAATTAAAAGTGATGTTAAATATTATGTGTGGGATGAACCATACTTGTGGAAATATTGTTCTGACCAAATTATTCGCAGGTGTGTGTCTGAAGAAGAGGTTCCATCAATTTTATCTTTTTGTCACTCATATGCGTGTGGTGGACATTTTGGCCCTAAGCGAACTGCAAGAAAGGTTTTAGAGTGTGGTTTATTTTGGCCAACTTTGTTTAGTGATGCATACTTATTTTGTAAATCATGTGCAAATTGTCAAAAGACAGGTAATTTAAGCCATAGAGATCAAATGCCTCTTACTCCTATACTGGTTTGTGAAATTTTCGATATATGGGATATAAATTTTATGGGTCCATTTCCTTCCTCTTTTGGTAATATGTATATATTACTTGCAGTTGATTATGTCTCAAAGTGGATCGAGGCTAAGGCAACTAGGACTGACAATGCTAAGGTTGTAGTTGATTTTATTAAATCTCATATTTTTGTCAGGTATGGCACGCCAAGAGCAATTATCAGTGATCGAGGGACACACTTCTGCAATCGAGTAATGGAAGCATTAATGAAGAAATATGGCGTCACTCACCGGGTTTCTACGTCCTATCATCCGCAGACTAGTGGTCAAGCAGAAATCTCCAATAAAGAAATCAAGTCGATACTTGAAAAGACGGTGAATCCCAATAGAAAGGATTGGAGTTTACGCTTAGATGATGCACTTTGGGCTTACCGTACAGCTTTTAAGACCCCCATAGGTATGTCTCCTTACCGATTAATTTTTGGCAAACCTTGTCATCTACCTGTGGAATTGGAACATAGGGCATATTGGGCAGTTAAAAAATTACAATATGCGGATGGATGAAACTGGAGAACACAGGAAGTTGCAATTGCAAGAGTTGGAGGAAATCCGAAATGATGCATATGAGAATTCTAGCATTTATAAGGAAAAGACAAAAGCATTTCATGATAAAGCAATTTCAAGGAAAATTTTTTGTATTGGTCAAAAAGTACTTCTTTTTCACTCTAGACTTAAACTTTTTCCTGGTAAATTGCGTTCTCGTTGGATTGGACCTTTTATTGTGACTAATGTGTTTCCTCATGGTGCAGTAGAAATTCAAAGTCTTCACACTGACAAGATTTTTAAGGTTAATGGTCATCGTCTCAAACCTTTTTATGAAGGATTTGAAGTTAATAATGTTGAGGAGGTGACCCTTGCAGTGCCTGAACCCTCTGATTGAAGCATTATTTTGTCTAGCCAAAGACATTAAAGAAAGGCGCTGCGTGGGAGGCAACCCAAGAGTTATTGTTTTTAGTAGTTTGATTGTGTTTGTTGATTTGTTAAAAGTGATTTACGTGATATAATTTCATTGTGATAGGTAGGATCAAATTAAGCAACAGATGGATCGACGTTTGTCCCGCATGGGTCATAACCTGGCAGCTTATTTCGAGCACGTTCGTTTCCAGCCTCCTTTCCCACCGGAAACTTAGTATTTCTTCAGGGGAGTATTTCTTTCTTTCTACACTTTATTTTTATTTTTTTTTTCCTTGAGGACAAGGCAATGTTTAGGTGTGGGGGAGGGAGATCATGTTGGTTTTTAATTTCTAGTTTGGTTTTTTTTTAAAAACAAAAAAAAAAAGAAAAAGAGAAAAAATTTTAAGTATTTTCGGTCAGTTTTTGAGTTAATTCGTCTAGTTTCTGATTTTTCAAGACTTTTTGAGATTCGTATTGATTCAGTCAAGATGCAAGTGTGAATGGTATTCTATTGCTAGTGCAAGTAATATGTTTTCTTGACAATTGATTTGAATGATGGATGTGCTAGATTTGACATAATTTTAATCATTTTGTGAGCTTTTGAGCCTAATGAGCAATTCATTATAGTGTGCTCTATTTTCTTTTGTTGAGTGATATCACACATGGTTTGACATTCTAGAACTTGCTTTGTTATACATGTTGAGACCATACTTGAATTTGATACAATAAAATGACAAGGGCAATTAGGTTTAACCCTTTTGACTTTCTAAATGCTTTCCCTAATTATGTTTACCCATAGTCAACTATGTTTGAGCCTCAATCCTTCTCTTTGTTTAATAGTCATAATTGTTACCGTAAACCTTTCGTTTGAACCTTCTCATTTGAACCTTGTGTCAAAGGAATACATTAATATTCTTGCATGAAATTTCAAGTGTGTTCCAAAAGTACGTTTATGGTTGGCAAGTGTGATAGTTATGTGTGCATTTAAAAAAAAAGAGAGAAATGAAAAAAATATACAAAAAAAAAATATTGAAAAAAAAAGAAAAAAATAGAAAGAAAAAAAAAGAAGAAAACGAAAAAAATTTTTTGTTGTGAAGTGCACTTGTGTTGTTTTGTGATAGTTGGGCTAATGTCTAAATTGCGTTTGCACTTGCCAAATTTAGTGAAGTTATTGACACTTCTGGAAGCCAGCTACACATGTGAAGGACAAAGGAGTTTGACTTCATGCAGAGTATTATTGATATTTCCTTTGATATGATTACACCTAAAATTTTCCCTTTTATCCAACCTTTAATCCAAGCCCCATTACATCCTTATTAAAAGACCCTTTGATTTTTGTATCAAGTTCATTAAAGTGGTGGAGATTTGATATATTAGCAAGCATATGGTAAAATCATTCCATGTTGTTGATTTGAGTGATATAAACATCCTTTCCATATTTTGAGTGGTTGAGTGTATACACTGCTATCCATGTGAGGTTTGTCAAGTTTTTAACATCCTCATTTTGGTGAAATTGTTGAGAAGATGTGACGCTTGTGCAAGTTTATGGAGCTATTCAAGTATTTGTGATCTTGACTATGATTTTTGGGTAGTGAATGCTTGAGGGCAAGCATTGTCTTGGTGTGGGGGAATTTGTTAATGCGAAAATTAGGCAGTTTATTTGTTAATATTTTCCCCTTTTATTCCTGACAAATATTGTGTTAATTGCTGATATTTACTTATATTTGGTACCATGACTTAATTTCAGGAATGAAACAGAAAATTACCTAAAAGGAGGGACTTTATGGAGAATATGGAGACTTCTAAGGACTTCAAACCTTAGGCCCTTGAATTGGTGGGGACCACAAGCTAGTGAAAAGGCACTTGGTCATTTGGGTTTCAAGAAAAGCAACGTAGAGAGACTTGGGACAACAAGGAATAATTTTGGAGACTTTGTCCACATGTGTGGGGACCACCGGAGATAGCTTTTAGTCATCTTACTTTTGGCTTTTTAAGGGGAGGACGTACGGAAGAAAAAGGGGACCTCTAGCTTAGCTTTTTAGTTTAGTTCTAGTTTCCTTTCTCTGGACTGGCCTCTGACACACGCCAGGTGTTCGACAATATTTCCCAACGGAAAAAACATCTTTTATTCCTTGCTTTCCAGTAAAAAAGCAATGCCTTTGCAATCCATTACTTCGTGTGGTGATTTAATCATGAGGCGTGGCTAAGTTTATCTAGTCAGAGGTTAAATCGAAGCTTTGGTTCGACAAAACTGTGAGATCGAATTTATTTGCCTACGTTCTTTAATTTGCAAGTATTTATATATTTCCTGTTCACTTATGCATATGATTATTTCTTGCAATTAAATACTTGATCACTGTTTAATTGTGTGAGTAATTAACAGCCATCTAAGAGTGCTCAATCCGTAATTGTTGGGTGATTTTAGTGCATGTGGCAAGTGACATGATTCAATTGTAGTAGAAACTTTTGAGTTGTTGTTGTGGAAATATATGATATAGCCTAAATAAACCGAGCATGTGTGTTTGTTGGTTATAATTGGTGGCCAGTCTAATGATTAATGCTGTCAATAGGTTAAATCCTAAGAGCGTGTTTAGGACTGCTTAATTGGCTAGGGCAATAACTACAGAGCTTGTTGTGGTTATCGAATCAGGAAGGATAGGCAGGTTGTCAGAGCTTGTTGACAACCATAACCAGTTTATTTGTAAATGAAAGATTTTATCTCTGCATCTGTGATCAGTGATTCGAACCATTAGTGGAGATTATACCTTTGACTAGAGATTTTCCTTCCGTTAATTTACTTTATATTTATTGTTATTTATTTCTTCTGCGATTGTCTTATTTTTTATTTGAGCAATTAAATTAGACAGTTCCATATCAATCCCCTCATTTTTATTTAATGTTACATTCATTCAAAATAAATTCCCAAGTCCCTGTGGATTCGACCCTGCTCACTGCTATATTCGAATTTTATCTTTCACGTAATTAAGATACTTTGGTATATCGGATCAAGCAAACTCTGGCACCAGGGTGAAGCTAGTAACCCATTGCACAGCCTAAGTCCCTGCTCCAGTATCATAGTGGATTTAATTCGTGACTTAAGAGTAGGAATTTTATTTTTGCTGGTCCAGCCTAAGGCCCTAGCCAATTAAGCAGTCCTAAACACGCTCTTAGGATTTAACCTATTGACAGCATTAATCATTAGACTGGCCACCAATTATAACCAACAAACACACATGCTCAGTTTATTTAGGCTATATCATATATTTCCACAACAACAACTCAAAAGTTTCTACTACAATTGAATCATGTCACTTGCCACATGCACTAAAATCACCCAACAATTACGGATTGAGCACTCTTAGATGGCTGTTAATTACTCACACAATTAAACAGTGATCAAGTATTTAATTGCAAGAAATAATCATATGCATAAGTGAACAGGAAATATATAAATACTTGCAAATTAAAGAACGTAGGCAAATAAATTCGATCTCACAGTTTTGTCGAACCAAAGCTTCGATTTAACCTCTGACTAGATAAACTTAGCCACGCCTCATGATTAAATCACCACACGAAGTAATGGATTGCAAAGGCATTGCTTTTTTACTGGAAAGCAAGGAATAAAAGATGTTTTTCCCGTTGGGGAATATTGTCGAACACCTGGCGTGTGTCAGAGGCCAGTCCAGAGAAAGGAAACTAGAACTAAACTAAAAAGCTAAGCTAGAGGTCCCCTTTTTCTTCCGTACGTCCTCCCCTTAAAAAGCCAAAAGTAAGATGACTAAAAGCTATCTCCGGTGGTCCCCACACATGTGGACAAAGTCTCCAAAATTATTCCTTGTTGTCCCAAGTCTCTCTACGTTGCTTTTCTTGAAGCCCAAATGACCAAGTGCCTTTTCACTAGCTTGTGGTCCCCACCAATTCAAGGGCCTAAGGTTTGAAGTCCTTAGAAGTCTCCATATTCTCCATAAAGTCCCTCCTTTTAGGTAATTTTCTGTTTCATTCCTGAAATTAAGTCATGGTACCAAATATAAGTAAATATCAGCAATTAACACAATATTTGTCAGGAATAAAAGGGGAAAATATTAACAAATAAACTGCCTAATTTTCGCATTAACAGCAGCGGTCGGCGGCGAGGGCTGGGGTTGCGCGCTCGAGGGAGCTCTTTGGGCTGCGGCGGAGGAGCGGCGGCACTCCAGGTGGCGTGCGAGGAGCGGCGATAGCGTTGGTGGAAAAGGAACTAGCAGCGGCGGCTGGGCTTCGGACGAAGGAAAAGAAGGAAAAGGGAAAGCAGGGGCAGCGGGGAAGAAAAGAAGAAAGAAAGAAGAAAAGAAGAAAAAGAAAAGAGAAGGGAAACCGATGCCATTTTTTTTTTTGAATTCAAATTTCGAAAAATGTAATTGCTAGAATACCGTCTCCCCCCCTTTTTTTTGTTTTTTTTTTATTCCTCTCTCGAACTGAATTGTTGTGAATTCTCTGCCATCCCCTCTATTAACTCCCGTGCTTCCTGAGGGGTTTTGTTCACCAGTGCCCCTCCACTTGCAGCATCAATTATGCTCCTGTCTCTGAAAAGGAGCCCTTCATAAAAATACTGTATGAGCAACTGCTCACTTATTTGGTGTTGGGGGCACATTCTGCACAATTTCTTGAACCGTTCCCAATACTCATAGAGTGACTCCCCTGGGTGCTGCTTGATCCCGCAAATTTCTTTCCTTAGACTCGCAGTCCTGGATGTAGGAAAATATTTATCTAAAAATTTTTTCTTTAATTGGTCCCACGTGGTGATGCTACCTGGTGGTAGGTAGTATAACCAGTCCTTTGCAGAGTCCTTCAAGGAAAAGGGAAATGCCCTCATTTTTATCTGCTCTTCTGTAATGCCCGGGGGTTTCATACTATTGCACACGACATCAAATTCCTGCAGATGCTTATACGGCTCCTCACCTGGTAAGCCATGAAAAGAGGGTAAAAGAGAAATCAGATCAGATTTTAACTCGAATGAAGTGTTTTTACTCAAACTCGGGAAAGTAATGCACAAAGGCTGCTGATTTAAATTAGGGGCAGCCAACTCCCTTAATGTTCGTGCATTAGCCATGGGGATTTCTTCTTGCTCCGAGTCACTCGAAGTGTCACCAAATGAATCTATTGGTTCAACTCCTGACTCAAGTCTCTGAGATGTAGCACTGGAGTGCTCCTCTCTGAGCTGTCTGGTTTCCTTTCTCGTTCTACGCGCGGTCTTCTCTACTTCAGGGTCAAAAATCAAATCACCTGTACGAGAAGACCGAGGCGTACACTAGAAAAATATCAGAAAATTAGAACAAAAATGAATTTAAAAGAGAAACAAATAATAACGCCAGTCCCCGGCAGCGGCGCCAAAAATTGACAGGTCGTCGGCCTGTGCAATAATAATAATAAAATCCTAACTACCACTAAAAGCAGTCAATAATTAATCCTAGGTACTGGAGCAGGGGCTCTAGGTGTGCAATGGGTTACTTGATTCACCCTATTCGCGAAGAGTTTGCTTAATCCGATATACCAGAATTAATTAGTTGACGAAAATTACTGAATAGTAGACAGTGGCAAGTAGGGTCGTCTCCTCAGGGACTGGGGATATTTGTCTCTTTTTAAATGCCAATTGGTAAGGGGGGATTTCACCAGAATGAAACTAAAATCAATTGTATAATTCAACAGAATTAAATAAATAATTAACTAGCACAAATATAGCAGGAATTTAATCAAAACTAAATAAATTCTAGCCAATGATGCAACTACTCAGGCACAGTCCATTTATCCGATCATTGATGCAAGAGAGGTTCACTTAATTCATTAATAGACTAGTTATAGCCATCGAGGAGCTCTAATGACCAATTTTTCCTTATTTTATAGATGACCAAGGTACGACCATTAATCACCCCTAACCAGAAAAGTATTCCTAGGTACGACCGTAGGAATTAATTTTCCAATTGCATTAATAACTAGAAAAACTTAGCCCTAATCAATAACACACTACGAGGGTTATTTAAATTAGATTGCACGTTCCCCTAATGTGTAAACACACCAGTTGCCACTAATATTAATCAATCAAATAATTACGGATTTAATTGACTAAATTGGCACGAGATTAATAAATCACATTGAACATCGGGCCCTTGACATCCAATTAATAAAATAATCCCTTGAAAATTCAAGCAGACAACGTGCAAATATTAATAAATAAAAGAACACGTGAAAACTAATTAGATCTCACAGATTTTCGGGACTGCGCCGTCGAGTTGACCCTTGACTAGATGGAGGGCTTAGCCACGCCGCATAATTGAATCACCACACGAATTAATAAATTGCAAAGGCATTGCGTTTTCTATTAGGAAGCAAGGAATAAAAGGTGTTTTTCCCGTTGGGGAATATTGTCGAACACCTGACGTGTGTCAGAGGCCAGTCAGGAGAAAGAAAGAAAAACTAAAGACTAGGCTAAAAACTAAACTAAAGGTGGTCCCTTGCGTCTGTACGTTTGTTGCCTTTTAAAGAACCAAGAGAAAGATCACTCCAAGCTCATCCAGTGGTCCCCACGAAATAGCACAAGTCTGCCGAATCTTTCTCCTTGTTTTGAGCCTCTGCGCGGTCCCCACCAACCAGCCACAAGCCTGCTGAATTACTTCTTGTTTTTAAGGCTTTGTACGTTCCTCCTGTGACAATTAAGGCCACATGACTAAATGACTTTACTAGCTCTTGTGGTCCCCGGCCGTTGAGGCTTTCTTCTGGAGTCTCCCAAATTTGCATCCAAAAGTCCCTCTTTTTGTAGTTATCTGCTCCACTCCCTGGAATTGAGTCCAGATATCAAATATGAGTAAATATCAGCAATTAACACAATATTTATCAGGGATAAAAGGGGAAATTAATAATAAAATTACTAACAAATTATACCCTATCACCGGCTTGTATTTCCTTTTAGAACTTCCCATGTGTGGAGTGTTTTTCTCAATAAAGTCTCCTTTTTAGCACTTGTTTGCTCCACTTCCTGTAATTAGGGCCAAATATCAAATAAAAGTACATTTCAACAATTAAAACAATATTTGGCAAGGACAAAGAGGGAAATTAACCATAAAATTAACAACAAATTATGCCCTATCAATTCCCTCCACAGCTAAATCATGCTTGTCCTCAAGCATAAGAACAGCAATTGAACACCAAAATTTGACTATGGCTATTGCTCTAACTATCATATTGCCAAGATACCCAGAAAAACATATATCAAGCATCACAGTTAAGATCCAAGAAAAACCACTCCGATTAGCTTCTCAACCACCAACTCCTCCAATTTAAAGTAAACTAATCTAAGAAAAAGAAATGGTTGCTCACATTTATCAGTAAATGGTCCAGCTATTAACCAAAATATCGATATTAAGATCACAAACCGGCAAGCTGACTTATTCACATACTAACACAATCTTTACTTTATTATTATTTTTTTTTGTATTTTTTTTTTTGAGTAACAAAAGACTTAGTCTATAGCCCTCAGAACCTTTTGACGCGAACTCCAACATTTGACAGATGGAGGAGCCCGGTTACTCAGCTCTAATTGCTACGGGACCACGCACTCATAGCAACTTCTACCTTTTGACGCGAAGATCAAAACTTTAGGTGAAGATCCCCGGTTACTCAGTAGTAACTACTAGCGGAGTACAGTCAACTCTTATTTACAACCATATAGCACGATATCTAAAAGCAACACAAGAATAACTGCAGCCAGCCTCAAATTTCCAGACATGGAGAACTAAAATTAATAACTGGACCAATTCACATGAAAAAATGCCAACAATCATTCCCTATGCCTAGAAAAATTAACCAAAAATTGGAAAAGTTAAGCAATTATTGATATTCACCAAAGAGATGTTCCTGAACTCAACCACATCAACTTGATACCTTTTTATTAATAAACTTAGCAATAGCAGAATTAGAGACAACAATCCAACATCAAACTTGGTATTCATATGAAGACTGACCACTAGAAAAAAAAACAGAAAAGAAAATAAACGAAAAAGGAGATAAATATCAAACTAAAACAAAGGAAAAGCCTCTAGAAACTAAAAGCAACAAAATACTAGCACCCAAACTGACCCCCCCACACCTAATTCACACATTGCGCTCAATGTGATAAATAAACAGTAATAGTAAGCAAAAGAGCAACGGTACTTTCCTGAAATTATGGGGAGCATGGCGGGGCCACAGCAATGGGTGAGGCGGGAAATGGTTGAGTTGGGTTGGGGTAGGCTAAGGTCAAGAGGTTTCGGACCTAGAAGAGAACTTTGATCTCACCATTGTCGCTAACAGGTAACCTAATCAACAGAAACAAAACTGCCAACATGTAGAGGAACACGTAAATGCAGATCAGTAGAAATCAATATCCTCTAGTGAAATCAACAATCAACCCAATAAGCAAAGGTATCTCCCAATTCAAAAGGGTAGTGCATAATAAATGGCCCACCAAATTAGCAATTTGAAGCCCTGAGCAATTTAAGCCCAACAATCTAATCAGTACCAGAAAACCACTCCAAACAATGTAATAGTTAAACTCCACGAGCAAAGGACGTCCAACCAATTTCACTTAAGCAAACTAGGAGCAATGCGACTGATTAAACAAAGCAACAAATTTCAGCAATTGGACACATATCCACCCAAAATCCCAACAAATGCCCCCAAGAATTCAGCAAGTCCAATAATAGCATGTCAGAATTTAGGCAATAACAACTTAGTCACAAGCTCAGAGCTTTCAATCAAGCAGCCAACCAAAGAGAATGAATAAATGTTAGGCAAACTACCACAACCAGTACCACTGGTATACGCACAGAGAAGAATTAAATCAAACGGCAAACTCAATTCACTAAGAAACCCCAAACAATCACTAAACAGCACTAGAGATGAAAATGGGAAATAATTGGCCAGCAACTCCCAAAGCAACTCCAAACACCTCCCAAATAAATGAAATGTCAGAGGAGCCTTCAAAAATCAAATACCAACAAACGCAACAGAAGCTCCTAAATAGTTCAACGGAAAGAGGAAAATCAAGCAAACCACTTCCTGTTTTTATCCAACAAGAAACCCACTAAAAAGGCACAAATTTCAGCAAATGAGGGTTCAGGGAAAATACTAAACGAGGGGAAAATTTCAATACCTCCACTTGTCGATTTGACGCGCGGCAAGGGGAAAACGAAGATACGGGCGGCGGACGGCGTTGGCAGGTGGTGCTTGATGGTAGCAGCGGCGAGCTAAGTGGAGAGGCTGAGGATGGCAGTCTCGCAGCTGTGGGCTCGGAAGGCGGGGCGAACAGCAGTGAAGGGAGCAACGAGGGAGGCGCTCATTGCCGGCGGCGTTGTGAGCTGGTGGCACACGAGGTGAAGCTGGAGCTGGAGGGAGGCGCGGCTGAGGTCGCGCCGCTCAGAGGTGGAGAAAGGCGGAGATCTAGCGGCTGGCGGTGGGCCTGTTACGCGGCGCGCGATGGTGGCTTGAAGGCAGAGGCGTGCGAGTGAAAGGAAGAATTGGGGAAACAGAGGCAGCGGGGAAGAAGGAAGAAAGAAGAGAAGGAAAGAAAGAAAGAAAGAAAGAAAAGAAGGAAAAAGAAGAAAAGAGAAAAGGGAAATGTTTTTTTTTTTTCAAAATTACTCCAACGTAAATCGTCCAAATTGGAAATTACTTTAAAAAAAATTTATTATTATTATTTTTTTTGTAATAATAAAATTTTTTAAAAAAATTTTTTTAATTCATTTTTGGGTCGTCAAACACCGCGTGGCCTCGCCAAGATTGTAAAATGTCCATTGACCATGAGACTTGAATTTAGACGCTTAACGCGTGCCCTCCTCGCGTGGGCACGCCAAGATTACCTATTCTGGTCATAGTGAGGAAACATCAAGAATGATTAGTACCCAAGTGAGAAACGACATATTTAAGAAATTGAACACAAAAATAACAAAATCAACAATTGGGTTGCCTCCCAAAAAATGCCTTTCTTTAATGTTTTTGGCTAGACATGCTATGCTTGTTCATGGAGGATAAAATCTTGTGGCTCGATTCAATGCTTCATCTTCAATGTGATCCTGGTAACCCTCATAGATGGAGTAATCTTTGAGCACACGAGCTAAGGTCTTCCATGGACTAGTTGATGGCACCAAATAATCAAGCATTGATCGCAATTCTTCATCCACTCCTCCATCAAGAGCATTCAACGGTTCAAGATATTTGACCATAACTACTCTTAACTTATTTATGTCATGAGACTCAAAAACTTCCGGTATAACAAAATCAATCTCATTAACAGAAACCATGGAGTAAGAGTTAAGAAAATGCGGGTTAGGGAATGGAGGTGGTGTCACCACATTTGATGATTCTTCACTGGATTCTTTCACTTGAATGGGTTGCGGTTGGGGTTCCATTTCTTCCTTTTCGGCTTCTTTTTCAACTGCATCTGTAGATTTCTCATTTTGATACTCTTGCATCTCCTCATCACTAGTCAAGCAAATTGCACTCTCATTTTCTTCTAGATCAACAATGAATTTCGAGGGCAATTCTTCCATTTGAGAAGCCAATCGATTTATTCTGGATGTCAATAGACATAGTTGATCTGCCAGATAACTCATTGCATCCTTCATCATCTCATTCCTCATTTGTGTCTCCTGTTGGAATTGGTATGTATTAGTAGCTATTGGTTCAACTATTTCTTCAAGAGACATATCTGACATAGATGACGATTTTTGAGACTCATACTGCTGAAAATTCATTGGCCCCGTTGTATAATTATAATTGGAGTTATCCCACCATCCTTGATCATAGCCGTTTGGATTAGGGTTATACCACGTTTGAGACCAGGGTGAAAAATCTCCATAATTATTGAGTGGGACACTCAGATTATCTTGATATTCGGGACACATACCGATTGAATGATCCCTGGCATAACAAATTTTACAGGTTGCAGCAGTTATTCTTTCTCTAATAGAGTTTAATGCCTCTGCATATGCAGACTTAGCAAAAAAACTAGCCTCATTGCCTTCCCTGGAAACAAAATCCAGTCTATCACCAAAATACGAAGTGTTAGAAGCCATCAACTATAAAAAAAAATAATAAAAAAATAAGAGAAAAATAAATAGAAAAATAAAAACAAGATGAACTTAAAAAGAAACAAATTAATCTGGCACCAGTCTCCGGCAGCGGCGCCAAAAATTGACAGGGTGTCGAACCTGTGCAATAATAAATACCTGCTCAAACAAAATATAATTTCTGTAGATAGTGATAAGCAGGGTCGAATCCACAGGGATTGGGGATAATTTATTTCTTTTATAGTCCGAAGTATGGGGGGTTTTTGGAGAATATAAAATAACTAATTAACTAACTAATAAAACAACTAATAGAAATAAATAGAAATTAATCAATAACCAATATGACTCTAGCCAAAGGTACAACTTTTCAGACACGGTCCATGCAATTGATCATCGATGCAAGAATAATTCAATTACTCATTAATAGATTGGTTATAGTTGTCATACACGCGATGAACAACCAGCCTTTCCTTAATTTCTCGATAGTTAAGGTACGACCGTTAACTATTTCCCTAACCAAGAAATAACCCTAGGTACGACCATAGGATTTAATTACTCGATTGCATTAATAATTAGAAAAGCCCAACCCTAACCAACAAACACGCTACGAGGGTTTTTTTAAATTAGATCATACGTTTCCCTAACATGAAACCAATCACGCTAGTCGCCACTGGTATTAATCAATTGAACAATTACGGATTCAATCAATTAATTTGGCATTAGATCATTAAGTTAATTCGAATCTCGGGCCCTTGACGTTCAAATAACATAACAAGCATAAGCAATTAAATCAAGAAACGCACAAATACCAATAAATAAAAGGAATAAATAAAATAATTAGATCTCACAGATGTTCGAAACCGAGTCCTCAAATTGACCTTCGACTAGAGAAACTTAGCCACGCCTCATGAAAAAATCTTCACGTAATTTAATTGAGGTCTAGGCCATCAAAGGAACAAAGAAAGAATAAAACTAAACTATGCTAAAAGCCCTAAAACTAGTGATAAGTAAACCTCCCGTACGTTTGTCTTCTTTTAAAGCCAAAGGAAAATCTAATGCTATCTCTAGTGGTCCCCACTGGATTGAGAGTCCAAGGGCCAAAGAATTGGAGCTTTGCCAAAGTCCTTGTTTTTAGTTTCCTCTTTACCCGTAAGACTCCCAGTACAAGTCCACCATTTTCAGCATAAAGATAAGAAATCCCTTTTTGTAGCATCCTGTGGAGCCCGGCTTGTATTTCCTTTTAGAACTTCCCATGTGTGGAGTGTTTTTCTCAATAAAGTCTCCTTTTTAGCACTTGTTTGCTCCACTTCCTGTAATTAGGGCCAAATATCAAATATAAGTACATTTCAACAATTAAAACAATATTTGGCAAGGACAAAGAGGGAAATTAACCATAAAATTAACAACAAATTATGCCCTATCACCTAAAGTCATCAAACTGTCTCAAATTCACCACAACAACGCATCTTGCAAGTGAAAGTGCTCTAACACGCATATGTAATTATGTATTCACTCTTTTATTTATTTATTTATTTTGAGGGATACTCTGAAGAACCAATCCCACTTTTACAGTTAAGAAGCCAGTGTATAGGTGCATATTGCTCCTACAATGACATTAATATTGTGTGAAACCACAGTAATTTTGGATGGATTATTAACTTTAGGTGCAAAATATCCAAAATAAATTTTAAGGTACAATTTCATGGTAATTAGTAAGTTTTAAAGTGCAAACTATCCAGAAATAAAAATTTAAGATGCAAAGTGGAAATCATTCAAAAGGGTGTAAAGTGAAATTGGTTGCTTATCAAGCAATGTTACAAGGAGGGAGGGTGAAAACAAGGAGTCTACTATGGATTTTTGCAGTTAATTGATTAACATTTTATAGTTTTGCTTGTTCATATATCAAGGTTTGAGGACTTTGTTAAGATGTAATTATTTTCATTCAACTCAAAGAATCCATTTAGCTGAAAAATCTAATAAAGTCATTTTACAATTTTCTTAGCAATTACAGATTAAAAAAATTGTGATTTCGTAAATAATCATAGGATGCAAAACTTATTAAGCAACACTACTTGAATTTTGAAAGAAACTATCAATGAAAGTTAAAGTTCCTTTGGCCCTTTTCTGTTCTTTTTCTCTCTTGGACTATGGTAACTAGGCCAACATGTAAGAAAGTCTTAAAGTGAAATTGGTTGCTTATCAAGCAATGTTACAAGGAGGGAGGGTGAAAACAAGGAGTCTACTATGGATTTTTGCAGTTAATTGATTAACATTTTATAGTTTTGCTTGTTCATATATCAAGGTTTGAGGACTTTGTTAAGATGTAATTATTTTCATTCAACTCAAAGAATCCATTTAGCTGAAAAATCTAATAAAGTCATTTTACAATTTTCTTAGCAATTACAGATTAAAAAAATTGTGATTTCGTAAATAATCATAGGATGCAAAACTTATTAAGCAACACTACTTGAATTTTGAAAGAAACTATCAATGAAAGTTAAAGTTCCTTTGGCCCTTGCACTTTTCATGTAAATCTTCTATAAATTTAAATATTATAAATAAATTTTTCCATATTTTGGACTAAAATATTAAAGTAACAAAAACAGTCCTTGACAATGGAGTCAAACGAAATGTCAAGAATACTTTACTATCCAAATAAAATATTTATTAACCACAGAGATTATGTATCACTTTTCGAAGCATATGAGAGTTATGTTAAAAAGAACTGATCCACAAGATGCAAAAATGTTTTTATCCTATATTTATATATCTTAGTCACTAAAGTTATTTTAGGTTTTTGTCTTGGCATTTTACCTAATTCCACTACGGAGGACAACACATGTCATTTTGAGGCTATATATATATATATATATATATATATATATATATATATATATTGAGGTGTGACGGAAGGGATGAGCCCTATTACATAGCAACTAGTGTGGGTTTAGTTACACCCATTACATCTTTAGCTAAAATGCTTCTTAAACAGTTTAAGGATTAGCGAGGAAGTTCCATCCCATCTGCCGTCATAATTGACAAGTACTATGCAGTGTGGGGTGCAGGTCCTTTGTTAACGTGCAATGCCAGACCGGTTCTTCTCAACAACAAAACGGGCATTAAAAAAACTATGCAGCAGTAGTCAATAAAATTTCTTTACTTTATTCAAACCAAGATCATTTCCAGATTATTTGACCGCTCTCTCTCGTTAACTTTGTTGATTGATCTATTCTTCCTTGGTCTTGATCCGTTTGCCTGTCGAATAATTTATTGTCTCATTTCTCTTCTTCACCTTCCCTCCAAGGAAAAAAAAGGGGGAAATTTCAGGAGAGAAATACTTGCTTGCTCTGCAGTAGGCGAGATCTGTTTCTTCCTTAAAATTTGAGAGTGAAACTGAGGAAAAATCCATGCTCCGTTTCGGGTACAATGCGTTTGGAGAATACAATTTTGGAGCTGCGTTCCTGGATATAAGATTTCACGAAACATTTGTTATGTGTGCAAGAAAGTGGAGCCACAGCAATGATTTGTACTTGGAATCTGAGAATGTTGTGAAGAAGGTGAGTCTTCCATCTTTCTTATCTTGCATTGAAGATAACGTTCACAAATGTTATTAAAACTTGATACACTTTTATTATTAAAACTTGGCAATAGTAGAATTAGAGGCAACAATCTAACATTAAACTTTGACAGTCATAGGAGAGCTAGACAGATAAATGACAAAAAAAGTAAACGAAAATTAGACAAATAACAAACTAAAAATAAAAGAAAACTAAAAACTAGAAAAACTAGCACACAGCTGATCCAATCCCCCCTACACCTAAATCCGACATTGTCCCCAATGGAGATTATAAAGCAAGTAAAGCGAAGAGGACAACGAAACTTCCCTCGCGAGTGGTTAAGGGATAGGTGGGAACGGTGAAGGAAAACTGATGTGGTGGAAGTACACGGCCAAGTCCTGAGACATCTTAACTCAATTCAACCAGCAAATGCAACACAATTCAAGCGTCACAGGACCCCCAATTTAATCAGCGAATGCCAAACTCTGTCCATCCAAAATCTCAACAAAGTCTCTATCCCTGGGACTGCAGTAGGTGGCGGTGGAAGGAACTTTTTCGCGAACATGACATGGGCGCGTCATGAGGGCAAGAACCCTTCTGACCATGAGCTCTCCATACAACATAACGCCGGCACGTCATGTCAGAGAGATACCTATGAATCATTAAAAATAAATATTGAAGCCAGAAATCAGTCAAACTCAAGAAAAACATATTTAAACTATCAAACAAAACTAAACAAACAACTAAAAGAATTGGGTTGCCTCGTAATGAGATGAGCGCTTTTCTTTAACGTCTTTGACTAGACATTGTCATGTTTGTTTTGGGAGTATGAAATCTTGTGACTCGTTTCAATGCTTCATCCTCTATATAGTTCTGATAGCCCTCGTAAATAGAGTAATTCTTGAGCACACGAGTTACGGTCTTCCATGGACTAGTAGATGGCGCCAAACAAGTCAACAAGGATTTTAATTCTTCACTCACTCCTCCATCACGAACACTTATTGGTTCGAGATATTTTGCCATCGCAGCTCTTAACTTATTCCTGTTATGAAACTCAAAATCTTCTGATACAATAAAATTAATTTCACTAACAGAAATTAAAGAATAAGAGTCAGGAGAATATTGATTAACGAATGCAGGAGATGTCACCGTATTTGAAGATTATTCACTGGATTCATTCACTTGAACGAGTTGATACTGGGGTCTCATTTCTTGCACTTCAGCTTCCTTTTCAACTGCAACTTTAGATCTGTTTTCTTGAAACTCTTGCAGTTCCATGTCATTTGGTTGGACAATTGCACTCTCATCTTCCTCCAGGTTGATATGGGTTTGTGCGGGCAATTCTTCAAGGTGAGAAACTAATCGCGTTATCCTGGATGTCAATAGATGTACTTGATCTGCCATCCCGGATGTCAATAGTTGCACTTGATCCGCCATCGCTTGTATCTCCTATTGAAATCGATATGAATTAGCAGATAGTAATTCCATCATTTCTTCAAGAGACATACCTGACACGGAGGATGATTCCTGAAACTCTTGCTGTTGAAAATCCATTGGCCCGATCGTATAATTAAAATTAAAATTATCCCACCATCCTTTATCATACCTGTTTGGGTAAGAGTCATACCACATTTGAAATCGAGATAGAAAATCTCCAAAAGTATCAATTGGAGCACTTAGATTCTCTTGAAATACAGGGCATGTGTCGATTGAATAACCTGAGGCAAAATAAGTCCCACAATTTGCAACCGCCAATTGATCATTAGGAAAAACATGAGTCTCACAACCACATTCAGGAATAAAGCTTAGTCTATCATCAAAATACGGAATGTTAGCAGCCATAAACTACATAAAAAAAAGAAATAAATAAATAAATAATGAAAACAAGATGAACTCAAAAAGAAATAAATTAATCTGATACCAGTCCCCGGCAATGGCGCCAAAAATTGACGGGTTGTCAGCCTGTGCAATAATAAAAACTTGCTCAACTAAAGCTAATTTTTGTAAATAGTGGTAAGAAGGGTCGAATCCACAGGGATTGGAAGTAACTGTTTCTTTTCAAATCCACAGTAACAAAGCGGGTGTTTTTGTGCAGAAGATGACAATAAAAAAAATTCAAATAAAATCTAAGAAACTATTAAAAATTAAATAACAAGTTACTAAAATCAAATGAATGATAACTAAGGCTCTAGCCAAGAAATAACTTCAGCAATGGTGCACCTAATTGATCATTGATACAAAGCCAATTCCAATTATTTATTAATAAATAGGTTATAACTGTCAAACAAGCGATGACAGTCAACCCCTCCTTACTGTGTCGGTGATTAAGGTACGCCCACTAATCACTGCTCTAATCGAGAAATAATTCTAGGTACGCTCATAAGATTTAATTTCTCAATTGCCTTACGTATTATAGGACCCCTATTCTAATCAAATAACGTACTACCAGGGTTATTTTAAGTTAACCCGCGTATTCCTCTGGCACAAATCTAATCATACCAGTTGTCACTATTTCAAGGCAATTAAACAATTACGGATTTAATGCCCCAATTAACAATATACTACCCAATTAACTAATTATCCGGATCCAAGACAATCAATTAATTAAATAATCATAAGTACTGTAATCAAGGAATATGCGAATACCAATAAATAAAAGAAAAGATAAAATTAAATCGATCTCACAATTTTAGGCGAACCAAAGCTTCCGTTGTTCCTTGACTAGAGGGAAGAAATTAGTTCATATTTGATATGGAAAACCCATACAAAATTGAAGCAAAAGTTGCGGCCATCTTACGGCAACCACAAAGGACGAAAAGCCAACGTCTAAGAGAAATGCTACAGTGAATCGTTCAATTGTGCCTAATTGACATACGAGAGTTGAAGCTAAGCAAAAGCCAACGAAAGAAAAGTCAACCAAAAGCAACTCTAAGAGTAGTCCTCTCTGTTTTCTACTTTTTTTTCCTATCTAAAAACCTACTCTAATGCTTATTCTCCTATGTGGCGGCTCTCATGCCCCAAGAAGACTTCAGCCCTTAGGTTCTTTTTTCCTTGCTGTCTTCAGCAAAATTACCGAAAAGGGCTCGCATTTATTTGTTTCAAAAATGCCCCTGAATGCCTTCTATTTGAATTCTTTCCGGATGACTGTCAAATTGGCATTGGTTGTGGTATTTTCATTCTACTCCCTGAAATAAATGCAAATTACGAAAAGTGAATAGAATCTAATAATTAATCCACATCAGTTCAGGTAATAGGAAAAATTAATTATAAAATAAATGATAAAATTGCAACCTATCACATGCCAGTTGACGAACTAATGGAATTGATAGACCTCATTCTAGAAAATCTAGCGGATTTAACAACTGTCTATTTGGGTATTATTGATGATATGGATCCCCAAGTTAGTGCTCAATTCCAAGCCCTTGAAGCAAAACTAACACTCTTGAAAAACTTCATTCCCTTTGCCAAATTGCGAGGAACTGTAGATATTCCTGCATTGCTATTGGCTCACTTTGAAGTGGTGGCTTTGAACGCAGCACACCACTTTTACATGTGCTCTATTTGGGATGGTAAGGAGCGGCACAATCCTGAGTTCTGCTCCATGGTATATAAGCAACAACAGAAAATCACACCTATTGATTTTCAAGTCTTTGAGATTTATATGGAAGTTCTTACAGCTACAAGATCCTCAAAATTAGTGCATAATAGAATGATGGATAAGCAGATATTGAACAACTTCAATGATTCTCTCATAAGTTGTCTCTGGGAGCTGTTATGCTGCAGCTCTAGCTTTATGGATTCTTTGAAAGATGAAATGCGAATACTCTATGAAGGACTGAGGTTTTTGAGAAGCATTTTAAGGGAGCAGCAGGAGAAGATGGATGAACGAAACGAAAAAATTGGTGCTCTTCTTTGTGAGACAGACATTATAATTTGCTTGCCTTCTCTAAATAGAGTAAAGGAAGGAGAAGTTAGCTTCTCAGAATCCACAGAGGCCCTTGACTGTTATGATATGCTGGCTAATACCAACATCCATATCAAGCATTTTAAGGATCAGATCAGTGGCTCAATCATTATTGAAAGTCTTCCTTCCTTTCACAGCTTAAGAGCACCAGAAGTTAGCAAGACTTCTAGCTACATTCTATCAAAAGGTAAAATGCCAATAGCCCATGAAGTCATGGTTGGTCTTGATGATGAGGCAGCCAAAGTAATTGAACGACTTATATGGGGACCAGAACAGGTGGAAATTGTTCCCATTGTGGGAATGACTGGGCTTGGTAAGACGACTTTAGCCAAAAAAGTTTACAATGATAGTTCAGTAATCTGTAACTTCCACATTCGTCTTTGGTGCACTGTTTCTCAAGAATTTAACATGAAAAGCTTGTAAATACAAATTTTGTGTTCTGATGGAAAACGGTCAAGGATGGACAAAGAGCTTAAAAACTTGAATGAACATGAATTGCTTTACATGCTCTATCAAAGGCAGAAGACGAAGAGGTATCTTGTTGTTTTGATGATGCCTGGGCCATTAAGGTATGGAATGAGCTGAGAATTTCATTCCCTGATGAAAAGAAAAGAAGTAGAATCATCTTCACGAGTCGATCTTCTAATGTGGCTTCACAAGTTGAATATGGGGGGAAACCTCAGAATCTTCGTCCACTCAGTGAGAAAGAAAGTTTTGAATTACTACTGAAGAAGGTATTTGGAAAAGAAGATTGTCCTCAAGCATTGTGTGGAATTGCTATGAAGATTGCCAAGAAGTGTAGGGGATTGCCACTAGTAGTTGTTGTTGTTGTTGGAGTTCTAGCAACTATAGGGCATGATATTTTGGTTTGGGAAGAATTTGCTGAAAGTTTAACTTCAACCATGGTGTCTAGTACAGACCAGTGCAAGAAGTCATTGGAGCTTAGTTATGAGCATTTACCGTATCCCTTGAAGGCATGCTTGCTATATTTTGCTGCATTTCGAGAAGATGAAAAAATTGGTGCCAAGAAGTTGATGTGTCTATGGATTGCAGAAGGATTTGTAGAAATAATTGAAGGAAAGAGATCGGAGGTCATTGCAGAAGAATATCTGATGGACCTAATTGGTCGAAACTTAGTTATGGTTAGTAAAAGCAGATCCATTGGTGGAGTCAAAACTTGTTACATTCACGATTTGATATTTGGGTTCTGTAAGGGCGAGGCTAAAGAAAAGAAATTTCTTCAGGTCCTGCGAGGATATGATGAGCTCTCTACCTTTAATGAGCCTCCCAACCTACCTCGGTTGTCCATTTGCTCCAGTGGAGAAGATTTTATAAAGTCAAGGCTATTTTGTCCATATTTAGGTACTCTGCTATTCTTTGATGCTACTCCAGGAGATAAGTTTGAGTTGTTTAACATCTCATACTTTTTTGCATCTACAAACATCTTAAAGTTTTGAATTTAGAGGGCATTATGCTAAGGCTGAAGGAGCTTCCAGCTGAAGTTGAATCACTTCTTTGTTTGAGGTACTTAGCCCTTAGAGCTTGGAAAATGGAATTCATTCTACCATCTATAGCCAAGCTCTCACATTTGGAAACCTTTTGTCTATATTCTCACTAGATGGTTTTATTGCCTGATAGCATTTGGAACATGAAGAAGTTGAGGCATCTATATCTATATGTATTGCAGAAGGGGTTTTTAGCAGAGACCCTCTCAATAGTTTCTAAACTTCTCATTCTTTTTTCTAGATTTTTGTATTTATTTTAATACATAAAAAGTAGTGGGTTATAACTAACTCTATCACCAATCAAATTTAAAATTTAAAACATTCCCACTATCTACTTCATAAATCGTTTATACTTTGTTATTTATATTTTAAATCATTTTTACTCCTTAATTAAAGACAAATGCTCATTCGTATGTTATTTTAATACAATGTTACATTTTTAGAATTAAGAAATATTTATCCCCAAACTAACCTTATAATCACCCCTACAAATGAGCTTTGCAAATTACAATCACGTTTCACAAAAATCACAAATGTGCAACTAATGTAAAGTGCAATTAAATGTAAAGTTGAAGGGGTAAAGCACGCTAAATGTAAGTTTAAGGAATTTACTATATTTAACCCTAAAATAAATTCCAAGAACGGAACAAGTAGTGGGTTATAGATTTTTGTCTAGATTTCTGTATTTATTTTAATACATAAAAAGTATTGGATTATAACCTACTCTATCACCAATCAAATTTAAAATATAAAACTTTCCCATAATCTACTTCATAAATCATTAAATATATTTATACTTTAAATCCTTTTTATAATTTTGTATTTATTTATATTTTAAATCTTTTTTACTCCTTAATTAAAGACAAATGTTCATTCACATGCTATTTTAATACAATTTTAATTCGAAAGCATACAACATGATTAAGAAACAGCAGAACCAATTAGATTTTGACCCCAAAAAAAATTAGACCTAGATGCCACTAGCACATTGACGTAACTTGCAATGTCAATTAGGACTATTTAGCATTTTTTTTACAAGAAATTAGGGCACTGTAAAGGTTATTTAAGCAAACTTTACCTCATCGGTGATTTGAGTATCAAGTTATTGAATATACTACAAATCATATAATCATGCTCACATTTCCTCTACATTTTCCCCACGTTTTCCACTCCAATTAAAAGTCCTCCAATTTAAGAAATGTTTATCTCTTAAATAATCCTATAACCACTCCTAAAAATCCTATAATCATGCTCACGTTTTCCCTACATTTTCTCTTACTTTTCCACTCCAATTAAGAGCCCTCAAATTTAAGAATTCCACTCCAATTAAAAGTCCTCCAAAACATAGCATTCTCATTCAACTTTCTTGCGTACTCACTCCAATTAAGAGAACTTTCTTGCTTTTTTTTCCCAAAAACTTATTATCTTCTTCAAGTTTTTTATGGTATTCATCTTAGCCCTTAACATAATTTCACCATGGAACATGCCCGCCTACAAGCATTTCAACGACAGCTAAATTTCAAACTCGCAAGATTGCAAAGGAAGAAACATTTGTTTAGAAAATGAAACGTGTACTGCAACGATTCCACACAGCAGTTCGAAAAGTTTCAGTAACTTTGCGTTAACGAAAGAGAAATCTCACTCAAATTCGAAGGACAAAATCCCAACTACACCGATTTGAAGGTCATTTTTTCAAACAGTGTACATGCATTGTAATGACGTGGTCGACACTGTTGTTAGGTGATTAATTTTCATTTGTAGTATGCACTCCACAAAATTCAACAGAATTAATTAAATCACCAATTTTGGCCTTCGTACTAAAAGTTGATCTGTGTGAAGAGTGTTCGCACATTCATACAAGATTATCAAATCGAATGCATAATATTTATAAGTATTTCATTTTAACAATATTTAATTACATTCATTTTTATTCATACATCATTCATTTTCTAATATAAATTTCTATTATTTTTTCAGGATCTATCTTTTGAAAAATAGGTAATTTTTGAATAATATACATATTCCATCATATTTCAAACTATTGTTAGACAGATATTGCATTTTAATTGTATTGGTGCAGTTTTTTAACCTTTTTTAATTCACTCTTTTATTTTTATTTTTTCAATAATATCAGCACCGTGCGTAGCACGGGTATTCACACTAGTGTACATGTAAGACACCTCGTTGTTATTCGTCCGTCTTCCAACGACAATGTTGTTGAAAACCTCTCTACATTGCCCAATTTAGACACACTCTCTACTCTGCATCTTTATCTCGATAAAAGGGAGAGAACCTATTGAGAAGGATTCCCAACGTTCGCCGACTGAAAATTTTCGATTTGGGGGAACAAAACAGAACATGAGTCGACTAGAATGCCTAGAGTCACTCACCTTAGGGGGCTACAACCTCTTAGGTTCAGGGGAACATGTTGAGCTTTCTTTTCCCATGAATTTGAAAGAGTTGAGTCTTGAAGCTGTGGGTAGGAGTAGGCAAAAAATCCGATCCGATCCGAAAAATAAGATATTCGATCCGATTTTTCTTGGCGGGGCAGATGCGGGTCGGGTACCCGCAAAAACGGATACGGATCAGCAAAATAAAAATCCGCGGGTACCCGACCCGCAGGGTATATTATATAAATATTAAAAAATAAGGGTTCATTATATAATTTTATAATTTTTAATCTTAAGTGTAAATAAAGTGGTTCACAACCTCATATTTTAATCTCATATGATCCGCCTCTCCTTATCTTGTCTAAAAAAAGTGAATATTTTTTGTGAAACCTGAACCAAATGAATAAAGGGAAAATGCCGGTTTTCATCCCCAAACTTTGGGCACAAGACACAATTCGTCCCTCATCTTTCGGGCATGACACATTTGGTATCTGAATTAATAATTTTTGACCAAATGTCATCCTCAGACGGCAATTTCGCCAACCTTTAACAGACCATTGTCTTCACTTTCCCTTTTTCTTTCACTTCAACAACTTCTTCTGCAAATTTCCAAGACTAAGCTCCTACTGCAAATTTCTCTGAGAGTAAACCCCCTCTTCCAATTATAAATATATAATTATAATTATATAATACATATAAATATTACTTATACTAATATTTTATATAATTATAATGTATATTAGATATTAAATCTAATCATTATATAAACTTATATTCATAATAATAAATATAATTATAATTATCTAATTTATTAATATTATATACACATATATATTATAAGGGATAATTTCAGAAACCTCCCCTAAATTAGCTTATGGAAAAATGGAAAAATGGATAATTTATGGAGAAAAACCATAAAGAGCTGGTGTTTTATTGGAGAATTGGTTTTTTTTTTATCCGATAAATAAATTTATTTATGAAAAAATGGGTACTCTGTTCTTATAATAGATGAAAGCCATAAAGAGCTGAAGTTTTATTGGAAAACGAGTTTATTTTTATTTTATTCGATAAATAAATTTATTTATGAAAAAATGGGTACTCTGTTTTTATAATGGAGGAAAACCCTAAAGAGCTAGTCTTTTATGGAAAAGTGATACTTTATAGAAAGTGACCGCGATTTGGTTTATGAAATTATCCAAAAAAAAATTAGAACGAATTTGTTTATTTAATTAAATAATTATTATATATATATTTATATAATGCATTATATATTATAGTAATATTATTATAAACCGCTTTGCCATTCGAGTACTCTATGACCATGGACACAGTTATAATTTAATTTTTTGTCGAACCAATAGAACTGGTTTGAGTTACAAATCTGTTAGGCGGAAAGGACACCCAAGCCGTGAAATATAATCACGGATTGATGCTGATTCCTCTTTACTCTTTGTTCATGGCTTAAGGCCCTTGTTAGTAGTTTTATAAACTCAAATCAAAGATTCCATCAAACTAAAATCTCTATTGAAGTCATTTTACTATTTTCTTTTGAAAATAAAAACTAGCTATTGGCTTTTGGATTATAAGATTGATTTTTGGAGCATGCATATTGAACAACAATGCTTGAATTTTCAACAAAAAAGAAAAAAAAACAACGAAATAAAGCTAACGTAGATGACTAATTATAAATTATCATTCTCTTCTTCCATTTCACTTGAAAATGAAAGAAACTATTTTTGTGATAACAAAAATTTCTGTTCGACTTTAATTTTTTCCTTCCTTTTTTTTTGGCCCCTTATATGCTCTTTTTCTCTTGAAAATTCCAAGAAAGTCTTACCTTATGGAAAGCGAAAATCTTTTAAATTTTTTTTTTTAAAAAAAAAGGGTCTAGGTGTAGGGTCCCTTTCTTAGTGGACAATGCCGACACTGGTGCTTTTTACCTACGAAATGAGAGTGAAATAATTCATTCAAAAACCATAAAGTAATGAGTTAAAAAATTCTTTGCCTTTTCTCGTGATTCCAGCACTGTCACCACTATGATTGTTTGTTGAATAATTGAATATTCCACAAGAAAAATACTTGCTAGGCGAGATTTGTTAATATTTCTCCTTATGCTACTCTAAAATTTGAGAGTGAAATTGAGGAAGTGCCTTGCATTATAAGAGCTGGAGATGACCTCCACTTGCATAGAACCGATCTAATTGAGCTCATCTATAAGTAGATATTAATTATAATATTTTCCTTGAAGGAATTTAAAATAGATGATCAGTGTTAACGTTAAAAAGTATGTCTACATATCATAAGGTTTAGGAGTATTTTTTTTAATCAAACTACTTGATTTGATACTTTGATCAAACAACTTGAGCTCAGTCAGCCAATATTGAGACAGGAAATGGGGCAAGGACTGTCATCAGTATGAACATCCCTGAGCAGTTAAAGGCCATGATTTGGCCAAAAAATTTTGTGCGGTCCAGATAACATGTTGTGCATCGATTTTCACACCGTGTGTGGGGTCCGCAAAATTTCGTGCTAAAATTACACGTTGTACAAACAAAGTTACGTGCTGTTGAAAATAGCCAAAACCGTTGGGGACGGTTGCAACCGTCCGTACCCCTTGTCCATTGAGACAGTTTCGCTGCTAAAATGCTGGTTTCCGAGAGATTCGTTTGCAGTCTTACCGAAGAGATAAATACAACACTATAAATACCTTATTAATTCATTAGCTGTGTATAATATTATTAAATTTAACCACAAGAGAATATGAAAATGTTCTTCCGACATATATCAATTAGCCCAAAATTGTTCAGGTCCCCGAAAATCTGAATATAGTTGCTCACGCATATTAAAAATGGAGCAGGTTAATGAAATCTTCTCCCATCTAAAACATTGCCCCTTAAAAGGCTAAAGCTTGAATTAAGGAACAAGAAAAGGGACCGTCCAGTGGCCATTCTTGACCAGAACACTATCCGGTCTCCGTCAATCTATCGAATTCTGCACATGAATGTGGAAGAAAGACTAATGTTAAGAGTTGAATTGATTTTCAATAGCTGTAACAGTATATTATTGTATTAGCATGCATTTCAGTTCTGACTCTTGAGACTTCTGACACTAAGTACGTTTGATAAAACTGAAATATAAAATTTAAATTTATTAAATTATTAAATTATTAAGTATTAAATCTGATACATTTGAATATATATCATATTAAGTGAAAAATAAGTAATTTATTACTTATTTTTTATAATATATTTGCCAATAAAATTTAGTACTATTTAATTAATTCAGAAGTTTAATTTTTTATTATCAAATATGTTTGAACATGTTAAAATCTAAATCTATTAAATTTAAGTATTAAATTGAATTATTAAATAGGACCAAAATCTCAATCAACTCGTGGAAGTTTTCAACGAAAATAATAATAATTGATATCAAACATTTAAAAATATGGGTATGCCTCAGCCATGAACCCCTGTGTTAAAAGGCAAGGAAAGGGAGGGTTCTCTAGCCGTGCTTGACCCGAAGAACAGCCAGTCCCCTTCTCTCATTTTCCAATGGACACCCTCACTGTTGAAGAAAGAGTAATGAGAAGACTTTCAATTAATTTCCAATGGCTCAAGTAACACTGAAATGGGCAAATACTTGTGTCTGGATAGGAGATTATTTCGAATGATTTTTTTTAAAAATATTGTATCAGTTTTTTTATATAATATATATGAGATAAAAAGATAATTGAAAAATATGTTTATAATACAAGTAAATAAATTAGTATAAATAATTAGCGCGCAATTAAGTCCTGACTCTTGAAAAGAAGTACTGCTGCTAATTAGTAGAATTCTTTACTTCTTTAATCCAATCATTTTCTTCGACCATTGTATATTGGTAACATTAATGCACTCATTAATTTTGAACGTTATCATTTTACTCTTTATAGTTATTATCTTAGTGTTTATATTTATTATGATTAGGACTCTCAATGGTGTCAGGCCACTTGACCTCGGCTAGTTCGGCCCAAAAAAATCCGATGAACTCGACCTTTCACTGAGCCGATTTAAGTTTGACCCTAAAAATTGCACCCGATTTAAATATGAGCCGAGTTTAGACCACATTAGGCTCAAATCCAATATGGGTCCAGCCCTTAAATTAGCTATATATATAATATAATTATATATCCAAAAATATTATTACTAAATATTAAATATATACAAATTACAAAACACAAAAATACATTTGAAGACTTCTCTACTAACTTTCTTGAGAGCCGATATTGATATTGCATGACTAAAAGTCTAACTTTTCTTATTGGTTGAGTAAATCTTTTGGTTGATTTATTTTTGGTCTAGTAACATAAATCATCAAGCATGTTTGGATTTAAGTTACAAAGGTATGAAGAAGTTCCAACTTTTGAAAATGTATTGGCTTATGACCGCATATTTTATTACTATTTTTCATATACTTTGAACGAATTAGATATAAATATTGTTGAAAAATTCTTGATTTATGTACTTTTTAAGAACTATTACTTGTTCATGTTTAGTTTAATGTTATAGTCTTGTGAATATTAAATTAGTTTTACAACTCAATAGTTTTGGTAATTATATAAGAAAATTGAGGAGCAATAATTGAACTTGAACTAAGCCTGAATAAGGCTCAAAATCGGAATATTCTATGAGTTGAGTATAATCATCACATTTATTAACCCGAAGTTTGAAAGTGTTACAAATTAAATGAGTTGAATCTGAACTTATGAAAACCCAACTCATATGGCCTGATTGACAAGTAGGGATGGCAACGGGGCGGGGTTGGGGCAGGGGATCCCTCCCCCATCCCCCGCCCCGCTGCCTACAAATTCCCCCCGCCCCCGCCCCCGCCCCATCCCCCGTCCCGCCCCGCTTCCCCCGCTGGTGTCCCCGCGGGGCTAATAAAAATTTGTTATATAATTTTATTATGGTTACATTTTAGCAAATAATCAAGAACTAAAATATCAACACATCATCAAATTATTATTTATTGTAATTTTACAATTGAAACTTATAAAAACAATCAAACAAAATTATTTGAATACAATCCAACATGATGAAATAAATATAACTAAAGTAGTCAAGTTTTCACTTTTGGTACAAATACAATCACTAATTCATCATTGTGCTTGTGCTTTTTTTAAGAAAAAAATGTTATTGTATTAAGTGTAATTAGGGATTTAGTATAAATGTATTAGTAAATTTAGTATAATCAATTAATAATTTATATTAGTACACATATATAATTATTAGTATAATTAATAATATCAATTATATTATATATACTAATAGACATCATATAATACATATAACTAATAATATCATTATCATAAGTTTGTAAATAATTAAATTATATATTATATATATAATTATATACCTACATATATTTTATATATTTATTTTTTAAAAGCGGGTAGCGGGGACGGGGAATGGGGCGGGGGTACACTCCCCCGCCCCCCGCCCCGTTTCTAAGCCGGAGGAAAAAATTCCCCCCGTCCCCGCACCATCCCCCGCCCCAACCCCTTCCCCATTAGCCCCCCGCGGGGCGGGTGCCCGAGGTCACCCGCCCCCATTGCCATCCCTATTGACAAGCCTAATTATGATAATACATATATTTTATAATACAATTGATGCTATTAATTGTAGAAATCTCAAATTCTCTGCTTCCAAAATTTCAAGAGTTAAAGCCCTCAAATTTTTTTCCTTCAACTCTTTACTTTGTTGGTCACGGTTATTAATCTCCTAGATCAATGGTCATGATTATTAATAGAAGGGAATTAGGAGAGAAAGTGGTCAAATTTTTAGTGATTTGCTCAAGAAAGAAAACAATTGAAGAAAATTGGGGAGCTAGCTCGAAGATTCATGCTAAAAGAAAAATATGAAAAGAAAAACCAAATAAATCTATATTTGTACTTATATCCATACCCTCTATAAAAGTCTCTTGGATCATTTATATTTTAATGTTTCTTTATTTTTTTATCTTCGTCAAATTCCCACATTAAATAAGATAACGTTAAACTGTAATGTTTAGTAATTGAAATACTCATTTTTTTCAAATAATATTTCGATTGCATCATAAATATATTTTTCAATCCACTTTTTTATATTTCTAATCACGTTTTTATCTTACATACATAACATCATAAACAATATTATAATAATTATTCCAAATAATATTTCAAATAATACTCTATTCATATTTCAAACATGGATGAATTAAAATACTCAACCCTTACTCCACATCTGCTATCAAAACAAGGCTTCTTAATTACGAAGTTTAACAAATTAAACTGTGGATAGTCGATTTTTTCCTACTCACTGATTGGCTCGTGACAAGAAGTGGAATTATTGCAAAAATAGGGGCTTACAATAATTGGAAAAGGAGCAGGAACGGTTACGTTATTCTAGGTTCATGGTTAAGATTTGATAAAAAAAATATACGGTACAGATTGTATCTTATATATTATTTTTCACACTATATGTAAGACTTATAAAATTTTATTCTATAATTACATATTATTGAAAATAAGTTACACCGTATTCATACAGAGTTACACGTTGTGCATTTTACACAAAACCTTCACGCCCTGCCCCCTGTCTGTGGAGCCGGGACCCCATTGTGTGGAAATGGATAACAATAATTCCCAATAATTCTATGAAACCGGCCCACTACTTATCAAAGGTTCAGAAGCACCGAGCCCACCACTCGCATATGTCTGCTAATACAACTTATATTCCACTTTATATTCCTCTCTATTATAAACGTATAATAGAGAGGGACTGATCCGTCTGGACCATTCTTTGTAGGGATTAATCTTACCTTTAATTTAGTTATTCTACATGCTTTGGACCGTAAAATCATCGAAGTGTCTCAAATCCCCTAAACTACTACAGTTATTGTGAATGAAAGTCGACTAAAACAGAGCCTTTTCCTCGTACGAACAAATCATAAATTGATCGTGGAGTCTTTACTCTGGATTTAAGATCTACAAGGGTCTCGTTCTGTTATCAATTGGCTGAACGTGGGTTTTTTGTGGGTCCTTCTTAAATTGCTTTCGGACCGTTTAGCTGATAACTCCTGTGTGTTTAGTTTAATTTATAAGTGTGTGTGTATTAATTTCCGATTGTGGAAAAAGAGAAGCTAGCATACAGCTCCATGTTATTCCTAAACTTGCACGAATAGTGTGTGAAACCATACTACTCCCTCCGTCCCACTTTGTTAGTCTTGATTTTTTTTTCACACAGATTAAGAAAGTGTAATTAATTTGGTTGGAAACATAAATTTAGATTAATAATTTCCTAAAATACCCTTACGCTAATCACGAAGAGTGCCAATTAATATCAGTTACAGCTAATGGGTTAGTATTGGAAAAGCTCAATGTATTCAATGTAGTGGGTTAGTATTTAAAAACAATGTATTAATAACAAGATATTTAATAAGGGTATTTTAGATAATTTGAAAGATTACTACATTTCTTAATAGGAAAGTGGACTATAATTTGGGACAGACGAAAAAAGAAAACAAGACTATCAAAGTGGGACGGAGGGAGTACTATTTTGAAAGAATTAGCGTGCAAAACGGTAGAATTAACTACTTTGTTTTGGCAGTTCAAGCTTTCAAGGCCTGGCTCAGTTGTACTTATTTATATACAACTGAAAGAATCCATTAAACTAAAACCTCTAATGTCATTTTACTTTTTCCAAAGCAACAAAAATGAAAATTGTTATTTCATAGAATTTATGTATGTAATAATAGGATGTGGCTATATGGAGTAAAAATGCTTAAATTTTTCAAAGAAACAATCAATTTATAAAGATTAGGGTAAAACAAGTCTGAATTGAGCAATTGGTTAAATTTTTACGCTTTTTCAGTGTGGGTGCAGGGACCTTTGCTAATGGAAAATACCAGAGTGGTCCTTCTCAACTCCAATATGAGTATGAAATAGTCCAAAAATAATAAACTTGTCAATGAAAACATCTTTAATCTACTAAACACCAGATGACTTTATGATAATTCCAACATTTTCTCTTTTGCCTTGCTGATCTTTTGTTTCTTACTCTGTTTGTTTGTTAAACAATTGAGTATCTAATTTCTTTTCTTCACTACCCTACAAAAAAATAATAATATAAAATAAAATGAAAGAAGAGTAAATTTGATGCAAGAAAGACTTGTTGGCCCTGGGGTGAGATTTGTTTCTCCTTTACCTGTACTAATATTTGAGAGTGACATTGAGGAAAATCCCTGCATAAGAGTAGACAAGTATTTGAGGCTGAGATCCTTCGAATTTTTTTCAGAGTACAAAATTAATGTGTTTGTAATACAACATTGGTTATCGAAATGACCCCAATAGAAAATGTTTCAAGAATGCATTTTTTCTGTGAAAAGAAGTACTACTACTGATTAGTAGAAATTTTCACTTCTTTAATCCAATCATCTTCTTTGACCGTTGTACGTAACATTAATGCACTCCGGTAACATTATTAATTTTGCAAGTTATCATTTTACTGTTTATATTTATTATTTTAGAGTTTTACATTTATTATTTTAATGCATATCCTTATACTATATAAGAATGACTGTAGGGCAAAGATTTCAACCGCAAGGATAGGGCTATTTTGGGAATATGAGAGTATTTGAAGTGTAATTTGAGTATTGAATATGAATCATTATAACTGATTTGGTTTTTTTTATAATTACTTAAATGTCCTTTCAGACATTTAAAGCTATGGGTAAGTTTAACATGTGACAATATTCGATATCCAATTAAATATTCTGTACAATTGAATTCAGCTTGTGTTTTAGTGGAATTATATAAAAATCCTTTTAATCATTTAATTGTATTAACATCTAAGTCTCTTAATTTCTTAAAACCTTTCTCAACAGTTATTTGCAAACTTATGATATATAGATGTTAAGGCACAATTAATGCTGATTAGTAGAGAAGTTTGGTTTCTTGGCCGTTACCATAGTAACCCCTATCTATTCAAATTAATTTCATTTACCTATAACTTTGTTCCACTACAATCATGTAGTATATTAAATTCAGATGTTGCTATATTAGCTACTACTCTTTCCCATTTTGCAACATCTTTCTCAATAGGTTTGTTTTCTTTAGCTAATCTACTTTTTTGGTTGTAAGAAATTTGTAATCTTGCAAGGTGTATGTGCAATACTTTTTTTAGTGTTTTAATTCAATTGCCCATGTTAGATAGACTTGATAGGGAGGAGATCACATTTGTTAATTGTTATTTGTGGTTTAGAATAAGTTTGTCATCATAAATTTTTTCATTAATAGATTGCATCTACTTCTTTTGTTGTTTTAACTATTAGTTACGGTAATTTTCAAATCATTTGCTACTTTTTTTATGATTCCATTTAGGCAATTTTTCACTTCATTTGATTTGCTAATATGTTTAACTATCTACTTAAAACTATTTGGCTGCAAATCTAAAGTATGTACTTCATTACTTTTAATCGTTTTCTTAAATTGAGTGGATTAAGATGTTTTAGTACTTTTTTTGAGGTAATTATTCATCTAGATTAGCGTGTTAGTTATTGTATATCTTTGCAACTAGATAAAAAACTGATATTTTGTTATTGTAACCCCTATCGAGAAGGAGGTGCTTTGCTATATGTCCTAAATTATATAATAAATCATAATTGATTGATTTGTCAATGTGAAACTTTCATGATGATATGTTCTTGGAATCAATATAAATCAAAGAATTTGGCTTGTAAGAACCGAAATTTCACTAGCAATGATTTCTTCAAGTATGCTAATTTTTCAAATCTCACTTATATGATAAGATAATGAGATAGATTGCCCTCATATCAAGATCAAATTCAAACTAAACGACAAAATTTAACATTCCCAAAATGCATGAGCAGATATAAGTAGATCTTTTATTCTATTAGATTAGACGCAAAGTAATTAATCATATTTTATAATTATATTTTATTGCATATTATATTTTTTGACTCAATATGTAATTTATGATTTTTCTGTTTAATATCACATAATAAAATTGTCATACTTCAATTCTTATACTACAAAATACTAAATAATAATTATTAACTATCTTTACTTATAGGTACTAAACTCCCGTGCATGGCGCCGGCTTTTTCCCCTAGTATTTTATGATATAATTGACACTAGTAATTGCAGACATCCCCAATTCTTTGCTTCCACAATACCAAGGGTTGAAGAAGCCCTCAATTTTTTTTCTCATACTTTTTACTTTGTTGGCCATGGTTATTAATCTCCAAGATCAATGGTCATGATTATTAATACGAGATAATTAGAAGAGAAAGTGATCAAATTTAGTGGTTTGCTGAAGATAGAAAACAATGGAAGAAAATTAGAGAGCTAGCTTGAAGGTTCATTATATTTTGATCATTTATATTGTGACGTGTCTTGGATCATTTATATTTTGATGTCTCTTTGTTTTCTGTTCTTCCTAATTATAAAGTTTAACATATTAAACTGTGGATGCTTGAAGCAAAAAAAAAAAACATATTAAAACAGGGACGCGCTATAAGAGAAGGGGCGCCATTGTGTGGGAATGGAATACAATCATTCCCAATAATTCTTTGAAATCGGACCCACTACTTTATTGAGGCAATAATTAGATGTATAATAGAGAGGGGGCTGCTCCGTCTGGACCACTCTTGCTTTGGACAATAAAATCATCAAAGAGTCTTAAATCACTGCTGTTATTGTCTTAAAACATAGGCTTTTATGTGATCCCTAATATCAAATTTCCCTAATAAAATGTTGATGACAGAGTAAACTAATCTTGTTTATCAATTTCCTCCATTTGTAATTAGTTCAAGATAAATTTGGATTTTGGGTGCCTAGCTCCAATTCCACCTAGTTGAATAATTGATTATCATTGCCTGGGGTCCACCTTGATGCCAATTCCACCTAGTTGAATGGTTGGTTGTCTCAATACTCTTCTTCACCTTCTCACCAGAAACAAATAAGCAATTTTCAGGAAAGAAATACTTTGCTAGCTCTGCAGTTAGTGACATTTGTTTCTCTCTTAAAATTTGAGAGTGAAACTGACGAAAATCCCTCCAAAAGAGATGGAGATGGCCTCCACTTGCAGCATCGATCGTGTCTTACTTGATCTAGAGTCGCTCCGGAACAGCTCCGGAATATCCCTTTATCTTCTTTACGATGTTCGTGAAGCAATCAAACACATGAAATTTCTCCAAACATTTCTTATGTGTGCTAGAAAGTGGAGCCAAAGCAATGATTTGTACTTGCAATCTGACAATGTTGTGAAGAGGGTAAGTCTTCCATCTTTCTTATCTTGTATCGAAGATACCTTTCACAAATATGAGGAGGATATTCACTCTCTTTCCCGTGATAAGATATATGTAGTGTTCCGCGAAATTAGGAAACAGATCATATTATTCAAGCAAGAAATCATCCAAATTTACTTTGCTTTGGCAACTTTGGCAAGCAACAGGTCATTTCAATCAAATTCTTGTATGACAGATGATGAACTGTTGGAATTCATAGACCTCATCCTGCAAAATCTAGCAGATTTGACAAATGACGATTTGAATTGGAAAATTACTAAATCGTCCATTTATGCTGCTTTGAGTGCTCAAGTCCAAGATCTTGAAGCAAAGCTGACATTCTTGAAAAGCTCCATTCCCTTTGCCAAAATGCGAGGAACCGCAGATATTCCTGCCTTGCTATTGGCTCACTTTGAAGTGGTGGCTTTGACCGCAGCACGCCTCTCTTACATGTGTTCTTTTTGGGATGATGATGACGAAAATCAAAATCCTGGGTTCTACTCCAGAAGAACTTGCAGCTTCAAACTCCTCAGCATGAGAGCGGTTGATTTTCATGTCTACGAGATTTATAAGGAAGTACTTGCAGCTTCAAACTCCTCAGCATCATTACATACAGCAGTGATGGATGGGCGGATATTGAACAACTTCAACGATTCTCTGATAGGACGTCTCTGGGAGTTGTTATGCTGCAGCACTAGCTTTGTGGATTCTATGAAAGATGAAATGCAAACACTCTATGCAGAACTGAGGTTTTTGAGAAGCATTTTAAGGGAGCATCATGCGATGATGGATGAACAAAATGAAAAAATTGGAGCTCTCCTTGGTGAGGCAGGCATTATAATATTCTCGCCCACTCTGAGCAGAGTGATAGAAGGAGAAGTTAGCTTCTCAGGATCCACCCAGGTTCTTGATTTTTGTGATCTGCTGGCCAATATCAAGCATTTTAAGGATCAGATCAGTGGCTCAAGTACTATAGAGAGTCTTCCTAATTCCTCTCATAGCTTAAGAGCACCAGAAGTTAGCCAGACTTCCAGCCGCATGCTATCAAAAGGTAAAATGCCAATGGACCATGAAGTCATGGTTGGTCTTGATGATAAGGGAGAACAAGGAATTGAACCACTTATCAAGCATTTTGAGGATCAGCTCAGTGTCTCAAGTACTATACAGAGTCTTCCTAATTCCTCTCATAGCTTAAGAGCACCAGAAGTTAGCCAGACTTCCAGCCGCATGCTATCAAAAGGTAAAATGCCAATAGCTCGTGAAATCATGGTTGGTCTTGATGATGAGGCAGCAAAAGTAATTGAACGACTTATATGGGGATCAGAACAGGTGGAAATTGTTCCCATTGTGGGAATGGCTGGGCTTGGTAAGACGACTTTAGCCAAAAAAGTTTACAATAATATTTCAGTAACCTGTCACTTCCACATTCGTCTTTGGTGCACTGTTTCTCAAGAATTTAACATGAAAAGCTTGTTAATACAAATTTTGTGCTCTAATGGAAAACAGTCGAGGATGGATGAAGAGCTTAAAAAATTGAATGAACATGCGTTGCTTGAAAAGCTCCGTCAAAGGCTATTGAAGAATCGGTATCTTCTTGTTTTTGATGATGTCTGGGACATTGAGGTATGGAATGAGCTGAGAACTGCATTCCCCAATGACAAGAATGGAAGTAGAATCATCTTTACGAGTCGATTTTCTAATGTAGCTTCAGATTCAAAGGTTCAATATGGTGGAGAACCTCACTATCTTCACCCACTCAGTGAGAAAGAAAGTTTCGAATTGCTGCAGAAGAAGGTGTTTGGAGAAGAAGAAGAATGTCCTCAAGCATTGCATGAATTGGGAATGGAGATTGCCAAAAAGTGCAGGGGATTGCCACTTGCACTCGTTGTTGTAGCTGGAGTCCTGGCAACTATAGAGCATGATATTTGTGTTTGGGAAGAATTTGCTGAAAGTTTTACTTTGACCATGGTGTCTGGTGCAGACCAGTGCAAGAAGTCCTTGGAGCTCAGTTTCGAGCATTTACCATACCACTTGAAGGAATGCTTGCTGTATTTTGCTGCATTTCGAGAAGATGAAAAAATTGGTGCCAAGAAGTTGATGTGTCTATGGATTGCAGAAGGATTTGTGGAAATAATTGAAGGAGAGAAATCAGAGGATGTTGCAGAAAAATATCTGATGGACCTAATTGGCCGAAACCTAGTTATGGTAGGTAAGAACAGATCCATTGGTGGAGTGAAAACTTGTTACATTCACGATTTGATATTTGAGTTCTGTAAGGGCAAGGCGAAAGAAAAGAAATTCCTTCAGGTCCTGCGAGGATATGATGAGCTTTCTACCTTTAATGAGCCTCCCAACCTACCTCGGTTGTCCATTTGCTCCAGTGGCAAAGATTTTATGAAGTCAAAGCTATTTTGTCCATGTTTAAGTACTCTGCTATTCTTTGATGCTACTCCAGGATATAATAAGTTGAAGTTGCTTAATATCTCCTTCCTTTTTTGCATCTACAAACATCTTAAAGTTTTGAATTTAGAGGGCATTAACCTAATGTTGAAGGAGCTTCCAGCTGAAGTTGAATCACTTCTTTGTTTGAGGTACTTAGCCCTTAGAGCTTCGGAAATGGAATTCATTCCACCATCTATAGCCAAGCTCTCACATTTGGAAACCTTTAGTCTAAATTCTGATGAGACGGTTTCATTGCCAGATAGCATCTGGAACATGAAGAAGTTGAGGCATGTACATGTAGAGAATGGCGTCGTTATTCCTTTCTCTTCCAATGACAACGTTGTTGAAAACCTCTCTAATTTAGACACACTGTCTACTCTGGAGCTTTATCTTGATAAAGAGGGAGAGAACCTGTTGAGAAGGATTCCCAACGTTCGCCAACTTAAAATTTTGAATTGTGGGAAACAAAATAGAGTATGCTGCAACATGAGTCGACTAGAATGCCTAGAGTCACTCGGCTTAGGGGACTACGGCTTCTTAGGTTCACGGGAACATGTTGAGCTTTCTTTTCCGACGAATTTGAAGAAGTTGTGTCTTTACCGTCTGGGTCTTCCTTGTAGAAAAATGTCATTGATTGAACAACTACCCAATCTTGAAGTCCTCAAATTAAGAGAGGAGGCAATGGACGGCCAAAGATGGGAGCTGATGGAAGGAGGATTCCCTAAACTCAAGGTCTTGACTTTGGAATACGAAAGGATTGAGAAGTGGATAGAGGCAGACCCTGACAGTTATGATTACTTCCCGTGTCTTCAGCGATTAAAACTCTTCGGAATTTTTAATTTGAAAATGATGCCTGCTTGTTTAGGGAGTACACCAACTCTTGAAACAATTCAGGTGGCGCATTGTGGATATGGCGTCAAATCTTTAGTATGGAAAATTGAAGAAGCACAGGAAGATAATTATGGAGATGTGAATCTGAAGATCATCATCATAGATTGAAGGGCATCAGCTGGTGCAATATCTGGTAATTTTTTTTTTTTTTGTCATCACCATCATAGAAATAATCATGCTTTTCATTTTTAAACAAGTGTAATTTATATTTACCGTTTGGTAGCTTTTTTGTACTTCAGTAGTTGCCTGTAATGCATGCACAAGCGCATTGAAATTGATGAACAAACAACTAATTATTAATTGCTCTATTTTTTTTTTCCTTAATGATATCATTAGGGAGTGCATGCTACGGTGGTTTTTCCTCTTCAGATTGTAATTGGTTATCTGTGCGGTCTGGTTTTCTATGATACTTTTGTGGAAGATGAAGGTAAAAGTTGGAAAGGATCCATGGCTCTTTTCTTGTCAAGATATGGTGGAAACAATCAATGAGATTATTCAGATATTTTGTTGTTGGCCTATTTTGTGTAATTTCGTTTTGCTGAATTTAATGATGGTTTTGTGCTATTTCTTTTCAAACATGTGTCAATTTGCCGTCAAGGAACTTTGTTATCATTTTGATAGAATTGATTAACAATTTATGTTTGAGCTCATGATTCTTGGAAGAATATGATAGCCCAATTTGGAAACCTCTGTGATCATCTCTTTTCTGCTCAATCTTAGGTTTGGATTTAGGATATCCAACTTTGAGATTTGCTAAATTTTCAGGATCATATTTTACTTCTTTAAATTGGAGAATTTTTGCAAAAGAATGTTTTTAACTTGGTTTTTCTGCTGCTTGAGCTAATTGCTCGAAAGGGCATTAGCTCCAAGGAGCTTTAAAGGTGATATGTTTGTATGAATATTTAATTTTCCATTTTTGAATTCAACACCATATGTTTTAGATGATATATAGAGTTACGGATAAAATACCCAGATTGGAGAGAAAACGAGTATAAATTTCACAATTGTACAATGGGTCAATGCCTTTATTTATACGCTATGTCAAGTGAACCTAGACAACTAGTACAATGAATTTTGGGCTAATTAACATATAATCAAAAGAAAAAAAATGAGATTTGGAGATTTTCATAGTTTTTTTTTTTTAAAAAAAAAAAAAGAGCAGCTAACTAAATTCTTCGTGATGCGAAGAACCAAAAAAGTAATCTCACTCTTTCTAAATACATGAATGAAATTTAATTGGATAAAATAGGAATCACATTTTGCCAACATCGGGCCTAAAACAAA
Organism: Coffea canephora; assembly: GCA_036785865.1. Lineage (NCBI taxonomy): Eukaryota > Viridiplantae > Streptophyta > Magnoliopsida > Gentianales > Rubiaceae > Coffea > Coffea canephora. The sequence continues at coordinate 14,102,330 of CM071915.1, forward strand.
GGAAACACATAAACGATTAATCGTTGAAACTACCAAAACAAATAGGAAATAGGGTTCTACGGCGTTCTAAAAAACTGGGCTCTTCGGGACGATGCGTAAGCCCATATGCTCCTCTCAAGCTGAAAAATAGAAATGTTTATGAGACATTTTGGACTCTCTCTCACCTCAACCCACATTATATTGATCTTGTAAGGCCCACATTTTAGCAACTGTTTCACGTATGCATTTATCTAGTTTCTAATCGATTTGTTCTGAATACTTGTGATGATTTGATGAGAATGGACTTAAACTCGTAATCTACTTTTGCTTCTCTTTAGGGTAAATTCGCCACCTATTTATTGCGAATCAATGGACAAATTCTCTTTACTACTACTTGATAACACTTTGTGCTTAGTATATCAAGACCATAAATGAGTATGTTAACTTTTTACAGAACTTCCAAAGGTTGAGATTTTGATTTTTTACAGCAAATCATGTCTCAATTAGTCTTTTAGAGGTTAGGGATATTAACTGTCAGTTAATAATCCTTTCAAGTCATGCCCCACTTTCATCACACATTCTGGCTAAGGCTTAGTTAACTTTAACCAAATGAGAAAGTAAGGGTAACAGGTAACGCCAATGTGGTTCTACTTGCAAAAACTAGGACACGCGCAAGCTGCAAGTCTTACCTAACGAAAAATGAATAAATTTGTAAGACATGTCAGATTGGCCCTTCTCACTATGAAATGATTAATCATCTAATTGTGAATCTACAATACAAAATATGATAGAATCTGTTGACCTCACTTTAGACGGATTTGGCTCCTCTCTAGTGAGTTCTTTCTTCATTTTGTACAATGCATGTTTAGATGTATGACACACGTCTTCAGTTACTAAGAAGGGACATGATCAATTTAAATTTGACTAATCCTAATTATTGTTAATAAATGAATATACGTGTCATACATCTAGATGAATACTGCGGAAAATGGAGAGAGAATCAATTAAAGATGAGCCAAGTCCCACTTTAGATTGGTTTTCAATTTTGGCGCTTGTTTTATTCCGTGGATCTTTCCAATACAAAATATGGTTACTCTTGGTTTGTGAGGGTATTACTATTATTTAGAGTGAAATTGCTCTGGTAAGAGCATAATTATTTTGGCAATATAGCTAACCATTTTCTATACTTTGCTACCAAGACGTACTATCGATAAGGTTTTGTTAAACAAATGATTTATATGTTTTTTTGGAGGAGAAAATTGATAGCAATATGAAATTTAAATAGTTAAATTTCTATTCTTTTTAACTAATTTTAAAAAATTATCTTAGTACGTATTCCTAAAACAAATGCCCACTATGTGCAACGCTTATGCTCCTATGCTAATTTCATCAAAATAGATCTTATAAAAATTTCTTATAAATTTTAGTTATAAACTTAACAATTTTCATTTGAAGTCTAAAAACACCATGTAACATAATTGTTATAGGCTTTTCAATGGTATTTTGTTATATATGTGACCAAAAGTGTATTCATGACATCCTTCTTCAACATTTTTACTCTAACCTAGTCTTTTTTTTTTCGGAGGCAATAATTATTATATAATCTATTTTATGCTAGTTTTTTTACTCTATGTTTGGATTGTAAATTATTTGAGATAATTTTGTAAAAAAACACTGTAGCATTTTTTCGATTTGATGTATGTAAGATAAAAAGATGATTGAAAAATGTGTTGATGATGCAAGCAAATCAGTGTGTATAAATAAGGTGTAAATAAAGTGAAATAGAAGACAATCCAAACACTTTATCTCAAATACATTTTTCAATTACTTTTTTGATGCATACATTAAACTGCTATAATACATTTTTCAAGAAAAAAACCCCAAAAAAATAGAAATCCGAACATAACTATTTCGTATATTACAATTCTTTCAAGAGCATTTGATACACTAAAATTCTCATTATGTAACAAGCCACATTGTGATACATTTCAAATTCTCTAGAGGCAGAAAACTATGATGTGATTTCTAAAGAAAATGTAGGAAGAACCAGTCTTGGTTCCTCGTATGACAAAACAATTTCATTATTAATTCCCCATATTGCATCTTTACCATACATGATTCTTTAAGGTATAAATAATTTAACTTCAGTCCTTTGCCTTTTAAAATTTTAAATTCGGTCCTTATCTTTATGAAATTTGCACTTCAAGTCCACTCCTCCAACAACCAACATGCCTTTCAAGAGTATAATGTTAGAAATAAGAGGGATCAAATATGTCAAGAAAAATTAAGAATTGAAGATCTAAATGAGAAGTATGCAATTCTTAAGGAAGAAAATATTATCTAAAGTGAAACATACTAGGCTATAGTAAGACTGGCCAAGCATACATAGGACTAAAAACTGCAATTTTTGCTCGTACTCTATCCATCAATATGTTCTTTACCCTTTGCGCTTAGAATAAAGCTTGATAGTTGATACATGATTTTTATATATTTCAACTCGTTTATTGAAGTAAAGCTTTAACTTTCATTTTGTTTCATACTAGCAATTATCGAGTATCTTAATTAACTCAATTGTAGATATTTGAATGTAGATATTAAGAGAAAGTTGAAAACACATTTCGCTTTTAGAGAAAATGAGGAACTTACTTTGCTACATTAGCCCAGTGAACTCAAAAAAGATTTTACAACATATGACCATCATTTTTTGGTGTATAAAATGTACAAACGAATATTTCTAGTTTAAAGTCTTCGTTTAAATAGAATTAATATTCTTATGGAAGAAATAGCAAGAGAAGTTAGACATTCAAATTAGATAGAAGTGTATAATGTGAACAAGCATATTGATTATAACATATTTGTGCATTTTTCCTAAGCTTCATTAATACTTTCATACCCTTTTAGATTCATTCTTAGATCCATGTACCTCTCGGATTCATACCCTTTTAGATTCATTCTTAGATTCATGTATCTCTTGGAATTTACTAGTTCTTTCATGTAACTTCTAAATTCATGTACTTTGTAATAATGAATGGTACTTGTATCTATACTCTTGTGTTCCTATAAATAGAGGATTTGGATTTTCTATTTAGGAGTAAATTCTAATTTTATTCTTCCTTTTTACATGTATTTTTATTCTTTTCGGATTACACTTTGGTTCCAAGTAATCCATTACAAGGTCAAAATCTTGATTTGTAAATACACGCAATCGATGCTAGTCGTTGTTCTATATTGGAAAGTGACCGCTTAGTGAACCATATTGCACCGTGGAAATGTTCCTATGGGAGTAAGATCACTTTTACGAGTAACAGGATATCCTACATTTCGACTTTCTAGTTGTCAATTATTCTATTTCTTTGAATTTTTTTTCGTATATCAGAGTACTTGCATTCTAACAATTTGGTCCTATAAATTCTAAACAAATGCACTTAAGCCTCGAATTATTAAAATTCCATTAGTATGCTCCCATAACATTTTTTGATGGACCATAAATTTTAAAGCATAGAAACCATATGATAAACCAATTGTTGGTAATCTACACAAGGAATCTTATGAAGTTCCACATTTCACATAGTGATTTTGAAGAGTGCCCTATATATAGGACCACAAGGTCAATACTATAAACAAAGCCAAATCGATGTGAACAAAAGATCATGGAATAAGTGACCACGTTAAGGAGCATGTAGCCAATTATCCAATTACCCAATGGTTTACCTTTATAAATATAGGATACCAATGGATAATAGTTAAAACACATTCACAGATTTGGTATTTTAAATAATGAGATTATGCTATTCCTTTCCCTTTTAGACCAATCCTTTTGGCTATTGTGCTTTTCGATAAAAAAGTTTCATTAATTTTTTGTGGAAATACAAAAAAAAAAAAATTAATTGTGTATAAATAAAAAAAAATTACTAATTTAATTATTGGCACTTTGCTTATACGTTGGAGGACTGTCATAAAGAACTGATATTTTATGGTAATATGGACACTTTGTGCAGCATACTCGTAAATAGGTAGTAATTTATGAATAAATGGGTATAACATATTAAACCCACTTATTCGCCATTTACTCTGATTTTATCCAATAAATAAATTAGTAATCCATCGGTACCCTATAATTATGAAAAGGAGACTGGTGGTTATGCATCCAACAAAGTTACATTTGTGTTGCTTTGTTTTGAATCACTTTAGCAAAGTAATACATGAACTGTTAAAGAACAACTAGTTGATTAAAGTTTAGAAGAGATGCCATGAACTGTTAGACGAAGCGGAAGCACTGAATTTGCATTGATTAAAGCTCAGGAACAATGATGGAACAAGGTGCAAATAAGGGACTACACAAGGATTGAACATTACAATTCATTGCTCAAATCAAATACAATTGTTTAAGATTTTAACTTACAATTGCATTAGATTTGAACAACCAAAATATACATAGGAAAAGCGTATACAAAATACACAAAATACCACAAAATAAGTACAAACTAATAGCTTCAGCACGACGAAACCAAAATCAGACCAAAGAAGCTTCATTCCTGCAAAAAGATGAACCTATCCTAAGCTTTGTAGATTGGTTCAATGTACCCTAGTACCCTAGTCCCAGAACAAATCTATCCAACTTCGGATAAGTTTTGGATTTTGATGGCAACATTTCCACCGATATAGTCTTTGGAGGCACTTGTGCCTCAATATCTTCATTAGTTTCTCCATCGAGGCTAATGGATTGAATGCTCTGCACCACTACATATGTGAAAAGCATAAATAGTCCAGCCAGCGATAATATGAGCCAAACTTGAAACTAGTGCATCTGAAATTAGAGAAAAAAAAGGAAAGAACAGAAAAGAGAAAAATTTATTTCTAAACATGAAATCATTCTACTCAAATTCTTAATGTAATTGCAAGCATTAAGCAAAATACAGTTCCAAGATTGCAAATTTCCTGGAAACATTTGGAGAAGTGCCATAAAGAGCCTGAGACAGTTTGTATGGTCCCCATCCTAATTAGAAATCCCCCTATAGTTCTTTAAGTAAAGTTAGCATTATGCTATTCCTCTAACTCTCAAGGCCAGTCCCCTTTCAAATTGAGGTCTGACCACTTCTCCACTAACTGCTTTGTATTCTTATTGCTTTTTTCTAGTCACCAAAACTCTCTGATCCTTGTTCCGAGCCTTTTAGCTGTCTAATGCAGTAGATAGATAACTATCGAGAAAAGAGATAATGAGATAGCATGAACTCCTAAAGATTCATATGGCATTTGATGAATCACAGAAAGCATCTCTTAAACAGAACTCCATTGTCAAATTTGATGTATCATCGTATCAAGAGTTTGAGAGAACCTATGGAAAACCCGTTCTAGGAAAAATCATTGGACCTAGGCTAGCTGAAAGTTCTCCACATTGAAAATAACAGGATACAAAGGTCTATCTGGGACAATTAGAGGACAACAACATTAACATCATGGACCTACTACAATTTCTGTTCCAAAAAGTACAACTTCAAAAGAAGAGGGTTTGGAAGGATGTTAACCAACAAAGAGGAATCTGAAGCTTGGAATGGTTACATGTGTAGAGTTTGATGAGAGGATTATGTGACTAAAATCTCATTTCAATGGTCTCTGTTTCACCATTGGATCATGGATTCAAAGCTGCTGCTTTACTTTATCTCTGGATCTCTTATGCCAATTTCAATTTTCTCTCTTCATTCTTTTTGTGCTCACACTACTTATGCTTTCTCTGAAGTGATTAGTCTCACCTGGCCTTCCTTTGCTGAAGTCAGAGATGATTACTTTTAGGTGATGAACTTTTATTTTTCTTTGGGGCCGCTCAAGTGAGAAGGATCCAAGCTTAGCAATTCAAGCTATTGTCACTTGAAAAAGCACATATAGTTGATGGTGCTGAAATGTTGGGTAAGGTGGAAGTTCTTGTTTTGCAGATGGAGAGCAAGATTGGTGCTGCCCTGGTACAAGCTGAAGGGGGAATTGTTGGGCTTGGGTCCATCCCATTTGGGTGACCCAAAGAAAAGCAAAAGCAAATCACTTAAACTTAGTCAACTTTGACTTGAGGAAAGGAAACACAGTGAGACTAGTCAATTTAGAAATGGTAAAAAAATTAATCCAACGATCAACCAGGCATGGGGCTGGTCAGCGGGTTAATTTTTCAACTGATGGATCACTGGTTAAATTGTTGGTTTCCATAAAATAGTACAACAATATAATTCAGTTGTTAACATTCAAATTATTAAGATTTTGAAAGATAAAAGCCAACTATTTTGATAATTCCAACTTGTAATAAGTTACATAGTCAAATTTCTAAATCAAAATGTACTTGTTCCAAATGTAAGTTTGTTGTTGTTGGCCTTCTGGTTTTATATTGGATAGCTAGAAGCTGTAGAATAGCAGAAGTATGTTTGTGAACTATAAGAAATCAATTGAAAAGTTTGAAATAAAGAGCAAAAAGATGGAAAGTGATATGATTCTCTATTGAATGATAAAAGTTTGGCTTAAAGAAGTCATTGCGGGATGTTTGCTCAAACCAGCCGAGTTCCCAGTCTCCCAATTACCAGTAGGTTTTACTGGGTCCAAATGGCTGCTGTCCTTATCTGGTTGGTCTAGTCTGCCATCCCAGTCCCATGGTCGGGTCACTGAGTTGACCAATTCAATCGTCTGGTCGGGTTGGGTTTAATAACTTTGCGAGAATGCAATAGGGAAGAAAGAAGAACAAAGAGAGACAAAGTTGATATTGGGACAAAGAGGTCTAGGTACAAAAAGTATAAGCTGTAATTTTGAAGTCGTGGAATGGTGAAGTAACTCCGATCGTGACTACATTTTAGCCATGCGATTTTATCACCAACTCTACAATGTTCTGATTATAATTTCATCTTCCTCTTTGTTTAGTAAGATCCTTCCCGAGTCACTTCCTTTGAAATTGTAACTTTTGGTTAGGAAATTGCATTAGATACACTTTACTGTTAATGTTGTCATCATATATGTGTTCTTGCAGACACCTTCGCATACCAATTGATTTTGCAGTCTGATAGGGTGTTAATTGTTGGTTATTTTATTGTTAATTTTTCTCTTTATCCTTGTCAAATATTGTTTTAATTATTAATATTTACTTATATTTGGTATTGGACTCAATTTCAGGAAGTGAAACAGAAAATTACCAAAAAGGAGGGACTTGTATGGAAAAATGCAGACTTCTAAGGGCTTCAACCTTTGGGTCCTTGAATTGGTGGGGACCACAAGCTAGTGCAAGGCATTTAGTCATTTGGGCTTTTTAAAGAAAGCAACGTAGAGAGACTTGAAACAACAAGTACTTTGGAGGCTTTGTTCGCATGTGCGGGGACCACGGATAAGAAGCATGAGTCATTTGGACTCTAGGAAAAGAAACGTACAAGACTTTGAATTTGGTGTGGGGACCACTAGAGATAGCATTAGACTTCCTTTTGGCTTTAAAAAGGGAGACAAACGTACTGAGAAGAAAAAATCAATAGTTTTAATTTAGGCTTTTAGCATAGTTTTAGTTTTTTTTTTCTTAGCTCTTTCGCATGGTTGTTCTCCATTAATGGAGGACTAACCTCTTAATTCTAGTCAAGGGGACAACTGAAGACTTGGTTCAACAATTACTGTGAGATCGAAATTATTTTAATCGCTTCCTTATTTATTGGTATTTATGTGTTTCCTGTTTTTAATTGTTTTAGTCCTTATGTATGATTGATTAGTGCGCAATAATTAATTATTCATATAGGCTATTTTGCTAAATAGAGGTAATTGAATCCGTAATTGTTCGTTATCTCTATCTTAGTAGCAACTGGCGTAATTGGATTTATGTCAGGGGAGCATACGATCTAGCTTAAACAAACCCTCGTAGCGTGTTTGTTAGTTAGGATTGGACCTTTCTAATTATTAATGCAATCTAGAAATTAAATCCTACGGTCGTACCTAGGGTTGTTTTTGAGTTAGAAAAATAGTTAACGGTCGTACCTTAACTATCGAGAAATTAAGGAAAGGTTGGTTGTTTATCGCGTGCATGACAACTATAACTAATCTATTAATAAATGTGGAATTATCTGTGAATCAATGATCAGTGCCTAAACCATTTCTGAAGTGTACTCTTGGCTAGAATTTAACCTTAATTATTCCTCTTAATCAATTATTTTCTGCAGTTAAATTATTTAGTTAGCACTTAATCCAAAACCCCCCATACTTTGGACTCTAGAAGAAACGAATTATCCCCAGTCCCTGTGGATTCGACCCTACTCACCGCTATATACAAAATCTGTATTTTTCTCGAGTAGGTATTTATTATTGCACAGGTTCGGCACCTGTCACAGTCGAGATTCTTTAGCAGATTAGGTCCCATGGTTTTTTTTTTTTCCAATTTGGGTTTGCCACAGTTACAAGTGATGGTGTCCTGTGCTTGTTTGTTTTTTCTACTTTAATGCTGTTGTTGATGCCATTTTTTAGTTAACTAGTAATGGAGCGCGTGCTTTGCACGTGAATATAATGCTTTTAGATTTTTTTTTCTTTAAAATTTTCAGAAAATTAATTATTTTAAAGGAATAAATATAATTGGGAAAAAATGTGATATTTACTATTTATATTATTTTATATTTTTCTAAACTTAGTTTGCTCTAACCAATACAAGCGTACAAACAATAAATCATTCTTTGTTCCAAGAGCACTTTTATTTTGTAATAGTATCGATATTTTTGTCTTATTTTGGTCTTTTGGTTAAATTCAAATGATCTAAATGCTCTTTTTTATGCCATTTGAATTTAAATTTTTAATTTTTTGAATAATTTATTGCTTCCCTTTAAGTCATTCTATGAATTGTTTATTAGTTTTAGTGAGATTTTCTAATTATTATTATTTGTTTGCCAACGGTGGATTGTAAAATGATCTATAATGCCATTGTAATATAATAGCATCTAAACATATTGAAATTCCATAATTCAAATTTAAATAGCTTAACTTTGAAGAAAAATATTTTGATTAGATGAAATTTAGTTGTAGTTCTCATCGATGACATTCTTTATGATTATAAAGTTTATATGATTAAAATTTGTAAGACTTTAAGATTATTTATTATGTAATAGTCAAGCTGAACTTGGATATATTTTTATTCACCCGTAAAGTACTCCTTGAAATTGATATTTTTTTAAAAATATTTTTTGGCTTAATTCACCATAACTCAAAGGGATGTTTCATTTTTGTAATTATTATTATGATTGTCATTGATGAATTTAATATTCATTAATACTGTTAGTTGTTACAAGAATATGATTGATAAAGTTCATTAAATTTAATCTTTATTGCAATTTAAATAAATAAATTCCCAACATAAAACTCTTTGCCTACCTTGGTACTCTATTTCCTATTATATTTTGTATTAAAGTTTTTTTGTACTCAAAGCTAGTAAACGCATATTAAAACGGTGCTCTTAAGGCTTAATTTAGTTGCATCCAAAAAAAAAAAGACAAGTGGTGCTTTTTAAGAGGCTTATAGTACCAATTTATTATATTTTGTTTAATGTTTGAAGTACTCTCTAAACTTGGATTTTGTAAAAAAAAAAAAGTTGTTCTTCTTTCTTTTGGTAAATAAAAAAGTAAGGAATCTTTCATTTTTGTAACTGCTAGCATGTTTGATATTATTAATTAATGATGAAATGCAACACAATTTTTTCATTTATTAGAGAGGAATGTAATTTTGGCATCACAAAAACTAATATCATTTTTTGTTACACTATTAACCACTAAGATTCTCCATATTATTTTATGATTCATAAATAAATTTGTTCTTACTTTTTCAATTTAATTCACTATAGCTCAAGGGAATGTTTTTCATTCTTGTAATTGTTGGCATAATTGATATTAATATTGATGAAATGCAATGAATTCATTGTTCTTTTTTTGGTTTAATTCACCAAAATCACCACAATTTAAGGAATGTTTATTTGTAACTATTAGCATAAATCTTATTAATTATTAAGAAAATGCGATGTAATCTTGTCCATTTATTAATGTCAAGGGTAGTATTGGTATCACAATAACTAAGATCTATTTTTGCTTACACTCGCACTAATGACTCATCATACTTTTTATATAGTAATAGTAATAGATAGATTTGACCAACCCATCCCATGTCATTGTTTATATTGGGTTGTGGTTTACGTCGATATTTGCCTGCCTGCACCTCTACCCCTTTCCCAATCTTTTTTCTGCAAAGATATTTTCAAAGGGGATTCTTTGAGTAATTTCTTTATCATTCCATGATCAAACGCCCCTCTACAAGCCTGAGGAAAGTGCTATTGAGGGTTTTGAGAGGAATGCGTGTTGGATGCCTATATCAGGGAGGCAGAAAAGATAGTTTTCTTCTTTGCTTAATTGTGAAAACAGATGTACTGTCAGAAGGGAAGTATATTTTTCTCCTAAACAATGACATTGATGATTTCATTTTCCACTTGGTATATTGTGGAAGTTGTGGTCACTGAATATCTTTTGTGCATGGGTATGGTTCTCAAGCTACGGTCTCTTGCTTTCGGAATCAATTTCATGGTCTATCATTCTCATCGTACAGCTACCCTCTGCATTTCCAATGACCTTTAAGTTATCATCTTGCAGCTCATTCTGATACAACTGTTGGAAGGATGCTTGTCGGGAACAAATATGATTTGGAGAATATAAGGAGTGTGAGCGTGGAGGAAGGCAAGAGTCTCGCAGAATCAGAGGGATTGTTCTTCATGGAGACATCTGCATTAGATTCAACAAACGTTATAACAGCTTTTGAGATGGTTATTCGAGAGATCTACAACAACGTTAGCAGGAAGGTACTGAACTCTGATTCTTACAAAGCGGAATTATCTGTCAATCGGGTTAGCCTTGTCAACGATGGGAGTGACGGTACAAAGCAGACACAATGCTTATATTCTTGTTGCTCCAGATGATCGAAATTTTAAGATGGTTTCTATTTATTTGCCTTGAACGGTCTGTTCATTTCTCTATTTTTTCATTTATTGGCGGATATAATATTTATCATGGGGCTGCTGTTCCTTTTTTTTTTTTTCCCTTGGATACCATAAGGACAATGGGTAATTAGTGAAAGGTCAACCGGGAGAACATTTCTTTGATCACTCAGACATGCTTTGATCATTGCTTTTCTATACTTTTTCTACCCCTCTTTTTGGACACTTGGTATTTAAATGAAGCAACTTCCTTCTTAGACCACTAGTCAGTATAAGTTCTTTGAAAAGGTCATCTCAGAAGTTCTCAGGAAATTGCAGATTTGACTACATTAGAAGGATTGCAATAACCAATTTTTGTGAAAAGGTAAGCAATTGTTCAAGTTTTTTGTATTCCTCAGGAAAATCCAATTTTAGTTGCATTAGAAATTGTGCAATAAACGAATTTGTGGGATATGTTTTGTTTCTGGCTAGCTTAAAGCCTATTAGGTATACAGGAAAAAAGGCCTGTTAGAGTATAATCTCAAGTCTGGAATATGAAGAAAGGAAAGGATCTTGGAGGGTACATCACTTGAAGATTGGAGTCATTAATTGGCTGAAGAAACAGGCGTTGCTGGTCAGAAACGCCATCTAGAAAGGGAAGAAGACTCTGGGAGTCTTGGTAAAAGTCTTTGCTGATTGAGTGATCAGTCACCTTTTGCTCCAGTCTTTCCCCAACTAACACCATAATTTAATTCTTGAGAAAACCCCCATTCCCATACAATTTCCATAAAGTCTACCAAAAGTCTTCAATCTTTACTGTCCAACAATAGTACTATTCGAGACTTTTTCTATTTCTGCTTAATTTCCTTGTCATTCCAGCTTCACAGATTGGAAACAAAAAAATTCCAAGAAGAATTCCACTGAATCTCAGCGTTATTCCTCTTGATTCTTTGTTTATATTTTGAAGTACCTGGAACCCTCTTCCCATTGATCTGAGTTCCTGAAAACAATTCCCCAAAGGGCATACATTTTTCAACAGCCATGCCTTCAAACATCCAAATACCATCAACCGAAGCAATCATTTCTGCTGCAGCCTCTGTAACTGCCACAGCCATGCTTATTAGGTCCTTCGCCAATGATATCATCCCCCAGGAGTTCAGACACTTCTTCTTCACAAAAGTTCACCAGCTTTTCACAGCATTTCTCCAATGAAGTCATCTTAGCCATCGATGAATACGATGGCCTCGGCCAAAATCAACTCTTCAAGGCTGTAGAAGTTTACTTGGGATCCATTCTAAGTCCGTCCACCAAAAGGCTTCGAGCCACGTTGCCTCAAAAAGAAAAGAAAATCAACGTTTACATGGAAAGCAATGAAGAACTCACCCAACAATTTAACGGCATCCAGCTAAAATGGAGGATGGTTCGTGAGCAGATTCAACCGAGATACGTTACGATGCCTGGTGACTACAATTCAACTATGATATCTGAACACCGGTATTATGAATTAATCTTTCACAAGAAGCATAAGGAAATGGTTATTGGTGAGTACTTGCCTTATGTTTTGGAAAGATCCAAGGCTGTTGAAGTTGAAAAGAAGACATGAAATTGTTTATGTTGGGAAATGATCGGATGATGGGACATAGGGGTAATCCGTGGCAATCAGTTAATCTTGATCATCCAGCCACATTTGACACGTTGGCGATGGATACGGATGATAAAAAGATGGTTATCAATGATCTTGAGAACTTTGTCCGAAGGAAAGAGCTTTATAGGAAAGTTGGGAAGGCATGGAAAAGAGGGTATTTGCTGTTTGGGCCACCAGGAACAGGGAAATCAAGTTTGATTGCAGCCATTGCCAATTATTTAAAATTTGATATCTATGACTTGGAGCTCACTGATATCAGGACCAACTCTGATCTGAGAAGGTATCTGATTTCAACAGCTAATCAGTCGATACTCGTCGTGGAGGACATTGATTGCTCGATTGAGCTCACGAACAACCGGCCAAAAGCATCAAGGGCACCTATGCACCCTCACCAATATGGTCAAAAAAACAGGGTAAGTTTCCAACGTGATTTGTGCTGCTTTGGAGTAACATAGCATTAAATCTTGCAGTGTGCTTTATTACGAGGGTATACATATTGCTTCAGTTTTGCCCATTGCATGACTCTCTCCTTTGCGTGAGCTGAAATTGCTTGATGAACTCTTGACACATAGACAAACTAGAGTGCTTTGGCAAATACCATATACCAGAAGACTTTATCAAGCATATCTGTTATCATACAAGTTGGCAGAAAGTGATAATCACGGTTTAAGGCGATTAAATTGAATGTCTAAACAAGTTCCATCTACAACGGTATGTCTTAGACTCCTAGCCAGGTACCCAAATGCCAGTTGCCATTTCTCGTTAGTGAAGTACCAAGGGCTGGAGATTCACAGAATTCCTTGTCAGTCTCTTGGGCTCTGACTTAGATACTTGCATATATTTATTACTTTTTTTTTCAGCGACGATATAATTTGTATTGATGGGCAAAAGATGTACACTTATATGAGCAAAGGCTCAAGTGATGCTATACAAAAGTGCAAAGTACACTGAGGATTAATCCATTCCTCATCTTGAAAGATGCCTAAAGCATAATCATTAATCAATTTACATCTATGATCTATAATCCTATCCAAACAAAAGGAGCATTTCTGGAATAAGGACCTCAGATTGTTGATATCATCGATTAATGTTGCCATTCTGATGTCCCTGGTTTTCCTTGATGTTATCTCCTTCATCACTTGGATGATGGGGATACGTACTTTAATTTCCTGCCACTGCTGTTTTTTGGCCTTGATGATGGCCAGCTTAACAGCTTTAGTAGTAACCTGTAGTTGACTTCCTGAGCTTCTATCATTCAGTGCCCAAGCTATTACCACCTGTTTATTGCTGTTAGTTGCAATAATCCCCATCCCAACTCTGCTTGAATCTTTCTGCACTTGAGTTGTTACTCGGATTTGAATATCTGCACTCCCCTCTTCTACTGCTACTGCCTCTTCCCTGGCTCCACTGATATCAGCAGAGCTCATTCTCTCATTCTTTCTTCTGACTGTTACCTGCTCCTGCCATTCCTGTTGTGCCTTTTGAACAGCTTTCATTGGATGTCTTTGTTTGGCATTAAAATTCCAATCATTTCTATTTTTCCAGATTTGCCAGAGTATATTTGCTGTCAACTCTATATGGGCCATGCCATTTATCCTGCTTGTTGCTCCCATAACAGCATTCCACCAAGCTAAAAAGTTCCCTGTATGCTCTACTACTCCATCCCATTGTATTGGTGACATATTCCATACCTCTTGAGCTTTTCTGCAATGGAATCAATAGATTCCTCTTGCTCTCCACATCCTTTGCAGATTGGATCACCAGTCAGTTCTTCAATGTATTAGTCCATTGACTGGTAATGCTCCATTGATACACCTCCAAATAAAGTGTTTTAGCTTGCACTTGACGTCCAGCTTCCACAGTACCTTCCAGGTTTTCCTGCCAGATTTAGCTGAGCTGGTTTCTCCCTCAGCTCCTCTTCTCTCCTCTTGATCAGTTAACCCTTTGCACAGTTCCTTGTAGCCTGATTTGACAGTGTAGGTTCCATTTTCACTATGAATCCAGTAATTGCAGTCATCTCTCCCTGAGATGCATATATTTACTACAGCCATGGAGAAATTAGATTGTCAGCACTCAGCAAAATCTTTTCTAACTCACCATCTTTCCAGTTTACCTTGTCTGGATTGCTGAACTTCATTGATGGACTATGGTCGAGCTGTGGGGATGAGCGCATCATAGTGTTTACAACTAATCATAAAGATAAGCTAGATCCAGCTTTATTGCGCCCTGGTCGTATGGATGTGCACATTTACATGTCGTATTGCACCCCGTGCGGTTTCAAATTGCTTGCTTCCAATTACCTTGGAATCACAGATCATCCACTCTTCTTGGTTGTTGAGCAGCTGATGAAAGTTACAAAGGTGACTCCTGCAGAAGTAGGGGAGCAGTTATTGAAGAATGGTGAGCCTGATTGAGTTCCTTGAGGAAAAAAAGAAAAATGTCGAATTTGAAAATCATAAAAGTAATCAACAAGCACCCGAAGCTGCAGTTCCCCTTGAGCTTGAGGAAGAAGGTGGAAATGAGGGAGAGACAAACGTAATCAGCCTTGAAGCAATCAAAGACCTGGTAAAGATGAATAAAGTGTCTCCTGATGAAGTTCAAGTGATCAAGAAGGATGAGGCTGATATTATTTTGAGAGGCTTGATTCAATTGCTTCTGGAGAAAAAGGAGACTCAAGTACTGAAAATAGACTCAGGATCTTCTGCTGAGAAACTCTCCCTGACTTGAGTTTGAAGGGAAAGGTGGGCATAAATGCGGGAGCACCGGAGCAGAGGAGGATAACAAAATTCGCAGATCATGTCCCCTGGTGCGAAACCAAGCTCATCATGTCTCCTGGTGCTAAACTACCTTTGTTTGGATTGCAGTTTTCTAAGAAAATATTTTCACGTTTTTCGCGGATACATTTTCGATTACTTTTTGATACATACATCAAATTGCTATAATATATTTTTCAAGAAAAAACTCAAAAAAAAAAAATTGAAATCCGAACATAACTATTTCGTATATTACAACTCTTGCAAGAGCATTTGATACACTAAACTTCTAGGGTACTTGGTACGCTAAAATTCTCATTATATAACAAGCCACATTATGATACATTTCAAATTCTCTAGAGGCAGAAAACTATGATGTGATTTGTCTACCACATATGGGGCAAAGCACAGATTAAAGAAAATGAAGGAAGAACCAGTCTTGGTTCCTCGTATGATAAAATAATTTCATTATTAGTTCCCCATATTGCATCTTTACCATACATGATTCCTTAAGGTATAAATAATTTAACTTTAGTCCTTTACCTTTTAATTTTTTAAATTCGGTCTATGATCTTTATGAAATTTGCACTTCAAGTCCACTCTCCAGCATCCAAGATGCCTTTCAAGAGTATAATGTTAGAAATAAAAAGGATCAAATATGTCAAAAAAAATTAAGAATTGAAGATCTAAATGAGAAGTATGCAATTCTTAAGGAAGAAAATATTATCTAAAGTCAAACATACTAGGCTATAGTAAGACTAGCCAAGCATACATAGGACTAAAAACTGCAATTTTTACTCGTGCTCTATCCATCAATGTGCTCTTTACCCTTTGCGCTTAGAATAAAGCTTGAGAGTTGATACATGATTTTTATATATTTCAACTCGTTTATTGACATAAAGCTTTAACTTTCATCTTGTTTCATACTAGTAATTGTCAGAGTACCTTAATTAACTCAATTGTAAGTATTTGAATGTAGATATTAAGAGAAAGTTGAAAACATATTTCGCTTTTAGAGAAAATAAGGAATTTACTTTGCTACATTAGCCTAGTGAACTCAAAAAAGATTTTACAACATATGACTATCATTTTTTGGTGTATAAAATGTACAAACGAATATTTCTAGTTTAAAGTCTTCGTTTAAATAGAATTAATATTCTTATGGAAGAAATAGCTAGAGAAGTTAGACATTCAAATTAGATAGAAGTATAATGTGAAGAAACATATTGATTATAACATGTTTGTGTTGAAAATTGTGCCTTAAATTTGAGTGTTTTTCATCCATTTTTCCTAAGCTTCATTAATACATTGATTCCCTTTTAGATTCATTAGTAGATTCATGAATCTCTTGGAATTTACTAGTTCTTTCATATAACTTCTAAATTCATGTACTTGTAATAATGATGGTACGTGTATATTCTTGTGCCTTCACACAACTCACTTGGGCACTCTCCTTCCCACAGTGTAGGAGTAGCGTAAGATAAATCTAGATGCTTAACCCGAAAAAAAATATATGAAAACAAGAAAGAGTCTTGAAGGTGTCCTAAGGCATTTACAGTGGATTGCACTCTTTAGAGTTAAAGAGTGCAATTCATATGCTATATCATCACTTTATTATCCCCTCTTTCGTTATATTATCACTCACTGTAAATTACACTCTACATAGTAGAATATCATGGACCTATAATCAAATCAAGTATTTATCTTAATAGTTCTCAACACATATTTCATAAATAAATAAATCTATTTTTTGAAAAGTAATTTCATTTATTTTTGGAAAACAAATTTATTAACTTTTGTTGAAATTTTTGCATTCTAAAAATTTTTTTTCTAAAAAAATAATATTATTAATTTTTGAAAACTAATAGTATATATTTCTATGTATTTCAAAAATAATACATTGTTATTTTCTAAAAATAATTAGATAATTATTAAACAAATACCCAACACTTTAAAAAATTAGATAAGAGGTTAAAGAAAACAAATGATACAGTAGAAGAAATGATGGAGTGGGAGAGTAAGAAATTGAGGAAACGTTAACAATATTTATAGACAAAATTTTGAGAATTGAAAGTGAAAAAAAAATACTGATGAAATTGAAACAATGCTACCATTATTTTACCATTGCAAACATGTTGAAAATTGGATTCAAGGGACCACTGCAAAAGTTTTGAATAATTGGATAAAATGAAACTGTTGCAAAGCTTTGAATGATTGGACAAATTAGACCCACTCTTTCAGCTTTTTTTGCTTCAATTATGCATGTAGTGACTGTTATGCGTGTAATAGGCATTATATTCCAAGTCATGTACTTTCATAGTTAGGAGTTTATTCTCGTTGCCCACCATGTTGATTGTAGCACTTCAAAGTTGATTATAAGTAGGGATAATTTCATAAACGTCCTCTAAGGTTTTAAACAATTTCACTGAGCTACCTTGAATTATTAAAAATTGTACTTACCGCCCTTGATTTGATACATTTGGTAATCAAACCTTAGAACTGGTCAAAATTTTAAATGAACATCCTAAAATGTCCTTGGTTTATATAGTTTATATTGCTTTCCAAAACAATTGTAAAATATATAGCATCAAATATAAAAAAAAAAAGCATCAAATTTTCAATACCTATATTTATTATTTAATAAATAATTATTACAATAGTTTTATCACTATGACAGGCTATTGTACATAGTGCTTTACTAGGGATACATGTTCCCTGAAGGTTGGAAAAGAAAGTATTATCATAATTATTTTAGAGTTTGTACATTTTTTAAATGTTAGAGGTGTCAATAATTTAGTAGTAGTTTTAGATAGTTTCTTTTTAAATCAATGTTGTTTTTGGTGCAAAGAAAAAAAAGATCAACAAAAAATTAGACCAGATTCAAAGTTGTCATAAAAAAGGTCACTAATTTAACATTTGGTAATGATAACGACTAGAAGCAATATTTATAGTTTATAGTTCTGTAGTTTTACTTGTAATATGAAAAAAAAAAGAGGAATAAGAAGAGAAAAGAAAAAGAAAAAATAATTATAAATATCATTCTTTCTATATGCATACCCAACAAAGGGAGTTTTATTAAAATGGTAAGACTAATATTGTCATTTTAAATGGGCAACGAAGGTAAGTGTAATTTTTAAAATCTCAAGAGATTTCATTGAAATTGTTAGAAACCTCAGGGAAGGTTTTTGAAATTATTCCTTAAATTTAATCAAAAGAGAATATGAAAATATTCATGGGACATATATCAATTGGCCAAGAGGAAATAGATGGATTGGTTGGTTTAGAGAAAAAAAGTATAAATACGAAATTTTGAATTCAAATCCTCTTCCACTGTATCATTTGAGTCTCCAAAAACCTGAGTAGAGTTGCTCACATATAAAAAATGGGGCAAGTAAGAATCACAAAGCTAGATATCGGTTACACATTATGAATGATATCTTCTCCCATCTAAAACATTGCCCCTAAATTGAAGGCCGAAACTTGAATTAAAGAACAAGAAAAGGGATCGTCTGCTAGCCATGCTTGACCAGATCACTATCCGGGCAATCTGTCAAATTCTCCACATGGACCCCCTGAATGTGGAAGAAAGAAATATAACAAATGTTTAGAGTCGACTTGATTAATAATAGCCCAGTAACTAGTATACGCTTGTATTAACCAGCACAGCCTGTCTCCCATCTCTCCCATTTTCCAAATGGTCCCCCAGGATGTGGAAGGAAGACTAATGAGTAATGAGAAGACTAGAATTAATTTCCAATGGCCCAAGTAACACTGAAATGGGCATATAACTTGTGTTTGAATATGAGATTACTTGGAATAATTTTTTTAAGAAGTATTATATTATTTTTTTGATATGATATATATGAAATAAAAAAGTGATTGAAAAATATGTTTATGAAATAAGTAGATAATTTTGTACAATAATGAGCGTGCATTTAAGTCCTGACTCTTGAAAAAAAATACTACTGCTAATTAGTATCAATTTTCACTAATTGCAGAAATCCCAAATTCTCTACTTCCACTATGCCAAGGGTTGAAAAAAAAACATATTAAAACAGGGACGCGCAATAAGAAAAGGGGCGCCATTGTGTGGGAATGGAATACAATTCTATGAAATCGGACCCACTACTTTATTGAGGCAATAATATAGATGTATAATAGAGAGGGGGCTGCTCCGTCTGGACCACGGTTGCTTTGGACAATAAAATCATCAAAGAGTCTTAAATCACTGCTGTTATTGTCTTAAAACATAGGCTTTTATGTGATCCCTAATATCAAATTTCCCTAATAAAATGTTGATGACAGAGTCAACTAATCTTGTTTATCAATTTCCTCCATTTGTAATTAGTTCAAGATAAATTTGGATTTTGGGTGCCTGGCTCCAATTTAACCCAATACGTGCCTAGCTCCAATTCCACATAGTTGAATAATTGATTATCATTGCCTGGGGTCCAACTTGATGCCAATTCCACCTAGTTGAATGGTTGATTGTCTCAATACTCTTCTTCACCTTCTCACCAGAAACAAATAAGCAATTTTCAGGAAAGAAATACTTTGCTAGTTCTGCAGTTAGTGAGATTTGTTTCTCTCTTAAAATTTGAGAGTTGAAACTGACGAAAATCCCTCCAAAAGAGATGGAGATGGCCTCCACTTGCAGCATCGATCGCGTCTTACTTGTTCTACAGTCGCTCCGAGACCGGTATAATCCTTGTGATCGTGTTGCAATCACACACATGAAATTTCTCAAAACATTTGTTATGTGTGCAAGCAAGTGGAGCCAAAGCAATGATTTGTACTTGCAATCTGACAATGTTGTGAAGAAGGTGAGTCTTCCATCTTTCTTATCTTGTATCGAAGATACCTTTCACAAATTTGAGGAGGATATTCACTCTCTTTCCCTTGTTGAGAAATATGGAGTGTTCCACGAAATTAAGAAAAAGATCACACCACTCAAGCAAGAAATCATCCAAATTTACTTTACTTTGGCAAGCAGCAGGTCATTTCAATCAAATTCTTGTATGACAGATGATGAACTGTTGGAATTCATAGACCTCATCCTGCAAAATCTAGCAGATTTGACAAATGACTATATGCATTGGCAAATTAGTGCTTATGATCCTTTGAGTGCTCCTTTGAGTTCTCAAGTCCAAGATCTTGAAGCAAAGCTGACATTCTTGAAAAGCTTCATTCCCTTTGCCAAAATGCGAGGAACGGCAGATATTCCTGCCTTGCTATTGGCTCACTTTGAAGTGGTGGCTTTGACCGCAGCACGCCTCTCTTACATGTGGTCCTTTTGGAAAAATTTTGAGGCAACGCACAATCCTGAGTTCTACTACAGAAGTACTTGCAGCTTCAAACTCCTCAGCATCAGAGCGGTTGATTTTCATGTCTACGAGATTTATAAGGAAGTACTTGCAGCTTCAAACTCCTTAGCATCATCACATACACCAAGGATGCAGGATAAGCAGATACTGAGCAACTTCAATGACTCTCTGATAAGTTGTCTCTGGGAGCAGTTATGCTACAGTTCAAGCTTAATGGATTCTATGAAAGATGAAATGCACACACTCTATGCACGACTGAGGTTCTTGAGAAGCATTTTAAGGGAGCAGCAGGAGAAGATGGATGAACAAAACGAAAAAATTGGTGCTCTTCTTAGTGAGGCAAGCATTATAATTTGCTCGCCTTCTCTAAACAGAGTGAAGGAAGGAGAAGTTAGCTTCTCAGAATCCACCGAGGCCCCTGACTGTTATGATATGCTGGCTAATACCAACATCCATATCAAGCATTTTAAGGATCAGATCAGTGGCTCAAGTACCATACAGAGTCTTCCTAATTCCTATCATAGCTTAAGAGCACCGGAAGTTAGCCAGACTTCCAGCCGCATGCTATCAAAAGGTAAAATGCCAATAGACCATGAAGTCATGGTTGGTCTTGATGATAAGGGAGAACAAGGAATTGAACCACTTATCAAGGATTTTAAGGTTCAGCACAGTGTCTCAAGTACTATACAGAGTCTTCCTAATTCCTCTCATAGCTTAAGAGCACCAGAAGTTAGCCAGACTTCCAGCCGCATGCTATCAAAAGGTAAAATGCCAATAGCTCGTGAAATCATGGTTGGTCTTGATGATGAGGCAGCAAAAGTAATTCGACGACTTGTAAGGGGATCAAAGCAGGTGGAAATTGTTCCCATTGTGGGAATGGCTGGGCTTGGTAAGACAACTTTAGCCAAAAAAGTTTACAATGACAGTTCAGTAACCTGTTACTTCCACATTCGTCTTTGGTGCACTGTTTCTCAAGAATTTAACATGAAAAATGTGTTACTTCAAATTTTGTGCTCTGATGGCAAACATTCTAGGAAGGATGAAGAGCTTAAAAAATTGAACGAAAATGAATTGCTTGAAAAGCTCCGTCAAAGGCTATTGAAGAATCGGTATCTTGTTGTTTTTGATGATGTCTGGGACATTGAGGTATGGAATGAGCTGAGAATTGCATTCCCCAATGACGAGAATGGAAGTAGAATCATCTTTACGAGTCGATTTTCTAATGTAGCTTCAGAGGTTCAATATGGTGGAGAACCTCACAAGATTCGCCACCTTACTGTCAAAGAGAGTTTCAAATTGCTGCAGAAGAAGCTGTTTGGAGAAGAAGAAGAATGTCCTCAAGCATTGCATGGATTGGGAATGGAGATTGCTGAAAAGTGCTGGGGATTGCCACTTGCACTTGTTGTTGTAGCTGGAGTCCTAGCAACTAAAGAGCATGATATTTTGGTTTGGGAAAAGTTTGCTGAAAGTTTAACTTCAACCATGGTGTCTGGTACAGACCAGTGCAAGAAGTCGTTGGAGCTCAGTTATGAGCATTTACCATACCACTTGAAGGAATGCTTGCTGTATTTTGCTGCATTTCGAGAAGATGAAAAAATTGGTGCCAAGAAGTTGATGCGTCTATGGATTGCAGAAGGATTTGTGGAAATAATTGAAGGAGAGAAATCAGAGGATGTTGCAGAAAAATATCTGATGGACCTAATTGGCCGAAACCTAGTTATGGTATGTAAGAACAGATCCATTGGTGGAGTGAAAACTTGTTACATTCACGATTTGATATTTGAGTTCTGTAAGGGCAAGGCGAAAGAAAAGAAATTCCTTCAGGTCCTGCGAGGATATGATGAGCTTTCTACCTTTAATGAGCCTCCCAACCTACCTCGGTTGTCCATTTGCTCCAGTGGCAAAGATTTTATGAAGTCAAAGCTATTTTGTCCGCATTTAGGTACTCTGCTATTCTTTGAAGTTACTTCAGTATATGACAAGTTTGTATTCACAAACATCTCATTCCTTTTTTGTATCTACAAACATCTTGAAGTTTTGAATTTAGGGAACATTAACCTAAGGTTGAAGGAGCTTCCAACTGAAGTCGAATCACTTCTTTGTTTGAGGTACTTAGCCCTTACAGCTTGGACAATGGGATTCATTCCACCATCTATAGCCAATCTCTCACATTTGGAAACCTTTTGTCTAAATTCTGGTGAGATTGTTTCATTGCCAGATAGCATCTGGAACATGAAGAAGTTGAGGCATATACATGTAAGATGGGAGGGTATCATTATTCCTTTCTCTTCCAACGACAACGGTGTTGAAAACCTCTCCACTTTACCCAATTTAGACACACTCTCTTGTTTGTGCCTTTATGAAGAGGGAGAGAACTTATTGAGAAGGATTCCCAACGTTCGCCGACTTACAATTTCCGATTATCAGACTGGAAATGAAGTGTTTAACATGAGTCGACTAGAATGCCTAGAATCACTCACCTACTCGGGCAATTACTCCTCAGGTTCAATGGAACATGTTGAGCTTTCTTTTCCCATGAATTTGAAGAAGTTGAGTCTTTCCTACCTGGGTCTTCCCTGTAGTAAAATGTCATTGATTGAACAACTACCCAACCTTGAAGTCCTCAAATTAAGAGAGCGGGCAATGGACGGCCAAAGATGGGAGCTGATGGTAGGAGGATTCCCTAAACTCAGGGTCTTGACTTTGGAAGAAGTAGAGGTTGTGGAGTGGATAGAGGCAGACCCTGACAGTGATGATTACTTCCCGTGCCTTCAGCAATTAAAACTCCACGATATTTCTAATTTGAAAATGATGCCTGCTTGTTTAGAGAGTATATCTACTCTTGAAGAAATTAAGGTGAGTTCTTGCGGAGATGGCGTCAAATCTTTAGTACGGGAAATTGAAGCAGCACAGGAATATAATAATGGAAATGAGAATATGAAGATCATCATCATAGATTGAAGGGCATCAGCTGGTGCAACATCTGGTATTTTTTGTCATCACCATCAATTGGCTTGTAGAAATAATCATGCTTTTCATTTTTAAACAAGTTTAATTTATATTTTACCATTTGGTAGCTTTTTTGTACTTCAGTTGCCTGTAATGCATGCACAAGCACATTGAAATTGATGAGCAAACAACTAATTATTGCTCCATTTTTTTTCTTAACGATATCATCAGGGAGTGCTGCGGTGGTTTTTCCTCTTCAGATTGTAATTGGTCATCCGTGCGGTCTGGCTTTCTTTGATACTTTTGTGGAAGATGGAGGTAAAAGTTGGAAAGGATCCATGGCTCTTTTCTTGTCAAGATATGATGGAAACAATCAATGAGATTATTCAGATATTTTGCTGTTGGCCTATTTGAGGTTCAAACTCCATCATTTTGATAGAATTGATTAACAATTTATGTTTGGGCTCATGGTTCTTGGAAGAATATGATAGCCCAATTTGGAAACCTCTGTGATCATCTCTTTTCTGCTCACAACAGGTTTTTTACGGTAAAAACTGCAATGGGGATTGCAAAAGGCATTACGTGGCCTGATCAGGATAGAATTGGTTGAAGATGTATGCTCAATCTCAGGTTTGGATTTAGGATATCCAACTTTGAGATTTGCTAAATTTTCAGAATCACATTTTAGTCCTTCAAGTTGGAGAATTTTTGCAAAGAATGAAGTAAGGGACTTAAGTTCCTTTAAGAAGGATGTCTGCAACTTGGTTTTTCTGCTGCTTGAGCTAATTGCTCGAAAGGGCATTAGTAAAATAATTGATTCTCCAAAGAGCTTTAAATGTGATATGTTTGTATGAATATTTAATTTTCCATTTTTGAATTCCACACCATATGTTTTAGATGATATATAGAGCTACGGATAAGATACCCAAATTTGGAGAGAAAACGAGTATAAATTTCACAGGATATCAGTTCACCAGAAGAAGAAAGAATGAAAGAGAGGAGGAAATCGAGACGGATTCACCCTAACACGTGGCGGCCACCATTGAAGACAGCTTGGGAGACTAATCCCATCAACCCAATGCTTCCACCTCCATAAACAAGGTCAATGTTCCTTTCAACCTGCCAGTATTATTAAATTTTTGAGTACTGCTACTTTTGCTGATAATTTTTTTGCATTACTTGCACGAACACGCAAATTTTAATTTCAATCGACCGCATAAATAATAATGTAATGCTTCACGTTAATCTTGCCGATAATAACATTTCATTTTTCCCAATTATCTATGCTCGTATTTTAATCCCATGCTACCAACCGATCCAGCCTAGAGTAGTCACACAGGACACATCCCCTGATAAGAATTATAGGCTTAAGCAGCAAGTTAGTAGCTTTTGAATGAAGTCAGGATGATATAGCATAGGGGGGAAGTTGAGGTTCGTTTCGTTAGTAGCGTTTAAGTAGGTGAAGGTGAAGAATAGCTAGGGAGAGAAAATGGAGAATTAGCAACAAATGAGTTGAACAAAACAACTGAAAGTGAGTAGTAATATTAATCATGTCAAGAATAAGCAGAAGAGTTGTGGTTATAGGATGCATATGTATGCGAGCCGCCCGAGTACGTAGCTGCGCATAATATGCCGATGAAGACATGGCAAGTTAAGCAAAGCAAAGCAAAGATATGTTTGTGTGTGTGCGTGTGTGCGTGTGTATATATATATATATATACATACCAGCTGATTGGCGAGGTGAATAGCAGCCAGCTGGTAACTGGGATTCTTGCCAGGACTGCTGCCACAAAAAACACATACGCGCTTGAATCTGGAGGCTTTGGTGGGCTGCAGAGGTTGGGATTGGTGGTTGTTTTCCATAAAGAAAATCTCGCAGTTTATTTTTTTTCTTCTGTTTGGATGCTTCAAACACAAGCCTGTGGCACTTTCTGAGGACCCCTATCTAAGTTCGGGTGATCAAAGAGAAACGAAGATGGATGTAGATTGTGGACGCCGAAAAAGATATATGTTGAGAGTTGGCTCGATTGGGTTGGGGGTTTGGTTTTGGGTCGATGCCTCTATTTATAGGCTATGTCAAGTGAGTACAATGAATTTTGGGCTAATTAACATATAATCAAAAGAAAAAAAAATGAGACTTGGAGATTTTCATAGTTAAAAAAAAAAAAAAAGAGCAGCTAACTAAATTCTTCGTGATGCGTAAAAGAACCAAAAAGGTAATCTCACTCTTTCTAAATACATGAATGAAATTTAATTGGATAAAATAGGAATCACATTTTGCAAACATCGGGCCTAAAACAAAGGAAACACATAACCGATTAAAAGTTGAAACTACCAAAATAAACAGGAAATGGAGTTCTACGGCGTCCTAAAAAAGTATGCTCCTCTCAAGCTGAAAAATAGACTCATTTAATGTTTCTGGGACATTTTGGACTCTCTCTCACCTCAACGCACATTGTATTGAACTTGTAAGGCCCAAATTTTAGCAACTGTTTCACGCATGCATTTCTCTAGTTCCTAATCTCAACTAATGATTTGTTCTGAATACTTGTGATGAGTTTGATGAGAATGGACTTCTCAACTATGAACAAATTTGTAAGACGATGTCAGATTGGCCCTTCTCAACTATAAAATGATTAATCATCTAATTGTGAATCTACAATACAAAATATGATAGAATTTGCTGACATAACTTAAACGGATTTGGCTCCTCTCTATTGAGTTCTTTCTTCATTTCATTTCGTACGATGCATATTTAGATGTATGACACGTGTCTTCAATTATTAAAAAGGAACATGGTCATTTTAAATTTGACTAATCCTAACTCTTGTTAATAAATAAAAGTACGTGTCATACATCTAGATGAATACTGCGGAAAATGAAGAGAGAATCAACTATAATTTGCTACTAAGACGTGCTATCGATAAGGATTTGTTAAACAAATGATTTATATGTTTTGTTGGAGGAGAAAATTGATAGCAATATGAAATTTAAACAGTTAAATTTCTATTCTTTTTAATTAATTTTAAAAAAATTATCTTAGTACGTATTCCTAAAACACATGCCCACTAAGTGCAACGCTTATGCTCCTATGCTAATTTCATCAAAATAGATCTTATAAATTTTAGTTATAAACTTATCAATTTTCATTTGAAGTTTAAAAACACCATGCAAGATAATTTTTATAGGCTTTTCAACGTCCTTCTTCAACATTATTACTCTAACCTAGTCTTTTTTTTTTTGAGACAATAATTATTGTATAATCTATTCTATCCTAATTTTTTTACTCTAACCTTGTGTTTGGATTGTAAATTATTTGAGATAATTTTGTGAAAAAATATTATAGCATTTTTTTGATGTGATGTATGTGAGATAAAAAGGTAATTGAAAAATGTGTTGATGATGCAAGCAAATCAGTGTGTGTAAATAAAGTGAAATAGAAGACAATCCAAACACTTTTACGTTTTTCGCTAATACATTTTTCAATTACTTTTCTGATACATACATTAAATTGCTATAATACATTTTTCAAGAAAAAACTCCAAAAAAATAGAAATCCGAACCTAACTATTTCGTATATTACAATTCTTTCAAGAGCATTTGATACACTAAAATTCACATTATATAACAAGCCACATTATGATACATTTCAAATTCTCTAGAGGCAGAAAACTATGATGTGATTTGTCTGCCACATATGGGGCAAAGTACAAATTAAAGAAAATGTAGGAAGAACCAGTCTTGGTTCCTCGAATGACAAAATAATTTCGTTAATAGTTCCCCATATTGCATCTTTACCATACATGATTCCTTAAGGTATAAATAATTTAACTTTAGTCCTTTACCTTTTAAATTTTTAAATTCGGTCTCTTATCTTTATGAAATTTGCACTTCAAGTCCACTCCTCCAGCATCCAACATGCCTTTCAAGAGTATAATGTTAGAAATAAGAGGGATCAAATATGTCAAGAAAAATTAAGAATTGAAGATCTAAATGAGAAGTATGCAATTCTTAAGGAAGAAAATATTATCTAAAGTGAAACATACTAGGCTATAGTAAGACTAGCCAAGCATGCATAGGACTAAAACTGCAATTTTTACTCGTACTCTATCCATTAATATGTTCTTTACCCTTTGCGCTTAGAATAAAGCTTGATAGTTGATACATGATTTGTATATATCTCAACTCGTTTATTGAAGTAAAGCTTTAACTTTCATTTTGTTTCTGTGAGGACCCGAAATTTTTTATTTTATTTTATCGAATATTAGTAGTTTGTTTAAATATTTATTTACTCATTTTTCTCCAAATTATTTATTTCGATCATTTAAAATCCATTTATATGGAACGACGCCTCTTTTATATTTTTAAAAGCGTTTTGTTGGAAAAAATTCACTTTTCGAAAACTCGTTTAGTTCGGAACAACGAGTGCACGTTTTTCGAGACTATATTTGAATCGAGAGTGTATTAATATTGGAGAATTAAGAACGATCAATAATAGATTAAGAAAGGATAATTGAGGAATTAATACTCAATTCACGTGAGGACTCGGAAAATTATTATTTTTAAACCCCTAATTTTGGCTCAATTAATTATCTATTTGGATTTTTGCCCGAATATTATTTTCTATCCTTATTAGACCTAAATATATGGTTTTATAGTTTCGTTATATTTTTAAAGTGTCTCGTTTCAAAAAATTATTTTCTTAGAAGCTTGTTTAGTGAAAAAGTGAAAACGTGTCTGAAAACTTTAGCCAATTAGGAGTACAATAAGCTCAAAAATTTAAGACATATACAATGGTCCTAAAATAGGCAATTTTAGGTTTAAATATTGAAGTGATAGTTAGTGGTACGATCGTTATAAGAATTTTTTAAAGGTTTCAATTTTTATTGCGCCTAAATTAGAAATACGTGTTTTCACGTGCGCGCTTAATTGAGGGATTTTGGACCATTATTTTGGGATAATTAAGAATGAATAATATTTATATGTATGTAAGTGCCCTAGAGGTTTAGTGCACTAGTGCAACAAACGTAAGAGAAATCGGACACAAAACGCGCGTGTAGGGCACTAGTTGTAATTGATTTGACGTATTTAATAGATTAGACGTCAAGCGTCTTTCGTACGCAAAGGAAACCAGAAACCGCATTTCCTTTCCTTCTAGCTTCATTTTTTTTTTTTTTTTGTCAAATTTCCTTCTAGCTTCATGGTCGGCCAGCTACTGCAGAGAAACAACCAAAGACTTCAACATTTCCTCTTCCAAAGCTCATGCAAATCACTACCAAAACTTCCATAGATTCAACCAAAATTTCACACACACTTAGCTCTACACTTGGACAACACATCTAGCTGCAAAAGGAAGGAGCTATCCACGGTTTCTTCAAGCTTCAAAGGGTCGAAACCTCTGTCCTAACCAGCCATCAAAGTAGGTAGTAATCTAATGCCTTGAACTTGTCTTATGGAAGCTAAATTGCACTTATAAGTTTGAATCGGCATATGATTTGTGGTTGATGTTGGAAAATTGTTAAATGTGGGCTCTATGAACTCCCACTTTGGGTTGATGGCTGTGATGATGTTTGATGATGGTTTTGTTGCTGTATTAGTGCTTAACGAAGTAGATTAAAAGTGCATTATTGACAGAAACGTTATTGAGTTCTTGAAGCAAACAGTTCCGATTTTACCCCTGCTCTGTTCGGTCACTTTAATGCAGAAATTTGAGGATTTAATGGCTTGATTGTGTTGTTTAATATGTTGTAGTAGTTGTGTAAAAATTTTCATTGAAAAATACTGAGTTTTGGTGGGTCAAACGAATTTATTTCAAAAACTAGTAATTTGGAAAACTGTTTCGTCGTAATCCAGACCAGTATTTGTATTTCGTCCATAACTCCGTACTCCGACGTCGAAATCAAGTTCCGTTAGCAGCATTTGAAACTAGACGTTCCCATGTTTCCAACGGTGTATAATGCACATTCTGGTTTCATGTGTGTGAGCCACACCATTCATCTGAAGTCGGCTGTCCTGTTTCTCCGTTCTGCCGAAATGATTTGATGATGCTGCAACTTTAGGCTTAATTTCGAGCTAGTTGAATGCTGAAACTTGAAACGATTTCTTCTGTGAACTTTTATCCCTATGAATGTATTTTCCAACGCCGTAAACCATGCTCAATTCCAAGTTAGGTCGACTGAATTGTGGTCAAAACAAGAACGCTGCTCTGTTTTGGAAAAGCCTAGTTTTGGGACAGATTTGAGATGAGACTATTGTGGTCTTGCTAAACGAAAATTTTGGTGTTAAACACCTACCAGATGTACCATGAATGATCCTTAGACTTTCCTTTTACATATGGACCATGATTGGAGGATTTCCATAGCCAAACGATTGAATTTGGGAAGAAAAGGATTAAAGGCAGATTGCCTTAAGAATTTTTCCAAACTTTGGTTGATTTGTTAACCACCTTTCCGAGGGTATTTTTCCACGAAATTTGATAGAGAGATACCCTTCATATAGGAGTATTATACTGCAAAATTTGGTGTCAATCCAAGTCCGTTTCGACACTTAACAAATGGTCCAAAGTCGGAACCAAATCTGGAAATTTTGTAACAGTCTTGAATTTTTCCCAACTTTGAGCTACCATATCTTGGTGATCGAAACTCCGATTCTCGATCTGTTTGTTCTACCCTAAACCTTACTTGCACCTCTAATTGAGCTATAAATTTCAAGGGCTGGTTTTCAACGACTGAATTCTGCCGAATTTCCAAAGTTAGCGAAAAACCAACCCCGGCTCAATCTTGGGTGATTTGGAACAGCAACTTTAAGCTCATTTTTTAACACCTTCCACTTAGATTCATGGAAAAATGTCTTCTAAGAACTTTTAGTACTTTGGAAGAGGTTTCCAACGGTACCAAGTTTTCCAATTTTTGACATGTGGAATCTGAGATACGATTTTTTTCACAATATCGTATCAAAACTGAAATTTTCTGAATTTCAAGGAAATGGAGTTTTTCAAGTATTCCTTATTTCTTCGATAATACTTGAACGTTTATGCTTGATTTCCAAGATAACAAAACTCGATTGCTCTTGTATATTAAGAAACTCCACTTGAACCTCGATTTACTAGTAATTGAGGTTCATTTTCATGAAATTTCCCCTGATTGTACTAGTGCACAATCTTTCTTGATAATTGGGATGTGTGAATGATAATTCACTATTAAATGCTCAGGCTCTCAAGAGGACCTTCCAGAGGATCTCACGGGAGACGCCTAAACTCGCTACTTGAATCACTGTGAGTGTCAAGTGCATGAACTTGTTGTTAAGTGGTTATCTGTTTCTTATCCGTTATGTAAATTTGAAATTTTGAGACGAGGGTGTACTTTATCGCACTCGTTCTCTTTCAAATGAAATTATATTCGAATTTTGCTATGTGAATTCGTATCCAACTTGTACATGGTAATGTGGATGTGATTTGTACATGTGATTCGTATATGTGATCCGTATTTGTGATTCCTATTTGGAATCGTCGATTTGAGCGTTGCTCATCGACTTATATTCGTATTCGTATTCATATTCGGGGGACGCCCAAAACTCATTGGCTAACTTTGCGAATCGAGCCAGCATGGGCTTGGTCGATAAGCTTAGCAAACCATGAGATATTCGTAGAGCATGATCTATTGGAGAGATCTTGCTCGGCATTACTCGTGCAGTATTGCCATGATATACTCGAGTATTATCAAAAACTTTGATGAGCGGGTCCGATAAGGAGGTGTAACGGTGACGGGATTCGAAGAAAAGTGGTGTATCTACGGATTTGATACTTATGTGGTTGACGGAGTGTCAACGTGAGATGTGATCAAGACTTCGACTCGACTACTTGGAATTTAGCTTCTGAGAGTTACAGTATCCTTGAATTGTTTCTGTTTATTTTTCCTATTCGAAATGTGAATTATTCGAATTTGATAGCCTTACCTACAATGTAATTGTTGTTGCTACTTGGTTTATGTGTTTGCATGTGTGTTTTCTTGGCCTCACTGAGTATTGGCTCGTCCTATTAGTTTGTTTTCCTTAACAGGTTGGATTGGAAGATTTTGGTAAAGCCGACTAGATTATACTTTTGATTGGAATCGGGGCTGTAAATGTGTAGTCGACTTTTAATGGTTGCATTTTGGAACTTGATGTATCTTTTGTGGACATGATGTAAGATTTAAATATTTAGTTAAGAAAGCGACTTTTCTTTATTTTGACTCGTAGTATTTGGTATGTATCGTTAAGTTCGATTTGATTTGTCTTGAGTCCTGGCGAGAGTTGGGCAGGCGTCCCGCGGATACCCTTGGGTTCGCCCTTGGGAGAAGTGGGGGGCGTCACAGTTTCATACTAGTAATTATCGAGTATCTTAATTAACTCAATTGTAGATATTTGAATGTAGATATTAAGAGAAAGCTGAAAACATATTTTGCTTTTAGAGAAAATGAGGAACTTACTTTGCTACACTAGCCCAATGAACTCAAAAAAGATTTTACAACATATGATAGGTTGCAATTTATTCATTTATTTTATTATTAATTCCTCCTATTACCTGACTTGATGTGGATTTATTTGCTGGATTCTACTCATTTTTAGTATTTGACGTTTATTTCAGGGAGTAGAATATAAATATGATAACAGGTGCCAAATTGGCAGAAAAAGAATTCAGATGATTAAACTTGTCCCAGGGGCACTTTTGGAACAGAAGATGTCACGCCCATTTTGGTAATTTTCGCAAAGGAACGACGGACGGAGGGCTTCTCTTCCTGTTGATGTGCGCCGCAATTAAAGAAAGAGAAGGAGGAGGAAGTTGGATAGTTAGTTTTTTTTTCCTTAGTTCTGGCCGGCTGAAGCTTAGGAGGAAAGCTTGACTTTGGTCTACCCTGGGACTTACTTTTGAGCTTTAGAAAACTAGAGAAAAAGCATTTGTTAGCTTTGAGCTTTGACTTTTCTTCTTTTATTTTGAATCCTGCGCATGGCTGGAACAAGAGGGAATTACTTCCTTTGACCCTTCTTTAGCTTATTGTAGCTTCTGGTCTCCACGCATGTTAGGAGCAAAAAGTTGGAGCCCACCTTCTTTAACTTTTCCACCTTGTTTCTCTTGAGTGGCCCTGCCCCACGGATGCTAGCAACAATAAAGAAACTCAATTGTCACTTGTAATTGTCGCGTGCCCTATAAGTGTTCGACGAATTGCGGATTCCTAAGATGCAGACTAAGGCCGTGACTCTGGCTGAAATTTCCTGCGGGCTTAGTTCACCCAATATGAGCTAATCCCCTCATTCTAGTCAAGAAACGACGGATGCTTTGATTCGCCTAAAAATTGTGAGATCGATTTAATTTAATCTTTCCCTTTTATTTATTGGTATTCGTGTATTCCTTGTTTGCTACGCTTATGGTTATTCAATTAATTGATTGTCATGGATCCGGATAATTAATTGATCTGATAGCCTATTGTCAACTAGGACATTTAAATCCGTAATTGTTTGATTGTCCTGAATTAGTGACGACTGGCACGATTAGCTTCGTGTCAGGGGAATACACGGGCTAACTTAAAATAACCATGGTAGTGTGTTATTTGGTTAGAATAGGGCTCTTCTAATACGTAAGGCAGTTGGAAAATTAAATCTTACGGACGTACCTAGGATTATTCCCCAATTAGAGCAGTGATTAACGGGCGTACCTTGATCACCGACACAGTAAGGAGGGGTTGACTGCCATCGCTTGCTTGGTAGTTATAACCTATTTATTGATAAGTAGTTGGGATTGCCTTTGCTTCGATGATCAATTAGGTGAACCATTGCTGAAGTTATTTCTTGGCTAGATCTTTAATTAATATTATCTTGATTGTAGTGAATTGCCATTCGGCTTTTGGTTGTCTACGTTATTTCCTTTTTAATTGTTTCCTTGTTCTAATTGATTTCGGCCTTTAATTCTTGTTATCCTGAGTTCAGTAAATTGTGGTTTAATTTCTAGTTAGTTGTTTATTTTTATTTTCTCATTGAAATTTTAGTTAATTATCGTCGTTCCTACAAAATCACCCCCTGTGTTACTTTGGATTTCTTAAGAAACAAATATACCCAATCTCTGTGGATACGACCCTACTTGCCCTGTCTACAAATTCATAATTATTTGTGAAAAGGAATAACCATTCCATTCGGGTATATCGGATCAAGCAAACTCTTCGGGAACATGATGAATCAAGTAACCCATTGCACACCTAGAGTCCCTGCTCCAGTACTTGGAATTGGGTTTTGGTCATTTTAACTGGCAATTAGGTTTAACTTTATTATTGCACAGGCTTCGACAACCTGTCAATTTTTGGCGCCGTTGCCGGGGACAGGCGTTATTATTTGTTTCTTTTTAAATTCAATTTTTGTCCTAATTTTCTAGTTTTTTTCTAGTGTATGCCTCGATCTTCTCGCAAAGGTGACTTGATTTTTGACCCTGAGGTAGAAAAGATCACGCGTAGAACGAGAAAGGAAACCAGACAGCTCAGAGAAGAGCACTCCAGTGCTACATCTCAAAGACCCGAGTCAGAAGTTGAACGAATAGATTCGTTTGGTAACACTTCGAGTGACTCTGACCAGGAGGAGGACACCATGGCTAATGCACAAACATTAAGGGAGTTGGCTGCTCCTGATTTAACTCAGCAGCCTTTATGCATTACTTTCCCCGCTTTAAATGACAACATTCCATTTGAACTAAAATCTGGTCTGATTCAGCTTTTACCCTCTTTTCATGGTTTACCAGGTGAAGAGCCGTATAAGCATCTGCAGGAGTTTGATGTCGTGTGCAATAGTATGAAATCCCCGAGAATCATAGAAGAGCAGATAAAAATGAGGGCATTCCCCTTCTCCTTGAAAGATTCGGCGAAGGACTGGCTGTACTACCTGTCACCAGGTAGCATCACCACGTGGGGTCAATTGAAGAAGAAATTTTTGGATAAATATTTTCCTGCGTCCAGGGCTGCAAGTCTAAGGAAAGAAATTTGTGGGATCAAGCAGCATCCAGGGGAGTCACTTTACGAATATTGGGAACGGTATAAGAACTTGTTGCGCAGGTGCCCCCAACACCAAATAAGTGAGCAGTTGATCATACAATATTTTTATGAGGGGCTCCTTTTTAGAGACAGGAGTATCATTGATGCTGCAAGTGGAGGGGCACTGGTGAACAAAACCCCTCAGGAAGCACGGGAGTTAATAGAGGGGATGGCAGAGAATTCACAGCAATTCAGTACAAGAGAGGATGTCCCAATACGTATGGTGAATGAGGTAGAGACACCCTCTATGCAGCAGCAGCAGCTAAATGAGTTGACTGCGTTTGTTAGGCAACAGGCTGTGAGAAATGTATCACAAGCCAGGGTATGCGGGATTTGCACTGGTATAGGTCACTCTGCAGACATGTGCCCAATGATTCAGGAAGAAACTGCAGAACAGGTGAACATGGCTGACCACGCGCCCGCGCCAAGGAAGCAGTACGACCCTTACTCAAACACCTACAACCCCTGGTGGAGAGATCATCCCAACCTCAGTTATGGAGGGAATAGGCAACCCAACTTTACACCGAACAGGCAGTCTAACTTTGTGCCAAATAAGCCACCAGGGTACCAGCAGCAATACCAACCCCGACCACCTCCGCCCCCTCAATCTGGTTCATCTACGGAGGAGATGCTGAAACAAATGATGACAACCATGGCGCAAAATCAGCAAAGGACGAAGGCAGTTATTATGCAAAATCAGCAAAGGACGGACTCCGAAATGCAGGACATAAGGAATCAGATAAGTCAACTGGCCACCAAAGTTAACCGTTTGGAGTCCCAGAACCAAGGGAAGCTGCCATCTCAACCGGAGTTGAATCCGAAGAACGTGAGCGCAATGACCCTAAGGAATGGGAAAGAAATTCAGGGGCCTGAACCTGTGATCCCTAAGGACAAGGATGAAGAGAAAATCGAAAATGAGCTTGGAAGGGAGGACAGCAATGGTGCAGATCAAAAGGTACTTCCTGATCCAATAATTACAGTTAAAACTAACCCGCCTCCTTTTCCTAACAGGTTGGAAAAATCGAAGAAACAGGATAAGGAGAAGGAGATCTTGGAGGTTTTTCGCAAGGTTGAGATAAATATCCCACTCTTAGACGCCATCAAACAAGTACCAAAATATGCCAAGTTCCTAAGGGACTTGTGTGTCAACCGAAAGCGATTGAGGGGGGATGAAAGGATTATTGTTGGGGAAAACGTGTCTGCGGTCCTGCAGAGAAAGCTCCCACCAAAGTGCGGGGATCCAGGTATGTTTACTATTCCCTGTAGGATAGATAATACTGTGATCAGAAGGGTCATGTTGGATCTGGGAGCATCGATTAATGTCATGCCTAAATCTATCTATGCTTCTTTGAAACTAGGTCCATTAAAAGAAACTGGAATAATTATTCAATTAGCTGACCGAACTAATGCATATCCTGATGGGTTGATTGAAGATGTGTTGGTAAAGGTCAATGATTTGGTGTTTCCAGCTGATTTTTATGTACTTGATATGGATGATGATCACTCCCCTGATCCCTCACCTTTGTTATTGGGTAGACCTTTTATGAGCACAGCACAGACGAAAATTGATGTTAATAAGGGTACCTTGTCCATGGAGTTTGATGGGAAAATTGTGCATTTTAACATTTTTGATACTATGAAGTACCCCTCGAACTCCAACTTTAGCTCAGTTTTTTCTGTGAGTGCTATTGACCCTGTAGTGCAGGAAGTGTTTGAAACTGATGGCAGGGATGAGCTGGAAGTGGCTTTAACCAAGCACCTCGAGTTGGAGACAACTCCTCAGGTGGAGTGGAGTGAGGATTTAAAATGCACAATAGATGCATTACACTCATTGCCGACCACCACGAAAAGGTATGAAATCTTACCTATTTTTACTCCCGAGCCTCACCAGAGCGTATTGCCATCTGTGGTGTAGGCACCTGTACTGGAGTTGAAACCTCTACCAGAGCACCTGAAATATGCATATCTGGGTGATAATGAGACACTCCCGGTGATTATCTCATCGGCACTGTCAAAAATCCAGGAGGAGAAACTGATCCGGGTCCTTAGAGAGCATAAAGAGGCGATAGGTTGGACAATTGCAGACATTAAGGGGATCAATCCGGCCGTCTGTATGCATCGGATTAGACTAGAAGAGGATGCCAAACCTGTACGACAGGCTCAAAGGAGGCTCAATCCCCTCATGATGGAAGTTGTAAAGAAAGAAATCTTAAAATTGTTAGATGTGGGGATTATTTTTACAATATCAGATAGCCCTTGGGTGAGCCCGGTCCAGGTAGTCCCAAAGAAGGCAGGAGTGACTGTAGAGGCCAACCAAACGGGTGAACTCGTGCCAGTGCGCAAACCCACTGGATGGAGGCAATGTATAGACTACCGTAGGCTAAACGCCGTCACCAAAAAGGACCACTTCCCTCTCCCTTTCATTGACCAAATGGTTGAACGTTTAGCTTGTAGGGCTTATTATTGCTTTTTGGATGGATTTTCAGGATACTTTCAGATAGCAATTTGTGACGGCCCCACCTCCCCCTAGGGCGTACCCCAGGGTTCGGCGGGCCGCGTGCCCGGCTCTCGCCGGGACTCAGTCGTTCACTAAAGTCCTCAAATGAATTACAAGAATAAACCTCAAATATACATCACATGTTCCACAAATATACATCCAACCTTCAATAATAAGGTGACACTTGTCACCCTTTAAGCTTGAGATTATCTTCTTGTCTCTCCAAGACAAATATCTTAACACCTTGTAAAATAATATCACTTAATACAAAATTTCAACAAGTTGTCAAAAATATAATGCATTTACCGCACTTGCGGGTCCCACGTCCAAAATACGCTTTTAATTTCTCAAAAACTAACCGATACTAGAAAAATCATTTTAAAACTATTTTTGCTCATAAACTTTATCTGGGGAATTTTTCTAATCAAGAAAATGTAGAAAAGGTGGGCGTTAAAAAAAATAAACCCTAGAAAATCAGAAAATTTTCGGGTTCTCAAACTCATTTTTTTCGGGGCGTCACAATCTCCCCTCCTTAAAAGAATGTCGTCCTCGACATTCTCTCTTGTACCAATCAAGTCAAGACATCCCGCACAAATCTCTCAAGAGTCAAATCAAACCCACAGTCCGGCATCCTAAACTTCAACCCTAAGATACACTACAGAGATCTGAAGCCTAAGCTCTGATACCAACTGTGACGACCCCACCTCCCCCTAGGGCGTACTCCAGGGTTCGGCGGGCCGCGTGCCCGGCTCTCGCCGGGACTCAGTCGTTCACTAAAGTCCTCAAATGAATTACAAGAATAAACCTCAAATATACATCACATGGTCCACAAATATACATCCAACCTTCAATAATAAGGTGACACTTGTCACCCTTTAAGCTTGAGATTATCTTCTTGTCTCTCCAAGACAAATATCTTAACACCTTGTAAAATAATATCACTTAATACAAAATTCCAACAAGTTGTCAAAAATATAATGCATTTACCGCACTTGCGGGTCCCACGTCCAAAATACGCTTTTAATTTCTCAAAAACTAACCGATACTAGAAAAATCATTTTAAAACTATTTTTGCTCATAAACTTTATCTGGGGAATTTTTCTAATCAAGAAAATGTAGAAAAGGTGGGCGTTAAAAAAATAAACCCTAGAAAATCAGAAAATTTTCGGGTTCTCAAACTCATTTTTTTCGGGGCGTCACACAATTGCCCCGAAGGATCAAGAGAAGACAACCTTCACGTGCCCGTTCGGGACCTTTGCCTACAGACGAATGCCATTCGGGTTATGCAATGCACCTGCAACATTTCAGAGGTGTATGGTAAGTATTTTTTCTGAATATGTGGAGAAAATTATTGAAGTTTTCATGGACGATTTCAGTGTATATGGTGATAGTTTTGATACGTGTCTAGATAATCTGAAATTGATCTTGATAAGGTGTATAGAGACTAATCTTGTGCTTAATTGGGAAAAATGTCATTTTATGGTTGAGCACGGGATAGTCATGGGTCATATTGTATCGTCTAAGGGCATAGAAGTTGACAAGGCTAAAATAGACATTATTTCTGCATTACCTTACCTCGCGAGTGTGCGGGAGGTGCGTTCTTTTCTTGGACATGCAGGTTTTTATCGAAGGTTCATCGGGGACTTTTCAAAAATTGGAGCCCCGTTGTTCCAACTCCTACAAAAGGATGTGACCTTCAAATTCAATGACAAATGTGAGAAGGCCTTCGACAAGTTGAAAGAATTGTTGACTTCACCCCCAATCATCCAGCCCCCTGACTGGAGTCTACCATTTGAGATTATGTGCGATGCCAGTGATCATGCCGTAGGGGCTGTATTGGGGCAACGAGTAGGGAAGGCAGCTCACGTCATCTATTATGCATCCCGAGCATTGAATGGAGCCCAGTTGAATTACTCCACCACTGAGAAGGAGCTTCTTGCAGTTATTTTTGCTTTAGAAAAATTCAGGTCATATTTGCTAGGTGCTAAAGTAATTGTATTTTTCTGACCATGCAGCATTAAGGTACCTAATGACCAAGAAAGATGCAAAGCCGAGGCTCATCAGGTGGATATTGCTACTACAGGAATTTGACCTGGAGATAAGAGACAAAAAAGGCTCAGAAAATCTAGTAGCAGACCATTTAAGTCGCATACCAATTAGGGAGGATAATGAGCCATTGAAGGATGCATTCCTTGAAGAGCATTTATTTTCCTTAAATTCTCAATTGTCTTGGTATGCTGATTTGGTCAATTATCTAGTAACGGGTGATTTTCCTGCAGGTTGGCCAAAATCGAAAAAGGATAAATTGAAGAGTGACGTCAAGTATTTCATCTGGGACGACCCGTACCTATGGAAGAGATGTGCCGACCAAATAATGAGGAGATGTGTAAGTGAAGTGGAATTTCAATCAATTTTAGCTTTTTGCCATACTTTTGCCTGTGGAGGTCATTTTGGACCTAAGAGAACTGCTCAGAAGGTTTTAGAAAGTGGATTTTATTGGCCTTCACTGTTTAAAGATGCCTATGTGTTTTGTAAGTCCTGTGATCGCTGTCAACGGGTAGGTAATATAGCCCGAAGGGATCAAATGCCCCAGGTCTCGTTGATTTTTATTGAAATTTTTGATGTCTGGGGTATAGATTTCATGGGGCCTTTTCCTACTTCATTTGGTTTTTTATATATTTTGCTGGCAGTTGATTATGTGTCTAAATGGGTGGAGGCTAAGGCCACTCGAACTAATGACTCGAAAGTAGTTGCAGATTTTATCAGGTCTAATATTTTTGTGCGATTTGGAATGCCTAGAGCTATTGTCAGTGATAGGGGAACGCACTTTTGCAACAAAACCATAGCTGCGTTGTTTCGCAAGTATGGTGTACTCCACAGGGTCTCAACGTCATACCACCCTCAGACCAATAGTCAAGCGGAGGTGTCGAATCGGGAGATTAAGACCATTTTAGAGAAAATGGTGCGCCCTGATAGGAAAGATTGGAGCCAAAGGTTGGAGGACGCACTCTGGGCCTATCGGACGGCGTACAAGACTCCTATAGGGATGTCACCGTACATGTTGGTATTTGGGAAGCCGTGTCACCTTCCAGTGGAGTTCGAGCACAAGGCTTTTTGGGCGATAAAGCAATGTAATATGAATCTAGAAGAGGCCGGTGTTCAACGGAAGCTGGATTTGCAAGAATTGGAGGAGATCCTGAACGAAGCATAGGAAAACGCCTTGATTTATAAGGAGAAAAATCGGGCATTTCATGACCTACAAATTTCAAGAAAAACATTTGAAGTTGGTCAGAAGGTCCTCCTGTACCAATCCAGGCTCAAACTATTCCTAGGTAAGCTACGTTCCCGTTGGATTGGACCTTTCATTGTTACTCACGTTTTTCCATATGGTGCAGTTGAGATCCGAAGTGCTAAGACAGCCAACAAATTTGTGGTAAATGGACACCGTCTCAAATATTATTACGAAGGATTTTCGGATAGAGAGGTGGAGACAATAAGGCTTGACGCACCACCGTGTCTTAATCATGACACTTTACCATGTCTAGCCAAAAACATTAAAGAAAGGCGCTCATTGGGAGGCAACCCAATTATTCTTTTTAGTTCGTTGTTCAATTTCGTGTAGTAGTTTAGAAGTGTTCTCCTGGTTGTTCGACTGATTTTGGGGTTTCAGTTTTCGTTTTTGCTGATTTATAGGTGCTCTTGCCCTCATGACGTGCCCGCGTGGTGATGTGTAGGACGCTCACGATCAGGAACTTCTGAAACTTCTGGGAGCTCTCTTGCCCTCTTGAC
This sequence comes from Coffea canephora, assembly GCA_036785865.1. Taxonomy (NCBI): domain Eukaryota; kingdom Viridiplantae; phylum Streptophyta; class Magnoliopsida; order Gentianales; family Rubiaceae; genus Coffea; species Coffea canephora. The sequence continues at coordinate 14,143,253 of CM071915.1, forward strand.
GTGCCCGCGTCACGTTCACGGGAAAGGTAAGGATTCAAAAAAAAAAATAGAAAAAATTATTATTATTATTTCATTTATTCAAATAATAACAAAAATAAAAAAAAGGAAAAAAAAATCAAGAGCAAGAAAAATTTTTTCCTCTTAACCGTAGCAATTTCTTTTATTTCAAAAAGAAAGAAAAAAAAAACACACACACACACGAGAGTTCCTTTCTTTTTCTTTCTTCTTTTCCCTTTCTTCTTCTTTCTTTCTTTCTCTTTTCTTTCTTTCTCCCCTGCTGCTCTCCTGCTCTCTGCGCACGCCACAGCCGAATCCATTTATCGCCATTGCCGCCGCGCGCTCGACCAGCCCAAGCCGCCGCCATCGTTGCTAGAGTCGCGCGCCGCTGCTGCTCTGCGCGCCTCTCGCCATCGCCACCTGCCAGCAAGTCTGCCCGCGCGCCGCCGCCAGTCAGCAGATCTCTCTCCCCATCGCCGCCCGCGATCTACCACTGTTGCCACCACAGGTCAACCCGCCACAGCGCTGCCGCTGCTGTAGTTCCGGCGCAGCCACCACCAGCCGCCGAGCGACCCACTGAGCGAGTCGACGCCCGCGACCCCAGTGCGCCACCAAGCCGCGGCCCATCCTCTGCGCCGCCGCTGCCAAAGTTCCATCGTCGCCCACGCGACTCCCACCGCACTTGGCAACGAGCCCACGGGCACGCGCAGCAACCTCTGTCCGGCAACCGTGCTCTGCACACGGACACCACCAGCTGCACCTCCGCCTCTCTGTCTGCCGCCTGGAGTAGTCCCAGTGGAGCTAACTGTGGGAGAAATGGTCCGACCAAAGTCATCATCTAGGTCTAGGGCCTCTCGTTCTCAGCCCCCTCCACAGGCCTCTATTCCAGTCAACTCACCTACCAACCTACCCTCCTCTTCTAGTGTTCGAACCCGTTTGGGTAGGGGTAGGGGTAGGGGTGCGCAGGTAGATACCCCAGTTCACTTTGAGGGGCACCTAAACTTCACTAGACCCGCCGATCAGGAGCGATATGCTAAGGTCTGCGAGCGGCGGATTACACCAAGCAAGACTTGGGAAAAATTAACCGTCATGGGTCTAGGCATACGAGAGGAGGTCGAGCAGATGTTTACAGCTATCGGGTGGCGCTCATATCTCGATATCTTATGCCCCGCCTTTGTCGAGCTGACTCGGGAGTTTTACTCCACCTTTGAGTTCGAGTTACCTACGAGATACACCGTTGACACACCACAGGTCATTCATTTCCGGCTCATGGGTCGAGAGTTCAATTTCTCCATTACCCAATTCAATCGGGCATTTGGGTTTATCACTAGAGAGTATGCTAGGACTAGGGAGTATGCAGAGAGTGCTTGTGACTACGTAGAGCCGTTCCTCTCTCACTACCATGATGTGTGGGAAGACATGTCCGTCGATCAGCAGCGCTACGATCCTTCCCGGTCTAGGAGCTCCTTTCTTAAGGACCCTAGTGCCCGCTATGTTCAGCGTTTCTTAACCTACAGCTACTCGGGGCGCAAGGACAGCTCTGGCATACTCTCTCGCCCTGAGTTCTTCTTCCTCTGGAGTATGATGAACAATATCAAGGTTAATTTGGGGTGTTGGTTGGCCGCACAGTTCAAGACCGTTTTGGCCAAAAAGAACAAACCCCTTATCCTTGGGTCCTATATCACTCACTTGGCGATACAGTTGGGGGTTCTTAACCTGGAGGACCACGACCTGCATTTGGCGTGCGAGATGGAGCTCTTGGACGTAGACTGCTTGGAGAGGATGGGAGTCATTGAGCGCCTGACTGATGGTTCCTACCAGTTCACCCCCCGGGACCACTTAGAGCTCCGGGTGCACATCATTCGTCCCGGGCAGGGCCCTCCTCCTTTCCTGGATCAGCCGAGGACACAGTTGGGCCATCTTCTTCTGCGCCACCTCCACCGCATGGGACTACTGAATGGCAGCAACTCCGGGAGCAGGTTCAGACTTTGCAGGCTCGGATGATCAACGTTGACGCCAATGTCGCCGGCATAGCCCAGAATTTGGCGCAGTTTCTGATGCATACAGGCTTTGCACCCCCGTTTCCACCTCGCCCTCCGCTATGACCCGATTTCAGGGAAGTTTGGCTGATCCCCCTGATACTTTTGCTTCAATTTTGGTTTTTATTTGTCACATTGAGGACAATGTGTCCTATAGGTGTGGGGGGAGGATCTAAGGGGGTGGGTGCTAGTGTTTTCCGTTTTTAGTAAAAAAAAAATAAAAAAAAATTAAAAAAAAAAAAGAAAAAACATGTAAGTTTCTAGTTCTTAGTAGTTTCTCTTAGTTTTATTTCCAGTTGCTCGTTTTCGTTCTTTCTTCTTGGTGCTTACCTCTCATGTGAATGTTAAAATTGATGTGGAATTATTGACTCCAAGTCTACTTTTGCCAAGTTTTTTAAAATACAAAGGTATCGGGTTGATGTGGTTGGATCCGAGATATCTCCTTGGTGAATATCGGATTGATTGGCTCTTTTGATTTCTGTGTTAACTTTTCTAGGCGTTGGGAATGACTGTTGGCATTTTAATGTGAACTGGTCCAATATTGACTCCAGTTCTCTATGTTTGGCAATAATGAGGCGAGCTGTTCCTATTTTTGGCTCTTAGTGTTGTTATTATGTGTTTTTGGCTTTGTTTGGCTGTGAATAATCTGGACTGTACTCCGCTATGAGTTACTACTGAGTAGCCAGGGATCGGCACCTCAAAGTGTCGATTATCGCGTCAAAAGGTGGTACTTTATATGAGTACGTGGTCGTATAGCGGTAGGAGCTGAGTAACCGGGCTCCTTCATCTAAAAGTGTGGGAGTTCGCGTCAAAAGGCCCCAACGGCTAACGATTAAGTCTTTTTGTGTTAAGTATTAATTGTTGTCAAAAAAAAAAAAGAGAGAGAATAAATAATGGGAAGGCTTGCCGATTTATGGACTTAATATGGAGAGTTGTGTGAATATTTGGACCATTAGCTGATAAATGTTGTGCGCCATTCCTTTTTCTTAGAGTAGTTAACCTGGAAATTGAAGGAATTTGCAGTTTAGGGGCTAACCGGGGGGGAGGCTTCTTGGATTTTAATCACCGATGCTCGATATATGTTTTTCTCTTGAATATCTTGGCAATATAGGAGATTGGGCAATGGCCATCATCGAATTTTGGTGTTCGTTTACTATTCTTATGCTTGAGGACAAGCATGGTTTAGGTGTGGGGGGAATTGATATGTTGCAATTTATTCATTTATTTTATTATTAATTCCTCCTATTACCTGACTTGATGTGGATTTATTTGCTGGATTCTACTCATTTTTAGTATTTGACGTTTATTTCAGGGAGTAGAATATAAATATGATAACAGGTGCCAAATTGGCAGAAAAAGAATTCAGATGATTAAGCTTGTCCCAGAGGCACTTTTGGAACAGAAGATGTCACGCCCATTTTGGTAATTTTCGCAAAGGAACGACGGACGGAGGGCTTCTCTTCCTGTTGATGTGCGCCGCAATTAAAGAAAGAGAAGGAGGAGGAAGTTGGATAGTTTTTTTTTCCTTAGTTCTGGCCGGCTGAAGCTTAGGAGGAAAGCTTGACTTTGGTCTTCCCTGGGACTTACTTTTGAGCTTTAGAAAACTAGAGAAAAAGCATTTGTTAGCTTTGAGCTTTGACTTTTCTTCTTTTATTTTGAATCCTGCGCATGGCTGGAACAAGAGGGAATTACTTCCTTTGACCCTTCTTTAGCTTATTGTAGCTTCTGGTCTCCACGCATGTTAGGAGCAAAAAGTTGGAGCCCACCTTCTTTAACTTTTCCACCTTGTTTCTCTTGAGTGGCCCTGCCCCACGGATGCTAGCAACAATAAAGAAACTCAATTGTCACTTGTAATTGTCGCGTGCCTTATAAGTGTTCGACGAATTGCGGATTCCTAAGATACAGACTAAGGCCGTGACTCTGGCTGAAATTTCCTGCGGGCTTAGTTCACCCAATATGAGCTAATCCCCTCATTCTAGTCAAGAAACGACGGATGCTTTGATTCGCCTAAAAATTGTGAGATCGATTTAATTTAATCTTTCCCTTTTATTTATTGGTCTTCGTGTATTCCTTGTTTGCTACGCTTATGGTTATTCAATTAATTGATTGTCATGGATCCGGATAATTAATTAATCTGATAGCCTATTGTCAACTAGGACATTTAAATCCGTAATTGTTTGATTGTCCTGAATTAGTGACGACTGGCACGATTAGTTTCGTGTCAGGGGAATACACGGGCTAACTTAAAATAACCATGGTAGTGTGTTATTTGGTTAGAATAGGGCTCTTCTAATACGTAAGGCAGTTGGAAAATTAAATCTTACGGGCGTACCTAGGATTATTCCCCAATTAGAGCAGTGATTAACGGGCGTACCTTGATCACCGACACAGTAAGGAGGGGTTGACTGCCATCGCTTGCTTGGTAGTTATAACCTATTTATTGATAAGTAGTTGGGATTGCCTTTGTTTCGATGATCAATTAGGTGAACCATTGCTGAAGTTATTTCTTGGCTAGATCTTTAATTAATATTATCTTGATTGTAGTGAATTGCCATTCGGCTTTTGGTTGTCTACGTTATTTCCTTTTTAATTGTTTCCTTGTTTTAATTGATTTAGGCCTTTAATTCTTGTTATCCTGAGTTCAGTAAATTGTGGTTTAATTTCTAATTAGTTGTTTATTTTTATTTTCTCATTGGAATTTTAGTTAATTATCGTCGTTCCTACAAAATCATCCCCTGTGTTACTTTGGATTTCTTAAGAAACAAATATACCCAGTCTCTGTGGATACGACCCTACTTGCCCTGTCTACAAATTCATAATTATTTGTGAAAAGGAATAACCATTCCATTCGGGTATATCGGATCAAGCAAACTCTTCGGGAATAGGGTGAATCAAGTAACCCATTGCACACCTAGAGTCCCTGCTCCAGTACTTGGAATTGGGTTTTGGTCATTTTAACTGGCAATTAGGTTTAACTTTATTATTGCACAGGTTTCGACAACCTGTCAACATATGACTATCATTTTTTGATGTATAAAATGTACAAACAAATATTTCTTGTTTAAAGTCTTCGTTTAAATAGAATTAATATTCTTATGGAAGAAATAGCAAGAGAAGTCAGACATTCAAATTAGATAGAAGTGTATAACGTGAACAAGCATATTGATTATAACATATTTGTGTTGGAAATTTTGCCTTAAATTTAAGTGTTCTTCATGCATTTTTCCTAAGCTTAATTAATACATTCATTCCCTTTTAGATTCATTCTTGTATTCATGTACCTCTTGGATTCATTCCCTTTTAGATTCATTCTTAGATTCATGTTCCTCTTAGAATTTACTAGTTCTTTCATATAACTTCTAAATTCATGTACTTTGTAATAATGATGGTACATGCATCTCTATTCTTGTGTTCCTATAAATAGAGGATTTGGATTTTCAATGTAAAAGTAAATTCTATTTTTATTCCTCCTTCTTACATGTATTTTTATTCTTTTCGGATTACACTTTGGTTCCAAGTAATCCATTACAAGGTCAAAACCTTGATTTGTGAATACACGCGATCGATGCTAGTCGTTGTTCTATCTTGGAAAGTGACCACTTAGTGACCCATATTGCACCATGGACATATTCCTGTGGGAGTAAGATCACTTTTACGGGCAATAGGGTATCCTACATTTTGATTTTCCTTCTAGTCGTCAATTACTCTATTTCTTTGAATTCTTTTCCTAAATCAGAGTACTTGCATTCTAACAATTTGAATCTTATGAAGTTCCACATTTTACATAGTGATTTTGCAGAGTGCCCTATATATAGGACCACAAGGTCAATACTATAAACAAAGCCAAATAGATGTGAACAAAAGGTCATGGAATAAGTGACCACGTTAAGGAACATGTAGCCAATTATCCAATTACCCAAAGATCCTCATTGATTGCCAAATCAATATCTGCCACCAAGTGGTTCCGGCAATAGCATTCTAGGTGGAAGGTCACCTGCTTTTGATGGAGAAATCAACTCACAAGTAAACCAAACCCCACCATCATATCCACCACCTAAATTTACTCCTACTAGAAGTTATTAGTGTGAATTAATTAATACTTTGTTTTTTTCCTAATTTCTTTTTTATTGAAAAAAAAAATAAAACATGGTGAACTCCTATTTGTCCTTTCCATTACATTCATGGATCATATGATATGAGATTATTGACTTGTACAATGCCTTGTTTGTTTTTAAACCAACTACTCCATAGTTGTGGGTTGAACCAATACTTAAACTTGTGGACCATAATTGAAATGTTTGTCCTTTTTTCCTGAAATTCATTGATCATATGATATGATGATTTGTCTGTTTTTTATCGACAGTTTTATAGTTTTGAGTTGATTTAACGCTTAAACTTGAGATGATTGACTTTTGTGGATTGATTTAACATTTAAATTTGGAAGCCATATAACATGAGATAATCAAACCAGTAACATTATGGTACTGAATTGAACTTGTGCACATAGCAAGAGGACTTGTCTCATTAAAAGTCACATCCTGTTATTCATAGAACATATTCTTGATCTCAAGTAAAAGGAAGAATTCTTTAATAACAATGATGGCAATGGGAAACTTTTTAAATCATGACCTATTATTACAAGTAAAAGAGCTGCTTTAGAAATAGGAAACAATCCCAAATGAAAAATCCACCTACATAAGCTACTGCTTTATCTACACCTTCATTTCAAGGTTTCTAGAACCTTTTCCTCACAAGACTAAAAATATCTTTCTTTTCAGTTTCCATGATTGCTGTGTACTGGTGCAGACAAAGACAGACATTGACAGATAATGACTGTAACCTTTTATTTCTTCTCAATTTTTGTTATAGTTTGTAATATACTTTCTGATGCATTTGAAGATTTGCCCCACTTATTTTGACCTCCAGTGCCTTGCCATTTCAAAGCCATTCTTGGCATAATGATAATCCTCTTCAGTTTGATCAATTTCAGCCTGTGTATTCATGACAAAGGGACCATATTGAACTACTGGTTCATTCAGTGGCTGCCCTCCTATTAGAACAAATCTCAGTGGCCTGGAAGACCTGTTCCATACACTGAGGCCTTCTCCAGGACCCAAAAGCAAAGCATGGTGAGCAGCAACAGGTGATGAATTCGGTATTCCAAACACCCCTTCTCCATCAATTGTGTACACAAAAGCATTCCAGGATTCTGGGATGCTTTGATGATATTGAGCTCTTGGTTTCAGAGTGAAATCCAAGTACATTGTTGGGGTTCGCGTATAAACCGGAGAATGGACTCCCATTGATTCTCCTGCTAGTACTTTAACTTCAACTCCATCTTCCTCTGCCCTTGGAATGTCCTCATCCAGCAATTCTTGATACCTTGGCTCAATCCTGCAATGAGTACGGAGGGCGATTTTATTAGAGGAAAGTAGCAATAAGTCAATATTTACGGACTAATGATGTACTACTGTTGACAGTGCATTAGGCACCAGTACCATCCTTACTAAAAAAGATTCTGAAATCATTAGGCACTTATCTGAACCTTAGTGGATCAAATAGAAGGGCTTATTGATCAACACCAATTCGCAGAAAGTAGCCTTCTAGAACACCGTGTTTAAACATGACTTTCTAAAATTAATGGAGTAATGTCACAATCCACAAATAGCCTGCTAAATGCTAAAATTCGATGTCTTAATCAGAAAGGTAATCTACATATATTCTGTGCAGTACATGTGTCTGGAATCAGGTCAAAATGGACTAGAAAACGGACATGCCTGGTAACTTACATTTTGTCCTTGGAAGCAAGATTGATCCAAAGCTGCAGGCCTGTCTGTGTACCTCCTGCTGCAGGCATTTCCGAATGAATTATGCCTCTTCCTGCAGTCATCCACTGCACAAAACCCCACATAGGAATTGCTTACTACTGAATTTTTTCATTAGTTCTTGAATTAGCAGTACAATAATTCAGTGAAAAAGTTGTAAGAAAGGTATGAAAATTTACCTGCACATCACCGGTGCGGATTGTGCCCTTGTGACCAGCAAAATCTTGGTGTGTAAAAGCTCCCTAAAGAAAACAAGGCCAAATTTCCGGTCATACATAAATTCTGGTAATCTAGGACAGAATTTCAGGTACAAAAAGTCGGTCTCTTTACCTGCAACATGTATGTAACAGTCTCAAAACCTGCACAATATCAGGGAGCAGAAAGTAAGATAACTGATCAAATCCAACGTATGGAAAACAGAATCAGGTAATTTGATTGAAACAGAGTTGAATGTATGTGTCATGAACCTCTGTGCGGGTGATCCGGGAATCCAGCAGGGGGTGAAACTGCAAGAACACATTGAATCAACAATCAAAGACCAAATTAAGCAACATTTTGCTTTTGGGCAAAAATTAAGCAGCACTGAAACTGATAAAACAGTGTGAAACGCATCATACATCAAAATATAAAGAATGCGTTACCAAATTCAGCACAAATTCAAGAATTCTGTAAAAGTTCTATCCAAAGAATCATGAAGAAAACCATATGCAGAGTTTTATTTCAGAAACACCATAATCAAGAACACTAGGATTTTAGTAAATTGTACCTGCAAATTCATCCAACATGAGGAAAGGATCAATATACTTCAGTTCAGACCTGTCCATCCATTCAACCAAACAAAATTCAGAGATAATCAGAACCCATGTCACCAAATGTTCCAAAAACGCTCAAAATCAAATGAATTTCAGAAAACAAGAATGCAAGAATTTACGAAACCACGTTCCCGGATGCAATGCCTACGTATTACTACAACATAATTTCATTAAACAAACCAAAAAAACCCACAGAAAAAAGAAGAAATTACCTGCCAATGCTCCTTCTAACAACAGCACCATCTCCTTCACTCTGTGGCTTAGCCAAGACTTTCTTGACAACAAGTCTTGGACTATCAAAACCAGAGCTTTGATCTGTCGACGTAGACATGGTTATTCCTCTGATAAAACTGTAAACTCCTTTGTTGTTTCTTGTATTTGCAATTCTTGTTGGATGCAAATTCACTAGAAATTGTCTAGACAAAGCTCTCATGTAATATTTGCTTGTGCTTGATTTTCCAACTCTTGCTCTTCTTGTCTATATATATATATATATATATATGGACACGCCGAACAAGAAAAGATGGCCGTGGTGTTCCCGTATAATTTTAGTGTGTGAGTGTGTGTATTTTATAACGACTTTGGGGATGCGGGAAGCCAGGAAGGCTGGGGTTGGTTGGGAATCTAAAGGGGGCGTGGGGGAAATTGGAAATGGGGTCCACTTCTTCCTCTTTGGACCAATGATTTGATGACATCATACTCATGTCACCATGATGGTGGACTACTTGCCTGAGCCGTTGGCCCAAAAAAAAAAAAAAGATTTACTCAAAGTAAAAACATAATTTAAATATGAAAATATGGGTCTATTTCTGACCCCAGAAGGAAGCTTTATTAGGATTTGAATCTATTCCAAAAGTTTTTCCTTTTGGGCAAAATTTTTTTTAACTAAATGATATATTAACTGATTGAATAACATTTACTTTTTGGGGGTGAAGATGTAAAAATCTTTTTCTTTTGGGGGTGAAGGTCAAGTATGCTTCTGTAAATGGGGAAGTGGATTAATTTAAAATTTTAGGGTATTTTACGTGACAGCATGGCAAGACTTCATTGAAAAATTAACCAAAGAAAAAAAATAATAAACTTTGGCAATCAGCCAAAAAAATTTTTGAGGTCAATTTAATAAAGTGTTTGACTTTTGGGGGGAAAAATGAAAAAAGAAAGATGATGAACTAAAAGCCAAAGGGATGGTTGAAATTAGCTACAAGTGGATAACTAATATTTAGCCCATGCATTAGAACTGATTTTTTTAAATTATAATTAGTTATGTATCAATGCAAAACATAAATAATTCATGAACAATGTTTATACATAACTACCATATTAGCCTTTACAAACTTTTATACATAAATTTATTAGAATGCGATAATATTCATTAAATAGTATAATACATAAAAAAAGTAATAGGTATTCTTTAAGATAGTAATTAAATTTTCTCGTGAAAATAACTATAAACCTTTTTATAATCATTTTCATTTCAAGACCAAAAGAAAGCAGCAATCTATTTTTATATGAATGATTTATTAATTTGTACCAATGTTAATAAATTTAACAATGTAACAATTAATTTACGCTAAGAAAAGTTACCATATATAGATAAAAAGTAAAAATTCAAATTTATTAAATGAGATACATGTTGTTAGAATGGAGAGAAATTATAAGTAAAATTGATTAGAGGAGATTTAGATGCAAAAATGGGTAAACTTTATGTATTCATTCGCCAATAATTCTCTTCGATTAAGCACATCACTTGGAAAAGAGAAAATGATTAATTGAAATGAGAACTTTCATGAGTCTAGCCTCTAGGTAGGGTTTAAGTTCAGATCTATATCATGACATGAATCACGCAAAATTAGATCCTATCCACACCCATGATTTTGGTAAAGGATTTGAATCTAGGTAGAGTTTAGGTTGAAAAGCTGGATCCAAATTCAAGAAAAACACAATAGACCTGAGTTGCGATTGGTAATACTCTACCCATTTTCATTTTCATGCTTACTAGTATTAGCTATTGATATTTACATTGATGTTTTAGAACAACTACCCTTTCTAATCGAATACAACTACTAATCAAACAAATACCACTATTTGTCTTTTTGTGTTTGTTTTTTAACTTGATTTTGCCCAACTAACAAGTTCCGAAGAAAAGATCTGGTCTTCCTGTGTGCTGTCCATGTTTAGACGTAATTGACAAGAATCTGTTAAGACTTGGAGAAAAGAAGGGGGTGGGAAAAGGTTGGAAGACAAGAAAGAGTCCAAATTGAGTTTCTCAAAAAAAATTTTGAACCTACAAACTTTTTTAAATAAATTTATTTAAGAAAATCTCATGAGATCTTGAGGGTAAAATTGTGAATGGTTAAGCATTAACCCCAGTTTATTAAAATGAAGTAGAAGAAGTTACGAGAAGAGGAGAGCGAGGAAAAACCTCGCACCCATAAAAATCAATTACAGTATTGATATCAAAAAAAAAAAAAAACCGCCCTTTATTAAAGGGAGGTATATTAGATTTTTGAACTACAAATATATTGTGTCAAATTACTCTCTCATCATACCCATTATTTCATGGTAAATTTGTTATAGGAATGTTGACAATACGGGAAAATAATGCTGAATTTGAAAGTTTTGTTGACTTACTACATTATTTCTTCTTTTCACATCTGTTTTTTGAAGTGTCAAAATGACTATTATGTAGACTTTAAAGAAGAGACGACAAAATGTTGGTGAAAGATAATATGCTACATATTGGAGTGAAAGCTAGTCCATGTTAAAATTGATAAGTGAAAAATAAGTGTGATTGTAAAGAGAATAAGAAAAATTTTGTAATTATGACAAAAATCGAGGGCATATGATGATCTATTCAGCAATCCTCCAATAAAAGTAGAATTATGAAGATTGAATATGATTTGAATAAATCACAAATTTGCCCTATTTATCTAACGTGTGATCAATGTCACATATTTACAAGGTAACAAGTGTTTTTTTTTTTGGCATTTTAGAAACATAAGGTTAAATCGATAAAGACTCAAAGAAGCGAAAGAAATACATGAGTGTTTTTGTTTAGATAGTAAATTATGTTGATATATATATTATAAATTACCGATTATCCATTGGACACCTATAAATTAAAATAATCTTAAATATGTATGATATGAATTATAATTACTCTTACACATTTTTAAATATTCTGGTTAATCTCTAATAAATGGCCTATATGAGATCATATACGTCATCCAACAATCATCAATACCATCATTTTCACACTTTGGAATATGCTACTTATACATATCCACGCCAGAATAATAGAACACCCGTATGGGTTCTGATGTAAGGTTTATGTCCCTATAACGTCAATGGCTGTTCTTCCTCTGTACTACCTTATTTGTGCTGTTTTTCCATCTGTGAATCAACTAATCTGATTATTGAAAACGAAGTCAATTGTATGAGAATCACGTAAAGAATTTCAGCAAAATTTTGTCATACTTTCCAGCTTGCAAAATGGGTCCTCAGGAATACAGCTTCCACTTGAAAAGAAAACAGAAAAGTTTTCTTGGTATAAGATAAGGATCGAAAGGAAAAAAAGGTGCAGATTAGTTTAGCGTCATTATCTCATTTATGGTAATGAATGTTTTGGATTAACAGGGTTTTATTCTTTTCGAAAGCAATTTTCAAGTTAAAATTTTGCTTAATAACTGAATAATTAGTAGTCATAAGCTACTGCTACAGACTAATTTTTCGACTGAAATTGTGCACTTCAACTGTTTTTTTTTTTGCTACAAGAAGAAAATACATAATAGCCTTGCATTAGGAAATTGCATTTATTTCAAGGATTAACATTCCACTTGTTGATTGTGGCATGGAAAGGTAAAAAAAAAAAAAAATTATTCATACTTTTGAGTAGCTATCACAAATCACCAATCCACTATTTATTCGGGTTAATTTGCAAAGTGGAATCGTCACCTATTTATCCTTATTTTATTTAACTGTGCTTGTATATATCCGGCTTGTCTTTCTCCTGCAATAGAAATGGTAGAAATTAAATGCATGCGCACCTTCCAAGTAGCAACATGGAAAAATGAGTCATGCCAACTATACCATGTTGTCATTGTTGAGTGTTAGAATTTGGAGGCATAGGTCATTTTTTTTATTGGAAACGGATCAAATCAGAACTTTGGAATCTCTTGTTTTTGGCAAAAAAAAAAAAAATTGCAATTTTAGTTCCCATAGTTTGGAGAGGAGCTATTCTAGTTCTCAAAGTTATCAAAACTTACTCCACATGATGATTCTCTACTTTTGACTTAGCAAATATAATGAAATTTACTCCTTTTCCAAAATCAACCTACATGAAGGAATAACATAAACTCTTACTCACAGAGGGATTTATAATTATTCTTCTATCTGTTAATTTATAGATCTATTATTTTTAGTGTATGTTTATCTCCTATCATTAGTGCAGATTTTTATAATATAAAAATAAAAAAAGATCGTATTGGACGATTTCTAATAATTTTGTTAATGAAATTCACTTTTATCCCAAAAAAAAAATTCTCATTTTGATTCTTATTTAGATTCCACAATGAAAGGCAAAACAACTTCTGAAATGACATAAATCATGCATAAGCATTGCGCTATAAATCACACCTAGGCATTGCGTGTGCCAAATTGGACCGACAATGAAATGAAAGCCGGCCGCCGACATTATTGGAAATTTCTGAAGGAAGTGAATTTGCATGATTCGTGCATGCACCTCATGCAACTTTTACGCTTTTTCCACTCTTCTTCCCCTCTTTCCTCTTTTCAGCCATATCTAAATAGAGTATTATATATACATATTCAATTAGATCCATCTTTCAAACATATCTAAAATGAGGATTATATGTTTGGATCGAGTCTTTTACAAAATAGTATAATTTATGTGCTTTTATACCAGTCTAGTAATCACAAACTATATACAGATTCAACTCCATCTTAGAGAAATTGCTAATTTGACTATTTATAGTTGGACAATCCAATTTTTGGAGCAAACTTTTACATTTTTTCAGTGATCTCCTTTGAAAATTTCCATGTTACATACAGATCAGAATATAAAAAAGAAAAAATGCAGCACTGAATACCAAAAAAATTTTTAAAAAAAAATTCTATTTGAGCTGAAAGAAAGTCATATGAAAATATAGAGAAATTAAAAAACAACTACATTCTTCAATTGGAAAGTGGACTACAATTTAGGACAGACGAAAAAAGAAAACAGGACTATCAAAGTGGGACAGAGTGAGTATTATCTTGAGATCATTAAATTCTACCTAGAAAAATGGAATGCTATCATATTAAACCAAAACCAAAGATAGATTAATACAGAAGTTCCTGTGAAAGTTAAATTTCGGTGATTTACTCGTTTCGAGTAGCGATTTTTTAATTTGGCATATTATTTTTTTGGTAAATAACAAGGATCGTTTATTTTAATAACATTTAAGTTGTTATTTCACCAAACTATTGTGGAATTTTTAATAAACTTGGAATGCTTGTCAGCCTATCTAGTTGAAGTCCTTCTTTTTAATTAATATATATTTAAATCTGTAGTAAGACAAATCCCTTCTTGTGAGCTCATTTGTCGCCATCATACTGATGGGATAGTTGCAATTGAATTGCTATATTAATTGGTCGTATCACAGCCTGGATTGTTGGTCAACCTCTGTATCTGCCTTTATTATTGGTTCGTCTATGTCTGCTTTCAATAGCTGTCATATTTTCAAATAACAATATAGATTTTACGTATTCAATTAGAATAGATTTTCAGTTCTAGAGTTGATTAATGTTTTCTTTGGTCAAAAAAAGGAAAATAAAAATTCTGCAGTCAATAGCCATCATATTTTTTTAAAAAAATAAAATTATGCTTATAAAATTCAATTAGTACAGATTTTCTGCTCTTTAGGTTCTTGGGTGTTTATGCCTCATTCGTTTGGCTTCAAATGCTTACGTTACTAAGTCCGAATCATTAGCCTCTCATATTTGTTTGGGTTATTCTTAAAAAATTTGGTGTGTGCTATACATTAGAAATAAATAGTCAACTTTGTCGCCATGAACCATGCGTTTTGTTTGGTTTTTTATAATCTTATTTAGTTTATCGTCTTACTTACTTGATTAAAGAAATGGATAATAAAGTAATGATTTAATTAACATTTTGATTTACTTTGTATTAGCTATAAGTATAGGTAATAAGTGATTTTCCCTTTAATGTCAAATTAATTGCACCAGACTACAAATTCTTTGTATCTTAAGTTTGATTAGCATAACAAAACCAAAAGAAGAGTGATAATTTGTTAATATTATGTATATTTTTATATGGTCCAAAGAGGGATTTCAAGTCTTATAAAAGGGACATAGGAAAGGGTTTCAAATGCTAGCAAGACATTTTAGTAATAAAACTAGTTTATTTTTTCAGTTAAAAAGAACAAAAGTAAAGTTTGAGCCACTTGCAGTAATGATTGTTGATATTGTGCTAATAAATCTAATGACTTTAATATAAAAAGATTGTGAAACAACATTTTCAAATAAAGGTACAGCATTAGGCAAATGATTTTGAAACTTTAATAAATGTTTGAGGCATTAGACATTTATTCTTTGTTAAATAACTTGTGAGAAGAAGTAAAACATTATTTTTGTCTACAAGTTTTACAGACTTGCGAGAAAAGATCTTTGTAGAAGATGAACTTGGTAAATAGGATATGATATTTTTCATATAGAAAATAATATTACGATTCCAAACTATCAATATTTTTACTTTACCACCTCAAACTACTAATTTCAAGTGCACTGCTCAAGTTAAGCTAATGTCAAACAAGAATAGATGTAATAAAAGTTTTAACTTTTAACCCTCATAGAGAACTCCTCAAAGTACCTATATATGTTTTCCATTCCCCATATTTCCCTCAAAGAGTTCTTTTTTTTTTTTTGGTCTCACTCTTCTTGCTTCCATCCTCCAATGGCAATCCAATCTGGCCCCTCTTCTCCTGATTTCTTTCTTCTTATCCTCTTCTTGACTAACCTTATCTCTTTTTTTTTTTTTTTTTTTTTTTAGCAAACCCCCACACACATGTTGGAAAGGAACTCGATTTTTTCCTGAGAACATTGAAAAAATCCAAAATAGCATTTGAACCCTTCTTAGGCCCTATTTAGAATTGTAGTGCTTTTGATAAAAAAAAAAAAAAAGTACTTTTCGATGTCAAAAGTACTTTTGAAAAAACACCATCCCATAAAATTAAGAGTTGAACTTTTGGTGTTACAAGCACTTTTAACAAAAACTCAAATTTAGAACTTTTACAATAGTTTTTGTGTTTTAAAAAATAAAACATTAAATTTAATCATTTATTATTTTAAAGAATGTGATAGTTCATAGTTCTCTCTACTTAAGTAATAAATCATGCAAATCTAGATTCATATTAAGTTTCGTTGTTAACTTCCTTCTTTCCTTTTTTTTTTTTTTTTGTTTTGTAAGGATGTTCTTCTTTAGTAGTTGGTTTAAAGTGTTGAAATTATTTTTTTGATATATGATATTGAACATTATTTTGCTACGATGTGACAAATTAATGCTACAATATAGTAGCTTATTGAAAAGGTCTGTTTGCATGAAGTAACGAGTAGACTACTTGTTTGCTACCTTGTCATTAATTGTTCTAGAACTATTCCCAAATATGTGTTTGAAGTATAATATAGGATAACGTAATCATTCTTGAGACATTGGTGGGTAAAATATGAGAAAAATAAAGTAGAATATCTCTAAGTAAAGATTCTCCACCTATGAAGCTACATTATCAATTACTACCTACTTACAGAAGTACAAAAAAAAATAATTGTTTAAACAAATATGTGTTCAAAGTATAATTAGGATAGAGGTAATAGTTATACAAGTAATAGTAGATACAACATGAGAGGGAAAAAACATGAGAGAAAAAAATTGAAGTAAAATATCTCTATGTAAAGAGTCTCCACCTAAGAAGTTCCAAAACAACTAAGTCATGATGTTCCCATCTTTCACGAAGTTGGAAATGATCTAGCACTTTAGATTTGTATAAATATTTTTGAGGATAAATCTCTGTGCCTAGCTACATGATTGGATCTGGGTATTGGTAAAATAGATTCTTCCATCGTTTCATTGCGCTTTAAATGGCAGCTTGATTCTGGGCTGGACGATAGGCAAATATTAAACACATTAAAAGGAATGATGACTAAAATTCTAGTCTAAACTTGAAATTAGGCAAAAGTTCATTTGGATTCACCAATTTAGAAAGAATTTTTTGTATTACTTAACAAATATGTTTTCAATCACATCTTTATTATATCAATCAATTTTAATCTCACATAAAATATATCACAAAAACAAAAATGATATAGTGTGTTTGGATTGTAAGTTATTTGAAATATTTTTACTGTAGCACTTTTTGTGATGTGATGTATGTGAGATAAAAAGGTAATTGGGAAGATAAAAAGGTGTATTGGAAATTGTAATGGTGATGTCAGCAAATATACTTGGCCAAATAATTGGCTGTCCAAACACACTCCTTAGTATCATTTTTAAACAAATTTATCCAAATAAATTTCATTCCAAACGCAGCTTTTTTTTGGACAAGGGAACTGTAACCGCTACCCGAGAGTGCGCACTGAATAAACCCATCTCGTACAATAACCCACCAACCACACAGAGGGATAAAACACACTAGGGAAGCCCTATGCGACATGCAGATGTTTCAAGAGAAATTCAAACTCGGGTTGATAGAAATGCATAACATCAATTCTACCATTTCAACCAACTCAAGGGACAAGAATAGATTAGTGTTGATACTTAAGTTAACCACTGATGTCAATAACTTTTAATTTAGACACATAAAATGGGAGAAATCGCATTTATAACTTAATTAGTGGAACACTAATCGGTGTTTATGAGATTCTTAGTTGGACTCTCCCTTCCTCCTTATAATGCTTCAAGACTCCCCTTAAAAAAAAAAAAAAAAAGGGAGTAGAATACTAAGCATGCCTTTGAATTTAGACCCCCTAAAGTGCACCTTTAATTTGCAAGGTTTAAAAGTTCAAGTGGAGTCCATGACTCAATGCATTATATATCCACTCAATGGCTTTTATATCTCCTCCACTTAATATTTGAGCAAAAGGCAATGCATAACTTTTTTTGCACACTCATCACAAATGACAAAACAAAAACGAACTGAAAGAAGATAAGTGATAGGTCGGCTCAAGATCATGTATCTGGATATTCTCCAATATGCAGAAAGAGGTGATGATTCTAAAAAGTGAGTTTCAAGATTTTAGTGAGTCAACTTCTAGAAGCTTAGTGTTGAGGCTTAGAATGTCAAAGTTGAGTTGACCTTGGAAAAGTAGTGCTTTGAGAGAATTTTGTACACCATCATGGCACAAATTTGGATGATGGGTTTCATAGATAGGGGCTGCTACTGTGTTATCAAAAAGACAAAAAAAAAAAAAAAGAAGAAAATACTATACGACATGAAGAAACTAATCTCCAGATCAAAAACTAATGAATCCGTCCATTCAATTCCCTTATGGCACAAGATAATTAAGCTCTAAATCAATATTAGAACAAAAAAATGTTACACTTCTATTGTTTAATCGTCTGAGATTTTAATTAAGTTTTGATTGTGCAAAGGGACACAAATTAGGAGATCCATTTTTATTAAGGGTAGAACTATTATTACTAAGCTTACTGAAAATCGTCCAAGTCCAAAGAGAATCGATTAAAGTTCCTGAGATATTTTATTCGATTTCCTTCGAACCCAATTAACTTCCGTAGCACCAGAAACTATCATAGCAACAACAGAAAAGTGCGCTTAAGTACCGCAACTTGTTTAATTTTAGAAGAAATTTATGAGTTTTGGCAGAAATGTCTTTTTATGAAGGTAAATGGAGGAGGTATAAGAATGCTACTGTGTTGTCTTAAAAAGGAGGAACACCCTTATGATGCTCTACTGGTAAAATGAACCCATAAATTGAATCGTTTCCGGGGTTGGAATAGCGTTAATACATGAGACATTGTTTTGGTTTTAGACTTAGAGGTGTATGATAGGGATAAAAATGAGAAAAAGAACACAAAGGAAACTGATTTCTCACACGTATCTTTTTGTAGACTGCTGCACGGAGGAGAGGGCAAGTGTTCTGCTGCGACAACTGAAGTTTACATGCAAATTTAAATGGTGAGACTGTTCTGCATTTAGCCAGTATTGGTATGAGATTAGCTATTCAACTATTAAGCAGCACTTTCATGTGAAAAAATGTCACAATCCCATTACTTTCAAAAAGAATGAAATTTGCATTAGTCCAAAACATTGCCCTAAAATAAATGACATGAAGACACTAGATCATATTTGTTTTTTGTCCTTTTGCTTCATGTAAAATTAATATAATAAACAAGAACATTAAAATAACTAATTGGACAAAATGCAAGATACAGGACTGACTACGGGGGGAACAAGTGGGAAAGGAATCCATTTCTAATCTAAAGGAGTACACAATTGCACACCTTTCAGGTTTTACCAAAAGGTGTGCAATGGCACTTGCAGTAAAATTTAGAGGGCGTATAGTAGCCATTCTTTTAATCTAGAGATGGATTCCTTTTTTTCACTAGTTTTCTCTTGGCCTAGTTAAACCTTTTTCTAAATATATTAAAGTAGAACTAGTGTAGATGTTGTTGACTGAGGGGGACAAACCTTTTAAATGATAAAAAAGGAGTAGTGCAGATGTTGCTTATTAAGCAAAAAAAAAAAAAAAAAGAACAAAAGCTTTTAAATGATCAAAATGTTGTGGTGTGCAATGCCTTAATTAAAAGGACTTAAGTCACTTTAGTGTAGGAATGTAAGCGAGTCGAGTCATAATCGAGTAGCTCGCGAGTAGTTCGATCAACGGCTTGGTTTGAACTCGGATTGACCGAGTTCAAGCCGAGTCTCGAGCTACTCGATTGTCATTCGAGTCGAGTTTCGAGCCAATATTTTGAGGCTCGAGACTTGTCGAGTTACTCGTCGAGCCAGGGGTATTTAAATAATATATTTATAATTTAAATAATATATGTATTATAATTATAAAATGACCATTATGGGTATAAGTTTTACGGAATTTACAATAAACTCTTCTTTATAATAAAATTTCATAATGGCAAAAAAGTAATAACATAATTGTAAAAAGACCTAAAAAGAAAAAATATCTAAAAAAGGGAATATTGGTCGAGTCGAGTCAAAAAGCTTGATTAGGCACGACTTGATAAGGCTTGACTAAAGGTCGAGCCTTATCGAGTCAAGTCTCGAGCTTAAAGCGAGTTTCTCAAGTCAAGTTTCGAGTATCGATTTTTTGTATTCGGTCGAGCTCGAGTCGAACTTGAGCCTAGGTATATATGAGTCGAGTCGAGCTCGAGTATAGTAATAATCGAGCTTGACTTGGCTCGATTACATCCCTACTTTAGTGTAGATGTTGTCGATTGGGGTGGGGGGAACCAAAACCTTTTAATTGATAAAAAAGTAGTAGTGTAGATGATGCTGATTAAGAAAAACAAAAAAAAATGAACAAATGCTTTTAACAACATGGAAAGTGAAGAAAATAAGGCCTTTAATCATTTTTACTTAATTGGTTTTCTTTTGTAGGAAAGTGAAGAAAGGAAAAGAAAGAAAATGGAAGTGAAAAAAAAAATCAGTTTTTTGCAAAAAAAAAAAAAGAAATCAGAGGTGAATTTTTGGATAAATGAAATTTTTTGGGAAGATATTTGGGCACAATGGGCACCCAAGTATTTCCCAACATTTCCCATCAAATAATGGGTACAATTGGGGTGCATCCCATTTTAAACTCAATATCAAATTACAATACTCATCCCGCCCAAAGTTCCTTTGAACATGGGTAGCCCATTGGGACTTGGGACAAATTGCCACCTCTAATTAAAGGGATTTAAATCACCGTACAATCAATCACACTTAAAGGACTTAAATCACCTTACGATCAATCACACTTAAGAAACGTAAAGCAAATATATAAGATACTTAAAAGTAGAATTAAAATTTAAAGACAGCGACATAATGAAAAAAAAATTCATTGATTAGAAATACCTGTCTTGAAGCTGTATTGTTGAAAAAATGAACTACAAATCTTTGTTTCACTCCTTAATCGACTATCTATTAAAACTCGAATTGAACCTATACTAAAAATATTTAAGCTTGAACAGAGAGCTTAAACTATTAAAAACCTGAAACTAATCATGAAGAAAAAGCAAATGGAACTGATGTCCTGCCTGATGATTTATATATATATATAAAACAGAAGGCAATGCTATTAACAAGAATTTTTTATTGGCGAGAACAGTAAGGATCAAAATTTTGTTTGGGTCACAATAATAATTCTTAAAAACTTTTTTTTATCTCACATTTATCACATCACAAAATAATATTTCAAATAGTCTCTAACATTTTGTTTGTGTCAGCAAATTGCACTATCACAGCAACAGAAAAAAAAAAGAGAGAGAGAAATAGATTGCTTTGATCAACCCATCCTTTCTTTTTCTTTTTTTTTTTTTCATCGCCCTCTTTCTTATTTCTTATCATGTCTTCTCTTCTTGTCTAATTTGCCGCGACTTCAAAAAGGGAACAAGCTGTGGCGACTAGAACATTAGTTCCAAGCATAAAGTGTCTCCAGAGTTAGGATGTAAGGTGAAGAGAGACAACTGTTCCGGTGCACCTTCTTTTGTGGAAAAGCACAAAATTTCCTTAAAAAATAATAATCAAAGCAAAAAAAAATCCTTATACAACATATAACTGTTCAAGAAACCATACAATTTAGAATTTCTTTTTCGTTCAAATTTATAAAAAAAAAAGCATAATAATTGTATTGAAACAATTACACGTCACATATTTTTTTACGAGTCCATTTACAGAGAACGATTTGAAAAACACGCAAATATGACTAAACGTAATGATAGATATAAATATGAGAACTTCTAAATATACTATAGTGCTTAGAAAATGAATTTCAAAAGAAGATTAAACCTTCTTCTGTAGGCCTCACATATTTGCCTTTCTCTCAACAAATTGCAATCTTGCAACTTGCAGGGCAATTGTAACACAAAAACAACTGTAGGGACTAGATGAAGAAATATACTAAATCCTACGGGCGTTTAATGCAATTAATCCTAATTTAGACCCTGGTAGAGTCCGTTACTCTCCACTAAACAGAACAAATAAACCTAAGCCAAATTTCGCCTTCACAACGACCACCACCACCACCAGCACTACCGCGCTGACGCCGCCGCCGCCGCCGCTGCTGCAGCAGCCGGAAGTAGAAATTCAACAGAGACTTGTTTCAAAATGGGGAGTAGGAAGCTGAAAAATCAGAAGCAGCAGCTTTCAAAAGCACCCACCAAAAAGCATAAAAATCAAAAGCCTTTGGGGCCCAGGAAATCCGATACTGGTAATAGTAACAGCAATAGCGAAAGCACCAAGTTCAAGAGAATCAGGAAGGGCGAGAAGAAGAAGAAGAATCAGAGCAAGGAGTATAAGGAGGAGAGGAAGAAGAACGAGAAGAAAGGAGTGAAAAGGGAAAACGACGCCGTACAAGTCCAGGAGCCCACGGCGTCGCAGCAGCTGAGTTATTTCCTCCTCCAGTATCAATCAGCCAATGGGATTCAACTTTCCACTCTCGAACTCGAATCTTTCAAAGGTCTTGCCTGGCCCCGTCTTGCTTATTTAATCTAATTCTTTAGTTTAATCTTTTCATTTTTTTTTGGAATTTACAAGGGAATCATGAACATGGTAACTGAAACAGTGAAGTGCATTTCAAAGTTTTGCTTTTTTCATTATTTCTTTTTTTCTTGTGTCAAATTTGCAATTTTTTTGGCAGTTTTGTGAGTATAATAATTTGACATGGTTATCTTTTGCACACCATCCAAGGGGCAATTCTTGTATTACAAAACTGATCCAGGGCTTTTGCAATTGTCAGTTTTAATTCAACCATGAAATGTATGCAATGTATGCACAAACACAACAGATGTAGATACTAACACATTAACAGACAAAAACACAACAAATTTTATCACTCGTTGAAAGTAGCATTTGTTGTCAGTTTCATTTTTTTTTTTTTTATTTGTTTGAATTTGCCTTGGATTTGAGGAAGTTGGAATGATTGATACTATAGGAATGTTGAGGTGTAGTTGATATTATTAAATTTCCGAACCTTGTGTTTTTTTCTTGTCAAATGTGCTCTGTCTTGGTCAGTCCTACATTTGCCTCGGTTGTCTTCGACAATAGTCATTGCGTGTTGCATGCAGGACATGCTATTTCAGATTAAAGGCATTTGTACTCGTTTTTGTAATCCTTAGGTGGTGGCATGCATGTTCGGTTTTTACTTTAAAAGATGAATCTGGGCTGCTTCTGCAATTGCCAATTTCAATTGCACCATACACGCATGATAGATGTTGACACTGACATAACAAACTTAGACACTAAGACGGTAACACTTAAAAACACAACAAATTTTGTCATTCATTATAGGTTGTGTTCTACAATCAATCCAACTCATTCGAATTTAAATGGAACACATCTGGACCATCAACTGCACCATGGAATAGCTCTGACAACTGTATAGAACTCAATCCTACAAAAGCCAGTACAAATGCATTTGACATTAGCATAAAATTTTACCATCACGAGCTAAACGCACCGTTTTCCCTAGTTTGCTCTCCCTTTTTTTTTTGGGTTTTTGTTTGGTCCACTCTTTCCTCTTATGATACTGTTCTTTTAAATTTTTTGTTTTGCGTCTTTATTATGATTCTTCTCTTGATTGAATGTATTCTCACAGTAGTTCTGTTGTTTGTTTTGGCAGCAGATACATGCATGGTTGAGTTAAGTCAGGATGCAGCACAAAATAATTTGGGAGAACACATGAAAACAGCATTTGGATGCTCATTCAAAGAAGTTCTTTGTGAGAAACAGCTTGGAGAAGGGAACGTTGATCCTGGAAATCCTGCACTTCTTGTAATTTCTTTATCAGCCCTAAGATCATTAGAACTTCTCAGGTTAATGCCTAGAAATCTAAAAACATATTGCTGTAGAATTTCTGAGATTCCACATTCTGTAATAAAAGAATCAGTAGCTTCATTTTTCTAAGCAAGGCCTAGCAATTATCAGAATAATGTGGTTTTGTCCTGACTTCACAGGGAATTGCGGCCTCTGACTAAAGAATGCCATGCTGTGAAGTTGTTCTCAAAGCATATGAAGATAGAGGAGCAGGTACACTAGTTTGCCTTTCTTAGAACAGTTTTACTAGGTCTTGATTTCATTAGAAACTGTACAAAAGTTAAGGAATAAGTAGAAATCGATTGATGCCCTTGTATTGGTGCTATGATTGTGATTATCATCTTTAATTTCTGCGTGCTTGGCTTCTAAGTATTATAAGTTGAAAAAGATTAAAGTTACTGTTGATAGAGATAATTGACACATAAATACATATCTAGATTAGGGGATGGAGAAAATTATTCACATCTACTGTTCAAATTGGTTTCAGGTTTGGAGCCATCTTTTATTGTCTGTCGACTCTTGCAACAGATTAGAACCTTTCAAGTTTCAAATAATAGCTCAGGACTTTAGATGAGATCTGAGATGCAATTCTAGGCTTAGTCCTCACCAGTATCAGTAAAGCATGCACATTTATGAGCCTGCTGCTGGCCACAAGTAACTCCCTTGTCTGACAATTTATCGGTCTTCAATGACAAACTAGTTAGCCTAATTTTCTGCTTAGCATGAACCTGGAATTATCAGTTGAAAAATCACTTGAAATAGCATAAAGGAATAAGTTGTTCAAAATCCAATACTTTTAACTTCTGCATTTTGGCTGTTCACATAATTTAACTTCAACCAGGTTTTTGACAATACCTCAAAAAATTACAAGGAAAACTTGGTCCTCCTTTTAACTCTGGGCAATCAATCACTTAAGGATGAGGATTGGGCTAAACTTAGGTAAAGCTATGCATTTTATTTTGGTAATAGAAAGAAGCATCTGAGAAGAAAAAAAGCAAGTGGCAACATTTAAAACAAATTCCAAACATAAGATGTAGAAATCATAGATTGATATTCTTCTTCTCAAATTAAGTAGGTCTTGATTTTCTGTCATGGCTTTACGAAGACGGTCCTCTATATGCCTGACAATCCCCTTGTATGGTCTTGATCATTAGCTCTGCTTCTACAAGATGAGCACTAATATTTTGTTTTTCTTTTTTATTTTTTCCTCTCTGTCACTGATCATTAACTTTTTTTCCCTGTTTGCACGGTTTTTTCCCCACTTATATACTTGGTTGTTCTTGTTACTCCCTCTCCCGGCAAGCATCTTGTTTCACATCCATTGTAGTAATGAGAGATGTAACTGCATGGTAGTCAAAGCTTATTTACTAATCCTGTTTTTTCAAAATGTTCTCATTCGGCATCCTATCTCTTTGAACCTAACTTATCTAAAAGCCTTTCAGGCATCCCACATTTAAACAAATTTAAATGCTGTGTTGATTTGCCTCTTTTGGTGAACTTTTAGCAGTTCGAGAGGAATTGATGCAAGTGTTTTTGTTTTCTAACTAATGCTTAGCTTTGATGAGCTTCTTATTCATTGAATGGCTGATTCATAAAACTTTACTTGCTTTGGATACATGGGCTTTTTTTAATATTTTTTAATAGTAATCCAGATGATTAGTGCATTTATGTAACTAAGAAATGGAGACAAAAAACCGGCGAAGCAGGCAGTGCTGAAAATTACATCTGTCTGTTAAACTTGACAAGAAGAAATGGCAATCTGTTCATATTTATTTTTTTTGGAAACTGAAGTTAATTTCCTAAGTGATATGCAGCTTTGCTGAATTGTGTTTCTTATGCCATTTGGTCTGGCTGCTAGTTTGTACATCACTACAGTGTGTCACTGGATGTGTTTTTTCTATAGACAAGATAATTGGTATGTTATTCCTACTCATAAATAACTTTTCTTCTAAAACCAGCCTTTCTTTTTGCTTTTTGCCAATCATGTGTGTACCTGTGTCAACAAATATCTTTGCTATGTAACAACATACTTGGAATTTTCCTTTCCCAAACATAAATCAATTTTTCTGATAAAAAAGGCTGTCTTTTTTTTGCCCAATCATGTACTTATTTCAATTTTTACTAGGTTTTAGATATTAACTGTCAAGAAATTCATCTGTTGGTAAAAAACCATAGGAAAGTAAACAAGTGAAAGTATAAGATTACAGTGTGAGAAACTTGTTCTGCATTTTTCTTTTTGTATGACCTGAAAGAGTGTAAAGCATATTATCCTTTTGAAGTCATTCTCTTTTCTTCCTTACAGTGTTGACTTTAATCCTGTCTTAGGTTCTATGAAAATCTCAAAAAGTTAAGGAATTCCTGTAGTTACAAAACAATATTGTCCGTCTGCAGCATATGTAATGTTCTGGTGTATGTGGCCAAGTCTTCTCCTTTCTTTTGGTCTTGAAGTTTGACATTTTCTTTACATGTGTGGTGACAGGTTTCTTTTCTAAAGAATCGTGTCAATGTTGCTTGTGGAACACCAAACAGGTAGGTGAAGCTTCTTTCTTGCATAAGTTGCATGTGGCTCTTTCTCACGCTGCTTACTGGTTGTTTGTTTTGGCATATGGTTTTGGAACTAGATATTGCTTTTGTTTGACTTAATTTGGGTTGCCAATTTATTGTCTCCTCTGTCTGATCAGTCTTCCAGGACTCAGAAATCTTATAGTTAGACGATTTATCCATTTACTGGAAGGGTTTAATGTAGTTAGAGAGAGAGGGAGAGAAGAGAGAGAACTGTCTTAGGAAATGTCATTTTCCTACCCTTACTCTTTAGTTCACCCGTTGTATATCTTGATTTGCTAAGCATTTTGCATTTGTTGTAGGATAAAGAAGTTGATTGACATGGAAGCATTGGGCTTGTCAAGATTGGCAGTTATTGTTCTTGACATGCACACAGATGTCAAGGGCTATTCCTTGTTCACACTTCCTCAAGTCAGGTTTGATCCGTTTAGCTGATATTCCCATTATGATTACGCTTGTGAACCATGTGATATTGATATAGGGTTTGCTGAATTCCAATATCTGGAATGCCATGGTTGTCCTCATGGTTGTCTCTCTCTTTCTTTGATTTCCATTTCCATGGCTTCACCCTTTACTTTGAATATTGTCTAAGCATTGCACACAACACCTATTTTGCAGTCAGACAGGATCAAATGGGGAAATTTGTGTCATACTGCTTTTCATGCAACTCAAAATTTTCATCCCTTTTTCCTTGATTACGTAATGCTTGCACATTAGCTTTTGACACGAAAGATGGTTAATTTTGTACCTGCATGGCAAATATCATTTGACAGAGAAGAGTTCTGGGACCTGTACAAGAGCTACATTCATCAACGGCTGCTTGAAGGTGATCTGCGAATCTGTCTCTATGGTCAAATACCAGCTATTCCAAGAGCTCCAACGGAAGCTAAAGATAACTGAAGTGGCTTATTCATGCCATATTCTGTGTTACTTGTACCAGCGCAGACACTTTTTTTTTTGTTGTTAATTTAAGGGGTACCAAGGATAATATTAAAAACCTTATTGTGGTAGCGATGAAGTAATAGTTGCAGGAAGCAATACCACATAAATTTTGGATTGATGTAACCTGAAGTTGCAAATTATGCACTATCTATATGTATACTAATCTAAAACCATGTGGTTCTGGTAGCTTTTAATCTGGATTAGAATGAAGCTTCAAAATTTTACGTAAAGCTTTCTAATGATAATATAGATTGTGCACATTGGGGAGCTATATTTGAAATCTCTAAATCAGGTTAAGTATCAAAGATGTTTGTGATAGAGATTGAACAAATGATTTGAAAAGCAAACCATCTCAATACCTGCTTTGGACTCCTTTACCATGCTGGTAAATTTCAAAGCCTCAAAAAACCTTCAGAAATTCCAGAACATGTGGTTTATGGTGTTAAGAGTTATAACTTGTAAGATTGAAGAAAATGCAATTTGCTGCATGGCCAAAATCAGTTTATCACTGGAAGACTTGAGCTCAAATGATTATTTTCATATTTCATCTGCGTCACCTTCCTCCCCAATGTTGATTATTTAGGTTTGGAATGAAGGTAGGATGCATCATGGGTGGAATGATGATTCAAACATGCAGATGTACTGTAACACAATGGGCACCCTCATTGATGTACATGTTTATTCAACAGATGTAAAACTTATTGGTGTCGGTTTATATAATGTAAATGTACGTGGATATGGAATATGGTTTCCATTCTACAATCAATCTTAACCATTAAAATCTAGGTGAGGATCCTTACCGATTATTGGGAATATGATTTACATTCTACAATCAATCTTAACCATTTCCTGGTCGGGAGTAGTTAGTAGTACAGTCTTGTATCCTAAATTACCACTATAAATGGATAGATAATTAATTTTCTGGAAGTGACAACCATTTTAATTGTCTACATGTTGAACATTTTTTAGTATTAATCAATAATTCTGGAGTGATTAAAAGTATGAGAGAAATCCCACTTTGTTTTATTCATTCCCCAAATCAAATATACAAATAGGATTAATCCAATCCAAGTAAAGATTAGTAATCTTTTGGATAAATTACATACAACCCCTTGTAATTTTACATAATGTGAAATGATCCCCCTAAAGTTTTAAATTAGTCACATAACCCTCCATTGATTTTGTGCAAAGTGGAAATGGACAGACTACACAATCAATTACAGTGTTCATATCAAGCATGCTCTAAAACCATGCTCTAAAATCGCGTATGATAAAATCTCAATCTCCATGTAACCCTCTTATGATTTGTATAAATATCCACTTTACCCCGTGATTTTGCATTTATCTACATAATCCCCTTATATTTTATATAAGGTAGTTAAGTCGTTGACTAATTTAACATTTAAGTAAGGGTACTATTGATATTTCAATTAACAACGTTACATAAGTTATTTTCTGTCAAATTCCTACTTTACATAAAACCATAGGGGAATGAAATCGATATTTTGAAACACCAGGGGATTATGTGACAATAGATGAAATCATAGGAGGGTTATATATAATTTACCCTAAATTTTAGGTGTTTAATGACTTTGTACTTTAAAGAAGCTACATACCAATTAAGAAAATAGCTTCAACATGCAAGTTAAAAGATCTTAAGTGACCTTCACAACTTCTCAAACTTTGGCAAAGTTAAGAACAAATTCCAACGCGTTGAAAAGTCGTCCTCGTGGAAACGAATAAAAAACCTGAATTATAGCCACAAAAAAAAAAAAAAGTATCCATTGTTGCAGATGCCTAATTTTAGGATATTTGTATGACAATTTTGTGTTCTACTGCTTAAAAAAATTGGTCTTCGTCAGTTATCTTTCGCCTCAGAACCCTCTGTTTAGTGGGGATTTATTCCTAGTCTTTCATCCTTAAAGGGATCTTTCGTACATAAGCATAGCCACAAAAGCTTCTTTCTCTTGTTCTTTATTAGGGGTTTCAATTTCTTGTTCTCTCCTTTTGGCAATTCAAGCATCAACAAACGCAAATTTTAGTATCTTAAATATGTTCTAAAGAGAAAAGTGCAATTTCCAACAGAATTTTACACACCTAGTGGTTGCTATATGACTGTTCTTAATCAGTTTAGATGCTATATGCCTTCAGAAATGTGGATTGTGGAAAAAAGGGGAAAGAATAAATAAAGAAAGGAGGTACATTGATAAAAGAACTTATGGCTATATTACCCTTTTGACTAAATGTCATGAACTATTTATTGAAGATAGATGATGTCCAGGCAATCCGCAAGGAAAGGGCTGCCAACCTAATAAAACAACAAGCCATTATGGAAAATCAAATAGCTATTTGCATCTCTAATTTACAACTATATGGAAAATCAAATAACTATTTTTTGATTTAGTTTTTCTTTCCTAAATGCCCTTATCAATAATATTAATGACTTTAATCTATTTCCAAACATAAACGTAATACTAAGTATTATTGGGCTTTTTACGTAGTATCAAATTTTAAGTTTTGTTTTAGAAGTAGAATCCCTTGTGGAATAGAAATTGATTTAGAAAGTCTTAAAAATCTTGATCAACTTCCTGTATATCATCCTTTTTAAACTTTTATAAATTTCTATCAAGTTGATTAGAAACTTTTATAAATCCAATGTCTCATTACATAACATTACATTAAATAAGTTGTATATCACTATTTCAGTGGATGCATATCCGAGTCCATAAAATAGTTATGCAAAGAACATAGACATGGCTAAGCCCCTGATAACTATATATATGTATATATATATATATATATGTATATATACATATATATATATGTATATATACATATATATATATTTGGTTTTCGTGATGTTACTCCAAAAGATACATCCAAAGGTAGACATTGCTGGCATATATCTAATTCTAGATTAATATTAATAGAATTAGTGACACATTAATAACTACATTATGTTCCCAATGTACTTTTCTATTTTTTTTCACGGCTATTCATGTAATACCGGCCTTTAAATTTCATCTAGAAAAATAAACTTGGTGGTGTAAATTTCCATCTTGAATAGAGTTCTAAAAATAGATTCCAAAATTAGTGAAGAATTAGCAAAAAAATTTAGTTGGATAATTTAGAAACTAAAAATGAATTGGAAAACAAAATTTATGTAAATTAATTTTATGTGGAAGAAATAGGTGCAAATTGTGGGGGAACAAAGAAAAAGGGAAAAATAAAAAATGACAAAAAAGAAAGACAGATTGAACATATCACCAATATGATTTGATAATTTAATGATTTAAGCTTTTCTAACAATACCCTTGCCATATACTCTAATTACAATTAATTACGATATGATATCTTAAAACACTAATGCCTAAACAACTTTAATATCGACTTTGATGTTTTAGTTAGGAATAAAATTCTATTTAGAGTAAATTTACTCCAATAGAATTTGGTTTAGAATGGAATTATGTAATTATGATGGAAAATCATTTACTGTAAAACCACTGGTTTCTTTGAATTGCTCCTAGAATATAAGACGAATAGGAAATAAATATAATCTTTTAGGAAGTAAGTTAACTCCCTTGAGATACACAAAGGATGAGCGTATTTGGAATGATATCTTTAGACTTTTCACGCAAGGTAATACCAACTTTGAAATACATTTTGCTAAAAAAAAAAAAAACATACTTAGAGATATATTTTAGAAATAAAATTTCATTAAAACAATTTTATACCAAAATTTGATGAGGAATAAATTTCAAATGTAATGACTTTTGAAAACAAAATAACCATGAAAAGTAATTTCTTACTAAAAACATTAGAAATTAAACAATAATATGAAAATTTTTTTCTTAAGAATAAGCTAACTACTTTTGACTTTCAAAAGATAAATTCTCACTTTTATTAATTGAAAATAGTGAATTTGATTCTATAAAAAAATAAAAAAATAAAGTTCCAAACCTCAAGCAAAATAAAGAAATTAGTAAGAAAATCCCTATACACATCTTTATACTCGGAAATTTTGGCTTGAAAAACATTATAAATTGTGTTTCAATCCAATTTTACAACTACTGGTAAACCCATTCACATGCACTTGCCCATCGTTGAACAAATACTTTATCAAATTATAAGTATAAAATATAAAAGTTATTTCTATGATTCACGACATTGGCCCCTAGACATTAATAAAAATCAATAGCAGTTTTTTTTTTTTTACCAAACTTTTGCTGTGGAATAGTCTGCAAAATCCTCCAGTGAATAATTCAATACATGGCTGAGTCGAGTCTATGCATCTAAGGCAAATATTAGAGTGTGTTCCACTGTATCTTTTCCAATTGTTCAAGGATCCTTTCTTGACAAATTTTACAGGACACATGACATTTGCAAACACAAAGGTACGTAGCATAAATAATAGTCTTCAATGTAGTGGTGCTGAGCGAAATACTGCTGTAATATATATAATCTGACATTATAACTGCAGAATCTAACTAATAGTCGTAATCTCGCATGATTTTCACCGCATGAGGAAATTTGGCCTCTATTGACTAGAATAGAAAAAGCCGCTGAGCGAATACTACTCTTATCACAGCAAATTTGGCCACATCATTTGTGGGCTTCACGCATAGACTATAGAAGAAGAAGAAGAGGAGATCAAACAGGCCGTGTCGCAAACTTGAGATGGCTCTGAAAAACATGAGCTTTTTAAGGTATTTTGCAGCTATTATGTACTAGTTTAGAGTGGAATTGGTTGCCAATCATCTAAATAAATAATAATGCAGCAAAACATCAATGGTAATGAAATTGTCTTGAATCTCATTGCTATAGTCACATTTATTCCTTTCAACACAATTGTAGTTGCTCGAATATTAAGTCTAAAAATGCTAGCTCTGTGACCAGCAATTCAAAAACATGACCTTCTGAAAAGACTCATCCACCAGCTTTTTCCTATCTTCTTCTTCTCCCTGACCACCTGCTCTCGAAATTCTTGCATCTTCTTGCACAATACTACTGGTACGGGAGGTCCTTTTGCTACGCCAACTTGGAGGAAGACCGAAAAAGCTAGAGCTGCTGTATTTGGAGCATTGGTGCCTTCCTATCAAAATAGAATCTACTGTAAATCAGAGAACAAAAAATTTCATGACTCCAAACCTGTACTTGCATATAAACCACAAAAATAGCATCATTGAAAGATCCAAGAAACTTCGCACCTAGTTTTAATCAGTAACTGATCGAAGGCTTTAACTAAACTGTCAAGATAAGCACCAACAGCAGCATCACATATGACACTTGTTGGGATATGCAACTTTTCCTACATATTTTGCTAGATTATGTTTAATATCAAAATAATTTAGTTATTAGAAAAATAAGGATATTTGTTAACCAAAGATCATGTTGGTTTGTTAACAGATATTTTAGATAAGATTTGCTAGTAGAAGGAGATTATATTTTGTTGAGATTTTTAGGATAATTGTTAGTGGGATATTTTGCTAGTTTGTTTCATGTAATCATTATAAATAGTGAGTTGATGAATGTAAAACATAAGCTCATTTTCCACCTTCAATACAAGTCTCTTATAAGCTTTTTTTGCAACACTAAGGTGTTGTTTCTTAGTTCATGCCCCAAAAAACCAACAAAGTGGTATCAAGAGCCTATATCTTAAGGGCCTGAGTCTTTTTTTTTTTAGAGTGATGCATTGGTGAGAATCCATTATAAGTTCAAAGCCATGACAGGAAAGAACTTTTTGTCAAATGTTTCAACTTTTAGTGGTGAAATTTACCAAATTTGGGCCATAAAATTTTGGACTTATTTGGTAGTCAATGATCTATGGAATATGGTGGAGACAAATTTTGTTTCACCAGCATTTGAAGAGCTGATGGATACACAAATTAGAGACCACAGAGTTGCAGTTAGACAGAGATCCAAGGCTAGCATTCACATATCAGTTTTTGATGCCGTTTTCACAAAGATAATGGCTAATGATTTGATTGAGAATAAATTATTCTCAATTAAAATAGAAAGGAGAAGTTTCACTATGAATTGGTCAGATTTTGACAATTCTAAAGTGGAACATGATGATGAAATCAAGAATTCAGATCCTGAAAAAATTCAGGAGGAGATCATTGATAAGTCAGGAGATATCAGATTGATTCCTGATATTTATCAAGATTATAACATTTCTGTTTTTGGTCTACAGATTTTGATGGTGATGGCAAAATGAAGAACCATGCAGAATTTCATATTTTCTGTATAGGTTCTAATGTCGTCAAAGGATGTTCCACTTTAAACCTATGAGAAGGTTATTTGGAAACAAAAAAAAAAAAATCATCTTTTATGTGGAGTTTGGCACGAGAAGATAAAAGAAGTGGTTCGTTGCAAGACTAATATTTAGCTTGCATAAAAACCCAAAGAAAGAAGTTCATTGCAAGACTAATCATCAATTGCAAAGCTTCTTACAAACGTCTCGTCCAAAACAAGATTCAAAGATTTGAGAAGACAATTCAAAATCTGCAGCAAAAGTGGCAAGGAGGAGTGTTGGGATATGCAACTTTTCCTACATATTTTGCTAGATTATGTTTAATATCAAAATAATTTAGTTATTAGAAAAATAAGGATATTTGTTAACCAAAGATCATGTTGGTTTGTTAACAGATATTTTAGATAAGATTTGCTAGTAGAAGGAGATTATATTTTGTTGAGATTTTTAGGATAATTGTTAGTGGGATATTTTGCTAGTTTGTTTCATGTAATCACTATAAATAGTGAGTTGATGAATGTAAAACATAAGCTCATTTTCCACCTTCAATACAAGTCTCTTATAAGCTTTTTTTGCAACACTAAGGTGTTGTTTCTTAGTTCATGCCCCAAAAAACCAACAACACTACTCTCAGGGCACTAAGGTTAAGAAACTTCATCTCAAAGAGCAACAGCACCCAGTTATCCGAAATCTGAAGTACTAGACTGAATAAGGCATCATACTACAGAAAACACATAAACATACCACGACAATGACAAAATAGACAGAAATTCCATGCACAAATGCATTAGCACCAGGAGGGACAAAGCTGTCTGTGCTTGAATCAGTCAACACTATCATTAATCTAGTATTTTTTTCAGTCTGACGAGCATAACCTCTCTTTGGTCCTCCTGGATAGGTTCATAAACCTTAGCTTGAAAGGTCTTGACCTCAGCAGTTTCAGCCTCTTCAGCTTGGAAGGTAATGTGAAAGACCTCACCAGCACACATGTATGAAGTTACCTTCTCAATATCCTTAAACGCATAGGGTACGCCCTTGCTATCTTTGTTCTCCTTGTTGAACTGGTCAAGTGCCATGATAGCCATTTCAACGATATCTGTGTAAAGTTTAGGATATGCCTTGTAGTCCTCGTCGTCGATGGGGACATAGATAGCCTCTGGGCCACCCGGAAAAACATCTATGTCGAAACCATCGCTCTCCTCGACCTGTGCGATGTACCGTTCAATTGTACACTCGTCCGCCATCTCCTCATCGCCGTATAGTTCGAAACCGACATAAGGATTACAACAGCGAATGCGAGTTTCTGCTAGGCCATTCCTGACAATTTCCTCAAAAGTCTCTGGCTCCTTGAGACCCAACCTCTAACGAAGCGATGTTTTTTTAGCTGGCGGTGGTGGATGAAAGCCCTTTTTTTTAACGCACGACGATACTCCGCCGCTGCTCTCACCTCCAACTTTGCGCTCCGCTTCCGGCTTCAATTTCGGACGTTTCGCACGTACACGATTGCCACCGCCGCTATTACCCGTCGGTTGCTTCTCACGTTTCCCACCAACACGGCTGCGCCTCGTCATCTTGCCACAGAAACACAAACCCTAACTTATGTTAACTCCGGTCTGTCTACAAGTGGATTTGATTGATCAGTTCCAAAAGAATTCGCCCCGGTGAAGGGTATACCGCATACAAAGGGTACCATGTCAACAAGCAGGTATATATGGAGGAGAGATTAGACCGACTGTGGAGATTGATTTGAGGGCCGTCAGTTT
The DNA here is from genome assembly GCA_036785865.1 of Coffea canephora. NCBI lineage: Eukaryota > Viridiplantae > Streptophyta > Magnoliopsida > Gentianales > Rubiaceae > Coffea > Coffea canephora. Next base: position 14,178,505 of record CM071915.1, read on the forward strand.
GGTGCTCTCGTCAGCAGTTATTTGGTAATAGTACAATCATGATAAAAGAATACTTTAGAAAAAGATATTTAAAAGGGCAAAACTGTAAACGAGTCGAATCGAACCGAGTATCTCACGTTTGAGCTCTGTTCGTTAAACGATTCGAACAACGTTCGTGTTCGTTCGTTAATTTTCGAACTCCAAACCTGTGTTCGTGTTCGGCTCGTTAAGCATGTTCGAAATGCTCGAATCCAAATTATTTTAAACTTTAAATATGCCATGCAAATCATTAATCATTTTAAAAAATAATTAAAGCACTAAGTGACTAAATTCTATTATTCATCAACTATATAACTAAGATTAATATAAAAACAACATATAAAACAAAGCAATTTGCCCTCCAAATATAAAAGTCCAGTCATAAAATTAACCCTAAAATTTGTCAAATGATAATTATATCTATGTTCGCGAACGTTCATTAAAACTCGCGAACATACTTGTATTCGCTCAATTATTAATCGAACAAAAAAATTCGTTCGAACTCGGTTCGTTTAAGGTTTCGAACGAGTCTTTCATGAACACGAATGAGTCGAAACGAACCGAATTACCGAACAGCTCGATTTGTTTAACAGCTCTAAAAAGGGGAAAAAAAGACCACACAGGTCAAAATAAGAAACTCTCAATTCCTTAATAATCCACACTGAATTTTCTAAAGATTCTTAAATGAATCAATTTCCATTAGGCTAAGGGAATTAAATATGACAGTAAAATCTATCAACAACCAACGCATTGAATAAAAGTACAAATAGGAATTTAGTAGATTGAGGTTGGTAAACATGTTGAGTCTAGATTGAATTTTGGTAAAATAGTTAGCTGTACTTTTTAAGTAACAAAGAACCAAAAAAGATATCAAGCTACAAGAAATAATCTTTTAAGAAGAAATAGCTTTTAATCTCCAGGAAAGAATGTATATGAAAAAACAATCTTTTAATATCCTAACTTAGAAATTGATATGACCTATAGCTTGCATGTAAATCTTTAATGTATGACTTCAAATAAAAATGAAGTTTTTTTTTTTAAAAAAACGATTCATTCATAAAAACATAAAGTTACAACCCGAAGTGGGAAGCAGTGGCCTCATACAGCCATACCTCGACTTTTGACAACCCTATTTCGAATAGATGGTACGCCTAATCTATCCAACCTTACTTCCCCTCCAGCCAATGACGGGAGTTTGTCCACTGTGTCATAGATACGCATGGCCTCCTGGTGGTGTGACGCCCCAACATTAGCCAAGATGTCTGCCACCTTATTCGATTCTCGATAACAATGCGATACCTGCGAGACCTCTACCACCACTTCCCATATACGCTCTACCGTCCTCCTAATACGCCAAGGACACTAAAACCGTCGCTGCAAGATGCCAACCAAGATAGTAGAGTCGGATTGCACGCAGATTCGATCAAAACCCCTCTCAACACACAGATTGATACCTATCAAAACAGCCTGAGCTTCTGCACATAGACTGGTCGACACACCTAAAAATGCTGAATATGCTAAAATGAGGCCTCCATCCGAATCCCTGAGCACACCACCTCCCCCACACACTCCCGGATTTCCTTTAGAACAGCCATCTGTATTAAGGGTTAGCACCCCACCTAGTCCCACTATCCAACGCAGTAGTTGGGTCTCATACACTGGCTGTGACTGAGAGATAATGTCATAAAAGTGATAGAATGTTTGTCCTTCAGCTTGCTGCGCAAATTGAGCCTCAAACAATGTCGACACCTCCTGGAAAATGGCCCAACAGATATCCTTGCTACACATTTGACTTCCTTCAAAGACAGCTTTGTTCCTTGCCTTCCAAATATTCCAACAAATGACACTCGGCAGAATTTAAGCCACAAACTTCCTTTTGTAGCCTATTTGGGGTGGGGCCATCCACCAAGATACCAGCCGGGCCCGTATTTGCTCATATGGCAAGACGAGGCCGCACATAAAGTTAAAATGGGTCCAGACCTCCCTGGCTATCTGTCCCCCAAAAAAGACATGGTCCAGCGATTCCTCGCCCGCAACGTCACAGCAATGACACTTGGATGGTAGATGGAACCCTATGTTCCTCATAACGTCATCGAAAGGCAACCTCCGCAACAATAGACGAAGCATAAAAAATGAGATTTTCAACGGAATACGGTCATGCCATATATGAGAAAGTACAGCAGACCTGGCCCGAGCCTGGCGAACCTCTTGATATGCAGATTTTACCGAGAACACTCCAGAGTCCGATGGCATCCAAACAGCCTCGTCCCTTCTCCCCGCCTTCGGCACAGGCATTCGCCCCACCTGGTTGACCACATCTGGGGGGAGCTCTTGAGTCAATCGCTGCCCATCCCATCTACCATCTCGTATGAAGTCCTCAAATGAAAGACTCGGAACACTAGCCATCTTCAGAAACAGGGCCTCATTCCCCAACCAATTATCATACCAGAAACTACACGCCCCCTCATGTACCATCCACAACATCGATAGCTCCACCTGCCGGCTAACATTAAGCATACGTTTCCATGTTGTTGAATCATACGGCCTGATCTCCGCCTGGCATGGATGAATTCCCCTACAATACTTCGCTCTCACAAAAGTCGACCAGAGTGACGTATTCACGCGAAAATCCCACCAAAGTTTACACGAGAATGCCGTGTAGACATCCCTTAGTCTTCGAACACCAATACCTCCTTCCACCTCTGGATAACACAATTGAGACCACTGAACCCAGTGGTACTTTGTGGTTTCAGCGAGAGACCCCCACAAAAATTTGGTACAAACCTTTTCTACCGTACGAAATACAATAGCTGGCACCACCGCAGCAGATAGTAGGTGAATCGGAATAGACGAGAGAACGTGCTTAATTAGCACCATTCTACCCCCAGGCGAGAGTAGTTTTGATCTCCACGACAACACTCTCCCCGTAAGAGTCTGACATAGACCCCCAAAAAAGGAGGATTTGCACCTCCCAATATATAATGGAAAGCCTAAGTACCTAACCGGGAATTTCTGTCGAGAAAAACCCGTGATGCACTCAACCACCCTGCAACAACTCAAAGCGGTTGCCTGGTGCACCAAGTAACCACACTTCTGGGTGTTCACCAATTGTCCCGAAGACCTCTGATACGCCTCCAACACAGACATAATGTCCTTAAGAGACACGGCCGAACCATTGGCAAAAATAATCACATCGTCGGCAAAGGCTAAATGAGTCACAGGGGGACACCCCCGGGGAGCACTGAAACCTACGTAGCCATGCTGGGAGGTAAGACTATTCAAACCCCTTGACAGGACCTCAGCCCCAATGACAAAAAGAGCTGGTGATATCGGATCACCCTGCCGAAGACCCCTGCTCGATTTAAAGAACCCATACGACGCGCCATTAATAATAACGAAGAACCAAACATTAGATATTAACCTCCACACCATATCTATAAAACGCTCGCCAAAACCAAATTTGCGTAGCACATTCACCAAGAAACACCAAGAAACCCGATCATAAGTTTTGGACATATCCAATTTTAAAGCTATATTACCCCCTCAAGCCTTCTTCCCCATCCCCATCATAACTTTCTGAGCCAGCAAATAATTTTCAGTGATATTCCTACCCTTCACAAAACCTGTCTATTGAGGGGATATGAGCTTCGGCAAAATGGTGGCTAGCCTAGTGGCCAAAATTCTTGATAGAACTTTATTAAAAAAATTACATAGACTAATTGGCCGAAACTGTGAGAAGTCCTGGGGGTTGGGCACCGTTGGGAGTAATACTATAGATGTAGATGTAATAAATCGTGGCAACTCTGCTCCACAGAAAAAACTTACAACTGCATTATATATGTCCTGCGCAATAATATCCCATGCAAAGGTAAAAAACTTACCTGTGAACCCGTCTGAGCCAGCAGCACTCTCCCCATCCATATTGAAAATAGCGCGCTTGACTTCCTCCAACGTCGGGCAGGCCTCTAGTACATCATTATCATCCCCTATCATGATACCCGGGATTAACTGCACCAATTCCGTAGATGCCATCTCTGATCCAGAAAATAATTCGTCAAAATACCGAACTGCCTCAACCGCGATGTCCGACTCCTCCTCCAGCCATTCGCCGCTCATGGTCTTGATCCTATGTATAGCTCCCTGCACTCTTCGCTGCTGAACAGTGGCATGAAAAAATTTGGAGTTGCAATCCCCATGTTGCAGCCATTTAACTCGGGCCTTCTGGCTCCAAAATCGTTCCTCAAGGGAGAGCGCTTGACGGAGCTCAGCTTGTGCTTTCCTTAGCTCCAATTGTGCTTCTTCCGAGTCCTCTCTCTCTGCCCTCTCCTCCGCTACCCCAATTTCCACCTCCGCCCTTCAAGCAGCATCCAACACGTTCCCAAAAACTTCTTTATTCCACTCTTGAATAGCCCTGCGCGTATGCAACAGCTTGGTACACACTGTCCGTAGTGGGGAACCACCAGCCTCCAGTTGCCAGGCACCCCGAATTACATCCAACAGAGATGTCTTAGGCGTCCACACATTTAAAAATCGAAAAGGTCTCGATTTACTATCCACTCGGGTCTTGAACGAAATTTTTAACGAAAAATGAAGTTCAGTTCTTTTGATTGTTTAGTTATAACATGCTTGGTAGGATTATAGAACAAATATCTAATTAAAGATATAATTACATTTGGCACATGTAAATTACAAAATGAATGACATTATCCCCCAAAATAAACTGAAGACTAAAATCTAAAACAAGAATTAAACAAGTAGACTAACATGAGAATATTGATTCTTTAACCAAAATTTATTCGAGAGATTGTTAAATCACAATAAGATTTTGATCTTACAAAATTATTTCTGCTAATACTCTTTATCGTTTTTAATAATATGAAATCAAGGAGAGACAAGATCCAACCTAATATGTGCACAACATCTATAGCATAACCAAAACTTTCTTTTGGTTTTCTGAAGTGTTTCTATCACTCAATTCGTGCACAATACCTACATACATGTTCTCTTTAGAAAATATAGTTAGTTAAGAAAAACAAACCAAATTAATTATTACACACTAATTATTCATGTATTTTTGCCTTTTTTTTATCAAGTGGAATTTATAATTCAAGTATCTCTTTTTGCATCTCCTAAAAATTTGTGTATACACAATTATCTTTCAAATTAATAACTATTAAATTATAAAACTAACCCTAAGCAAGATACCAGGCTACGTGCAAAGCACGTTCTCTTGTGCTAGGAGAAAGAAAATCTTTAATATGACTTACTTATACTGCAGTCCTCAGGACGGGCCAGTTCCCTTTTCACTTCCCACCAGATATATTACTGGCTGATGGATATCTTCCTCATTCTTTTCCCCTTTTACTTATTTATTTATCTTTTAGCTTCTGGGATTCTGAAGTAACTAACACAGAAGCCTTCAGGAATTGATTCTCGTCTAGTGAACATAACTTTCAAGATTATTTAAGTGATCTGCAAGTAGAATAAGTCCACATTCTTTTTGAACCTGTTCAACCAGGACAAGACATCTGAATGGCTGGCATCAACTTCCCAACAGGGAAGAAGCTTTACAAAAAAGATGGAAATAACAGTGTCATTCTTACCGCTATTCAAGGAGTTGGTAGTTATAGTCAACCGATCAACAAGCACTTCAACCATCTAAATTGTAAACCATTATCCATGTTCTTTCTGCCTGTATCTATCTTAGATAAGCCAGCCAAAAATAAAAATGGAAGAGGTTTTGCTGAGTGCCACCTCAACTCTCACTCTCTCTCACTTGACCAATAAGGGGGAAGATTCCAGTAGCATATTCCCTAATTTCTTCAAGTTAACTCGCTCATTTCCAGCTCTAACTTCATGACAAAACCACTAACAATCAAGATTATATGTTATAGGGTATATGGTCCGTTCTAGATCAAGAAAGTTATCAACTTTGGACATATATAAAGCTCTAACCAAGCTACATCAAAGTTGGAAATTTGCACCTTAAAACTAGAAGTTGCATATCAAAGCTGAAAATTGCATATCGAAACTAGAAATTTCATATCAAAGCTAGAAAACCTTATATCAATGCTATGAAATCCCATATCAAAGTTGGACAATTAATCTCAAAGCTGGAAAATTCAATTAACTTAATAAAACCATGAAATCTTCCATGAAATCCTCCATAATTAAATCATATGTCGATTAAATTGCAAGACAAGAAGAAAAGAGAGGTTTTTTTAGTGATATACCTTAAAACTCCAAGACAAGATGAAAGATAAGAGCTTTCTTCCTCAAATAACTTCACCACAAGCTCACTTCCTCACTTGTTGTGATGATCCATGGAGTAGATGAAGATTTCTTGTTGGATTTCTCACTTGATCAAGCAAGATTCAAGATGGAACTTGAAGTTTTTTTCCTCCACTCTCTCTCTCTCTCTCTCTCTCTCTCTCTCTCTCTCTCGGCCCTCTTAGCAAGAAAATGAAAGGTTTTTGGTGTTAAATTTGCAAGATAAAGACTAAGAAAGTCTTGGTCAATGGAAGATTAGATCGTCGACACTTGGCGGCCTCTTGTTCAAACTTATCTCTTTGTATCTAATCACTAATATATCCTATGTTCTCTAATTCACTCTTAACACTTCTAGTCATATAATCTCTTTTGCACCACACCCATTTTTGTCCACCAAATTTGGTACACACACCTCACTAGTTGGTCAAATTACTATAATGCACTACTAAACTTAATATGCACCAAATTATAAAAGGGAAAAGATAACAATTTTGATTTAGCCATTCAAGTATCTAAAAAATTAAGACAAGTAAATTAAAATAAAATATAAATTAATGCATTCAAAAATAAGAGAAATATAAAATAATTTTCGAGTCCTCACACTTGAAGCCGCTTTCCTTGAAACCTCTCAACACAAAAATTGCTCTACTTTGGTCCTAGAAGGTGCAGAAACAAAGAACTTACTCAGCATACTCCAGATGCAGTTGAAAAATGATGATGAATAGGACTGGTCGACCAGTTTGTTTGTCGTTCTGAAGAAAAGTTTAGTGAAATAATAAAAATATGCTGATATACTATAGAGAAGAATAAATACAACCTAGAAAGAAAGAAATGATCGAAAATAACAATAATAACAATCCGAGACTTGTGAGCACAAATTCCTTAAAATAGATTCGCCCCTTCCAGGTAGAGTGCTCGAGGTTAAGTAGGCGTCTGTCTCCCATGATACAACGGATTAAAGGTGAATATGTCAGCACCAAATTTTCTTCACCACAGCGAACTCGAACTAGAGCAATATGGAACACTATAAAAGATGAAGATGCAAGAAGGAAAAATAGAGAGATCCTTTTATATATTTTTTTTGAAACAAAAGAGAGATATTTATAGATGCTGGCCAAGGGTGACTGTTAGAAATTGACAACAAGTGTTAAATTCCAGATAATTATCTTCACGTTTATCAAAGTACCACATTCATGTACATACATGTATCTCAATAAGATAACAATAAGATAACTCCAAAATCATGTATCAAAAATTAATATACATGAATCCTATGTACATGAATGAATGATAGATAATTATCCTTGGATTCTTTCAAGAGTGCCATTATGAGAACAATTTTCTCATTCACTCTACAATAGATATAGCCATTTTTCCAACAATCCCCCACATGAATGGAAAAATTGTTTTGATTTGACTCTACAGTAGTGTTCCATGACTGAAACCTGCATAAGATAGGTTGGTGTTACCCGTTGAACCTTCTTTCGTGAAATACACTTACTTTACTAGCAATCTAGTAGACATGATGTCTTTGAATTGTCTCGCTTTTTAGTGTAAATGAACCATATATTTCACACAGGAATCATGCTCCATTAGTTCAGTTCTCATAGTTATGTTCGTTTTGGCTATGAACATCAACCTGGTTTAGCAAGAGTTTTTCAAGAATTGAGCCCTAAACAATTCTCTTTTGAAGCGGCCCCACTTCACTCTCACATAGGTGATTTACTTAAGTCTCTAGTAATTAATTACTTCACCTAAGAATCATTAAAGCACACCATTGTGCTATCCTAAATTCTCCTTTGCGTTATTGTTTCATTATGGAATGGGTCTAGGGATATCTCCCACAATGATTATGCTAAGTCCTTATAATTAGGTTGTCCCTTTGAACCTAGATATTGGGATCTCCAGTCAGCTAGGTTGGGTTTCCTTTATAACACTTAACCTTCCATGGGCTTTAGTCCCATTCCCTTTGCCATTTGTGCAACCAACTCTCTATTCAATCCTTTGGTTAGCGGATCCGCTATGTTATCCTTTGATTTCACATAATCAATAGAGATAATTTCTATTGAGAGTAGTTGTCTAATGGTATTATGCATGCGACGTATATGTCTAGACTTACCATTATATATGTTATTCTGTGCTCTTCCAATTGCTAAATGACTACCATAGTGAATACATATTGGTGGCACAGGTTTTTCCCATTTTGGAATGTCTTCAAGGAAATGGTGGAGCCATTCAGCTTCTTCTCCACATTTGTCCAAGGCAATGAACTCAGATTCCATTGTAGATCTAGCTACAATAGTTTGTTTAGAAGACTTCCAAGATACTGCCCCACCGGCAAGTGTGAACACATACCCACTTGTGGATTTTAAATCTTTTATATCAGATATCCAATTTGCATCAGCATACCCTTCCAAAACAGCAGGGTATCTAGTGTAATGCAGTCCATAGTTCCGAGTGTACCGTAGGTATTTAAGTACCATTGAAATTACTTTCCAATGATCAGCACTTGGATTGCTTGTAAACCTGCTCAATTTGCTTACTGCATATGCAATGTCAGGTCTAGTACAACTCATTAAATACATTAGATTTCTAATGATTCGTTTTGATGAACTTGATGCACCATTTGATTTACAAGGAAACACATCCTCAAAGAATGAAGCATTCCTTGATTCCATTATCGTATTTTTGTGTATATCCGAAATTTCTGAATTATACACAAGAAACCGATAAGCAGCACTATTATGTGCATAGCCTATAAAGATACAGTCCACAGTTCTAGGACCTATCTTTATTCTCTTTGGTGCTGGAATAGCCACTTTTGCAACACTTTCAAGTATTTGTAGGATGGTCTCCTACCATTCCATAACTCATAAGGAGTTTTATCTTGTTTTTTTTGGGGTACCCTATTTAAAAGGTAATTGCTTGACAAAATAGTTTCACCCCACATATTTTGAGGCAATTCTGAACTTAGTAACATCGCATTCATCATTTCCTTTAGTGTGCGATTTTTCCGTTCAGCAACACCATTCGATTGTGGTGAGTAAGGTGCAATTACTTCATGAACAATTCCATATTTTGCATAATAATCACCAATAGGTGTTTCATATTCACCACCTCTATCACTTCTTAACCTTTGAATTCTCCGGTTAAGTTGATTTTCAACTTCATTCTTGTAGAGAATGAATTTTTCCAAGGCTTCATCTTTACTTTTGAGCAAATACACATAATAGTATTTTGTACAATCATCAATGAAAGTGATAAAATATTTATTAGCACCTCTTGTTTGAACAAATTTCAAATAACAGGCATCTGTGTGAATCAATTCAAGGGGTTCGGTGTTTCTTTCAATTGTTTGAAAAGATGACCTTGTTAATTTTGCTTTTATGCAAATCTCGCATTTATGGTTTGAATTGATGTGAAAGGAAGGAATATGATCCAAGTTAATTAGTCTACGCAAAGTATCATAATTAACATGACCTAGTCTACCATGCCATAAATTGGAAGACTCAAGCAAATAAGCAGAAGACTTATTCTTATTATTCATAATAGTTATTACATTCAATTTGAACAACCCATCGATTGTATATCCTTTCCCTACATACATCCCAGATTTGGATAATATAACTTTATCCGATTCAAAAATCATGCGAAAGCCATGCTTGTTCAGCAATGATCCAGAAACAAGGTTCTTGCAGATTTCTGGCACATACAGAACATCGTTCAAAGTCAATGTTTTGCCAGAAGTCATCTTTAGCAACACCTTCCCTTGACCTTCAATAGCAGATGAGGCAGAGTTTCCCATGAACATTTTTTCACCTTCAATTTTTTCGAAGGTAGTGAACAGGTTTTTGTTTGTGCAAACATGTCTTGTAGTTCCAGTGCCAATCCACCATTCTTTCGGATTTGACCCTATCATATTTACTTCAGAAACCATAGCAGTCAGGTTCATGTTTTCCATGTCTCCCTCAATTTTATCAAGCAAGTTCGCTTCATGCTTCTTCTTCTTTGGAAGCTTACATTCAGTGGACTTGTGACCTTTTTTGTCACAGTTGAAGCACTTTCCTTGGAATTTCTGCTTAGAGATTTTCCCTTTTGCCCCAAGATTTCGAGTTGGCTTTTTGCCTTTGGAGTTTTGCTCTTACTTATACTCCACAATATTTGTTTTAACATCAACCGAAGTTGTTGCCTTGCAATCAGAACCCCTGTTGTCTTCTTCAATTCGAAGTCTAATGATAAGATCCTCCATACTCATCTCTTTGCGCTTGTACTTGAGATAGTTCTTGAAATCCTTCCACCCAGGAGGTAGCTTCTCAATAACAGCAGCTACTTGAAAGGTTTCACTCAAAATCATGCCTTTAGCTAGAATCTCATGCAAGATAATCTGAATTTCTTGCACTTGACTGATAACAGTCTTGGAATCCACCATTTTATAGTCTAGAAAATTTCCAACGACAAATTTCTTTGCCCCGGCATCTTCGGTTTTATATTTCCGATCTAAGGATTCCCACAATGCCTTCGCCGTCTTGTGTATTTGATACACGTTATACAGTGAGTCATGCAAGTAGTTCATGACATAATTTGGACAAAGGAAATCGGAGTGCTTCCAAGCATCAATAGCACTGACAGCTTGTGCATCAGTTAAGCCTTCAGGCAGCTTTGGAGCATCCTCACTTAAGAATCTCGGGAGATTCAATGTTGTCAAATAGAACAACATCTTTTGTTGCCATGTCTTGAAGTTCAGGCCATGGAACTTCTCAGGTTTCTCACTATGGTTGGTAGAAACCATAGGAGTAATCTTTCCTTCAAGTTGTTTCACAATTGTGCCAGAGGCAGAGGCATCAACAGTAGATTTGTTGGTTTCTCTTCCTGGAATGTCAGCCATTGAGAACAGAATCTGTTTTAAGACTGTTAGTGAATAATAAAAATAGGCTGATACACTATAGAGAAGAATAAATACAACCTAGAAAGAAAGAAATGATAAAAAATAACAATAATAACAATCCGAGACTTGTGAGCACAATTTCCTTAAAATAGATTCGCCCCTTCCAGGTAGAGTGCTCGAGATTAAGTAGGCGTCTGTCTCCCAGGATACAACGGATTAAAGGTGAATATGTCAGCACCAAACTTTCTTCACCACAGCGAACTCGAACTAGAGCAATATGGAACACTATAAAAGATGAAGATGCAAGAAGGAAAAATAGAGAGAGCCTTTTATTTTATTTTTTGAAACAAAAGAGAGATATTTATAGATGCTAGCCAAAGGTGACTGTTAGAAATTAGCAACAAGTGTTAAATTCCAGATAATTATCTTCACGTTTATCAAAGTACCACATTCATGTACATACATGTATCTCAATAAGATAACAATAAGATAACTCCAAAATCATGTATTAAGTACATGAATCCTATCCAAAATCATGTATCAAAAATTAATATACATGAATCCTATGTACATGAATGAATGATAGGTAATTATCCTTCGATTCTTTCAAAAGTGTCATTATGAGAACAATTTTCTCATTCACTCTACAATGGATATAGCCATTTTTCCAACAAAAAGTTCTTCCAAGAAGATGACTTCGAACTTTGATTTGAAGGGTTTTTAATGATTATCAGTAAAAAAGTTCAACATGAAAGTTGATCCTCTTGGTCCCTAGAAAATGCAAAAAGAAGAATCACCTCAAACAGATCGATAAAAAAGAGAAAAATAAAATGGAACAGAGCTGGTTCATTAGCTTGTTTTTCCAGATTTTGCAGAAAATATTTCTCCTTTTCTTGCTCTCTCTCTCTCTCAAATCCTATGTTGCTACTCCCTAACTCATTTTTCTCTCCCCCCACCAACCCTAAAATCTCTCTTGTTTTCTATTTGTATGAAACCACAAACCGTAAATTCTAGAATGATAGGTAGAAAGAATTCTCTAGAAAAAATGATGATGTGTCCTCTCTTTGACGAATCATTTCGATAGAAATTGGGAATAATGAGCTATCCTTGTACCATCCCAACCTTGGGGAGAAAGAAAAAAAGAAAAATCCATCCAAGAAGAAAAATTCCTCATGATTTTTGCTGCTATACTGGTTTCTTCATCTGCAATAAGAAGGAATATGGCACGCATGCAATGCACGCCACATAAGCCAACATTTTTTTTGAGGAAAAGAGAAATGGGCCAATGGGCCTTGTTTCTTCAAGCCTACTTTCTAGGCTTCTGTTAGATTTTTTCTTGGGTTTTGGTTGTGTTTTTACATGGGTTTTTGTTTGGGTTTCATTCGGATTTTGGGTAGATTTTTGGTAGGCTTTGTGGTTGGGTTTAGGTTTTCTTTTATTGGGTTAGGAACAAAATAAAAACTTCTACTATTTTCCTCCAATTTTGAACATCCATTTTCATTTCTTTTCCTTTTCTTTTTGCCAAACCTACAAAACAAAAAATTAAAATAATTACTTAAGTAATTTATTAGTGAAAAAACTAAAATAAAAATAAGAACAGTAGACTCGAAGAAAATTTTGGTCTACATATGCTTTTGTTGATGTATCAACCATACCTATAGTTACTCCACACCTATTAATGTGATATGAAACTAACTATAGATTCATTAGATTCTATGCAATTGTATGCAATAAACCACCAAGGCCACAAAGGTGCAACCCTACATTAGTAAGCTAACTCTCTAGGTCTATCATTTTCACGAACTAGTGTTAGATCACAATTTTTCATTGATGAAACACCACTTTTAAATAATCATAACTAATGGTACCGATTAGTCATGGTTGTAATAACAAAGGTGTTAAAACTTGTTCAAAAAATAAGTTCAAATAATCATAAAAACCTCACATAACAATAATAGATAGTTCATCCATCCCTAAGTCTACAAATTAAAAAAACATGAAAGGAAATACCACACTTGCACTATAACTAAATATAAGTAATCACTTGTCATGAGTGTTAAAAATTAATTGCTGAATTCTCAAAACTTGTAATAGTGGGAGTCCAGGTCGGACCCATAGGGAACAGCTGAAACTTTCAATTTCCTTTGTTAAAATCATAAATAGTAAATTGAGAAAACTAAAATTACCACCCAAACTAAAATAATAATAAAAATAAAAATAAAAATAGAAGATAAAATTAATAAATAACGAGCCAAACCAAGGACATGAAGATCTTTATCCCAATTGATCATCAACTCATAAAGATTCAACTTTTAATCAACTATTTAACCTAAGTTACCCCATACGCCTGTACTAACTCGCAAATTTTCTGAATTCAACAATAAGAATGATACACTCAAATTGAATTCTTGTTATTAGAAAAACTAGGTATTGACGCAATCCCAATTACTCTAATAATATCATTAAGAACCAAGAATCAGCCAAAGATGACAATAACCTGTAATGCATGCAGTTATTTAATCAACACCATGATTCCTCCTAAGGATTCACAAAAGGGGACAACCAATTGGTGGTCTTATTTACCACATAGAAATACCAATACAAGACAATTATGGATCAAGATTAGTATTTTGGCATAAATAATACATGTAAAGAGAATAATTGGCCACTTACTCTACCATACATGCATTAACATAGAATGAAATCAAGGAATCACAGATATCAAATTAAAGATTGAAAAGATCAAACTTGGTTTCACAATCGTTGCAATAAATATTTCAATCCTTGGCTTAATTAGAGAATTAGCTCAATGTTGCCCTCAATAGAGAAATAGAATTGTTCATAGCCAAATGCTAGTTCTACTTATTCTAATATACTCCTAAGAATGTAGAATACGAGAAAATAGTAGCCTTAGGCCATTCTTCCTGTTGGCTCCCTCTAGAATTGACCAAAACCCTCTATTTATAGTGCTAGAAGATGGGATTTTTGAGTTGTAATTAGATACGTGTGTTCAAACTGAGAAAACGCATGTCCAGGCAATGTCAATTTTTAAGTCAGGTTGTAAGTAGGGATGTACGCGAGCTGAGCTACTCGCGAGCTACTCGCAAGTAGCTCGGTCAATGGCTTGGCTTGAACTCGGTTTGATCAAGTTCGAGTCGAGTCTCGAGCTACTCGATTATTATTCGAGTCGAGTTTCGAGCCAATATTTTGAGGCTCGTGGCTTGTCGAGCTGCTCATCGAGTCGGGGTGTATTTAACTAATATATATATTATAATTATAAAATGACCATTATGTATATAATTTATATTGAATTTACAATATCCTCTTCTTTATAATAAAATTCCATAAGGACAGAAGTGTACATTTACCGAGTCGAGTCAAGAAACTTGATTAGACTCGATTTGATAAGCCTTGCCTAAAGGTTGAGCCTTATCGAGTCGAATCTCGGGCTTAAAGAGAGTTCCTCGAGTCAAGCCTCAAGTATCGATTTTTTGGACTCGGTCGAGCTAGAGTCGAGTTCGAGCCTAGGTACATATGAATCGAGTCGAGCTCGAGTATAGCAATACTCGAGCTCGACTTGGCTCGATTACATCCCTAGTTGTAAGACAGGTACCCATCATCACTTAACTTATCAATTTGACTGAAATCAGCTTGAACCTCAAACGGGCCTTGTGTTTGGCCCCCATTATAGTACCCATTAGCTGCTGCCTTCGTGAACTTAACATTCTCCTTCCGAATTGAGTAGCTTTTGCATCATTTTCACTCAAGTGCTTTTTAACCTGTCCAATCATAAAACATATCTTAAAAAGCACTTTTAAAGATAAAATATGCATAAAATAATATTAATAAAGGAACATAAAATCATGATAAGTTAGACACACGAACAAGATTCAAATACAAGACTTAAAGAGTTGAAAAGATGAATCTTTACAGCTCGATGTTAGAACTTCAACCTCTACCAAAGAGTTGTAAAGATTCACCAACAACCATATTAAATTTATGTGCCTTATAGAGATGGAACCCCTTGTGCCATATTAAATCTATTCTTCACATAAAAACCAAAAACTTGTTGAGACAAATCATTGATCTCATCAAATTTATTCTCACCCACAAAGTCAAACACTCTTTGAAACATATTATCAACCACGTCACTAGAAAGCACAGAATGGACATCAACTAGATATTTGATAGTATAAAAAATATTAAATCTAATGATTCACCATCAAATTTTATGGTCAATGTACCATTAGACATATCAATTTTGATCTTAGCAGTCTTCAAGAATGATCATCCAAGCGAAATAGGTGCAGATTTGGCGACTTATCATCCTCCATATTCAGAACATATAAGTCAATTGGAAAAATTAATCCTTCAACTTGCATAAGAACATCTTCTAATTCCCCTTCAGGGTAAACATTAGTTCTATCTACCAATTGAATAATGACTCTAATTCCTTTTAAAGGACCTAAATTCAAAGAAAAATACGTTGACAAGGGCATAACATTGATAAATGCTCTTAAATATTGAATAACTTGTTTCATCCCAGCATTACCAATAACACAAGGAATAGTGAATATACATGTGTCCTTTACTTTAGAGGTAACTTCTTTTGAATTACTGAAGAGATATTCTTCTTAACAGTCAACTTTTCATCATTCTTGAGTTTTCTCTTTGTAGCATACAACTCTTCAAGGAAACTTGGGTGCCTTGGAACTTGCTTAGTTACCTCAAGCAACGGATCATTAACTGCCACCTTGTGGAAAATATCAAGGATATCTCTCTTGTTATCCTTCTTTGACTTCGCCAGTCTATTGGGAAAAGATGAAGGAATAACAATATTAGTTTTAGAAACATTAATCTTACCTCTATCATCCACTAGAGAATTCTCCACTTCCTCCTTTGACATGGTTTGTTTCGATTTTGACTCCTACTCTTCTTGAGCAAGTTGCTCCAACTCCTTTTTGCTTCTAAAAGTCATTGCATTGACAATCTCCTGAGGATTTTCTATAGGCTGAGATAGCAAATCTAATGAGTTCTGAATTTGTAAGTCAGCTATAGATGTAGTTAACTGGCCTATTTGGGTCTTCAAATTGTGTATTCTCATTTGAATTGAACATTGGAATAGTGTTGTTTTACACTGAAATTGCATCATTTCTTGCTACACTTACATCATTGCTTGCTGAAATTATGAAGTTGAATTGACTAATGACTTCCATGTCCTCCAGAGATGCACTAGTGTTAGGAATTGAATAATCTGACATTTGTGGATGAATTGGCTGTTGATGTTGAAATGGGTAATATTGGTAGGGAGCTTGAGTTGGTTGACCTCTATAGCTGTAGTTTGGATACTCTTTCCAATCCCAGTTGTATGTATATAAATATTGATCATAGCACTTCTGAGGTGGGTCATGCGTCCCTTCGCTAAATTGAACATGCTTATACGGATCTTCTTGAAATAATGGGCACATGTTTGTAAAATGTGTTGCGAATGAACACAATCCACAAACTTTTACCGCTTGCATATTCATTTCAACTAATTGGTGAACTATAAAGGCCAAATCAAAAAGTATTCCTTCCAAACCAAAAGCACCTGCCATTGTTTCTTTGGAAAGATCATCACCTTAAATTTCTTGCAAATAAAAATAATAAATTCATAAAAACAAAAATATGCAAAAATTAACAAAGAAAAATAAAAATTAATACCATTCCTCGACAACAGTGCCAAAATTTTGATCACTTGTTGCGAGTGTCAAAATTAATTATTGAATTCTCAAAATTTGTAGTAGTGGGAGTTCTAGTCGAATCCAGAAGGAATAGTTGAAACTTTCGATTTCCTTTGTTAATATCATAAATTGTAAATTAAGATAACTAAAACTACCACTAGAACTAAAACAATAATAATAACAATAAAAGATAAAATTATCAAATAATGAGCCAAACCAAGGACAAGAAGATCTCCTGATTGATCATCAACTCATAAAGATTCAACCTTTAATCAACTATTTGGCCTAAGTTACCCTAGACGCTGGTACTAACTCACAGATTCTCTGAATTTAACAATAAGAATGATGCTCTCAAATTGTATTCTTGTTATTAGATAAGCTAGGTAGCAATCTCGATTACTCTAATAATAGCATTTTAGAGCCAAGAATCAGCCAAAAATGACAATAACCCGTGATGCATGCAATTATTTAATTAATACCATGATTCCTCGTAAGGGTTCACAAAAGGGAACAATCAATTGTTAACCTTATTTGCCACATAAAAATACCAATACAAGACAATTGTGGATTAAGATTAGTATTTTGGCATGAAGAATATATGTAAAGAGAATAATTAACCACTTACTCTACAATACGGGCATCAACATAGAATAAAATCACGCAATCACAAATAGCAAATTAAAGATTGAAAAGATCAAACCCGATTTCACAATCATTGGAATAAATATTTCAATCCTTGGCTTGAATGAAGAATTAGCTAGATGTTGCCCTCAAGAAAGAAAAAGAGTTGTTCATAGCCAAACTCTAGTTCTACTTATTCTAATCTACTCCTAATAATGTAGAATATGAGAAAATAGTGGCCTTTGGCTGTTCTCCCTATTGGCTTCCTTAAGAATTGTTCAAAACTCTCTATTTATAGTGCTAGGAGATTGGGTTTTCGAGTTGTAATTAGATACATGTGTTAAAATTAAGAAAACACATGTCCAGGCAATATCGGGTCTTAAGTCGGGTTGTAAGATGGGCGCCTATCATCACTTGTCAATTTGTTTAATCTAAGCTTCAAACTCAAATTGGCCTAGTGCCCATTGGCTGCTGCCTTCATGAACTTAACATTTGCCTTCCAAAATGAGCACATTTTGCATCCTGTTCATTTCAAGTGCTTTTTAACCTGTCCAATCATAAAGCATACATTAAGTAGCACTTTTAAAGATAAAATATGCATAAAATCATACTGATAGAGGAACATACAAACATGATAATTAGGACACATCAATAAGATTCAAATACAAGAGTGAAAGAGTTGAAGAGATGGATTTCCTTGTCACATATGAGCAACATCTTCTTCATATGGAAGAGAAAATGTTGACATGTAGCCAACAAATTCACATATTAGCAACGGGTGCAGCAGCAAAGGGTCTAAAATAGTAAATCTATTTTCTATTGGTTTGAATAGAAGCACAGGGCCTGAAGTACCACCAGAAATTGCAGGTAAGCAAGGAAAACCTGCTAAAGTTGAACAAAAAAAAAGAGTATTTTCAAAGCAAAGCTGCTGAAGTTGAACCAGAAAATGAAGACATGCATAGCAAAGCTCCTGAAGTTGAAACTGTAGTAGAAGAGAAAGCTGATAGTAGGGGTGCTACTGCAAAGGAACCAAAGATGTTCAAGGTTATGATAAAGCTTCAAATATAGAAGTTAGACAAGAAGATTATGTGCAAATGAATGATGATGAGACAAATGAATCTAACAAATATAGTTTGGAAGACTCGGATTATGAAATGGCTGGCGAGAATAATGATGTAATGATGAATGCATAAAATTAATGCAATAGTTTTGTTGTGATAAAAATGAAAATGAAGCTAGAACAAGTGTTGTAAACCATGAAACAAAGAAGAAGAGGGGCAAGGAGAAGGAGCCTGCCATAGATGTTAACAAATGTGAAAATCTGGACATGGTTAATACTGATGGCATGTAGTCTAAGTATGAATCAAATACATCTAGGGAGGTTAAAAGTCAAAATGAATCAAAAAGTGAAGATGGCGAGAGAATAAGAAAGAGGCCTAAGTTTCCAGCTTTTAATGAGAAAACAAACATGAAAAAACTACAACTCAAAGTTGATCAAAGTTCACTTCTGTGGTAATATTCAGATTGGCTATTAGAATACATGCCATTCTAGATGGAACGGGCATATACTTCGAGAAGAATGACACAAGAAGGGTAAAGGCAACATGTAGAGGATGTGATTAGGAGCTATTTGGCTCTAACATATAGGGTGAGAGCACCTTCCAAATTAAAACTCATTCTAGTGAGCATAGTTATAGAAGAGTATTCCACAACAAAAACATGATTCTAGGCTGGCAAGTAGATTATTACTTGATGAGGTGAGAAAGTCCCTCTCTATGAATGTTAATGAGCTCATATCGAAGGTGACTGAAGAGCTAAATGTGGATTTTTCCTTGAAACAATTTTATAGGACATTGCAAAAAGTGAGTACAGCTATTCAAGGGTCTCATGAGAAGTAGTACAATATGTTAGAGGACTTTTGTGGTGAACCGAGAATAGCAAATCTAGGTTCTACTATGTTTGTTGAAACTAAAGAAGATAATGATGGCATTTCCAGGTTCAAAAGGCTCCATATGTGCTTGGAGCCATTGAAGAGGTGGTTTTTAGTAAGTTGTAGGTGCTAGATAGGTTTGGAAGGGTGCTTCCTAAAGGGCCCATATAGTGGTCAATTATTATCAGCTATGGACATAGATGCTGACAATAAGATGTATTCGGTGGGTATAGTAGTGGTTGGAGGGGAGAACTACATCAATTGGAGTTGGTTTCTAGGGATGCTTGTCCACGACCTGGAAATTTTGAATTCCAGTAGTTGGTGCATAATGACTAACAAGCAAAAGGCATGTTTGCCTTGTTGTAACAAATTTTATTATTCCAGTAGTTGATTTGTTCATTTCTTTATTTTAATATACTACCTAGTTCATTAACATTTTGTAGATTTTGTTTTCATGTGAACTAAGAACTTCTTCAAGCAGTCAAAGACAAGCTGCCATTGACCAAGCATAGATGTTGTGTATACTACTTCTACACAAACTTCAAGGTCAACCACAGGGGTTTAGCTCTAAAAGAGAGGCTTTGGAGATGTGCTCGAGCATCTTATATGAACTAGTTCAGAGTTGAAATGGAGCTTGTGAAGCAAGAATCTACACCTGTGCATGCTTGGTTGGATGAAAAAGAGCATATATCCTGGATTAGATCCCATTTTAAAGATGGATTTGACTATGACATTTTGGTGAATAACATGTGCGAATCGTTTAATGTAGTGATATTGAAAGCAAGATCACTTCCTATCATAGGAATGCTACAAACTATTTACCTATACCTGTTGAAGAGAATGGAGAGCAATAGGAACAACACGTCCAAGCATGAACGTTGTTCATCTTGTTAATGTCCATTAACTGTTGGTTTTGTAGTCATTAATTTGCTAACCAGTCGATTATTCCTTGTGGTTTGATTGTTTTGCAAGCCTATTATGTCCAAGAATATTTTATATACTTGAGAAAACCAAGAATAAGCACTGCATGTACATTGCCTCCTATGCTGGGACCCAAAGATATCAAGTCTTATGTCCAAAAACCCCAATGGCTTGCTGGATTTCATTAATGATTTTCCTTAATTGTGACAAATTTCAAATTTTATGGATTTAATGTCCCATTTTGAAGTTTAGGAACTAAAGTGGGAAGCCATGTATAGTTTAGGGGGATAAAGCGGAATTTACCCATTTAAAAAACCATCATTTTATAGGGGTTTATTCATAAAATTCCTTGACATATTGAATCCATCCATCAGAGTTAGAGAGCTGCAACAATGGCGAAAAAAGTGCACATTAGCAGACAATCTCTCTCGGCTCAAGTTACCTTTTTTCACTAATTTTAGATATTGGTTCACTGCATTACATGCTAATTATGTTTAGAGTACTTTAAATTCATTTTGCATTTCCTTGTTAAGAAATTTTTAAGTCATTGAGATAAAACTAAAGTTTTTATTAACCTAATTCAAAATTTATGAACATTAGTCTTGCGTCAAGTTCAAAATTCATTTTTTTTGTCAAAAGTTCAAAATTCATTTGAGTTTCTTATTTATAGCATAAATTTAGTAAATTCTTTATCCTAAAAATCATAAGTTGCTTTAGTTGCTATGTAATTAATGTAAGTACGTTCATGTTAATCAAGCTTCACCTTTGTCTACGTTTTTAATTTCGAACCAGATTGGTTGGTCTGATCGATCGAATCAAGAACCAATCATACATCCGGTCTGAGTTTCCTTCAAAAATCGATTGTCAAAAACTCAGCCAAACTTGGTTTTGTTATTTTTCTAATATGATGAATTTTTATTTTCCCCTTTGACTCTTTGACCATTAGAGAGAGTTTTTGTGATAACTCGAGAAAATCTTGAATAGACTTAGCCATTATTACCCTTATTTCGTTATTTATAGATAACAAATAATTGATCAAATTAAATGACTAAATTTAATTATTCTATAAATTAAGGATTTTGCAATATCCTAGAATGGTGAAGGAAAAAAAAATATATATATATATAATAAGAAGAATTTATTCTAAAGAAAAAAATTAGTTACATGAATCAAATAAACATCTGATATGCATATTACCATTTGTGTCCTTTGAATATATTGAATAGTGGAATGAGTGATACGTCTCGTTGAATTTCTTTAAGATCAAGCATGTGAATATCTACTAGATAGATATATATTTAGAAAGTTTTCAAGGTAAATACAAAATTGAAACAAATGAAAAATTTTGAGTCAAAGTGTGAGGCAATAAAATTTCGGGTTCATGGCAACCATCAAAAATTCATAAAACAAACCAAGAGCTTATGGAACTGAAACCGAATAGAGGTCAACCAACTATCTACTAGACTAAACGGTGGAAAGGAAATGAGTAGAATTTGGCTGCTAGCTTGGGGCGGTGAGTGACTCTCATTTGGACAGCTGCCGAAATGAACCTGCTACCAAAATTGCTGAGTAAGCAGTGACCGAACGAGGGAATGGAACCAAAGGAAAGCTAGACAATTGTCCACCAAACTTAAGCTGTGGAAGGGAGAAACCAATAGGATTTGGCCTCCAGTCTAGGGCGGTGAATAACACTTGTATGATAGCTGCCCATTTAATTGCTAACTAAAGTGATGATCAAAGGGAGAAAGGAGACAATGGTGATATTGTTTGGGTGGTGGAACATTTGCTGAGTTAAGTACTGATCGAGAGAAAGGAAATGCTCTGCCATTTTGGGCTTCAACCGAGAGCAAAACCAAGAGAGGAAACAAATAGGAGTCGGCTGTTTCATTTGATAGCAGAACCGTGAGGAGCAAAAAAGAGAAACAAAGTGTGAAGCTTTCTTCCTCCTCCAACCACAAAATCGTGAGCAAAAGTGCGAGATATGGAGAGAAATCTTGTGCGTTTCATCACCTACCAGCCTCAAACGAGAGAGAGGGATGCAAGGGAGGAGAAGGAGAGAGACTGGTGCATTTATCTTGAGGAACCAAAGCAGAAACCAAGGCGCAGTCTGCAATTTCAGATTTTGGGAGGAAAGGGAGGTAAAATTTGCAGCAACACCCTTCAATCTTCCATTACTTTTAATCATGAATGTTGCATGTTAAGTTTTAGCTAGGAAAAATGAGTTTTGGCTGAGGAAAAATTCTGATTAAGAGCTACAAGAAAACTCTGTGATGGCTGAGAGAGTGGAGCTGGAATTGCAGCTTGTTACCAGAATTCCCTTTTGAGAATTATGCTAAGAATGCATGAAATAGGTTCATCTCTGATCTCATAGGATATCTATTTGTGGAACTAGTAAAAATGTTAATAGATTTGGCTTGAAATGTTGAAAGAAAGCTGCTGAAATTTTTCAGCATGGCCGAGAGAAGGAAACAGAATTTTATCCAGCTTTCCCTTTTGAATCTTTGGCTGTAAATTTCATATTGTTGCACAAGATACACCGTAGTTTGATAACCAACTCTTGCATGTGGAATTAAATGAAGAAAGCTGATGCAATCTGTTGAGAGAGAGAGAGAGAGATAGCCGAGAGGAAGAGAATGAACGTAGGATTAGTTTTTCTTTCAAATTTCAATTCTGTGAACTTTCATATATAATATTTGATGATACTCTGTAGTTTTATCATTGTATTGGTATAATAAGTTGGAGTTAACTGGATGAAATTAGGAAGGAAACTATGAATTGTGTTGTTACCTACCTAATAGCCGAGAGAGGAAGGAAGGATTGATTAGCCTTTTCCTCTAAGTGAACTGTAAAATCCTTTATGCTCCGTACAAGGTCCTTTGAAGCTCAGTAAATGTGGTTAACATGTCTAGTTGGGATATAAAATCGGAAGTGAGGTTAGGGATTATGGTTAGTGTTTGGTAATTTTATGATGACTTAGAGGAAAAGTTTCGGACCATTTGTAGGTCATTTAGAAGTTAGTATATGTGTGCAATTGGTTAGGAAGCTTGCACGAGAACCATAGAAACGGACCATGCGTTTGCGGTGCGCGAAACCGTTCAATCGGGAAAATCGGGCAGCCCAGAATCTGAACTTTGGCTCCATTTTTCTCTGTGTTACGTATTGATTTAGGTTTGCCCAAAACATGAAAGTTGTAACTTCTGAAATCCTCGTTCTGCCTGCAAAATTTCAGCCCAATCCGATCAGTGTAGCCTGAGTTATGATCAAAACACTGATAGCTATGCAAAATGTTGGATTTTGTGACGATTGTGGTTTTGCTTCTGACCGTGCTCAGTTCACCTTGATAACGTGTGAACTAGGTATTTGGGTTTTCATAAGACTTGTAGATCTTTGTTTCACCCGTCGAAACGGTATAAAATGCGTCCAAATCCGAGATCTGTAGCTCCAGTGATGCTTAAAACAATGTAAGGTGCTAGAATTGCCGTTGAATCAGTCAGTTCTATGCACGAATTTTGGACCCATTTTTCACGATGCTCTATATTGATTCAACTTTTGGTCTAAACACAAAAGTTATAGCCTTATAAATGAGCTTTTCAACGCCTCTAGAATTTCTTGATTCCGATTTCTGAGTCATGAGTTTTGGTCATTCAAACAGGGCCTGTTCGGTACCCTGAATTGAAACGGCCGGGACTATCTTGTGCATTTTTGCCCTAGTTTCATTGAGATCTGGTTTGAGGTGTCTTCATGAAAGTTGTAGCCCTTCTTCTTAGCTTCGCAATGGTACTTCATAGACCTTAATCCAACATTTCTAGCCCAACTTATGGTCAAAACAGTTTGTAACAGCAACTATGCCCGTTTCCGTTTCTGTTTCCGTTTCCGTAAGCTGTTTCCGCGCATGCATGTGCCAATTTTGCTGTTTTGCTTGATTTATGCATTCTATTAGCCGTTTGTGGAATAATGTGATACAATCTTCTATTCTAGATGGTGGTGAGTTAGACGGAGCCAGTGGAGCCTACTAGCTATTACACGTGACGTGATCTTCGCTCTTTTGCTATACTTGCTTTTTGTGTAAGTATTCAGGCTGTTTTTGTGTATAACTTGCTTATGTGCTTTGATGTGAATGAGAGGGTATTTAAGCAAGGGTGTACCTTATCACACTCGACCTAAACCCTAATTTGCACCTGTGTTTATCTATGACATGTATATATATGAATTATTTTGATATTGAACCCATTGAACTTGTAGTTCGGGGTGATATTTGTGGGGCCCGATCTCAAGATCTAGACAGACTATTCAAACCTGTCGGGGTTTGGTCGAAACCAGTCCAACCTAGTCTTGAGGTTACCAAGTTTGTGAACCAAGTTTGTGAACCAAGTTTGTGAATCAAGTTTGTGAACCGAGCTTGTGAATCAAGTTCAATTTCATTTGCTCGAGCCATTTTGTGAGGTGACTGGCCAGTGAGGGTGATAAGGTGTTAGGTGGGAGTACAAGTGGAGTTCTACGGACCATTATTTGTGGTCGACGGAGTGTTGACAGGAGGTCACACGTGGCACATGATTTGGCTTTGGAGCCAACCTGTATCCTTAACTTATGTTGTTATTTTTGTACTTGCGATTTGATATCGTTGTGACGAAATTGTTTGTCTTAATGTGAAATTTACGCTTTTACCCTTGTTTACGTACTAAGCGTATAGCTTACCCCTTTAGCTTGGTTTTCTTTACAGGAGTCAGAGATTGAAAAGTGATTGGATTGAACTAGAAAGTTATTTTGGGAAGATCCGTTATTCTATGTATATAGTGTAGGCATGGTCTCTTTTGAATTTTGAGACAGTTGAATTTTTGTTTGAGTTGGTGTGATATTAGAAATGGATATTTAGAACAGATATTTTGTTTTCTTTTATTGGACAAATTTATGTTTTAAACTGATTGGAGATGTACTTAAGAGTGGATGTTCAGTTGTCCAATGGTAATGTTATCTCTGAAATTAATGTGAGCAAGTGAGTCCTGACGAGAGTCAGGTAGGCGATCCGCTAACTTCTAGGGTATGCTCCAGGAGAAGGTGGGGTCGTCACAGTTTCATACCTGGGCAACTTTTCAATTTGAAAATCCGAAAATCAAGTGGTGAACTCAAGCAATTCACTCGGACAATAGTAAATCATTAATGTGGTCAAAATTTTTCTACAGGTTGCAGCATGATTCACGCCATGGTCATCTATCAATCCCTTCTTTACCTCTGCTATCTTTTATGGTATACAGAGAAACAGGAGGAAAGTCCCCCTCCCTTGCTTGAATTTGAGATGAATTCAAAGACTAAGCAAATTGTAATTTTTTTTAATTTGAAAATGAAGTTTCGAGCTCAAATCAAGAGAAAATTTCCACTTTAAGTTTTTTAAGCCCAATTTCATGCAACTAAGTCCTTGAAAGATTTGAAATCAAATAGAGGAGAAAGAACAAGAAAAGAGCAAAATAGGAAAGAGAAGGGAGAGGAGGGAAAAAGAAAAGAGAAAATCATTCAAAACAATCCTCGTATTTTGTAAAATGACTCTTTTCGTCACTCACACTTAAAAGTATAATTTTACG
This sequence comes from Coffea canephora, assembly GCA_036785865.1. Lineage (NCBI taxonomy): Eukaryota > Viridiplantae > Streptophyta > Magnoliopsida > Gentianales > Rubiaceae > Coffea > Coffea canephora. Next base: position 14,204,449 of record CM071915.1, read on the forward strand.
TCATTTATAAATTTATATTGGTCAAATTTGGTTCTTACCTAGATTTTTGACTAGTTTTTGGTCGGGATCCACCATGTGCCTTACGCGTGATCATTTTTGAGGATCAAAATTATCAAATAAAATTTCACATAATCCAATATATAGTCCCTCATATTTCACAATATGAATTTTTATGTCCTTCACATTTTACGAAACGAATATTTTCATCCTTCATTGATCATGTATATGAAATTTTTTTTTGTAAATTTATGTATATATCTATTTAATTTCACATGAACAGTATGAATAGCATGTAATATATCTCCATTTTTTAGCATGTAATATATATATATTTTTTAATATAAGCGGGAAGGTTCGAGCCTGAGAACTCTCACTTACACTCCTTCCCCCGTACCACCTAATTAGTTTGTTTAGGTAAAATTAAATAGAGATATATTACATACTATTTGTACTATTCAGGTGAAATCAAATAGACATATATATAAGTTTTCATAAATAAGAAAAACTATTCGTACGCATGTCACAAAATGAATTTTTTCGTCCCTAATTGATCATGTGTATGAATATATTTTTTTAAATCCATATATATATCTATTTGATTTCACCTAAAATCAAGTAGAGATATATTACATGCTATATGTACTATTTAGGTAAACTCAAATACACATATATATGGATTTTTAAGAACAAGAAAAACTATTCGTACACATGATGAATGAGGGATAAAATTTTCATTTTTTAAAATAGGGACAAAAAATGCATTTTGTGAATTGTGAGGAACTATGAATTAGATTATGTGAAATTTGATTTGACAATTTTGCCTCAAAAAAATGATCACGCGCAAGGCACATGGTGGATTTCAACCAAAAACTAGTTGAAAACTTAGATAGGGATCAAATTTGATCAATGTGAATTTGTAAGAAATGTAAAATTATACTTTTAAAAGTGAGGAACGAAAAAAATTATTTTGCAAAATGTGAGGGACGTTTTGAATAATTTTTTCAAAAGAAAATGATGAAGAAAATAGAGAATTTTCATGTGTGTGATGAAAGGAAATAATAGCGTGCCGAGGAAGATGGAACAAGGAAAAAAAGAGCGAGAAGAAGGAAGAAAAAGGGTGTGACGGTTGATAGAAAGAGCAAGAGAATTAGGCTCGGCATTTACTAGCTTTGAATGCCCTAAAATCTTTGGTAATAACATTTTGACCTTTCATTGTTTTAACAATGTGTAAAATAGCCTAGTACATTTTCTAAATTACATTTCTACCTATAATTTTTAAAATTGTTTTAAGCCTAGTCGTTTCAGACTAAATCTAAACTCATCATGTATATGAAGTTGTAAACCACCAATTTTAGGGTATATTTTATATATTACTTTGATTATATATTATTAAATTTTTATATAATTTTTTTTTGAACATATTAGTTGGGTTAATAATGGGGTAAAACACCAAGAAAATAATGTTAGGGAGTAAAATGATGGTATCATTGTAATTTAAAGGAATAAAGTGATAATGACAATGTAGTAATGCTATAAATAAAAGGGTATTTTTATCCAAAATTTATTAATATGCTGAGTTGAATTATTTATTGGGTAAAGTAACTAAAAAATAATATTAGAGGGGAAATTGATAGTAGTGATATAGTTTAAGAGGTAAAGTGATATAACCCGTTAATATGGATAAGAAACAGTGTGCTTAATTAATGAATTAATTATTTCAAATTTTGTAATGCTATTTTTTAGTTATTCAAACTCTAAATGACATGTGTAACCTTTGTCAAATTCTATAAGGATAAGAAAGAATCTGCTTAATTAATGCATTAATTATTTCATATTTTAGAAAGCTACTTTTAAGCTATTCAAATACTAAATGACATACATAACTGACAGGTGCCGAGCCTGTGCAATAATAATAATAATAACCTAACTACCACTAAAAGCAGTTAATAATTAATCCTAGGTACTGGAGCAGGGACTCTAGGTGTGCAATGGGTTACTTGATTCACCATGTTCCCGAAGAGTTTGCTTAATCCGATATACCAGAATTAATTAGTTGACAAAAATTACTAAATAGTAAATAGTGGCAAGTAGGGTCGTCTCCTCAGGGACTGGGAATATTTGTCTCTTTTAAATTCCAATTGGTAAAAGGGGGTTTAATCAGAATAAAGCTACAAATAATTAAGCAATTCAAATAAAATAAATAATTAACTAACACAAATGTAGACAGGAATTAATTCAAGAATAGATAAATTCTACCCAAGGATACAACTACTTAGGCACAGTCCATTTATCTGATCATTGATGCAAGAGAGGTTCACTTAATTGATTAATAGACTAGTTATAGTCGCCGATGAACTCTAACGACCAATTTTTCCTTAATTTATTGATAACCAAGGTACGACCATTGATCACCTCTAACCAGAAAATACTCCTAAATACGACCGTAGGAATTAATTTCCCAATTGCATTAATAACTAGAAAAACCTAACCCTAATCAATAACACGCTATGAGAGTTATTTAAATTATATTGCATGTTTCCCTAATGTGTAAACACACCAGTTGCCACTAATATTAATCAATCAAATAATTACGGATTTAATTGAATAAATTGGCAAGAGATTAATTTATGAGGAGGGGCTCAAGGCTACTCAAACTTCTAGTGTTCAGGTCATGCAAATACCCAGTGGTCCAATTACAAGAGCGCGTGCTAGGAGAATTCAAGATTCACTTCAAGCTCTTGTTTGCACGATTCAAGAACGAGTTGGTGATGACTTGAGGACCATTGAAGGATTACATAATGGAGAAACTATTCTCTACACTTTCCTTCAGATGGAAGAACCAAATGAAGACTAGTTCATGGAGTACTAGCTTGCTAATTAGGGTTTTATTACCATTATTAGTTGTTTGTTAGCATTAATAATTTCGGTCAATTTTCACTTCACTTTGGCCGAATTCAGAGTCTTAATTTTAGTCCATTAGTTGTTAGATATTTTCACCCTTAATGAAGGGCAAGGTCGTCCATTGGACATTCTAGGGTTTGAGTCTTGTAAGGCTATATATAGCCTAGGTTTTCATTCATTAAAGGACAATTCAGTTTTTATAAAATATTCGTGAGTTTATTCACTCTCTCTTGTCTCAAGAGAATTTCCTTTGAATACTTGAGAATTAATCTCAAGTTGTTCATCGAACTTATCAATCAAGTAGTCTCCTTGATTGTGGCGTTCTTCTATCTATACTTTTGGTTCACTAAATTTGCTAGTCGTGGGTTAAGGAATCTCCTTAGTTCGTGGCTTGTGATTCTAGAAGGGTCAAAGTTCCGCCAATCATCCCAACTTGGTGTTCGTCTAGATCCGTCTCACATCAGTTGGTATCCAGAGCTAGTCGACGACATCAAGTATATCCCGTTGAGTTTGTTCGTAAGCTTCCTAGTCAATTTTATTTTGCAAATCTGGTCGTGTCTCTCTTTGTGTCAAGTCCGATTGTTATTACAAAAAAAAAAAAAAAAAATTCTGTCCGCCTTTGTTGTCTTGTTGAGTCACTCTTTGATTTCTTTTGCTTCGTGTCCACTTCGTGCATTACTTGTTGTGTGATTCTGTCTTGAAGCCTGCCTTCAAGTGTAGCCGTGTTTTGTTCGTTGCATATTCTGTTTAAATATAAAAAAAAAAAAAAAAATTCTGCGACGGCTAGGGTTTTCACTTGCAACTAGGGTTTTCCTTGGGCACAAGTTTCTTACCGAATCTGTCCAAACTTTAGTTTATTCCACCAAGTTGTTTTCATTAATTTCCTAAACTGATTTTTGTGGTTAAACTTGTTAGAGGTTGGAATCTTGAAGGGGGACTACAATAATCTAGGGTTTCTTGAGTTCCTTGAAACTAATCTTGAAGTCTTGAAACTTTGATACATGTCTTGATAGTTGTTGGAGGATTGAAGGAGAACATTGGTTTGACATTAACATTCTGGAATTTTACCCAAAAACAGCCAAGTAATTGTGTGTTTTAGAGTCAAAAAAAAAAAGGAAGAAAAGAGAAAAGGCATTCGGGTAGCAAGCAACAAAGAAAGAAGCCGAAATTTTATTGACAAGCTGTCTTGTTACTCCTTGTTCCAAACCAAACCAGAAACTACACCAGGAAAAAAAAAAAAAAAAGAAAAGAAACTCAAAAATTCTGTCCAACCTCTTCTTGAAAGTCTCGAACACCTTGCGTCTTGATCACTTGAACAACCCTTGCTTGAGGTTCTTGATTATCTTGGGCCTTAAAAACTTGCACTTGCCTTCGTATAAAAAGTTTCTTGTACGTTCTTGCATCCATACGGGGCTTCCTTGGTTTAGGAGTAAATCTGTTGGGAATTTCTTGAGCAAGCCGCTTGGGGGACTCTTGAGTGACAATACTCTCGTTGTCTTGAGAAGCCATTTCCTTGAAACAAGAAACAAAACTGCCGTGGCCTTGCCTAAGGAAGGGAGAACAGAATTGTGCGTTGCGTCTTGAAGGAGAAAGGCCGAATTGTTGGCAAGCTAAGGGCGGCTGGAGAAGAGGAAATTTTAGTGAGGGATAGTCGACTTTTTGAAGGCTTCAAGAAGACAAGAAATCTGGAATTTTTTTCGTGGAAGCAATTCTGATTTGATAACAAATCTGGAAATTTTCAGCGGTTAGGAAGCTACCAAATTCTGTTTTGCAGCCGACTTTGGAAGGTTTAAAAGGAGCAGAAATCTGGAAATTTTTTTAGCTACCAAATTCTGTTTTGCAGCCGACTTTGGAAGGTTTAAAAGGAGCAGAAATCAGGAAATTTTTTTTTGGGAACAATTCTGATTTGTTATAGCCGACTTTAGGAAGGTTTTTGGAGAGGGAATCTGGAAAAATTTTGGTAATAATTCTGTTTGGTTAGCCGACTTTAAGGAAATTTCCAAATAAGTCCAACACCTAACTTGTTTCCAAAAATCAATTGGGCAATTAAGTAAAGCACTTGGGAACTCCATCACCGTACTTGGACTTTCTTTTTTCTTTTTTCTTTGTACATCAATTCTTTCCTCTTCCATTCCTTATCATTACTTGAGCTTTCCATTTCTACTTTTTGTTTCCTTGTTCCTTTGATACAATTGGGAGCTATTTTGATTAAAGTTTGATTGAACTTCCTTGAGAAAATTTCTGATTTCTTCAAAGGAAACAAACAAGTGGTTTGAGAAGTGAATTGGTGAGATCATTAGAGTGACATAAGCACTTGAGTGAAAACACGAGAGGAGTGAAACACTTAAGGGAGCAAGTGAGGCATTTTCTCCTAACAATTTGTCAAGTTTTGCAGGTTTCACCATGTCTCAGGAAACTGAACTTACCATTGCTCAGTTATCACTTAAAATGGATAATATGTGGAAGGAAATGCAGAGGAGATTTGACCAAAGGTTGGAAACAATCCATGAGCAAATTGATCAACTAAGTTCGTCTAGGGCTTCTTCTAGGAAATCTAGGGGAAAATCCACCCTGGGGGAATCTAGTGACTCCAATACTGATTCGGAACATGAGGCATACGAGCAAAGAAGACCAAAGCGAAACACAAGAGCAAACGGTGATGCCATCAAGGGGATTAAGATGCAGATTCCTCCTTTCCAAGGCAAATCTGATCCGGATACATATCTTGAATGGGAGAGTCGAGTGGAGCTAGTATTCGGTTGTAATGACTACACCGATGCACAAAAATTGAGACTTGCCGTAGTAGAATTCACCGACTATGCCATAGTTTGGTGGGAACAAGTGGTCACAAGTAGGAGAAGGTGTGGTGAACTACCTATAACCACTTGGACTGAGCTCAAGAGGCTTATGAAGAAGCGATTTGTACCAAGTCACTACCATAGAGACTTGTACCAAAAACTTCAAACCTTGGCGCAAGGCCAACGCTCAGTTGAGGACTACTACAAGGACATGGAAATCTCCATGTTGAGAGCTGATATTCAAGAAGATAGAGAGGCTACAATGGCAAGATTTCTCAATGGTCTGAGGGTTGAAATAGCCGATCAACTGGAGCTTCAATACTATGTGGAAATAGAAGATATGGTGGAGAAGGCTATCAAGATTGAGTAAAGGCTCAAGAGGAGGGGTACAACCAGAAATTATAACCCTCATCCACAAACATTTACTCGACCATTCCAGCCCAGAAGGGAAGAGAGAGGTCCGAAAGCTTGGAACCCTCCAAAGCCGAAGCAAGATCAAGGGTCAAGCTCACGGCCACCCTTTACCAAAACCGACTCCAAGGTTGTTTCAAAACCAACAATTGAAACTTCAAAACCTAGGAATCGTGACACCAAATGTTGGAGGTGTCAAGGAGTTGGGCACATTGCAAGCCAATGTCCAAATCCAAGGACCATGCTTGTGCTACCAAATGGAGACATTGTCACTGACGATGAAGAGGAGGAGTACAAAGACATGCCTTCCTTGGTTGAAGAGGAAGATGAGATAGAGGAAGTTCCAACTCAAGACAAAGTTGGATTGGTAGCAAGGAGAGCACTAGCTACTCAAGCTAGTAAAGATGAGCTTCAACGTGACAACATCTTTTACACTAGGTGCCATGTGACCAACAAGGTATGCAGCTTGGTGATTGACCCCGGCAGTTGCACTAATGTTGCTAGTGCATTGATGGTGGAGAAACTAAACTTGCCAACTAGTGAGCACCCCCGTCCCTACAAGCTTCAGTGGTTAAACAATAGTGGAGAGGTACGTGTTCATAAACAAGTTTTGGTTACTTTTCGCATTGGTAGGTATGAAGATGATGTTATGTGTGATGTAATACCAATGCAAGCTGCACATATACTCTTAGGGCGTCCTTGGCAATTTGACAAAAGAATCACTTTTGATGGTTTCTTGAACAAATACTCTTTCATGCATAATTGTAAAAAGATTACACTTGCACGTCTTACACCCCAACAAGTGCATGAGGATCCAGTTAGTCTACAAAAAGAGTACGACTTGCATGTTACCACCAAGAAGGACAACGCCAAAGCTAAGAGATTAGTATTGGCCGACCCTTCTTCAAGCAAGTTGGATCACTCTCATTCGGCCTTAGAGCCCACACAGGAGAGAAAACCCAGCATGCTTGCCAAGGTGAAAGATGTGAGACAGGCCTTGCATTCTAATCAGGTTTTATTTATTTTATTTGGCAAGGAATCCTTACTCACTAATGCTCTTGATGTTTCTTTACCTAGTGTTATTACTAAGCTCTTACATTAGTATCAAGACGTCTTTCCTGAGGATATACCTAATGGATTGCCTCCATTAAGGGGAATTGAACATCAAATTGATTTCATTCCTGGATCTTCCCTTCCAAACAAGGCACCATATAGGACCAATCCTGAGGAAACCAAGGAGCAACAACGACAAGTGGAGGAGTTGCTTAGTAAGGGTTGGATTAAAGAGAGTCTAAACCCTTGTGCTGTACCAGTTCTACTTGTTCCAAAGAAAGATGGAGGATGGAGAATGTGCACTGATTGTAGGGCAATTAATGTCATCACGGTAAAGTACCGCCATCCCATACCTCGTTTGGATGACATGCTTGATGAATTACATGGTGCAATCATTTTTACTAAGATTGATTTGAAAAGTGGTTACCATCAAATTACCATGAAAGAAGGAGATGAATGGAAAACTGCATTTAAGACAAAACATGGACTTTTTGAGTGGTTGGTCATGCCTTTTGGGCTAACCAATGCACCAAGTACTTTTATGAGACTCATGAACCATGTTTTACATTCTTTCATTGGTAAATTTGTGGTCGTTTACTTTGATGACATTTTGATCTATAGTAAGAGTCTAGATGAGCATGTTGTGCATTTACAAATGGTCCTAGATGCCCTTCGCAAGGCGAGCCTCTACGCTAACCTTAAGAAGTGTACCTTTGGCACAAATCAATTGGTTTTCCTAGGCTATGTTGTAAGTGAGCAGGGAATTCATGTTGATCAAGACAAGGTGAAGGCTATTAGTGAATGGCCAACCCCTACCACTGTAAGTGAGGTGAGAAGTTTCCATGGCTTGGCAAGCTTCTATAGGCGTTTTGTCAAGGATTTTAGCACAATTGCTGCACCACTTACGTCAATTGTCAAGAAAGATGTGCAATTTCATTGGGGAGAGGAACAATCTAAGTCTTTCCAATTACTTAAACACAAGCTCACACATGCACCTGTTCTTAGTTTACCTAATTTTGACAAACCTTTTGAAGTAGAGTGTGATACTTCTGGTATAGGTATTGGAGCTGTTTTACTCCAAGAGGGTCGCCCGGTTGCCTACTTTAGCGAGAAGTTGAATGGAGCTGCTCTAAACTACTCAACATATGATAAGGAACTAATGGCCTTAGTGCGAGCTCTACAAACATGGCAACATTACCTTCGCCCCCGTGAGTTTGTCTTGCACACAGATCATGAGTCGCTCAAGCATATCAAGTCCCAAGACAAGTTGAGTAAGCGACATGCACGATGGATTACCTTCATTGACAGTTTTACCTTTGTAATCAAATACAAGACAGGTAAGACGAATGTAGTGACTGATGCACTCTCGCGAAGGCACACACTTATCACTACATTAGATGCTAAGTTGCTTGGTTTTGAGTTCCTTAAAGAACTTTATGCAACTGACTCAGATTTTGGTGAGATTTTTTTCTCCTTGCCACGACACTCTCGTGAGCATTATTTCATCTCTCAGGGGTTCTTATACTACAAGGACAATCTTTGCATTCCCAAGAGCTCCATGCGCACACTCTTAGTAAGAGAATCTCATGGAGGAGGGCTAATGGGGCACTTCGGCATTGCCAAGACCTTAATGATTCTCCAAGAACATTTCTTCTGGCCACGCATGAGGAGTGACGTGGAACGCCACATTGAGAGGTGCGTGACTTGTCACCAAGCAAAATCAAAGGTACACCCTTATGGTCTCTATACGCCTTTGCCAATTCCACATGAACCATGGGTTGATCTGTCAATGGATTTTGTGCTTGGACTACCTAGGACTAGAAAAGGACATGATTCAATCTATGTGGTAGTTGACCGTTTCTCCAAAATGGCCCATTTTATTCCTTGTCTTAAAACAGATGATGCTAAGCATGTTGCAGATTTATTCTTTCGTGAGATAGTTAGATTACATGGCATGCCACGCACTATTGTTTCTGATAGGGACGCCAAATTCCTTAGCTATTTTTGAAAAACTTTGTGGTGTAAACTAGGTACTAAATTGCTATTTTCTACTTCTAGTCACCCACAAACTGATGGTCAAACCGAAGTGGTAAATAGGACTTTATCTACCCTATTGCGCGCAATTATTAAAAAGAACATTAAGTCTTGGGAAGATTGCTTACCACATGTGGAATTTGCATACAATCGCACTGTCCATTCTGCTACACGATATTCGCCGTTTGAAATTGTGTATGGTTTTAACCCTCTCACACCTTTGGATTTAACTCCTTTACCTGTTCATGAGAGAGTTAACTTGGATGGTAAGACCAAGGCTGCATTTGTACGTGAGTTACACACTAAGGTGCGGGCCAACATCGAGAAGCGTACACTTCAATACATCCAAAGTGCCAACAAGGGGCGCCGCAAGATGGTCTTTGAGCCTGGCGATTGGGTATGGATACACATGCGCAAAGAGAGGTTTCCAGTCAAAAGGCGTAGTAAGCTACTTCCACGGAGAGATGGTCCATTCCAAGTCCTGGAGCGTATCAATGACAATGCCTACAGACTTGAACTTCCAGGTGAGTATTTGACTTGAGTCCTTTTCATGCAGACGATGAGTTTGATTTGGGGACAAATCGCCTTCAAGAGGAGGGGACTAATGAGGAGGGGCTCAAGGCTACTCAAACTTCTAGTGTTCAGGTCATGCAAATACCCAGTGGTCCAATTACAAGAGCGCGTGCTAGGAGAATTCAAGATTCACTTCAAACTCTTGTTTGCACGATTCAAGAACGAGTTGATGATGACTTGAGGACCATTGAAGGATTACATAATGGAGAATCTATTCTCTACACTTTCCTTCAGATGGAAGAACCAAATGAAGACTAGTTCATGGAGTACTAGCTTGCTAATTAGGGTTTTATTACTATTATTAGTTGTTTGTTAGCATTAATAATTTCGGTCAATTTTCACTTCACTTTGGCCGAATTCAGAGTCTTAATTTTAGTCCATTAGTTGTTAGATATTTTCACCCTTAATGAAGGGCAAGGTCGTCCATTGGACATTCTAGGGTTTGAGTCTTGTAAGGCTATATATAGCCTAGGTTTTCATTCATTAAAGGACAATTCAGTTTTTATAAAATATTCGTGAGTTTATTCACTCTCTCTTGTCTCAAGAGAATTTCCTTTGAATACTTGAGAATTAATCTCAAGTTGTTCATCGAACTTATCAATCAAGTAGTCTCCTTGATTGTGGCGTTCTTCTATCTATACTTTTGGTTCACTAAATTTGCTAGTCGTGGGTTAAGGAATCTCCTTAGTTCATGGCTTGTGATTCTAGAAGGGTCAAAGTTCCGCCAATCATCCCAACTTGGTGTTCATCTAGATCCGTCTCACATCATTAATAAGTCACATTGAACATCGGACCCTTGACATCCAATTAACAAAATAATCCCATAAAAATTCAAATAGGCAATGTGCAAATATTAACAAATTAAGAAATGCTTGAAAACTAATTAGATCTCACAGATATTTGGGATTGCGCCGTCGAGTTGATCCTTGATTAGATGAAAGGCTTAGTCACGCCGCATAAATAAATCTCCATGCAAATTAATTGATTGCAAAGGCATCAAGTTTTTTACTAGAAAGCAAGAGTAAAAGATGTTTTTCCTGTTGGGAAATATTATCGAACAGTAGGCGTGTGCCTGACAAGGAAAAAGAAAGAAAACTAATAACTCTCCCAAAAACTAAGCTAAAACTCTTGATAAGGCTCTCTGTACGTCCGTTTCCTTTTAAAAGCCAAAGATGACTAATGCCTCTTATCCCCTGGTGGTCCCCACGCAATTGAGAGTCAAAATACAAGAAGAAGGCTCTGCCGAATTTTCTCTACTTCTAATTTTCTTCTCTGGAGGACTCCTAGTCAGCCGCTATTAATCAGCTAGAAGCAAAAGGAAATCTGTCTCCTCCTCAACACAATATGGGCCCGGTTTGTGAAGCCCTTAAAAGCCTCCATTTTCTCCAGAAAATCTCTCCTATTTTGTGCTTTTCTGTTCCACTCCCTAAAATTGAATCCAATGCCAAATATAAGTAAATATTAATAATTAAAACAATAGTTGACAAGGACAAAGGGGAAATTAATAATAAAATTGCTAACAAATAATACCCTATCAATAACCTTTTTCCTAAAAATAAATAACACAAATCTTGTGCTAACATTTATCTTTCTACTGTCAAAATAATGAATAAACCATGGCGCCAAAAGTGATGCTTTTAACAAAAAACCACAAAAATGGCATCAAGATGTACAAAACTCATATTTAACTCATATTTAGAACTATGAAAATTTTAACTCATGTTTAAAATCTTCAATGCTTTGAGAAAATATATTAAAGATAAAAAAAATACAAAATTCAAGAAAGAAATTATCATTTTAGTTGAAAAGGAAATTTACCAAATTGGTCCCTAACATTTTCACAAAAAAATTTTTTAGTCCCTAACATTTAAAATCAGCCAAAATAGTTCCTAACATATAAATTATGAGCCAGTTTGATCCTAATGCTCGTATTTGCTCTTTTTTCTGGCTAAAACTAGCACACCAGCATAATTTCAAGGGCAAATTTGAAAACATTCATTAATCCATAATTTTCCACCATTCTCTTTCTTTCTGATAGTTTCGAGATTTAGCAGCATAGAAGAGGGGAGTATGATTGTTCACATCCCCAAGTAAGGCAAAATTGTGTCCTTAGTCACCATTGCTTTGGCAGCGTCCACATCTACAGCTAAGGCCGCATGATGAAGAGCTGTTCGGCCAAGTTGGTCTGCAGCTTCAAGCTGCTCCTTTGCTAACTCCTTCACAAGCTTCTACACAAACTTCGACTGGCCATAGCTAGCTGCCACATGAAGGGCTGTCATACCAAGGTTGGAGATTTTTTGTTGTCTTTGCATTTTGATTGGAACGAAATTGGCAACTAGCTTCTTTCCAATCTCCTTCCATTGCTGCTCTGTAGAGTTTTAGGAGCTTGGTTGTATCAGCTTTAACAATTTGCTGACCACCTTCTCTTGCTGCTTCGCGGACAAATCCCAATGTCTTGAGATTTAAGCAAAAAGAAGAATGGAAACTGCAGTTGGAACTCAAGAATAAACAAGAAGAAGAAATTATGAAGTAGCAGTAGATTGAGAACCAATTGAAGCAGCGGCGGAAGAGTTTGAGGGATGCAAAATTATGGAGTAACGAAGGTTTTCAATTTTGCCCTTGAAATTATGCTGGTGTGCTATTTTTAACCCGAAAAAAAAGCAAATACGAGCATTAGGACCAAATTGGCTCATAATTTATATGTTAGGAACTATTTTGGCTGATTTTAAATGTTAGGGACTAAAAAGTTTTTTTTTTTGAAAATGTTAGGGACCAATTTGGTAAATTTCCCTAGTTGAAAATGTTCTTATGTTGAAAGTCAACTCATTTTAATTTTTTGACATGTTTTCACATTAAAATCATTAATTTAGTTTTGCCCAGTGATGTAAAAAGTCATGAGAACTGTGGTAAATCATTTATCAATAAAAAAAAAAAGAAAAGCTTGTAAACCAAACATATACAATTTGTTTAATTAAGAAAATTTGTTCAAAATTCACCTAAAGAGCACATGCTTGTTTTGTCAATTTTGTTTTTGTATTTTATGTTTTACAACTCTTAAAAAAATTCATTACTCTATGCCTTCTTCCAAAATAAATTATATTTTTCCTTTTAATTGTCATTTTGTGGAGGATAAAAAGTTCCAAGTTCATAATTGTTTTCTTGTTTTTTAGCCATAAACGTCTTAATTTGGTTTAATTTAGAATTTGGGAACCTATTGTCTCTTTGTAGTTAAAAAGAAATAAAAATATATAAAAAAAAGTTACTTTAGTAACCTTGATAGTATTATGCATCTTTTAAATCCACAAAAAAAGTACAAAGTTGGCCACATGTTCTAAATTTATGTTGCAAAAAAAAAAAAAAAAAAAAACTAAACAGAAAAGGAAGAGAATAAAAAGAGATGAAGTTGAAGCACAAATATTCAAACTTTCACCCAATCTTTTACCGATTTATTTGAAATGGTCTTTTTTGTCATTTGCAAAATTCTTTCCTCACCAAAAGTTTTCCAAAACTAAAGACATTACCTCTTAAATGTTAAAATTCATCAACTATGGTAATTTTATCCATATCAATGAGAGCCCATTGGGATCACTAATATCATATATTGTTGATTATTTTCTTACCTGGGATCACTAGTATAAATTCCCAATTTGTCAAGAATTCAATGCGGTTGAATGCCTTACCAAATTAAGAGCCTATACGATTTTTTTTTGTTCTTTTGTAATCTCATAGGTAACTTCGTCTTGCAATATCTTTTACAACCTGTTACCATATATTGAATTCTCTGTCTTCACTTGTTTTCTGTATTAAAAGGCCTTCAGCCTTTTCCAGTCCTCATCTTAAAAATTTCAAAGCCATCCATTACTTAGCAGAAAATCAAAACAACTTAAGGAAGATTATGGCTACCATTAGAGTTGGCTTGACTCTTATGCTTTCGATAGCAACATTCCTCCTGCTCGTCCTTGCCTCTCAAGGCACTGCCGCTGATGATTTCCATACGTGGTGTAAAAAGACAACCCATAGCTCCAAGTGTATTGATGTGATTTCTGCCGATCCTAGAAGCAATTTGAAGACTAGTCCTGGCGGCTTTTGCACCATACTCAACGATGAGGCCAAAGCAATTGCTGTTGGGACCGTTTCAAAATTCTCAAGTCTTCTAAGAACTACCATAGATCCTCTTCTTAAAAGTGCTCTCAAAGAATGTTTAGATTCATATGATGGGCTCAACCGTAGATTGGACCAAGATTTTTCAGTGCTAAATCATGAAAACTATTCAAACCTTGCCATAGCTCTTACGGGAGCCGTGGTTGAAGCTAATGACTGTGAAAATGCATTGAATGACCCCACGCCACTGGACCCTTCGTTAACGCCAGAGGTCCAAACTGTTGCAAATATAGCTTATACTACATTAGAGATTCTAAATCTTAATGAGTGTAACAAGATTGCTGCTTGTATTGGATAGAAATATGAACGTATGATCCATCTATAATAGAATATTGTGATGTTAAATAATCTTGGAAATTCTTCGAACTTAATACATTGATTTGCTCTAAGTACTTTCATACGGAGCGAGTGCTTTTCCATTAGAACTTTTCTTGGAAAAACAATTGATTTTGGTCCAAGTGTTTGTTCTGTCGTATTAACTCAATGAATTTTTCTAAAACGTATATAGCCAACCATAAACCAACAATCGTTAACAGCGCCAAGAAAAGGAAGCAGGCTAGACTGACCAAAAAGGTTTCCACCGCATCCTTCTTGACTGGGTGTTGTTGAACAATCTTATGGTGGTCATCCAAGAGAAAATTCTTGAAATTATCAACGGCAGGATAGCCATTAAAATCGAAGCCTTACTAGGGCAAAGATGAGAAGCACTTCTATGAAGATAAACACGGGATTTTCTTCATCTGTTGTCTCCATCCTTAAACTAAGTAGAAACTACAACGACAACAGAACCGAGCCTCCCAAATTGAATTTTTGTTTCTCAAACTAAGACAGATATCGTAGTTGGAATAGTCAAGCCATTTTCATAAGACTATAATTGTATAGAGTGTCCGAGTCCGACTTGTATATAGTTTGGATGGCAGTAAATGTAGCCTTGGGATTAAGCATGTCAATAAGTAGGATTAGCCTTGGGATTAGTCTTGGGATTAGGCATGCCAATAAGTAGGGTCTAGATTGGATCCCTTTAATCTAAATCCAGATCCAGACCCTTATGGGTCTGAAAATATAAGTCCAAAGCCAATCCCTCTTGGATCTGAATATCTAATGGGTATATGTTGTATTTTTGTAAATGCACTAAAAAATATATATAAGCACCATCCAATTTTTATTTTCAAAAATAAAATTAATATTCAAGAAGTTGAATGCAATATTATGAATTAAAAAAAATTACTTTCGACTGCTTCTATCTATATCTATGTTAAATCTTTCATTTATTTGCCTTTACCTTTTCTCTTATTTTCTGAAAAAGTTTGTGAAATTACAACGACAATTAGAATTAGGTTGAAAAAAGAAAACAGTCATGAAGTTTTACTATATTCTATCCAAGAACAATACTCCCTCCGTCCCATTGAAGTTGTCATACTTTCCTTTTTTATCTGTCAACAAAATAATTGTCACATACCCAAAATAGAAAGCTTGTTTACATCCAATTTCAACATTTGCCCTCTTAAAATATGGGTCCTACAACTTTCACTCAAAAGTCAAAGTAAAAAGGAAGCACCACAATTTGGTGCGTGAAAGACACCCCCAAATATGTGCCATGAGTTTGTTGATACGTGCTTTTTGGTCCTGGATTTTTGAGCTAAACAAAATAGATAGGACCCACACCAATAAATTTTCAGCATAACTTTCTTTGTATGCATTACACGTTGGAGGGCAAAGGTGGAAAGTGAAACAAAAGTTGCAAGATTCGGTGCACTGTTAATAAAAATCACAACTTCCCAAGTGCGACAAACTTATCGGGACGGAGAGAGTATAATATTAGAATATTTTATAGATTTACTAATACACACACACACACACACACACACACATATATATATATATATATATATATAATTTGATTATATATACATGGGTTTAGATAGGGTATGCTATGGGTTTGAATTTGGATATGCATAATAAAAAACTAGATCTTACCCAGACCGATAACTCTTTTACGGGGAATGGGTCTCGATATGGTCTAGGTTTGAGAAATTAAATCCAAATCTTATCCAAGTACATTGGGTCTAGGTTGGATCTGGATAAAATCCAATCCATTGATATATTTACTTGGGATATATACATCGTGCAAGGGATAGCCAATTCAAAATCGGCTTGGACTATGTACACCTTCTCATTTGGTAATTCCTCATTCTTTTGCCATAAGAAATTGACAATTGACATGTTTAGCCTCTTTTTTTTTTGAGCGGGCACATAGTCTGGGTCGTGCCCACTTTTGTAACCACTTCTTTAATTGACATGATTAAGTTAATTCTCTTTCTTTCAAGGTTAGGTGTCACTATTCCTCTCTCTCTCTCTCTGTTGTGTTACCCTCCTATCCTTCTCCATATCCTCTCTTTTCTTTTACCCTCCTATCCCTCCCTACACCCATCACCCCCAACTTTCTGGTCCAGAATTTGGATCCTAAACCTAATCTTGTTAAAGCTTTGGTTGGATGGATTTAAAAATCCCAATCTAATGCATGGATCAGTAGGGAAGTCATATCTAATTGAGTGGGATTAGATGTAATCAGTGTTTTGAAAACTGGGGTGAAAGCCCATCGGGCAAAAGTCCCATGAAGTTTAGGAATTTATAGTATTAATTAATTAGATATAGCAATGAAATATTGAATCATTATTGAAAAACGTCAAAATTTTAATATTTCCATAAAAAAGAAGTTAAAAGATTTTGAAAAATTAGAGAGAGAGAGAGAGAGAGAGGACAAAAAACTATTGAGAAATGTAGAGATTCCTATGTATAATCGGTAAATTTTAAGTAAAATTGCAAATAAATCAGGTTATGTGAGAACAGTTATAAAGAAAGAAAATACTGGGGTACGATATAGAAAACCTTTCATGGTATAGGAATTTATTTATAAAATCCCTTGACATATTGAATCCACTCATCAGAGCTAGAAGTTACCTTTTTTTCACTAATTTTAGTTATTGGTTTACTGGATTACATGCTAAAACAAAAATTCTTATTAACTTAATTAAAAATTTATGAAAGTTAGTCTTGTTTCAAGTTCAAAATTGATTTGAGTTTCTTGTTTATAGCATAAATTTAATAAAGCCTTTATCCTAAAAATCATAAGTAGCTTTAGTTGCTATGTAATTAATGTAAGTATGATGATGTTATTGCACTCTGTTCTTTATAATTACACTTCCACTATTTCTTTTATCATATAGTCTAATAAATAGAAACCATATGATAAAAATTATAGTGAAAGTACAATTAACAATAAGTGGACTACGATTAACATTTTTCTAATTAAATTGTCAGATAATTTTGCCCAAGATTGCGTTTGTTAAGCTCACTAGTAAACAATGAATATCGAGTGCAAAATCATTCCCGTTACATGTATCATATATACTTATATAATAAAATGATGTTCAATTCCCTATATCGTAAGTTACTAAATCGCTTATTCTCATGTTCTGCTTAGTGGATGTCCAATGTTTCTACCATGTGGACATATTACCTTAATTTATTTGGTTAGATTTAAATTGTTTTATTTTTGTTAACAACTACAATCCTAAATTTTTTTATACTTTAGGTGTAGTATTTTTGTTAACAACAATTAATCACCCATTTAAGTGTAGATAGGAGGTTTTGGGAGTTTAATAATTTTCTACGTGCCAAGCCGCTCTCTCTCGAGTTTCCAGTTTTAGAAGTTTAGGGTTTCTGTCCTTTTTGCCATGGCAGCCGCGACTGCCCCCTATCTCCTGGTGGGGGGCCATCGGTCTCTTCCTCCCTAACATTCCAGAAAAAGTCTTTCTCTGCGTTGTTTGAGCCTCGAGCGTCGCCTGATATAGTGCAAGTCCAGGCAACTCTGACAACCCACCGTGGGGAGCCTGCAATAGTCTTTAGTGCTTCGGACATAGCAGCAGTAGCTTCTCCATTTCGCTACACCTTGGTTGGGAAATTCTCCAAGGGGCGGCCTCTGCTGCCTGAACTGCGTAAGTTCTTCTCGGCCCTTGACTTGAAGGATACGGTAACAGTGGGTTTGTTAGACTCTAGGCATGTGTTGTTGAAATTTCTTAGCGAAGCGGACTTCCTACGCATTTGGGGCCGAAACCTATGGTATGTATATAGGTGCCCCATGAGAGTTTCAAGTGGACATCAAAGTTTCATGTGGATAGAGAGTCAACCCTTGCTTCTGTCTGGGTTAGATTGCCCAAATTGCCTATTCATTTGTTTGCTAAGCCATGTCTTTTTCATCTCGTTTCCTGCTTGGGCAAGTCGCTATTCGTTGATGCGGCAACATTCTCGTTTTCTCGACCGAACGTGGCATGGGTGTGTGTCGAGGTTAATTTGTTGAAGATGATTCCATCGAGCGTGTGGGTAGATATTGGCGATGGGGATGGATTTTGGCAGGCTCTCATACCTAAGAACTTTCCTAAGTACTATAGTCATTGCTACCGTCAAGGGCTTGACGAAGATCAATGTCGTGTGAAACATCCTGCTCTGCGTGTGCCCAAGCCGCATGAAGGCCTGGCCGCGGGGATGAGGAGCGAAGTAGGGGTGCCCTCTTCACAGGCTAACAAGGAATCAGAGGGTGAAAGGCAAGGCAGGGTGACTGAGGTAGCTGTTGTGGTGCAATCAGGTACATTGCAGGCGACGAGCAAGGGGCAGGCGGAGGGGCAGCCACTGGGTGTGGTCTCCACTACTACGCCATCGCTTGCTGTGGGAGAAACGCACTTGCCGACACATGGACAGCAGCCTGGATCAATGGCTGCGCTCGTGGAGGAGGGGATCGAGTCTGCTGCTAATGCGATCATCCACGCACTGGCTGACCGAGTGATTGACGAACCTGAGGAGGAGTTGATTGAGGCTGCTCATGATAGGGAGTTGGCTTTGGGGGAGCAGGCTATGGCTGCTGGAGCAAACATGGGGGCAGAGAGCAAAGGGGAAGGGCTTGGTCTGCGATTTGACAACCGCAAGGTGGGGAGGTAGCGTGGGCAGAGGAGATAGACACTGCAAGGGCTGAAGTATCGACTGAGAGGCGCGTGGGAGTTGAGATCATGGAGAAGGAAGCAGTAGGAACTTAGCGCCAAACGGGTAACTTGTCTCCTAAGGAGGAAGGTCGAATGGGTCTGGATTATGGGTCAGGAATGGAGGCGTTAAATCTAGAAGCTGGCAGTCTGTCCCTTGAGAAGATGCAGCTCATTGTGGATCTTGGTGATACCTAGGGAAGGCTAGCCGACACACTTCATCTTGATTCGGCTGCTGACTCGGAAGCGGCGTTACTTCACTCCTCCAGGGGTGAAGGGCAATTGGACATGGCTCACTCAAAACATCGAGGAGTTCATGCCCTTTTTCCATCCGACCGTACTTTACGCTCAAGTAAGTCCTCTTCATCTAATTCCTTTGTGGTGCTCTCCAATGATTAAAATGCTGTTTTGGAATATAAGGGGTGTTTCTCGTGCCCCAAACTTACGGAGGCTAAAGAAATTGGTTAAATTATACTCTTTACAATTGGTGGCGATTTGCGAGCCGAAAGTAACCTTAATCAACATTGCTTCTGTGCGCTTAAAATTGGGGATAGATGGGAGTGCCTCAAACAGTGGGGGTACCATTTGGGTCTTTTACAAATCGGTTCTCTCTTGCTTGATGGTTGGAGAGTCGCGACAGTATGTGTCGTTTCAGGTCCGCTACCTGTTGTTCCCATCTAGCTTGTGTTTCTCCTTTATCCATGCCAAATGTACCGTGCAAGAACGCAAGACGTTATGGGCAGCATTGTTGCTAGACAAGCCACCCGAGACCCCATGGTTCTTAGCGGGAGATTTTAATGTGATAGCTCAGGAGGAAGAGAAGCGAGGGGGGGTGCCATTTCATTTAAACGAACAGTTGAAACTTGCGCGGTTCATGGTAGAGGCTGGTGTATTGGACGCAAGATTCTCTGGATCCAATTATACGTGGTGTAATAATCGGCAGGGGCAGGCTTGGGTTTGGAAACGCCTCGATGGAGTACTTCTCAACTTGGAGGCTCTGCAGATGGATTCTAGCTTTCTGGTGCAGCACTTGGCTAGGGATCCGTCGGATCACTCCCCGCTCTTGTTGACCGCTTTTTCTCATTTAAATCACAAACCAAAGCTTTTTCATTTCCTCAATATGTGGACCACAAAAGCGGGACTGTTAGATGTCATACGTGATGCATGGTCAGGGGAGCTTGGTGGCCAGCCGTTAGGCGTTTTGGCCTCCAAGTTGCGTGCGGTCAAGTGCACGTTGAAGGGGTGGTCTAGGGAATCCTTTGGCGACATCTTCAAGGCTGTTAAAGAGGCGGAGATGGCAATATGGGAGGCGGAAATGGCCCAGGAGTAGGATTCTTCCGACTCTATGCAACACGACCTAAATGTAGCCTAGGAGCGGCTTAGGGTTACCTTGGCCGTGGAAGAAGGCTTTTGGAAACAAAAGGCCAGGATACGGTGGTTGAAGGATGGCAATAGAAATTCTAAGTACTTCTATGTGGTGGTGGCAGAAAGGAGGAGTAGGGCTATCATTCATAGGATCCGTGGCTCTAATGGCGCTTGGATAGAATCTGAGGATCTCATGGGCAGGGAGGCAATCTCTTTTTTTCAAGGGTTCTTCACAACAGAGCCGTGTTCCTCAGTTTATGAGTTCTTGGACACCATCCCGAAGTTGGTGACGGACCAAGATAACAACGGGCTAATAGAGTCCCCCACCTTGGTGAAAGTTAAGAAAGTGGTTTTCTCGATGGATGGAGAGAGTGCTGCTGGTCCGGATGGATTTACGGGGGAATTTTTCACATTTGCTTGGGATGTGGTTGCAAAGGACGTTTACAAGGCGGTTTTAAGTTTCTTTTGTGGGGCGGAGCTGCCAAGGAGCATTACCGCCACAACTATTGTCTTGATTCCCAAGGTTCAGTGTCCACATGACTTCACACAGTACCACCCGATAAGCCTCTGTAATTTTATAAACAAAGTGATTTCACATATTTTATCGGATCGGCTAGCTCAGATTTTACCCAGGCTCATTTCCCCTCAACAGAGTGGATTCGTCAAAGGACGACAAATTGCGGACAACTTTTTATTGGCGCAAGAGTTGGTGTCGAATATCGGGAAGCTGTCCCGTGGAGGAAATGTGGTGGTTAGGTTGGGTATGATGAAAGCTTACAATAGGGTGTCATGGTATTTTCTGTTACAGATGATGCGGCGGTTCGGGTTTTCTGAGACATGGATTGATGCTATTTGGTGACTGGTCTCCAATGTTTGGTTTTCGGTTTTGATCAATGGGACTCCCCAGGGTTCTTCCGCTTAATACATGGGTTGAGACAGGGCAACCCACTATCTCCAACCTTATTTGTCATAGGTGCGGAAGCCCTATCTCGGGTGTTGAACGCTTTGGTTGAGTAACGCCAGTTTCAACCGTATAAGGTTCCGATCGGTTGTCCGATTGTCACACATTTGGCCTTTGCCGACGATGTGGTCATCTTCACCAGCGGCTTGAAGTTTTCTCTACGTCTCGTAGTGAGGGTTTTCGAAAATTATTGTGAGGTTTCGGAGCAGAAGATTAACAATCAAAAGAGTGCCTTCCTTGTGCATCCTCGTATCTCACCGCATCGCTGCAGCATTATCAGACAACTAACGGGTTGCCAGAGGAGAAACTTTTCGATCCGATATCTAGGCTGCCCGTTGTACACGGGTCGACGGAAGAAGGAGTACTTTGGGGAGGTTTGCATGGTCATAGTCAGCAGAATTCTATCTTGGAAGCAACGAATTCTGTCGCCAGGGGGAGGGTGGTGCTTCTCAAGCATGGCCTATCCTCTCTGCCGATTCACTTATTGGCAGCAGCGTCGCCCTCCACGGGAGTCTTGCAGGAGATGGAGAGAGAGATGGCGGCGTTTCTGTGGGGTTCATTAGAGTTTGGCCTGAGATTTCACTGGATGAAATGGGATGATCTGTGTCAGCCGTATGGTGAGGGGGGGCTGGGTCTCCGGCGGCTAACTGAGGTCTTTCAGGCATTCTCTATGAAGTTATGGTGGGTTTTCAGACAGGGTCGCTTGCTTTGGGTTTTTTTTGTTGCGGCCAAGTACTGTAGAGATCGACACCATTGCCTGACAGAAGAGAGGGTAGGAAGTTCACACACTTAGAGACGAATGTGTGCGGTCTAGAGGATAATGGAGGAAAATATCGGTTGGATTGTTCGGTCAGGGAAAATGGATTTCTTGCATGATAACTGAGCAGGATCCGGTCCGCTGTGCCAGCAGGTGGAGGTGTTCCAGAACCACCGAGTAGCAGACTTTGTTATTGGAGGGGAATGGAACGCCAGGCTCCTCTCACAAGCATTGCAGTCGGAGTTATTTCGACTGGTGATGGCGATCCCGCCTCCAGCACTTCAGGGGGAGGGCAGGATGGTGTGGATATTAACCCCTAGTAGGGAGTTCTCGGTTGCCTCAGCTCTATCGCTTGTTCGCACCCTCCCTTGGTGCCGCTTGCGTTTGGCACAGATTCTTGCCGATAACAATTTTCTTTTTCATGTTGCGTCTCCTTTCAGACAGGTTACCACTACTTGAGCAGCTACGACGCTTTGGAGTTTAGGGTCCTTCCCGATGTTGCTGCTGCGTGAATCCTCAGGAGGAACAATTGAACCATCTGTTTTGCACAGGGGAGATTGCACGCCAAGTGTGGAAAACGTTCGAAATCCCGGGAGGGGTGTCTTCTTGTATCAGTTCAGTTCACCATAGGGCGATCTCGTGGTGGCTACGACTTGCTCCAAATCAGTATTTGGCATTCGTCTACCGCCTCCTGCCTTCTCTAATTTGTTGGGAGTTTTGGAGAACTCGGACTAAGGCTGTCATGCACAGTGGGAGATCAGAAGAGGGAGTGGTGGTAGCCATGACCAAGTCCCGGATTAGGGAGCTGTTGCGTTTGCAATTCCCATCACTTTTATGGGACCATGCCACTTGGATGACTTTGCACTCAGACTTGGAAATGCGGCCACAACGGTGGCTTATCTGGCTTGTAAAGTGGTTGCCCGCTGCGGCGGGTTATAAGCTTAACACGGACGGGTGCTCGCTTGGCAATCCAAGCAGGAGTGGCGGGGAAGGGCTGCTGCGGGATTGTCAGGGGGTTCCTCTTTGGATTCTCCTGTTGCTTTGGCGTCACCACGAGCCTACACGCAGAGTTACGTGCCTTGGTTTATGGGGTCAAGCAGTGTGTAGCGCGGGGATATGCGAATTTACACTGGGAGGTGGACTCTCTAACGTTGGTTCAGATCCTATTAGGGGATCATGCATGCCCCTGGCGTTTGCAGGTGGAGGTGGACGAGTTTCTGTGGTTTCAGAGACTTTTTCGGTCAATAACACACTGCTTGCGAGAGGCAAATAAACCTGCGGACAGGATGGCCAAGCTGGGGGTGACCCGGGGAGGTGATGTCATTTTTGACTCCTTTGATATCTTGCCCCTCATGGTTCGAGGAGAGATATGACTGGATAAATTAGGATTTCCGAGTTTTTGGAGAAGACGAGTATAGCCTGCACTTTTGGATGTAACCGCTTTTGGAATAATTGAAGAAAAAAAGCTTTTTAATTAAAAAAAAAAGGAGGTTTTGGGTTCAAAACCACTTACGTAAAAAAAATTCACTTTTTTTATCTATAATTCATGTTCTTTTTTTTATATCCCTTTCCTTCCCACACCCTTCTCGCCTTTAATTGTCTAAGATTTGAACAATGAAACTAGCTTTGGGAAGAATTCTAAAAGCCATTTTGTAGTCACTAGGCTTACTTTATGTTCTTATTGTATTTAATTTTCGTCAATTTTTAGAAAACTCATGATGATGTATGGAGAGTTTGAACCTCAAGTGCTTCCAAGTTTTAAATATAATTCAAACTTCCACTATTACATGTACAAGAGTGATCCAAACTTCCCTATTATTTCAACAACCACAAATAAAGCAAGTAAATCTATGCTAAAAAAATATTAAAGTATTGAAAACAACAATAAAAATATTTCTAGGATTATGGAATTTCTAACTACTCTTGCAAGTGAAATCAACGGTTAAATGAATTTATTCACCTTGCTAGTTATAGCGTAATTTTCAAGTGTACGCGATACCTGCTTTTACCGATGTACCAACCATACTTATAACTACTCCACACCTATTAATGTGATATGAAACTAGTTAGAGGTTTATTAGATTCTATAAAATTATATAGAATAGACTACCAAGGCCACAAAAGTGCAACCCTACATTAGTGAGGTTAACTCTCGAAGTTTATCATTTCCATGAACTAGTATTAGATCACAACTTTTCATTAATGAAACAATACTTTTAGATAATCATAACTAATGGTACCAATTAATCATGATTATAATAACAAAATGTTAAAACTTGCTCAAGAAATAAGCTCAAATAATCATAAAAATCTCACATAACAATAATAGACAGTTCATTCATCTCTAGGTCTACAAACTAACAAAACATGAAAGGAAATACCACACTTGTATTATAACTAAATATAAGATTAAAATACAAGAGTTAAAGAGTTGAAGAGATGGTATCCCTTGTCACATGTGAGTAATTTCTTCTCCAACTTCAATCCACAATTTTCATCCTTACTTAACATGACACAAGATGGAATAAAACTAAATTAACCTATAATAAGCTAATGAACTAAGGAGAACTAGTGAAAGCTACATTTTTCTTGTAGTTCCTAGCCTTCCAAAGTTGTGAAAATAAGTCTTGAAGGCACCTATTCATAGAAGAAATTGCTCCCAACAATAATGTTTCAAGTTGTGCAACTTGTGTCTTGAAATTATCAAAAAGTGATTCTTAAAATCTCTATGATTCCTCGTGCATACCTAGCCAAAATTCTTGTAGAAAAATTGATCAAAAAAGTTGTGTGAACATGAGCAACTTGCAGAGCCGAAATCAGGATTCATGAGGCAAGCATGTATCCACTTGCTACAGATTTTGCACTTTTTGGAGAATCTTCAACATTGCTTTGTTTTTGTATCAAATTGGATTGCATATTTTTGAATGATGGAAGCTGAACTAGGTCTTTGAACAAAACATAAAAATTATAGTCCTTTGAGTTATCTTTTCAATTCATTGAAATTCATGCCATTTGGAGCCATGTAGGCTAATAAATGACTGAAAAACCTTCAATTCGTCAGAACTCTATTTTAGACTTTGGAACCAAAAATGCACTTCTGACATTTTTTACCATGAAAATATATGAACTAGATTTCGATGTCTCATAAGAAATGCAACCTTGTGTTTTAACTTCAAAATGGTTTAGGAATCATCCCAACCCAATGCTTGCTGCTCAAGTTATAGCTTAAATATAGAAAGTGTCAGAGCTGCCAAACTTTACTTCTTTGTTTCTTGATAGCATTTCACACTCTTGAATATTTTGCACATCATGTTCACTTGAAATCATTTCAAATTATTAAAAATCATCCAAATACCTTCTCACTTCTCTCAAATTGATAATTTAGTCATTAAAACTTACAAAAAAAGAAGTTGAAACCACTTAAATCCAAAGAAATGGACCTTTTCTCAATTAACCACAAAATGTAAATTTCATTAGAAAAGTAGCTATTTAGCTCTTAAAGTGACTAAAAACACAACAAAAGCTAAGTAGTAAAATAGACTTAAAATATGCAAAACATACACTTATTAAATTTCTCCACACTTGAATCATTGCTTATCCGTAAACAATAGGAAATATAAACTATAACAATGATTTAAAAGGTTGAAATAATTATCTACATCTTTGAATTCAATTCCTCATAACTAGGGCTGTAAATGAGCCGAACTGAGTCGGGATTTGGCCTAATCGAGCCGAGCCTGACTTAATTTTATCGAATTCGAACTCGATCTTGAGCTCAACGAGCTGATAATTTTGAAGCTCGAGCTCGAAAAAAATAAAATAATATTTTTTCTTAATAAATAATAAAATATTAAGGATATTTATGTAATTTTACTATTAAAATAAAAAATAAAAAATATATATACTCGAGCTCGCGAGCCAACTCGAGTTAGAGTTCGACTTTGACTCGACCAGCTTGAGCTCAACTCGAGCTCGATATTGATCGAGCTCGAATCGAGCTACTCGCGAGTCGGATCGATTCATTTGCATCCCTACTCATAACTTAAGCAAATAGCCTTTATGCAACCATTCATTTCAAGTGCCCATAATATTAAATAAAGGAGAGATAATTATACATCTTTGTGTTGATAGAAGGTTTCTTTGGATTTCAGATAGAGGTGGATTCACATATACTTGTGAATGTGCTCTAAGGAAGTTTCTCATGTCCTTGGCAGGTTCGGTGAAAGATGGATATTTTGCAACAATTGTGTGCTTCTTGTTCTTCACTTCAGTATTACTATAGAGAAGTGAATAGGACGGTGGATTTTTTGTCAAATTATGGGCTCGCTGTTAAGTCGGATCAGATTTTCACGGATTTTGCTTCATTGCCTAAAGTGGCGCGAGGTGAGCTGAAACTAGAAATGATGGGTCTCCCAATTTTTAGGCATTCATAGTAATGGCTAATTTTTGTATTTCTTCTTTTAGGTCAGGTTTTGTGTGACGCCCCCACTTTTCCCAAGGGCGAACCCGAAGGTGTCCGTGGGACGCCTGCAAAGCTCTCGCCAAAACTCAGTATAATTTCAATTCAAATTTATGAATAACCAATCGATACTAAAAACCAAAGATACAAAGGAAGGTCAATTCCTTAATAATTGTTCAAGTCTTACATCATAAGTTACCAAAATATTGTACAATCCTAAAATATATAGCTTCCAAAAATTGTCTAAATGAATACATTCAAACTTCTAATCAAAGGCCATCAAGTTGACCTCTCCATAAATCCCTCCTGTTAAAGAAAGCAAGTCTAACGGGGTGAGCGAATGCTCGTGAGGCCAAGAAAAGAAAAAAAAAACATGCAAGCAGGTAATTCAAGTAACAATAAAGTTGACATGAGAGATAAAGTAATAACATTCAAGTAAATCCCAAATATTCACAAGATACATTCCAGAAGGGTACGGGAGCTCTTAGGAGCTCACTTCCAATTGTTTTACCAAAGTCCCATCCAATAGTCCGAAGAACTTTACTTATTCCATTTATGATTCTGACTCGAATGAGAGGTACCTCCCACCCGAATCGGTATGGTACATACTATCGCTCAATGATCCATTATACGTTTATGGTCCTGAGTCGAGTGAGAGGTACCTCCCACCCGAATTGGTGTGGTACATACTATCGCTCAGTGATTGATGAGACATCGCTCCAATCGACTTATGCTTTGCTCATAGTTCTGACTCGAATGAGAGGTATCTCCCACCCAAATTGGTGTGGTACATACTATCGCTCAGTAGTCGATGAGACATCGCTCCAATCGACTTAGACTTTGTTTATGATTCTGAATCGATATGAGAGGTACCTCCCACCCGAATTGGTGTGGTACATGCTACCGCTTAGAGAATCGATTTTTGCACTGAGACGGAATGAAAGGTACCTCCTACCCAAATTGGTGTGGTACATGCTTCCGCTCAGGGCTCACAAGCTAAACATGTTCATATACAATTACTAATCACATGTATTCATGTAACAAGTATCACGTAATTAGAAGAGAGGGAACTAGGACGTCCCAACGAGTAGGATTGATCGAGGAGACAACGCTCCAATCGACGTCAAGTCATGTACAAGTATAGTTTCAATCATGAGTAAGTCGAGTACTAGTCAAGCAAATCGAGTAACAAGTCAAGTAAGTAGAGTAACACGTCAAGTAAAGAAAGCGAGTGGGATAAAGTACACACACTCGTCTCGACAAGTTAAATTCAAGTATTAAATTAGATACTTTTCAAATATATAGGAACTAGTCATGCACTTGACACTCCCCAAGCAACAAGATCAAGTAGGTTCAATTTAAAGTTCAAGCGTCTTCCGTCGGATACTCTTGAAGGTTCTCGTGTGCGCCAGAACAAATAGTAATAGTCAATCATTTACAATCCCTACTATTGAAGAAGATCGTATCATAGTACAATTTTAGGAAATCTCGTGAAACAAACCATAATTATCCTAAATCGAGACTCTCAAGCGAGGTTTCAAAATACAAGAGAAATTAAGTCTACATCATGGAAATCAAGGATAAAACATTTGAATAATATCGAAGGAATAAGGAGTACTTGAAAAACTCCATTTCCTTGGAATTCGAAAAATTTCTGTTTTGATATGAATCTTTGAAAAATCGTATCTCACTCTTTGTAAGTCCAAAATTGGAAACCTTGGTACCGTTGGAAACCTCTTTGAAAATACTAAAAGTTCTTAGAAGACACATTTCCATGAATCTAAATGGAAGGCATTCAAAAATGGGTTTAAAGTTACAGTTTCAGGTTAGTTAGGGTTGAGGTGGGGTTGGTTTTTTTTTCGCTAATTTTGGAAATTCGATAAAATTCATACGTTGCAAACCAACCTCCAAAATTTATAACTCATTTAGAGTTGCAAGTAAAGTTTAGGACAGAGCAAGCAGATTAAGAATCGGAGTTTCGAGCACCGAGATACGGTCGCTCAAAGTTGGAGGAAAAACGAAACTGTTAAGCTAGTTTCCAGATTTGAGTTCCAAATTTTAGGACTTTAGTTTGGTAGCAAAATGGACTCGAAACAGCACCAACTTTGGTATGAATATACTACCATATAAGGGCCACTCCCTTGCCAAATTTCATAGAACTAGGAGGCATAAACCGTGCTATGCACGGTGGGAAAAAGGATGAAGATGCCCAATTTAATAAAATAATTTGTACTAATTCAAAATGGATCATTAATGAAATTTGTTTGTTTTTTGATAGAATTTAGTTACAAATAAACCAAAATAAAATATTAAACCAAAATTAAAGTAAACTTTCATCTAAGTATGTAGTCATGCAAAAAATAGTAAGTGTTACTGTCATTAAAGAACCAAAATATTATAAAACTTCGTCTAAGTTATCAGCTGCACTTGCTATTTCAAGGGTAGGTTGCATTATGATTTAATTACAAGGTCCATTAATATGCATCATTAGAGCTTAGATTTTACTTCCCATGCTCTCAGATCATTTTCAAGATTAGAAAAAAAAAAAAAAAGTGAAGGAGGAGAGTTAATAAGCCTGTACGCAAGAAAATGCAAAATAGTAAAAGCCAAAGTGAGTAAGAAAAAAAATGAAAGCGACTTCATCCCATTTGGTAGAAACAAAATACTTCATCCCATTTGATTGTAAACAAAGGTACAACAGCCGTATAATCAATGTTTCAATTCATATGGCATAACAACCGTATAATCAATGTCTCAAATCACATTAGCCTGCAATAAGTTTCCTCACTTATCAACCTACAAATTGCATATAACAAATCTTAAATCTGAATAACATCCACCATACTCATGGTTAACTAAGTACTGTGGCTGATATCAAAGCACGTACGTAAATAAGATAATATCACATTTGTGAAGACTATAGTTGGGGACTTGCTTAAAAGAAGTAATAACAAACAGGAACTGCCGAGAATCCAGCCAAGCAAACTTATTGAAATGTTTGACAGCAATCCAAGAGGCGTCATCTTCAAGCTGCCCTTTGTAGACAACATTGCGAGCTCTATCTCCATGTTCTGATACAATGTTTTCAATTGAGAATCTTGAAGGTGCCATCTTTAGCTCATCTAAACTGCATTCTTTAAATGCTGGCAGTTTCTACACAAGTCTACACAAGTCTCTTTCAGAAAGTGTCCGCCGAGCTGCAATCCAAGAAGTTAGAAATGAATATGGGTGGGTGGTGTGCATGTCTGTGTGTAGTGTGTCTGGAGAGGAGGGGGAGGGAGAGATCTACCTAAAATGTAAACACATGCAAAATCTAAATCATTCTTGACTTCGAAATAAAAATTGGTTCCAGGGACAATTTGGGGAGGATGATAAACATTTTAAAACTGTCTCTTCTACCTGAGACATAACACATGCAGGATTTAAATCACTCTATAGTTCCAAATTAACATTGCTTCCAGTGGCAAATTTTGGAAGGATGTTACGTATTTGAAAACAGTCATTCACATGCCCTCAAGGAATATGATGAGTTTGATATAAAGAGAATGCTGAAACACAACTATCTACAAGAGAAACAATCGACAGTAAAAGAATAAAAGCAGTATTTAACTGTAATACAAGTTGTCAACAAACAGAAACCCCCCACCTTTCCAATGTCAGCGGTGCTTAATGTTAACATTCATTTCCACTTTCAAACAATCAATTACCATCTTATTTCCCATGTACAAATACAAAGAATCCATTATTCACTATAAACATTGAGAGCATGTAAAAGATAAGTTAAATGGCTTAAAAGATGAAATGCGCACATGCCACTTGTTTTTTGACAAGACAACTGAAAATCTGTTGCAGCATAATGTCCATGCAAAGAAACAGTATTTACCTTATCCAATAATCTAGCAGTTGTTTGGGGAGGGGGACATTTGATGTCAAACTTTGCACATGCATCTAACAGATATTTGTTAGCTTCAACACTTGAGAGATCCTTGGGTATATTCAGATTTGCCATCTTCTCCAACTCATCTATCATGTCGATCCTTCTGAAGAAGTTAAAAAAGGGTAGAGTTAAATAATAATGTATGGATGGACAGGCCTGGCCTTGACAGAAAAAGAACAAACAAGTCAAGAGACCTGAAAGGAGGGGTAAAATCAATTTCAATTGGATCGTTCTCCTGTCCATTTGCGTGATACTTAATTTTGTACCCCAGTGAGCTCCTTCACCATTCCTAAGCAACACATTATTGTTTAGCAAGAAAAAGAATTTTGATCCAGAAAAATTTCAAAAAGAAGAATGAAAGTAATGAAATGCTAGATACCACTAAGCACTTTTCAGTCAGCTCCATCAAGTAATTGTAATCAGCATATGCCATATAGCCTAACTAAAGACCACAACTTTCTTCTTTTAAATAGGAAAACAGGTCTCAAACTGAGCAAAACAATTACGAACATAAGATATACCTTTTCTTTCAAAAGATTATGCAATTCATATTTGCAGTCGTCTAGCCTTTTAAGATCTGAACTATCCACAACCCAAACCAATCCATCAGTCTGCTCGAAACCGTTCCTCCAATAAGATCTAATTGTTTTCTGTCCCCCAACATCCCAAATATTCAGAGTATACCTGCCAAGTACACAGTTAATCTAGCAGCTCATCCTTCAAAACCACAACCAACAGAGAAATCAAATTTAATTAGAGTTAATACAACTGATAGGACTCAATGTTCTATTTTCAACTATATCCACAAAAATTCCTTCTTCACGATACACACTAATTTCATATAAGATCCACTGGTTCTCAAGCAATATAATAACAGAACAAGCTCATTTTATCTTTAACAGAGACAAACTGAAGCCCCAACGTTTGCACCCAGAACATGGTCACCCATGTGATTGCTAGATTGCCTCTTCAGAATGAAAACCCCAGAAAGCCCATCCAGATATTACAATGAAAAAGAAGGTATGCAAGTGAGACTACAGTCAAGCCATAAAAAAAACCCCTTCTTAAAGATGTCTCAAATATCCTTTCTTTTTTTTTCTTTTTCTCCAGAAATATTAAAAATAGATATGAACAAGCCGAAACTTCAAAAAAGTAGCAAAAATTTGGAGAAGCAAGAAGAATACTTTTCATAGATAATAGTCTTGATGTTGAAGCCAAGCGTGGGACTAATAACACTGGTGTCTTCCCCATTCATTTTCATCACAATTGTCGTCTTACCATAGTTATCCAGGCCTCTGTCTCAAGAATAAAATCAAAGCGGAAGGTTAGATCTAAAGACTGAACTTGAAAATGGACAAAACAGAGGAAAGGGGCAACTGGGCTCTCGATACATACACCATAAGAATCCGCATTTCCTTTTCTTTACGCTTGATTTTTCGAATTATGCTCAGAAGCCCCATTAGCTGCTAGCTTCTCAACAATGGAAGACAGATCAGGTTTTTCAGTGGAATTTGATTCAATCCTGGAGAATAAGTTAATAAGGTACTCTAGCAATTAAAACGTAAAATCGAAAAATTGTGTTCCTATTGATACCTTCTGCAATTAGGACTAAACATTTGAATTCAAGACCATAACTACTCAAAATTCAAAGGAGCAACAATACCACAAGTTTTGAAGCTTTAACAAAACCAATGACTTTTCATGGCCTTCGTAGTCAATCCCATGAACAGCAAATTCTACTTTTTGCAAGACGATTCCAAAATCTATAATAGCCATGAGAAAATTACAAAACACAAAACAAAATCTAAACCTAATCAAAAATTCCAAGTTAGTTCCTTTACATTTCTTATCATTTTCTTTAAAGCTTCTACAATCATTTTCCCATTTCGCAAACAGAACACGAAAATAAATATCAATCTGCAAATGCCTTATATAGTGCATTTCCTAAAATATTTAAAAATTTAAAAAGGACAATTTTTTTCAAGTGAATCACGGTGATATACCTTGACGGAGATTTTTTCGGTCGCTCTGGGGGTTGTTTGAACTTCTTGACCCTTTTCTTCACTGTCTTCTTCGAAAGCAAAGGCACCGCCATCACTGCTGATTCTTCTTATGTTTCCCTCCTTAACCTGCACATTTCACACACAAATCACAATCAGCTATCCATCTACAAGCGTCTGTAAAAGAACAGCGCAACACGGGGAAGAAGGAGAAGAAGAAGAAAAAAGTTGCGGCGGCTGAAGGTTTGAGAGCTTACTGTGGATTAGGGTTCTGCAGAGCCGCCAGGTTTGGAATAGAAAAGGTTGTAAGATTTTCTAACCCAAAAGCTATGCAAAGGCCTACCAAAAATCTCAAACTTTGAGCTGGAAATGATGCCCACAACACACTTCGGAGAATTTCAATACCAGCTTCTCCAATCGCCATCGCCCAACGGATCTGCAAACTGACAAAAATAAGGAAGCTGCAAATCGACAAAAAAATAAGGAAGTTACAAATTGAAAAAAAAAAAAAAAAGAAAAAGAAGCTAAGAGCAAGGAGGCTCACCGCTGTTGAAGATTTTGGTCGTATAATTTTGGTGAGGAAAGGGGCGGAGAGAAGAAGCAGCGGAGAAGCATTTGTTGTCCTGTATATCTAACCCTAAAGTAAATAGATAAGATGCAAGTGGAGGATATGTCTGGGCAAGCGACAGAGCAACGTTGTCCAAAAAAGGGAGAGAGAAAAGGTATTGGGAAGAAAGCAAATGTAGCAGACGTACAGAAACAAGGAAACACGGGCACATGGGAGCCCAGATTGGAAACTGAAGCGCGACGCGCGAACAACATAACGTTCTCAACCACGTGCACGGCACGTGAGAGGACGACGAAACTTTGGCTGAATGGTGTTCCCATGTTATCTACTTATGTTGAAAATATGAACGGGAAGTCGGTTAACAAAACCGTTGAAATCACAAGAAGTTCAAAGGCTAAACTGCCTTTGAGCTTCCGTTTTGCCCTTTTCCAAACATTTGGCCAAGAAACGACTCAAACATAATTCATTCCAGTACTTAATGTCTAAAATATATCCAAGGTACATTTGATAGGTGATTTACACCAAGAAATTTCGGATAACAAGTCCCAAATCATTACTAGTTCAAATCTGTCCAAATGTAAGGTATTTCTTCACCAGACCAGATTCGAATTTTGATCATAAATCACTCAATTCAACTCAGAATTGAGCGTGGTTAGTGGCGTTGGAAAATAGACTCGTAAAGCTACATTTTCTCAGAAGAAACCATTTTCAAAATCATCGATAACCAACTCGTTTGTGAGCATTAAGTTGCAGCTCATGAGATACCTTCTAGGAAGCAACGAAACAGAACAGTGAATTTCAAATGAATGGTTTGGCTAGCTCAAGTGGATCCAGGACATGCATTTTATACCAACGAAAAGGTAGGAATGTCTAGTTTCCAATGCTGCAAACGGCACTCAATTCCAACATCGGAGCAACAAGTTATGGCCGAAACAAGAAGACTGCCTGGACAGTGACGGGATTCAAATTCCAGATTTTCAAGCTTTCGAATTTCCGACATTTGGGTGATCAAATCATGTTATTTTTCAATGAAACTTTTAACACAACCAATATAACATGTAAACAACATAAATAAGCCATTAAAACCTCAAAATTTGGCATTAAAGTGCTTGAACAAGGCAGGGGCAAAATGGTCACTTTTGGTCATTGCACCATCTTGGAGTTTCTAACAATAACCCAACATTATACCACTAATTTAAGCACTAAACCAACATAATTATCATCATCAACCACCAAATCAGTTCATCAACCAAAGTGGGAGTTCATAGAGCCCACACACTAAAATCCAACATAAATAAAGCTACCCACTTAAATGCATGAGCTTATATGTGCAATAGAACTTCCATAAATCAAGATTTTAAGGCCGGATCGTCACTTACTTCACTAGATGTTCAAGGCAGAAATTTTCGGCCTTCTTGAGCCAAAGAAAAACCGTGAGAGCAGCCTCCTTTCCTAGCTCAAAGTGCTCTCCGAGTGATTAGTTAAGTGTAGTTAAATTTTGGTGTGATTTGGAGAAGATTTGGTGAAGAAACGATGAAGGAAAATTGATGAAGCAAGTTTGGTTCTTGCTCTTTGAGATGCACGGCTGAAATTAGGGCTGCAAACGAATCGAGCCGCTCGCGAGCGGCTCGAGTCAAGCTCGAGTCGAGCTCGATGTTAATCGAACTCGAGTCGAGCTCGAGCCGGCTCGAGTCAAACTCGAGCTCGAGCTCGAGCTCAGAATATTAAGCTCGTTAGCTCGCGAGCCGGCTCGCGAGCTTGGGTATATATATATATTTTTTATTTTTATTTTTATTTAATAATAAAATTACGTATATTATATTTATTTTTTTTATTTTTTATTTTCATAGTAAAATTACGTATATGTCCTTAATATTTTATTATTTATTAAGAAAAAAATATTATTTTATTTATTTTCTTTTAAATAAAATATTTATTTTTTATTTTTTTTCGAGCTCGAGCTCGGCTCGACTTGATTCGAGTCGAGCTCGAGCTCGAAATTTGCCGGCTCGTCGAGCTCGAGCTCGAGATCGAGCTTGGTAAAATTTAGTCGAGACTCGGCTCGATTAGCTCAAAACTCGACTCGGCTCGGCTCGTTTGCAGCCCTAGCTGAAATGGAGGGAAAAGAAGAGATGTTGCACGCTGCTTTAGTTGAGGAATTGAAGGGTTTTGATCTAGTGTGATGCACCCATGAGGAGCTCAATAATGTGTGGCCCAAAATGTTCCAAAAGTCAATTAAGGATAGTGCGCGTACACGCGCGTTTCGTACTCAATTCCTTTCGAGTTCGTTTCACTAGTGCCCTAAACATCTAATGTACTTTCATTTACACTAATATTATTCATTCTTAATAGTCTAAAATAATAGTCTAAAATTCCTCAATTAATCGCGCGCGTAAAAACGCGCATTTCCAAATTAAACGCGATAATGCGAGACCTCCAAGAAATTTTTATAACGATAGTACTAATGACTATCACTTGAGTATTTAAATATAAAATTACCTATTTTAAAACCATTGTACAAGTCTCCAATTTTTCAAACTTATTGTACCCTCGATCAATTAAAATTTCCAAAGACATTTTCACTATTTTCACTAAACGAGTTTTCAAAAATTAATTTTTGAAACAAGTCACTTTAAAAATATAATGAAACTATAATTCCATGTATTTTGGTCTAATAAAAATAGAAAATAATATTCGGGGCCATTGGTCAAATAAATAATTAAATAAACTCGTAACAGGAATTTAAAATAGGTAAATTTGTGAGTTCTTACATGAGTCGGGTATTAATTGTTCAATTAACTTTTCTTAATCTACTATTAATCATTCTTAATTCTCCAATATTAATACACTTCCGATTCAAGTATAGCTTCGAAAAACGTGCACTCGTTGTTCCAAACTAAATGAATTTTTTTTTTAAATGTGAGTTTTCCAACAAAACGCTTTGAAAACATAAAAGAGACGTTGTTCCATCTAAATGGATTTAAAATGGTCGAAATAAATAATTCGGAGAAAATAAGTGAATAATTATTTAAATAATCCGGTAATATTCTATAAAAATAAGAAAATTTTCGGATCCTCACATCCTCCCCTCCTTAAAAGGAATTTCGTCCTCGAAATTCACACCTTGATTTATAAAAAATCCCAAATACTTTCTCCTCCCGTGACCAATTTTCACCACTTTTAATTCTCCTTTTCAAAACTCACGCTTATTGAACTTAACTATTCTCAAGTGCCATTCATGATCTTATTACAGGTCTAGGGGCTTGTAGCAATTGATTACATATCCATATACACTGTAAAATCAATTAAAAGTAAGGTAAATTTTCATATGCTATAAATGATCATAATAGTTACACTAAATTATAATAAGTTCATCAAATTGTTTCAAAAGAAAAGAGGAAGCAACAAGATCAAGATATGCAAAGTCACAATACCCAACAAAAGGATGGCATCCCCTACACAAATGATTACTGTCTTCCAGAAGTTCTAGTCTATACTAAGGTAAAACTACAATCCCTGTTTGTCGAGTGAAATCAGATTCACCCCCACTGGTAAAGTTTCCACTACTTGGATTCCTCTTACAATCATCAGTATTAATCTCTACTTCTGGCACTCGACTGATTTGCAGTGGATTTAGCAGGTTGTTGAGAATTTCCTTCTCCCTTAGAAGCTCTAAGACAATTTGAAAACTTATGCTCGGTACTATCGCACCTCAGACATTTACTTTATTTTCTCCAGCAGTCGGCTTCAGTGTGATTAATCTTGCCACAGTATCCACAAGTTATATGGGGAGTCACGGCTTGACTAGTTTGGAATTTTCCCTTTTGTTGATCTCGCCTACTCTGATTTCCTTTTGGCGGGGTTTCGCTTGATGGAGTTCCTTCGGGTTTGTCATGCATTCTCACTCCTCCAACCCCTTTTCCCATATCAAGGGGTTGGGTAGATTTCTCGGACGATTTGGGGGCATTGCTCGGATTACCCCTCTTTGTAGCATGAAAAGCTTTAGATTGAAATTTAGCATTTTCTACCCTCTGCGCCTTATCTAAGGCATCCGTAAAAGTGGTAATCTGGACAGCTGCTAGGGATTCTTGAATTTCTACATTTAACCCCTGAATAAACCTCCTTATCCGTTTTCGTTCGGTGACTACAAGTTCAAGGGCAAATTTGAAAAATTTGGTGAACCGCTCCTCATACTCAGCCACACTTAATAATCCTTATTTCAACTTAATACAGTCGTCATCCCTCTTTTCTTGTATAATTGGCGGGAGGAACTTGACATTAAATTCCTTCTCAAAGTTTACCCAAGTCCAAGGAGTTTGTTCTCTTTCTCACTTTGCACTAACAACATTCCACCATGAGCGTGCTACTCCCTCAAATTGAAAAACGGAAAAATTCACTTGCCTTTCCTCAATATAATCTAAAGCAGCGAAAATATCAACCATCCTTTCAAACCAATTTTCCGCTACTTCGGGGTCAGACCCTTCATGAAACTTAGGTGGAGCGAACTTCAAGAATCGCTCTAGGGCTCTATCCTCACCCCTCTCTTGGTTTCCAGGTTGGTTGACTGGTTCAGATCCTTGGTGCTCAGCTAAGCGCTCGAGAATATCGGTCATGCGATTAATGGCCGTAGCCACTTGGTCACCCTCTTCGTTTCTAGGGTTTTGGTTTGATCCAATCGCAGATCCCTCACCTCTCTCGAGAGTGCGGGGTTGCCGAAACCCACGCCCACGCCCCGTCCACGTCATCGGCGATTCATTTAGCAAGATTCTAAATGCATAATAAAAGAAGAATGCATAAGCACATGAATTGAAAAGCAGGTGCATATTGCGAGAACACTTTAAATCAAAACATAGCTATTCGCATAAGTTAGAAGTCATGTCACATGTTAATGTTCATAAAATGAGTTAATAGTATCAAATACAGGTCATAGGTAACAAAGTGTCACAAATATATGAGTACATGTAGGCAAAACACAAAAGGTCTCACGGCAGCACCACCCCTACTAGACTAGGCATGATCCAAAGAAATACCATAAGTCTAGCTAGGAACAAAATTAGGAGGCTTCACAATACCAGGCCACATCATTCGAATGATTATAAATTTCAAATCCCATTCAAAAGCCTAGGCCACTTTCTAAATTCTTAGCCAAGGACTTCCTACGAGTACAAGTTTTCCTTACTAAATTCAAGATGAAAATCCCTATACAAGTTAGGGTAATAAGTCAAACTAAAAAGAATGCAAAGATGTCTCATTTTCAAGTTCAAAGTGGAGCCCAAAATTATTCAAATGGTTCAACTTTTCCTTCGGGAAGTTTGCCAAGCACAATAATAGAGGAATCAAGGTTCCTAACCCTTAAACTCACCAAATGGTTATTTAATTTTCCTAATCTAGACTCACCTCCAACCTAATTTGAAGAGTAAAGTCTTATAGTATTTTGTGAGCAAAATGGTGCTTGAGGTAAAATCACATTGCACTTAATACACAATCAAGTCCCACAGTCCGGCATCCTGAACTTTTAAGCCTAGGACATTCTACAAAGATCTGAACCCTAGACTCTCATACCAACTGCGACGCCCCCACTTCTTCCAAGGGCGAACCCGAGGGTGTCCGTGGGACGCCTGCCTAACTCTCGCCAGGACTCGGTATAATTTCAATTCAAATTTATGAATAGCCAATCGATACTAAAAACCAAAGATACAAACGAAGGTCAATTCCTTAATAATTGTTCAAGTCTTACATCATAAATTACCAAAATATTGTACCATCCTAAAATATACAGCTTCCAAAAATTGTTTAAATGAATACATTCAAACTTCTAATCAAAGGCCATCAAGTTGACCTCTCCATAAATCCTTCCATTTCAGCTCCTGTTAAAGAAAGCAAGTCTAACGGGGTGAGCGGATGCTCGTGAGGCCAAGAAAAGAAAAAAAAATATGCAAGCAGGAAATTCAAGTAATAATAAAGCTGACATGAGAGATAAAGCAATAACATTCAAGTAAATCCCGAATATTCACAAGATACATTGCAGAAGGGTACGGGAGCTCTTAGGAGCTTACTTCCATTTGTTTTACCAAAGTCCCATCCAATAGTCCGTAGAACTTTGCTTATTCCATTTATGATTCTGAGTCGAATGAGAGGTACCTCCCACCCGAATCGGTGTGGTACATACTATCGCTCAGTGATCGATTATACGTTTATGGTCCTGAGTCGAATGAGAGGTACCTCCCACCCGAATTGGTGTGGTACATACTATCGCTCAGTGGTCGATGAGACATCGCTCCAATCGACTTATGCTTTGCTCATAGTTCTGAGTCGAATGAGAGGTACCTCCCACCCAAATTGGTGTGGTACATACTATCGCTCAGTGGTCGATGAGACATCGCTCCAATCGACTTAGGCTTTGTTTATGATTCTGAGTCAATATGAGAGGTACCTCCCACCCGAACTGGTGTGGTACATGCTATCGCTTAGAGAATCGATTTTTGCACTGAAACGGAATAAGAGGCACCTCCCACCCAAATTGGTGTAGTACATGCTTCCACTCAGAGCTCACAAGTTAAACATGTTCATATACAATTACTAATCATATGTATTCATATAACAAGTATCACGTAATTAGAAGAGAGGGAACTAGGACGTCCCAAGAATAGGATTGATCGAGGAGACAACGCTCCAATCGACTTCAAGTCATGTACAAGTATAGTTTCAATCATGAGTAAATCGAGTACTAGTCAAGCAAATCGAGTAACAAGTCAAGTAAAGAAAGCGAGTGGGATAAAATACACGCACTCATTTCGACAAGTTAAATTCAAGTATTGAATTAGATACTTTTCAAATATATAGGAACTAGTTATGCACTTGACACTCATCAAGCAACAAGATCAAGTAGGTTCAATTTGAAATTTAAGCGTCCTCCGTCGGATCCTCTTGAAGGTCCTCGTGTGCGCCTGAACAAATAGTAATAGTCTATCATTTACAATCCCTACTATTGAAGAAGATCGTATCATAGTACAATCTTAGGAAAATCTCGTGAAACAAGCCTTAATTATCCTAAATCAAGACTCTCAAGCGAGGTTTCGAAATACAAGAGAAATTAAGTCTACATCATGGAAATCAAGGATAAAACATTTGAATAATATCGAAAGAATAAGGAGTATTTGAAAAACTCCATTTTCTTGGAATTCGAAAAATTTCTGTTTTGATATGAATCTTTGAAAAATTGTATTTCACTCTTTGTAAGTCCAAAATTGGAAACCTTAGTTCCGTTGGAAACGTCTTTGAAAGTACTAAAAGTTCTTAGAATACACTTTTCCATGAATCTAAGTGGAAGGCATTCAAAAATGGGTTTAAAGTTACAGTTTTAGGTTAGTTAGTGTTGAGCCGGGGTTGGTTTTTTTTTCGCTAATTTTGGAAATTCGGTAAAATTCATACGTTGCAAACCAGCCTCCAAAATTTATAACTCATTTAGAGTTGCAAGTAATGTTTAGGACAGAGCAATCAGATCAAGAATCGGAGTTTTGAGCACCGAGATACGGTCGCTCAAAGTTGGAGGAAAAACGAAACTGTTAAGTTAGTTTCCAGATTTGAGTTCCAAATTTTGGGACTTTAGTTTGGTAGCAAAATGGACTCACAACAGCACCAACTTTGGTATGAATATACTACCATATAAGGGCCACTCCCTTGCCAAATTTCATAGAAAAATATGAACGGGAAGTCGGTTAACAAAACCGTTGAAATCACAAGAAGTTCGAAGGCTAAACTGCCTTTGAGCTTCCGTTTTGCCGTTTTCCAAACATTTGGTCAAGAAACGACTCAAACATAATTCATTCCAGTAGGTAATGTCTAAAATATGTCCAAGGTACATTTGATAGGTGATTTACACCAAGAAATTTCGGATAACAAGTCCCAAATCATTACTAGTTCAAATCTGTCCAAATGTAAGGTATTCCTTCACCAGACCAGATTCGAGTTTTGATCATAAATCACTCAATTCAACTCAGAATTGAGCGTGGTTAGTGGCGTTGGAAAATAGACTCGTAAGGCTACATTTCTCGGAAGAAACCATTTTCAAAATCATCGATAACCAACTCGTTCGTGAGCATTAAGTTGCAGCTCATGAGATACCTTCCAGGAAGCAACGAAACAGGACAGTGAATTTCAAATGAATGGTTTGGCTAGCTCAAGTGGATCCAGAACATGCATTTTATACCAACGAAAAGGTAGGAATGTCTAGTTTCCAATGCTGCAAACGGCACTCAATTCCAACATCGGAGCAACAAGTTATGGCCGAAACAAGAAGACTGCCTGGGCAGTGACGGGATTCAAATTCCAGATTTTCAAGCTTTCGAATTTCCGACATTTGGGTGATCAAATCATGTTATTTTTCAATGAAACTTTTAACACAACCAATATAACATGTAAACAACATAAATAAGCCATTAAAACCTCAAAATTTGGCATTAAAGTGCTTGAACAAGGCAGGGGCAAAATGGTCACTTTTGGTCATTGCACCATCTTGGAGTTTCTAACAATAACCCAACATTATACCACTAATTTAAGCACTAAACCAACATAATTATCATCATCAACCACCAAATCAGTTCATCAACCAAAGTGGGAGTTCATAGAGCCCACACACCAAAATCCAACATAAATAAAGCTACC
Source organism: Coffea canephora (assembly GCA_036785865.1). Lineage (NCBI taxonomy): Eukaryota > Viridiplantae > Streptophyta > Magnoliopsida > Gentianales > Rubiaceae > Coffea > Coffea canephora. Next base: position 14,246,124 of record CM071915.1, read on the forward strand.
CACTTAAATGCATGAGCTTATATGTGCAATAGAACTTCCATAAATCAAGATTTTAAGGCCGGATCGTCACTTACTTCACTAGATGTTCAAGGCAGAAATTTTCGGCCTTCTTGAGCCAAAGAAAAACCGTGAGAGCAGCCTCCTTTCCTAGCTAAAAGTGCTCTCCGAGTGATTAGTTAAGTGTAGTTAAATTTTGGTGTGATTTGGAGAAGATTTGGTGAAGAAATGATGAAGGAAAATTGATGAAGCAAGTTTGGTTCTTGCTCTTTGAGATGCACGGCTGAAATGGAGGGAAAAGAAGAGATGTTGCACGCTGCTTTAGTTGAGGAATTGAAGGGTTTTGATCTAGTGTGATGCACCCATGAGGAGCTCAATAATGTGTGGCCCAAAATGTTCCAAAAGTCAATTAAGGATAGTGCGCGTACACGCGCGTTTCGTACTCAATTCCTTTCGAGTTCGTTTCACTAGTGTCCTAAACCTCTAATGTACTTTCATTTACACTAATATTATTCATTCTTAATAGTCTAAAATAATAGTCTAAAATTCCTCAATTAATCGCGCGCGTAAAAACGCGCATTTCCAAATTAAACGCGATAATGCGAGACCTCCAAGAAATTTTTATAACGATAGTACTAATGATTATCACTTGAATATTTAAATATAAAATTACCTATTTTAAGACCATTGTACAAGTCTCCAATTTTTCAAACTTATTGTACCCTCGATCAATTAAAATTTCCAAACACGTTTTCATTATTTTCACTGAGTTTTCAAAAATTAATTTTTGAAGCAAGTCACTTTAAATATATAATGAAGCTATAATTCCATGTATTTAGGTCTAATAAGAATAGAAAATAATGACCAAATAAATAATTAAATAAACTCGTAACAGGAATTTAAAATAGGTAAATTTGTGAGTTTTTACATGAGTCGGGTATTAATTCCTCAATTAACTTTTCTTAATCTACTATTAATCATTCTTAATTCTCCAATATTAATACACTTCCGATTCAAATATAGCCTCGAAAAACGTGCACTCGTTGTTCCAAACTAAACGAATTATTATTTTTTTTTTGAAAAGTGAATTTTCCAACAAAACGCTTTGAAAACATAAAAGAGACGTTGTTCCATCTAAATGGATTTAAAATGGTCGAAATAAATAATTCGGAGAAAATGAGTGAATAATTATTTAAATAATCCGGTAATATTCTATAAAAATAAGAAAATTTTCGGGTCCTCACATTTTGCCCCTCTCAAGCTTAGTGTACACGTTTATTTTTGGTTTTTTGTTAATAAAAGTAAGTAGGGTCATCTCCCTACCTATATTTAAAAAAAGGAGAGATAATTATACCATAATTTCAACATATTCAATTCAAATTTCTTTCCAAAACCGAATTTCACAAGCGAGTCATAGTCAATGAATAGCTTTCTAGTCCTATAATTACTTTTTCTTAAACTCAAAAGAGGGATTTATTCATGTATAACAAATACTTACTCAAGTTGTAAATGAGTCTTTTGACGTGACTGATCGACATTATTAGATGAGGACCCCAGTTCTCAATATTTCACATTCTTGAATTGCTTTGCATACTCTCAATTTAAGTATCATTTCATGCTAAATTTGACATTTTTAGATGAAAACTCTCGATTATTAAGTACAAGAACCATTCCAGTAAAACAACCACTCTTATTCTTCTTTTGTCCATCTTCTTTTTCCTTTTTTTTCCTTTTCCTGTGGAATTCATAATTCAGAGGATGGCTTCAGTTGCTAAAGAAAACATTAGTCTAGTGTGGGGCTTCAACAATGACCTAAGAAGTGTTAAAGAATTCATCATCATGATAAAGCCTCTCTTGCATGATTCTAAGAGACAGAAACCTGATAAAGAAGCAATAAAACATTGGCTGAAGAGGTTAAAGGGAATATCTTGTGGTGCTGATATTGTGCTGGGTGAACTCAACTATGACAGTCTTCGATATGAGATCGAGGTAAAAAGTCAACTAAAGGGAAAGGTACGCTACTTTTTCTCCTTGTCAAATCCCATCATTTTTCATTGGAAAATGGCTAAAAAAGTCAGACACATCAGAGTGAACTTGAAAAGGAATAAATGATGAGGGCAAAAAGTTTTGCTCTCATAGACGCCCCTCTTCAGTTTTGCCCTCACTGACTCCATATCTGATGCAAAAGTTTTAGGCAGGAAAAGTGAAGCAAAAGAACTGGTGAATGTGGTCACTAGACCGAGCAATGAAGTACTTTCTATACACGCCATCGTTGGGATGGCTGGCATTGGGAAGACAACATTGGCTCAGTCAGTTTTCAATGATAGAGAAATTAAGGGTCATTTTTGTAGGAAAATAGCCAAAAACAAATGTTAACTAAATCTAACAAAATGAAGCTTGAGTTGTGCTTAAAAGCACTGTCTTACAAAAATTATTTCAGGAGGTTGAAATGTTTGCTTAGAATTAAACAAGTCTTCTTCCTGTTATAAACAAGAAGGATCAAAACTAGTAAATGTTGTGTAAAGCCAGCAAAGAGTGGAAGAAGAAGAAGAAAGCTACCAGGAAGGTTTCTAATGTCAATTCTGAGTAACAGCTATTTCTAGGTTTCAAAAAATGTACGTTGGAGAGGATAACTTCTGGTAATACAAAAGAAACATGCCTAATTTTATGTATAAAAGAATGTTGTGAACGTGCCTGACTTTTGTAAGAACTTAATCTTCTCGGTGAAAAGGGTCAAACTTTATCCTGCTATTTATAGGTTTCAAAAAATGTACGTTAGAGAGGATAACTTCTGGTAATACAAAAGAAACGTGCCTAATTTTATATATAAAAGAACATTGTGAGCGTGCCTGACTTTTATAAGAACTTAATCTTCTCGGTGAAAAGAATCAAACTTTATCCTGATTTGTAAAACGTAAAAGAAAAATAAATTTTACTTCTTTCTCACAGTAAGACTATCTTGGACCATACTTAAGACATGCACCGGGGAGAGGGGTAGGGTGCAAATCCGTCAGTTTATTGTGAAATGGCCCAACTCAACTTCCCTCTCATGCATGCAAATCCACACTAGTTGCGAGAATACTGGAAGCGTGGAACGAAGGAAACAAGTTGCGAGAAGGCGTGCTCACAGAACCACGCCTTTTTTGGGTTCTTCATGTATTCAGCCTAAGCTAAGGACCATTGCAGCTGAAGATTCAAGAATGACACGTGTTTTAAGCTTGTTGGTCATGGTAGAGTTAGTTAGTTTGGAAAATGATATAAGCATGGGGAATTTTTGTAATGATTTAGCTTTTGTTATTATTCCAGATTTGGTTGTAAGAGATTTGGCATTGCCAATCTTATTTCCCTCTCCTCACGTTTTCCTTCATTCTCTTTCCCCTTCTTACCTGAATCCATATTTTATGTTCCAGTAACTTGTTATTGATGGTTCATTAATGAAAGTTGAGTTTATCTTTTAATCCCCAAATTCACTGTTCCATTGCCTACTGAGGAAGTTCAGTTCATAATATTACTATATTATTTCTTCCATTGCTGCAACTCTGGTTTTGTACCACAACAGGCTTGCTAGCTTCTCTCAAGAAATTTTTTGAAACGATGAATTGTAGCTGTGCTGTTCTTTTCATATTTTTTATTTTTCTTCTCAAAAACTTGACGAAACCACATTCACTGCATTCCGCAATTTTCAATTTCTTTCTTTCCCTAAAACAATGTCGTCTCTCTTAAGCACTTGTTGGCTTAATTTGCACCGTCCATTTTCCCTTGATTTAATCTGGTCCATGAACTTGTCTCAAATGGAAGCTGCACCATATTGCGAGGCCCCAGATCCCTCAAAGTCGGGGTTAATAGGAGTTTAAATTTCAAAAAGCGCTCCCTCAATTTAATTTGAAATATTTCCCTAGAAATTAATGGCTGTTTAGTGAGGAAAGAAAATAAGGGGAAAAAAATCATTTTATGCTGTTTGGTTTTGAGGGGATGAAGTAAATCAAATATCTCATATGAACCTAAATTTGGACAACCATTACCTTCCTCTTCTGAAATTGACAATCCTTGTTGACCATATTTCGAGTATTACTCTCATGGATTAATCATGTATATATGAATAGTGTATACACTATCATTTATACCACTACCATCGAATATATGATAACTAATTTGAATTTAAATTTGAAATCTAAATTATAAATATATATATATATATATATATATATATATATATATATATATATATGACATGCATCCATGGTAATAGTATATAGGACTCTATCAATGTATATAAGGTTATCTCTTATTTTGTATATTGTAGAGTGATAAAAATATTCCTTCTGTTATCCCATTCTTTTTTCCCACTTTGTTTCTTTCCTTCCCATAATCTAATACCCAAAAGGGTCTAATCCAATCCAAATAAAGCTCAATATTCCATTTCTTTTAGGTATTTGATGGCTTTGAACTTTGAAAGAGCTGCAGACAAATTAAGAAAATAGCTTCAAGATCTTGAGGGATCTTAACAGCTTTTCGAACTTTGGCAAAGGTAGGAACAGATTCCAAATTGTTAAAAAGTCATTGTGGTTATTTGGTGAACGCTACTGCAAATATTTAAAAGAAAACTAAAAAAGAAATTAAATTACTGCTGAAAAATATATAAAAATGGTGCAAATGCCTAATATGAAGTGGGATGTAAGTATGATAATTTTGTGCTCTACTGCTACAAAATGTTGGTCTATGTCAATCATCTCTTGCATCATAACCCTGTTTTTAGGGGATTAGTAATACCTCACGAGATTTGCACGTGATTATATTGTTTGACAAATTTTATATTTGTTTGTATTAAAATATTTTGACAAATGCTAATTGTAAACATCATAATTTTTTTTTCTTTTACTTTGAAAGTGATTTTTTTAAATTATCATTTATTCTGAAACCCTGAATCTAATATTCGTCAAGATTGTTTTTGAGCTTTTTAGATAATATTGATATCCATATATAATGTCATTACCCAAAATCATTATCTTATGATCTGTTATAAGGAAAACAATATTGTTATGCAAGGACCATAGCTCCAGACATTAAAAGCTAGAGCAGCAAATTGAGCTTATAAACATCCGTAAAATAAATATTTAAATAATAGCTTCGATTTCCAAAGAGGCATTAGAGCATATAAATTGGCTTTTTTATTTTTATAATTCTAGGATACTTTGTATGTTGTGCATTTATCTCTTATCTTCAATCTCCTGACGAAATCATTTACTAGATATGTCTTGGTTGAATTAACATCAATGGAGGAAGTTCTGATGAAATCATTAATTTTAACAATAAAAAAAATGAGATTTGACTAAAATGTTTTGACATAATTTCAATAAATTCTTATTACTTCTTGCACTTTTTCTTAAAAAGTTGTATTAGTATAACTATAATAAATTGATTATTTATAACTCGAATGTAGGACTATTTTTAAAAAAAAAAAAAAAAAATTTTGGAGCGACTTGAGTTTTCATGCCAAGTAAAACTACAGGTTTTTGTATTAATGTTGTTCACATGCTTTACTATGCCAATTTCACATGTTATATGAGTTGAATTTGTTAGTCAAAATTGTTCAAAACAAAATTAAGTATACATGAATTCTTTGAATACGAACTTTCTGTATTCGTTTTAGTGTTATGTTTGTTAATTATGGGATGTAAATATTCCACAATAATTATTCCTAGTTTGTTGTTGATTTTTAAAGAGGAATTAAAATTTTATTAGTAGAGGTGATGAGTTTATCCTCTTTATTCTTTTCTTTCACTCTTGTTTGTAGTTTTTATTTTTTTTCTTTTCTTTTAATTTCATTTTAGTTGTTATTCTTTTATTTTGATGTGTATTTTCTTAGTACTTGTAATTATAAATCTATTTCAATAGTATTAATATTATTGAGCGACCATGGATAGTTAAATAGTTTTGGTTAGGAAGGTTTTCATATGAATTACCATTATAATACAAATATAACGGAATATGGTCTTATATTGATAATTGCCACCATAAATGAAATACAATAAATTACATAACAAAAGAAGGAGGGCATAATAGAAAGTACAAAAACTAAGACAACATTGTGCTTATACTCCAAAGAACCAAGACTCACCATAATAGTAGTGATGATTATGATAATGATCATGATAATGATTTGTTACCAGGCTGTCATATTTAAAATGGAATTTCTGTACAAAAACATAATCAGGAAAGCTTCTTTTTTGTTGTCCTTTAATTACTGGTTTCAATTGCTTATTCTCTCCTTTTGGCAATTCATGTATCCCCAAAAGCAAACTTTAGTTACTTCAAGATAATTACGTTCAAACGAGAAAGAACAAATTCCAACAGAATTTTACACAGTCAGTGGCATCTAGATGCCTTTTTTGAAACGTTTAGATGCCATTTGCCATGAAACATGTGGAATGTGATAGCGAGGGGAAAAGAATACAGAATAGAGAAGAGGCACGTCACTAAAATAACTTATTTATACTACATTCTGGACTATATATTTTGAATCATTTATTGAAGATAGATGGTGTGAAAACAATCTGTAACACTACAACAATCTGAAAATGGAAAATCAAATGCCTATCTGCATCTATAATTTACTATTAAAGAACCCTTAGTGGAGACTAGTTTACCCGGAAGCCTGTTTGGGTATTTTACTTGGGACCGCTTTTTCTTCTTTTTGCACTCATGATATTACCATCTCCTTGTCTGTTTTCTACTAAGATGAAAACTTTGGAAATTATGATCAAGGCTGGCTCTTTGTGGATGCATGTAACAAAATTTCTTGTGACTGAAAAAAAAAGCTTGTTGGTACAATATTCTGAAGTGTAGGGTATCACCATACTATCATTGAAAAAACATGTTCATTACACCATTTCTGTGTGTAAATTAGATGTATGCATGGTGATCTTTATGAGTATAATGATTCATACTGCATACAACAAAGTACAAATGAGTCCCCCTTGTACAGCTAGTTTTAGGTGCTGCAAGTTCTGTGTTATAATAGATAACATGCTATAGAGCTCATGCATTGCAGCAGCATACTTCTATGGGCTATGTCATTTATACCAAGTCATTGGTCTGTGGAATCCCAGTGCTCTGTCTATATAAGCTCTGCTGGCTTTTATTATTTTCTGCAATAATTCCTGCAACCTATGCTACTAATGACCTTTATTTCAATCAGATGTAGCATGTAGGCACGTATACGTAGTAATGAAATCCTTGTTCAGTCATCCTATAGACCAAAAATATTCCTCAACAACAAAAAATATTGTTTGATGACGGATCCCACATCGGTTTGAGGAAGGGAACGAAATGGGTTTAAAGGCTTACAATTTGGATTAAGTATTTTGGGTCAGTGGATTTCGGTCAAAAAATTACTTGGACTAACCATTGAACTCAGGTCGTGACAATTGGTCTCGTGTGGCTTTTGCGTGGGATAAGTCTGAGTCAACGGGTTATGATTCTGACTACACAAAAAAGTGTAAAAAGTTAAATACTGTGCGGGATTAAGTATCACATCGGACAGGGGCACTTCTAGAGCCCGTACGAACCACCTCTAAAGTCCGAGCATAACCCAGTATCAGTCCCACGTTTGCAAGGACGCAAAGTCCTAAAAATGGCCCCGTCTAGTTTTTGCTGGCCTAAATGTCACGTTGGATGGGGGCCACTTCTAGACTCCGTATAAGCCACTAACGCTTTGAGGATCCCACATGGATTTGAGGAAGGGAAGGAAATGGGTTTAAAGGCTTAGTCCAATGGCTATTGAGTAATTTGGATTAAGCTTCTGTGATCCTCAAGTAACTAACAGAAACCAATAGGAATTAATTCTCGTTCAGCGAACATAACTTTTAAGATTATTGAAGTCAGAAGAATAAGTCCATATTCTTTTGGTTCCTGTTCAACCGAGACAGCAAGACATTTGAGTGGCTGGCATCAACTTCCCTGCAAGGAAGAAGTTTTACAAGAAAAATGACAGTAATAGTAACCTTCCTAGCTCTATTTAAGGAGTTGGTTGTAATCTTTAACAAATAAACAAGCATATCAGCCACCACTTAACTTGTAAAACCATTATCCACTCCCTCTTTCTCTCTTAGATAAGCCAGCCAAAGATAACAATGGCGGAGGTTTTGCTGAGTGCATCTGTGGATTTCATAATTCACAAGTTAGCTTCAGTTGCTAATGAAAACATCAGCTTATTGTCAGGCTTCAACGACGACCTGCAAAGGTTGGGAAGATCAATCCCCATAATACAATCTCTCTTACTTGATTCTGAGAGACAGCCACCCGAAAAAGAAGCAACAAAACATTGGCTGAAGAAGTTAGAAGAAATAGCTTATGATGCTGATACTGTGTTGGATGAACTCAACTATGAGAATCTTCGACGTCGGATCGAGGTACGAAATCAACTAAAGGGAACGGTACGCTACTTCTTCTCATTGTCAAATCCCATCATATTTCGTTTCAAAATGGCTCGAAAAGTCAAAAACATCAACTTGAACTTGAATCTGATAAATGATGAGGCAAATCAATTTGGCCTCAACAGGCTAGGTAGTGCACACACCTCTCCTTCAGTATCTAGAGTTCCTTCAAGTAGATTAGAGACTGACTCCATAAGTGATGCAAACGTTAGAGCAAGGCAAAATGAAGCACTAGAAGTGGTGAGGGTGGTGACCAGGCCAACCAATGAAGTACCTTCCACATACGCCATCGTGGGGATGGCCGGCATTGGAAAGACAACATTGGCTCGGTTAATTTACAATGATAGCATAATTGAAAGTCATTTTGATTGTAGAATATGGGTATTTGTGGGGGAAAATTTTGATGTTTCAAGAATTTTGTGTCTGATTTTAGAGTCATTAACAGAAAAAAAAAATGAGGTACAAAGCAGAGATGCTTTGATAAAAATGGTAAAAAGAGAATTGCAAGTGAAAAGATACTTGCTTGTCCTTGATGATGTATGGAATGAGTCCCCTTCATTGTGGGACGACTTCATAGCATCTTTGATAGGAATCAACCCAATGAGTGGAAACTGGATCATCGTGACAACGCGAAGCCAACAAGTAGCATCACTTGTAACGTCACATCCTTGCCTTGCCTTGGAAAAATTGTCAGATGACGATTGCTGGTCCATCTTGAGATACAAGGCATGTGCTAATGGAGTTGTACCTTCAAAAGAAATGGAAACTATAGGAAAGAAGGTAGCACAGAAATGTCAAGGTTTACCATTTGCAGCAAGCTTAGTTGGGGGTATTTTGCGTGGTAAGGGAGTAGAGGAATGGCATTCCATTCAAGAAAGCTTTTCTACTGTAGTTTTTGAAGAAAACATGACTTTGCAACTACTAGGTTTGAGTTTTAATCAACTACCCTCCACGTCTTTGAAAAAATGTTTTGCCTACTGTTCAATTTTTGCCAAGGGCTCTGAAATTGAAAGAGAACAAGTAGTGCAGCTATGGATGGCAGAAGGGTATCTTGAACCCAACAAGGGAACTGACATGGAGGAGATGGGGAATAAGTTCTTTAACTTATTGTTGAAGAGTTCTTTATTTCAGGATGTGAAGAAGGATGTTTACGACAATGTAACATGTTGTAAGATGCATGACCTGGTACATGAAGTTCTATGTAAGGTCTCGAGTTCAGAAACCAAAAGAATGGACAAGACGGCTTTGGATGATATACCTCAAGTTCATCACCTTGCACTAAATTCATGCAAGGTAGAAAGATCAAAGACCATTGAGGAGAAAGCAAAATATGTGCGTACCTTGTTCTTGAAAGATATGGCATATGACAAAACGTTTCAGGTTTTCAGAAGCCTGCACGTTCTAAATCTCGATGGCGCAGTGATTGAAGCACTGCCAATCTCAATTGGCGTTCTGTTACATCTGAGGTTAGTTGATGTATCACATACCAAAGTAAAGACTTTGCCAGATTCCGTTTGCAAGCTCTACAATTTGCAAACCTTAAGGACCACTGGGTGCGATTCTCTTAAAAGGCTTCCTAACAAAATCAGGAATTTGATTAGCTTGAGGCATCTTCATTATTACAAGGATGAAAAAGTTAAGATGCCCCTTCAAATAGGAAAGCTAACTAGTCTTCGCACATTAGAGTTCTTTAATGTGAGTCCAGAGATGGGTCGGGGAATTGAAGAGCTGGGAAGTTTAAAGAACCTTGGGGGTAAGCTAGAGATACGTAATCTCGAACATGTTAACAGCAAGGAGGAAGCTGAGAGGGCAGACCTATCTGGAAAGAGAAATATACGTGAGTTGGAATTTCTGTGGAAGTGGAACTATGATTGGGATTTTGACAACAATATTGGGGGAGATGTCTTGGAAGGCCTACAGCCTCACCCAAATTTGAAAATCCTTACAGTCAAGAACTTCATGGATGAATTTCCACCTTGGGTTAGGAGAATAGCTTCACTAGGATTTGATAATGTTGTCCAAATAAAATTCTTAGGCTGCAAAAGATGCAGAGAAATTCCATCACTGGGACAACTGCCAAATCTCCAATATCTTGAATTGAATGGATTTGATAGTGTAACACACATTGGGCCTTCATTCTATTTTACTAATAATCACAGTGAATCTAATAGTAGTGGCAATGATTATCATGGAAGAACATTGTATCCAGCACTGAAAAGTCTCACCATAGAAGACATGCCCAACCTGCTGGAATGGATGGAAGCCAGAGTCATGTCAACTGTAACCGCAGCAGATTTCCAAGTTGCAGTATTTCCAAATCTCAAGGAGCTGACCATTAACCGTTGCCCCCAGTTAAATTCTGCTCCAAGCCATTTTCCACGTCTCAAGCAATTAAGTATGTCAAACATTGAAAGTGGCTTACCATTGGGACGGATTTGCAGAAATATGCTCACAACTCTAAAAGATGTTGAGATCAGACTTGTGCATGAGCTCACTTCTATTCCCCACCAGATGTTGTACAATAATCGAAGTCTAACATCTTTGACTATCAGCTCTTGTCACAGTTTAGAGCATATTGCTGAAAACTTGTCTTGTTGTAGCCCATGTCTCAGAAAGTTGGAGATCATCAACTGTGAGAAGTTGACCATGCTGCCAGAAAGCCTATACTCTCTTCAGTCTCTAGAGAATCTAATGATATCTCAGTGTCCTAATCTCACATCACTTCCTAGCATACATGAAGAAGTAGAAGCCTTCACATCTCTGAGAAGCTTGAATATTTTACACTGTGATGGATTGACCGTTGTTCAAAGTAAGATATTATGCCACTGCAAGAATCTAGAATACTTGGAAGTCTCTCAATGTGCCAACCTCATCTCCTTCCCGGTGGAAGAATTGCAGCAATTGGGATGCCTCACGATCTTAGGTATATATAGGTGTCCTAGACTAACTAGTTTGCCAAAGGGGCTTGGATGTCTCACTAAATTAAGGGAGTTATGGTACGGCCCATTTTCAGACGGAGTAGAGTTTGATGCATTTCAAGCTAGTCTCCATGGTCTAGAACAACTACAGTCCCTTTATTATGTGGAGTTGTGTGGATGGCTTCACTGGAACTCTTTACCTTACCAGCTTCAGCATCTTACAGCTATGAAAGAACTCTATATACTTGGATTTGGGGTAGAAGCTTTGCCCGATTGGTTCAGATATTTTCGATCTCTTGTGTATATTGGGTTCTTTAATTGCCAAAAACTGCAACAGTTGCCCCCCAAGGAAGTAATGCAGTGCCTAACGCACTTGGTTGATCTCACAATTGATGACTGCCCACTGTTGGGGGAAAGATGTACAAGAAGAAGCACGACAGATTCCGAGTTCTACAAGATCTCTAATATTGAGAGAATCTATATAAATCAAAAAAAGTAAGCTATTCCTACCTCTGTAGCTTAACTTGTGTACAAGTATCTCTAAGTAATTCTTATTTTGACACACTGATCTCTTACTTTGTTCTCATAATTATGCAGGCTAGAACACTGAAGGGCTGAATAATTCTTGTATAAATACTATGTCTGTCCTTGCGTTTGGTAAGAACCCTTCCTTAACTCTGCACTAGAAAATGAAACAGCTCCCTGTCAGAAATTTAAAAATGAAAAGTTTGAATTCATGTCGTCTAGAATTCTATCATTTTATCTTTTCTCAGTGCCTTCTTTCCCAAAGTCCGTTCTGCATGAATGAATCACGTTGTTGTGGACCTATGCATGAGCAAAACAGGATCACATAGTTCACTAAAATTTCACATTTTACTTGCTTCTTGTGTACAGTTTAAGCACTAACTTGAATACTTTAGTTGTTCTCGTACTATTTCACATTTGGAAAATGGATCAAGTTTCGCAATTTCTCATTCATTTTGAAACTTGCATCGATTTCTGCTGTGTCTAGCGAGCAAAGTGGATTAGCTCTTATATTACTGTACTCCAGTACTTCCTTAAAGATGTCAGCACTAGTTCACTGAACTTTAACAGAATGGTTGGTTTTTTTAATTTACTGCTATTATGCTTAAATTTAGTCAGTTTGTTGATGGGTGAAGGTTCTAAATTTAGCAGAAAGCCTGTTATGCATATCCAATGGTCTAGGTTGAATGATATTGATGCTTGTGGCACACCCGTATATATATTGTTTTTCCATCTGTTCTAGCAAACCAGAACCTCGTTTTGAATACTACTCTTTCAGTTTGAGGCATAACTAATATATGCGCCTAACTCCTTTTCCAACTTTTCTAATCTCTTGGTTCTTTGTTCACCCCATGTTTCTTCACAATAGTTATATTCTTTTATCAAGTATGCTGTTCTACATACTCTCACGTCTTGACTCTTTTGTATCACAAAAAAAGGGCAAGAGGAGCACTGATCTGCTTTTTGATGTTTTCAGGTTATCTGCACAAGCATTTGAAGCACCAAGAAATAGTGTGTTTTTTTACTGCTTATGCTCAGAAGTAGAGATGATCAGTTGGACGTGTAATCCCAGTGATTTCACCAACTGGAATATCAGTTTCTTTTTGGCTTCAATCAAGCAATTTTAAGGCGATAATAAAGAGATGTACATGATCGCATCTGAAGGAAAATTGGAGGGCTTGTACTCCATGCACCATTCTGCTTTTAATTTTTCCTTGGATCTTGATTTAATTGTTTGTTGTTGTGCCCTTTATTTGGAATGTACTTAGTTACTTAGCAATATTCAATAAAGTCCTTATTCCAAAGACAATTACCATCTGAATTGCAACAAGGAACTTTGTACTCAAATATCAACAAACCACTTCTAGAGAACATAAAACTCGTTTAACTTCCGTTATTACCTGTAAAGCAAGAAAGATAGTGCTGAGATATGTTGAATTCACTTCTCCATTTGCAAATGATTAGTGGCACTGTACACATTGATCACAAAAGTTTTTAGGAACAGCAAGGAAACTGTAAGCATATTGATATGATCCGGATCCCCCTACTCTAATCCACCAAGATTTCGCATGCCCTACTCTAAACGCGAGTTTGGCAAGAGAACATAACCTCAAAGCTACTAGATCCAAGTAATTTGATTAACTATATCGTACGTCAACATCTCCAAAGAAATGTTTGTCCAATCGTTCAATTTCTGCCATGGACCCTGATATTGAAAGAAAGCAACTATTCCAGCTTCAGAAGGCAGAGAGGTGGCTCGAACCAAACCTGGAGAAAAGTTCTTTAATGTAATATTGTGTCTGCTTGGGTGTTGGGAACTCTGTTTCTGTTGCAAAGTTCTATGTCTAGTTTTAAGTTCTGAAACCGAAAAAGAAAAAGGGAGGAGACAACTTGGGATGACATGCCTCAAGTTCATTACCTTGCAATGAGTTCACTTAAGGCTTAATTACATATTGTCCCACTGTAATTAGGGTCAAGAAGCAAATAACCCCGTGCGCTTGACCTACTAATTGCTGTTTATGTCTACTAATTAAATGTATGTGGCCCTCATTGTTAGAAAATTGTTAAATGATCATTTTTTTTTTCTTGTTCATCTTTCAAGTGTTATACTTAGATTTCCTTTTCCTCCTTTTCCTTTTCTACTACGATATGTAATTTTGAGAATAATGTGCTAAAGAATTTCTTTTTGTAGTACTTAAACATATATTCCCTCCATACCATAGGCTCATTTTCTTTTTGTATATGTTCCAAATTATATGCTTATTTCTTTTTCAAAAAGGTAGTTAGTTTATCAATTTACTATTGTGTCGATATTTAATGCGTATTGTTATCAACAAAATATACTACTCCATTAAACAATTGTTCTTTTAATAGTAATTAATAAATACAACACTGAAACTAGTATATATTAATGGAGGGCTATATGGGCAAAGTATTAGGCAAAAATGATTATATTAACTTTAATATCTCACATTTTTTAACTTGTATGAAAGAAGTAGTAGGAATATTTTTTATGAGATAGAGGAAATATAAAATATTTAATTATCATAAAATTATGATAAGCAATTAGAATGTGTATATTTTGTATAGATAATTTAATATATAATTCCTATTTCCTTCGATAGTTTCTTATTATGCAATAAATGTCGATAAAACTTTTTTCATTTTCTAATGCAAAAATGTTGATAAAAATGGTGCCGATGCACTAGTATGCATTAATTGTTAATAAAATATTTGTTGTTAATAAAAATTAAAATTAATTAAAATACTATTACTAAACATACACTTTTTAATTTCTTGTGGTCTTTGATTTTTCTAACCAAATACCATAGGAGAGAAAACAAGATATGTGGCTACCTTGTCCTCAAGGGTAAAGTAAATGACAAAGTGTTCCAGTGTTTCTGAAACATTGTCCATTTCAGCTGGCATTCTATTACATTTGAGGTTTCTTTATGTATCACATTGATGATGTTATTGGAGAAGTTACTCATATAGGATTTACTCAGTCCACGATTAATTGCAGACTAAACTCTTGGGAGACGCCAAGAGAAACCAATGAATCTACATGGTTGCCGGAAAATCACTTGTCTACATCAATTATGCTAAACAAACTTTAAAAAAAAAACACTTTTAGGATATTTAGTGCAAGAAAAAACAACACTGAACGCAAGAGCATGAGAACACGAAAAAACAAAGCAAAATCAAGATAACCACACAGCTTGAGAGATCAGAAAAAGGACTAATTAAGCATGCAAGGCACAAATTAAATACAATCACTAGGCAGGATCCCTAATCTCACGAGTTGAGTTGTTGTCCAGTTCAAATTGGTCGTAAAATTCTTACAACACCTAATGTAAACTAGCACAATTTTGATGTAAAACTTGAGTTTAGTAAATAATTATATTTGTAAATAGATCGTGATTACCCTAAAATTATACGAGTTTACATCTGATGTCATTAAATTTACACAAGCGGTTTGAACAGGGACCTGTGAGGCCCCAAATCCGACTAATTGTAGCAGTACAAATTGGGAGCTGAGCAGACAAGCTAGGTCCAACTTCCAAAACATTGTACTCGATCAATCATATGTAATGTTTCTGCTCTTGTTTCTCTTGTCCTCAAGGACGAACCTTGACTGAGGCATACATCCCGTATTTACAGGCTGCGAGTCTCACGGACTGGAAAATGAAACTACCTGGCTTGCTAAGAGTATAATAAACGTCTCCCGTCTTGTTTTCTTTTCGGGTTCCAGCAATGGGCGGGCCACAAGGTACCTTGGCTTGGACCACCCCATAAAAAATTCGACTGTATTTAAAATCTGCCAAAAAAAAATTGAAGTAAAAATAAGCACAAAGAGAACAAAGGGTTTCCATTTACATCTATATTTACAGCTAAGTGTATATGATCGATTGAGAAATTTAGATGACTGGGTAGTCTGGGATCTTACGCAGTTTATCACCAGGCTTGTGTTAAAACAGATGCAGCGGAACGGAAGAACACACAAGAATAAGCAAGAACAAATTTGGGAAAAATCAGATTTTTTTTTATTAGGGTTCGGATGTATCAGATATTTTGTACAGAATGGATATAAGGTATATATATACAATCAAATAACCAAAACAGACTGACCCAAAAATTAGGTCCAAAAAATCGAAACCCAAACTAAAACGGATGTCAATCTAGGTCGAACAGCTGAGCAGAGATCGAAGATCTGATTCAAGAAGGCATTTCAACAGCTTGCAAGTAAGAGCTTGTCTCCATTGGCCAAGTTTAGATGATCTCCAGTCGATTGTGAATTCTTTTGCCAGATTCGGGACGGAGAAAATCAAGATCAAGAGGGACACACACATGAATTTGGTGGCAGAAATACAGATACTTCGATGGAGTTGTAATGAGGATGAGATTGATTAGGCTGGGGAGGAGATAAGAGGTGGAGAAGCATGCATGTCTGATATATAGGTAGATTATTCATGTGCAAGTAGGCTTCACCAGTTGACTCGATTGCACATGCATGAGAATACTCTCTTTCCATCTGTTGAATCTCAAAAAAGGATATTATGAACAAAAAAAAAATGTTAGAAAACTCTACACTAAACTATAGACGACTTATATAACAGATAAAAACTAAATCATGATCTGCCATCTTGATTTTAAGAGATTCATGTTTGTATCTATCATTTGTATATATCATGTTTTTTTATCACTTTTCTTAGGTGAACTCATCCAATGATTTATGTCAATCTAGTGAATCTCGAAAACTAGCAGCTCTATTGTGAAACAATACAGAATTATTGCGTAGACCTCCATGTTTAATCAAAACCAATAGATGGAACTCTAGTCCTTCCATATAATCAGACACATATGCATTACACTCTCTTCTCCTTCAATCTGATATGAATGAAAGAAATTTACAGTTGATCACCTTAACAAGTACTAATATTTCATAAGTGCGATCACAAAACAAAGTGAAAAAGTGCAGCTATTCAAGTAATTTTTTAAAGGACAAATTCCACTTTACCCCCTGTGGTTTAGCATTTTTTTACATAACCCCCTTATGGTTTGAATTAAAGTGTCAAAGTGACGGGAATGATCATTCATAACAACGTCACCTAAAATGTCAAAATTACCCTTATGTAAAGTTGAAATTTATGTATTAACCAAGGGGGGTTATGTGTATATTTTGAAAATTATAAGAGAGTTATATGGTAAAATATAAAAATCATACGGGGTTAATGTGTCATGTATTTATAAAGGTAATTTCGACATTTTTAGAAGTTCCGTTACGAGTGACTATTTCCGTTACTTTGACACTTTAATTTAAACCATGAGGGGTTATGTATAGCTTTTGAAATCATAGGGGATTATGTAAAAAGGATAAATCACAGGGGGTAAAATATAATTTACCCTTTTTTAAACAATTCTTGTTATCCAGACCTGACAAATAATAAAGCAAGTCAGCAAACTTAGTTAAACAACCACGAGGATCAGTATCCGATCATTGCGCGTCAAATCATTTGTTCAATATTTCAGTTTCATCATGTAACATTTTATTTTAGTTCTCGGGTGCCAAACAGATTGATAAGAGATGTAATGTATGTGATGTGATGGGAAGGTAAAATGGTGAATTGGAATTTGTGTCTCCGATGCAAATAAATTGTTTCTTCTCAAATCACTCCAATCCAAACACACGTATTATGTTTTGCATCTTGCAAGTGAAGTCGAAGTCATCTCTGCTGTGTTAGAGATTTTAAATGAAATCTCCATAACTGGCCAGGCGTTTAGCCTTAGTTAGAAGCAAGTCACTTATTCATATTTCATAAATGCAAAAGCAAAGTCTTAGACCAATAGTAGACATCTGAAGTGCAAGAAAGTTGTTTTAAAAAACAAAGATAAACATTTGAGATAAAATCAAAATTTTGTATTGGATGCAAATTCGTGAGTTAGGATAAAACCAAAATTTTATGATTGGCTCATTATTATTATTTTTTTTGTCAATATAAGCTCATTGTTATTTTTAATTTGTGTGCTCATTATGTGTTTTCAGGACACGGATAGGACTATCAATGGGTCCCACCATTTAGTTAAAAAATAATTTAAATGATTCGTGTAATTGAAACCCAAAAAATAATAATGTTAGTCAACAAATTTATTTAACTAACCTCGAGGAATAGTGTATGATCATTGAGATAGTACTAATTTCAGTTTTAGTCCCACTTATCACGTGAGCATAAAGAAAATTTGAATTAAACCAAATCAATTTGAGTTATCAAAAAAAATTAAAGAGTACGTGACAATTTAAATAAACAAAACACTTTTTTTTGTTTTGAAATAAACAAAACACTTGATATAAATATGAAAGTCGCACTGAGTTACTGCTTACCACTAAAAAGTGGCACGGATCCCATGTGCAGATAGGACTATCAATGGGTCGGGCCATTTAGCTAGAAAATGATTTAAATGATTCTTGTAAGCCAAACCCGAAAAATGATTAATGTAAGTCAACAAAGTTATTTAATGGGTCCGGCCATTGCTTAACATTTTCGTTCGATGTTATCTCAAAAAAAAAAAAAAAAAAAAAACCAATGGCAGGAGTTATCAGTTCTTCTATTCTGTGGCTTGAGGACATAGGATAAAATATTTGCCCCACATTTTTTTATTCTAAAAAAGTTTAATTTTATTTAGTTAAATTGAATGCAATTTAGGGACTTGGGGTAAGATCAAAATTTTATTGTATGCACGATTTCGGGAATGAGGATAAAATCAAAATTTTGTGATAGACTCATTGTTTTTTTAATTAATCAAAATGTAGGAGGAGCCTTCACCAGTTGCCTCATCTGTTGAATGTCAACAAATATATTATGTCTACAAAAGAATAATTTCAATCCACTCAAAAAAAAAAATCTAGGGTGAAACAATAATTGCCTAGAAACTCCATCTTTGTCTAATACTCTCTTGTCATTGATCGAAATATCAATCACAAAAAAAAAAACAAAAATTGCACTTGATCACCTAAATAAGTACTAACATTTTACAAATTTGTCCACCAAAAAGAAAAAAATATATGGAAAAGAAAACCACAAAAATCAAACCTGAAAACAAATAATCCAAGTCAACAAAGCTCTCTAAATAAATACAAGGAACATTTTTCTCATTGTGTCTCGAATCGTTTGTTCGAGATTTTAGTTCCTGCATGTAACATATTATTTGGTTCCCAAAAAACCAAAAGAAAAAAAAGGACAACCACCATTAGTATGCCAAATCTGTAGCCTAGTTTGAAAGGCAACAAATTTGATCAAGTGATAGTCCAAAAGCAATGTATGAGCAGAATAATAGATCTATAAAGTGCAAGTACTTTGTTTTTGCATTTTGACAATGACGGCTGAAGCACAAATCAAGAAGTCAGGTTTTAAGCTTAAGGTGAATTGTTCATGTGGTCTTGGCTTTGTTTGTTGTTCATCTGTCTTTTGGCGAAATATTTTGGAAAGAAAACTTATGCTTTGAGTTTAACTGTTTTTCTTGAAAGCAATATTCTCTATTGTAAATGGACCTTATTTGGATATGGTGACCTATCACAAACAGTATTGGAAAAAAAAAAGTTAAGATATTATTTGTATCACTAAATTGCCTAATCTTATTCAATAGAAATAACACTTTCATTTAAACTATATCTTGGCTATTTAACATGATTTTAAGGCTTTTGCTTTTTCTATTTTCTTCAAAGTTTTTTGCCAGAATAATTACCTTTGTTCTCGAAAAATATTCACACAATAACACAATGCGAATCCTATACCCTTACATGGACTTTTGACAGGTTAGAAAGAGAATGTGATTTTAAAGTTTATTATTATGAAAATATCTTTCAATGCCAAAATTGTTTTAGATGCAAACTCTTTTCTTCATGATATGCAAGTAAGATTAACTTTTTTTTTCTCCTCTTTTTGTGAGTAATATATCTGTATACTTGGATTGGGTTTAACTATAAACTATGATGGTTATTCTTAATTACAATCTAACGAATAATGATGGAAGCAAGCTACAATTTCTAATTGAAGTTTTTTTTTTTATTGTAATTCCAAATGTTCGAGTACAATGCATATATAATGTTATGAATTAAAAAAAAAAGATTTTACTTTAATTAGTTGACATTATTCTCTATGATTAGTTCTTGGAATGCTTTTTCCCCTTTTGATTTACACTTGGGATTTTATTTGGGTTTTTTTTTTCGTGATAAATGTGATTTTTTGTTCATAGAATAATATAAGAAATTGTTTATGCTAAAAAATTTGGATTTCCATTTTGATATAACCAATTGGGCTTAAGTGGAGAGCTCCAAAATTATTATTAATTAGTTAAAAGATCAGCACTTTCGTCCCATAACCAATCGACCTTACATGAAAAGGACCAAAATCTTCATTAGTTATTGAATATTTTGCTGACCGATCCTGGATTATTTCTTTAATGATTTGGTTTAAAAAAGTTAAAAGCTCTAACTTTCATTGTGGAAATCGTTTATTACTTGATTGTATATTGAAGAAGCGCTGAGCTTCCCCGGACCGAGCTGGACTGACGAGCTCGGGGTGCTGATGGAAGAGCTGGTCCCAAGCCTGCAAAACAAACAAGGATGAACCGGGAGAGGGGGCCCGAGGGTCGTCCCCGAGGGCACTCCGACGGTCAAGTTAGTTTTCCGGTGAGTAGGATTCACGGGAAGTAATAACAACCGAGAGTAATTTGACTATAGTGAGCCCCCCACTGTGTAAGTGGTGAGCATTACCTTTTATACCTGTTAGGGAGTCCGACCTCCGTATGTTTCGGGATCTGCCCAGGATAGCTCCAATCCCGCGCTGAGGGGGATTCTCGCCGCCCTTTGCGGGATTGCCCCCTGGAGCCTTTTGGAGCCCTAGTGGCGGTGCGCCTTAGGGCGGTTGTCAAGGGCCCGGGGTCCAAGCCCAGCCCTGCTCGTCCTGGGCTGCCACGTGTCCAGACCCAGGATGGGGCCTCTGCATATATAAAATGAAAATCTTCAAAATCTTGATCATAAAAACATAGGTAAAAACGCATTTTTTTTTTTATAAAAAAAGTTACATTATTCCATGCAAGGAACTAGTCTACAAGACTACAACTAGTCATTACTTTATAATTTCATTATTGAATAAAAAAATTTTGCTATTAAAAGAAAAGGAAAAAAATTTAATGATACTCCTCATTTATTTTTGTATGAGTTTTACACTAATTAGAAAAGATGAAAATGCCCATACTTTTCATTTGAATTACAAAATTTTATGAAAGTAAATGTCGTACATTCAACAAGAATATGTGTATTGTTATCTAATTCACATGCTAAAGAAGAAAATTTGAGTGCAATTAACAAATAAGCAAGTGTAATTAAATATTTCTCAAAACAAAAATCCTACCTATTCCTAGTTTGGCAATCCAAGAGAGGAATGAAAAGAAGAGAAACCTTGAGTTAGAGAAAAATTAGAGGTCCTGGATTTTAATCTCTTATCTCCCTCCCACTTCTAAAATCACATCTTAGAAATAATTTAAAAAACAAGTTTAAGAAAATAAAAAAAGAGTAGTAAGCGGAAAAAAAAAAAAGTTCCTCCGGTGCTGTTTGGAAGACATACACGGAAAAGGGACATATGCCCTTTTACTCATTTACCCTCAAATAATTGATTAAAGTTAAGCATGGCGACCCGTTCTATTATGGAATAGCATCTCTCTGTAAAATAAAATATATTAAATTATATAAATGTTATTATTGAAGAAAAAAAGAAGAAGAAAGAATGCCATTCCTCGTGCCCGTCATCCCCGTCACCCACCCATGGGCGCCCACAGGGTAACTTCATTTATTATTTATTACTATTACCAAGTGATGCTATTGTCAGCCGCCATTACTACTACAATTGCTAATGACACTACTATACTATTAATGGTAATCCTACTACTACTACAAAAGTCTAGCCTGACATGACATGGAAAAGACTAAATGAAAAGATAGAATCAACATCTTATATACACTATCAATATAATAACATTATACACAAAACTAATTGAAAACAACTACAGATTACTAATTAATACTTTAATTCTCATTAGAACTAATTTATGATTATTAGTGATGTCTAAAATTTTTATTTTTTATTTATTTAAGTGATACGGGGGACGGTAGATGTCCATTTAAGGTCGGGAGAGAAAAATCCCTCTTATCGAAGGCTCTCATAGTATCTTTTTTTAAGTATAAATCATAGGCACGCGCATCCATTTTATTCTACGATTTGTGACTAATTTTGTTTGAATCCGATTGATCCTCTTATTGAGAGAAACTCTTCCAACATTTTCTTTCCATTCTTATGGATTTCGAATCCTAGATCTCATGGTTATAGGATGCAAGTCCCTTCCGCTACTACTAAAGGTGGCAATGGGAAGGGGACCCGCCCCGTTGTTAAATAACTCTCCTCGTCTCCTGTTCCATCTCCTACTCCGACCCCGTCCCGTTTCCCTTGCAGGAAATAAATCAACTTATCATATTTAACAATCTATTCATCCGATCTTATGCTTATTATATATACACAATTTGCTGTCCTCCGCAAGGAAAGAAATCAACCTACTATATTTAACATAGAGGCAAATATCGAAATTGTATTTTAAATGACTGCACAAGATGGGACAATTTGATCAATATGCCTCTCACGTGGGACAATTTGTGTATATATATGTATTATATATACATCTATAAATCTATATATATATATATATATATGTATATATATAATTTTTTATATGCCGCGACGATGCAGGTGTATGTTACCCCCGCCCCGCTCCATTCTATCCACTCGGGCACCCGCCTCTGTTGACGGTTGACACCCTTAGATGCTGCACTGGCACCCATTGCCTTTCTTAGTCAAGGTGTGATAGTCCAATGGGTAAATGTGATCATTCAAAGCAATTAAGTCTAAACTTTCTTTTCTCTTCTTCATTTCTTTCGATCAGAACAAGCTTAGCTAGTAGAAAGAAACAAACACGGTAACAAATCCTTTTTCGTTGTCCTTAAAATTCGGTTATCGGTTTCAGACAAAAGTCCCAAACAAACGAACAAATCTATCCCTATTTGTATCATAGATTTAGATTTCCCGTTTCCTCGTACACACACTCACTCACCAACTGTGTCTTGTGTGTGAGAGAGGATTATGGCATCAGCGATGAAGATTGTTTTTGGGCTCCTCACATTTGTCACTGCTGGAATGATTATCGGTATCCAATCCTAATACATTTCTTCCACAGATAATTCGTTTTTCTCTTTTTCTTTTTTGTTCATGCTTTACCTATATATATATATTTGTGAATTTAAATTATATAAAAGAGAAAGAAAGATGCATTGGAATAAGAGTTCTATTAAGCTTCTTGATCTAATTGGCAAAGGCATTGTTGAAATGGGATTCTACATTTGAATGCTGGCAATGTTATGGGAATTGTTGAGATTCAGATTTGATCTAGAGATACTAATTTTTGAAATGGAGATTAAAGGAGCAGATGTGAAAATGGGATTTTTGTTCTCTATCTAATTCTGTTAGTTTACAATCAAGGACAGGAATGGCTGAAAATTTTACCATAACGGAGTTGTTACACTGAAACATTATAGAAGGGACTTTTCTTTTTTTAGTAGTTAGAAGTACAAATGGAGCCTGACATTGGAATGTTAGATGAAAAACAAGAAATAAGAACTGGTGGCCTTTTATTTTGCAGATTCCTCTAAACTATCTGGACAATTCTTTACGAGTTGTGGAATGAAATTTTTGACTGGATCATTAGTTAGAAATACAGGTAAATTTACACTTGTGAACCGTGTGATGATCTTAAAGATTCCAAATTTTTTTACTGTTTAATAGGAGTGATATGCTTTTGGTATGCAATTTTGGATGTGAACTAACATAACCATAATCCCAGAAAAATTGGAAAATGTGTTGAATTTATATGTATTGAGTACCCCATGTTTAATCACTTGCCCAATATTTTAGAGATTTCTTCCCAATTTGATCATTGGGATATGGACTATATATCAGCCTACTTTGAAATGATCAATTTGTTGAGCTTTTGGGTTGGATGGAAATCTTGTGAAGTTGTTAATTGTATATCAACATTCTTTAAAATGATAAAAATGATGACCTTTAGGATTGGACATAAGTCTGAACTAAGCCAGTTGTGAGCTTGATGACTTGGCAATTTATTATTATTATTATTATTTTGGTGTTTACTTATTGTGCTTATATGTAGATTTCAATAAGAGATTAGAAAATGTACATGGTTGTTTTGTAAGGATTGTTTTTTTTTTGGTAATGTTTTGCTAAGGTGTAATAATGATGTTCAATAATTAATTGTGCAGGTGCGCTATTACAGTTGTCATTTATTCGAAAGTTGGAAGATTCATATGGTACATTTTTTGATGCTCTTTCAAGCATTTTAATATCAAGGCATTCTTTTGAATTGGTTTGTTTACAGCATGATTTTATATCTTGACCTATTGTTAACTGCCTCATCACATATTTCTTTTCTAACTTTGTTGTCTTAATTTTATCATCTTTTTTGGCAAAACTATGAGAATTATACATTTACTGCTAAAAGGTGTGAAAACGTAGGCTCCTTCTGGTGGTTTGTTCATCTATTGTTCTTTGCAAATGGTCCTTTTGCTTCAAAGATTTTCACACGTACTCTTAACTTTTCTGCTTACCCCAAATAGAAGTGATGAGATGAAATAGTTAACAAGCTACCATCCAAATTAAGACATGGATTTTGAGATGCAGCATACTTGTCACTTTAACTATGACATCAGTTGACTGATTTCTGAAAGAAAAGGCAAAGGTGAATAAACCAAATCTTTGGCTTCAAGTACCAATATCTGCTAGATCTAAGTCATTGTTTCAGGAAAGTCCGTATACTTGATGTGACTAACATGTGTGAGAACCACTCGTTCTGTTCTATTTTTTCTGATTCAAGTGTCTAATACTCATCGAATGTTATTGTTGTGTGGTCTTATTTTACATTCATATAGTTTAACGGCTGATAAAAGTCATTTATTTATTTTTATTTAGAAATGGTTTCCTTCTGAATCCTCTTCAGTTTCTATACAAATATTGAACCTCGCAACTATAACTCCTAGAAAAGCCTGTCACTCTGTGTGGTGGCTATGCTTGACTGCATAAGTCTTGAAGCTAAAATTCACTTAAACCACCTAGATGGCTACTTTAATTAACAGCCACTTTGCCAAGTGTAAGAACTGATATTCAAAGCATTGGATAATCTTTTATTGGAATTTGGTGATGTTAGCAACTTTTTAGAGACTGATATTTGTCAGCAAAGTCACATCCTTAAAGTTCATAATAACTGCTAGTCAAAACATAACATGAATTCAGTACCGGTTCTATTTCAACTTCCCCAAAGCTATTTGAAAAGGTTAGGCTTGGTATTTGTGTTGTAAAATAGTAAATTGTGTATGTAAGAGCTGACCAGTGCTTCTAGAGAATATATGCAACAATGCAATGCTCAGATTCCTTAGGATAATGCTTCTATTCTGCGTGTGGATTAAACTAAAGTAGTAACATCTATCAACCTCGATTTGTAATTAATGTGCATTCAATGGTATTATGCTTTTCTTCATAGGTTCTGAATCCTCCTTTAGAAGAACACTTGGAGGTCGGAACAGCGGCAGTGGTCAACTGGGAAGAGGTTCATACTTTTTTTTCCAATAAAGTCTGAAAATGGTATTTTATGTTGTTATGCACAGCAACCCATAGAACTCTCCAAATAGCACATGATATGATATGTTTTTCTTGCTTATTTCATTGAGTAAGTATGAAATTGTACAAGTTTGCAGTTTGGTTAAGCATGTTTATACTCAACCCCCAGCTCCCCAAGAAGAAAATGAAACCATAACAATCTCAACCATCAATATGGTTAATGCAGTAATTCTGCGATCCATATGGAACCATTAATGACAGAGCTTAACATGCATAAACTTACTGCTACACAACATCCATATGACAGGAGACAAGTGTCTCATTATGTTTGCGCTGTCCTTTGACAAATGATGAGCAAAAGGATTTCACCTTTGCTCTTGAAGAAATCTCAATTATCAATATGGTTAATGCAGTAATTCTGCAATCCATATGGAACCGTTAATGACAGAGCTTAACATGCATAAACTTATTGCTACACAACATCCATATGACAGGAGATAAGTGTCTCATTATGTTTGTGTTGTCCTTTGACAAACTATGAGCAAAACGATTTCACCTTTGCTCTTGAAGAAGTTGGATATAAGCCAGTGCACGTGATTACCTGTTCTTTCATCTTTTAATTTTGTTATTTCCTGCTTTGATGAAAAAGTGCTCTTTTTTTCCCTCCCCCCCCCCCTCCCAATTTCAGGTTATTCTCATTGGGCTTATGACAAAGAAGCTGTAACTTTACGTATTGGATATGTATGCTTCAATCTTTTCTTGGATATGCTTAACCGAATTTTGGTCTCTGCCCCTGTACTGCATGCATGTTAATTTGAAATTTGATTACCACAAAATTGTAGATCTTACAAGCAAGAGCTAGAAATTTGAAATATTTAAAATAAAACTAAAATATAGGTTTGAGGTTTTTGTCTGATGTTATATGTTATGCATCCTCGGAAGTTTAAATTCATGATAATATGTGGCGCATTTATGAAAGAAATCCTATATTTCCATATGCACTTTGCACTTTTTTGATACTTGTTTATGGAACTTTAGTTTACACTCATTGGGTAGGGCTTTGTATGTGGAACCTATTACCCACCATTTTTTAAAAGTATTTTTACCTTTTTCTTGCTCATGTGAGCCAAATTTCTTAGATTTGATTTACCAAATTTCTTGAATGAGAATTTATGATGAATATGACACCATTTCATTCTAGGCAGAGGGAAAAATTGTACTTTAAGCAAGTTGAAGGTGGAAATTTGGTAATTTTACAGTTGGGTCTAAAGTTTTGTACTTTCTTTCTCTTCAAATTTACTGAGAAATGGATCCACTAAGGGCTCATGGAGTATGAAGGAGAGGTTTTTCATTGACATTTTAGTATCTTTGCTGGACTCTGGATAGAGAAACTTGGCTGGCATATTGTGGATGAATACTTAGCAGTTCCTCTTTCATTTCGCTCCTAAAACTTCCATTGTGTGGAAATATACCTTTGCTAGATTGGGGAGACACTAATCACTTGTGGTTAAGGTGAAGATATATTATACATGGTCTTTCCCCATCTGGTTGAGTGAATGATACCCTCCTTGATGATGCTTAGTAGTTGTCTAGCTTTCAAGGCAGAGATAAGGCATGGTTTTCCAAGATTTCATCTTGCAAGAAGTTTAAAGAGTAACATTATTTTGTTGAGCCCTCTACAGAGACTTTCAGTCTATGTTGGGCTGGAAGATTTCTTAAAAGTGGGTGTTTTTGGTTGCACTTTCTGCCAGAGGGTCTTTGCATTCTTCCAGTGCACGCTTTACAATGGGAACACGTCGGTCGGGTGAATTCTCATTTGGTAGTGTATTGGAAAAGAAGTTGCAGATATCGTTTCAAATTGCTGTTGTAGATTCTAGTGACAAATTTATTCTATATTTGTCATACTTAATTTGCAAAGAATATAGGTTCTTGACAAGGCCACTTAAGCAACATCAGTTACTTCTTTACTTGCTCTTTCAAACAGATGAGTGAAGTCAGATTTCAATTTTCTACTAATTGAATTTTCTAAACCTCAGTCAAGGCTGCTAAACTAGCATATAAAGCCTGCCTCACTTCACCATAGCCTTATCTATCCACCATTTCTGAAGATTGAAAATAAATCATCTCACACTTGAAGTGATGGCAGACGCAGATGGTCACTGCAGACAGACTGAGGAAAAAAAAATCGTTATCGTCATTCAGCTTTCTGGGTTTTGGATATAATTATGTTTCATGTGGATCCTTGGTTTTTGGATGACTTTGTGTATTGTCTCTTGTTAGATCCATTTTTAGGAGTGGGATTTGGACAGTCCTTTGTTTATGTTGACTTCATTTTCACCTACAATACTTAAACGGAGTTGCACTTGTTGAGTGCATTCTCAAGATTGAGAAGACCTATAAAGATGCGAGAACCCCTCTGCCAGAATTTGCCACCAGAAACACCCCAAGTTCAAATGTTTTATTTATATATCACAAAATTAGAAATATCTTGTAGAGTTTTTGATGATCTTTGAGGCAGTAGACATAGCTTGTGCACGAGCAGAAAGCTCTTTCACATAGGTTGTTGATCTTTGTTTTGCAAACCTTTCAGTTGCACAAAACTTGTGCACCATCTGGAATGTCCAGTTTATGAGCTAAATGTTGGTAATTATGGTATACTGGAATTTCTATTTGTAATCTTGACCTGAGGATTTTCCGGGGCTTGTGGTCTAATGATTTGTGGTGAACTTTAAACTTAAGCAAAGGCATTTGAAGAGTAAAATGATTTATTTAGAGGTATCATTTAAGGTTTTCATATCATCTCTCCTTCTTATGGAAAGCAAGGGAAGCCTAACAACTTAAAACCTTAAATGCTAAGTTTTACGTGCTGTGCAACATACTTGCTTTTCTGAAATAAGCTGTTCCAAGATCGCCTAATAAGAAATTTAAGTCTCTTTTTTCATTGATGTAGGTCAAACCCGAAATAGTTAGCTGGTCACCACGAATCATATTGCTTCACAGCTTCTTAAGTCCAGAGGTAATGTGACTTAGTGTTAATTTTATTTTCTTTTATCTTGTCTCTAAATTGCCATCCTATTGCTCTCTATGTCATTTCTTACTAGAGATTATGACTCTTGAAACTTACATGCAAGCAACATGTGACAGAAACATATAAAGACCATTTAAAATGAAATTAATTTGGAAAAATGAATAAAAGATGGCATAAGGTCGTTTCTCACCATAAACATGGTTATCACTTTTTCTCATTCTTTGTGGTTTATCTGCATTTTTACATTAGTGCAAAGGTATTTGGCATGTGCTGAATACAAAACTGCTACTTGTTTGCACTTGCAATGCATAGTGGTGGAAGGACGTAACTGCTGTCCTTAATCTGTGCTTTCGAGCTTTCCAATGACATCAGTCATGAAATAGGAATAGTGTTATGCCTTTGAAATGCCTGCAAGAATTGTCTCATCAATAAGAACTTAGGCATTGTCATTGATTGGTGTGAGCTGCAAACCTGATATGTCAGTAAGCGTTTTAATTTTTTTGAAAGATCTTCAACATTTGAGTCTTATGCATAGACAGATCGATGTTATGATAGATGATGGTCCTTTTGTATATTTTGGCTTTTGATGTTTGATCTATTTGCCTGAGTTTTTTGCATTCTTTTCCGTTCAATCAAGTCTTTAGAATTTTTAAAGAATCTATGCAGGAAGAATGATTTCTTGCTCCTGGATTTCTTGCTCCTGTACAGGAATGTGATTATCTTAGGGCTATTGCACTACCTCGTCTTCAGATTTCTACTGTTGTTGATGCAAAAACGGGAAAGGTTTGTAGGATATGCATCTCCTATGCTGTTGTAGTGCTTTACAATAATTTCTTTCTTCATTAACTTAATGTTGAAATTTTGGTTAAATTTTTGGCTGTTCATTTGAGAGCTCTAATCTAGTCTCATAGGCTTCTTGTTAAAGCCGCTAGGTTGATGTCATTGATCTTGCACTTACTATTTAGCTTTCTGCCATAAACAGTATTATGGCAATCTGATATCTTTATGAGTTAGAATTGTTGGCTTCCCCATTTCTCTAGGTCTACTACACTTAAAAAAGAATTTGCTGCTTAATGAGTCATTTGCCTTCAGAACAACTAATTTTTGTGCTAAAGTTTGTACTACCTTTTTTTTGGCAAATAATGCTATACGTGTACCTAACACGAATGTCTGCCAGTGCAATTATATACTACTAGATACTAGCAAATTGGTTATAAGTGATGGTATTAATATATTCTGTATTTTATCTTTTGTATAAATGAACAAAATACCAGATTTCATGTCTCATGGTTTTTTGGCAATGAGCAGAACTTTGATTCAGTGCAAAAGTCATCTGATAGCTACCAAGGCGTTTAGTCTCTGACATCATTAGTTCTCTCTGTGAAGTCGCATATTTCCTCACAAGTTTTTGTTTTCCATTTTTTCTTCTTGCCTTTATTCTTCATGGGGTCCTTTCAAGCAATATTCTCCTTTCTGATTTTCTTCCTTTCATCGGCAACGACCTATTGTGGCCAGGGATGTGGAGTTTTCATTGTTGATGTTGCATTTGCTTCTATTTTTTGGCTGCATAGAAAGTATGTTATGACCAGAATTTGAAGTAGTTCAGTTACGCAATGTTCCTGTCTAGTCTTGGAATGTTGAATGGCTTCAAATTAAACACCATAAGTGTCAAATTATAAACTATCCACAGCCTAGGTTAAGGAGTCCTCTTGGACAGAAATCAAAGCCTGAGGACTATGGCAGTCTATATCTCAAGCATAGTCCCACTTTTTCTTTTTTCATAATTATGGAGATGGAGAACATTATGCTTATGAAGTTTGAAAGAAGGAATAAAAGACAATGATATTGCCAGGGCAAGTTATAGCTTCTCAATATTACTTAAAACAAATTTCATGCCAGAGAAAAGGAAGAACGCCATAATATAGACTTTTTTATTGTTTAGAAAAGGAAGCTTCCTTGTGATTAGAAGAGATTAAGATCACAGGAATGCAGGCTGCAGCACCAGTGGAGAGAAGGCAATGTATGTGCAGATCATATAGCCAAGCTTAGCCTGAAATTGAGGCGAGGAGAGGAACAGCACTATGATAAGCCGACAGACTCAATTAGGAGTTTATTAGCTTTTGACATGATTGGTACTATTGACGCCAAGATTAGTTCAGATGTAACTGGTTTCCACCCTCCCAAGTACCCAAAAAGAAGAGATTCAAATATATTTATCAAGAATTGGGAAATTCCAATAGCTTCTAACTCACTAAAGGAGACTGAAGAAGATTTATCAAGAATTGAGGGTTTTCAAGTTCTTATGTCTTCAAAATTGAAGCAAGTCAAAGTGATTGCTTTCTCATGATGCCTGTGGTAGTCTTTATTTTAGTCAAAGTGAGTGTTTTCAAGTTCTTATGTCTTCAATATTGAAGCAAGTCAAAGTGATTGCTTTCTCATGATGCCTGTGGTAGTCTTTATTTTAGCCACCTAATAACAGTAGCATTTTGTTTTGGGCTTGCTTAATAGAAAAGAAGGAAAAAAGTAAAAGAATTACAATCATGTTAAAGTAAGCTGTAGGGTTTTCTTCCGTAAAAGTTTTCGTTAACTAAGCATGGTTTTCTAAATAAAGCTTTTTTGGTACTTGGACTTTACTTGGATGTGGACCGGTTTTCCAGTTTTTCCACTTCTGGACGGGAAATATCTGACTTCATGGGCACTGATGCAGTGAAGTTTTCAAAGTGAATGTGCTGCTGCCAGCACTTGAATCAGTTGAAAAGTATAAGGTTCGAATGCTCCATCATAATGGAGACTGCTAATAGAAAGGGTATCTCATTTGGTTTTATATGTTTATGTGTGAGAATTGGAGTTTTATTCAGTCAAATGAGGAAAGGTATCTTGGAAGTGTAATAGGGGTATTATATTTAATTGCATAAGTTATTACAGGTTTAGTAAGTCTTTCTCTCTCTTTCTCTCTCTGTCTCTCTCTTTTGGTGATGCATATTAGATGCTGTGCTATAACAGGTTTGGTAAGTTATAATATTCTAGCTGATAGGCCCCCCAACAACAGACAAATGGAGTTTCCCTTAGCAACCTCCATTGAGGGCTCTTGGTTTAGGGAAGCTTTAGATATCTCAAAGGAATTCCTGCACAATTCAAATGTTCATAGTTCTCTCTGCCGTTTTGTCTTCAAATGAGTTGGTTTTAGCAATTGATTCAAGCTAAAGAATTTCCTTTGCATATCGGATGCAGCAAATATGTGTGAATCCATAATTGTATGCAATACTAGTGTTTTCTGGTTTTACACACACACACACACACAAATATACAAATACATATGTACAAATGTATCCATATAAGAGGAAGTATTTTTTTGTGGTTTTAGTAGTTACTGAGCACTATCTGTTTTGTTAGAGTGACTTCTGAATCTTTTAGTTTGTCATAGTGCATTTTTTCTACAGGGGATCAAGAGTAATGTGAGGACTAGCTCTGGTATGTTTCTGAGCCATGAAGAAAGAAGTTTTCCCATGATACAGGTTTGAATATTTGAAAGTCATTACAAATCTGTCTTGAATCGTTGAACCTACTTTTGTAAGACTAATCACTGAAATATATATAACTTGGTTACACTTGGGGCTTTTATGATTTATGTGTATCTTCATTGATAGCCTTCCAGCTGGTAAAGACTTAAAGTGCACCGTAGTTCTTAATGTAGGATCCACTTATTGCTTTAAGCAATCCATTGTCTTTTTATTTGTGTGTAGAGAATATAATGCTGCTGATATGATAGTTACAATAATGCTTCTGATATGATAGTTACAATAACAGTAAGATATACCTTAGTGTCTCAAGTTTACCTTGGAACTGGAAAATCGATGCTTGGTAAAGACATGAATTAGAAATACATGGATATATAAGGTGTTTGATACAAGAAACTCTGGATTAGGTTTCTGGTTAATCATTCCAAGGTTTTCTTTTTGCAGTGTGTTTGAATTATTAGGTCTGAAAGCAAATTAAAGGTTCTGATTTTATTTTTTAGATATGTCAGAGAACACAAAAGTACATATGACCAACAAAGATGAGGTTGTATTGTTAGTGTCTCTAGACGAGTGAATGTTTTGTAATATTAGTCATTGTAGAACAGAAACTTGATCATTCTTCCCCCTTTTCCAATCAGGCCATTGAAAAGCGCATATCTGTTTATTCACAAGTGCCAGTAGAGAATGGGGAGCTCATTCAAGTATTAAGGTGGGTACTTTGCTTATGGCTTGTTTAATATTAGATCGAAGTAAGACACTGATGTTTCCACATCGAGTCTAACATTTGCAGCAGCACAGGTATGAAAAGAATCAGTTCTACAAACCGCATCATGACTACTTCTCTGACACTGTAAGCATTCAAACTGCTCTATTTACTGCTTTTATAATTTTGTTGCATCTATTCCAACTAGATGAGGTCAGCCTTTTTCATTGTTTCGTACTAAGAATGTAGACATCTTGCTGCAGTTTAATCTGAAGCGTGGTGGTCAGCGAGTAGCAACAATGCTCATTTATTTAAGCGACAATGTTGAGGGGGGAGAAACATACTTTCCTATGGTAGCAATTTTCTTCTCTATGATGATGCCTGCTGTAAACTTGAACTTTTGAATTTTTTTGGGTATTTGACACCAAAAATTTTTGCAACAACTACTTAGAGTAGATTTTATATTAGCATCTAACTCTTCCTATGACCTTATGGATTTGACATACGATGAACACATTTGCTCTTGTTCAGCATGATTTTTTTTTTACTGTCCATATGCTTTATTATCTTATTCCATCTGGACAAGGCAAATTTATCAATCTGTTTTGTGAAATGCATGATAAATCAGCATTTTATTTTACAAAATCAGCTTTGTTGTTGGAACTGCTAGAAGTCTGCTTTTTATTAAATAAAATAGAATCAGCTTTTCTTGTTGGAACTGCAAGAAAAAGAAAGATCCATTATCCATCACTGGTTTAATGGTGAAACTGAAACTTGTGTTGTCATTTCCTTCCAAAAAAAAAAAAACATGTGTTGTCATGTCGTCATTGAACAATGTTTAGGAAAAAATACCTGAAAATTTCCTTATTGTCTCCTCAATTGTCTTTTTAAATGTTTCACATGAAGGATGGCCTGTAGAAATTATGCTAATGCATCCCATTGTCTTCTTTTCATATATTTTAAATATGGTTTTTCATTCTTTAGATAAGATGTCAAGAATCCAGGATTGTTTATGGCAATAAGTATGGGATTAGAATTCTTGAAATTAAAGATAGAAAAATTAAAGAAACAGTGTTGTTTGGATTGCAGTTCTCTAAGTAAATATTTTTATGTTTTTCATGAGCACATTTTCCAACCACTTTTTTACCTCACATGCATCAAATTGCTACAGTGCATTTTTCTACAAAATTTCTCTATTTAGGTTGTACTGTTGCCCTTGAAGAGCAAACATATGCATACTTGAATATGTGATGTTCATGAATTTTTTTTTTATTTTGCTGTATGTTTTGCTAACCCTATACCTCTACCATGTATATGCTCTTGTTTGAATTGATTCTGGACATTTGTAGTTTTGTAGGCACCTTGAATATGTACAGTCCTTTACCTTAGCCAAATATAAAAATGAAATAATAAATTTTTTTTAGTTTATCACTTTACCTAAAAGCTTAGGTGATATTGGAGGAGATAATAGTCAATTTAGACATGAATTCTGCAATGACTAGGCAAAAAAAAAGGAAAACTAAAAAAGTTTCCGCAATTACGAGCTTTTTGACAGCTCTATTGATTTTTTTCCAGCACTTGTGATTGTTATCTGAGAACTTTTGACGAGTCATCTATATGCCACATATCCACTCTTATCCATCCGTCAATTAGCCTGTTTTCTTCAAGTTTCAGCTACATTACTTATTTTGGGTGTAATTTTTGTTGATATCAGGCTGGTACAGGGGAATGTAGCTGCGGTGGGAAAATGGTTAAAGGCTTGTGCATAAAACCTGCTAAAGGAGACGCTGTACTTTTCTGGAGCATGGTTTGTTTTCTAACAATTGTTAATCATTATTCCCTCTGTAAAGACTGACTTTATATATGAAATGACTAATAGACTGCCAAAAAGTAATAATTTGCCCCTTGAAGTAGCTCTCTGGTAGGGGCAGGATGTCCTGCTTTGGTTTGAGTCTCACGTTTAAGTTTTTTCTCAGTATAGTTGCTTCTTGGATAAGAGAATTAGCTAGAAGTAGTTTGAGTGGAAAGAACCGAATCTGTCATTTGGTGGGTGCATGTATTTGAGGGCCTCAGCAGTTTGGGGGCCTCATTAGGCATTGAATTTTAAGTTCTGGGAATTAAGAACTATACAAATTTTCCGATCAATGACCAGAAAGAAGCTTCAGCAGCATTAGGTGCTTTGCGAGACCTTCATAATAGGAAAATTGAGCTCAGCAATTTAAGCTCTATGACATTTGGGATCATTTTCCTGTATGTCTTGGGGATCTGGGTTTTTGATCTGGACCAGTTTTTTTTTCAGTTAAATCAACAGAATCTTTGCAGTCGCTCTGTAGCATTCATTGTGTCATCATGTGCCAGAAATTAATTCTGCCCTTTTAAAGAAACAATACTCTTTAGATGAACTAATGATAGCATGATGAGTTCTTGTGGCTTTTATGAATTTCTCTTTTTGGTTCTTGTAGGGGCTTGATGGAGAATCAGACCCCAATAGCATACATGGAGGATGTGAAGTATTGGGAGGAGAGAAATGGTCAGCTACAAAATGGATGCGAGAAAAAGTTGCAAACTGATACATTTATGTTAGTAGTAATACACCTGCTGTACTTTTAACTTGTTCGCGAGTTTATAGGTACTAAGATGACTCAATATATAGCATAAAAATGAGTTTAGCTTAAAGTATAGGTTTAGCAGTGGAGATTTATGTATTCGGGTATTCCATCAAATGGCAACTGATCTTATAGGAAAAACCTCACTGTAAAGTTCTTTATTCATTCAATGAATACAAGTCTGATGATATCCAGTCATCTTTCAATCAGGATTTTAGTGGTACGAAATGCTAATCAAAGAGTAGTGCTAGCATCTATACTTGGCAATTGGGCGGATTGATATTGGATTTTTGCTTAAGTGGGTAATACCCAACCTGCCCAAGTTTAGATTGAGTCAATTTTGGGTTGGGTCATATTGGTCATCTCAAACCTATGATCCAAATATGATTCAATATATTAATTAATAGATTTTGATACATAAATTATCTTAAATACATTTTTACATACAAAAATTTTTTTTCACACACTAAAACATCTTCACAAATACAAACATACGCTCACTTCTTAAGCTCTTTAGAATTACATTATTTTTACACACTAAAATATACACTAATATACTTTCACAAACATACACACAAATTAACTGTTTAAACTATTTGGATGAACTCATTATTTTTTATACAAGTAAGGATTTTCAAACGGGACGGTGGATATAGCTTTGATCCAATCAAAGAGATCGAAGCACCAATTTTGGTCCAAGTTGGATATAGCATGAAAAAATGGTATGCCAAATTACGATTTCCCAAATCTTGTTACTTGATTTAGCATTAGCTGTACCAAACATATTTCTAGTCTCATAAAAAATCCAATCACGCCTTAATTAAATTGAAATTTTGATGAGAGAGATACAATTCTCAACCAATTAGTTCAAATATCACTATCTATAGTAGAGCCAAAGACCATACCAGGTCTGCTTTATCCTCAAATATATTCAAGTACCTTTTTTTCTTGCACTACAATCATGGAATAAGAATATGATGTTGGAGACCTTCGGGGTTAATGCCATTCTGCTTCATGTGTATGCATACAGACCATCCTCCAATGCACAAAATGCTAGATTGCAGCTAACAAGGCTATACAATACAGCTTACGCCGACACAAAAAGGATTATCACCAGCAGCTTCTCTTATCCAAGATGTATCAACCCAAGAAATTTAATTTCTTTATTTGTTTTTAAAATTTAAGTTGGGTAATGGGTGCTCAACACAAATATCCAAACCGTCCAAAATATATCTGGATTTTTATTATCCAATCCAAAATTGACCCAACACCCAAATTATCCAACCCAACCTTTCAAATTAGCGGGTGGGTTCGGTGGGTTGTTGGATTTTGGGTATAATTGCCAGGTGTACTAGCATCACAGATGTCTGCAAGTTTCATAGTTAAAAGAGTCTTGCAGATGCTGTGCTTCCCTGTTAGTTTTTCCCTTGTTTTATGCTTTGCTTTTTTTGATTTATTTTCCCCAATTACAAGACAGGTGAAAACTGAAAAGCAGGCTACTGATCATCAAAAATCTCAAATCACCAAGACATAAATCTCCAAATTTTAGCCATTCTGTGTCTAGCACCAGATTCATGAAACATGAACTGGTGACACCATACGCAACCGAATAATCAGATATACATAATCATCCCAATAGCCTTCCTTTAATTTCTCTCTAAACATGGTCACATCTTTCAGAGGCTTTTGTGAATAGGCCATAAATGAAGCAATTGCAGGCAAAAGAAGTAAATAAATAAATTGACCTTCACCAACTTTAAGAGAAAATACAGTTAGAAGTGGAAGATTGTTTTGCCTGACTTTCTAGGTGAACAACTGGGGGCTCATTTGGAGAAAAGAAAATTTATGTGAGCAACATGGAGATCACAACCCTATTGTTCACCAAATGAGCTCTCAATTTTATTTTATTTTTTTAACAAGAAATATAGGGTTGAAATAAGTAGCATCTAATATCTAATGGCTAATCATAGCCTTAACATTCAAAGCACGTAAATATGAGACCCATTTCATGGAGACGCCGGCCAGCCAGAAGTGTCTCGTCCTTCGCTGCGGCTGGTGCTGTGCGAGCTCATATTCCTCCTGGCCCAACCGCGACGTATAGCAGACCCAGCTAAAACAGCGCCAAAGCCACAGGCGACACCTATGAGATAATTCACAGTAAACATCGCCAATTGCCTGTAGGGATGCATCGATCGGCCTTGCGAGAGAGACTGCAGAGATCTAATGCGAATAGAATCCAAGGGGACTCCGTGGAGAGAGGATGAAGTAGCAAAAAATCTTCCGTCTGGGAATTAGGGCTCCCTCCAACCCACTGACCCGAGTGAGCTCTCAATTGAATGTTAGTATTGGGAACCCCTATTATGCCCTTATATTTTTTGTATTATTTATTTTTGTTACAGTTGCGGTTTTGGAATTAAATCGCGTAATTGTGTTTTAGAAATTTGTAAATTTCGATGGTTTTTTCTTTGGGGTTAAAATAAATTTTTTATGGTTACTTTGATGAAAAATTCATTTTCTAAATTAGTAGAATTTGCTTTAGAGAAGAATTTTGCCAGATTAAGAATTGAAGTTTAGAATTTCTTTTTTATTATTCTAAGGTGATTATTGTTTGGGAACTAGTTTTCAAACTGTCACTCTCAAAATTTCAATCGACCATTATGTTTATATTGTACCAAGAATTCCATGCCTTGGGTCTATAACATTTTACTATAATTTCAGGGAAATGTTGCTTGCACTCCTATTTTTGTTAATTACACTTCCACTATCATTTTAATAGTAAGTTTTCATTTATTAAACTATATGATAGAACAAATGATGGGATTGCAAATAACAAAAAATGGAGCGTAAATAACATTTCCTAATTTTAACCTCTTTCATGATCTCTACCATATAAGGCAAAAGATTGTACTAGCATTCATAAATTGCTGCAAGAAATTCCATGCCTTGGACCTCAACCTCAATTCCAGAGACTTCAAGTCTTCAACTTTCCTTTATCACAAATATTTTCTACTTTCTACCCCACAAGACAAAAATTCTATTCTCTATATGTTTGGTTTTTTCTTCTCACGCAACTCCTCCTAGATGCAGCTGCTTTTAAGACATTTCTGGCATGATAATATCTAAACAAACTTGACGGCCATTAATATCTTGATACACAGCAGAAGGGGCCACCTAATAAGAGCAAAATTGCCCCCACGGGTTGATCCAGTGGTAGTATCGGCCCCTTGGAATACAAAGGTTTTGAGATCGAATCTGTTCCATGAAATACCTTGTGACTTGTCCAGAAAAAGGGTACGTGGAGCCGCAGCGTTCCCTCTAGTTTAATGTGTCGACTAGGGTTCAAAGGACTCGGGTCGGAGCATGTTCTGGGTTACAAAAATAATAATAATAATAATAAGAGCAAAATTGTCAAGATAAACTCATAACATCTATTAATGTACTATTACCAAAAAGATTAGGTCATAGGTGGCCCTGGATTTGGCTCCAATTTTCCTTTTCGGTTTCTTCTGTTTCTTCCTTTTTTTAATTTTTGAAAATGCGATCTTTTTCACTGATATATTTTTATCAATTAATAGGAATTAACCTCGAATACCAACAAGTTAAGCAGTGTTATTTTTTGTCCTTGACTGTTTCTGCAACAGAAACTTTAGACAACTTTTAATTTGTTTTTTCCCACACACATGATTACGAAAAACGTTATTAGACTAAACCAAATACACACATGTTTTTTCATGTATGTAGGGTTAATATTGTGCACTTGATGACTTTCAAACTCATTGTGTAGCAGTGGCATGAAAGAAGTGGAGTAAATTATAATGAAATTTAAGTGGCTTGCTCTTTCCAATTAAGTTAGTTGAAAGGTTCTTCGTGACAGCACCTGAAGATTGCTTTGCCATCTTTGAATTTCCTGTAGATCTTCTTCGCTTGAACCATTGTAATTCGCAGAGACTAATAGAGTAACAGTTGCATCTCAATCTTTTTCTAGGTCCCTTCTTTTCTTCTTCCTCTTTACCCTTGATGAGATTGATTTTACTTGCTGCAAATGAAACGGCAATTAAAAACGTTTTGTCCTTCCTCATTGTTCTCCATCTGCATCTTTCTAACATCTTTTCTTTGCCTTTCATTGGATAAGCTCACTAAATAAGCCATAAACATTATCTTTTCAATACCTGGAGCAATATTCCTTGGTGGTATCAGGTTCTCCAGTTTTCCATTAATGCACGTATTGATGGCTATCGTGTTTGTGGAGATCATTGTACATACCTGTTTTGCAGAAACTTCATTTTCCCACCTGAATGCTTCCTATTATGTGCACAACTCTTAGACGTTAAGGATGGACAGATACACTGACCCTTTCTTGCTAATATGCTGCTGACTCTTCACTCCTCCTTAGGCTGAAGAATTCTCTTCGAGCATTCAGAAGCTTGCTAGCCAAGGTCCTGCAATGATAGAAGCTCATCACAGTTCTCAGATATGTGTGATATATAACCTGGAGGAATAAGTAGACTGCACACCAATGCTGTTCTCTTACTGTTAGATCTTGTGATTAGTTTATTCAATAACTCTTTTGAAGTTCAGTCTTGTCTTTGATAGCAACAAATTAACTTCTCAAGGCGTTCCAGGATTCAGAAGATGTATAGTTTCTATGTTCTTCTAGCATAATGGGCTTGGAAAATGCATTCTGCGGTTAATATCATTGACAAGAACATTTTAGTGAATTCATGTTCTCAAAGCACATGCACCTTCTTCCTTTTTCTAAATTTTAATCACGGAAGTAGAAAAATATGCTATGATCTGATTTTATCAGGTTAATAATGGCATCTCAAGTTGTTCACGTAAAAGGGCTTTCTAAAATTCTCCAGCATGAGAACATTTTAGATGCACTTGTGGGATAATAACGAAGTCGTTTGTGGCCCTAAAATTGGAGCTGTACTTAGTTTTCCAGAGAGGAGGATATTCCTCCGAATTGGTGGAAAGTAATGAAATTTTAGTCGAGTTCATCAATGATGCCATCAAAATCGATTTAGCAGCAAACTGCGGCAAAAATTTACCAT
This sequence comes from Coffea canephora, assembly GCA_036785865.1. Lineage (NCBI taxonomy): Eukaryota > Viridiplantae > Streptophyta > Magnoliopsida > Gentianales > Rubiaceae > Coffea > Coffea canephora. The sequence goes on from CM071915.1 coordinate 14,286,638, forward strand.
ATACTGCTAAATCGATTTTGATGGCATCATTGACGAACTCGACTAAAATTTCATTACTTTCCACTAATTCGGAGGAATATTCTCCTCTTTGGAAATTAAGTACAGCAAATTCTCCAACACTTACCATATACTGATAGCAATCCTACTAAAAATCGATTTGCAAGTGTAATTAGTCCAGCAAATTCTTGTACTGCTAATGTTCCTTCCCTGGCTAGAAAGTACTTAGTTTTACTTCTCCACAAAGGCAGCATTGTGGTTGAATTATGAACACAAGAAAAGTTTCTTTTGCTGCATTTACGTTACATCTATTCTTTCTTTGTTTAGAAGTGAGCATGATCGACCGGCTATTCCAGAGAATGGATATTAGACTTGCTTACACTCAAAAGGATGAGCCTTTACTTTCTCTCTCTCTTTTTTCACCATCATTTTCTGAAATAAATACATCAGTGCCTTAGCTCTGCCTTGAAGGGCATCTTTGAGTTGGGTTCCCATCCGCGTCACAATAGATTTGCAAGTCTGAATTTCATTTCAATCGTTACTTTCTTTGCTTTGCTTTTCTGAAGATTTGACACTTGACAGGGAGAAGGTGGAAGCTCAGGGTTTAAGTTTCATCATTTTTAGGGTTTTGTTGGTCTCTATGCAGTGCTGACAAAATCACCACCTTAATTTGTCCTGTGAGTAGTACGTGACATGTTTCCTGTCTACTTCAACTGGAGAATCGAACGAAAGGATTAGAAGTATACATATCTATTAGTTGGAGAACCAAATATAAACACTTATTAGTTGGTTGGAGGATTAAAAGTGCACCAAATGAAAAGTTTTTTGAGGACCATTGGATCATCGAGGTCTTTTGCCCCCAAACAAAATGATATCCACATAACCTACAAGAAAGAAATGACAAAAGAAATCAGATGGGAAACTAAAATGACTAAAGACTATATCTAAGATTAATCTTAACTGAAAAACTGACGTCTATATGTTGTTGCATGTACACTATTCAACCTTTCCTACATTTGGCCGTTGAAGCCAATTTTTATGGCTCAATGGTAGAGCCACCGCTGACCATACTCCCGGTTTATGCATTCGGCCAAAGATGAAGGCCTTCATCAGGTGCCATTGTTTGGCGTGACAACCACAATCAGAAGAATAACAACTGAAAGAAGTAATGAAGATCTAATCTTTTCTTCCACAAGATCTGCGAGTTCTGAGGTTGGTTTTTCCTTGTCACCAGGTATAAATAACTCAGCCATCATCAATCCAATTTTCTCAATCACATCCATAATCTTTGGTTTGGTAAATCCCAGAATCCACTGCAAGATGAGGTTTACTATGTCTGCTTCTTCACTACATGCCTGCGTCTTTTGTTCTACACATGCATCGATAAACATTGTTGAAAATATTCAAGGCACATAATAGATATGTATGAATATGATGCAAAAAAAAACTGCTACAGTATATATGCCATTAAATTAAGCTATAAACGTCAATCTACAAAAGAGCAGAACAAGAAAACATGGTCTGTCTTTTGTTTGCTAAGCTGTAATCTTCATATTGTTACTTTCGTTTGACATGGTAACTGCCTAAAAGAAGAGTCAGTTGAACCTTTCATGTTTCTTCATTTTTGTTCCTTGACAATCTTACTAGAGAATTGATAATTGGATCTTATAATCAGAAATACAGGAAAGTTCTATCTAGAAAATGAGGTTCAAACACAATCATCAATAAAAAAAAAAAATTCACGAAATTAGCAGCACGTTTGTCATAGTAAGGCCACAAGTGCATGCAAACATCAGCTAACATGTCTCTGTTCTTTCAGGCAATACAAGAAGTTCAAAAAAGGTCTATAAAGTTTTGTTTTAAGCAATGAACAAATATGAATTATAAAAGCTCATCCTAGAATTGTTTAAATGATCTAAAAGATTCGTAGTAGGATGAAATATTGCTAAGGTAAATGACTCTGTGTGATTTAACACAGGAGGCAGGGGAATAAACGTATATGTTTTGAAAATTTTGTCAAATAAATTTGTTGCGTATAACCTGCAGAGATTGAGCCTCGGATATCCTGAACTGCCCTGTTGTTCAAGATGGCGTCCCAAACAGCATTGTCGCAGGAGATTGAGACCACCATGTTCTGCAATTTAAGTAGGCACCTTTTAGAGACATAACTGAAAGAACAATTAGTGTGGAAATGACTTTGGAAACTTTCAAATTATCAGCTGATATCTTTTGACAGTAAATACGATCTAGAACCATACATCAATTTTCTGAGTAGAAGAACAACAAAAGGGGCAGAAATGACCAAGTCATCAGCAGAATGAGATTTTAGACAAGGGCACAGACAACAACTACATGTGCATTGTTTCACCTGAACTGATGGCTCTCTTTGGAGCATACTAAAAGAATCTTGGATTCTTCCATATCCAGGGGATTGCAGCATCCTTGAGTTGCTAGGATAAACTATTGGTTGAAGCCAATGGAAGTTAGATTTAGCTTCGCCATGCAGAAACCTGAGCAAAACAAAAGCATATGCAATTAGAATTTAGAAGTCAGTAGATGCCTCTAAATACTAACCATATGATCCAATTTATCTGGAGGTAAAACTCATTGACCGATAGATACAAACGTATTGCTTATGCTCTTTAGCGTTAACATGCATAAACCATCAAATGCTGCAGAAAAAGGTAGTCCAGTTAATTCTACCAGATTGCAGCAATGTATAATGCCAGGGCTGATAGAGAGAATTTCTATTACCTAAGTTATCAAAGAACCATAAGAATTTCCTTTTTGTTTGATTTCAAGGACTCAGTAAATCAAATAATTGTTTGATTCAAGCACCTCAAATATCAATTTGAAGACAGCAAGTCGGCAACACAGATGCAAACCAAACCCCTATCCTCATATATATATATATATATATATATTAAATAATCCTCATCTTTTTTTTTTCACGTGAAAAAATAATCTGCACTGTAAAGCAAGGTTAAAGAGTAGTAATTTATGATTTTGCACGGTCTAAAATGACCATATAGAACAAAGATATCCATGCATCAAGTTATAATCATGTGATCAACAATAAACAAGAATTCTCTAGACTTTTAACGCGAAACAGGCGTTGTATACCTCAGTAGATCAGTCATGGCCTTTTCTACTTCCAATCTTGATGGTGCAGGCCCAAAATCACAGCCAGAACAACACTTTCCTGCTGCTGCAACTGCACCATATTCTGTTCCACTTATAACATCAACTGGAGAACCCACTTTTTCATGGTGCACACAAATTGTCCTTGTTGATGGATTATTATTATTATTGAAGGGTTCTTGACTGGAAATGACCGAGACTGAATTAAGCGACTCGATATTGGTGGTTGTAACGGCTGTTGATGACTTTGTTATGGTGGATGAACAATAAGCAGCGCCTCCACCTTGGCCAGCTCCTCCTCCCATCTTTCTTTCTTCTCCCTCTCAATAAATTTTGGCTAGATGGATACTCACTCTTACACGATATATGGAAAATTTTGGCGAGATGGATACTCACTCTTACACGATATATGCAAAGCCTAATCACCATGATTGATACTTGAGGAAAGCCGTAGGCCGCCCACCCAATATTTTAATTTAGCTACAATGGGAAATGTTTTAGTTTCATAAACTTTTTTTTTTATGTAAGAATTTGAATTGTCAGAAAAGCTTTTGAAAGCATTAGCATGTGGTATTTTTAATTTTAAGTGGAAAGTTTAAGCATATATCTTAGTTCTTTAGGCAAGAATGGCTTGGAAATTGTTTTTGAAAAAAGAAGAACAAATCGAGGGTTAATTACACTTTACCCCCCTGAACTTGGGGTAAGTAACATTTTACCCCCTAAACTAGAATATATACAGTTTACCCTCTAGTGACATCAGATTTTAGAATTCCATAAAAAAAAATCGGTGAACTGACATGAATGCCCATATATATTGTCTGTATAGACTACTATGTCCATTGGGCAGGAATTTTGGTGCCTTGATAATAGAAACTCATGCGACGTTACAAAAAAAAACATGAAGATTAACGGATAAAGCATCCTATTTATCAAGGAAAGAACAGTGAATGTTAAGTGTTTCATCAAAAAATGATGCTTCTGCCTTTTGAGTTGCTGAATCGAAATTGGCAAATGATTAAAAACCAAGAAATATACGAAATGATTGAGCAGGAGAGAGAGCACAACATGTTAGAAATCGAATATTCAACCTTCATATTAGGGCTGGTGTTTTGTTACTAATTTTTTCTGTTGTTCCCTCTCTTTTTTTTCCCTTTTTGGCTTAAAGATAGAGGATTTGCTTGATGCTTGGTTTTCTTTGTCAATATATGGTTTTGTGAGGGAAGATGAAACAGCTTGAGAGTGCAGCCGTGCTCATGATTTCTTCAAATTGGGAGTCTTGCCTTGATAAGACTTTAGTGGCTTTGAATATTAGAATAAATTGGAAAGTGGCTGTAGGTTGTTTTTCTTTTTTGCCCATTTCATTTGCTAGTCATTTTTGCTCCTGTCACATTAGATCACAGAAAAATTGACCTGTGTATCTGTGTACTATTGACTAGAAATGAAATTCCCAAAAATCTTATCAAGGCAATCCTAGAGTGAAAAAGTACTACAGAATGACTGCCAATAATGTACAATTCCATCAACGAAGATGTTTGCCTTCCATGACAATCTCCATGCAAAGTATGAAGAGAACAATATTTATGTATTTAATTTATTAATGTTAGTTTTATAATTGCATATCTATATTCGAAGAATGTAACCAATTTTGTTTGAATTGCATTGGAACTAATTAAGACTAGCTTGTACAGGTCATGCATATGGTTGGTTAGCAGTATTTACTAGTGATGCCTCAGCTAGTCTTCAGTATAGAATACTCTTTTGTGACCATGCCAATCTACACTTTCATATCTGAAATGCTAGAAAGTAGTATTCGACTGAACACAAGCAACCAAATACTGGAAAAACCCACAAGTTAGATCCATTGAAGATGTTAGCTTTCATGACGAGCAATCTCTTTCAAGTATACAGATGGATCAAAGCCTGTATCATTGATGCCTTATCCACTTCATCTAGCCTTCAGTATAGAATATCCTGTTGTGACTGTACCAATGTATAATTCCATCCAAAGATATTTGCCTTCAATGACAATTCCCATGTGGAGCATGAAGAGAATGATATTTTGTTAGGAAATAGTAATAACTACAACAACAGAAAATGGTTTTGACGTGAAAATTCACTTTTCTTAAGGAAAATTGTCCCCACTATTCTACTATCAGGTTTGCGGCAATTCCCTCTAAGAATAACAAAGCCAACCAAAAATTTCACACAGTAGTGTGAAGAAATTCTCCCAAGAACGGTTTAGAGAATATTGTTTTAAAAAAAGTAGAAGAATAGTAAAACTAGAAGTAAAAGTGAGTTTTCCTAATATCTGAACATCCTTATTTATAACGTTCAGACACCCCAAAAGAAATGTCATATTTTTTGAAAACACACTTCTTCCTGAATAGGCACGATTCAAATGACTAGACACTTTCTCAAAAGTTGTACTAGTTTACATTAGACACAACTCTTAGAACATCCCAAACATCATGACACTTGAATCGGTGTGCAAACCTTTCCATTCTCCTTTAACTTCCAATAAAGAGTCATCACTAACTATATCCAACAATCTCCCATTTAGTTAGTGATGAATCAAAATCAAATTATTTTTAAGATTTATGCATAAAATAGGTGTCTTTCGACTTAAACCTATTATTATTATAATTATTTCAAAACCTTGTTTAATTCCGGTCAGATTTGTGCTCCAAGTCATCGGAAGTCCTCAAAGGATGCATTTTTAATTGTTTAAGGATCAATCGGAAACAAATTTTAGATAAGGGGCCAAAAGTTGACAACGATAATAGTTTAAGGGCTCCCCAGGTTTTTTCCTCTATAAATTTTAAACCACAATTCCTTTGTAACAAGATCGGAAAAAAATACACATAAGTCTTACTTATTTCTCGTAAAACGTTCATCGTGAGATTTAGAACCATATTATGGTCTTGTGCTACTTCCTGATTCATGAACTCTTGCAAAAGTTTTAGTCGAAACTTTTGATAGAAATGGCACCACCTCTTGAGTTCATACAGGTGAAGTCTACTTTGACATATTGGATTATACTTCCTTGTTCTTCTACCGAAACATATGTATTTCATTAAGAATAATAATAATTATTCAACCTCCCATTCTCTTAAGAACTCATCCAGTACTTGCTAACTGTCAAACAATAATTTGTTATTACCTATTAAACCTTTAGAATTGCTTAGCAATAAGAAAGGTTAGGTTACCATCATTGCTGACAATTTTAGAATGGTCTCAGACCCACAGCACTAGTAGTGCTTTTGGTCATACTTTTGAGAGTCCTTTAGTTAAAGAATCAGCAAGATTATTATTAGACTTTACATAGATAACTATTACAATTCCATTAGAAATTAATTATCGTACATATGCATGTCTTAAAGCAATATGTCTAGATTTACCATTATAAATCTTGCTAAATGCCCTAGACATAGTTGTTTCACTATTGCAGTGCAAAGAGATGGCTGACATTGGTTATGTCCACGACTCTTAGCCATTCTGCCTCTTTACTTGCTGCTGGTAATGCAACAAATTCAGACTCCATAGTCGATAGTCGAATGAGTAATACACGTCTGTTTCTTAGAAATCCACGAGATAGCTCCTCCGCCTATTTTAAAAATCCAAGTAAATGTCAATTTATCATCAGTTATACTAGTTATCCAACTAGCATCACAGTAACCTTCAAATACCGAAGGAAACTTATTACAATATAATCCAAAAGACTTTGTCTTTTTAAGGTAATCTAGTACTCGTCCAATGGCTCTTCAATAGTCAGTACTAGGATTATGAATAAATTTAGAAAGTTTGCAAATAGTGAATGTAGTATCAAGTCTAGTAAAATGCATAGCATACATCAAGCTACCAATTGCACTAGCATAGTCTAATTGACTAATAGATTTTCCCGAATTTTTCACTAGCTTATTAGAAACATCAAATGGGGTATTAGCTTCTTTTATACCCAAATGATTAAATTTGGATAAAATCTTGTCAATGTAATGAGATTGACATAGAGCATAACCCCTACTATGTTTTTTAATTTTGATTCCTAAGATGGTATCTACTAAATACCTCTTAGTTTCATTTACTCCTTGCATGTTGGTCCCCATGATTAACATATCATCCACATATAGACATATTATTACACCATGGTTTTTGATAAATTTAGAATAAATACATTTATATGCTTCATTATGTCTAAAGCTATTAGATAAAATTACTTTATCAAATTTCTCATGCCACTGTTTTGGCACTTGCTTTAAACCATACAAGGATTTAACTAATTTACAAACTTTCTTTTCATTTTTAGGAAGTACAAACCCTTCATGTTACTTCATATACACTTCCTTATCTAGATCTCCATTTAAGAATGCTGTTTTAGCATCCATTTGATGAATGTATAAATCATATATGGATGCTAAAGCAAACAACACTCTTATAGAAGTAATTCTTGAAACAAGAGCATACGTGTCAAAATAATCAATTCCTTCCTTTTGTTTAAAATCTTTTGCTACAAGTCTTGCTTTGAAGGTTAGTAATGAACCATCAGTATTACGTTTTCTTTTAAATATCCACTTACATCCTATAGGTTTATAACCAGGAGATAATTCACATAACACCCATGTACCATTTGATATAAGAGAATCCATCTCGTCATTAATTGCTTCTTTCCAAAAAGTTGAGTCCCTTGAACCTGATGCTTCTTTATAAATTTTAGGATCCTCTTTTAAATGTAAAAGTATAGGTATTTTATTGAATACCTCATGCCTACTACCTTCAACTAAGAAGACTAAAGATTGATTAAATATAATTTGAATCCAAATTCTTCTCTTTTCATGCTCTCTTACTCCTCCTAGGTTCACTAGGAGTTTCAAGTATTTTCATTTTATTATCATTTGTAGAAGAATTAGGATCCATAGTCGTGTTTTGTGGTAATATAGAATCTGGTTTAGAAGTTGACCACTTAGAAAGCTTGTTTCTAAAACTCAACATCTCTAGGCTCTACTATTGTATTTGAGTCTAAATCTAATAGTCTATATGTTTTAGAATTTTCAACATATCCCACAAAAACACTCTTTAAGGCTCTTGGTTCTAATTTTGTTCTCTTAGAATCAAGAACCTTATAATAGGCTATACAACCCCATACTCTCAAATAATTTAAGTTAGGTTTTCTTCATTTCCATATTCATATGGTGAAACCTTTGTCTTCTTTGAAAGTATTCAATTATGTACATGACAAGCAGTTAATAAAGCCTCTCCCCAAAGGTTAAATAATAATCTAACATGCATAAGTATAGCATTTACCATATCAACCAATGTTCTATTTTTCTTTCAGCTAAACCGTCTTGTTGAGGAGTGTATGGTGCACTTGTTTGATGGATCAAATCATCTTCTTCACAAAAACTAGAAACTTCATTTTTCGCCTCCTTGATCACTTTATAGGATTTTAATTTCTTTTCCAATTGATTTTCAACTAAGGCCTTAAACAATTTAAACATATCAAATGCTTGATCTTTTGTTCTCATCAAATAAACATGTGTAAATCTAGAATGATCATCTATAAAAGTTATGAAATATCTAGTTCCATCCCTTGTTAAATGACCATTCAATTTACATATATCAGAATGTATAATTTCAAGCAATTTAGAAGTTCTTTCATTCGTTGGAAAAGGTTTCTTTATCATCTTTGCTTGTAGATATGTTTCGCATTTTTCAAAGTTGTCATTTGTACAAGATATTAATCCATGTTTTGACATGAACTTGATTGATCTAAAATTGACATGTGACAAACGAAAATGCCATAAATTAATGGAAGACTCAATCAAATAAACATAAATAATAACTTTATTGATATGAACATGCCATTACATGAATATTCTTGGCTAACAAATAAATTATTTTTGGATAAAATTACTTTTTCTGCCTCTATGACAGCCTTCAATCCCTTGTTGCATAGCACACTTATTGAAACCAGATTCTTCCTTATGTTAGGAACATGATAAACATTGGTTAGAACTAGGGCTGCAAACGAATCGAGCCGCTCGCGAGCCGCTCGCGAGCGGCTCGAGTCAAGCTCGAGTCGAGCTCGACATTAATCGAGCTCGAGTCGAGCTCGAGCCAGCTCGAGTCAAACTCGAGCTCGAACTCGAGCTCAGAATATTAAGCTCGTTAGGCTCGCGAGCTTCAATATATATATATATATTTTTATTTTTATTTTTATTTAATAATAAAATTACGTATATTATATATATATATTTTTTTATTTTTTATTTTCATAGTGAAATTACGGATATATCCTTAATATTTTATTATTTATTCAGAAAAAAATATTATTTTATTTTTTTTTTAAAATAAAATAATTTTTTTTTATTTTTGTCGAGCTCGAGCTCGAGCTCGAGCTCGGCTCGACTTGATTCGAGTCGAGCTCGAGCTCGAAAATTGCCAGCTCGTCGAGCTCGAGCTCGAGCTCGAGCTTGATAAAATTTAGCTAAGGCTCGGCTCGATTAGCTCAAAGCTCGACTCGGCTCGGCTCGTTTGCAGCCCTAGTTAGAACCAACATTTTACCAGAAGTAAACTCCAATTCAACCATCCCCTTTCCAAGCACATCAGATGTGTTATGATTTCCAATTAAGACAATCTCATTTGGGGCAATAACATAATTTTTGAATAAATTCTTATCATTGCATACATAAACAGTAGCACACGAATCATACCACCAATCATTAGATTGGCAATTTGTCAAGTTGCATTCAGTTACCACATTGATGAAAAGTCCACCAACCAAAGCAACAACTTCAGCATTGTTGGGAAGAGAATCTTCAATAACATTTACCTTCTTTTGTCCAGCATTTGCCTCTGTTTCCAATTTCTTGTAGAATCTATATTCTTTCTTAAAATGCCCTTTCTTTCCATAGAAAAATCATGACTTGTCTTTCTTATTGTTCTCAGAATTTCCGGAAAACATATCTCCATGTTTTCTCTTATTGTTGGACTTGTTTCCACCTTCCCGGATTTTTTATTAGTACTAGACTCAATATTAGTCACCTTAGTACCATATTCCAAAGCAAACTTACTCTCACATTCAATTCAGATATGTTTTATAAGTTGGTCTATGGTGAAATTTTCAGGAGTGTCAGCAGTTTCTTCCTATAGTCATTCCAAGAAAAATGGTAATTTTGCAATCACAGCACCCACTTGAAGTTGATCTGACACTTCAATACTTAAATCCTTTAGTCTAGACACTAACAGAAGTAATTCATCCACTTTATTCATCACAGACTTGTTGTCCAACATTTGAAACTCAAAGAACTTCATAATTAAAAATCTGTTAGTATCTTATTTTCCAGATATGTATTTGTTCTCCAAAAATTTCTTGCGGTGATTGAAGAGAACAAAACAGATCATATAGACAGTCAAACAAGCCGTTTAAGATGAAGCCACTACAGCGAATTTCATCTTCCTTATGTTTCTTGTGGCTTGCCTTGATCTCATCGAACTCGCCATCAGATGGTTCAGGAATCTTTGGCAGATTATCAACCAACAGGTATGCAACATCCAATTCCATGAGAAGAAACAACAACTTGCCTTTCCAGCTGGTGAAATTGGTGCCATCAAAACGATCCAACTTGATCATATTAGATTTGAAAATTTTGTTTAGAACGTTACCAGAACTGGTGCCCTCCATGTTGGAAATTTCCTTAAGATTGTTGGAAAATAGTAATAACTATAACAACAGAAAATGGTTTTGACGTGAAGATTCACTTTCCTTAAGGAAATTTGCCCCCATTATTCTACTACCAGGTTTGCGGCAATTTCCTCTAGGAATAACAAAGTCAACCAGAATTTCCACACAATAGTATGAACAAATTCTCCTAAGAATAGTTCAGAGAAAATTGTTTTGAAAGAAGTAGAGAATAATAAAACTAGAAGTAAAAGTGAGTTTTCCTAATATCTGAACATCCTTATTTATAACGTTCAGACACCCCAAAAGAAATGTCATATCTTTTGGAAACATACTTCTTCCTGAATAGGCACCTTTTAAATGAATAGGCACAATTCAAATGACTAGACACTTCCTCAAAAGTTGTACTAGTTTACATTAGACACAACTCTTAGAACATCCCAAATATTATGACACTTGAATTGGCGTGCAGACCTTTCCATTCTCCTCTAACTTCTAATGAAGAGTCATCACTAACTATATCCAACATATTTATGTATTTAATTTATCAATTTTAGTTCCATGACTGCACATAGATTCAAAGAGTGTAACCCATTTTATTTGAACTAAATTGGAACTTATTAAGATTGAAATACTTATCATCTTTTTATTCTCCATATAATCCATGAATTATCTGTAGTTGATCAATATTAATTTTTTTTGCATAATTCAATTAATTTCATTTGAATTGGATTAGAAGTTATTGAGACTAAAATACTTGTCTTATTTCTGTTCTTCAAACTAGTGTATGAATTATTCATAGTTGACTAGTATTAATTTGTTTGTGTAATTCAATTGAAATGTGATTACAATATATTCAACAACTTGTGAATCTATACTGACTCCAATTTGTTGAATTACAAAACAATGCCTGTGTATATGATGTATAACATTTTGAGACCACTTAAACTTGTTGTTGAGATTAGAATCAAATAGACATAACTTACAATCAACTGAATACAATTCACGCACATATTGACCAACATCACAAAACTAACCAACAGTAATCAGAACATGTTCCAAATTCATTGCTTACTGTTTTAAACTTACTCCATGCCACTAGGACTTACAATATGTTTCAAATTGATTACATTTTGCATGATTTATATTACATATAGTTCAATCATTCTACAACACTCTTAGTTTGATGTTCTACGAAATGGTTATCAAACCATTGTGATAGGAATAATTTAGATAGAAAGTCATAAATAAATATGTCGTACAATGTGTAGTACTAGTGCGATAAGCTAACAAGAATATTATTATGAAATTTCAGACAAAAGATGGTTAATGGAACATATCCACTGAACAACAAGAAGTCCCTCATATTTTCAATTTTGCCACAGGTTGATTTTGCAACTTTGCCTGCTTCAATGTCTTCTCTTTGTTTACCACCTTTTGGATACACTTCCTTTCCTACATGCCATCCTGTATATGTTTTTACATAGAACCTTGCCCAATTAGTGAATACAAAATTATAGACACTAATAATTTGTAGAGTAGTCAATACAAAGTATTTTCCTAATAATAATAATGATACATAGAATATGTACATGTAAAATTTTCTTCCAATTAATCAGTTTTTTGTATAAGTTATTCCCCATTTCAACCTTTTTAACATATAAACCCATAAATCTTACATGTTAACGGTCTAAATACATACTATCTCATTATTTTCTACTCTACCGGTAATTGTGATGCCACCAAACTAGTTGTATATTTTATTACTAGACTAGCATGAATTCAAAAACTTACCTAGCACGTTTAAATATTTATCTTATGTTTAATTCCCTTTACATTAATGGTCAAAATTCCAAGTGCTAATGATACCACTCATTTGTGTCTTATGGTTTACCCTTAGTTATTTAGTTTTTACAAATTATTATTTTATTTGTACACCTTGTTATTTACTTTATACACATTGATGATTATGATCGACCCTTGGTTATTTAATTTTTATACATTGTCACTTTATTTGTACACATTATTATTTATTTTGTACACACTGTACAAGCTTTTTTTGCAAACTCACAAATGGTTATTCAATTTTTACACACTACATATTCTGTATTATGGCTTACCTTGGTTATTTAGTTTTTACACTTGTTATTTTGTATATACACATTATAACTACTTGCTGTTTTGAAACAACTCTAATTATCTGATAATCTTCTATTGTTCCCTCTTCTAAATTACTTCTTTCGCCCCTAATACACATAATTATTGTGCACACATGTGGTGTTTAGCCACCAATAATAGTCTATTGTTTGCCCTATGATGAAGTTATAATGGTTTGGGATAGTGAACAATTTCAAAACAAAGTAACACTTTCCACCCATTATTTTGGCACGTAAAAGGTCCAACAATTTTTTAAATTACATTTTTTTTTAAAAAACAACTACAGTCATGAGTCACATACACGAGTTTCTTACCTTTTCAATTGTTGCTCCCAGCAATGGAGGATGTCCTCCCTTCACTTGAATATTAACTGTTCAACGATTTGCACTCAATCACAATTTCTTTTCCCTGCAATTGCCTTTGATTCATGTCGTAGATAGATCGGATTATGTAGAATCTTCTATGGACTAACTGGTAAGGAGACTTTCCTGCTCTTGGTACTTTCTTATAAATTAAACCCTCGTTAGCATGAAAGGGTTGCTTGTCCTATATATTTCGACAGCAAAACTAGAGGTGGCAATATGGATAAATGGTTCATAATTGGTTTTGACTTAATGGATGGTGGATGAAATTTATCCAATCCATTTAAATCCATTTAATAAATGGATCTAAATGGATGGATCTAAATGGATTAAATAAAAACCAATTATCCATTTATAATCCATTTAAATATTTTGGTTACTTTTTTTTTTTGTATTACCATTTCTTGTAATATGAAGATACTTTTTTATGTACTCGTAAATTTTAGGTGTAGTTGGATGAGAAAGATGGCAAAATACTTAGATTTTTCATTTAAGAATTTAGGTAGTATTTTGGTCTAATTTGGTTAAAGTAATTTATAAATAAAATTTTCAAATGTTATTTAACCTATATCATAAATATAATTTTTAATTTTTTTTATCTCATACACGTCATGTCACAAAAAATTTATAATATTCTTTCAAATACAACTAGTCATTGGAAATTTTTCTGGGTTTAAATTAAAGAAACAGTGAGGGAACCAGCTAGGAATAGGAGGGAAGGTTATGGTGGGGGACCAAAACCGGGGGGAGGGGGGGCCCAAATTGAATTCGTTGATGCAGTCCACTGCATGATTGGGGAGCACGGAGGACTACACTGTCATGTATTTCTTGCTTGCAAGTTTTGATCATGATTGGCTACTTTTATTTGGTTTTTAAATAAATGGATATATGTGGTTTTTGTGGATAATCCATATAAATCCATTTAATTTAATGGTTTTACTTTGGTCAACCATTTAAAACCAATACCATAAATGGATAATCCAAATCCATTTAATTATGGATTATATGGATGGATAAATGGATTTCAATCCAAATTGCCACCTCTAAGCAAAACCTACGATTTCTCAAACTCTTACAATGGTATTGTTTTTATGATGATTTTAATATTTATTTCTATCTACTCCGACAAAATCGTTATCTCTACTATCTAAAGCTGCTGGTGTGTTTGGAATGGGATTCAATAAAGGGGAGTTGAAGGCAGAGGAAAAGTTTGATGAGAATTTTGGTTTGATTTGATTGGCGTATTTTAGAGTTTAGGCGGGATAAAATTCACGAGTTTGAGCGGGATAAAATTCACTTGCACATGCCGTTTGATAACACCGTTTAGCAGTTTTTTAAAATTCCTTTTTTAAATCGATAGGATTAATCCACTACTGGAAAAATATCCAGTACTGGCTTAAGGGCCCTATAAAATTTATACAGCTCTTAAGATGGCTATAGTTTCCTTCAGCCTTCTAGTAAATTTCGCCAATACATTTTAGATGAAACTAATGATGGCACGAGTTCTAATGGCTTTAATCGTCCTCAAATTTTTTTCTTCTCTTTGGTTCTTGTAGGGACTTGATGGAGAATCAGACCCCAATATTATAGTAGTAAGACGCCTGTTCTATCTTTAACTTGTTCGCGAGTTTATAGATACTATGATGATTCAATATAGGGATAATTTCAGAAGCCTTCCCTGAGGTGTCTAACAATTTCACTGAGCTTTCCTAAGATTTGAAAAATTACACTTACCTCTCTTGATTTAATAGTTTTAGTAACAAAACCTTAAAATAATATTGATTTGGACAATTTTTTTAATGAATACCCAAAAATGCCCTTGTGGAATGAGTTTTAATTTATTTCTCTATACAATTATAAGATTATTTAGTATAATTATAAGGAAAAGGTGCCAAATTTTTCATATTCATATTACTATTTGACAAATAACTATAATACTAATTTTATTACTATGATATGATTTTTGTGATGGTATTTTATTATGGATTTAGATTTATAAGATAGAAAATAAATGTTGAAATGATTCATTTAGAGTTTATAAATTTTTGGAATAGTGGGATTATCATAATTTAGTAGTGCTTTTGGGCCATTTCTTTTGATTTATTGTTAATTTTAATACAAAAAATACAAAACAAAGATCAGCAAAAACATTGGACTACATAAAAAATTAACTCGTCAAAAAAATTACAAGTTCGACATTTGGTTATAATAGAAATCTAGAGGCAATAGTGGCAGTTCTACAGTTTTATTGGTGAAAAATTTCAAAAAAAGGAATAAGAAGGAAAAAGAATGAAAAATTATTTTTAAAACTCATTCTAAGTGTAAGCATACCAAAGAAGAGAATTTTATTAAAATATTTAAGGGTAAAATTGTCATTTTAAATTATAAGGGAAATATGTGTAATTTTTCAAATCTTAGGGGAGCTCAGTGAAATTGCCAAAAACCTCAGGGGAGGTTTCTGAAATTATCCCTTCAATATATGATGACCATTCCACCAAATGGCAACTGATCTTACAGGAAAAACCTCACTATAAAGTTCTTGATTCAATGAATACAAGTATGATGATATCCAGTCATATTTCAATCAGATTTTAGTGGTACGGAATGCAAACCAAAGGTAATAATAATATCAATAGTAGTGCTAGCATCCCAGTTAGTTTTTCCCTTGTTGTATGCTTTTCATTTTTTGATATATTTTTTTTCCAATTATATCTATTGCCAAACAAGAGAGCTGAAAAGAGAAAAGCAGGCTACTGATCATCCAAAATCTCAAATCACCTAAACATAACTATCCAAACTTTAACTATTCTGCTTCTAGCACCAGATTCATGAAACATGAACTGTTTTACCATACACAACTCAATAATCACATAAACATATAATCATTCCAGTACCCGCCCTTTAATTTCTCTCTAAACATGATTACATCATTCAATGCCTTTGTGAATAGGCCATAAACGAAGCAATTGCAGGCCAAAAATAAAAGTAAAAAGAAAAAAAAGGGACCTTCACCAGCTTTTTTTTTTTTTTTTTTAACAAAAACGCAAATCCTCTTATCATCATTATTACACTCCTCCCTACAGTACATTCCTGGAACTCTACATGCTATATCAAAATTTTGGTAGAGATCCCCCACTCCATAATCCTCCAACTCTCCTTAGTTTTAGGAATTTTATCCCAAGAATCAGCTGCATAATGGAAAAGAAAATTTATGTGAGCAAACATGGAGATGACAACATTATTGTTTCACCAAATGAGCCCCCAATTGTTCACCTACAAAATAAGGCATATGAATTCCCTTTAATTTTAGTAATTTTTCATAAACGGTGTTTAGAAATTTGTAAAATATCAATGTTTTTTTTTTGGGTTAAAGTAAAATTTCAATGGTTATTTTCTAAACAAGTAGAATTAGCTTTAATAAAGAAGTTTGCTAGATTAAGAATCAAAATCACACGAGTCAATTATTGTTTCCAAGGTGACTGTTGTTTGGTAACCAGTCTTCAAACTGTCGCTTCCAAAACCTCAGCCATGCAACCATCATCTTTACTTCGTACCAAGAATTCCATGCCTTGGGTTTATTTTCTTGTAGCATCATTCATTAATTGCTCCAAGAAATTCATTGCCTTGGACCTCACCCTTCCTTTATCACATCTATTTTCTACCCCGCAAGGCAAAAAAATTCTATTCTTCATATGGTTGGTTTCTTCCTCTCATGCAACTCCTTCTAGATGCAGCTGCTTTTAAGACAATTCTGGCATGATGATATATAAACAAACATGACAGCCATTAATATCATGATACATAGCAAAAGGGGCCACCTAATAAGAGCAAAATTGTCAAGATAAACTCATAATATCTATTAGTATACTATTACCAAAAGGTTAGGTCATAGGTGGTCCTAGGTTTGGCTCCAATTTTCCTTTTAGTTTCTTCTGTTTCTTCCTTTTTAAGTATTTTTTTAAATGCAATTTTTTCACTAATATATTCTTATCACTTAATAGGAATTAACCTCGAGTACCAACAACATAAGCACATAAAGCAAACTCTCTATGTTATGCTGTCAACTAGTTCCTCTTTCTAAAAGGAACAGTTTATTGACTTAAACATCGGAGTGTCTCTAGGTTCAGCCCCAATATCTCCTTCCTTCTCTCTCTCGGTGCAAGATTTGTGCGCTAACAAAACCTTAAAGCATTGACCTTTATCATGGCACTTGAGGAATGGCTTCTTCTTCTTCTTCTTTTTTTTTTTTAAGAATATAGTTATATACTCCCTCCGTCCCACTTTGATAGTCTTGTATTCCTTTTTCATCTGTCCCAAATTGTAGTCCACTTTCCAATTGAAGAATGTAGTTGTATTTTAATTTTCCTAGAATACCCTTATTTAATGTAAGTAGTTGTTACTATAAATCTACCACATTTAATGAGAGTTGATTCTTTTTTTACCATCAATTCAAGTTTCCATAAAATTGTATCATATTTAATGTGAGGATATTTTAGGAAAATAGCAATCTAAATTTACTTTTCCAACAAAGTTAACTACTTTTTCTTAAACTGTGTGAAAAAAGAAACAAGACTATCCAAGTGGGACGGAGGGAGTATATTTTTATTATTGCATTCTTGTCAATTCAAAGGAATAGACAAACATGCTAGAAAAAATAGCGTGTATTTTTAAATTTAATATTACCAAGGAAGAAAAGATGATGAGATTATTCTGAATGGGGTGAGCTCAAAACATTTTCATACAACAAGCTTTTAAATTTATGCTGCTTAGAATTTATTGAGTTCCTCCTGCTAGAATTCAACTGAATACAACAGGATTTCAAGAGGGCTGGTGTTAGATGCCAGAGCTCAAAATTGCCCTTCTTGTGTTAAATCACACATTATGACAAATTAACTTGGAAGGGAAAATTACATCATTTTTGTTGTGGCATTAAAATTGTAACTGTGACAATATCATTTAATTTTAGGAGTGTATAAAATAAAACATTGGTGTGGGTTTTGCTAAGGGTGAATTTTCCAGTTTGATATCATATCTTTGTCAAATAAGTAAGTAGATTGTTAGATTCTGGAGCTCCTTTCTTTTCTTTCTTTATTTGTCCTTTTTTAATCTTAATCTCATAAGTTTGTCAAAATTTACATTACCGTGTGATGTGCTATATTGAATAAATGAATGGATTTTTTAGCGGGTACCCTATGGACATTCGTTAAGATAACTAACATTTACCTAATTAACTTACTATGTATATATATATATATACTAACAATTATTACTCTCTCCCTTATATCTATATATCTTTCTTTGTATTTATTTACTTTTTCTAATTAATTTTACATTTAAAAAAAATATGACATCTTAAATATATTTTAACGGGTGCATAGGAGACCCGTCAGATAGATCTAAATAAATTGGTCAGCCACCGGTTCCTGGTTCTTTGATATCAAATGAAGTGGTTTTTCTGTCATTAATTTCAAGGAATCTCGTGGTCAAGTCTCTTGGAAAATTTTTCAGTCGTTACATAATTGCCATCTACATCGTGGAAAATTAGGAATTGTTTCCATCCCTGATTAATGCTTCAAATGTTTGACCCTAACTCCGGTTCCTTAGAAATCGGTAGTCAATCCTATCTCAGATTTCCAACGACAAAGTTCTTCTGAATCTCAAATAGTGTATTTTTTTAAAGGAAATTTCAAGATCTTTTATTTCTTTATTATATAGTAAATCACTTAATGAAATTAGATTATCTTTCCATTCGGTAACTTTTGATGCTGGACATTCCAAAAACAGGTACTATCGACTTGGGCTGTAACTGAAAATTAACTAAGTCCGTGGCCAAAAAAAAAAAAAAGGAAAAAAAGGATACATGTAGTATCAAAATGTAGCTATACACTAAATATGATTTGTGATTGCACCCAAACTCCTAGAGTTCAGGGCCCTCTACAATTAACGCTTTCAATTGTATCATACTAGAATTCTGGCCCGTGCATAATTTCAAATCAAAATACTTGTCCGCGAGTTTATAGGTACTAAGATGATTCAATATAGGTATAATTTCAGAAATCTCCCCTGAGGTTTCTGACAATTTTATTGAGTTCTTCTAAGGTTTGGAAAATTACACTTATCTCCCTTGATTTGATAATTTTAGTGACAAAATCTTAAAATAATATTGATTTGGACAATTTTTTAAATGAATACCCAAAAATGCTCTTGTGGAATGAGTTTTAATTTATTTTTCTATATAATTATAAGATTATTTAGTATAATTACAAGGAAAAGGTGCCAAAATTTTCATATCCATATCTACTATTTGATAAACAACTATAACAATAATTTTATTACTATGATATGATATTTTTATGGTATTTTATTATGGATTTAGATTTGTAAGATAGAAAAGAAAATGTTGAAATAATTCATTTAGAGTTTATAAATTTTTGGAATAGTGAGATTATCATAATTTAGTAGTGCTTTTGGACCATTTCTTTTTGATTTATTGTTGATTTTAGTACCAAAAAATGCAAAACAAAAATCAGCAAAAACATTGGATTACATATAAAAGTAACTTGTCAAAAAAATCACTAGTTTGACATTTGGTTGTAATAGAAATCTAGAGGCAATAGTGGTAATTCTACAGTTTCATTGGCGAAAAATTTCAAAAAAGGAATAAGAAGGAAAAAGAATGAAAAATAAATTTTAAAACTCATTCTAAGTGTAAGCATACCAAAGAAGAGAATTTTATTAAAATATTTAAGGGTAAAATTGTCATTTTAAATTATAAGGGAAATATGTGTAATTTTTTAAATCTTAGGGGAGCTCAGTGAAATTGCCAAAAACCTCAGGGGGAGGTTTCTGAAATTATCCCTTCAATATATGATGACCATTCCACCAAATGGCAACTGATCTTACAGGAAAAACCTCACTATAAAGTTCTTGATTCAATGAATACAAGTATGATGATATCCAGTCATATTTCAATCAGATTTTAGTGGTACGGAATGCAAACCAAAGGTAATAATAATATCAATAGTAGTGCTAGCATCACAGAACTGTGCTTCCCAGTTAGTTTTTCCCTTGTTGTATGCTTTTCATTTTTTGATATATTTTTTTCCAATTATGTATATTGCCAAACAAGAGAGCTGAAAAGAGAAAAGCAGGCTACTGATCATCCAAAATCTCAAATCACCTAAACATAACTATCCAAACTTTAACTATTCTGCTTCTAGCACCAGATTCATGAAACTTGAACTGTTTTACCATACACAACTCAATAATCACATAAACATAATCATTCCAGTACCCGTCCTTTAATTTCTCTCTAAACATGATTACATCATTCAATGCCTTTGTGAATAGGCCATAAACGAAGCAATTGCAGGCCAAAAATAAAAAGAAAAAGAAAAAAAGGAACCTTCACCAGCTTTTTTTTTTTTTTTTTTAACAAAAATGGTAAATTTTATTAAGATCAGGAAATCAGGTTACACGCAAATCCTCTTATCATCATTATTACACTCCTCCCTACAGTACATTCCTGGAACTCTACATGCTATATCAAAATTTTGGTAGAGATCCCCCACTCCATCATCCTCCAACTCTCCTTAGTTTTAGGAATTTTATCCCAAGAATCAGCTGCATAATGGAAAAGAAAATTTATGTGAGCAAACATGGAGATGACAACATTATTGTTTCACCAAATGAGCCCCCAATTGTTCACCTACAACATAAGGCATATGAATTCCCTTTAATTTTAGTAATTTTTCATAAACGGTGTTTTAGAAATTTGTAAAATATCAATGTTTTTTTTGGGGTTAAAGCAAAATTTCAACGGTTATTTTCTAAACAAGTAGAATTAGCTTTAATAAAGAAGTTTGCTAGATTAAGAATCAAAATCACACGAGTCAATTATTGTTTCCAAGGTGACTGTTGTTTGGTAACTAGTCTTCAAACTGTCGCTTCCAAAACCTCAGCCATGCAACCATCATCTTTACTTCGTACCAAGAATTCCATGCCTTGGGTTTATTTTCTTGTAGCATCATTCATAAATTGCTCCAAGAAATTCATTGCCATGGACCTCACCCTTCCTTTATCACATCTATTTTCTACCCCGCAAGGCAAAAAAATTCTATTCTTCATATGGTTGGTTTCTTCCTCTCATGCAACTCCTTCTAGATGCAGCTGCTTTTAAGATAATTCTGGCATGATGATATATAAACAACATGGCAGCCATTAATATCATGATACATAGCAAAAGGGGCCACCTAATAAGAGCAAAATTGTCAAGATAAACTCATAATATCTATTAGTATACTATTACTAAAAGGTTAGGTCATAGGTGGTCCTAGGTTTGGCTCCAATTTTCCTTTTAGTTTCTTCTGTTTCTTCCTTTTTAAATATTTTTTTAAATGCAATTTTTTCACTAATATATTCTTATCACTTAATAGGAATTAACCTCGAGTACCAACAACATAAGCACATAAAGCAAACTCTCTATGTTATGCTGTCAACTGCTTCCTCTTTCTAAAAGGAACAGTTTATTGACTTGAGCATTCGAGTGTCACTAGCTTCAACCCCAATATCTCCTTCCTTCTCTCTCTCTCTCTCGGTGCAAGATAACCTTAAAGCATTAACCTTTATCATGGCACTTAAGGAATGGCTTCTTCTTCTTCTTTTTTTAAGAATATAGTTATATTTTTTTATTATTGCATTCTTGTCAATTCAAAGGAATAGACAAACATGCTAGAAAAAATAGCGTGTATTTTTAAATTTAATATTACCAAGGAAAAAAAGATGATGAGATTATTCTGAATGGGGTAAGGTCAAAACATTTTCATACAACAAGCTTTTAAATTTTTGCTACTTAGAATTTATTGAGTTCCTCCTGCAGAATTTAACTGAATACAAAAGGATTTCAAGAGGGCTGGTATTATATGCCAGAGCTCAAAATTGCCCTTCTTGAGTTAAATCGTACATTATGACAAATTAACTTGGAAGGGAAAATTACATCATTTTTGTTGTGGCGTTAAAATTGTAACTGTGACAATATCATTTAATTTTAGGAGAGTATAAAACATTGTTGGAGACTTGAGATTAGTTGATGTGGGCTTTGCTAAGGGTGAATTTTCCAGTTTGATATCATATCTTTGTCAAATAAGTAAGTAGATTGTTAGATTCTGGAGCTCCTTTCTTTTCTTTCTTTATTTGTCCTTTTTTAATCTTAATCTCATAAGTTTGTCAAAATTTACATTACCGAGTGATGCGCTATATTGAATAAATAAATGGATTTTCTAGCGGGTACCTATGGGCATTCATTGATGCGCCTAACATTTACCTAACTTACTATGTATATATATATATATATATATACTAACAATTATTACTCTCTCCCATATATCTATATATCTTTCTTTGTATTTATTTATTTATTCTAATTAATTTTACATTTCAAAAAACATGACACCTTAAATATATTTTGACGAGTGCACAGGCACCCGTCAGACAGATCTAATAAATTGGTCAGTCACTAGTTCCTGGTTCTTTGATATCAAATGAAGTGGTTTTTCTGTCATTAATTTCAAGGAATCTCGTGGTCAAGTCTCTTGGAAAAATTTTCGGTCGTTACATAATTGCCATCTATATCTTGGAAAATTAGGAATTGTTTCCATCCCTGATTAATGCTTCAAAAATCTTTTACCCTAACTCCGGTTCCTTAGAATTCGGTAGTCAATCCTATCTCAGATTTCCAATGTGGACAACTATTCAATCGCAACGGATCTTCTGTACCACATCCTGTCCCACTCCTTAAAATCTCGCCAAGTGTCCCTTAATAAACCAAACCCTCAAACAACTCAACTCAGACCATATTAAGTTAATTAATCGATTAACCGGACAAAGAAATTTAATCTCTTTAACCAATATAACCAAAACCAAGAAAAATAAAAACTCTTTAACCAAAATCACAATTTTTCAACGGAAAAAACCCTAAAATATTAAAAAACCTCTGTCCGAGTTCATCATCTTCACCATATCAAATGAAGTGGTTTTTCTGTCATTAATTTCAAGGAATCTCGTGGTCAAGTCTCTTGGAAAAATTTTCGGTCGTTACATAATTGCCATCTATATCTTGGAAAATTAGGAATTGTTTCCATCCCTGATTAATGCTTCAAAAATCTTTTACCCTAACTCCGGTTCCTTAGAATTCGGTAGTCAATCCTATCTCAGATTTCCAATGTGGACAACTATTCAATGACCCTGAACTATTTCAGATTTCCAATGGGGACAAGTATTCAATGACCCCCGGCCCCGGGCCGACGACAAAGTTCTTCTGAATCTCAATAGTATTTTTTTAAGGAAATTTCAAGATCTTTTATTTCTTTATTATATAATAAATCACTTAATGAAATTAGATTATCTTTCCATTCAGTAACTTTTGATGCTGGACGTCCCAAAAACAGGTACTATCGACTTGGGCTGTAACTGAAAATTAACTAAGTCCGTGGCCAAAAAAAAAGGAAAAAAAGGATATATGTAGTATTAAAAAGTAGCTATACACTAAATATGATTTGTGATTGCACCCAAACTCCTAGATTTTAGGGCCCTCTACAATTAACGCTTTCAATTGTCTCATACTAGAATTCTGGCCCGTGCATAATTTCAAATCAAAATAATAAAATTTTTGTCGTTAAAAAAGAGTTATTTCAAAAGAAAAGGATAAAAAGAAAAATAGTATCAATTTTAGTGTCAATCTCTATGAAAATGTGTTATTTTAAGGGTTTGTTTGTTAGGACTGAAAACATTTTCTGGAAAATGTTTTCCTAATTTTCAAGTGTTTGGTTTAATTATAACATAGGAAAATATTTTCTTTTAAAAAAGATTTTACGCTCGATGGCGTAAAATAACTTCCGCAAAAAAGAAACTGAAGTTATTTTCCCTATCTTAAAGAAATGGAAACATCGAAGTCAAACGATCACATCGCCATGCTTCCTCCTCCTCCTCCTACGCATGCACCCTCTTCGTTGTCCTCTATTTGTCTCTCTCACACACAGATATATGCTAAGGCAAAAAAATTTTGACAAACTCAAATCTCGGGAAATTAACTAATCTAGATCCAAAGGACTGTTCAAGTTGTCTATATTTGGGTGAAGGTTGGTGGTGATGATCAGTATGTCTATGCGTGGTTTTGGTTTCTTCAACAGATGTAAATGTGGGAAAATAGATGAAGATGATGATAGCAGAAGAGCCGACAAGGATGCTAAGAGGAATAAGTTACTCACAGTAACATGGGCTCAGTCATTACGACGAGCTTGGGTGTTTTTGTAAATAAGTATCCAAACACCAGAAAATAATAGAGAAAAGAAACTATTTTCCAGTCAACGATTTTCCATGGAAGACTTTTTCCGAAGAAAATATTTTACTTCGTACCAAACAGACCCTAAATGAAAGTAAAGGACAACAAATTTTCATTGATGAAAGGTATGCAATGACACACTCATCAACTTAGAAAAACTCTTAAATTTCCTAAAAATTATATTTAATTATCATATATTCTTGCACTTCCCTATGAAAATTTGTCCCATCTTAAACAAATTCCTTTCTTTCATCATGTTATACCCTAATAATTAAGTATATTCTTAAACTACTTATGATTCTATAAATATAAAAAATAAACAAATTGTACTTGTGGCATTAGTATTAGATAACATTTTGTTAAAATAATTACCTTGAAAAAAAAAAGAAAAGAAAACATCAAAAATAAATAGAAAAAATAAAATTCAAATTCAAATTAAAACTAAATAACATGCATCCAACTATGCTTTTTATTATTCGTTTTGGTCCTTGTAGGGGCTCAATGGATAATTTGACCCCAATAGCATATGTATAAGAAGAGAAATGGTCATTTTGATCCTTATTTTTGGAATTTTGGTCTATTTAGTTCCTTACCTATCAACGTAACCATTTAAGTCTCTTATCTTTACTATAAAAAGCCAATCTAGATCCTCTACTTTTTTTTTTTAAAACAAACGCGATCTAGATCCTCTACTAGAAAACTAAAAATTGCTAACTAAGTTAGCCCAGTGCACGCACTATTAAAAATAACCATTTTACTTCATTATTATTAGAGTCATGTTCAATTTTATTCCTTATATGTCACCGCATACCTATTGGTGCATGTGGGCTTTTTTTTTTTTTTAATTCTGCTCTTTTTTTATTTTAAAAGTAAATTTTTTTTTTTAAGTAAAAGGTCTTGAACTTAGGACCTCCTCTTACTTACAATTCCTTTATCACTATCACTCAACTCAACCCTTCCCATTTCCAAGGTAGACTTATAGTGCATGAAACCAGCTTCATTAGGATTTTCTAATTTTCTATAAAAAAAAGTTCTATGTTAAATTTATTTTGTGAAAATGAGGGTCTAAATTGTTGAAAGAATGATAGATCAAAATGGTCATTTTCAATCGTGTGAATGTATTGTACTCTGCTAGAAATTTTCAATTTTCTGTTGAAAATCTTACATTATTTTTTAATAAAAAATAAAAGACATTTTATATTAAAAGTTTTTTTAAATAAAAAAAAGATTAATATAATCACAGTAATAGATAAGGAACTGAATTTTCAAGACCCCAAATATGAGAGATCAAAATGGCATTTTCCCATTAGCTCAACCAGCAAACACGATTGCTTCCCAACGTGCACGGGAACGCACCCAGCTTGCTCAGCACTCGAGACGCAAACGTGAGTACTAAAGCTAGAGGTCAAGTCTCCGGTGTCAAATCAGCTTGTTGGAAGTCAGGATGTCCTTGCCGCTTACCTATCAACTGAACTTTCATTGATCTAACCACCGCCAAAGTTAAAGGCTTGGTGGTGGGTGAGAGATCAAGTTCAAATCTTATCTTCTATCATTTATTAATATATATGACTTGTCATTATATGTGATTTTTTAAAAATTTATATGGATGTGTTGTGCATTCTTTTGATCTGATAATGGTTCAGTCTCTGTCAGTTTCCCTGTAGGTTTAGTTGGACTCTTCCCTTAGAATAAGTCAGAGTAGAAGTAGATTACGCATCCGTTTGATCTGATAGTGATTCAATTCCGTTAATTATCCTATAGGTCCAATTGGGACCTCTCCTTAGAATAAGTTAGAGTAGGAATAAATGTAGAGTAGATATTTGATGATTGACCAAAAAAAAAAAAAAACTTTCATTAATCTGATCTGTGATATTAAAGAGGAATTATAAAATGTGTTTGGATAGTCATTATTTGATCAAAAATTATTTTGAATAATATTTCAAATAATCTCCCGTCCAAACACTCTAAATTAGAGTGTGGCGCACAAATATAAAAAAAGAGGAAAAATATCCCAGTCGTACAAGTCTGAAGATGGATGGACAGTGCCAATTAAACATGAAAGAGTATGCGAATATTGAGCATAAAACTTCCAATTGACATATGGTAATGGACATAAAAATTCCCCTTAATATCAGGAACCCCTATTAAGTCCTTGTATTTTTTTTCTAGTATTCAACATTTATTTTCATTAAACTTGAAGTTTTGGACTTCGACCATGTTATTGATTTTTACAAGTTTTGAAAATGTGAACAATTACTTTGATGAAAAATTCGTGTTCTAAACTAGTAGAGTTAGCTTTCATGAAGAAGTTTGGCAGATGAATTATGGAAGTTTAGCATATTCAATTTTTTTAAATAGATTTTTTCACAAAAGAAAATTTCATTTACGGATTGCTAGAAATTGTACAACACGATTTGATTTACATCATTGTCCTAATGATAGGTTAAACATGCACTATAAATTACATATTTGCAATTTAACAATATAATAGATCTAAAAATTTTTCAATAAATTTGAAAATTGCAAGAAATTTCTTAATTGTCTTTGAACAGATAAATCACTGCAACTTCCTTCTGCACATGTTGTAATTGGTAAATATGCTAATCAACAGTTTGAAACTCCAATAATGATTATGAGATCTGTCGAAATAAATTCAAAATCCAAAAAAAATTTCACATCTGACAACCAGATGTAAAATAAATTTAGATCTAACAACAAAATAAAAAAATAAATCAACTATTGTTTTGAAGGTGACTGTTGTTTGGTACATTTAGGTGGCATTTGGTACGCATGTTGGAATCGGATTCGGATTCGGAATCATTCAACCTGGATTTGGAATGGAATCAATCATTACAATACATTTGTTTGGTTCAATGCCAGGAATGTATATCATTACTATAGTTGATGCTTGGTTCATTGGCTCTTTGTAAATGGAATATAAGACATTTTCACTAATTAAATATATTAGTATAAATGTATTAGTAAATTTAGTATAACTAATTAATAATTTCTATTACTAAACATGTATAATTATTAGTATAATTAATAATATCAATTATATTACATAGATTAATATATATTATATAATACATATAACTAATAATATTATTATTACAAGTTTGTAACTAATTAAATTAAATATTATATATAATTAAATATAAATATACAATTATAATTATATAATATAAAGAAATATTATTATACTAATATTTTATATAAATATAATATATATTACATATTAAATATAGTTATTATTATATATTATTATATTTAAAATAATAAATATAAATATAATTATATAATTTATTAATATTATATACATGTATATATTATAATTATATGCACATATAATATACATTTATAAATATACATATATATTATAAATATATTATTATATAATATTAATAAATTTATAATATATATTATATAAATATAATTATATTTAACTAAATAATTATAATATATATTTATATAATATACTAATATTATAATAAAATATTAAAATTATAATATATTATATATATGTATATATTATAATATAAATATGAATATAAATATATAAATATATATAAATATTAATTATACTAAATATTATGTAATTATAAGATTTGGGAATCACACTTGGGTTTTGGACAAAACCCATCAACTTACTAAAGAATGGTGGAATGCTAAATTTTTAGACATCATTCCAAAATTTCAATTCCGATAATAGTGAACCAAACATGAATTACGAGGTTTATTCCAATTTTCTATTCCCAAACCCTTTTACCAAACGCCACCTTAACTACTCTTCAAACAGTCACTCTCAAAATCTCAGTCAACCACCAAGATCTTCATAGCAAATAAGGAATTCCATGACTTGGGCCATGGTGATAGAACGGTTATTTGGCGTATTTTGCACTGCTATTTTGTCCTAATTTTGGTTATTCACGGTGCTAAGAATTGGAATTTCACTCATATTCGATATTTGTGTGAATTGTAGGTGGTCGGCATGAAAAATGATCTCGCAGGGTGAACTTTCAGAAGACTTTTCATTTCAGAGCGTGACCACGCCTTGGAAGGTGGACGAAACCGAAAGACGGATCGTGGTCCACGTGAACCCGAAGCGTAGGATCAAAACTCCAAAAGAGATGGTTTCTTTTAGATGATTTGCTCCAGACGTCTCTGACTCTTCACTGCTGATGTGCGGCGGCTATATAAGGAAAAGGAAAGCAAGATTCAACGATCAACTGTTTAGCCTTAGCTTTAATTTCTCTTTTCCTACCTTTTGTCAGACGCTTTCCGTCGTTCCTTTTTGGCTTTTTCTTCGGTAGCAAATTAGATAGCTAGATTGACATCAAAAACAGTAGCTTTAGTTTTCTCTTTTCCCAGACGCTAGACGTCGCTTCCCTCTTCTGACTTTCAACTTTTCCGCTGGACAATTCATTCGCATCTTTGGCTTTGTAATTGGGACTCCGAAGCAGGGACGAAGGCAGGGCCTTTTCGATTGTTATTGCAGTTAATTTCCCTTTCCCAATTCCTTGATAAATAATTGAATGAATTCAATTAAATCACGCGGGATTGAAACGATGAGGAGCGGCTAATTTTCTCCTCTACCCAAAGGGTGACGCGAGGGCGCGGTCCATCACACCTATGAGATCTAATCAATCTTTCATTATTTCTTCCAATTCGTTATTATTCGTGTGTTTCCTGAATTAATTGTTCATGGGTATTCTATTAATTGAATATCAACGGCCGGGTATTTGATTTAATTTAATAGCCTACTGCCACGTTAATTAAATAGAATCCGTAATTGTTCATTTAATTGACACCCCGTGGCAACCACCATAATTGGCTTTATGATGGGGAAACGCATGATCTAATTTAAATAAACCCTCTTAGCGTGTTTATTGGTTAGGGTTGGGTTCTTCTAGTTTTAATGCAATTGGGTAATTAAATTCCTATGATCGTACCTAGGGTTGTTATCTGGTTAGGGAAGCAGTTAATGGTCGTACCTTGACTGTCGAAAAGGTAAGGAAGAACTGGTTGTCAGAGCTTATTGATAACTATAACCAACCTAGTGATGAATGGGTGAAATATCTTTGTATCGATGAACATTTACTTGGACCGTGCCTGAGCAGTTGATCCTTTGGGTAGAACTTTTGTTAATTGCTATTTTTAGTGAATTGTGCTTTGTGAGTTGGTTTTGAATTTAATTCGCTTTATTTTTATTTTACTTTTGTTTTATTTATTTCTCTCCCATTGAAAATCCCCCAATTTTGTTCTACTGATTTGGAAAGAAATAATTTCCTACCTGCTCCCTGTGGAATCGACCCTACTTGCCATTGTACGCAAAATTAGTATTTTTATAGACAAATCCGGTATATCGGATCAAGCAAACTCTTCGGGAATAGGGTGAATCAAGTAACCCATTGCACACCTAGGGTCCCTGCTCCAGTACTTGGATTTGTTCTATAATTATTTAATTGAGGTGGTAATTAGGACTTTTTAGTAATTATTATTGCACAGGTTCGGTACAGGTGGTAATTATTATTGCGAGGTTTATTCCAATTTTCTATTCCCAAACCCTTTTACCAAACGCCACCTTAACTACTCTTCAAACAGTCACTCTCAAAATCTCAGTCAACCACCAAGATCTTCATAGCAAATAAGGAATTCCATGACTTGGGCCATGGAACACCGTTTTCAAGGGAGAAAAAAAACTCAAAAGTAGGAAATTTTGAGCATATATCTTGACTAGGCCTGAATACACATTGTTGCATTATTTTCATGAAAATTCCCTATGAATATAGTAATACACTTGTGCTTTAAAACGAGTAAGAATAAATCTCTTGTACACTTGCAGTATATACATTATTGTTGCTGAATGCATGATAATTAATCTAAATTTAAATTTGAAATCTAAATTTTCTATGTTGTCATGTATTCAGTCGTGATATTATATACAATATCAGTGTATGTAAGATTAGCTCAATGGATAATGTAATATATACCATGTGGTCATAATGGTTTAAAAGATACATTTACACTTAAGCAACTTAATTTCGAATGCTTTCGATGGCAGTACGTTAATTACCAGGCTACTTCATGCACCAAAGCAAGTCCAGGGATCTATAAATACTCCCATGTCTAAGAAAAACCCTCCAAGGCCTTAACAACACTTGTACATCTTTCCTAAATCTATTCACGAGTGACAATGAGATCCCAAATGTATGAGCTACTTAGTTCCTGCAATATTTTCTCTCTGCATGTTATGTTCTTATGCTTCACCATTCTTCAACTAGCAGCACTGTCCAGTTCCCAAATGAATGCTTCTAAAAGAGAGCTCAGCGCCCTTTTAACATGGAAAACCAGTCTTGATAACAAAAGCCAAGCAATCTTGTCATCCTGGAATTCAGACACTCCATGCAAGTGGGATGGAATTGGATGCAACAAGGCCGGAAAAATCGTGCAAATTAACCTCACACATTTTGGTTTAAAAGGTACACTTCATGATCTAAATTTCTCAGCCATGCCTCATCTCATTGGCATCTACCTTTCTAACAATTCACTTTATGGTACCATTCCATCAAACATGTGTTACCTTTCTCGACTCGAATCTCTTCATCTTTCCAGCAATGCTTTCTATGGAACACTTCCACTTGAAATAGGTCAGCTGACAAATCTTCAATACCTTGATATGCATAGCAACCATATCAATGGATCCATCCCTCGAGAGATTGGGAAATTAAGATCCCTTGTTCAAATCTCATTGCGGGGTAATGATCTTAGTGGTTCCATCCCTGTTTCTGTCAAGAATTTGGTTAACTTGGAACGCTTGTATCTTTACGAGAACAGGCTTTCGGGTTCCATCCCAAAAGAGATCGGCATGTTAACCTCTCTCCGAGAGATTGACTTGTCTCAAAACAATCTCACCAACGTAATTCCAGAATCCCTTGGGAATTTGAGAAATTTAGCCCTTCTGCATCTTTCGGAAAACAATCTCTCAGGCCACATTCCTTCTTCACTGGGAAACTTGACTAAACTAAATATTTTGTGGCTGAGTAGAAATCAACTCTCTGGTTCCATCCCATCTGAATTAGGAGAACTCAAGTCCTTAGTTGAGTTGACATTGTATGCAAATGAGCTCACTGGCACCATTCCATCAGCAATTAGTAACATTACATACTTGAAAAGGCTGTACCTGAGCGGAAACCATCTCACTGGCCAGTTGCCGGAAAACATTTGCGCCAGTCAATCACTCACAGACTTAGTAATGTTTGAAAATAATTTTTTTGGTGACATCCCAAGAAGCTTGAAAAATTGCTCAAGCCTACAAGTTCTTTTCCTTGCATTGAACCAAATATCAGGAAACTTATCTGAAGGTTTCGGTGTGTATCCAAACTTGTCGTATATTGATTTAAGTTACAATAAGTTCTATGGTGAGTTGTCCACAAAATGGGGAGAATGCTATAAATTGAAAAATTTCGTGATCAACAACAACAACGTTTCTGGTTCACTACCGCCTGAGCTTGGAAAGGCAATCCAACTGGGTCGAATTCAACTCTCTTCCAATCAATTATCTGGGAGGATTCCAACAAGTTTTGGTAGTTTGACTTCGTTACTCTACCTTGATTTGCACAACAACAAATTTTCAGGTAATGTACCACCAGAAATAGGCAAGTTGTCCCAACTCCAAATTCTGAGTTTGTCTGGAAATGATCTTAGCGGTCCGATTCCAGAACAAATAGGAGAGTGTGCACAATTACGGAAGTTGGACTTGAGCCAAAATGTACTCACTGGAAGTATTCCTTCTGAAATAGGAAACTTGAATGTATTGGAGACTCTTGATCTGAGCCAAAATATGTTGGTTGGTGATATACCACAGAACCTTGGAAGCCTGAAAAGCTTTGAGAACATGAATCTATCACATAATAACATATCAGGGTCCATTCCTAAGAGCTTTAGTACATGCTTCAGTTTGCTTTCTGTGGATATATCATACAACCAATTGGAGGGCCCTCTCCCCAACATAAGTGCATTTCAAAAGGCTCCATTTGATGCTTTGAGAAATAATAAAGCTCTGTGTGGCAATGTTGTTGGCTTGAATTCCTGCAACTCATCTTTGAGAAATAAGGCTAACAAAAGCAAAACAGAAAGAATCATTGTTCTAATTGTTCTTCCTGTTTTAGCAACCATATTTCTTCTAACGATCAGTATTGGGATTTTCTTGATTATACGACCACGTACAAGAAGGACTGATCAGCCTGGAAGTTCTACATTACCTGAAAACTTGTTTGCCATTTGGAGCTTTGATGGGAAGTTCGCCTATGAAAACATCATCGAAGCAACGGAGAATTTTCACCCAAACCATTGCATTGGAGAGGGAGGATGTGGAAGTGTTTTTCGAGCTCAATTGCCTAATGGTCAAGTCTTTGCTGTGAAGAAACTCCATGCAACAGAAAGTGGAGTACCAGGCACCGCAAAAGGATTTGAAAACGAAGTTCGAGCACTGACAGAAATACGACATCGCAGTATTGTGAAACTTCATGGATATTGTTCACATCCACGCCACTCTTTCTTGGTTTATGAATTCTTCGAGGGGGGAAGCTTGCTGCACACACTAAGTGAAGATGAAAAAGCAATGGAGTTTGAGTGGATCAAGAGGATAAATGCTGTGAAAGATGTTGCAAATGCATTGTCTTATATGCATCATAATTGTTCACCTCCCATAGTTCATAGAGATATATCAAGCAAGAATATCTTGTTGAACTCTGATTATGAGGCTCATATATCTGATTTTGGGACTGCAAAGCTTTTAAGGCCA
This sequence comes from Coffea canephora, assembly GCA_036785865.1. Lineage (NCBI taxonomy): Eukaryota > Viridiplantae > Streptophyta > Magnoliopsida > Gentianales > Rubiaceae > Coffea > Coffea canephora. The sequence continues at coordinate 14,320,114 of CM071915.1, forward strand.
AACTCATCTAATTGGTCTTCATTTGCTGGAACTTATGGATATGCTCCTCCAGGTATGTCCACTGATGCCATTTCACTAGTACTAACATCATAACATCCAAATTCATGTTTTTTTATTATTGCAATCTGTGGTTTAGAAGATATTGGTGACCTACTTACCTTTCGGTCAATTCAGAATTTAGCTCAATAACCATAACCAATTTTCTTCATGTTTTCACAGTTGATGCGAAATGTTTGGTTTTCTCATTTTCCTCTTTTCTTCTTCTTCTTATTCTTCATTTTCATGTTTCTTTTTCTCATAACTGATTGCAGAACTTGCTTACACTGTGGAAGTAACTGAAAAATGTGATGTTTATAGCTTTGGAGTGGTAGCTCTAGAAGTGATGATGGGGAAGCATCCTGGTGACCTCATTTCCTCATTAGAAATCTCATCATCATCATCAGCTTCCAACAACATGATGTTGCAAGATGTTTTGGACCCAAGATTACCACTTCCTGTTCAGCAAGAACTAGGCCAAGTGGTCTTGGTTGCTAAACTAGCACTATCATGCATAAACTCCAATCCTAAATTAAGGTTGTCCATGCAGGAAGTCATCACCCAGCTATCAGCTAAGGGACTTCCATTGAAGAGCATACCACCTTCCATTACACTTGGACAGCTAAATGGATCTTAAGTTACAAGTATTTTATTTCAATTCCTGAAGTTTTATATGGCTCTTCAACCTCAATGTATTCTAGTATTTGCTTTTTTGGTTTTTTCCAATTTCATCTTATCATATTTGTAACATCTTTTGCTTCACAGTTTTGATGTGCATCTATTCTGTTCAATTTTGTTTTAGTATCAATGCAACATATTACTGGAACGTCTTATCTTCATAAAGATTTGCTGATGTTTCTAGTGTGTATATTGAGGGAACTGCAGAAAATTTGTAGTACAAGATACGTTTTCGATTGTTTAAGTTAACTGAAAAACCTTAATTCCATATTAACTTGAATATTACATTTCTTTGTAGTTGCAGCCCTTCGGACTCCTTTATTAAGTATTGACTTTGAGTAATCTAAAGCTCCAAAAAAAAAATTTAATGCCATAGCAAGTTATGTATCTACTCTGCACCTGTGCTACAAACATGTCGGTACCACCTACTAGATACATTAAATCAGGAATGGAGATAGCATGGAGACAATGGGGGTTGATGATACATAGATATAACATCTAATAATATCTTCTTACCATATGTTAAGGGGATTAGAGTCTCACAAGTTGAGTTTTGTCTTGTTTAAATTGGTTTGTGTAATTCTTTCAACTTTTCGGTATTAACTCCTACAATTTAAATGTGAACTTGAATTTGTCAATTCATGCAACTAGTTTGAATTTATATTTAACCTGAAAAGTCAAATGAATCGATCAAATTCGATCAAGAATCAATCGAACTAAAAAATTAGTCAACTAAACAATTTTTTGCCTTAAAAACTTTTAAAATCACCGAATCATGGTTGAACGGTCAAACCAGTTGAATTGTAGATTCACTTATCAATTCGAGTTTCAAAATATTGATCAAAACTGTACAAATTACACTAATTATACTGCAGATTACATGAATCGGTTTGAAGTGGACATATTTCAACTTACGAGGCCCTAATCTAGTAAAAGGGAGCTATTGATTGAATCCAAATGAAATAGGCATCTTCTGCCTTCTTGCCGTTATAATTGCCCTTTACTCCTAAACATCCTCACCTCATCTACTGCCTCTTCTCTACAATAATCGCCTTGGACTTAAAAGCATCGAAGTTGTCCCGGGGTCTTGATCCTGATCCTTCTGTCCTTAACATTTTTGTGCAAGACCTCAATATCGATCTCCATCAGAGGCAATTGCCTCTTTAATTTGTAATGTCCAACCAGAAAACCTGTTGAAAGCTGTCATTGCACGAAAATAAATCTAAGAATGCAGACCCGAATTTTGTCAATAACCATAAACAGAGGATGGTGTGGAAGTTGAATGTCTTAATTAAGAGGGACATAAAAATTAATATTCGCATGCATGAAATATGCAAAATGCATGATATAAAGAGCAACTCAAGTCATCAATCTGGATTAATTCTTTAATATTTTATATATGTCTAAACATGGTAGGATTATTCATGTTTATGTTTATATTATCTTTGAATGCCAAATAAATGTTAATTAGCTATTTACAAGAAGTTCCTAAATTTAGCAAACCATATAATTAACGGAAGGATCATTTTAAACAAAAAGCTTAACCAAATGTAAAGCCTGATTCTCATGTTACTAGTGCTTAAATAAACTTGTTTCCCAGCAATAGTTGCTTAATGATGACGTTTAAGCGTGGTTTAATTAACTTTTTATCGGTACCTGGTATTAATAGGACCATAGCTAGAAAAAATTCTTTATACCCATAATAATATAAATTCGGATGGTGTGAAAAAATTTAAATTTGGATGGCGTGCTTTTTAACACTTTTTTAAAAATATGTTACTCTACTATCAAATAAATATCATGTCAATACAAACTGATTCGACTGATAAGGTTGAACCACTTTCTCAACAACGGTCTTGTATTTCAGTTTTACTGACGACGTGAGAACTGTGTTGATAAGTGATTAGGATGAAACCGTTTAAGTGACTTATGATTAGAGGTGTCAAAATGGGTGACTTGGGTGGGTTTGGGTTGGGTAAAATGGGTAATGAGTATAAGTGAGTCAACTCATTTATACCCATTTAATTATATGGGTATAAATGGGTAAGTCAAAAAATGAATTGGGTAACCCAATTACCCATTTATAACTCATTTATTTTAACTTTTTGCAAACTAAGTTATCAATTTATACCACTCTTTGTACCCATCATTAGTTTTAAATATTTACTTTTAATGTTCAATAAACTTAATTACCAATTTTTTTCATTTATACTCTATGTCACAAAATTACCTATTATTTAATAATTGAATAATACGAATATAAAAATTTGAATTAAGTACTATAAAAATTAATATAAAAACTTAATTCAAAAATTTTGAACCCCTAACATTTTTTTCATATATAAATTTAAAATTTCATTTTATAAAGATAAGAAAATAGGCTAAAATTTATTATAAATTGGTAATGCAAAAAATGAGCAAGTTAACAAACTAAGAAAAAATAAAATAATAAGATAAAACCAACAAATAATAATAATAATAATAATAATAATAATGTTAACATCATGACAAAATGAAAAATTTGAAAAAAAAAAAAGGGTAGGGAAAAAGAAGAGACTTGGGGGGAAGAGAATTTTAAATGGGTTAATTGGGTTTGATGGGTTACCCAATAATACTCATTTATTAAATGGGTATTATTGGGTAACCCATTTATACCCATATGCAAAAATTTAAGATACCCATACCCATCTATTTATGGACGGGTATGAGTAAATCTAGTTAAGTGGGTTGATTTGCCACCTCTACTTATGATATTGAGGATATGCTTTGACTTGCATTGATGACATGAACTGAATCCTCCTAAATTTTTTTCCTATCAAAAAGAAAATCAAATGAATATCATAATTAAGACACAACTTTTGAATAAACCTTTCACTCTGGCAAATCTGAATATACCACCAAGAATCACCACAAAATCGTTCTATTGATCAACTTGGAGTTGAACTTTAGATAAATATGTTGGCACTTTTCTATAATTGATACTTTCCTTATACATGTGAAGCAAGTTACGTCGGGCAGTTTGATACTTCAAATTTTAATTTACCGTATAATTCATATGTTACTCTTGAATATACATCAATCCTTTGTCACGTAGGATAAACATGTGGGTAAATCTCAAAGCTCCTCGCCTCCTCCTAAGGTGTAGTCATATTTACTGTTTATCTCCTAAACTATATTTTTTTTCTCACTTAATCTCCTTAGACAAAACTACCCCTCTATTATGCTAAATTTTTTTTTATCTTTTTTCTTATTTCTTTTCTCAAGTAATCTTAAGTCGTGCCTAAATTTTGATCACTCTAATGTATGATGATAAAGTATCAAAGGAGCGAAGTTGATTTACTAGGATATATATTAATATTTATTTGCATATCAAAATAGTAAAAGATCTAAAAATTCTTCAAAGGAAAAAGAACGAAACAGTGTCCAAATAATCGGCATGTAAACGTGATTGTTAAAAAAGAGTCATTTATTTCAAATTGTCTAATTATAAGGATATAAAATAAAAAAAATTCCCTTTGATTTCTTAGACTGAAAAGAGAAGAACATTAATTAGAAAAAAGAAAAACATATGTTATTTCTTCGTGTAGTAAGAGAATGGAAATCCTAAAATTAATTAGGGTAGATTATGCCAAATAAAAGAGACACAAATTAATGTCGAAATTTCTATATGTAAAAAAATTAATAAGTAAATTAAAATTCAATTAAAATTTAATTCTTTGATGAATATAATAATGAACAAAGGAATATTTTGGTTGCTCAAGAATAAGGAATTGAAAAAAGAAAACTAGTTCGAAAAAATAAAGAAAAGAGAGAGGAAAATAATTTTGTCCTGTAGAGAATTAAATGATGATATGTACATATACATATGCACATATATATTTATACACACATATATGTTTATATAATATATACATATATATATTAGGAGATAAAACTGAGAATTAGGGTATACGTCAAGGAAATAAATTGTAATTAATCCTAAAATTATAGTTAGATAGCAATAGTAATTGTTTGCCATTTTCTCCCATTTTCCTTTTATTCACAAACGTATTTCCAATAAAAACATAATTAAACGTGTTAATGCAAACACGTTTAACATTAAAAAATTAAGAAACGTGTTAACCAGTGTTGGCTAGTAAAGGCGATTTTAATGCTCCAACTACCCTTTCAAGAGTTGTCTCTCTCCCTCTTCTCTTCTCTCTGTATCAAATGAGCCAACGCAAATTTGGGTGATTTTCTTTAGCAGTATTTTTCCCCACGTCTTTCTCTCTCTCTCTATATTCCTTTCTTTTCCTTTTACCTTTCTTCCCCATTTTTTCTCCCATCTTTCTCTCCAACCAGTCCCAATTTCCAAAAAAAAAAAAATCAAATCCAAAAAGAAAGAGGGAGGGAAAGAAAATTTTTTGGGGATTTAATCGATAGTTATTCATGTAAATACTATAGTAAAACCAAAATTTTGTGAATAATAACCAATTGGGTTTGTCATGGCTTCAGTTTTATCTTCCTCTTTCGGTTTAATTTTTCAATTAGGTTTTGTTGTTCTTCTTTTTTGCTCGTCAATTGCTGAAGCTGATGATATCTCACGCCCATCCCCCAACGCCTTGAATTCTAGCTCCTGCAACAACCCTTATCGGTTGGTAAGTTTTTCCTTTTCGTTCACCAATTCTTGTAAATTGTTGGTTATTTTAATTATTCTGTATTGTTATTCCGCTTCATTCAGCTAGTGGAATTTGTTGTTGTTTTACTTCTGTGGAGTTCCCAATATTGATGGTTTTTACTTCCTAGATTTTGGTTTTTTAGTTTCTGTTTAAATCAATAAATAAATTTGCTTAATTTAGCAATTGCTTTGCACTGACTGGAAATGTGTGGGCTTAATTAAGGCTAGACGATTTAAGTATGTATATTTGTTAATTTCGGCCTTGATGGTAGGAATTAGCAACATGGATGTGAAGTTTTCTACGAATATGTTAGGGCATAATGTTGGTTGTTATTGCCGGATTTTATTTTGACGGTAAAGAAATTTATATTTAGGGGATATAAGCTGTAAATAGTGTTTCGTGCTACCTTAAGTTTCAAAATGCTTTATTTCTGGGCTGCAATGTGAGTGGCTCGGTGTTGGATTTTGCTAGCAAAGAGATCTATCTGCACAGAATATCAAACTGCAAACAATCTTTTGTGCTAGGTTAATTTTTGAAATGCTTCATTTCTAGGAAACAGTTGCAATTTGATTGACCTGGAGTGTTTATAAGAACTGTTCGGAGTAATATGGAAAGAAAGCACATCAACTGTGAGATAAATCTACTGAGAATAGTAATGTGTTATATTGGATTAAGCTGGATTTGTTTGGGGATGATGAAGTTAGCAGAGGGAAAGTAGAAAATTGGGGCCTCTTGATCTTTTACAAAATTGCAGCTATTTTTTGTTAAGTTGTTTATTCTTTTTTTTTTTTTTTGGTTCTTTTGGGTTTTAAGATCTCTGGTGATATAGAAGTATATAATTTTGGTTTCAGAATGACTTCTTTTATTTGTGCCATCTGGTTGATTGTTATTGTTTGGTGTTATAATCTACAGATAATAGTGAAAAACTGTTTATTGATTCACAGAGGAGCATCCATATAATTTTTCTCTCATATAAGTAGATAAGCAGCCACGGAGAAGATGGAATTGCAATCATCATATAAGATTCATGTTATAAAATTTTACTATCAATGAGGTTATTGCTTCAGCAATACACTGAATCCCACATATTTTACAGGTTAAGGTCAAATCATGGGTCAATGGCGATGAAGACGAAACATTAAGTGGGATAAGTGCTTCATTTGGTTCTTTGTTGCCTACTGAAGCTGAAAAAGGCTCCAAATTGCCTGCTGTGGTTTCTAATCCATTGAGTGGCTGTACTAGTTCCACTTCCAAGGTATATTTGTTTTATACAAAATTCTCTTGCTTATTATTGCCCAAGAGAAATAGGGATTGTGAATTTTGAAATACATGCTTGTTCATGAGAAAACCTTGAATGAAACATGTGAGGTAATGCTGAAGTTTAGGATTTGTATCCTTTCGGTTTGCTAATATTCATCTTAAACATCTGATGACAAGCTATTGATACCTTGAGTACTCAACGTTTAGTTCGGTTAGTGATTGTATAAAATTCATAAATGTCTTGTCTTGTTTTAAGATACAGACTTAGGAAATCTATTTTTTTTTTTATAATATGAAGAAACTAATCTTGTTCCTTTTTTCATATTATAGATAATAGATTTGAGAAAGTAATTCGTGTATGAGAATCACTTAGCAAAGGACATGCATGAGGGACACCTACTGTACACTAGTGGAGTATTTTTTGCATATAAATTTAAGAAGTCACTGTCTCTTTCATGTGATTATGAGAAGCCATTGTTTTCTATATCATTATGAGTTTTAATTACATTGCAAATGGTTTGTGTTGTAATCTGTGTAGTTGTCAGGCTCCATTGTGCTCGCCTTTCGTGGTGATTGTGATTTTACAACCAAGGCTGAAGTTGCACAAGCACAAGGTGCTGCCGGACTTTTGATAATAAATGATGCAGAAGGTTATTACCTTGATTCTTTTCTAATATCAGATCATTGGACAATGATGAGTGAATTTTCTCTTCTTACACACACACAAGAGCATATTGTTCTCTCTTAGCATATGCATATTTTTTAAACTAATAGGTTATGCAGCACATGTTCTTTCCCAAGAATGACACTTTTTCTTCCTCTGATTTTATGCAGATCTCATAGAGATGGGATGTTCTGAAAAAGATACTAACTTAAACATTACAATCCCAGTTGTAATGATTTCAAAGTCAGGAGGAGAGGTTTTAAAACAATCTATGTCTGGTGGACATAGTGGTGAGCATTGACTTTATTTATTTTGTTCAAGATTTGGCATGTTTAACATACCTAATATCCTATTGACAAGATGGAAAACTTGTGGGTGGCATAGTTTAAAGGGGAATGGAAAAAGGAATAAAAAAGAATGGACATGGTGTAATAATTATGCAGGGTTTGGTAATGATTCTGTAATAATTCGCAGAACAGTTTCAAGAACTTGTGATTGAGTTGGTAATTATATTCAATTACCAATAGTTGTTCTGTGCTGCTTTCATGGTTTATTAATGTGATTATCACTCACTGCCATGTAAGTGTTGCCCTTTTTGTTGGCTTGGCAATTTATGTGTCATAATATTATCCTATCAATTATATTTGATATATGCCTTTTTTTTCTGAAATAGAAAACCTAATTTTCATCTTGAAATATATATGTTCGAAATAACAGTTATACACATACACACACATGCACAAACATATATGTAAATACTGTGTCTGTCTTTCTTTCTTTTTTTTTTCCCATTTTTATCTCACATCGATGCTTCTTTATTTGCTGCACATCTTCTTCTTCTTTCTGCAGATTTTTATTTGTTAAAATCTAATTTTTCATTTTGAAATATATAATTTCAAAATAACATGTATATGCACACATGTACACACTGCAAACATATACGCATATACATTGTGTCTCCTTTCTTTTAAAAAAAAAAAAAAATTGATGCGTCTTTATTTGCTACATGTGTTCATCTTCTTTTTGCAGATCTTTTATTCATTTTTCTGTGTGCTATGGATGTGCTTAATGTCTTCACATTGATGATTTCAGTTATAACGATTTTGCATTGTTCACTGTAGTGGAAATTTTGTTATATTCACCAAATCGCCCAATTGTCGACTTTTCTGTGGTATTCTTATGGTTGATGGCTGTTGGAACACTTGTTTGCGCATCACTTTGGTCAGAGTTTACAGCATCTGAGCAAACTGATGAACGCTATAATGAATTGTCACCTAAGGTACAAAAGCGATCTCCTCAACTAGCCCTGAATTTCCTAGTACTTAGATTTTGCTTTTGTTGGTCATGTACTTAAAATTTTTAAATTGTCTTGCTTAGCATTCATCAATTTTGATTTGGCTTTTCATGCTATGCAAATTGTTATGGGGCTTTGATAGCCTAATTATGATTACCTAGTTATTTGTAAATACTATTGGGATCTTATTTGTTTGTCCTTTTGTTATCATGATGCCTGGTGGAATCCTTTTGCAAAATAAGCTTAGTTAAAACTTTCCTGCTAATTCAGGCTGGTTTCTATAGGAAATTCTATCTTTCCCAAACTATTTTATACTTGGTATGGTTTAGATGCCCATTCATATGTCTTGTAACTTCTGGCTTCTGTAATCCAGGCATCTTAATCTTTTCTTTTTGGGATGCAGAAAGGGGCTAAATCCCTGGTGGTTTAGTGTGGACTTCTGTCAAAGTGATTATACCTACTTTTGCATTTTAGTCTATACAACTATGATTATGTATATTTTAGGTTCCTACTCCAAGAAGGATCATTTATTAAGAAGCCAAGCTTGCAAGTTTTTTTAAACTGTTTAATGTGAAGGGGAACTTTCAATAGCTGTTGTTAATAAGCAAAGGCGCAATCCAAAACAAGTTGACCCCTATATGTTACTCGCATGTGGATGCATTATTGGCATCAATAGAATGCAAGTTATGGAAGATAAGTTCAATCTTAACATAGTTAAGTCAACTTTGTGAAGATTGAATTATAAATGCTCTCATGTAGTCTTGATCACATGAAGAATCAAAACCAAAGTTTCTTCTTATCAGCAGTGTACTTGATGTTGAAATTAAGCAAAAACATGTGATATTTTGAGGAACATAGCCACTGCAAAGTTGCTTCTTTTTATAAGAGCCATTGTTCATGATATGCCTTGCATAGCATGCATTTTTTTTCTCCTTGTTCATTGGGTTTTGGCATTCTATGTAAATGGCAGTGCACAAAATGTCTGTGCTCAACCTCTTCCAATTTTGATTTAAAGATCCCTGGATTAAGTTTTCTTCTATGCTTGCTAGGAATCATCAAATGCTGCCAAGGAAGAAACAGAGAAGGAGATTATCAGCATTAATACTAAGAGTGCTATTATTTTTGTCATATCAGCGTCCACATTTCTGGTGCTGCTTTACTTATTTATGTCAACTTGGTTTGTCTGGGTGCTGATCGTACTTTTCTGTCTTGGTGCGGTTGAGGTATTTAATTTTATCTCTTTACTCAATATCATTGTGGATAAACATAGACATCCAACACCTGCCGGTTCTCCTTTTGATGGATTTTCAACCCGAGGTTTAGAGACCAAAGATGTTTGGGGTACCCAGGCTTTTTTTCCGTCCGCAGAAATAGTGTAAAATGGAAAATAATGAATATTGCACACTGAAATTTTGTAGAGTACAATGTAAGAACGAATAGATTATTGATCTGTTTGTCTCATAGTTGCTCTTATGTGTATTGAGTTTGGTATTTTGGTGTTCCTTGCCATTTAATTCTTTTATGAAATGCTGGTGAAAGATGTAAAAACATTGAACTGCTTCGTCTGATTTACAGACTTGGGAAAAAAACAAGGATTGAGCCTAAGCTAATGCAGAGGATGTCACAAATCAAATTCATTTCTTCATTTGATCAAATTCCCCATCTAAGAATGCTTATTTTCTTATTTCTGTTTCTTCATTTTTTGGTGTGTATTAATCCAATCAACCTGAACGGACAACTAAGAGAATAACACCAATCTGTAATATTAACGATAGCTCATTTTCTGGTAGACTGAGCAAAATGATTTGACAAATTAATAGGCTTTACATCATTACTCCTGCTGAAGAGGTTCCTGGATTGATCTGATCTTAATCTGATCACTTTTTTCTCCTACTTGTTTGGTGTGATGTAACTTATCCATTTATTATGGATCTTACCATTTCCTATGTCTACTTTTTCCTTTTCTTGGTCCTCTAGTAGCTTGAAGAAGTAGAAAGGTTGCTCATTATTGTGTATGAGTGCATTCAATTGTGTATCTAAAACTTTATTAAGGTGAAAAATACTGTGGGATGACAAATCTGTTTCTTGTGACAAATTTAAATATATTAGTATTTATAGAGTTCCCTTATTTGTATCTGCCAACAAGTTTATTTTTCTTTGTGAAGCTTGCCTTGCAATTTAAAGAATTATTCAACTCCTTTCAACTTGATTTATGATTTTGTGTGGCCATTCATTTGATTCTGCTATATTTCTCTTCATGCTAAAATGTGATAATACTCTAAACAACCTTTTTGCCTCTTCACTCCGTTAATATGTACTTTTCTGTGGGCAATACTTTTTGGCAGGGAATGCATTCTTGTATAGTATCTCTTGTTCTGAGGTACAGTTCACTTACTCTTTTCTTTTCCCCTCATCCTAACCTGTCAATTGTTTTTATGTGCTTAATAAATCCTCCTGCACTCTGAATATTTATATTTTCCTGTTAATTGAGCAGCAAATGCAAAAATTGTGGAAGGAAAACTGTCAATTTGCCACTTCTAGGAGAGGTCTCCATTCTCTCTCTGGTAGTGTTGCTATTTTGCTTGGCTTTTGCCATTTTCTGGGCTGCAAATCGTAAGGCATCATACTCCTGGATAGGCCAGGATATTCTTGTAAGTATGGCTTAAGTCTTCCTTGGTTTATTACATGCCCATTTTGCAATGTTTGCTTGCTGTTTTGATATGGTAATTGGCTGCACGGGAGTAGATATACTAGCATTTCTTGGAGTGTGTAAGAAACATGATACCAGCATGGTATTCTTGAGACTTCTCTTTTGTTCTGATGGTGAATGATATTGATTTCCTTTTTCATGTGAACTATGGTTTAGCTCTTTTTTTTTATTTGCCACGCATGCTGATGCAGTGGCAGGTGGGGATGATGCTCTTATGGTTATTTATTTTGGATTTACGTAAACATACGATATTTTTTTTTCCTTCTTGTTTTTGTCTGTAGCCTATAAGAATACCGAGCGTCTAGGAGTTTAATTGCTGAAAGATGAGGTACTACTAGAGCTTGTAGCATCGTCTAAACAATTTACTCTATTTAATCAGTACTCTTTGTCTATCCTTTCTTCTAACTTGTGGTTGGAGGCTAGTACGTGGTTGGGCTAAAACTACTACTTTGTTGAGCATGGTTTCCTCCAGCCACATTGAGTATGGCTTGATAAAGTCCTAGACGGAGCTGGGTGTTTTCTTCTCTTCTTCTGCAATTCGCTTTTTTTCCGTTGCGTACCTATGAGAAAATCTTTTATTGTGTTTTATGAGCTTAGAGTCTTTTTTGGAATTTTTTTCTTAATTAGCAGTTCTTCATATTTACAGTTTAAAGTAAGATTAAAGAAACTTAAACGTAAGGGGTGCTATCTTACCAATATAAAGCACTGCATGATTTTGCTGTCCTAATTCAGATATCATTGTTCTGGGGAAAGTTGGATGGCTAGGTGATCTTTGTTATTCTATTTGGACTCTAAATGTTGACAGGATATCTCTGCGAGCTCTAGCATTAACCTGAAGAACTGTGTTCTCTTCGTATTAGATTTAGCCATCTATATGTGGCCATCTTATTCTTGTTAAAGTTACTCTTATTAAAGTTAGTTATGTAGGTTAATTTGTTCCATTTTGCTTAAGAAAAAAGTTTAATTTTGCATTTTTGTATTGTTCTGAAAAGATCTAACATCTAAAACTGGCCGTTGCAAAGTTTTGTTTTTCATTCTCTTCCTTTTCTGCAATCATTCTAAATTTTGAGGATGACCGTCTGTAATTTTGTTGTCAGGGCATCTGTTTGATGATAACTGTCTTGCAGTTGGCACAATTACCTAATATAAAGGTTTGTGAGGCCAGAGGTGCAACCTCTCCATATCTTTCTACACTTGCTTGCTTATGCCGTGCTTTTTCCTTCCCAGCTTATGAGAATTTTGTTTTAATTTAGGTTGCTACTGTGCTTCTATGTTGCGCTTTTCTTTATGACATCTTCTGGGTGTTCCTGTCGCCTTACATTTTCCATGACAGCGTTATGATAGCGGTACGTTCTCTTTTCCTATAAAGATGTTTTTCTTTGTTGTCAAGGTGAACAGTAATTTTATTGCAGAGATCAGCTACATTCTTTTTGCATCTCACTAAATTCTTCTAGTTTACTTTTCTTAACCATTAAACTTATAAAGTCAGTGGAAAGTATTGCTAGTTAAATTTAGAGGCGATAAAATATTGGAAATGGTGTGTGGATTGACATTATTTACTTTTGGGTTACCTTCCTATGTTTTTATTGTACTTTAACCTCTAAACTCCATAAATGTCTATACTCAAAGCTTAGATCCCGCATTTGTATATTGATTTTGGTAGTCACCCACCCCAAATAGGAGCAAATATATGAAAGGAAGAGACAAACAGTTTATTTCTCGTTGAGGGTAATTTATGCAGTGTATGGCCTGACCATTTGGAATATGAGAGAATTGAAATCAGATTGTATTTCACAAAGCATCCTTTTTCTGTCATGTTCCTTCCCTCTTTTACCCTAAATGCTGGCCAATTTTTCCACATGGGCCAATTGATTCTTTTTAAAGCCTGCAAGCAATGGGCTGGAGAGATGGATGGTTAAGGTTTTTCAGCTTTGGTTGGAGCCTCTGTTTTTGCTTCCATCAAGTTAAATTCTGTTCTAGTCTTCTTCCCTAGTCCATTTTTTTCCTTCTATACTTTAGGATGAGTATTTGAATGACTTGCCACTGATCTCTTATGAAGTAGTGGATAGTGTGATTGAGAGGATGTGCTAACAAAATTTTGAAAAGTTCAGCATGGGTACAATATATGTAATAAGCATATTGCCTTCGATGATTTTATTAGCTTTTCAGATGTTAATGTTGACATTGAATCAATGCAGGTTATGTTCTTGCTAGTGTCCATATTAGTTTTCTAATATGTTTTACCTTACATCATTAACTTTTTTAAACTTGGCGTGGTTATAAAGTTGATTGCTACTCAATTCATATTTAACCCTTCTTCCGGAGAACTGCTCCAACTGATTTGTAACTTTGGGCATAGGGTCTTGGTTGACTTGTGATTTGTTGATTCCCTTCTGTTAGGAACTTTTATTGAATGATCAGTAAACATCTTTGGCAGTTGCATGAGAGGTGATTTTTCTGCAGGATTACTGGGAAGGTTTAGGCTATTAGTTATTTTAGTTCTATTAATTTTGAAAGGAGGTTTTTGGATTGTTGATGCTCTTTAATTCATATGCAATTCCGACAACGTTGCAATTTTCTAGAGCTACTTGGATTGTGTTCCACTTATTCTGCTTTCTTTTCCTCAATACATCTCATAGATGGTTGGTTTGATGGATTCATTTAGTTAATAGATCCTTGAACTCACTTTTAAGCTTGACATAAAACTCTTCTTTTCTTTTGTAAAACTTAATTGATGATTTCATCTTTTCCTTAGTTGATTTCACTTCACGATAATTTAGATGTTCGAATCATTCAAGAACTTGGTTATTTTGCTCAAGATAAACCGTCCATTATGTGAGGGGTTACTTTGTGTCTGTGACTATTGCATTAACAATTTCAGGTTTTGAAGTATTCTAGGTTTATTAGTCGCGAATACCAACCAAACTGTTGCTGTATTTTTGGCTGTTTTGTCATTTTTTATCTTAATAGTTTTGGTTTAGCAATCAATTTCTCGAGCTTTTTCAAATTTTAGATGTCATTTATTTGTTTGTTCTTTGTAGGTTGCTCAAGGTGACAAGGCTGGCGGAGAATCAATCCCGATGCTCTTGAGAATTCCTCGATTTTTTGATCCTTGGGGTGGTTATAACATGATTGGCTTTGGGGACATACTCTTCCCCGGTTTGCTTGTTTCCTTTGCACATAGGTAGCTTTTTGTTTTCATACAATCTTATGAATAGTAGTATGTTGTGATGCCTTTCCAGTATGCTGCATTGGTGTTTTCATTTGGCTAATATTTCTAGAAAATGTCAAATTTTATTTAACATTGCAATGTTTCTCAACCAGGACCTGTTCTCGAATCCTTACATAACTTGCTGTTTAAGTAGACATGTATAACCAAGTAGTATTGATTAGGCTTAGGCTTTGTATGCTTGTTAGATTTTTCTCATTGTAAAAAGTTTTTATTTCTTCTCATTCCTTTGTTGCAGCAACGTAGTTATTTTATAGAGTGGTTAGTTTTTTTGAGCTGTTCTCCTGTTTCTCTTGTATGTTCTTTTGTTTATTTGGTAAGTAGTGTGTGTGATTTTTTGCTGCAGATTTGATAAAGCCAAAAAGAAGACTGGTCGAAATGGATACTTCCTTTGGTTGGCCATTGGCTATGCATGTGGTTAGTAGCATTGACTTTTGTTTCCTTCACTATGATCTTTGTAAAACAACTACATTTAGGGTCTGTTTGGTTGGAAGTAAAATGTTTTCCTTGGGAAAATATTTTCCGTGGAAGTAATTTTCCATGAAAATCATTTCCCTTTCATCATTTTCAGGTGTTTGGTTAGTTTATTGAAAATATTTTCTTACTTCATTTTTCTGGTGTTTGTTTAACTTTTGAAATATTTTCACTTTTATCTCTATCTTTACTTTCTACACATTATAACTACATACTTCTTCCCATGTAAAATAAGAAAACTTATCTCATTGTTTAACTTTAAAAAATCTTGGAGAAATGTATATATGAATAAAAAATATCTCCTCAAGCAATAAACAAATTGCTGGCCATTTAGTGTCAAATATCAATCACATGCAATGCTTATTGTGACATATATCTTGCACTCTCACTGCTGAAAGTTTCTCTAGAAAAGAATGTCCTTATTATACATAATTAATTACTAGCATAGAATGAGCAGGATGAAGTTTTTTTTTTTAATTTTGAATATACTAGGGGGAGGGTTGGGTTGGGTTGGGTGGTACGGGGGAGAGAGTGTAAGGAAAAGGTCTTGGGTTCGAATCCTCCTGTTTACACTAAAAAAAAAAAAGAACATACTACAAGATGTTTTCAGCACAGAGAGAGAGAGAGAGAGAGCGGGAGAGAGATGGGAGCATAGGCTCTTAAGAAGACAGGGCTATCATGTTGCAAGATACAACATATTTTAGGTAAAGTTAAGATGTAGTCTTTCAAGTCCAAGGAGGAAACATCTTTATATGGATGTGTGCTATAAAGCTGAACTTCTAGTACGTGAATCAGCTGGAAGATCTTTAGACCAATTAGAGTACTAAAAATTAGTAAGTGGAGCGGAACTCCAAAAGAGAGTGGTCAAATCCCTCAAAATGAGCGTAGAGCTAATAAAGTTTTTTATGAACTTATGTGGTTCCTTCACTGAAGGAACGGATACTTTATAGTGATTTATTTCCCATAACTTGTGTTCTGCCCTTTTATCGGTTTTACAAATTCTGGTTATGTTTATTCTTGTCCAGTTAGACTTCTACTTGGATTTATAGGAAACTGTATCAGATACTGTTCTCAATTTCTTGTTTAACATGGTGATGTATTTTTGCAGGCTTGTTCTTTACTTACTTAGGCTTGTATCTAATGGATGGACATGGTCAACCTGCTCTCCTGTACCTTGTTCCTTGCACATTAGGTATGAATTTCTGCTATCCCCGTGCTATCTGTTTTTATTGTATTTGTGAACCTCATTTACCACTAATTCTTTGCCCCATCTTGTTGCCTTCACTGGATTTCTTATAACACAGGACTTTGTGTTATATTGGGTTTGGTGAGAGGTGAGTTGAGAGAACTTTGGAGCTATGATGGCGATTCAACGAGCACTGATTCAACTCAACCACCGTTACCTTCTGGAGAAGCTTGATCTTCAGTTAATATTGTTAAGACTTGTGATCTGCGCCATTTATCTAGAAGAATGTGTTCCTCCTCTAACTATTTTTGGAAGTGTTTGTAGATACGCATGCTGTTTGAGCTCTTCGAATGTTGCTCAGCAAAAGGTCACCTGCCATTTATCTAGAAGTATGTGTTGTACCTTGGTCTCTTGGTTCTCTGTCAAAAGCAAGCAACTAAAATTGTAATTGTCAAGATATACATAGGTTTCCACTTTCTTTCTTTCTTTAGAGACCATTGGAGATTTGTTTCAGCATGAGCAAGGATTCAGGACATGCACACCTATTCTTCAGCTAATTGCTAAAGAGAGAAACAATTGAACTTTGCTCTGCTCCCTCTTCTTGGACTAATAACTAATCTGTTAATCTATGACTGATTTGTTACATAATGACTACACTTTTATGTTGCTTTCTAACAAACCAGGCATTAATGGTAGTAATGGCTTCAGTGCCAGAAGGAATACCAGCTAGTTACTGTTATGTAAGAATGTCATGGTAGAATAATTTGGTTTCTTGCGTTCAGAGGAGGTCAACTTGTATGATTAAGCTTTCGCAACTTGCTTTCAGTAAAATGGGTTTTAATTTTTTTTATTTTCCAGCATTTGCATTAGCTGAATGAAACTGGAGAAATACTTTCGTGATCTTTAACTTGCCCATGAAGCTCATTTTCCAGCAAGGGAGAAAAGAAAACCCCCAAAAAAAAAATTTATGGACACAGGTGCTAGAATCAAGGAAAAATGTTGGGTGGGAAAGGAAGTGGATGGATGGAGGTATTAGTTCCATTTGGCCAATCAAAATGCAAAAATGCCAAGAGTAGAAATGTGAGTTGATTTCTGTCATTCCTATTGGGATTACAGCTCTAGAGGGAGCTTTGCAGATGCTAATATTTCAACTAAGAGATTTGGGCATTAGCAGGCTTTTTCATACTTAAGTGGAGCTGAGTTGAAGTGACCTGCAGGATCTGTCGTGCAGGAGCTGGGGAATGTATTGTTGGACTCAGAAGGCATTTAAGCTCTTCTGCCAACCAAGAGTACTAAATAAGTAAAGTAGATTTTAGTGATTGGGCATATAATTGGTTCCTGAAAATGAAAAAAGTGAGTTTAGTGCCAGTAATCTTTTGTGCCAGTTTGGATTAAAAAAAGCAAACAAGGAATCCTCGTATTACCATAGGTGTAAAATTCTCCTGGCCTGGAAAAAGAAGATTAGTTTTTTTGAAGTTGTTAATTACTGTTTTGGAATTTAATTATTCCAGTGAAGTCTTTCTAAACTGTTCTGAATCTTCAGTGCAAATTTATGTGACACAATCTTGAGAAATACAGCTAGTATAGATGAAGGGCGTGGGAGCAGTTTAAGCTTTTATTGAAAACACTCTTCTTTCATCAATACAGCAAAAATTTATTCACCGTTTTCCTATTTTTAAAAGGCATAAAAATTTGAGTAAATCTTATATACGCTGATAGTATATATATTATCACACCGTTTTTCTATTTTTAAAAGGTATAAAAATTTGAGTAAATCTTATGTACGCTGATAGTATATATATTATCACGGTTGAATACGTAACATATATGTAAATTTTGGATTGTATATTATGCATTAAATAGTAAAAGTATATACACTGTTAGCGTATAGAAGATTAATACTAAAAGTTGAGGACAGTCTTCATTTTCAGCAAATTTAACATTAGCCTTTACATGAATTGACAAGGAGGTAGTGCGAGCAGGATTTTCTAGTTTACTAGTGCTTAATTGGAAACTTCAATTATCAGGTACCATGTGATTGCGATATTTAAAAGTTAAACTTCGTTGTTAACGTTTCCTGTGTTGAGGAGTTGATGCTTGAAAGGTTGCATTGATTTTGATGTATACTATGCTGGTTGGTTGAGAGGCCAAAGGTTGATCAAATGAAAGGGTAATTCTAGCCCAAGAAAGAAGATAATCCTTCATAAGAAATTACTTCAAAGAATCAGATTGCTCCAATAAGCTTTATTTGAGATAAAAGTGGAGGAAGGATTAAATCATATCCAATTTCCTCAACAGCCAAAGGCGAACTTCATTGGCAGGGCAACTTAAAATTTATTAAGATGCTGTAAGAACTTTTCTCTTGGACAAAACTACAGAGATGAAATCATCTATGGCTTGCAAAGAAGACCCTTTGTGTCCTTCATCTTCCCTTACGGCAGCCCTTATCAACCCTCTTATCTCAACTGCCTTTCTTTTCATTTCCTCTCCTTTGCCTCCTTTCTCCATCACAGTATTTATTACCCTCTCCACATGCTCTTTCTCTACGGTACTCTGCAATCCCCTAGTTAACTCAACACCAACTCCCATGTCCTCCATTATCAACTTTGAGTTGTACCCTTGTTCAGCTGCAAGTGGCCAACCAATCATGGGAACACCTTGACTCAAACTCTCCATGATTGAATTCCATCCACAATGGCTCAAAAATGCTGCTGTTGATTTGTGACGAAGAATCTCCAATTGGGGTGCCCATTTATGCACTAACAATCCTTGATTTGTTTGTGCCATTCTTTCCTCAAAACTTTCTGGTAACCACTCAGCCCTGAATTCACCTTTAGGATCAAAGCCAAAAGGAGGCCTAATAGCCCAAATGAATGGTTTCCCAGAGTGCTCTAACCCCATAGCTAATGCCATCATCTGAGAAGGACTTATAGTGTTCTGGGAACCAAAAGAGATGTAAAGAACAGAACACTCGGGATGTGAGTCCAGCCATTCCAGGCATTGTTCAGTAGGCAAACCTGCTTCTCTCCCGCTGGGCTGACTGATGCTTTTGGATTCTGAAGAAGAATCTTGTTCAAGCATTTGTGGTGGAAGAAGGGGTCCAATGCACCAAACAGGGAGTTTTATGTATTTCCTAAGCACATCCAAGCCAAAAGGCTCAATTTCCTCCACTGTATTGCATAACCATCCAAGAGATCCCAAAGATTTTGATATCTGTGGCTGAAAAAACTTTGACCATTCATCGGTACCATCTGCTGCTTGCAGATACCTATGCAGATGGGTGATATGGAACCGGCATGAATCAGGAAAACCAGGAAGACTGAACTCATCTTTGCCGGAGGAACGATGAGGGAGGTTCTGCCATATTGAAACATAGGCAGCAGTGCCATAGGCACCACCTGTGGTGAAAGTTACATTTACAGTTTCAAAATCCTTTGCTACATCAGTAGCCCACCCGACAAAAATATCAGAAACTATGCACAACGGAGGATGTCCCTCCTTTTCAATGGTTTCTGCGATGAGACGGCGAAAGGGACCTTCAAGAGTAGCTGCAGCCTGAAAGAGTTTGATGATACGGTCCAAGGACAAGGCCCCAGTGTTCTCAGTATTTGGTGGCAAGCCATGTTCAACACTGTTGAAAGGAAGAGATTGTAAGTTGATTTGGGATTCTTGGGATGAATCCTTTGATATGGTATTCTCGAGGTACTTGACATTAAGAGGGGTGCTAACCAGGGTGATGGCGAAGCCAGTTCTTTGTCGAATTTTCTTGGCTAAATCTAAGAAAGGGATTAGATGGCCATGAGCCATGAATGGTATCATCACCATATACTCCTTCAAGCCAGTCATCTTCCCTGGATTTTCAGGACTGGAAAATTTGATGTGATTTAGATTTTAGGAGCTGGGAGTGCTGGGGTGCGAAAAGGCGAAAAGCAAGGAAGAATATTTGTAAAGCTGAAACAGCACAGTGAAGAATTGTGTAGGTTATCTACCAGAAAGATGGACCAGACATCCAGAAAGAAAGAAACAAGGCGAAGATATAAATGAACCAACCAATAAAGCGACAAACCATAAAGGCCAACCTTATGGTTGCAAGACTTTATTCTAAAATATTAGGATGGAAGAGGGTTTTGGTTTCACTCTTAAATTTCTTTATCCAAGAAATTCTTTATTGAGGGTTCATTTTCTTCTTGTTTCCAAAAGCTCTTTCAATTCAATGTGTTTTTTAACCATTTTTTCCCTGTAGTTGCTGCCAATGATTTTTTGCCCCTAGCTTGGAAATAAGAAAGATTTGACTAAGTTGGTAGAACCATGCTTCATGATTTTCACTTTTTTTTTTTTTTGGGCGGTAAAGAAGTGACATACATTAGATATCAATTTAGTACTAAAAAGTGCAAATTCCAGAGGCAAAAAAAAAAAAAAAAAAAAAAGTGGAAATTCCCGAGGCCAAAAAAGTGAAAATTCCGGCGGCAGAACCCGAAAAGTAAGAATGAAAGTCACTTTGATGCCCACCTAATCTGCTTGTCGATTCGCTTGACTGTAGTAGCCAAATTGATGTTTGCTTCAATTAATTTGCTTACAAAAAAAAAAAAAAAGAAGATATTTTTAACGATTTATTCTAAGAAGGAAATATCTATTACAGAACGTCATCTTACAGCAGCGTGGCTGGTTTGCTAGAATTTCTTTTCGGCAATTCGAAAGGCTCTTTTGTACGGGGGTTTGATAGTGATTATCAATTTCAAATGTTTTCTCACAAGGTACGTTTTTCCTATTGTTTTCAACAAAAAAAAAAAAAAACTAAAGATCAACAATTGAGAAAGTATTTATAGAATGTCACCAAGAAACCTTTTCTATATAGCCAAAAGCAATTAGCAGGGCACACACATAAAAGTGGTAAGAGATGGACATTTCTCATAAAAGGTCATATATTCAAATTCCGTTACTGATGCGAAAATTAAAAGCTGTATTAATGGAGGATATTTAAGAATCCTTATGTTATGGTTTGAAAAATTACACAAACCTCCCTTGGAAAAATAAGGGGCTCATTTACTGACATCCCCTAGTATGAAATTACTGGTTTATCCCAACACATTATCCAAGATTAGAAACGAAAATTTGAGAATTAAGTAATTATAGCACAAATCCACTAATTAATGGAATTATCTGTTAATAGCATGGACTGTAATGTGAAAAATACAAAATGGTGCCATTTTGCTACACCGATTAGCTTCATTTTGTGATTGATAGAACTTGACATGACCACATTTCAATCGTATATAGGAAAGGCTCGGGTAAAATAAAGGAAGTACAGAGGAAAGAAATAGAAAAACAAGTATTTTCTTGAGGGTTTTTCCTCTTGATTTAGAAACTAAAGAAATGGCTTTTGTATTAGAGTAATTTCGTGGTAGTGGCTAAGAAAGAAGGTAGAAAAAAAAATGCAAATTTGGGCGTTCTTTTCCATGCAAAATCACAAAAGTCATACCCTAAACCAGGTAAATAATGCCTGTTGTTCTCAGTTTAATGTTTAAAAGTTACAATTTTAGTTGAAAATTATGAAATTTTTCGAGACAATCACGATTGCAATACATCTTGATCGATAATTATTTGTAATTGATAATTATTTTTGCTAATACACCTCGACCGGAATGCATAAGGGGCATTTGAGGAACAAAATTTTTATCTCTCTTGGAAGTAATTTTTTAATCATATTTTTTTAGAAATGAACTGATTTTGTTGCCAAATCATAAATCTCAAGAGAGATTAGTATAATTTTTTAAATATTAAAGGAGGTCAGGAAAATTGTCAGAAACCTCACCTCAGAAAACCTCCCTGAGGTGAGGTTTCTGAAATTAACCAAAAAAAAAAAAGGTAGTACGACATCGAACCGGAGGCGTTTCACAATTCACACACTGTTCTCAAGCGCCAACTCGCCGCTGGTACCGGCGTCTATCATAGCTCGATTTCAGATAGTGAGAGATACCTAGCTGTCCAAGGGTCCTTTCCTTCGGGGATATCCGACAAAATTGGACCGATACAGATAAGACTTAAGAGTGCCATGGCTCCGGTAAGAAACGCGCACAAAACTGTCCAAGGCTCCAAGTACAGACTAGTCCATTCATAATCATTTTTTTTTTCATTTTTTGGATAACAAGATTTTCAAAAAAAAATTTCAAATTTTGTTTTACTTGCATTATACACATAATTATCAATCACCTTTTTATTTCACATATATTATATCACAAAAAGTGCTACAGTAATTATCTCAAATAAATATTTCAAATAACCTCTTATCCAAACACAAAATAAATGTTAGATAATTGTATACCACTAAAGCGAGCACTTTCACTTATGCAATTACGATCATATAATCTCACTTGAAACCTCATCAAAACCAGTGAAAAGTACCTCTAAAACTGTATATACTTTCTTGTATGCTCTTTTCTTAGTTCATCCTGCAAGAAACACATTATCAAAATGTTAAACTTATAATAATAAGCGAGGCTAAGAAGGTTTTTTTTTTTTTTTTTTTTGGCTTTTTCTCTAGGGTTAAATGCAAAATGCACCCTTGAACTGTGCTTAATTTGCGACTTGCCCCCTAAACTATCAATTGCATAGACTTGCACTTTATACTACTGATTTCGTTGTAGATCGCTTAAAATAAGGTGATGTGACAAATTTATCCTAATTAAATGACCAATTAACTAAATTGCCCCCATCTCTCCTCCTTCTTTCTTTTCTAAAATCATTGGCAACCCCCTCCCCCCCCTTCTTCTCCATCTCTAAACTATATTATCAAGTTATTATCCATTCCATCTCTCATATCAAACTCTCTAAGATGGACCGCTTTTCACGTTTTCCACTCAAATCTACCTCTTCAAGTCCTTAACTTCATAAACCTATCATCACCTCCCTCTCTTGAGTGCCTTCTCTTTGAATCTTCATCGTTTCTCAAGCTTCAAAATCACAACCCATTTCAAATTTACCAACCTAATTGGTACTAGCCAATTTCCCAGCACTTTCTAAATCAAGAGCTCAGATCCCATCGTTTCCTGTCCTTCTAATTTCTTATAATTGTTTATGCTATTGCGTGTTTTTATTTCTGCTTGCTACATATTGAAGTTTGATTAAATGTGTGATTGGTTCTACATCTGATAAGATTGTGATATGGGTTTTGCTATTTGAAGATTTGGTGTGGATTTATGAGGTGTATCTTCAATTTTTTTTGCATAGATTACTGATGGGTTTTTAGCCTTGATATAAAGCTGTGATTTTGATCTAGTTTTATATAGTCTAGTCTTAATTTATCTTCTTCTATTGTGGTGGTTCAATGGTAGGTATTTTAGTGTAGTGGTAATAGCAAGAGATGTAAGATTGTTTACGGTTGAAATAAAAAGAACAAAAAATTAAGATAAAATAAATTAAAGATATGGATATTCTAGGCAACACATTATTTATGGAGTTATTGTTGTCCTTTCAATAAATAATTACTTGTCACATTAATTTAATTGCAGCAAAGTGCTGAAATTCATAGTATAAGACAATAAATCGCTATAATTGATAGTATAGTGGGCAAATTGCAAACTGAGTATAGTTCGAGGGTGCATTTTGTATTGAACACTTTTCTATGTTTTATCTCATTATGACATGTGACTTTTCCTTTTTTGTTTCCTTTTGGCTCGGGGAGATGCGCAGCTAACGAGGTTTTTTTTTTTTTTTGGAATTTTATTCTTTATTAATAAAGGCTCGAGGCTTTCACCAGGCCCATCTTTGTTGCAAGTGTTAGGTTGCTATATTAACTTGGGCTGTCTTTTCATGACAAAACAGTTAGAGGTAGACAGGATGTATGAGAATATTCTAGAGTCATTTCTTTGATCTATGTATGAGAATATTCGTTTGGATTGTATTTTTTGGGGAGTTTTTTGGGAAAAAATGACTCTAGAATTTTTTGTAAAATATGATATATGTGAGGTAAAAAAGTGATTGAAAAATATGAAAATAAATATTCTCATACAAACCTAAAAAATTTTACCTAAAAAAATTTTCTGCGAAAAATATAATCCAAACAAGGAAGGATGTACATTGATTGATGCTAAAGAAAACAGTAGTTTTCCTTTTTTTTTGGGTAGAGTTTTTTTTTGGGTAGAACAAAAAAGTAGGTTAGACATAAACCTTTTCTTTTTAAATTTTTTTTCCTAGCATAAAAGATGTGGGATTTAAAAGATAGGAATGGGAAGGGAGGATTTAAATTCAGTTCTCTAAATCCTGAAATTTTAACTTTAATCATTAGACAAATGCTTGTCAACAATTTGATGCTTAGGTTTTATGTCATATAGTTTAGTAGACAATAGTCCATGACAAAAGCAAGAGACGCACATTTAGGTAATTGAATTTTTTAAGTTTGTATTACATTCAAACTTGAGAATATATTTATTTCGAAATGCAACCTGAATATCTTAAATATATAAAAGGGGAACCCCCATTTGCTACAGTACAACCATGGGCCGGTTTCGATGGTAATTCTGCTGACTTCGTGGGGTGTCTTGGTCTTTCCATCAACAAAATCCTCCCAATCATACAAACACCATGGGCCGGTTTGAATGGTAATTCTGTTGATTTCGAGGGGTGTCTTGGTCTTTCCATCAACAAAATCCACCCAATCACACAACAAAATCCATCACCCCCAACACAGGCGCAGGGCCCAAAAACTAGTTTTATTATAAGCAGTAATATTTTTCAGAGTCTAAACTATATTGGAAACTTTGATTTGAGCCCTTTTAGGCATCTTATCACATCATGCCATGTAATTTTTACTATTTTATATTAACAGTTATACACCTTAAACTATACAATTTAATTAAATGAGATAAAAAGATCGTATGGAAGAATATTCTGTCTAACTATTGAAGTCAATCACGTCAAAGCTCTTTTTGCTATATTACTTGTCTTTGTTTGTTTGTTTGTTTGCTGGAGAATCTGTGCGGTCGCGGCCATTATTGCGTACTGATCGGCCGACGCTCATTCGTCAATGCGATTTTGACCAATTTCTGCTTTATCTCAGCTTTTCAAATTATAAATAGGAGAGATATTAAGCATTTGGGATAATTTCACAAACCTCTCCTGAGGCTTTTGACAATTGCTGAAAACTCCTCTCAAGTTTTGAAAATTACACTCACCTCCCCTATTTTCATTGTTTAAGTAACATTCTAGACCCAAAAGGCTAGACTTTTCTCAAAAATCCTATAATGTCCTTGGGTTATGATTCACAATAAAATAAAAAAGGAAAGAAATGGTTCACTGTCTCTATTTCATTTATCCTTATTTGTTATCACCATTACCTATCCATCAACATCTAAAAATTTTCGATGCAAATCATTGTATCAACTACAAACATCATTTTGGATACCCAAAAGTTTACCTACAATCTCATATTAATCTCAAAGCTTGTTTAATAGTGTTGTCAAATAAATTTTAAGTGGAAGAGGTCAAGCAATAGTAGATTGAGATTGAGTTTGATTTGTTTTCATGCTCGAACTTTGCTTTCAGAAGTGTATTGACGGCTGCATTCTACATTTAAATTTTTTCTTTTAATCTTAGAACAAGCCAAAACGGAGTTGTAAAAACTTGCAAGGTCTCATCCCTTGATTTTGTATTAGTAAAAAAGAGTTGAAAAGAATTACTTATTCTTAATGCATTGCTTATAAACCTCGTAACATTAGGAATGTAACGAGGTCATGTGTTCTCATCAGCTGTATTTATTGAGAAATGAAAATTTTTTATTATATATGAGTTACGGAGAAGAGTATTTGCCATTATGCTAGTTGATTGTATACTTCGCCTTGTTTCTAATAATTTTTTTTTGTCTAGTAGGACAGGAGTAGGATTTAAAAAATAGAGAGGAAGAAGGGAGATTTAAATTCAAGACTTCTAGGTCTTAAAACCTCACCTTTGGCTACTAAATCAAAGCCTCTCGTCATGCATGTCATAGTTGTGTTGCTCTTGTTTTATCTTCACAATATTTTTCCAAAGGTTTTTACATAGTAAATTTTTTCCTCAAACAATAAATCAAAAATTTTATTAACTCATCTAATAATCTTTTATCATCTAAAGCATGCTTTTATTTGCGTTTCAATGACGAGTTTTAAAAAACTATTTGTTGTTTTGCCAAAAAAAAAGGAATAAAAACCTAAAAACAACCATAAAATTGGATTGAAATTCTTTTACAGTGGCATCATTTTTTTTAAAATTTATGCTAATTCTTAATGAATGTACTAAATTGCATCTGCTACACTCATTGAGCACAAAGCAAATGAAATAGTCAACAGAAGGGTCCAACGAATCGTTGAAAGATCCAATGAACTAAATGGACTTAAAATAAGACTCAAATTAAAGTACAAATAAAAAGAAACAAATTGGAAACTGCTATTGACTAAAAGAGAGAAAATAATATGAAGAATGAGTGGTTGTTGCTATTGACGAGTGTGTATTCTCTTTCTGATCACATTCTCAGTCTTTATACGAATAAATCAGTGAATTTGCCTCCAATTTTGAGATGAAAATTTTATCTCCTTATAAACTCCTTAACGATTCATCATTTTTTCCCTTATGACAATAATTATCTTTTGGGCCTTTTTGATTTAGGCCTAAAAGAATGTACACAATATTTTAAAGCTCAATTTGGACCATTTGGTTGAACCATCAACACTTTTATTTCAGAGTCGGGTTGAACTTCAAACATAGAGGAATCAAAAAGCCATTACAAATGAAAATGAATTGGTTTGTCTGGTTGAACCAGTGAATCATCGAATTGAAATGGTTCTTACTAAACTACCGCCAGCCTTGCTACTTTTAAAAAGTTGAAGAGAGAGAGAGAGAGAGAGAGAGAGAGAGAGACTAGAAATCTCTTGCAAAAGGAAGAAGCACGGCACCTAGGAATACAAGACAATCAGGACTTGAGGTAAATATTTTTCTATTAAATCATCATACTTATTTTAGGGTTTTAAAACTATCCCGCATTTGAGCTATTAATTTTGTTTCAAGAATCGTTTCAAGTATACATCTGTTGATCATTTCATATCCTATATTAACACAAATTATTGTGCTTCACAGAATTAGAAGAAACTTGAAAGCTTATCACGGCTGTTAACATAGCAGCATTCATAATCAATGAGCAATGTAAGTTCCTCCACACTAGCTAATTAAAATCAGTGCTAAAGAAAAAAGAAAAACACGAAGCTAAACCTAAGACTCTGTTTGGATGGAAGTGTTTTCCAAATACAATAAAAATTTTTAAAAAATACTCTAAAAGGTAATCTAAAAATTAGTTTAAATTTTTTAAAAATTTTAAAAAATATCTAAAAATATATTCTAGAAACTCTTCTACTCTTAAATATCCCAAAATATTTTCTGAAAATATCCTAAAATATAATTCAAAAACTCTGCTACAGCAAAATTTTTCAAAATATGATCTTTGTGACCGAGCAAGTCGGTTGTGTGTGTTAAATTTGTGCTCTTCTTCTTTTATCTTCACAATCTTTTTTCGAAGGTTTTTACACAGTAATTTTTTCCCTCGAACAATAAAATTGAAATATTTGTTAACTCATCTAATGATCTTTTCTCATCTTAAACAAATTTTCACTTGTGTTTCAATGATGAGTTTTAAAAGACAATTTTTGTTTACAATACATTAAATACAACCATAGAAAATGGATTAAAATTCTGTTACAGTGACATCATTTCGTGTCTTTTTTTAAAAAAAATTCTAATTCTTGTTGAATGTACTAGACTACATCTACTACACTCATTAAGCATGAAGCATATAATTGAC
This sequence comes from Coffea canephora, assembly GCA_036785865.1. Classification (NCBI taxonomy): domain Eukaryota; kingdom Viridiplantae; phylum Streptophyta; class Magnoliopsida; order Gentianales; family Rubiaceae; genus Coffea; species Coffea canephora. Next base: position 14,348,124 of record CM071915.1, read on the forward strand.
ATTAGGTCTAGTGTGTGCACCCCATTTCATTGCCTCAAGAGCATGCTCCATTTCTCTGTAACACCCCATGAGAACATTGTAGCACCCCATTTCTTTGTCAACTCATCCTAATTCAATTTGTTCCCCAAATTCAATAACACCCCATGACAACATTGTAACTGTGAATGCCATTGGTAATCCAAACTTGACATGGTCACCTGCATCATAGTAGCCTCCAACTAAGTCCACCTACAAACACACAAGTAAAAAGTACGTTACCAAACTGTAAAAACCAATTGACTAAAAATCCGTTTTCAACCAACATAAATGATGAACCAAAATTCAAATTCTTGAAGAAAAATACAACTGAAACTGAACATTCTGAGTAATACCCCTTGTTCTAATCCATCTGTTAGGCCCAGAATGATGACGCCAAGAGACTCTTTAGTGGTATGGTAAGTGACCGGACCTCTGTGCTTCAAAGTACAAAAGGGATTTTGAAAGTTCATCTGCATAATCAAATGCTTGAGATGGGGTACTAAAAATGGTAAAAAGCATGAGCAAAACGGAGCAATGCAGGGGAAATCTTAACCCCTATCATTAGTTTTTTTTTTTTTTGGGATGAAAACTTTAACTGCTTATACACTCCTTAACAGATTCATCACTCTCTCTCTCTTAATCTTTATCATTATGTTAGTTGACTAATGGGTTTTGTTATCTTTGGAATATTTTTATTTTAGGGTCAAACAGTATGTACATAGATAAGTTTTACATAATGTTTTAAAACCGAACTTGTACCTCACAGTTGTTTTTGAGTTGGGTAAAACTTCAAACCCAGAATAGTAAAAAAAAAGAACCACTCTAAATTATAAAAATCAATTGCTTCGCATGGTTAAACTTTTTCGAGACTTGTTGCTCTTAAAAAATTTCAAGAGGAATAAGGAGAGATTAGACCTCTCTCCCAAAAGAAGACAAACCGTGCAAGACAGTCAAGATTTGTGATAATCTTTTGATAGTAAATCCTCGTACTTTGTCTAAGGTTTCAAAACTATCCCACATTTCTGCAATATTAGTTTTGTGTCATTTTATCTTTTTAAAATTATAGTTTAGATCTAAATTATTTTAAAAATTCAAATTCTTTTTGCCGAGTTTCATGTTTCTTATCACTAAATCACTTTTAAATTAATTGTTGACATAGTAAGCTTAATTAGTATGACTTTCCAATAGTTACTCTATAAACTTACAAGTATTCCATGCGTACATTATTAAATATCGTGTTTTATTATAGTTAGTTCGTTTTCTGTTTTTTCTTTTCCATTTCGCCTCATGTGTGGTACAATTTAATTGTCGTCTTTGTTTTTGGATTAGTTGTGATTGTCAAAATTGATTTATTCAATCTAAATCACATTATGGCTCAAATTTTAAGTTATTTTCATTAAGGATGAACCAAAATATTCTGATTCTAACACACTAATGAACTTAAGTATTAATTCACAATCCGGCTACTCTAATCAAAGCAACTCTTCCAAAAGCGAGATGGAATTTGCTCACAGTGGATGATTCGTCTTGGAAAAGGGTCCTTCAAGCAATGTAGTTTCTCTTACGTGGTTGAAATTTGGCTTCTTCACGAGATATCTTGATTGGGAAATGACGTTCTGAGTAGCGGTGTTGCATTTGTGACATTGGCTCAAATGCTTAATAGCTGAGTCCTCTCAAGTAAGACCATATCCTTTGATAGACACATGAAATGTGTATACAATATAAGGAGGAGATCCATCATTCAAGATGCAATCAGAGAGGTGATGTTCATCTTCGACGGCCAATATTGCTTGGATGGGATTTTCCCAAATTGAAATGGTATAAACTTAATGCTGATAAGTCCACACTAGAAAACCCAGCGCTTTTGGGTTTTGGTTTTGTAGTTAATATTAGTCATGGTACAAGTTTAGTGGTGCAACTATGGACTCTTTGGAAGGAACTTCAATTAGCTTGCAATTTGGGGATTAAGCATTTGGAGGTTGAATCAGACTCTAAAGTGAGGGTGCATTTAGCCTATCATGCCATTCTAATCTCGCAAGGAAAGTTTGAGATAAGTCAAGCCGAAATTGAGAATGCAAAATCCAATTCTTGTACTGATATTTTGGTTAAGATTGGTCTTAATTTGCGGCGATTTAATTATTAGAAGATAATTTGAAAATTTCTTGTAATTTTCAGATCTGTTCAAAAATTTTTCAGATCTATTGCCCTGTTATATTGTAGATCTATTCTAGTACACGTTTAACTTGCCATTACTGCATCGACATAAATCAAATCGTACGAGATGATTTCTTGTAATTATCATCCGATGTGGCAGCTGCAACTCACAATTAACAATTAGCCTTCAGTTTCGACTGAAGCCTCCCACCAAAAAAAAAAAAAGAAGATTTGATCAATATTGCAAAGTGTATGATTAATTAAGCTTAAATCAAATGGAAAGTCAATGTTTTGTATGGAAGCAAGTTCATTGAATCGCTGGGGGAAGGGGGAGAAGAGGGATGGGTTAGGTTGGGTAATACGAACCAAAAAAATGTAAGTGAGAAAGATCAGGTTCAAAGCTTTCTACTTACACTAAAAGTAAATTTTAAAAAAAAAAAGAGGTACGTTTAGTCATTCACAAGATATTCAAAACTAGTTTCTCCTTAAGAAAAATGTAGATAACACTCTCTAATTAACAATAAAATAAAAGAATCACTGCATAGTGAAGTGTTAATTCTAGCAGTATTTAGTGTAAATTCCAGCAGTAATTAGTGTAAATTTTCAGAGTAAAAATTTAGGCATTCATCAAAATACAAGTAACTTTTCAAAGGAAAAAAATGGGGGAAAACTATGAGGAACCTGTGAAATCAAAGGCTTAGAGCCTTTAAAATTTCTTATCGTAATTAAACAATTTCAATTAAATGTAGAATATTAAAATGACATTAGCATTTGGGAGCTGTTGGGTGATATCAAATTACCAATGCATAAAGCCTTTTTTCAATTCCATGGTCCATCACCAGCATGGCTTCTTTGGCTCTAATTCCCAATCGTTGGAACTTAGCAGCTACTGGGTGATTAATTAATGCATAAAGCCTTTTTCAATAATATACATTTTGTTTCTTAAAAGTTCAGGGAGACTGTTGCATTATGAGTACAGTAATTAACTGTAAAAAATAAAAAATAAAAAAAAAGATGCCACATAACATACATCATATGGATTTTGGTAGACAGGCCTTTAACAGATCTAAGAGAAGGGGAACCTAACTTATCCATCCTGACTTCCCATGTAGCAAGCTGCAGAAGGGCGGATGACTGGTCATAGACTTTAACAGGGTCATGTGGGTGCAACAGACCTACATTAGCTGGAATTGGATTCATTTCTATTGCCCCCTACCGTCATATGCAACTTCTCCTACTCGTCAATTACTGTTCTTGACTTTTCGTTCAATTGTTCTAATAGCTCTTTTGCAAATGCTCAAAGCTGAAGATATTATGTGCAGGTTTCAATTCGATCACAGGATCTCTTCCTGATGATATACATCAGGTGTCAACTCTGCAAGAGTTATTCCTACAATATCACTGAGGCCTCATTAATCCTCTCGAAAAACTTCTACCACAAATCCTTGCCATGTGATGGAAACTTGGTCGGTTCTCATGGTCCCAAAAAACTAAAGAAACTTTTGATTTTCAGGGAGATAATAAATGTAGATCGAAGACTATTAAGACTGAAGACAATGTCATAGAATTATTACTTTCAGGACAAGATTACCATACATCTCCAAACTCTCAATTTCCTCCCTATACTAGTTTTTGTATCAAATCCATAAACTCTATTCGCTAGGCAGAGTTTATTTTTACACAGAATACAAACTCTGCATCATATCATCTGCTGCTGATAGTACCTGCAAAAATCAAAAACATCATCCAAGTTCAACATATCTGGTTCACCTATTAATTTAACAAGAAAAGAAATGGACAAGAAGTTCACATGGCCTACATTGAGGATCAACATGTAGATATCAACCTGGAAATAATGAGCATTGTTGGCCTACATTGAGGATCAACATGTAGACATTCTCTTGCTAGTTTGAGAATGGATATCAGATTCTTTTCAATTTCTTGATTGGGATACAGAAGTCTTTGGTCTAACAAGTCTTTTAGCTCTATCTCTTCAAGCTTTGAAGACAATAGATTAGCAATCAAGTCACCAGGATGCTTTCCTTTGATTACTTCCATTGCCAGGACCCCAAAGCTATAAACATCACACTTCTCGTTAACTTTCATTGTGTAGGCAAATTCTGCAAGAGAAAGTTGGAAAATGTTTTTTCATGTTACGTGATCATACTTGAATTTACTAGTTAACAAATTAATGACAGGAAAAGGGGAAAAAAAAACTTTTTTACCCGGTGCAACATATCCATATGTGCCTGCAAGAGAACTCCAGTTAGATGAGTCTCTTCTGAGAAACTTGGAAGTGCCAAAATCTGAAACATGAGCCTCACATTCTGGATCAAGCAAAATGTTGTTGCTTGATATGTCTCGGTGTACAATTGGTGGTGAACAATCATGATGCATGTAAGATAAAGCATGAGCGACGCCTTTGACGATATTCAACCTCTTTTGCCAGTCTAGTTCCTTAGCTTCTTCTTCTATGCTCAAGATATTGGCCAAGCTTCCTCTTTCGAGGTACTCATAAACCAAAACAGAATGCTGAGCATTTGAGCAGAAGCCAAAGAGTTTCACAATGTTTCGATGCTTGATTTCTGTCAAGGCCCTGATCTCATTCAAGAAACTTTTATCCTTTGCCACATTAGGTATGTTATGAAGTCTCTTTACAGCTACTACCTCGCCTGATGGAAGCTGTGCTTTGTAAACACTTCCACAACCTCCTTTCCCAATGCAATACGTTTCACTGAACTCTTCCGTAGACCTCACGATTTCCTTATACACTACTTTGCCATCATAAGCACATATGGCAAATAAACTGCCCTTCTTCACCTCCATATCTTCCACTCTCGAATTTCTTTTTCTCCGATCACACAATCTGAGAGCACCGAACAATACACCAAGAAGTATGATTGATCCCAGAAGAGGTAATACAATTTTGAGAACAAATTCCTTCCTTTTATCCTTGACATGCTTTTTAATCAACCGGGAACTTTCACAGGCTTGTAACCCTGTAATATTGCCACACAAACCTTTATTTCCCTTTACTTCTTCTAAGGTTAGATTCACAAAGGCTCTACCACCCGGAATTGGACCCTCCAAATTATTAAAAGAAAGATTAATGTGCAATAAACCAGGCATTTCTGCCAATGCCTTTGGGATCAAACCAGAGAGGTTATTCTGGGAGAGATCCAATGTCCACAAACTCTGCAAATTTTGAAACTCAGATGGTATCTCTCCTGTGAGGAAATTTTGACTCAAATCCAGTTCAGAAAGTTGGGTTAACTCCCCAATCTGCAATGGAATCCTTTGACTTAAAATGTTGTTGCTCAGGTTCATGTGAAACAAGTGCTTCATATCACCCAAATTTTCAGGTAGAGCTCCACTCAAGGAGTTTGTGGACAGGTCTAGAAATTCCATTAACACTCCGAATTCCTGAGGTATACCACCAGCAAGTTGGTTGTGATGTAAATCTAGTTTTAGCATAGAAGCTAACTTCCCAACTGCCTTTGGTATCTCCCCTGATAAATAATTTGAAGAAAGATCAAGTGCATGTAGTTGAGTTAAATTTCCAATTTCTGGAGGTATACCACCTGTGATGTTGTTCTCTGCAACCAGTAGGGTTTTCAAAAGTTTGCATTTACCCCAGTTTCTAGAGAGTTCTCCATAGAATTCGTTGTTGCTGAGATCTATGAAATCCAGGAATGGATAGATTCCAAACATCTCTAACAAGTTTCCTTGGAAACGGTTACCGTCAAAACGGGCCCTAAGTAAGCTTGAGCAGTTTTTCAAACTTCTTGGGATTGGGCCTGTAAGCATGTTCCCGGATACTGTAATGTTTTGGAGCATTCCACTTTGACATAGTAGTTTTGGCAATGGACCAAAGAACTGATTATGATCCAATTCCAATACGACCAACTTATTCAGGTTTCCAAGCTCTTGTGGAATGGTACCAGAAAATTGGTTTTCTCGAAGAAACAGTATTCTTAAATTGCTGAAGTTTCCAATTGAAACAGGAATTGAACCTAAAAGTTGATTGGAAGAGAGATCTAAATTCACCAGCCTATTGAGGTTACCAAAAGTAGCTGGAATTGAACCGAAAAATTGATTGTTGTAGAGTTCAAGTGCTTCCAAGTTACTCAAGTTACCAATTGAACTAGGAATGGAACCGTTGAGTTGGTTCTCACCTAATTCCATATCGGTAAGAAATTTTAAATCACCAATTTCTTTGGAAATTGAACTCGAAAATTGATTTTCATAAAGATACAGTTCAATCAAATTGGTCAAATTGCCTATTGACTTTGGGATTGCATCGGTGAGATTATTTTGCTCCAGGTGAAGAAACTGAAGTGAGATCAGATTCCCCATCACCACGGGAATGGGACCTGAAAGTTGATTACTTGCAAAACCTAAATGAGTCAAGTTTCTCAAGTTGCAAATTTCAGGCGGGATTTTGCCTGACAGCTCATTAGCCCAGAAATCAAGATAAATGAGTTTCGACAGGTTACCTATTTGTTTTGGTATACTGCCAAAGATCTGGTTAAAGCTGAGATCAAGATATTCAAGATTTGGGAGGGATGAGAACGGGAAATCATAGAGGCTACCTTTAATACTCCAATCTGAGAGGTTCAACCTGTTGACACTTCCATCAATGCAGGAAATACCAGCCCAAGTGCAAGGAAGTACGGAAGAATTCTTGGCATTGCCTGATTGAAGGTTCCATGAGGTTAGGAAGCTATTGTTCTGGTTCAAAAATCTGGCTTTCCATTTCAAAAGAGCAGCAGCCTCTTCAGCAGAAGCTGAAGCTCCACATTTGGGGTGAAAAGATGGGAAAACTATGACGACCAGATAGAATATGGTGATTATTTTGAAAGAACCCATGATTACTTTCAATTTCAATTCAAGTTGGCTAACCTTGTTAGTCTGTAGCACAAATGAAACTAGTATTTATCCTAATTGTACATGGAAGACTTCAGAGGTCCTCTTGCTTAGACTGAAGTTCGAATGGAATTTGACAATTTACCAAACACAAAATTTTATTTGAGTTTGGTTTCAATTTAAAATCAAAATTGGCCCTCCCTAGCCTTGTGTGCATCCAAATATTGCTCCACCTCCCCATGCCACCTACCCCACCCCATCATACTCATTGCCAAAACTTTCCTTTCTTCAATTGCCTCCTGTTCCCTTCTTGTCCTCCGTCAATATCTTCCAAACTTGTGTGATTGACTAGGTTGTCATGACTTTGATCAATGGTAACCGCTTTTACAAGTTTTCGAAATTGATGGGAAACGTAGGACCAAAAGGAAAAGGATGATTGTTTTGAGAGAACCCATGATCAACTCAAGTTGGCTGACGTTGTTATCTGTACCACAAATGAGGCTACAATATATCCCTACAGTACAAGGAAGACTTCATAGGTTTTCTTGTTTTGTTCCTTCTCCTTTGTCTTTGCTTGTTGAGATTGGAACACTTAGGATGCAATGGTCCAAGAAATTTAAAGCAATATTGGAACGTCTAATGATTGAGGTTGACCGTTCTTATCTTCTATGACTTATTTTTCTTACTAAATCTATAGAAAAGGTAACTCAAGTACTTCTTGGAGAAGGAGTACCAATTACCTGATATTTAAACCACAATCAGTAGGTTGAGATATTTATGTTGTAGTTCTATAGCAGATCAGAAGTCAGATTAATTTTGGCCAGAATTAGGAGAAGCATTTGTTTAAATTCAAGAAATTTTGGACTAATTATATTGATGGATTCTAAAACTTTATTACCCTAACAAGTTCAATAATAAGATAACTTTCTCAACAGAAAAATACAAACATAAAATTGTGGGAATACATACAAGAAAGGTACTAATTTTGTTTCAAGAATCGATTCTAACATACAACTCTTGATCATTTTACATTCTGTATTAACACCAATTATTGTGCTTCACAAAATTAGAAGAAACTTGAAAACTTATCGCGCACTTTTAACATCCATAATCAGTGAGCAATGTAAGTTCGTGCACACTGGCTAACTGAAAATGCATAATGTAAGATTCCAAAAAACACTTCCAAAACCTGACCGAGTCAGCCACTTGGCCTGTCAATTAGCCACTTGAGCTAGATAGATAGATTATGTTAAATAGAGAGTCTTTGTCACTAAGCTAGTTGGTTGTTTATTTGCAGAATCAAATTTAGATGGGTTTTTATCTAACCAAACTTAAATTGAGTTCTAGTAGAATAAATTTTTTTATGTGTAAATTTCGCTTGTGTACTAATAGAGCTAAGCTTAAGTTGTGTTTGACAATTATAGAACACAAAATGCTGTTTAAGTTTAGTTTGAATAGTTGACGAAATCAAGCTCAAACAAGTTTTTGCCGAGCCAATCTTAATTCGAATATCAAGTAATTTAGTTCAATTTTTTGCCTTTATTGGAGTATTAGTCCTTTCAAGTGGATCCTTTTCAATTCGAATATGGAGTAAATTTTTATCACCTGACAATATATTTAAAGTCAAACTTGGCACTAACAAGTCTTGTGAGTCCAATTTCTGGCCCCATCCCGACTCCACTCAACTCCTCATGTTCACTGCCAACGCTTCCCATTCTTTAATTCTCGTATTCTTCCTTCTTATACTCCATCAATATCTTTCAAATGTTTCATAATTGACTCAGTCATCATGACTTAATCAATGGTAACTGCTTTTATAAGCCTTGAAAATAATGGGAAAAGCAGCACAAAAAGGAATATGGAGATTATTTAGAGAGAGCCCATGATTATCCCTACTGCACAAGGAAGACTTCAAAGGCCTTCTTGTTCAGTCCCTTGTCCTTCCCTTCGTCATTGTCTTGGGCTTCTTGCCTTCCCTTATATTTCCTTTTCTTTCATTATAAAAATTATAGCTACTGTGGTTCAGAAAGACCGGAGTTCTGAAAGTGAAGTTCATTAGGTTACCTACACCTACCAGGCCCGAAGTCATGGCTACCTTAGCAAAATGAAGTAAATTGTAAACCCACCAATGACAATGAATAGTAAATATCTTGTTAAGGAAAATTGTCTTCTTCTGTTGATTTTAAAATATAATTCAGGTTTAAGGATTAGATAAATATGTCTATTGGGTAACTCTCGAAAATGTATTTTGTAGCAAAGTCTATTCAAATGGGTTACCAAACACTTATCGTTTAATTATTTTTTCAAATGAATTTCCATCTCCAAAGAATTCATTAAAAATGGCTTCCAGAGGGCTCTATTGGCTCAAACCTTTCTCAACCAACTTTAATTAGAACAGAAAATGAATAAAAAGAGTGTGTGCATCCAATGAAATTTCATTGCTACAATAAGAGCTGCATTTGTCATTTCCATGCTTGGCCACCCAATTTCTCAGCAAAGAAGGAAGGGATGATCCAAATGTTGTGTTGAAAGAATGTACCCAAGGTTCAACTCAGTTAATAAAGACATTAATTAAATAATTGTGAGATGCAGCCTCATAAGTCTTGGAGTCTCACTTCAACTTGAAAAAAAAAAAAAAAAATCCAAGTTCTTGAATTGTGCCGAAATTATTACATAGTCCTATGTTCTTTTTCCCAACTAGGTCAGTGATAACAACATTAAATGGTAATTAGGTAATTGTAAATCTCTCCTTTGGCTGTTAAGTCTTTTCATTTTCCTCTTCCTTCTCATAAGGTTTAGTGTCACTCTTTTAAGAGAATAGAAAAGTGTTCTCATGGATAAATTATCACTTCATAGTCCGGAGTCCTAACAAGTCAAACGAGTATATTCACAATAACAAGTCAAGGCAGTAATAAAATTAATTTGTCCCTAAAAAATTGATTGCCAAATAATTAGATTTGTATTTATAAGTCAAGTAAAAAAAAATCAATCAAGAATACTAATCATAAACAAAATATAAAGAGTGCAGACAATTAGGCAAGTATTTATAGACAATTCTTACTTCTTAACTTGGCTTATGAATCTTCTTGTTAGATTTAGCTCCTCTCTTCACTGGATCCCCTCTCCATTTTTCACAGTACTCATCACAATTAGATGTATGGCACGTGTTTTATTTATTAGAAAAGGATATAATTATTATTAATTTTGACTAATCCTAATCTTTACCGATAAATGAAATAGAGGTGTAATGTATTTAGTTATGCATTTTAAACAATGGAAAGGGGATCCACTGGAAAGAGTCAAATCCCCGGTTGTGGACCAGACCAAATCTTCTTGAGTAAGTCTTCATAGGTCCTATTGTTCATCAACTACACAACATTAAATATGATCCTCTGACTCATTCACTTGAATATTTTCTAAATCCTGAAATGGTTTTGAAAATTAGGAAGCTCGAGACATGATATCTCATGAACGTATTCATGCATTTAAAAGGTAGGGTAGAACATCTCACCGACGTTTTCTCCTTTGGCTAGGCCGCGGCTTCTACTATGCCTCTCTTTTGAAGGCAATCCACGAGGCCATTAATTGTGCCATATGAGAGTACAAGTTAGAAGATTTAAAGACGTGCTGAAACATTTAGATGATTTTACATTTTATTTCTCCGAGTTACATTTATATGATCCTGTAATGCTTAGAGTTCTAATTCGGCTACATTGTTCTTTCGATGCAGAATTTTACTTATGTTTGCGTCTTCTTATTTAGAGATCATAGGCTTTTATATCTTTAACTTCAAAATCAGTGAATACATTAGATTAAGGACATATTGATGGGATATAACACATGAATCTTATTTTTCTTCATAATGCTCAAGTTCTATCCCTTGACAATTGCAAGAATGTAGACTAATCATCTGTTTGATAACATAAAAAAGTGCTGAATCTGAGTTTTTTCAAACATTCAGATTTTTTGACTGTTTGATAAATGAAAATCCATTTGCTGAACTTGTTAAGTAGTGCTGAACCTGTATGTATTTTTTTCAACATAAGAATCCTAACTGAATGCTTAATTCTGATAAGAATCAATAAAATTACTTTAACTACCTTATTTTTTCTACCAAATCTACCCTTATTTGTTACTTATGTTCAAAATTCTTATCTAATTAAACAACCTAATATTCTCTATCTAATGATTTTTTATTTCTCTTTTCTCCCTTTTGAATGACTTTCACATCTTTTGCATACTCCTCATATAATATATTTCATCTTTTATATTAATTTGATTTAAAAATAAATATTGTCATTTTCATACCTAACATTTTTAACTAATAAAATCATAGGTTCTATTTCTTTTTTGGATGAAAAAATATATGGCAAAATTATCAAATTTAACTTACAAAGCATTCAGTTATAAATATTTATCAAATAGTAGAAATAAGTTTAGCATTAAAATTCAGACATTCATATATTTCTTTTCAGTACTTAAAATTCAACAAATTAATTATTTCAGAATTCAAATTCAATTTTATCAAACGGAACCTAAATGCTCTTTGTATACATCTCCATTCCTTTACTTCCCATAAAGGGACGAACCTTGTACCAGATTCAACTACATCGTGGGCCGACTTCCTGACACTTTTGACGGCAATCTAGCATAGATTTTCCTACAAATAGAGATCTATCAATTCCAGATTTCTCATCCTTTCCAAAATCAGTTTTCAATACATAAATTTTCCTTGAGCAAAAATGGGTTCCAAGACACTTATTTTCTTTGCATCTCCTTGGCTATAAGTACAAAATATGCACTAAATTTCGTGGCTATTCTACGTAGATTTTAACTATGTTTTGGTACAATTCAAGAGTTGATTTGATATTATCCTTAAAAGTTGATGTTTGATTATTATTGATCAGTGTCAAAACTTTTGTCCATATTTACTTATTCGGTTGTTTTTGTAGGAAAAGGGGAAAAGGACTTGAACAATAGCAGTGACCAAGTCAAGCAAAGAAACGAGAAATTTGTCAAAAAAATGCAGGGCAAGGTAACCTGCCTAGTAACCCCCTAGAGACAGGATGGTTCTCGAGAAGAAAGTTATGTAGAAGCAAGGCATTGTAACCGTCCCCGTAACTCCAATAGATTGAGCCAGTTACAGGGTCAACCATGCAGCCGAAATTCTGAGCAACTTGCACAACTTTTGCAAGTTGATTCTTTTTGAAGCCATTCTTTTTTTGCCCAGTTATTGGGTTTTTTTTCTAACCAAACTCAAATTGAGTTCAAGTAAAATAATTTTTTTTACACGTAAATTTCACTTGCGTGTACTAATAGAGCTAAGTTTAAGTTGTGTTTGACAATTACACAACACAAAATACTGTTTAAGTTTAGTTTGAATAGTTGGCGAAATCAAACTCAAACGAATTTTTGCTGAGCCAATCTTAATTCGATATCAAGTAATTTAGTTCATTTTTTAGCCTTTATTGGAGTATTAGTTCTTTCAAGTGGATCCTTTCGTTTCAAATATGAAGTAATTTTATTTTTATCACCTGACAATATATTTAAAATCAAACTTGGCACTAACAAGTCTTGTAAATCCAATTTCTGGCCCCCACCTCCACTCCACTCAACTCCTCATGTTCATTGCCAACGCTTCTCCTTCTTCAATTCTCTTCTTTTTCCTTCTTATACTCTATCAATATCTTTCAAATGTTTCATAATTGACTCGGTCATAATGACTTAATCAAGGGTAACTGCTTTTATAAGCCTTGAAAGTAATGGAAAAAATACGACCAAAAGGGAGATTATTTAGAGAGAACCCATGATTATCCCGACTGTACAAGGAAGACTTTAAAGGTCTTCTTGTTCAGTCCCTTATCCTTCCCTTCTTCATTGTCTTGGGCTTCCCTTATATTTCCTTTTCTTCAATTATAAAAATTATAGCTACTGTGGTTCAGAAAGACCGGAGTTCTGAAAGTGAAGTTCATCAGGTTACCTACACTCAATATAGGCCATTTTAAAAATGTTGGACCTACCAAGCCCAAAGTCATGGCAACCTTTTGTTTCTTTTTCTCTTTCTTCTCTCTTTCATCCTTTCCGATAGAAAACTTTATCTCAACGGAAATTTTTATTTTAAGTTTGTAATTGCATTTCTAGGTGAAGGTTTAAAAGACATCAAAAACTAATTTTAATTTTTTGTATGATGCCACGTGTCACAAATTTCAATTGATGATTATTAATCAGGTCACAATTTCATCTTATGATATTTTCTTGAGAATAAAATGAGAAACTAGAAAGGAAAGAGGAAAAATCAAAATTAAAAGAATTGAAGAGCTAAAAAATTGTATTTTAGGAAAGTGATTTGAATATTTTTTAATCATTTAAGGAGAATATAGATCTCTACAATTCATCTTTTTTAATTTCAATCATTAAGATGAAAATTTTTGTGGGAAAGAGGAAGAATTAAAGAAAGAAAAAAGAGACAAATAAAATAAAAGAGCACAAAAGGGGAAAGGAAAAAAAATATAAGAGAATAAAATAAGAGTTTAGAATAATAGAGGGATAATTTTGTCCAATGGGGGATAAAGTGAGACAAAAAAATGGTTAGGGGGTAAAGTGAAAAATGAGATATACTTTAAGGGGATTAATTGTGATTAACCATTAATTAAATGATTGTGAGGCTTTGTTGAAGGCATAGGTTGGGCTTCTTCATGTGAATTTGGTGTATTAATTGGGCGTCTTGATGTTCGACAGCCACTTTTGCTTGGATGGAATTTTGTAAACTTACTTCGGCAACTGAGTTTTGGTTTTGCAATTAATATTGGGCTTTTAAAGAGACTTCAACAAACATGGGATTTGGGGATCAAGCAATTGGAGGTTGAGTCCCACTCTAAAGCACGGGTCCATTTAGTCTATCATGCCATTTAGTCTCTTATTGAAAGTTTCGAGATTTCCTAAGCAGAAATTGAGAGGCTTCTTATGTTTCTAAAGTAAACAACTCTAGAAGTTCTACTTGTATTAAGCTGGTCAGATGCCAAGTCCAGAAATGATAATCCAAGCTACGTAATTTTCCATTGTCAAATGTCTAATTTTTGCTTCCACGTACTGTTTCCACCACCAATAATTTAAAGGGTCGACGTGAAATTTTGATGATGTAAAATTTGCAAGTGAAATAATAATTCAAAAAAAATAGAAGTGAATGCAGCAGAAGTAGCCGTACAATTACTCGTTTTAGTGTCCGGCAAGGGAGTAAAAATGCCACCATCCATCGTGGTGGTCATATGTGGAAGCTCGCTTGGGGAGACAGAAGAAAATAATTAGTAGGTGGAAAGTCGCAGGAACAAGAGTGTACATAGTGGAGAGGATAATAGAATAAGTGGTAGTAATGAATGGGGTGGATTCTACCTTCTTCTAGAGTTTGGCGTGGGGTGTTGTTTTTGGGGCGGGGGGGGGGGGGGGGGGTTGGGATTTGAAGGAAATCCAAACTCATGTGGTCCAGTTCTTCAGCGGCATCACTCTGAATTCTGATCCACCAAATGTGAAGTGTACAGATGCAATCTTCAGAACATATGGCAATTTCAGAAATCACAATCATGTTTTCGTATTAGTTTCACTGTTAGTTTTATAAGTTGTGGAATATGTTGGATATTTTAATTAAAAAAATCACATATTTATTTTGAATTCAAACATAATAAATTATAAATTGTTCAATGAATTTTCAGCTACAAATAAAATCATTCAAAAGTGTAACTTATGTCTTTAAAATCAGATTTATGTCTTGAATTGCGTAACCTACTTAATGATTAGGTTTATGAATTCATTTAGTGAATTTTTTATCGTTATACAATGAATCTAAACTCTTCAATTTAATGTTGGTATTTTAATACTTCTAATTTCTTAGCCTATAAATAGAGGTATCTATCAACCAAACCTGATATAAATTTTGCCATTTTTAGACTATTTTCTACTTTTTCTTCCTCTCATTGCTATTAGAGTTTATAGGGTAAAAAACAGTGTTGTGTAAGGTTCATATCTTACTCTAATAGTGTAGATTGGAGTAAACAACAGTGAGGAAAAAGTTGGGCTATTGTATCCTGGAGGTAACATGCTAAGACCTATTACATTGGAGGATACTCTGTAGGGGCGCGAATCATTTTAAAGAGAGCGACCTAATCCACGCCTCAACCTATGCCAAATTAACTTTTTCGATACAAATTATTTGCATTTTTTAATGCAATATTGAGGTATGAGATTAGCCCTCCGGGGCTTGGTCTGGCGGTTGAGGTTGCTGAAAATGGAGCCTTAGGTCCCTGGTTCGAACCTTGCTGCCAGCAAGTTGTGGAGGGTGGGGAATAGCCTGCGGGGTCCACACATCCCTAAAAAAAAAAAAAAAACAAAAAGAGGTATTTCACTGTTCAATTTTATTAGAGGAATTATTGTTACTTACATGATTTTATTGTTACTTAATACAATATTGTTACTAGCGTGAGATTTTTTAAGTCTCCCACGTGTGGAGCAATTTTCTTAGGGGTGGCAATTCGGGCCCAAATCAGGTTTGCGGGTCGGTTCTGACCCGACCCGTCAGAAAATCTGTTGATCCGAATCTGACCCGCCAATCCGTGACGGGTCAGGTATGCTGACCCGAACCCGAAAATTTCAGATTGACGGGTTGGTGGGTCGATCCGAAATGACCTGAAATTTAATTTTAATTTATTAATTTATCACTGAAACCATTGAGTCTTGATTTAACAATATTTTCCAGTTCAATGAACGGATTGTGTTTTAGAACCAATTTGGTTGGCAATTGATTAATTATCTCTCATTTACAATTTGTTTATCAGCCAAAGGATAGACGAGGACTGGGCACTCGCAATCTGGCAACTTTAATTGAAGCAACTCTTCCAAAAGTGTCCTTCATGCAAAGTATTTTCTCTTACACATGGACTGTGGAGGATGTAAATTGTCGTCTCCCCATGCTACTATCTTGTGGCTTTGTTGAAGGGATAGGTTGGGCTTCTTCAAGTGAATTTGGTGTATTAATTGGGCTTTTTGACGTTCGACAGCCACTTTTGCTTGGATGGAATTTTGTAAACTTAATTCGGCTATTGAGTTTTTGGTTTTGCAATTAGGGAAAATGATCGGTTTCATTCTTCACATTTCACAAAAATATTCTTTTCGTCCCTCACTTTTAAAATGAAGCAATTTCGTCCTTGACATTTAAAAACTAAAATTATTACATCCCTGAACCCAAATTTCAATCTGAATCAAACCACCAATCAACCTGATTACAAATTTTGGGGGTGTAATTGGTAGATTACTTGATTAACTCAACTTGATATTCATGTAAAATTTAATGAACCTAAAAAGAAAAAAGAAAAAATTATAATATAAAAAAGAAAGATTAATCTTTTCTACATTATCATTGTATACACTGACGGTTTTATGTACCGCCATATCATTTTAATTTTAATTTAAACACAAAATTTTATATTTATGATACACATCTAGATTCACAAGCGGATATACTAATGGTACATGAAAAGATTTATAAAAAAAAAAAAAAAAAACTCTACTATTCCAAGACAAAGAATGACCTTTTATGTTATAATTTTTATTTTTTTGGTTTAATAAATGTCATGTGAATACGATGAAATTGACCGAATGATCTATCAATTCTATTTTCGAAATTTATTACTGGGTTATTAGATGGTTTGATTCAGATTGAAAATTAGGTTCAGGGATGTAATAGTTTTAATTTTTAAATGTCAGGGACGAATTTGTTTCATTTTAAAAGTGAGGGACGAAAATAATATTTTTTCAAAATATGAGGGATGAAATAGGTCATTTTCCCTTGCAATTAATAATGGGCTTTGGAAGAGACTTCAACAAACGTGGGATTCGGGGATTAAGCATTTGGAGGTTGAGTCAAACTCTAAAGCAAGGGTCCATTTAGGCCATTTTAGTCTCTTATTGAAAGTTTCGAGATTTCCTAAGCAGAAATTGAGAGGGCAAATGCAATTCTTGTGCTAATATTTTGGGTAAGATTAGTTTTAGTTTGCAAATTGGTGTTACAGTTTTATCAAATTCACCAGTCCTTATCATCCAATGTGATGGGTGCAACTCCCTACGAAATTGAAAAAAAAAAAAAAAAAGAGAGAGAAGAAAAATTCCATAAACATACTCTGCATCATATCATCTTTTTACACAGAATTTCTTACTCCATTAACACTCCCAATTCTTGAGGTATACCACCAGTAAGCTGGTTGTCATGTAAATCTAGTTTAAGCATAGAAGCTAACTTCCCAACTGCCTTTGGTATCTCCCCTGATAAATAATTCGAAGACAGATTAAGTGTATGTAGTTGAGTCAAATTGCCAATTTCTGGAGGTATACCACCCGTGATGTTGTTCTTTGCAACCACAAGAGTTGCTGGAGAGTTTCCCATAGAATTCATTATTGCTAAGATTTCTGATAAGCTTCCTTGGAAACGGTTACCGTTGAAATGGGCCCTAACTAAGCTTGAGCAGTTTTGCAAGCTTTTAGGGATTGGACCAGTAAGCATGATCTCAGCTACAGAAATGCTTTGGAGAATTCCACTTTGACATAATAGTTCTGGCAATGGACCAGAGAACGATTTCTAAACAATCTCAAAACATCCAACTTATTCAGGTTTCCAAGCTCTTGTGGAATGGTACCAAAACATTAATTATGTCCCAGAGACAAATATTGCAAGTTGCTCAAGTTTCCAATTGAAACAGGGATTGAACCTGAAAGTTGATTGTCCGATAGATCCAGGTGAATCAAATTGGTCAAATTGCCTAGTGACTTTAGGATTGTACTAGAAAGAGTATTTTGATACAGGTAAAGAAATTGATGTGAGATCAAATTTCCAATCGCATGAGGAATGGGACCAGATAGGTGATTTTGGTCAAGGCTTAGATTCACCAGCCTATTGAGATTACCAAAAGTGACCGGAATTGAACCAGAAAATTGATTGTTACGGAGCTACAGTACTTCTAAGGTACTCAAGTTACCAATTGAAGCAGGAATAGAACCATTAAGTTGATTGTTAGATAATTCCAGATAATCAAATTGGTCAAATTGCTTAGTGACTTTGGGATTGCACCAGTGAGATTATTTTGATACAGGTAAAGAAACTGAAGTGAACTCAATTTCCCTATCATTGGAGGAATGGGACTAGATAGGTGATTTTGGTAAAGGCTTAGATTCACCAGTTTATTGAGATTACCAAAAGTGACAGGAATTGAACCGGAAAATTGATTGTTTTGGAGAGATAGTACTTCCAAGTTACTCAAGTTACCAATTGAAGAAGGAATGGAACCGTTGAGTTGGTTCTTACCTAATTCCATATTGGTAAGAAATTTTAAATCACCCACTTCTTTGAAAATTGGACCTGAAAGTTGATTTTCATAGAGATATAGTTCAATCAAATTGGTCAAATTGCCTAGTGACTTTGGGATTGCACCTGTAAGATTATTTTGACACAAGTAAATAAACTAAAGTGAAATCAGATTCCCCATCGCCACGGGAATGAGACCTGAAAGTTGATTACTTCCAGAATCTAATTTGAAATATATAAATTGAAATAAACATATTAAATATGTATTTTGAGTTGTTTTTGATATATTGTTTGGATATGGTGTTTTTGGAGTTGTTTTTGAAATACACATTTACTGTAGCATTTGGATTGTGAAAAACAGTTTTTCAAAAATAAGCCCAAAAACAAGAATCCAAACGGACCCTAAATGAGTCAAGTTTCTCAAGTTGCAAATTTCAGGCGGGAATTTGCCTGACAGCTCATTAGCATAGAAATTAAGATAATTGAGCTTCGGCAAGTTACCTATTTGTTTAGGTATACTGCCAATGATCTGATTCTGGCTGAGATCAAGATATTCAAGATTTGGGAGGGATGAGAACGGGAAATCATAGAGGCTACCTTTAAGACTCCAATCTGAGAGGTTCAACCTGTTGACACTTCCATCAAGGCAGGAAATACCAGCCCAAGTGCATGGAAGGATGGAAGAATTCTTGGCATCGACGGATTGAAGGTTCCATGAGGTTAGGTTGCTATTGTTCTAGTTCTGAAAACTGGCTTTCCATTTCATTCAACAGAAGCTGAAGCTCCACATTTGGGTTGAAATGATGGGAAAAGTAGGAGGACCAAAAGGAATATGGAGATTTTTTTGAAAGAACACATGTTTACATTCAAACTCAACTCAAGTTGGCTAACCTTGTTACTTGTACCACAAATGAAGCCGGTATTTATCTTAATTGTATATGGAAGACTTCAGAGGTCTTCCTGCTCTGTCCCTCCCTTCTTTATTCTCATTTAATTTTGAGATTGAAAAACATAAGATGTCCACTAAAATGGGCTAGAAAGACGAGGCAATACATCCTTATACCTTAAGGACTGGGATATGTCCTCATCTTGACTTACAAGTCTTTGGACCTTTGCCAACAGCAACAGCAGTCATTTTTCATTTTATTTTGGCTCTTTTAGTCAATTGCAGTTTCCAATTAGCTTTTTTTTTTTTTGTTTCCAATTAGTTTCTTTTTGTTCGAAGTTTAATTTTAGTCCATTTTCTTCATAGTCGATTAGAGATTGGAATTATACTGTGTAATTGAGTTCTTCGGAGTGCAACTTCAAAACGAGTATTTTTATTTTTTTATCATTTCATTGTGCATTTTAACGATTCTTTGGATCCTTCCTTTGATTGTTTTATATGCTTCAATACTAAATGAGTGTGGTAG
The DNA here is from genome assembly GCA_036785865.1 of Coffea canephora. NCBI lineage: Eukaryota > Viridiplantae > Streptophyta > Magnoliopsida > Gentianales > Rubiaceae > Coffea > Coffea canephora. The sequence continues at coordinate 14,367,918 of CM071915.1, forward strand.
ATACAATCTAGTTCATTCATCAAGAATTAAAATTAAAAAAAAAATCCAAAATGATTTCACTATAAAAGAATTTTAATCCATTTTCTATGGTTGTTTTTAATAATTTTTAAACAAAAATAGTTTTTTTTGAAACTCATCATTGAAAAAAGTAAAAATTTGTTCTAGATGAGAAAAAATTATTAGATAAATTGACAAATATTTCAATTTTATTGTTCGAGGGACTGTATAAAAATCTTTGAAAAAAGATTGTGAAGATAAAAGAAGAATAGTACAAATTTAACATACACAACCAACTAGTTAGGTGGCAAATTGACAGGCCAAACAGCTGACTCGGTCAGGTGTTCTTTGGAATCTTACTTTATGCATTTTCATTAGGTCCAGTGTGCGATTTAATCCCTAAAGTTCATATGAAAGCAAATTCAATTCTAAATGTTTTTTAAGCACATTTGGTTCAATTGACGGTTTTGGCAAATTATTATTGGAATCCAGTCACATGATAGCACGTGCTGATGGCTATGTTTTGAAAAAAAAAAAAGAAAAAAAGGAAAAAAATGTTGGTGGACATAATCTACAATTAAAGGCACTAATTAGGCCACCTCTGGCATACAGTATATACAACCGAGTCACCATATGACTAATTTGTCCCCTTTAATTACAGAATTTGGCCACCCAACATTTTTTTTCCTTTTTTCTAATTTTTTTTTCAAAATTTAGCTACCATCACGTGCTACTCACACGAGTGGATTCTAGCAACAATTTATCAAAACTAGTCAATTAGGTTAAATGTGTCTAAAAATTGTAAATTTTGGTACTAGGATTGCTTTTGTCCAAACTATCGTGACTGAAACGGTCGATGCATCAAATATTTGGTACCAAAACCGCAATTTTCTCAATTGGTTACCAAACACTTATCGTTTAATTATTTTTTTGAAATGAATTTCCGTCTCCAAAGAATTCATTAAATGTGGCTAACAGAATGCTCTATTGGCTCAAACCTTTCTCAGCCAACCTTTATTAGGAAAGATAATGAACGAATGGAGTATGTACGTCCAATGAAATTTCGCTCCTACAATGAGAGCTGCACTTTTCATTAATTTGACTAAGGTTGTTGTCATCCCACATCGAAAGATCGTGTGGTCTTTACTCTGAATTTAAGGTTCATGAAGGCCTCGTTCTATCACCAATTTACTGAACGTGGATTTTTTGTGGGTCCCTTTTAAATTGCTTTTGGAACGATTTTTCGAATAATTCTTGTGCATTATTCTAATCTAACTGGTGTGTGTGTTAATTTCCGTTGTGGAAAAAGACTAAGGTTGTTGCATTTGGGACCCATTTATCCATGCTTGGCCCCTAGTTTCTCAAAAAGCCAGCCCCTAAACAGCATAGAAAGAAGGGGCGACCCTAATGTTGTGTTAACACAGTATACTCAAGGTCCAACTCAATTAATAAAGACATTAACCAGATAATCGTGGGATTCTTAATTGGATTTTTAAACTTTCTGTTCCTCATAAGTCTTGAAGTCTCACTTCAACTAAAAAGCAAGAAAATCCAAGTTCTTGAATTGAGCCGAAATTATTACGTAGTCCTATCTTCTTTTTCCCAACTAGGTCGTGGTAAGAACATTAAATGGTAAATAGGTAATTATGAATCTCTCCTTTGACTGCTAAATCTTTTCCTTTTCCTCTTCCATCTTATAAGGTTTGGTGTCACTCTTTTAACATAATATTAAATATGATCTCTTGGATAAATAATTAAGCCATAGTCCGGAATACTAATAAGTCAAACTTGTATGTTCACAATAACAAGTCAAGTCAATGATAAAATTAATTTGTTTCATGAAAATAAAACTGACAGCCAAAAAAAGTAGATTTGTATTAATAAGTCAAGTCAAGAATACTAATTATAAACAAATTATGAAGAGCACAGACAATTAAGTAAGTATTTATAGACAATTCTTATTTCTTATCTTGGCTTTTGAATCTTCATAGATTCCAATTGTTAGATCCAACTTCTCTCTAGAGGATCCCCTCTCCATTTTGCATAATACACAGCCAAATGTACGTGTTTTATTTATTAGGAAGGCACATGATTATTTTTAAATTTGACAAATGCTAACCCTTACTAATAAATGAAATACATTGTCATGTATTTAGTTGTGCATTGTAAAAATAAAAATGGAGAGAGAATCCACTGGAACGAGCCAAATCCCTAGTTTTGGATCGGACCAAATCCTCTTGACTAAGGGTGAGTTTGATAAAACTAAAATCTAAAATTTGGAATCTGCATTCATTAAGTTATTGACTTGTTAAATATTGAAATTCTAATGTTTAAGCACATTCTATATTAAATGATAAAGTGAATAAGTTATCACTTATTTTTTAGAGTAAGTTTTACCTACACAATTCAAACCCACTTAATTAATTAAAGTGTTTTATTTTTAGTGATCAAACATGTGTAAACATGCTAAAATTTGAATCCATTAATTTTAAGCATTGAATTAGATTATCAAACATGGCCTAAATATTCACAGGTCCTGTTGTTCATCAACTACACCACATTAAATATGCTCCTTGAAATATTTCTAAACCCCGGAATGTTTTTGAAAATCAGGAAGCACGAGACATGATCAAACCTTGATTACATTCTCATGAACGTATTCATGCATTTAAAAGGGTAAGGTACAACATCTCATTGAGGTTTTCTCCTTTGGCTAGCCCGCGGCTTTCACTATGCCTCTTTTTTCTTTTGAAGGCAATCCACGAGGCCTTTAATTGTGCCGTATGAGATCACAAGTTAGAAGATTTACGGAAGAACTTAAGCATTTAGAAGATTTTACTTTTTACTTCTTCGAGTTACATTTATGTGATCCTATAATGATCAGAGTTCTAAGGCGGTTATATTATTCTTTCGAGGCAGAATTTTACTTATGTTTGTGGCTCCTTATCTAGAGATCACAGGCTTTTATATCTTTAATCTCAAATTCAGTGAATAAGATTAGATTAATGATAGGTTGCAATTTTATCATTTATTTTATTATTAATTTTCTCTATTACCTGATCCGATGTGAATTAATTGCTGGATTCTACTCACTTTTAGTATTTGACATATATTTCAGGGAGTAGAATGAAAATACCATAATAAGTGCCAATTTAACAGTTATAAAAAAAAGTTCAAGTAGCAGGCATTCAAGGTATTTTTGATAATTTGCGGAAGACAGCATAAAAGAAGAAAAGGAACGTAGGGCTGCAGTCTTCTTCCCCCTGGGGGAGCCGCCGCACATCGAAGAGAGGACTAGCATTAGTTTTTTGGCTTTTCTGTAGTAGTTTTCCTTCTAAGTAATGAGGACCTTTAGCTTAGCTTTCCGTTTGACTTTTCCGTTTTTCCGTCTTTGAGTAGTGGCTCCCTGCGCGGATGTCAGGGGCAAATGGGCAATGAATTTAGCTTTTGTAGTTTAGCTTTTGTAGGGACAATCACTTTTGTAGTTAGCTTTTCATTTCATGATTCGAACCGAGCTCTCAAAATAGGAGACCATGGCCGCAATTACTTCTGAATTTGTGCGTGGGTCTCTTGTGTATGACTTAAATCCCTTTTTCTAGTCAAGGAGCAACGGAGGCTCTGATTCGTCTAAAATTTGTGAGATCGATTTAATTTTATCTTTTACTTTTATTTATTGGTATTTACATATTCCCTGATTACAGTGCTTATGATTGTTTAATTAATTGATTATTTTGGATCCGGATAATTAGTTAATTTGATAATCTATTATCAACTGGGACGTTAAATCCGTAATTGTTTAATTGTCTCAAAATAGTGATAACTGGCATGATTGGATTCGTGTCAGGGGAATACGCGGGCTAATCTAAAATAACCTGGTAGTGCGTTATTTGATTAGAATAGGGCTCCTCTAATACGTAAGACAATTGGGGAATTAAATTCTATGGGCGTACCTAGGATTATTTCTCAATTAGAGCAGTGATTAACGGGCGTACCTTAATCATCGACACAGTAAGGAGGGGTTGATTGTCATCGCTTGTTTGGCAGTTATAACCTATTTATTAGTAAATAATTGGAATTGCCTTTGTATCGATGATCAATTAGGTGAACCATTGCTGAAGTTATTCCTTGGCTAGATCTTTGATTAACATATCCTTAATTATCATTCATTTGATTTTAGTAATTTGTTATTTAATTTTTAGTAGTTTCTTAGATTTTATTTGAACTTCTTTTATTGTCACCTTCTGCATAAAAACACCCCCTTGTCACTGTGAATTTGAAAAGAAACAATTACTCCCAATCCCTGTGGATTCGACCCTGCTCACCACTATCTACAGAAATTACTTTTAGTTTGAGCAGGTTTTATTATTGTACAGGTTTCGACACCCTGTCAATTAAGGACATATTGATGGATATAACACATGGATCTTATTTTTCATCATAATGCTCAAATTCTTCGAGTAAATGCTCTTCGTACACGTCTCTACTAGTGTTTTGACCGGTGCTATGCACGGATTTATATGGGAGGGAGGGAAAATATGACCAAACATAATATTATTATCCCTCTCTCCCATATTTTACCTAGGGGTGACAATTTCTGACACGACCTGAAAACCTGACACAAACATAATTAATGGGTTTGGGTTGAGGTTTCAGGGGTTCAGATCAAAATCGAGTCGAACTCGATGAACCCGAAAAGGAAACAGGTCGATTTCGGGTCAACCCATGGTGACCTGATATGACCCGTTTACGAATTAAAAATTATTTTATCTAACTAAACTAAATCATTCTTTTTTTTCAAAGACATTAATTACTTAATTCTAAATGAATTTATTTAACTTGTGTGAAGTTGAAATTATTATATTTGGACAAATAATATATTATGTTATTTTTTACTTTTATGCTGTTTTAATTTATTTTATATTTAGTTTGGGATAAAACACTTTTATGGTATTTAATTTATTTTAGATTTGGTTTGAAATTATTTATTTAAATTTTTATTACTTGATGATGTAATTAATTTTGTGAGAAATTGATTTTATTAGAAATTACAGTGATAAATTAATAAATTAAAATTAAAATTCGGGTCATTTCGGGTCGACCCGCCAACCTGAGATTTTCGGGTTCGTGTCAGGTATCCTGACCCTGTTTCGGGTTAGCGGGTCAGGTTCGGATCAGCGGGTTTTTTGTTATACTTGATTCTCAACCAGACCCGTCAACCCGAATTCGATCCGATTGCCACCCCTAATTCTACCCCTTTGTGTCACTTTCTCCACCTCAATACTTCTCTACTCTCTTTTTTACTTTTTGAACCAAACTTTCTCGCATCCCTGCAACATTTTCTCATTCCTTCAAATCTTATCCAATTTTCTTATATCCCTGCAACTCTTTCTCACTCCATCAAATCCTACTTTCTTTTTGATCTACTTTGCTCCCACACAATTATCCTATCACTTACCCAATTTTGCAGCCCATTTGTCTCCTATTCTACTATTATTTCCATTTATTTATAATTGTAAATGGTAACCTATTTACTTGGCTCGTTTTTTAACAAATGAGTTTGCGTATGTAATTTAATTGGATTCAAATGGGTGATCCAATTAAACCCATTAATTAATGGGTATGAAATTGACCGATTTTGATCACTTATTTTGACTTAATTAAATTAGATGTAGATTTAAACTCAATCATTACCGAATAAATCTAAAGTACTCCAACAATTATATTCTAATTTTTGCAAAGATATATTCATTGTTTTTCCTCTTCTTTATTTTCTATTATTTTATTCTTAAAAATTTATCCTACTTCCTCCATTCCTTTCATAAAAGTTTAATAAATTTTGTGAGTGTTAATTGATTGTTTGCATTAATACCTAAATTATTTTTAAATTCTCATAGAGTGACAACATTTGAAACTCACTATGATCACCATTTTAGGTTCCTCTAAGCAATTTTTTATGTTTTTTTCTCTTTTTTTAGGTAAAAAATGATTTATTAACTTGATATGTTGATATGATATACTATTTTGTTGCTAAACAAAATGTGAATGAATAAGGAAATAAAATTTAGTAGTGGGTTGGGAATGGGTGATTGGATAATCCAAATCTATATAACATTATATTCATTGATAACTCGTCATTTTTAATCTCCACTAAAAAATTTCTCTACAATACATATAGATATAGATTCCTTTACGAGCGGACTTTGCACCATCGTGGGCCAACTTCCTGACACTTTTGACGGGAACGTGGCGATAGATTTTCCTATAAATACAGATCAATCAAATACCAGATTTCTCATCCTTCCCAAAATCAGTTTTCAATACATAAATTCTCCTTGAGCAAAAATGGGTTCCAAGACACTTCTTTTGTTTTTCATCTCCTTGGCTATAGTACTAGCAATTACCTCACAGGTGGCTGCTAGGGAATTGGCTGAGGCTTCCACGTCTGTTGACAATTGTAAGACATTTATTCTCTTATTATCCACATATTCCAATGTCCTCAATTTGTTTTTCTTTGGTCCTAACTTCTCTTATGTTACCTATTAATGGGTTGTGATCGTTACTAATTCTGATTGGGATTAAGTTGTAGGTTGTGTTTAAACAATTTTAGGGGCATCTAAAAAATCACTGATTTGACTTGCACGTCAAAAGACAAATTTTCGACCTGAATATAATATTATCGATTTGGTATTCTTTAAAACAGAAAACATGCAACATATTATTCCAAAATCTGGAATTTCAAATTGTATGACCCTAGTCCGGTAGTCCCCAGATGAGTTTATTTGACAAGGTCATTCCTAGATTACATTAGTGAATGTACATGCTTTATTATCCTCATTGCAGCCGAGACACTTGACCATCGTCCTGACTATGAAGGAGGAGGGTACCCTGGAGGAGGAGGCCAAGGAGGGTACCCTGGATGTTGGCATCGTGGTGGTGGCTACGGAGGAGGTGGTGGCAGCCGCTATGGGGATTTCCTGGTCAGGCTGTGGATGCTGAGCCTTAGAACTAATAAAGCCAGCTTCAACCTATGTCATGAATACTTAAACAGGCCTACTATAATAATACGCATACTTTGTAGTGTGAAATACAAATAAGTGTGTATATATATGTGTATGTATATATGTGTATATACATGCGTGTGTGTATTAGACGCACAACAACATCAAAAAGTTAATGATAATACTGTAGTCGTGCTTGTTTTCAATCAAATTTGAGATTGTGCCCTTGTTGGCTAAGGTCCAAAGGACTTCTAAGTCAAGATGAGAACCAATCCCAGTATTTGAGGTATAAAGATATATTGCCTCATCTCTTTCTTATCACGATGCACCAAGGGGGGAACCGGGTGGTGGATGCAGCGTCCAACGGCCAAGATTTTGAAAATCTTATTTATTGACAGTAAAATTAAGGGAGAATTAGTCTAATTAAGTAAATATTCTAATGTTTAAGTTTGTTTTATTTCTTTTAATGAATTGAAATTGTGCTAAAGTTAGCTTGTTTATTTACGGAGTCAAAATTAAACGAACTTCTATTGAATCAAACTTTTTGGAGTGAAGTTCAAATGGAGTTTGACAATTTACCAAACACAAAATTTTATTTGAGTTTGGTTTCAATTGTTGGCAAAACCAAGTTTAAACGAATTCATACCAAATTAAATTTTAAAAAACTTTGTATTTTAGCCCTTATTGCAAGATTATTTCTTTTCAAGTAGATTGTTAGCAAAATTAGTTTTCGGTACTTGACAGTATGTTTAAAATCAAAATTGGCCCTCCATCCTCCCCATCCCACCCTATCCCACCCCATCATACTCATCCAAAATTTTTCTTACTGAATCTGTAGAAAAGGTAACTCAAGTACTTCTTGGAGAAGGAGTACTAATTACCTGTTATCTAAACCACAATCAGTCTCTGTAGGTTGAGATATTTATGTTGTAGTTCTATATTAGATAAAAAGTGAGATTAATTTTGGCCAAAATTAGGAGAAGCATTTGTTTTAAATTCAAAAAATTTGGACATTATATTGATGGATTCTAAAACTTTATTAGCCTAAAAAGTTGATTAATAAGATAACATACTCAATAGAAAAATACAAACATAATATTGTGGGAATGCATATATACAAGAAAGCTACTAATTTTGTTTCAAGAATCGATTCTAACATACAGCTCTTGAGCATTTTACATTCTATATTAACCCAAATTATTGTGCTTCACAGAATTAGAAGAAACTTGAAAACTTTCGCTTACTTTCAACATGCCAGCATCCATAATTAGTGACAATGTAAAGTTATTGCACACTGGCTTAATGAAAATGCATAAGGTAAGATTCCAAAAAATACTTGCAAAACCTGACCCCAGTCAGCCATTTGGCCTGCCAATTAGCCACTTGAGCTAGATAGATAGATTATGTAACATGGAGAATCTTTGTCACTAAGCTAGTTGGTTGTTTATTTGCAGAATCAAACTTAGATGGGTTTTCGTCAGACCAAACTCAAATCGAGTTTAAGTAGATTTGATTCTTTTACACGTACATTCACTTGTATACTAATAGAGTTAAGTTTGAGTTGTGTTTGACAATTACAAAACACAAAATGCCGTTTAAGTTTCGTTTAAATAGTTGACGAAATCAAGCTCAAATAAGTTTTTACCAAGCCAATCTTAATTCGAATATCAAGTAATTGAATTTATTTTTAGCTTTTATTGGAGTATTAGTTCTTTCAAGTGGATCCCTTCGATTCGAATATGAAGTAATTTATTTTTATCACCTGGCAATATATTTAAAATCAAACTTGGCACTAACAAATCTTGTAAGTCCAATTGCTGGCCCCCACCTCCGCTCCACTCAACCCATCATATTCATTGCCAATGCTTCTCCTTCTTCACTTCTCTTCCTTTTTCTTTCTTATCCTCCATCGATATCTTTCAAACGTTTCATATTTGACTTGATCATCATGACTTAATAAATGGTAACTGCTTTTATAAGCTTGAAAATAATGGAAAAGTAGGACAAAAAGGAATATGGAGATTATCCTATCCTTGTTCTGTTCTGTCCCTTATCCTTCCTTCTTCATTGTCTTGGGCTTCTTGCCTTCCCTTATATTTTCTTTTCTTTCATTATAAAAATTAATGCTACTATGGTTTAGAAAGACCGGAGTTCTGAAAGTGAAGTTCATAGGCTATTTACAGTCAATATAGGCCATTTTAAGATGTTCATGGCAGCCTTAGCAAAATGAAGTAAATTCTAAACCCACCAACGATAATCAATATTAAATATTTTGTTGATTTTAAAATATAATTCAGGTTTAAGGATTAGATAAATATGACTATTGGGTGACTCTCGAAAATGTATTTTGCAGCAAAGTCTATTCAAATGGGTTACCAAACACTTATCGTTTAATTATTTTTTCAAATGAATTTCCATCTCTAAAGAATTCATTAAAAATGGCTTCCAGAGGGCTCTATTGGCTCAAACCTTTCTCAACCAACTTTAATTAGAACAGAAAATGAATAAAAAGAGTCACTTGACTGAAATTTCATTGCTACAATAAGAACTGCATTTGTCATTTCCATGCTTGGCCCCCCAATTTCTCAGAAAACCAGCCCGTAGTCAGCATGGAAGGAAGAGGTGATCCAAATATTGTGTTGAAAGAACGTACCCAAGATTCAACTCTGTTAATAAAGACATGAATTAAATGATTGTGAGATGCATCCTCATAAATCTTGGAGTCTCACTTCAACTTGAAAAAAAAAATCCAAGTTCTTGAATTGTGCCGAAATTATTACGTAGTTCTATGTTCCTTTTCCTAACTAGGCCAGTGATAACAACATTAAATGGTAATTACGTAATTGTAAATCTCTCCTTTGGCTGTTAAGTCTTTTCATTTTCCTCTTCCTTCTCATAAGGTTTAGTGTCACTCTTTTAAGAGAATACAAAAAGTGTTCTCTTGGATAAATGATCACTTCATAGTCCGGAGTCCTAAAAAGTCAAACGAGTATATTTACAATTTACAATAACAAGTCGAGTCAATAATAAAATTAATTTGTCCCAAAATAACTAATTGCCAAAATAAGTAGATTTGTATTTATAAGTCAAGTAAAAAAAATCAATAAAAAATACTAATTCTAAACAAAATGTAAATAGTACAGACAATTAGGTAAGTATTTATAGACAATTCTTACTTCTTAACTTCGCATATGAATCTTCACGGACAATGCTTTAGTAACGATAGTTATGGTAATGAAACGTTTTTACCTAATATAACAGGTTGTTGCAATTTTAATGATCATTTGATTACTTATTTGACCCATCTACCTAAATAGGATAACACCTAAAAATATGGAAGTAAGTTTCCTATCTAAAATAGTAAGTTAACCTTAATATATTAGCAATTTTTATACCTCAAAAGGAAAATTGGAATAATTAAACTTACTTTTTAAATAAGTAAATTACTACTTTATATCCCAAACTTACTTTTTAAAGAGTAAGTTTAGTTTAAGTAATAGTAAGTTTTTATACATAAATAGTAATTCTTACTAATAACATGGTAAATTTGATTAATGATCAAAACTTACTAATTTTTGGTATACATGTACAATTTTACATTAAAAATTATCTCAAACTAGTATTAGGAAGTTTATTTGAAATAATGATAAGAGGTTTTATTAATGATTAAAACTTAATACCTTAGTTCGTAAGTACTCATAATATACCTATATAAAAAATGATTATGGGTATAATTTAAATTTTTTTTGTATTTATATATTTTAAAATACTATGAAAAGTAGTTTCACTTTTAAGATAACCTTGTAAAATATGTAATAAAATTTTGTCATATTATAAGTTTTTAATCATTTTCAATTTTTGAAAAGTTTGACAGTTTGGATAACAATAACAACAAATCTTCCTAGTTATATATAGAATATCACTTGTTTATATATCACAATTTTTATAATTTAACACCTATGAATATAATAAGATGATAAAGTTTTAATAATTTACACCTGGGACACAAGAATTAATAAGAGTTAAAGCTCAAACAAAACGAGAAATAGAATAACAATAAAAATGACAAAATCAGTATAACAGTTAATATAAGAAAATCAGTATGATCTGGACTTTTTTCCTTGGGAGATTGTTCATAAAAATAAGATCCAACAATTAAATGAAACCCACTTGCACATATAATCTATTGTATAATTTAAATTAAATTCAGTTCATGTATAAAATGGTCAAAAAATAATTAACGCACTATGATACAATGTAATTTTAACAAATGCTCTTTGTATACATTTAAATCTTCATGTGAATTTGGTGTATTGATTGGACTTCTTGAAGTTCGACAGCCAGTGGTGTAAACTTAATTCGGCTATTGAGTTTTCGGTTTTGCAGTTAATATTGGGCTTTGGAAGAGACTTCAGCAAACGTGGGATTTGGGGATTAAGCATTTGGAGGTTGAGTCCAACTCTAAAGCAGGGCGTCCATTTAGTCTATCATGCCATTTCAGTCTCTTATTGCAAGTTCAGCGATTTCCTAAGCAGAAATTGAGAGTGCAAATGCAATTCTTGTGCTAATATTTTGAGAAGATTAGTTTTAGTTTGCAACTCATAATTTGACAAGTAGTCTTGTAATTTCGACTTAAAACTCCCAGCGAAATTGAAAAAACAAAGAAAAAGGAAAAGATTGATCTCTAGAGGCTATATGATTTATTGAATTTAAATCAAATGGCCAATCAAAATTTCGTATAGAAGCAAGCACATTCAGTCATTCAGACATGTATATATGAAAAAAGATCACTGGTTTCAAATCATCGTAATTTGCACATCCAATAGTACAAAGACTATTGACAAAAAACCAGAAATTTCATTAGAATAATCCCTTCCACAATTTGATCTGTCAATAATTTCAAACAGATTACGCAAGACAAAAGGATGCTTGAAATTCAGATCAGATGAGGTTTGAAATCAAAGTTCTGAGCGTTTTTAATCCTTTCAAACAATGACGCTGGTAGCATTCTTTTTTCTTCTCAAATTAGTAATCAAATTTCAGCAAGCTCACTTGCAAAAGTTTAATAAAGCTACAATGTTCTCAAGTTACCACTTTTCATTTGTGTTGCTGCTGACTGTATGCAACTTGCTTAGTGTTTCATGCTATGCGAATGTTTCAATCCAATCATCAATCATGAGTCAGTAGTTACTAATGTTTCAACCATATCTAGAAGCAGTTTGACAAGAGTCTCATCAATCACCTAACCACCAACACTAAATGTAGATTCTGATGCTATAAAATCTTACTATATTCGATCCAATAGCCATAAAATATTAGATTATTTTATAAATTTACTAATATATATATTATTTAATTAAATATATATGAGTTTGTGTAAGGTCTGTATGGGTTTGGATTTGAAAATGGATCCTATAAAACCAGACTCTACCTAGACCCACGACTCTCTCACAGGTCTGGGTAGGATCTGAATTTGAGAAATTAAATCTAAACCTATCCAAATATAGTGGGTCTGGATTGGATTTGGGTAAGACCCGACCCGTTGACATGTCTAGTTTCAATGATGAGTTTTAAAAGACAATTTTTGTTTAAATAATATTAAATACAACCATAGAAAATGGATTAAAATTCTTTTATATTGACATTTTTTTAACTCTAATTCTTGATGAATGTATTAGGTTGCATCTACTACGCTCGTTAAGCATGAAGCATATAAGCTAGTCAACAGAAGAATCCAAAGAATAGTTAAAAGTTATAATGAAATGATAAAGAAAAGCTCCATGAATCAGAAATACCCGTTTTTGAAAATGCATTCCCAAGAGCATCGATTACAAAGTATTATTCCAATCGCTGATTGGCTATTTAACACAATGGACTTAAAATAAGATTCAAAACTTCAAACAAAAAGAAACTAATTGGAAAATGCTGTTGACTAAAAGCTATTGACTAAAAGAGAGAAAGTAATATGAAAAATGAGTGGCGTTGCTGTGGACAAGTGTTTGTTCCAATGAATTCGCCTCCAGTTGAACCCCTATCATTAATTTTTTTCTTTTTTTGAGATGAAAAGTTTATCGCCTCATACGCTCCTTAACCGATTCATTACTTTCTCTCTTAATCTTTATTATTCTGTTAATTGACTAATGGGTTTTATTATCTTTGGGATTTTTTTTATTTTCGGGTGAAACAGTATGTACATAGATAAGTTTTACATAATGCTTTAAAACCGAACTTATACCTCACAGTTGTTTTTGAGTTGAGTTAAACTTCAAACCCAGAATAGTTAAAAAAAAAAAAAAAAGAGAACCACTCTAAATTAAAAAAATCAATTGCTTCGCATGGTTAAACTAGTTCAACATCCAATACCCATGATAAATAATTTTTTCCAGAAATATCATGAGGTACAAACTCTTGTTTTGTAAGATTAGCCATAAGAAATTGAAATAAGATTTTGACTTAGAAATTTACCTCAAAAGTCACTTGAAGAAATACGGGCAGAATTTCGGCAAAATCTTGTACTTCACTTTTGCTCAAAGTAGCGCTTCCGTTTTTACCTTTTGCTCAAAAGAAGAACTTTCGTGCTGATAACGTGTTATAAAACTAATCAAATAAGCTACTATAATATCAAGTGAAATATTGGAGAAAGAAGTAGAGAAATGGAGAGTAATATTCTTATATTCCAATAAGATACAAAAGTCATCCCAAAGGGTCTCAATGTACCTCTATATATAGGCACTACAAGATTAAAGGTACATAAATCTTATTAAACATCCATTACTACAATAATATGAAAAAACCTATGAAACGGTTTCTCCACTACATGAATGGATTTATGAATTGTAACTTCTATACATAAGTAGCCATAAAATCATGAATTAATCCCTTGGAAATACAAAGGGACATCCACATTTTTGTTATTTCATAACAGTACTAAACTTTTTCGAGACTTGTTGCTCTTAAAAAATTTCAAGAGGAATAAGGAGAGATTAGACATCTCTCCCAAAAGAAGACAAACGGTGCAAGACGGTCAAGATTTGCGATAATCTTTTGATAGTAAATCCTCGTACTTTGTCTAAGGTTTCAAAACTATCCCACATTTCTGTAATATTAGTTTTGTATCATTTTACCTTTTTAAAATTATAGTTTAGTTCTAAATTATTTAAAAAATTCAAATTCTTTTCGCTAAGTTTCATGTTTCTTATCACTAAATCACTTTTAAATTAATTATTGACATAGTAAGCTTAATTAGTATGAACTTTCCAATAGTTATTCTATAAGCTTACAGGTATTCCATGTGTATATTATTAAATATCATGTTTTATTATAGTTGGTTCTTTTTTTGTTTTTTCTTTTCCATTTCGCCTCATGTGTGGTACAATTTAATTGTCGTCTTTGTTTTTGGATTAGTTGTGATTGTCAAAATTGATTTATTCAATCTAAATTACATTATGGCTCAAACTTTAAGTTATTTTCATTAAGGATGAACCAAAATATTCTGATTTAACACATAATGAACTTAAGTATGAATTCACAAGATTCTTTTTCGTGGTCTATATGATAATAAAGTAACATATTAATTATTTTTGACATATTTATAATGTCATGAGTCAACAATAGTTTGATAACGGTTAGACCGATTGTTGAATCAGCAATCTTTAACATGCATTCATTCAACGAGTTATGTTTTAGAACCTTGGTCCAATAGGAATATGCTAAACAATTTGTATAAGTTGATTAATCATCCAGACGTATAAATTATTTATCACCAAAAGATAGAGGAGGACTAGGCATTCACAATCCAGCATATGAAATCTTCAAAGCGAGATGGAATTTGCTCACAGTGGATGATTCGTCTTGGAAAAGGGTCTTCAAGCAAAGTATTGTCATCTCCACAATTTGCTCAAGTAGTTTCTCTTACGTGGTTGAAATTTGTCAGCCCCCAGCTACTGAAGATGATAAAGGAAAGGATGGCAAAGGACATCAAAATGGCTACTTTGATAGACCATATTAACGACCTCAGGTCTTATTTCAGAAATGCTCCTTTTGCTTAGATAGGAGCTTAGACTCTAGATTGAAGTGATTAATGATTATGCTTTAGGCTATTTCAAGATCAGGAATGGATTAATCCTCAGTGTTGTTAACACTCCTTGTATAGAATTCCTTGAGCCTTTGCTCATATAAGTTTTTTTGCCAATCATACAAAAATCTATCGTTGCTGGAAAAAAGAATGGTGAATTGGGCTTTTCACGTGAATTGAGCCTCAAGTGTGGTTGGATCTTGATTGGGAAATAACGTTCTAAGTAACAATGCTGCATTTGTGACATTGGCCCATATGCTCAA
The DNA here is from genome assembly GCA_036785865.1 of Coffea canephora. NCBI lineage: Eukaryota > Viridiplantae > Streptophyta > Magnoliopsida > Gentianales > Rubiaceae > Coffea > Coffea canephora. Next base: position 14,383,250 of record CM071915.1, read on the forward strand.
TAGCTGAGTCCTCTCAAATATGATCATATCCTTTGTTAGACACATGAAATGGGCTAATTTCTCAAAATATATCCAAAAAAAAAAATCTGTCAAATATATGTCTAACAAATATATGTACAAAATTATACTTACCGTGTCTAGCCAGTATGGTAAAAAATATATTTTTTAATTGCTGCAGGTTGCCATGCTGATTGTGCAAGGCAGCTTGCGGCCAATTTTTTTTTGTTTTGAAATACCACGGTAGCAGGCAGCATTTTTAAAAAAAAAGTCTTGTTTTCAGTGCTTGGAAATAGCAAGAATTGGGGTTACGTCTACGGTGGAAAGTTTTACTTTTCTGCCCACAGTAGGCAGAAGCAGTGTGATAGGGTGCGATTTTGTCATTTATTTTATTATTAATTTTCCTATTACCTGACCTGATATGGATTAATTATTAGATTCTACTCACTTTTCGTAGTTTACATTTATTTCAGGGAGTAGAATAAAAATACGATAACAAGTGCCAATTTGTGGGAAAAGGGGCCCAAGTCACAGAGCTTAGCCCAAGGGCAGTGTTGGCAAAGAAAAAAAGATCTTCTGCCTTTATTTTGGAAGGGCTAACCGAAAGGGAGTTGTTCCTTTCCCTTGGGGGAGCCGCCGCACAAGGCAAGAGCAGCAGAGGACTGAAGACGGTTGGCTTCCTTAGCCTTTCGTCCCAAGCTTAGCTTTCACCTTTTTGACTTTTCCTTCCTTTGCTTCTTAGTAGTAGTTGCCTCTCGGGTGTCAGGAGCCATTGAAGCATGAATCATTTCCTGTAGCTTTTTCGTTTGATTCTTCCTTGCGGTCTGTAGTGAATTCCTCCTACCACATAATGGCCGCAACTATCACTTCAGTTTGTATGAGTTTTTCTCATCAACGATGAGTTAAACTCCTTTTTCTAGTCAAGGGACAATGAAGATTTGGTTTAACAATTACTGTGAGATCGAATTTATTTTAATTGTTTCTCCATTTATTGGTATTCAATGTTCCTGCTCTTAATTGCTATACCTCGTGTGAGTGATGAATAGATGCCAATATTTAATTATTCACATAGGCTATTTGCTAAATAGGGAAATTGAATCCGTAATTGTTCGTATCTTTATCTCGGTAGCAACTGGTAATTAGGTTTATGTCAGGGCAACTACGATCTAATTTAAACAAACCCTCGTAGCGTTTTGTTAGTTAGATGTCCTTTCTAATTATTAAATGCAATCTAGAAATTAAATCCTACGTCCGTACCTAGGATTGTTTTGGGTTAGAGAAATAGTTAACGGCTCTACCTTAACTATCGATAAATTAGAAAGGGTTGGTTGTTTTATCGCGTGCATGACAACTATAACTAATCTATTAATAAGTTGGGATTATTTTTGCATCAATGATCAGTGCATGAACCATTTTGAAGTATACCCTTGCTAGAGTTTCTTTATTATTTCTTTTAATTAATTATTTTCTGCAATTAATTTATTTAGTTAGCATTTATATCCAAAACCCCCATACTTGGAACTCTAGAAGAAACGAATTNAAAGTACTCCAACAATTATATTCTAATTTTTGCAAAGATATATTCATTTTTTCCTCTTCTTTATTTTCTATTATTTTATTCTTAAAAATTTATCCTACTTCCTCCATTCCTTTCATAAAAGTTTAATAAATTTGTGAGTGTTAATTGATTGTTTGCATTAATACCTAAATTATTTTTAAATTCTCATAGAGTGACAACATTTGAAACTCACTATGATCACCATTTTAGTTCCTCTAAGCAATTTTTTTATGTTTTTTTCTCTTTTTTTAGGTAAAAAATGATTTATTAACTTGATATGTTGATATGATATACTATTTTGTTGCTAAACAAAATGTGAATGAATAAGGAAATAAAATTTAGTAGTGGGTTGGAATGGGTGATTGGATAATCCAAATCTATATAACATTATATTCATTGATAACTCGTCATTTTTAATCTCCACTAAAAAATTTCTCTACAATACATATAGATATAGATTCCTTTACGAGCGGACTTTGCACCATCGTGGGCCAACTTCCTGACACTTTTGACGGGAACGTGGCGATAGATTTTCCTATAAATACAGATCAATCAAATACCAGATTTCTCCATCCTTCCCAAAATCAGTTTTCAATACATAAATTCTCCTTGAGCAAAAATGGGTTCCAAGACACTTCTTTTGTTTTCATCTCCTTGGCTATAGTACTAGCAATTACCTCACAGGTGGCTGCTAGGGAATTGGCTGAGGCTTCACGTCTGTTTGACAATTGTAAGCCATTTTTCTCTTATATCCACATATTCCAATGTCCTCAATTTGTTTTCTTTGGTCCTAACTTCTCTTATGTTACCTATTAATGGGTTGTGATCGTTACTAATTCTGATTGGGATTAAGTTGTAGGTTGTGTTTAAACAATTTAGGGGCATCTAAAAAAATCACTGATTTGACTTGCACGTCAAAAGACAAATTTTCGACCTGAATATAATATTATCGATTTGGTATTCTTTAAAACAGAAAACATGCAACTATTATTCCCAAATCTGGAATTTCAAAATTGTATGACCCTAGTCCGGTAGTCCCCAGATGAGTTTATTTGACAAGGTCATTCCTAGATTACATTAGTGAATGTACATGCTTTATTATCCTCATTGCGCCGAGACACTTGACCATCGTCCTGACTATGAAGGAGGAGGGTACCCTGGAGGAGGAGGCCAAGGAGGGTACCCTGGATGTTGGCATCGTGGTGGTGGCTACGGAGGAGGTGGTGGCAGCCGCTATGGGGGATTTCCTGGTCAGGCTGTGGATGCTGAGCCTTAGAACTAATAAAGCCAGCTTCAACCTATGTCATGAATACTTAAACAGGCCTACTATAATAATACGCATACTTTGTAGTGTGAAATACAAATAAGTGTGTAATATATATGTGTATGTATATATGTGTATATACATGCGTGTGTGTATTAGACGCACAACAACATCAAAAAGTTAATGATAATACTGTAGTCGTGCTTGTTTTCAATCAAATTTGAGATTGTGCCCTTGTTGGCTAAGGCCCAAAGGACTTCTAAGTCAAGATGAGAACCGAATCCCAGTATTTGAGGTATAAAGATATATTGCCTCATCTCTTTCTTATCACGATGCACCAAGGGGGAACCGGGTGGTGGATGCAGCGTCCAACGGCCCAAGATTTTGAAAATCTTATTTATTGACAGTAAAATTAGGGAGAATTAGTCTAATTAAGTAAATATTCTAATGTTTAAGTTGTTTTATTTCTTTTAATGAATTGAAATTGTGCTAAAGTTAGCTTGTTTATTTACGGAGTCAAAATTAAACGAACTTCTATTGAATCAAACTTTTTGGAGTGAAGTTCAAATGGAGTTTGACAATTTACCAAACACAAAATTTTATTTGAGTTTGGTTTCAATTGTTGGCAAAACCAAGTTTAAACGAATTCATACCAAATTAAATTTTAAAAAACTTTGTATTTTAGCCCTTATTGCAAGATTATTTCTTTTCAAGTAGATTGTTAGCAAAATTAGTTTTCGGTACTTGACAGTATGTTTAAAATCAAAATTGGCCCTCCATCCTCCCCATCCCACCCTGTCCCACCCCATCATACTCATCCAAAATTTTTCTTACTGAATCTGTAGAAAAGGTAACTCAAGTACTTCTTGGAGAAGGAGTACTAATTACCTGTTATCTAAACCACAATCAGTCTCTGTAGGTTGAGATATTTATGTTGTAGTTCTATATTAGATAAAAGTGAGATTAATTTTGGCCAAAAATTAGGAGAAGCATTTGTTTAAATTCAAAAAATTTGGACTAATTATATTGATGGATTCTAAAACTTTATTAGCCTAAAAAGTTGATTAATAAGATAACATACTCATAGAAAATACAAACCATAATATTGTGGGAATGCATATATACAAGAAAGCTACTAATTTTGTTTCAAGAATCGATTCTAACATACAGCTCTTGAGCATTTTACATTCTATATTAACCCAAATTATTGTGCTTCACCAGAATTAGAAGAAACTTGAAAACTTTTCGCTTACTTTCAACATGCCAGCATCCATAATTAGTGAGCAATGTAAGTTATTGCACACTGGCTTAATGAAATGCATAAGGTAAGATTCCAAAAAAATACTTGCAAACCTGACCCAGTCAGCCATTTGGCCTGCCAATTAGCCACTTGAGCTAGATAGATAGATTATGTAACATGGAGAATCTTTGTCACTAAGCTAGTTGGTTGTTTATTTGCAGAATCAACCTTAGATGGGTTTTCGTCAGACCAAACTCAAATCGAGTTTTAAGTAGATTTGATTCTTTTACACGTACATTTCACTTGTATACTAATAGAGTTAAGTTTGGTTTGTGTTTGACAATTACAAAACACCAAAATGCCGTTTAAGTTTCGTTTAAATAGTTGACGAATCAAGCTCAAATAAGTTTTTACCAAGCCAATCTTAATTCGAATATCAAGTAATTGAATTTATTTTTAGCTTTTATTGGAGTATTAGTTCTTTCAAGTGGATCCCTTCGATTCGAATATGAAGTAATTTATTTTTATCACCTGGCAATATATTTAAAATCAAACTTGGCACTAACAAATCTGTAAGTCCCAATTGCTGGCCCCCACCTCCGCTCCACTCAACCCATCATATTCATTGCCAATGCTTCTCCTTCTTCACTTCTCTTCCTTTTTCTTTCTTATCCTCCATCGATATCTTTCAAACGTTTCATATTTGACTTGATCATCATGACTTAATAAATGGTAACTGCTTTTATAGACTTGAAAATAATGTGAAAAGTAGGACAAAAAGGAATATGGAGATTATCCTTGTTCTGTTCTGTCCCTTATCCTTCCTTCTTCATTGTCTTGGGCTTCTTGCCTTCCCTTATATTTTCTTTTCTTTCATTATAAAAATTAATGCTACTATGGTTTAGAAAGACCGGAGTTTGAAAGTGAAGTTCATCAGGCTATTTACAGTCAATATAGGCCATTTTAAGATGTTCATGGCAGCCTTAGCAAAATGAAGTAAATTCTAAACCCCACCAACGATAATCAATATTAAATATTTTGTTGATTTTAAAAATATAATTCAGGTTTAAGGATTAGATAAATATGACTATTGGGTGACTCTCGAAAATGTATTTTGCAGCAAAGTCTATTCAAATGGGTTACCAAACACTTATCGTTTAATTATTTTTTCAAATGAATTTCCATCTCTAAAGAATTCATTAAAAATGGCTTCCAGAGGGCTCTATTGGCTCAAACCTTTCTCAACCAACTTTAATTAGAACAGAAAATGAATAAAAAGAGTCACTTGACTGAAATTTCATTGCTACAATAAGAACTGCATTTGTCATTTCCATGCTTGGCCCCCCAATTTCTCAGAAAACCAGCCCGTAGTCAGCATGGAAGGAAGAGGTGATCCAAATATTGTGTTGAAAGAACGTACCCAAGATTCAACTCTGTTAATAAAGACATGAATTAAATGATTGTGAGATGCATCCTCATAAATCTTGGAGTCTCACTTCAACTTGAAAAAAAAAATCCAAGTTCTTGAATTGTGCCGAAATTATTACGTAGTTCTATGTTCCTTTTCCTAACTAGGCCAGTGATAACAACATTAAATGGTAATTACGTAATTGTAAATCTCTCCTTTGGCTGTTAAGTCTTTTCATTTTCCTCTTCCTTCTCATAAGGTTTAGTGTCACTCTTTTAAGAGAATACAAAAAGTGTTCTCTGGATAAATGATCACTTCATAGTCCGGAGTCCTAAAAAGTCAAACGAGTATATTTACAATTTACAATAACAAGTCGAGTCAATAATAAAATTAATTTGTCCCAAAATAACTAATTGCCAAAATAAGTAGATTTGTATTTATAAGTCAAGTAAAAAAAATCAATAAAAAATACTAATTCTAAACAAAATGTAAATAGTACAGACAATTAGGTAAGTATTTATAGACAATTCTTACTTCTTAACTTCGCATATGAATCTTCACGGACAATGCTTTAGTAACGATAGTTATGGTAATGAAACAGTTTTTACCTAATATAACAGGTTGTTGCAATTTTAATGATCATTTGATTACTTATTTGACCCATCTACCTAAATAGGATAACACCTAAAAATATGGAAGTAAGTTTCCTATCTAAAATAGTAAGTTAACCTTAATATATTAGCAATTTTTATACCTCAAAAGGAAAATTGGAATAATTAAACTTACTTTTTAAATAAGTAAATTACTACTTTATATCCCAAACTTACTTTTTAAAGAGTAAGTTTAGTTTAAGTAATAGTAAGTTTTTATACATAAATAGTAATTCTTACTAATAACATGGTAAATTTGATTAATGATCAAAACTTACTAATTTTTGGTATACATGTACAATTTTACATTAAAAATTATCTCAAACTAGTATTAGGAAGTTTATTTGAAATAATGATAAGAGGTTTTATTAATGATTAAAACTTAATACCTTAGTTCGTAAGTACTCATAATATACCTATATAAAAAATGATTATGGGTATAATTTAAATTTTTTTTGTATTTATATATTTTAAAATACTATGAAAAGTAGTTTCACTTTTAAGATAACCTTGTAAAAATATGTAATAAAATTTTGTCATATTATAAGTTTTTAATCATTTTCAATTTTTGAAAAGTTTGACAGTTTGGATAACAATAACAACAAATCTTCCTAGTTATATATAGAATATCACTTGTTTATATATCACAATTTTTATAATTTAACACCTATGAATATAATAAGATGATAAAGTTTTAATAATTTACACCTGGGACACAAGAATTAATAAGAGTTAAAGCTCAAACAAAACGAGAAATAGAATAACAATAAAAATGACAAAATCAGTATAACAGTTAATATAAGAAAATCAGTATGATCTGGACTTTTTTCCTTGGGAGATTGTTCATAAAAATAAGATCCAACAATTAAATGAAACCCACTTGCACATATAATCTATTGTATAATTTAAATTAAATTCAGTTCATGTATAAAATGGTCAAAAAATAATTAACGCACTATGATACAATGTAATTTTAACAAATGCTCTTTGTATACATTTAAATCTTCATGTGAATTTGGTGTATTGATTGGACTTCTTGAAGTTCGACAGCCAGTGGTGTAAACTTAATTCGGCTATTGAGTTTTCGGTTTTGCAGTTAATATTGGGCTTTGGAAGAGACTTCAGCAAACGTGGGATTTGGGGATTAAGCATTTGGAGGTTGAGTCCAACTCTAAAGCAGGGGTCCATTTAGTCTATCATGCCATTTCAGTCTCTTATTGCAAGTTCAGCGATTTCCTAAGCAGAAATTGAGAGTGCAAATGCAATTCTTGTGCTAATATTTTGAGAAGATTAGTTTTAGTTTGCAACTCATAATTGACAAGTAGTCTTGTAATTTCGACTTAAAACTCCCAGCGAAATTGAAAAAACAAAGAAAAAGGAAAAGATTGATCTCTAGAGGCTATATGATTTATTGAATTTAAATCAAATGGCCAATCAAAATTTCGTATAGAAGCAAGCACATTCAGTCATTCAGACATGTATATATGAAAAAAGATCACTGGTTTCAAATCATCGTAATTTGCACATCCAATAGTACAAAGACTATTGACAAAAAACCAGAAATTTCATTAGAATAATCCCTTCCACAATTTGATCTGTCAATAATTTCAAACAGATTACGCAAGACAAAAGGATGCTTGAAATTCAGATCAGATGAGGTTTGAAATCAAAGTTCTGAGCGTTTTTAATCCTTTCAAACAATGACGCTGGTAGCATTCTTTTTTCTTCTCAAATTAGTAATCAAATTTCAGCAAGCTCACTTGCAAAAGTTTAATAAAGCTACAATGTTCTCAAGTTACCACTTTTCATTTGTGTTGCTGCTGACTGTATGCAACTTGCTTAGTGTTTCATGCTATGCGAATGTTTCAATCCAATCATCAATCATGAGTCAGTAGTTACTAATGTTTCAACCATATCTAGAAGCAGTTTGACAAGAGTCTCATCAATCACCTAACCACCAACACTAAATGTAGATTCTGATGCTATAAAATCTTACTATATTCGATCCAATAGCCATAAAATATTAGATTATTTTATAAATTTACTAATATATATATTATTTAATTAAATATATATGAGTTTGTGTAAGGTCTGGTATGGGTTTGGATTTGAAAATGGATCCTATAAAACCAGACTCTACCTAGACCCACGACTCTCTCACAGGTCTGGGTAGGATCTGAATTTGAGAAATTAAATCTAAACCTATCCAAATATAGTGGGTCTGGATTGGATTTGGGTAAGACCCGACCCGTTGACATGTCTAGTTTCAATGATGAGTTTTAAAAGACAATTTTTGTTTAAATAATACTAAATACAACCATAGAAAATGGATTAAAATTCTTTTATATTGACATTTTTTTAACTCTAATTCTTGATGAATGTATTAGGTTGCATCTACTACGCTCGTTAAGCATGAAGCATATAAGCTAGTCAACAGAAGAATCCAAAGAATAGTTAAAAGTTATAATGAAATGATAAAGAAAAGCTCCATGAATCAGAAATACCCGTTTTTGAAAATGCATTCCCAAGAGCATCGATTACAAAGTATTATTCCAATCGCTGATTGGCTATTTAACACAATGGACTTAAAATAAGATTCAAAACTTCAAACAAAAAGAAACTAATTGGAAAATGCTGTTGACTAAAAGCTATTGACTAAAAGAGAGAAAGTAATATGAAAAATGAGTGGCGTTGCTGTGGACAAGTGTTTGTTCCAATGAATTCGCCTCCAGTTGAACCCCTATCATTAATTTTTTTCTTTTTTTGAGATGAAAAGTTTATCGCCTCATACGCTCCTTAACCGATTCATTACTTTCTCTCTTAATCTTTATTATTCTGTTAATTGACTAATGGGTTTTATTATCTTTGGGATTTTTTTTATTTTCGGGTGAAACAGTATGTACATAGATAAGTTTTACATAATGCTTTAAAACCGAACTTATACCTCACAGTTGTTTTTTGAGTTGAGTTAAACTTCAAACCCAGAATAGTTAAAAAAAAAAAAAAAGAGAACCACTCTAAATTATAAAAATCAATTGCTTCGCATGGTTAAACTAGTTCAACATCCAATACCCATGATAAATAATTTTTTCCAGAAATATCATGAGGTACAAACTCTTGTTTTGTAAGATTAGCCATAAGAAATTGAAATAAGATTTTGACTTAGAAATTTACCTCAAAAGTCACTTGAAGAAATACGGGCAGAATTTCGGCAAAATCTTGTACTTCACTTTTGCTCAAAGTAGCGCTTCCGTTTTTACCTTTTGCTCAAAAGAAGAACTTTCGTGCTGATAACGTGTTATAAAACTAATCAAATAAGCTACTATAATATCAAGTGAAATATTGGAGAAAGAAGTAGAGAAATGGAGAGTAATATTCTTATATTCCAATAAGATACAAAAGTCATCCCAAAGGGTCTCAATGTACCTCTATATATAGGCACTACAAGATTAAAGGTACATAAATCTTATTAAACATCCATTACTACAATAATATGAAGAAACCTATGAAACGGTTTCTCCACTACATGAATGGATTTATGAATTGTAACTTCTATACATAAGTAGCCATAAAATCATGAATTAATTCCCTTGGGAATACAAAGGGACATCCACATTTTTGTTATTTCATAACAGTACTAAACTTTTTCGAGACTTGTTGCTCTTAAAAAATTTCAAGAGGAATAAGGAGAGATTAGACATCTCTCCCAAAAGAAGACAAACGGTGCAAGACGGTCAAGATTTGCGATAATCTTTTGATAGTAAATCCTCGTACTTTGTCTAAGGTTTCAAAACTATCCCACATTTCTGTAATATTAGTTTTGTATCATTTTACCTTTTTAAAATTATAGTTTAGTTCTAAATTATTTAAAAAATTCAAATTCTTTTCGCTAAGTTTCATGTTTCTTATCACTAAATCACTTTTAAATTAATTATTGACATAGTAAGCTTAATTAGTATGACTTTCCAATAGTTATTCTATAAGCTTACAGGTATTCCATGTGTATATTATTAAATATCATGTTTTATTATAGTTGGTTCTTTTTTTGTTTTTTCTTTTCCATTTCGCCTCATGTGTGGTACAATTTAATTGTCGTCTTTGTTTTTGGATTAGTTGTGATTGTCAAAATTGATTTATTCAATCTAAATTACATTATGGCTCAAACTTTAAGTTATTTTCATTAAGGATGAACCAAAATATTCTGATTCTAACACACTAATGAACTTAAGTATGAATTCACAAGATTCTTTTTCGTGGTCTATATGATAATAAAGTAACATATTAATTATTTTTGACATATTTATAATGTCATGAGTCAACAATAGTTTGATAACGGTTAGACCGATTGTTGAATCAGCAATCTTTAACATAGCATTCATTCAACGAGTTATGTTTTAGAACCTTGGTCCAATAGGAATATGCTAAAACCAATTTTGTATACAGTTGATTAATCATCCCAGACGTATAAATTATTTATCACCCAAAAGATAGAGGAGGACTAGGCATTCACAATCCAGCATATGAAACTCTTCCAAAAGCGAGATGGAATTTGCTCACAGTGGATGATTCGTCTTGGAAAAGGGTCCTTCAAGCAAAGTATTGTCATCTCCACAATTTGCTCAAGTAGTTTCTCTTACGTGGTTGAAATTTGTCAGCCCCCAGCTACTGAAGATGATAAAGGAAAGGATGGCAAAGGACATCAAAATGGCTACTTTGATAGACCATATTAACGACCTCAGGTCCTTATTTCAGAAATGCTCCTTTTGCTTAGATAGGAGCTTAGACTCTAGATGTGAAGTGATTAATGATTATGCTTTAGGCATATTTCAAGATCAGGAATGGATTAATTCTCAGTGTGTCTAACACTCTTGTATAGAATTCCTTGAGCCTTTGCTCATATAAGTTTTTTTGCCAATCAATACAAAAATCTATCGTTGCTGGAAAAAAAAGAATGGATGAATTGGGCTTCTTCACGTGAATTGAGCCTCAGTGTGGTTGGATCTTGATTGGGAAATAACGTTCTAAGTAACAATGCTGCATTTGTGACATTGGCCCATATGCTCAATAGCTGAGTCCTCTCAAATATGATCATATCCTTTGTTAGACACATGAAATGGGCTAATTTCTCAAAATATATCCAAAAAAAAAAATCTGTCAAATATATGTCTAACAAATATATTGTACAAAATTATACTTACCGTGTCTAGCCAGTATGGTAAAAAATATATTTTTTAATTGCTGCAGGTTGCCATGCTGATTGTGCAAGGCAGCTTGCGGCCAATTTTTTTTTGTTTTGAAATACCACGGTAGCAGGCAGCATTTTTAAAAAAAAAGTCTTGTTTTCAGTGCTTGGAAATAGCAAGAATTGGGGTTACGTCTACGGTGGAAAGTTTTACTTTTCTGCCCACAGTAGGCAGAAGCAGTGTGATAGGGTGCGATTTTGTCATTTATTTTATTATTAATTTTCCCTATTACCTGACCTGATATGGATTAATTATTAGATTCTACTCACTTTTCGTAGTTTACATTTATTTCAGGGAGTAGAATAAAAATACGATAACAAGTGCCAATTTGTGGGGAAAAGGGGCCCAAGTCACAGAGCTTAGCCCAAGGGCAGTGTTGGCAAAGAAAAAAAGATCTTCTGCCCTTTATTTTGGAAGGGCTAACCGAAAGGGAGTTGTTCCTTTCCCTTGGGGGAGCCGCCGCACAAGGCAAGAGCAGCAGAGGACTGAAGACGGTTGGCTTCCTTAGCCTTTCGTCCCGTAGCTTAGCTTTCACCTTTTTGACTTTTCCTTCCTTTGCTTCTTAGTAGTAGTTGCCTCTCGGGTGTCAGGAGCCATTGAAGCATTGAATCATTTCCTTGTAGCTTTTTCGTTTGATTCTTCCTTGCGGTCTGTAGTGAATTCCTCCTACCACATAATGGCCGCAACTATCACTCAGTTTTGTATGAGTTTTTCTCATCAACGATGAGTTAAACTCCTTTTTCTAGTCAAGGGGACAACTGAAGATTTGGTTCAACAATTACTGTGAGATCGAATTTATTTTAATTGTTTCCTCCATTTATTGGTATTCATATGTTTCCTGCTCTTAATTGCTATACCTCGTGTGAGTGATTGAATAGATGCGCAATATTTAATTATTCACATAGGCTATTTTGCTAAATAGGGATAATTGAATCCGTAATTGTTCGTTATCTTTATCTCGGTAGCAACTGGCGTAATTAGGTTTATGTCAGGGGAACATACGATCTAATTTAAACAAACCCTCGTAGCGTGTTTGTTAGTTAGGATTGGTCCTTTCTAATTATTAATGCAATCTAGAAATTAAATCCTACGGTCGTACCTAGGATTGTTTTTGGGTTAGAGAAATAGTTAACGGTCGTACCTTAACTATCGATAAATTAAGGAAAGGTTGATTGTTTATCGCGTGCATGACAACTATAACTAATCTATTAATAAATGTTGGGATTATTTTTGCATCAATGATCAGTGCATGAACCATTTCTGAAGTATACCCTTGGCTAGAGTTTCTCTTAGTTATTTCTTTTAATTAATTATTTTCTGCAATTAATTTATTTAGTTAGCATTTAATCCAAAACCCCCCATACTTTGGACTCTAGAAGAAACGAATTATCCCTAGTCCCTGTGGATTCGACCCTACTCACCGCTATATACAAAATCTGTATTTTTCTCGAGTAGATATTTATTATTGCGCAGGTTCGGCACCTGTCAGTTTTTGGCGCCGTTGTCGGGGACTGGCGCTAGTTATTTGTTTCTTTTTCAATTCATCTTGTTTACATTTTTTTTATTTAGTTTATGGCTTCTTACACTCCGTATTTTGGTGATATACTGGATTTTATTTCCGGGGAAGGCAATGAGGCTAGTTTTTTTGTGAGGTCTGCATATGCAGAGGCACTAAACTCTGTTAGAGAAAGAATGGCTGCTGCAACCTGTGAAATTTGTTATGCCAGGGATCATTCAACCGGTATGTGCCCCGAATATCAAGACTACCTGAGTGACTATCTCAAAAAAAAATTTGGAGATTCTTCACCTCGATCTCAAACGTGGTATGACCCTTATTCAAACCGATATGATCAAGGATGGTGGGATAACTCTAACGTTAATTATGAAGAGGGGCCAATGAGTTTTCAGTTGCAAGAGTCTCAACAATCGTCATTCATGTCAGACTTGCCCTCACAGACCATCAATGACTCTAAGAAAGGTGAGAGTGCAATTATCCTGACAAGTGATATGGAACTGCAAGAGTCTCAAGAAGGAGGATCCAAAGATACAGTTGAAAAGGAAGTTGAAGCGGAAGACATGGGACTCCAACATCAAATTATTCAAGTGAATGAATCCAGTGAACAATTTCCAAATGCGGTGACATCTTCTCCACTCCTTAATCAATATTTTCCTAATTCATCTTCTTCAATTCGTGTTACTGAAATTGATTTTATTATACCAGAAAATTTAAAATTTCATGACAGGAATAAGTTAAGAGTGGCAATGGAAAAATATCTTGAACCAATGAATGCGTGTGATGGAGGAGTGAGTGGAGAATGCAAATCATTGTTGACTTGTTTAGCGCCATTTACTAGTCCATGGAAACCCGTAACTCGTGTGCCCAAGAATTACTCCATCTATGAGGGTTACCAGGATCACGTTGAAGATGAAGCATTGAAGCGAGCCATAAGATTTTATCCTCCATGAGCAAAACATGATAATGTCTAGCCAAAGACATTAAAGAAAGGCGCTCATTGGGAGGCAACCCAATTTTTTTTAGTTGTTTGTTTGATTTTATTTGTTAGTTTAAATATGTTTTTCCTTGAATTCGACTGATTTTGGGTTTCAGTTTTCGTTTTTGCTGATTTATAGGTGCCCTTCAGTCATGACGTGCCCGCGTGGTGATTTGCAGGACGCTCACGATCAGGAATTTCTGAAACTTCTGGGAGCTCTCTTGCCCTCATGACGCGCCCGCGTGGTGATGTGCAGGGCGCTCGTGATCAGAAATTCTGAAACTTCTGGGAGCTCTCCTGCCCTCATGACGTGCCCGCGTGGTGATGTGCAGGGCGCTCGTGATCAGAAAATTCTGAAACTTCTGGGAGCTATCTTGACCTCTTAACGTGCCCGCGTCACGTTCGCGGGAAAGGTAAGGATTCAAAAAATAAATAAATAAATAAAAATAAAAATAAAAATAAAAATTTCTCATCACCGGAGCTTTAGTTTCCAAAATTCAAAAAAAAAATTTCCTCTTAACCGTGGCAATCTCTTTTCTTTAAAAAAAATAAAAAAAAATCCTTTTTCTTTTCCTTCTTTTCTTTTCTTTCTTTTCTTTCTTTTTCTTTTCTTTCTTTCTTCTTCTTTCTCTTTTCTTTCTTCCTTCTCCCCTGTTTCTTCTTCCTCTCTGTTGACCGAAGCCCTCTGTCCGCCGCCGCTGCTGAAGCGCCCTCAGCCGTCGCGCAGCAGCTCCTCACTCGAAGACGCCGCGGCCACAGCACCTCTGCACACGGCCGCCACCTCTCCATCGCGCGCCGCCAAGAGCTCCGCCGACCCACGACGCGCGAGGCACCAGCTCGCGCGCCTCCTCCACCTAGCAACTGCTGGCCGACCAGCCCCACCACCAGCCCGCGCCGCACCTGCTGGCCGACCCATCAACTCCTAAGCTCGCGAACCTCCTCAGCTCAGCTCCACCAGCGAGCTGCTCAGCACCTCTCTCTGCCCTCCGTGCGCTGCCCGCGCGTGGCACCAGCGCCTCCACAGCTCGTCGACGAAGCCCAAGCTGACAGACCACGCAGCTCGTCCACTTCCACCACTCGCGACGCACAGATCAGCGCTGCCGTTGGTTGCCCAACCTTCTTGGTGCCAGGTTTTTCTTACTAATTTTGTGGTCTACGATTCCAATTTCTTGATGATGGGATTTTGATGATTACGATTTCATTGAGTAAATTTGATTGGCTTGCATCTGTGTTACTGGAGCCCGTGGGTTGGGTTATGACCTGCAACTGATTTGCCTAGTCTAATATAATTGTCATTTGTTTGGGCTCTTGAAGTACTGTCTAGTGTTGTTTGTATTTCTTAGTGAATTGAGTTTGCCGTTTGATTTCATTCTTCCCTGTGCGTACACCAGTGGTACTGGTTGTGGTAGTTTGCCTAACATTTATTCATTCTCATTGGTGTGGCTGTTGGGATTGAAAGCTCAGAACTTGTGACTAAGTTGTTATTGCCTAAATGCTGACCTGCTATTACTAGACTTGCTGATTTCTTGGGAGCATTTGTTGGGATTTTGGGTGGATATTAGCAAGTGGTATATTGCTTGATTTTCTTTACCTGTGCCTTGCTTGGAGTTTCTAATGCATGTTTGGGGCTGCCTTGGGAGTTATTTGCCACAATTGATTGCCGTTTTGGTTTCTTCTGTTTCTGGTACTGCTTGTGCTGATGGATTTATCAGTGTTTTGGGCGGCCTATTTGAATTGCTTCTTCCCTGTGTGTTTGGTCAGCTGTTTGCTTGAAAACCCAAACCCTTGTGCTTGTATTTGCTCCCAGTTGAGTTATGTATTGGACTTTCCAATTGGTGACAACTTTTGGGCTTTAGGGGTGAGTTCATTTTGTCATTATTTGCTACCTTGTTGGGGTCATTTTTGGTTTCACCTGAGTCTATTGTCCTGCCTTCTGTTTTGAGTCCATTGGAGTGACGTGAGTTGAGTAATTTCTGCTTTTGTTTGTTGATTTGGAAGGCTACTGTGCCACTTTCATTGCTTATTGCTTAGTGATTATGTCTAATTAACAATGTGCATAGCATGGCGCAGAATTTGGCAGTATTCATGTAGCATGCGGGTCTTATACCTCAATTGGGTACCTCTATTTGGTTGGCTGCGTTCTTATTGTCCAATATCTATGCTGTTTTCAATGGAATTGCTGATCTTGGGTTAAGACTTTAGCTGGCCAACTGGAGCCATTTGTTGAGATTTTGGGTGAACTGCAATACTGCACTCGTTTGTTCAATTGGGAGTTTGTTCAGTGCGCATTCTCTACGCCAAGTGGCAAGGATGTCTCAGAACTCGGCTTCCCTCCACTGTTCCCTCCTATCCCTTAGCTGTTCAGCAGGGAAGTCTCGTTATCCTCTTCGCTTTAATTGCTTTAATCCCTCCATTGAGGACAATGTAGGATCTAGGTGTGGGGGGGACAGCTATACTAGTTCTTTATTTTTAGTTTGTTATTTGTCCACCTCTCATTCATTTTTTTTTTTCTTTTTAGTGATTGGCTCGTAAGTGCATGCCAAGGTTTGATGTTGGATTATTGTCTCTGTTTCTACTATTGCCAATTTTAATAATAAAAGGGTATCAAGTTAATGTGGTTGAATTCAAGAACATCTCTTTGGTGAATATCAATAATTGTTTTACTCTTATAATTTTTGGTTAACTTTCTTAGGCATAGGGAATGATAGTTGGACCATTTGCTGATAAATGTTATGCGTTATTCCTTTTTCTTAGATTAGTTAACCTGAAATTGAAGAAATTTGTGGTTTAGAAGCTAACCGGAGTGATGCTTCTTGGACTTGACCATTGATGCTTGATTATTATTTTTCTTGGTATCTTGGTAATTTGGTAGATAGAGCAATAGCTACTGTCAAATATTGACACTTGTTTAATGTTCTTATGCTTGAGGACAAGCATGGTTTAGATGTGGGGGGAATTGATAGGGTGCGATTTTGTCATTTATTTTATTATTAATTTTCCCTATTACCTGACCTGATATGGATTAATTATTAGATTCTACTCACTTTTCGTAGTTTACATTTATTTCAGGGAGTAGAATAAAAATACGATAACAAGTGCCAATTTGTGGGGAAAAGGGGCCCAAGTCACAGAGCTTAGCCCAAGGGCAGTGTTGGCAAAGAAAAAAAGATCTTCTGCCCTTTATTTTGGAAGGGCTAACCGAAAGGGAGTTGTTCCTTTCCCTTGGGGGAGCCGCCGCACAAGGCAAGAGCAGCAGAGGACTGAAGACGGCTGGCTTCCTTAGCCTTTCGTCCCGTAGCTTAGCTTTCACCTTTTTGACTTTTCCTTCCTTTGCTTCTTAGTAGTAGTTGCCTCTCGGGTGTCAGGAGCCATTGAAGCATTGAATCATTTCCTTGTAGCTTTTTCGTTTGATTCTTCCTTGCGGTCTGTAGTGAATTCCTCCTACCACATAATGGCCGCAACTATCACTTCAGTTTTGTATGAGTTTTTCTCATCAACGATGAGTTAAACTCCTTTTTCTAGTCAAGGGGACAACTGAAGATTTGGTTCAATAATTACTGTGAGATCGAATTTATTTTAATTGTTTCCTCCATTTATTGGTATTCATATGTTTCCTGCTCTTAATTGCTATACCTCGTGTGAGTGATTGAATAGATGCGCAATATTTAATTATTCACATAGGCTATTTTGCTAAATAGGGATAATTGAATCCGTAATTGTTCGTTATCTTTATCTCGGTAGCAACTGGCGTAATTAGGTTTATGTCAGGGGAACATACGATCTAATTTAAACAAACCCTCGTAGCGTGTTTGTTAGTTAGGATTGGTCCTTTCTAATTATTAATGCAATCTAGAAATTAAATCCTACGGTCGTACCTAGGATTGTTTTTGGGTTAGAGAAATAGTTAACGGTCGTACCTTAACTATCGATAAATTAAGGAAAGGTTGGTTGTTTATCGCGTGCATGACAACTATAACTAATCTATTAATAAATGTTGGGATTATTTTTGCATCAATGATCAGTGCATGAACCATTTCTGAAGTATACCCTTGGCTAGAGTTTCTCTTAGTTATTTCTTTTAATTAATTATTTTCTGCAATTAATTTATTTAGTTAGCATTTAATCCAAAACCCCCCATACTTTGGACTCTAGAAGAAACGAATTATCCCTAGTCCCTGTGGATTCGACCCTACTCACCGCTATATACAAAATATGTATTTTTCTCGAGTAGGTATTTATTATTGCGCAGGTTCGGCACCTGTCACAGTGCAATGAGGCTAACTGTGATCTGTGGGGGCACACAAAGAAATAATGTACCTGAGAAAGCCGGTTGTGCTTGGATGAAATAATGCAATAAATTTTAAAATTGCAATAAAAGCCCTCTTCAAAATTTGTTCATCATCTAATGCCCATTACTTAGAAAATATTTTGTGAACATTCCAACCGAGATGCCTGTCCCAATGAAAAATAAAGAGCGAAACAGTGAATGTCAAAGAAACGTGGAAAACAAAGGCACGGAAAAGTAGACGAAATTGTTGTAGTGGAAAATGGGTGAAATTTTCAACATTATTTAATGAATTTTGTACATATCAAAACAAATATTGTGGTAGATTTTATTTTTTTAATTGAGTTTGATATTTGAAATAATTGAAGCATAAATATAAAAGAAAAGGTTGGGATATCAAACATGATTAAAATAAAGGAACATGTGCAATTTTGGTCCCCCCAATGTTTGGTCTATGAGTTAAACTGATCCTTCATATTTTGACCAAAATAAATATCATCCCAAATTTTTTATTTTAGTCAAATTTAGGACAAAAATTTCTCCATTTCTTCTTGTCTTTTCTTCATATAAAAGCAAATATTTCAACAATACAATTTAATGTATTTATATTTATGTTCATCTTAAATTGATAATTTTATTGAATAATTTAAATAATTATAAAATCTTTATTTCAATTGAAACTTAATTGACAATTAGTTGAAATGCCAAAAAAAAAGAAAAAGAAAATATTATTCAATCAACCCAATGCTCCTCCAAATTATTTAGCTCAAAAATTCATCAAGTTAGATTAGCTGATTTTATGCAAGCCGTAATCTGCCATATATAGAAAAAGGGTATTACCGACCCTCAAAGTTTTTTTTTTTTTTTTGTTTTGGTATCTGATTTTAACAATATTAAACATTTACAATAATTGATGTAATATTTCAGAAAATTTTTCTTAGAAGTAATTTATTTGTTTTAGGAAGGCCATCCAAGCTGCTAGGTTGAGAGTTCAACTATGGCACCTCGTGTTTGTGTTGATTTGTACTGCTGGTTTGCGAATTGAAAATCTTCATAATGTACATGTACGTACTTAGAAGATTATGACACGTGTGACTTGGTCATATAATTTTGGTGCATTATTTTAACTGTTGAAATTCACAAGGTAACCTATTAAGATCCTTGACAAATAAAATATTTTTGGGGTTAATTACAAAAAAAATTTGCTACCTATGCTTTCGAATTATGAATCTTAAAGTTACTTTTGGCCTAGGTTATATCCTGTCAGCTTCAAAGTCGAAAGCAAAAAATTTTCTTTTCACTTTGCTAAACTTCAGCATCCAACATTGTTTAATTTGCCAAATACAAATCAGCTACTAGATTAATCTACAAATAAGGGACGACATCTATGCCCCATTTAGTGCAGCTATCTGGATACCAGATTCCCCAACAGGGAAACCAACAACACCTAGACCTCAGGAGTGCAGTGTAGACAAAGTTGAGGATCTCATTAGTCACCACAGATGGAACAGGAGGCTAATTCTAAACATCTTCAACTCTCAGGATGCTCACAGAATCTCCAGGATTCCTGTAAGTATTGCTGACAGAATGGATAGCAATTTTTGGAGGTACAGTCCAGGTGGGGAATATACTTTTAATTCTGGTTACAAACTGCAATATAATGGCAGAAATGTAGCAAATTCTAGGAAGAAGAGTACTGCGGGCACTGGCATGGAAGATACCAGCAAGCAAGGCACGCAGATATGGAGGACATTGTGGAAACTAAGCATCAAACAAAAGATCAAGATATTCCTTTGGAAACGCATCAACAATGCTCTACCTGTGAGGGAAGCAATTCACAGTGGAACAAAAGTAGAGAGCCCAATCTTTAAAGGATGTAGGGAAGGACAAGAAACTACAGAGCATGGGATGGAGCGAAGGTGTGGGAGATAGCTCCATTGCAATGGGATGGAGCGAAGGATCATCAAGGGAATTCAAAAAATGGTGGAGTAGACAGGAAGTGATGCAACATATTGGCGTAATAGACAACATTTTGTGGCAAATATGGAAAAACAGGAATGAAAATGAGTTTAGTGAGTCTCATTGGTACCAGCCAATCAAGATCATACAAAAAGCTCGAAGTGAATGGCTGGAGCAAGAAGATGGGATGGGATGACCAAAACAGCTAGGCTGAGCACAGCAGAAACATCACCAAATCAGGAACAATGCCGACAGGAGCTGGAAGCAGAAGATACCATGATCATCAGGATTGCAACTCAATGTCAGGAAAGACATCACACACTATGAATTGGAGTAACTGCCTTGCAAAGATCAATCCCAGCAGTGGCTTGCTGGGCATTGCAAGAAACAAGAACTGGAAACAAGATAGCAGATGATGCAATAGCTGCCAAACTAGCAATTTGTAAAGTAGTGGAACAGCATTGGAGAAAAATTGTCATTCAAGTTCAAAACAAGGAACTCCTGAAGTAGATAGAATCGCACAGAGCTCAAGATAGCATACTGGCAACTTTGGTGGTATATATAATAAGTGTAAAGGTGTTGTTTCATACGTGCTCCTTTTATGTAGTTAAGGAAGAAAGAAATGTGATTAGCAGCAAAATTAGCATGTATGCCTTAGGCATAGGTCACGATGAGGAATGGATATGTCCTCGGTGTCTTTGAACATTTTTTGTATAAAATTGTCGAACCTTTGCTCATTACTGTAAATTCACATAATTAATACAAATCCTATAACGTTTTGGGAAAAAAGAAAAAGAAAAACCTCAACTGGCCTACTTGACATTTTTTAACCCCACTAGTCTAGCAGTACGTTCGTTCCATGTTAGTTCATTACTCCTAGCCAATGAAAAGGAGCTTTTGTGATTTAGGCAATTCTAAATTATGTTTAGCCAAGCAGTAGGAATTAGTGGTTCAGCTGATTCAATTTTTAAGTCCAAAAATTTGAAGTAACTTCGTTGTTATAGGCATACTTGTGGGTGCTAATAGTTAATGGCGCAACAATTGTAAAAATTTACAATTAACAATTTCTGGATTCAATAGATAGTATGAAGAACTTCATCTGGCCAACTTGAAATTTTTTAGTCTAGTTAATCTTCATTTCGACATTAAGGAAACTTTTAGCGATTGCTAAAAGCCTAAAATGGTAATCGATATCTCCTGAGGATTCTCCAATGAATGAGGTGTTTCAAGTTTCAACATGGGAATTAAAACTTCAGGTGTTACGGGACAGTCAAAAATCAAAAGCTTCAAACAAGATTTATATTATTTATAACCGTACGACACTACAAGCCAAAAAAACACTTTGATCATAACACCGAAATCTCAATATTTCCCAGCAATTTAAAATGACAGTCTAACAAAAAGAAGTTACTAACGAAAATAAAATCCTCGATATTTAGTTTAATCATCCAATAAGTATATGGACATACATAAAGTAGCATTGATCAGTTGTATGCATCAGGATTTGCGAGAAGGTAGGCCTCAACGGCCTTGAACATAGCCAGGGCATTTTCCTTTCCTGCCTTAATTTTTTCTTTTCCTCCCTCAAGTTGCTCTTCTGTAAACTGGATATCAGCTTTAGTGTGGTATGTGCTGCTTGTTTTGCAGATTGACCCTCCATCAGCAGAGGCTTCGAATTTGACAACATAAGTGACTTTCTCAATCACATCAGGGAAGGCATCACTTTCAGTTACAGTATAGCTGTAGGTGAAGTTGTCTTTGTCCAGTCCATTGACTATGTGTTTTGCACTCTTAATTTGGCTGCCTAAATATTTAACAAAAAAAAGAATTTTTATTTTTATGTACAATAATTGCTTTTGATATAAGATAGTTCACTGCTGCGTAAAACACAAAGAACATTGAATGATTTGGAAAATTATGAAATGATTAAGTGGATGTTTAGAACTAACCTTCACCGACAGTGATCAACTTAATGGTTCCCAGATCCCCATCTCCTTCAATGATCTCGACACTCTTAATGGCCTGTGGCAACACCTTGGCTATGAGGTTGTCATCAAGGATGAAGGCCTTAAACAGCCTTGCAGGAGGGATTGAGGAGGTGACCGCATAATCATAAGTGATAGCTAAGAACGTTTCTCCATGATGTTTTTTTTTTTTTATCTTTGGAAATGGACGACAGCTAAGAACAAAGGGAATTCAAGAAGGTTTTAGACTTCAGTTGTTCCTTAAGAGGATTTGTGCTGCAAACGGATGTGATTGGAGATTGTATTTACAGATTGAAGTCGTAGCTTGAATCTAAGTAGAAATGACCTAGATGACTTCATGGTCTGTCTTCTTGTGCTTTCTTTTATGTTGAATTGTGATGTAAACTTTGAAACAAAAAAAAAGGACCCTGATTTCACATAATGTAATCCATTAATCCAACTTTGTTGAATTGTGATGTAATCTTTAAGTAAAATAGACCCACATTTGATTGATGGTCTAATAATTTAGTATGTCAATAATTAATCCAACTGAAGAATTTAGGCCGGTGATAAAGTCACAACAGATTTTTCAATGCTTGAACAATTTCTTTCCAAAATGATAAATTTTTGTTTCCATTTTGTTTTCAAAGTAAAGCCCGCCTTTAGTATGGGAAGACATAACTATCAATTCACAAGAAACTTAACATTTGCCATAGGTTGAAGTTGCTGTATGCTCTTTCTATGTGAACCAAAGTAGAAAACGCTAAGTCGACTTCGTGGTCAGTTTTATCGTGCTTTGTTCGCAAGTACTGCTAAGTTTGAAACATTGGACCCGTTTCTTGATTTTAAGATTTAGCAACCAACCAAAAGGTACAGCGACTATATAATTTTAAAAAATTTCAATCCGATGTAGTTACTGATTTCCTGATTTTATATTTGCTGGACTCTAGTTCTTGAAGGATAGCTTTCCTTCATTCCTTGAACATTGACAGAAGGAGTTGTCAAATAAATTTTAGGGCAAATTACATTTTAGCCTCCTGTGGTTTTCGCAAAAACCACATAACCCCCCATGACTCAAAAAGTTATACATAAACTCTCTGTGGTTTGGATTAAACTGTCAAATAGACGGAATGAACACTTCGTGACGGTTCGTGGGCAAAACGCGCTTATACTACTGGTATCAATAAGAACCATTCCCATATTACCCTTTGACCCTGATGTGGACAGGATGCTAACTGTACACAAAAAGAATGCTAACTAGAAGTTTCATTACTCGTGGGTTCATCACACGAGACAGTAACGATCTTGTAATCATCATTAGAACTATCATAACCCAATGCACCCCCAATTCGAACAGCCTCCCGAACCAAAGGGCTAGAGGGCAATTTCACGAACTCCATGGTCGTGGGGTTTATCAAATACATTGTATCCCGGAAGCCTATCTCCATTCTGAATCCTAACACCAACACCAACCCGTTGCAAGAACCAACAATTTAGGCGTACTTCGAAGATGTATTCTCTAAAATGTTCTCTGCAAGGGTGAGCTTTTGCAAAACAGCTTCGGAACCAGGGTTGTCAGCGGTAGTGAAAGTTAGGGTGTAGATGCTGCGTGAAGAGAGAGGGACAGGGGAAGAAGAAAAGAAGATGAGTTTTTGGGGGTAATGGAGATGAAGAGTGAGGTGTGCTGTGATGAATAGTGGGTCGGAGAGTAGAGATCGCCATGACTTCGAGACGCACCTGAATTTACCGATAGATTTCGGCGGAAGACGTAAGAGTATGTCGACTGTGAGTTCTTCGGGAATATTTGGGGCTAAGGCAGCCTTGGCCACCGGCATTTGAGATTGATGGAGTTTCTTTGGGGACATCGATTATCGTACTCTAGTTATGTACTGAATTGCAGATGGGGAAGACCCTGCGTCCACATCATGGGTCAAAGGGCATCTCTTGTTTTGATTGACTGGTCCTTCCATTTCTGGTTCCAAAATTCACTCTCATTTCAGGGGTGGCACGAGCTTGGGTTGTCGGCGGTGTGAAGGATACAGTAGAATGTTATGGTGTGAAGACACAGAAGAAGAAGAAGAAGCTGCTAAGTCCTCTGGCTGTGTCCTACCATATCTCCCTAGTGGCTGACAGATTCTTTTTACAACACAATTCTTCACGCTACCCATAAATAACAAACCCCTTCACAAGACTCAAAAGGAGGGAATAAAAAATAAAAGCAAAATAATACAAAAATAAGGAAAGGAGCTGTAAGAAGAAATCCCCAAAGCAGCCAAATTCCGCAAGCCAAGATCCCCACCACCCTTATCACTACCCACCAGTCACCGAACCTTCTCCAAAGTCCGAAGGTAAAAGCCGATAACCTTCTCTTTCTCACGACAAAGGCCAGAGCAGGGGAGAGTCTGACTTCATCTGCTTCCTTTTTGTATTTATATTAGGGTAATTTGGACATTTTGCCCACGAACCGTCACGATGGCTTCTTTCCGTCTATTTGACAGTTCAACCCAAACCACAGGGAGTTTATGTATAGTTTTTTGAATCATGGGGGGTTATGTGGTTTTTGCGAAAACTACCGGGGGCTAAAATGTAATTTGCCCTAAATTTTAAGTGGAAGAGGTCAAGCAATAGTAGATAGAGATTGAGTTTGATTTGTTTTCATGCTCAAACTTTGCTTTCAGAAGCGTATTGACGGCTGCATTCTACATTTAAATTTTTTCTTTTAACCTTAGAACAAGTGAAGACAGAGTTGTAAAAACTTGCAAGGTCGATCTCGTCCCTTGATTTTGTATTAGTACAAAAGAGTTGAAAAGAATTACTTATTCTTAATGCATTGCTTATAAACCTTGTAATATTAGTCATGTGTTCTCATCAGCTTAATTAGTAAAAAATGGAAAATTTGTATTATATAGAATTATATATGAGTTAATCTTTCTTACATTGATATTGTATATACTAATAGGTTTGGCTGCATGTTACAAGTGCAAAATTTGGGATTTAAATTTAAATTAATGATGATGTGACAAGCATTTAGATCAACCAATACATATAACTGTTGGTGTGGGAAAAGATAAATGCTACACCAAATTTTGTATATATATCATGTATCAATAATCGCTGGTGTATCAATAATCGCTAGTATTAAAGTTTAAACTACTTTAAATTTCAAAGAGTCGCTTTATTATTTTCACTGCATTTTGCTATGCGAATGCATGCGAGAGCCAGGTTTTGTCATTTTCAGGTGACCTAGGCCAGTTGTTGCTTTATTGTACATTGGATTAAGTCCAAGATTTTAAGAGAAAAAAAAATCCTCATCCCAAAGCACAAAACAAAGACTTTTAATTATGGGGTTGTGTTCGATTGTCATATAATTTTATTTATCTCTCCGTTGTATTCATAATTAATACTTTGCTGCATATTATTTTATTTTTTTCTCACATGTATTTTCTTTCTTTATCCAGCTATTTTCTCTCCAACAAAAACGTTATGCTCTTTCTGCGTATAACGTTCTAAGTTTAAGTTAATATATTTTTTGGCTATTCTTTTGCTTTTTCACAGCATTACACTTTGTGTTATCTACTTAATTAAGGTTAGTATCACATGAACTCTAATTGAAGCAATTACAATTTAGTTTACTTGTCCTTATATTTACCAAATTGTTGGCATGAATTTAAACATACAATCAACTTGGGCTTCGCTTGCCTTCCCTTCTATTTGCTTTTTTATTTTTTATTTGTAATAGTAGTGACCCTACCCACAATAGTGAGATCTAGGGATGTAATCGAGCCGAGTCGAGCTCGAGTATCACTATACTCGAGCTCGACTCGACTCATACACACAGAGGCTCGAGCTCGATCGAGCCAAGAAAATCGATACTCGAAGATCGACTCGAAGAATTTCCTCAGGCTCGAGACTCGACTCGATAAGGCTCGATCTTTAATCGAGCCTTATCAAGTCGAGTCTTATCAAGCTTTTTGACTCGATTTGACGAAAAAAACAGATCAAAGGTGATGTTTTGGGAAGATTCAAAGGCAAGCAAGTAGCTATCAGCTGGAGTAAATGAGGCATAAAATCCATGATTCATCAATACAAATACAACTAAAAGTATCCACATTCTACCTCCCACAGTTAGCATCTTTAACACCCCTAAAAATCAGATTCACCACAAAGAAGAATAGAGAAGAAAAAAGGGAAATTCCCACTTGCTGGATTGCTTGACATGAAACTTTCAAATTCAGCAATTACCCACCATCGGTAGGTGCCCACAAGAGCAGAAAATATGGATGATTCTAATTCCTCGGATCATAGTTCCTAAGTGTGCTGCAAAAGTACCCAAACTAACCAAAATTCCCCACAAAATTTCAAAACTCAGCAAAACATGAGCTGAGCCACCAAATTGAGAGACAAACAATTATCTCAAACAGCCACAATATCCCAACTACCACAAGCTCAAATCCGAATTTGGGCAAATTCATCACACCTAGTTGGTCAAATCATAACACAAAGGATTTTGAAGTCAGTCTTAGCTATATTTTTGCACACCATTATCCTAAGTCTGATTTTTTTAAGAGCACAAATTAAAATTATTTACATAAATATTGCACGATTCCTAAATCTGCATCAGGTATTTGGCGCTTCTTGAGCGCCCACAGAATTGAAGTACTTAGAAATCCGCAGATGCCTCATATGACGCATACTATTACTAGCAAATCTCTGGGTCTTTGATGGATTTCCGCCGAACTCACGGGCTCCTATCAGCGTTGGACTGATAGGAGCTGCTCCCCACGAGCACAGATACAAGAGATTTGTCTCTTTATTTCAAGTTCTCGTTTAGGCATTTCTTCAAACAGTAGAAGGGCATACGAAAATTCTAAAGATCCCCATCAAATTCCAACGAAAGAAAGACCCAAAACTTGTAATCAAAATACGATTTCGGTCCAACAAAGGCCAAAGAGTATACTCAGCCATGAAAATTGTAAATAACTCCAGATTAAAAAAATTCAAGAAGAAACTAGCAAAAGATGGTTCCAGAAAATATCAAATTGAAATTCAAGTTGGAAAGCAAAGAATAGCTCACGGGGCGTTTTAAATGAAGAATTGGATAACCGTGGCGGTATGGGCAAACTCCGACGACCCAGCAGTGGCGGCTGCTCCTCCTCTGTTTCCCGTCGGTTCTTTTTTTTATTATTATTTTTTTTTGGCCGAGAGTAATAGGATAATGGCAGATGGATTGAAATCTCTGGGTCTCTGAGAGATTTCGTCCCCTTATCAATTCAGGATAACAAGTTTCCTAGTCGATCTTGGCCCATTTTAATGCCAGAGACACAGAGCCAAAAACAGAGGAGCACTTACCTAAGTGAGCCAGAGATGAGCAGTGATGAACCAGCGATGAACTAGTGAGATCTTGGTGCTTCGTCTTCGACACTCGGCAGCGATGAACCAGCACGGCAGGACACAGCCGACAGGAGACGTAGAGCGCGGCGGACTGGAGGAGGCTGGAGAGGCAGAGAGCAGCTTCGATTTGGAGCGATGAACCAGCACGGCAGGACACAGCCGACAGGAGACGTAGAGCGCGGCGGACTGGCGGAGGCCGGAGAGGCAGAGAGCAGCTTCGATTTGGGACTTGGGACTTGTTAAGGCGATGGCGATGGCGATGGAGTCTCACAGATGCGGCGAGCAACGGCGTCGGCGACGAACGGAGTGAGGGTGTAGATCTAAATCAGTCAGAGTCAGCTGCCGGCTGGTAAACTGAATTTTTTTGCTAGGCTTTCTTCGAACAGAGAAGAAAGTCGCACAGTCGGCACAGAGAAGGAAGAAATGTATATTATTTAAATTATAAATATTTATTTAATTAACTCCGGCTCGTCGAGCTACTCGACGAGCCACGAGCCGGGATAATACGGCTCGAAACTCGACTCGATTGGGAGTCGAGTTACTCGAAACTCGACTCCTCGAGCTGTTGACCGAGCTACTCGGCTCGCGAACATCTCTAGTGAGATCATAATAGAAGAAGTAGTGCCCCATAGCCACGGGATCAGTACAAAGTGATTCCAACCAATCATAGAGGGATAAAGTGGATATTTATACAGATTATAGGGGCTAAGTAGATATCCTGACTCCATCATATGCATTTTAGAGCATATTTGGTTCAACATTTTAGATCACATTTGATTCAATCGTCGTAAAGGTTGGTGCTTTTTACCTATTTTTCACTTTATATAAAATCATAAAGGGGTCATGTGAATATTTTGAAATCTTAAGGATCATGTGGCAATATAAAAAAACTATAGAGATTTTATGTAATTTATCCACATAAAGTCGACAATAGATTGTTCTATAAATGTCAATTTCTTAGGACGATAGTAAATGATGTTTCTTAGGATTTTGCAGCTTTTAGCACTTAAAACCCAAGAGAAGTCCGGGGATTAAATCAAGTGTTTAATGTAATTTATCTCCTTCCTCCAAAGCATTCTCATCAAAAGTATCATCCTTTCCAGTCTTAAATCAACCTACATATAATGCAAAATAAATAAATAAAAAGTAAGCTCTTTAATTTTGAGAACTATATGTGCAAGAGAATATTGGCATTCATCTTAGGCCCATTTGAGGCTGCGGGACTTTTGATGGAAAAACACTTTTGGGTACTAAAAATACTTTTGAGACATTTGGTGAATATTATTCCAAAAAAATTAGAAGTGAAATTTTTTATGTTAAAAGCACTTTTAGTAAGAACTCAAACAGATACTTTTAGAATAGCTTTTGTGTTTTAAAAAATAAAATAATAAATTTAATTATTTTATCCTATATTATGAGCTAAATAAAGAGATAAATATATTTTAAAATTTCAAATTACACATTATCCAATACAATAAGTACTTATTCAATTATGTATCCAAATAATATACTTAAGCGTACTTAAACATTTGATAAGTACTTTTATTAAAAACTCTATTAATAAAATACTTTCAATTAAAAGGCTGGTGCACATCTTTCTTTAGAGCCTTTTTTTCTGAGTTTTGATATATTGATTTCTTTAGCCCTGCCATTTGGATATTTCTCCTACAATACAACACAGTAAAAGGATGGGATATGTAAACAAGTCCACGGAAGAAACTTCCAAAGCATATTTTAGACATGATAAATACTTTACAGAGCTATCTGATTTACTTTCCATAGCTGATTTTACTTCACGACAATATAATAGTTTGCCTGGTCATTTGACATTTGCACCTTTTATCTAATTAGTTTTGGTTTAACAATCAATTTCTCTAGCATTTTCAAATTTTAGATGTCATTTACTTATTTGTTAGCTCTTTGTAGGTTGCTCAAGGTGACAAAGGCTTGTGGAAAATCAATCCCGATGCTTTTGAGAGTTCCTATATTTTCTGATCCTTGGGGTGGTCATAATATGATTGGTTTTTGGGAACATTTTGCTTATTTCCTTTGCACATAGTTATCCTTTTCGTTTTCATACGATCTTGTGAATAGTAATCATTGTTGCGATGCCTTTGCAGTATGCTGCATTGGCATTTTCATTTGGCTAATATATTTTCTATAAGGGATAATTTTAGAAACCTCTCACAGTTTCAGTGTTCTCTTCTAAGGTTTTAAAAGTTTCACTTATCTCCCGTGTCAGTCATTTAGAATCTAATGCTTACATCATTAATGATCAAATGACTATGGTACCCTTATAATTTTGGATATTTTACACGTATGTAAAGAAAAAGAGTTAAACGTGTGGTGACTACATCAACTATAATTTGGATTGTAAAAGGTTAATTAATTTGCCATCTAAAAATAGAGCCAATACTAGCTATATCTTTTTTAATTTTTACATACTTGACAAACAAAAGAAATTAGACATAATGCTCTTGATAAATTAAAGGATTTAGACATGAGAAACAATTAAGACATTTACAAAGTAAATTAACCATAATTTGAACTGTAAAAAGGAAAATCTAATTTGGCATATAAAAAGAGATCCAATACTAGGCATCCTTTTCCAATTTATGTACTTCACAAATAAAGGAATAAAATAAAAAGAGATATCACTTGGGCTAATTTTTCTTATAATTGTGGTGATAACAAGAATCTTAGGGTATAGGAAAAAATTTGTTTCATTAAATCTTGAAAGTTGTTATTTTTTGTTATGGATGACAGAAAGTTTTTGTTGATCATATGTAGTAATGGCCCAATCAGCGAATTAACAAGTTATATCAAATATTCAATCTAACTAGCATAATAGTTGAGGGGCACTTTTGGCATAAACAAATCATCTCACACCTGAAAACCATAAAATTGGATTGAAATTCTTTTACAGTGGCATCATTTTTTTTAAATTTATTATAGTTCTTAATGAATGTACTAAATTGCATCGGCTACACTCATTAAGCATGAAGCAAATGAAATAGTCAACAGAAGGATCCAACGAATCGTTAAAAGATCCAATGAAATTATAAAGAAAAGCTCCATGAATTAGAAATACCTGTTTTGAAGTTGCATTCCAGAGAGAATCAATTACAAAGTGATATTCCCACCGCTATGAACTAAATGGACTTAAAATAAGACTCAAACTAAACTACAAATAAAAAGAAACTAATTGAAAACTGCTATTGACGAAAAGAGAAAAAATAAAACATGAAGCCATGGATTGACTAAAACATGAAAGATTTTTATAGAATCGAGAATAATCATATAACTCAAAAAAAATAAATAAATAAAAACTGAATGACAATTTATTAAAATTGAATCAAGAATAAATAAACTCTAGCCAAGAAATAACTTCGGAAATGATTCACTCAATTGATCATCGATGCAATGATAATTTCATTTATTCGCTGATAAACAAGTTATAACTATCAAACACGTGATGACAATTAACTTTTTCTTACAGTATCGGCGACCAAGGTACGACAGCTAATCACTTCCTTAATCAAGAAATAATTATAGGTACGACCATAGAGTTCAATTTCTCAATTACCTTAAAAATCAAGGAAGCCATATTTTAACCAAATAACACACTACGAGAGTTATTTTAAATTAGTCCATATGTTCCCCCTGACACAAATCCGATCATGCCAGTCATCACTAATTTAAAGCAATTAAATAATTATGGGTTTAACTGTTCTAACTAGTTTTAGGTTATTAGATTAAATTAAATATCAGACGCCTTTGATATTCAAATAAAATAATAATTATAAGAAATTAAATTAGAGAACATACGAATACTAGTAAATATAAGAAATAAAAATATTTAATTTAATTTCACAATTTTAAATAAATCAAATCCTCCATTGTTCCTTGATTAGAAAAGAAATCTAGTTCATCTTCGTTAAGAAAGTCCCATGCAAAATTGCAGAATTAATTGTTGAAAGCATTCCTCCATTCGGATGAAAGTTTTGCGATGAATAATAAAAATAAAAGTCGATCGTCTCCTGCCCTCTGTTGCGGCCGCACCCCCCCCCCCTCCCACCTAACCAAGAAAGATAAGCAAACCTATTCTAAGTTGACTTCTCTTATGACTGGTCATCCACCGCCAAATCTAAGTTGACTTCTCTTATAACTCACGTCGTTTCTTCTTTTTTTATTCAAATCTTTGCAACCAGCACAAATGACCGAAAGTAAATAAAATTTGCCAATTAACGCAATATTTGATAAGATAAAAGAGGGAAACAATTATAAAATTAATGATAAAATTACAACTTAACAGCAACATTAATTTTGTGTGTCATTTCACCTTTTTAAAATTACAATTTAGCTCTAAATTATTTATAAATTTTAAAATTTATTACAATTTAGCTCTAAATTATTTATAAATTTTAAAATTTCTTACAAACTTTCATGTTTCTTATCACTAAATCATTTTCAAAATAAATTGTCTAAGTAGCAATTTAATTTATATGACTTTCCAATAGTTATTCAAAAATTTATGTTTATATCATTAGAATTTCATGTTTTATTAAAGTTAGGTTCTTCTTCTTTTTTTTCTTTTGTCATGATTGGTGCAATGTAATTGTCTTCTTTTTTTTTTTTGATTTGTTGTAATTGTCAAAGTAGAATTATTCAATCTACATTGCATTGTTGTTTCAATTTGTAAGTTATTTTCATCGATGATGAGCTAAAGTACTCTAATTTGAAATAAGTAGGGATTCACATGATTTCTGATGTCACGGGTCGACAACGACTTAATAATGATTAGTCCAAATTGTTGAACCATTGAGTCTTGATTTAACAATTTTTCCAGTTCAATGAACGGATTGTGTTTTAGAACCAATTTGGTTGGCAGCCAAAGGATAGACGGGGACTGGGCACTCGCAATCTGGCAACTTTAATTGAAGCAACTCTTCCAAAAGTGTGGCCGGGTTCGTCTTGGAAAAGTGTCCTTCATGCAGAGCATTTTCCCTTACACATGGACTGTGGAGGATGTATACAGTCATCTCCACAGGCTAAGAGGATTCTTGTGGCTTTGTTGAAGGGATAGGTTGGGCTTCTTCATGTGAATTTGGTGTGTTAATTGGGCTTCTTGATGTTCGACAGCCACTTTTGCGTGGATGGAATTTTGTAAACTTAATTGGGCTTTGGAAGAGACTTCCACAAACGTGGGATTGGGGGATTAAGCATTTGGGGGTTGAGTCAAACTGTAAAGCAAGGGTCCATTTAGGGCATTTTAGTCTCTTACTGAAAGTTTCGAGATTTCCTAAGCAGAAATTGAGAGTGCGAACGCAATTCTTGTGCTAACATTTTGGGTAAGATTAGTTTTAGTTTGTAAATGGGCAAATCGCCAATTGAATCCCTAAACTTTTTCACTTAAACCAATTTCGTCCTCTATGGTTTTTTTCACCAATTTAGTCCTCAACGACTCTGCTCTGCTGCTCCATAAGGATCCAAAATATTACCTTGGTTGGGTTTCTCTTTAGTGCTTTCTCTCTCAATTTTCAGAGGTTCTTGTCTTTAATCATCTAAAAGTCTCGGTTATAATCCCTATAATCAGACAGTCAAACTTGTCATTTCAATTATACCCTTGCCCTGTCATATGAAATACATAAAATGTGGTGGCGCCGTCCAATAAGTCCTACATTGAATCTGATAAAATTGATTGGTGAAAAAAAATCATAGAGGACGAAATTGGTTTAAGTGAAAAAGTTTAGGGATTAAATTGGCGATTTGCCCTTTGCAAATTGGTGTTACAGTTTTATCAAATTCACCAGTCCTTATCATCCAATGTGATGGGTGCAACTCCCTACGAAATTTCCATAAACATACTCTGCATCATATCATCTTTTTACACAGAATTTCTTACTCCCAATTCCTGAGGTATACCACCAGTAAGCTGGTTGTCATGTAAATCTAGTTTAAGCATAGAAGCTAACTTCCCAACTTCCCTCGGTATCTCCCCTGATAAATAATTCGAAGAAAGATTAAGTGTATGTAGTTGAGTCAAATTTCCAATCTCTGGAGCTATACCACCCGTGATGTTGTTCTTTGCAACCACAAGAGTTTTCAGTATTTTGCATTTACCCCAGTTGCTGGAGAGTTTCCCATAGAATTTGTAATTGCTAAGATCACTGAAATCCAAACATTTCTGATAAGCTTCCTTGGAAACGGTTACCGTTAAAATGGGCCCTAACTAAGCTTGAGCAGTTTTGCAAGCTTTTAGGGATTGGACCAGTAAGCATGTTCTCAGCTACAGAAATGTTTGGAGAATTCCACTTTGACATAATAGTTCTGGCAATGGACCAGAGAACTGATTTCTAAACAATCTCAAAACAACCAACTTTTTCAGGTTTCCAAGCTCTTGTGGAATGGTACCAAAACATTAATTTTGTCCTAGAGACAAATATTGCAAGTTACTCAAGTTTCCAATTGAAACAGGGATTGAACCTGAAAGTTGATTGTTCGAGAGATCCAGGTGAATCAAATTGGTCAAATTGCCTAGTGACTTTGGGATTGTACTAGAAAGAGTATTTTGACACAGGTAAAGAAATTGAAGTGAGATCAAAGTTCCAATCCAATCACAGGAGGAATGGGACCAGATAGGTAATTTTGGTAAAGGCTTAGATTCACCAGACTATTGAGATAACCAAAAGTGATCGGAATTGAACCAGAAAATTGATTGTTATGGAGATACATTGCTTCCAATTTACTCAAGTTTTCAATTGAAACATGAATTGAACCAGAAAGTTGATTCTCCCACAGATCCAATCGAATCAAATTGATCAAATTACCTAGTGACTTTGGGATTGCACCAGTGAGATTATTTTGACACAAGTAAAGAAACTGAAGTGAGCTCAAATTCCCTATCACTGGAGGAATGGGACCAAATAGCTGATTTTGGTAAAGGTTTAGATTCACCATCCTATTGAGACTACCAAAAGTGACCGGAATTGAACCAGAAATTTGATTGTTATCGAGATACAGTGCTTCCAATTTACTCAAGTTACCAATTGAAACAGGAATGGAACCATTGAGTTGGTTCTTCCACAGATCCAATTGAATCAAATTGATCAAATTACCTAGTGACTTTAGGATTGCACCAGTGAAATTATTTTGACACAAGTAAAGAAACTGAAGTGAGCTCAAATTCCCTATCACTGGAGGAATGGGACTAAATAGGTGATTTTGGTAAAGGTTTAGATTCAGCAGCCTATTGAGATTACCAAAAGTGACCGGAATTGAACCAAAAAATTGATTGTTATCAAGATACAGTGCTTCCAATTTACTCAAGTTTCCAATTGAAACAGGAATTGAACCTGAAAGTTGATTGTTTTGGAGAGACAGTACTTCCAAATTACTCAAATTTCCAATTGAAACAGGAATGAAACCATTGAGTTGGTTCTCACCTAATTCCATATCGGTAAGGAATTTCATATCACCCACTTCTTTGAAAATTGGACCTGAAAGTTGATTTTTATAGAGATACGGTATAATCAAATTGGTCAAATTTCCTAGTAACTTTGGAATTGCACCGGTAAGATTATTTTGACACAAGTAAAGAAACTGAAGTGAGATCAGATTCCCCATCGCCACGGGAATGGGACCTGAAAGTTGATTAATTCCAAAATCTAAATGAGTCAAGTTTCTCAAGTTGCAAATTTCAGGCGGGATTTTGCCTGACAGCTCATTAGCCCAGAAATCAAGGATTCAAGATAAATGAGTTTCGACAGGTTACCTATTTGTTTTGGTATACTTCCAAAGATCTGGTTAAAGCTGAGATCAAGATATTCAAGATTTGGGAGGGATGAGAACGGGAAATCATAGAGGCTACCTTTAATACTCCAATCTGAGAGGTTCAACCTGTTGACACTTCCATCAGTGCAGGAAATACCAGCCCAAGTGCATGGAAGGATAGAAGAATTCTTGGCATTGACGGATTGAAGGTTCCATGAGGTTAGGAAGCTATTGTTCTGGTTCAAAAAACTGGCTTTCCATTTCAAAAGAGCAGCAGCCTCTTCAGCGGAAGCTGAAGCTCCACATTTGGGGTGAAAAGATGGGAAAAGTAGGACGACCAAAAGGAATGTGGAGATTATTTTGAAAGAACCCATGATTACTTTCAATTTCAATTCAAGTTGGCTAACCTTGTTACTCTGCCCCCCTTTCTTTTTTTTTCACTTAGTTTTGAGATTGAAACACGTATGATGTCTATTCCAATGGGCCAAGAAATTTAAAGCAATGAAAGCTTCCATGAGATTGACCATTTTTATCTTCTACCACTAATTTTTCGTGCTGATTCTACAGAAAAATGTGAGTCGTGTACCTCTTGGAGAAGGAACACTTATCACCTGATTCCATAATGACGATGAACCTATTGGCTGAGCAAATTATGTTATAGTTCTATATTTCCTTGACATGGATTACGCAAAGTTACCGTCCACTATTTAATTTTTATCCATATTGATCTATTGATCAAAATAAAAGCAACATATATATATATATATATATATATATATATATATATACCATGTAACAACATCAATAAATTGTTATATAAACCCAATGACGCACAACAATATCAAAAAGTTAATGATAACACTGTTAGATAAGGTTCAACTAAAAATTATTTTGGGATACTGCACTCGTGCTTTTTTTCAATCAAATTTGAGGTTGTTCCCGTTGGCAAAGGTACCAAGATGACGACCTATCCCAGTCTTTAAGGTATAAAGATGCATTGCCCCGACACTTTCCCATCACAATGTACCAACGTGGGGAACGGAGTGGCGATCAACTGTTAAAATTCTAAAATTCTTATTTTTTTTTGTATTGAAATTAGGGGTAAACGAGTTTAATCAAGCGCGTACCTTAATGTTTAAATTTTTTTAATGAATTTGAAATTGTGCTCAATATTAACTTATTTTTAAGGTATAAAGATGCATTGCCCCAACTCTTTCCTATCACGATGCACAAATGTTCGAAATTGGGTGGCGGTTGGGGCGACCAATCGCTAAGATTTTAAAATTCTTATTTCTTGGTATTGAAATTAGGGGATAAAAGAGTCTAATCAAGCGAACATCTTAATGTTCAAATTTGTTTTATTAATTTTAATAAATTTGAAATATTGGCTTGTTTATTTACGAAGCCAAAATTAAATAAACTTTTATCGAATCAAATTCAAATCGAACTTGAGCAAGTTAAACTTTTTCACATGTAAATTACACTTTTATTCTAATAGAGTCAAGTTCGAGTTGAGTTTAATAATTTATCAAACACAAAACGCTGTTTAAATTTGATTTGAATAATTGACAAAATCAAACTCGAATGAGCTCTAATCAAACCGACACGATTCGAGTATCAAAAAACTTGATTTGCTTTTCAGCTCCTATTAGCAAATTATTTCTTTTCAAGTACATCCTTAGCAAAATTAGTTTTTGCCACCTGACAATATGTTTAAAATCAAAATTGGCCTATCCAAGTTTGCTCCTTCTCCCCATCCAACCCGGCCCCACCTCGCCATACTCATTGCCAAAACTTCCCCTTCTTCAATTGTCTTCAATATCTTTCAGACGTTCCGTGATTGACTCGATTATCATGACTTTTATCAATAGCAAATGCTATTACAAGTCTTCGACAATGAAGGTAAAAGTAGGACCAAAAGGAATATGGAGATTGTTTTGAGACTCTATACCACAACTGAAGCTGACAGGTGTCGAGTCTGTGCAATAATAATTATCTACTCAAGAAAAATACAAATTTTGTATATAGCGGTGAGTAGGGTCGAATCCACAGGGACTGGGGATAATTTGTTTCTTTTAGAGTCCGAAGTATGGGGGGTTTTTGAAAATGAGAGTACCTAAATTACTTGGAATAAATTAAAATAAAATAAAATAACTACAACTCAAATAACTAATTATCACAATAAAAATAATAATGGACGAACTCTAGCCAAGGGACAATTTCGGAGATGGTTCACTTAATTCGATCACAGATGCAAGGATTATTCCAGTTACTATCTGATAAATTAGTTATAGTTGTCATACATGCGATAAACAACCAACTCTTCCTCAATTTGTCGATAGCCAAGGTACGACCGTTGACTATTTCTCTAATCAGGAAATAACCCTAGGTACGACCATAGAAGTTCAATTCCCTAATTGCATGAATAATTAGAAGAGCCTAATTCTAACCAATCAACACGCTACGAGGGTCTCTTTAAGTTAGCCTGCCTATCTCCCTGACACAAACCCAATATGCTAGTTGCCACCAATTTAGAATAATTAAACAATTACGGATTTAACTACCCTAATTGGCTTCAGGTTATTGAATTAATCTAGAATCCGGGCCCTGGTTAATCGAATAATAAAACAACCATATGAACATAAAGCAGAAGATAGACAAATACCAGTGAATAATGGAAATAAATAAAAACTAATTCGATCTCACAAATTTAGTAGAACCAAGTCCTCCGTTGTTCCTCGACTAGACGAAGGGATTTAATTTATCTTCGTGGAAGAAATCCCATGCAAAAG
The DNA here is from genome assembly GCA_036785865.1 of Coffea canephora. Lineage (NCBI taxonomy): Eukaryota > Viridiplantae > Streptophyta > Magnoliopsida > Gentianales > Rubiaceae > Coffea > Coffea canephora. The sequence goes on from CM071915.1 coordinate 14,421,266, forward strand.
TGTAGAAGTAATTATTGAAAACAAGCTATGTCTTCCCCCTCCCTCGAAGAAAACGGCAAAGCTATATATAAAGTATTGAATACGAAGGAACTTGCTAGAAGCAAAAACAAAACGAAGCTCTCCTATTCTAAAACAAAAACTACTTCTTGTCTCGTGGGACCACGAATAAGGAACAAGCCACAAAGACTAATGCCTTTTCTTCTCCTCTGTACGTTTGTTTCCTTAAAGCCAAAAGAAATGACTCAATGCTAGGGCTGCAAACGAATCGAGCCGCTCGCGAGCCGCTCGCGAGCGGCTCGAGTCAAGCTCGAATCGAGCTCGACATTAATCGAGCTCGAGTCGAGCTCGAGCCAGCTCGAGTCAAACTCGAGCTCGAACTCGAGCTCAGAATATTAAACTCGTTAGCTCGCGAGCCGGCTCGCGAGCTTGAATATATATATATATTTTTTATTTTTATTTTTATTTAATAATAAAATTACGTATATTATATATATATATTTTTTATTTTTTATTTTCATAGTGAAATTACGGATATATCCTTAATATTTTATTATTTATTCAGAAAAAAATATTATTTTATTTAATTTTTTTAAAAATAAAAAAAAATTTTATTTTTTCCGAGCTCGAGCTCGGCTCGACTTGATTCGAGTCGAGCTCGAGCTCGAAAATTGCCAGCTCGTCGAGCTCGAGCTCGAACTCGAGCTTGATAAAATTTAGCTAAGGCTCGGCTCGATTATCTCAAAACTCGACTCGGCTCGGCTCGTTTGCAGCCCTACTCAATGCTCCCGTGGTCCCCCACGAATTAGGAGTCCAGGTACAAAGAGGAAACTTTGCCAGATTCCTTGTATTTCCTTTTTCTCTTGGTAGCAGGACTCCTAGTCAGCCAAAAGGGAAATGGGAATCTGTTTCTTCTCAGCAACGTGGGCTAGGCTTGTGAAGTGTTTAGAAGTCTTTCATTTTATTCCAGAGAGTCCCTCCTTTTTGTACTTTTCTGCTCTACTCCCTGAAATTGGGTCCAATACCAAATATAAGTAAATATTAATAATTAAAACAATATTTGACAAGGATAAAAAGGGAAAATTAACAATAAAATAATCAATAATTAACACCCTATCAGAAGCTACAATTTATCCCCAGTGTACAAGAAAGACTTCATAGGTCTTCTTGTTCTGTCCCTTCTTCTTTGTCTCTTCCTTTTGAGATTGGAACACTTAGGATGCAATGGTCCAAGAAATTTAAAGCAATATTGGAATGTTTTAATGATGAGATCAATCATTTTTATCTTCTATGACTAATTTTTCTTACTGAATCTATAGAAATATGTAACTCCACTATCTTTTAGAGAAGGAGCACTAATCATTTGATATCTAAACTACAATCAGTCTATGTAGGTTGAGCTATTTATATTGTAGTTCTATAGCAGATCAAAAGTGAGATTAATTTTAGCCAGTATTAGAAGCATTTGTTTAAATTCAAGAAGTTTTAGGCCAATTATATTGATGGATCTAAAACATTATTAGCCTTAAAAGTTCGATAATAAGGTAACTTTCTCAGTAGAAAAATACAAACAAAAAATTGTGGGAATACATACAAGAACGATACTAATTTGGTTTCAAGATTCAATTCTAGCATAAAACTCTTGATCATTTTACATTCTATATTAACACAAATTATTGTTCTTCACAGAATTAGAAGAAACTTGAAAACTTATCACGCACTTTTAACATGCCAGAATTCCATTACCTAAATGTAAGTTCGTGCACATTAGCTAAATGAAAATACATAAAGTAAGATTCCAAAGAGCACTTGCAAAACCTGGCCGAGTCAGTTATTTGACTTGTCAATTAGCCACTTGACCTAAATAGATAGATTATGTTACATGGAGAGTCTTTGCCATTAAGATAGATGGCTGTGTATGTTAAATTTGTGCTCTTCTTCTTTTATTTTCACACATTTTTTCAAAGATTTTTACGCAGTAATTTTTTCCCTTGAACAATAAAATTGAAACATTTGTCACTTCATCTAATAATCTTTTCTCATCTAACGCAAATTTTTACTTGTTTTTGAACAATGAGTTTTAAAAGAAAACTATTTTTGTTTTAAAATATTAAAAACAGCCATAGAAAATGGATTAAAATTCTTTTACAGTGACATCATTTTTTTAAAATTCTAATTCTTGTTGAATGTACTAGATTGCATCTACTACACTCATTAAACATTGAAGCATATAAAATACTCAACGGAATAATGCAAAGAATCATTAAAAGGTACAATAAAATGATAAAAAAAATCAGAAATACCCGTTTTAAAGTTACACTTCAAAGAGCATGATTACAAAGTACAATTCCAATCACTGATCGACTATGAACAAAATGGACTAAAAATAAGACTTAAATTAAACTTCGAACAAAAAGAAACTAATTGGAAACTAAAAAGAAAAAGCTAATTGGAAACTGCAATTGACTAAAAGAGCGAAGATAATATGAAAAACGAGTGCTATTGCTATTGGCAATGGTCCAAAGACTTATAATCAAGATGAAGACCTATCAAGCTATCCCAGTCCTTAAGGCATAAAGATGTATTGCCTTGTCTCTTTCTTATCATGATGCACCAACGTGTGGAACGGGATGGCCGGTAGGCTGACCAACCCTAAGTTTTTAAAATTTTTATTTTTGATATTGGAACTGGGAGTGCAAACTGAATATTTTAATGTTCAAAATTTGAATAAAATTGAAATTGTGCTCAACATTAGCTTGTTAATTTATAGACCCAAGTTAGACAGGTTTTTATCTAACCAAACTCAAATCGATCTCGAGGAGATTAAAATTTTTTACATGTAAATTCCGCTTTTATGCTAATAGAGTTAAGTTCGAGTTGTGTTTGACAGTTTGCCGAACACAAAATGCTATTTAAGTTTGGTTTGAATAGTTGGCGAAATCAAGTTCAAACAAACTCTTACCGAGTCAAACTTAATTTGAATATCAAATAATTTAGTTCATTTTTTAGCCTTTATTGGAATATTATTTCTTTTCAAGTAAATTTTTATCGAGCTAAATTCGATTCAAATATCAAATAATTTAGTTTTTAACACCTAATAATATATTTAAAGCCAAACTTCGCCCTCACCAGTCTTGTAAGTGTCCAATTTCTGCCTCTTATCCTCACCCCACTCACCACATCGTGTTTATTGTCAATGCTTCCCCTTCTTCAATTCTCTCATTTTCTCTTCTTGTCCTCCATAAACGTGTTTCAAACATTTGACGATTGGCTCAGTCATCATGATGTTAATCAATGGTAACCTAATTTTATAAGTCTTGAAAATGAGGGGAAAAGTAGGACCACAAGAAATATGGAGATTATTTAGACAAAACCCGTGATTATCCCTACTGCACAAGGAAGACTTCAAAGGTCTTCTCGTTCTGTCCCTTTATACTTCCCTACTTCATTGTCTTTTTTTTTTTTTTTTTTAAGATTGGAACACTTAAAGATGCGATGGTCCAGGAAATTTAAAGCAATATTGGAATGTTATAATGAGATTGACCATTTTTATCTTCTATGGCTAATTTGTCTGAATGAATCTATAGAAAAAAGTAACTTGAGTACCTCTTGGAGAAGAGCACTAATTACCTTGTATCTAAACTACAATGAGTCTTTATGCATTGAGCTATTTATGTTGTAGTTCTATGTTAGACCAGAAGTGAGATGGCAAGGATTAGGAGAAGCATTTGATTAAATTCAAGAAGTTTTGGACTAATTATGTTGATGGATTCTAAAACTTTATTATCCCCAAAAAGTTCAAGAATGTCCAAGATAACTTGCTTTATAGAAAAATACAAACACGAAATTGTGGGAATACAAATCATGAAAAAAATTAATTTTTTTTCAAGAATCGTTTCTAGTTTACAACTGTTGATCATTTTATATCCTATATTAACACAAATTATTTTGCTTCACAGAATCAGAAGAAACTTGAAAGCTTATCACGCTTATGTTAACATAGCAGCATTCATAATCAATGAGCACTGTAAGTTCCTCCACACTGGCTAATTGAAAATAGTGCTAAAGAAAAAAGAAAAACACGAAGCATTAATTAACATTCCAAAGAAAACTTATAAAACTAAGACCTGGCCAGTCAATTGGCCACTTGACCTAGATAGATAGCTAGAATATGTTACATACAGTGTCTTTGCGACTAAGCTAGTTGCTTGTGTATGTTAAAATTGTGCTTCTCTTCTTTTATCGATCTTCACAATCTTTTTTCAAAGGTTTTTACCCAGTAATTTTTCCCTCGAACAATAAAATTGAAATATTTGTCAACTCATCTAATGATCTTTTCTCATCTTAAACAAATTTTCACTTGTGTTTCAAAATGATGAACCAAAATTCAAATTCTTGAAGAAAAATACAACTGAAACTGAACATTCTGAGTAGTACCCCTTGTTCTAATCCATCTGTTAGGCCAGAATGGTGACGCCAAGAGACTCTTTGGTTGTATGGTAAGCGACCGGACCTCTGTGCTTCAAAGTACAAAAGGGATTTTGAAAGTGCATCTGCATAATCAAATGCTTGAGATGGGGTACCAAAAATGGTAAAAAGCATGAGCAAAACAGAGCAATGCAGGGGAAAACTTTCTCTCTTAATCTTTATTATTATGTTAATTGACTAATGGGTTTTGTTATCTTTGGAATTTTTTTTTTTTAGGGTCAAACAGTATGTACATAGATAAGTTTTACATAATGTTTTAAAACCGAACTTAAACCTCACAGTTGTTTTTGAGTTGGGTTAAACTTCAAACCCAGAATAGTAAAAAAAAAAAAAAAAAGAACCGCTCTAAATTAAAAAAATCAATTGCTTCGCATGGTTAAACCAGTCAACCATCGTTCTGAAATGGTTCATGCTAAACTTTTTCGAGTCTTGTTTTTTTTTGTCAAACCCTGAGAAGTCTCAGACTTTTGTCATAAACCTAATCCCCGAACAACCTTCAAAAGCCGGCAACTTTTGAAGGCGTCCAGGGGACTCATAACCCCAACCCAACCCCCCCAACATCCGATGTGGGATAGAAACCCCACAGGTGCCCCCGCTACTAAGGAGCTATCCCCAACCGAACCACTCCCCAAGGCCCTCCTGAATAAAGGGTTTCTGTCTTTTTTGTCAAACCTTGAGAAGTCTCAGACTTTTGTCATAAACCTAATCCCCGAACAACCTTCAAAAGCCGGCAACTTTTGAAGGCGTCCAGGGGACTTATAACCCAAACCCAACCCCCCCCCAACATCCGATGTGGGATAGAAACCCCACAGGTTTCGAGTCTTGTTGCTCTTAAAAAATTTCAAGAGGAATAAGGAGAGATTAGACATCTCTTCCAAAAGAAGACAAACGGTGCAAGATAGTCAAGATTTGTGATAATCTTTTGCTACTAAATCCTCGCACTTTTTTTAAGGTTTTAAAACTATCCCACTTTTGTGCAATATTAGTTTTGTGTCATATTACCTTTTATAAAATTACTGTTTAGTTCTAAATTATTTACAAAATTCAAATTCTTTTTGCTAAGTTTCATGTTTCCTATCACTAAATCTCTTTTAAATTAATTATTGACATGGTAGCTTAATTAGTATGACTTTCCAATAGTTATTCTATAAACTTACAAGTATTCCATGTTTATATTATTAATATATCATGTTCTACTATAGTTAGTTTTTTTTTTCTCCATTTGGCCTCATGTGCGGTACAATGTAATTGTCGTCTTTGTTTTTTGGATTAGTTGTGATTGTCAAAATTGATTTATTCAATCTAAATTACATTATGGGTCAAACTTTAAGTTATTCTCGTCAAGGATGAACCTAAATATTCTAATTCTAACACACTAATGAACTCTGTATGGATTCACAAGATTCATTTTTGTGATCTATATGATACTAAAGTAACATATTAATTATTTTTGACATATTTATGATGTCACGGGTCAACATAGTAATATTTCTAGTTCATTCAACGAGTTGCGTTTTAGAACCGTGGTCCAATAGGATTATGCTGAAATCAATTTTGTTTACAGTTGATTAATCATCTCAGACGTATAAATTATTTATCACCCAAAAGATAGAGGAGGACTAGGCATTCACAATCCGGCTACTCTAATTAAAGCAACTCTTCCAAGAGCCTGATGGAATTTGCTCACAGTGGATGATTCGTCTTGGAAAAGGGTCCTTCAAGCAAAGTGTTGTCATCTCCACATATCAGAATTCGTCTAGTTTCTCTTACGTGGTTGAAATATGGCTGGAGGAATGGATAGATTGGGCTTCTTCACGTGATATTGATCTGGTTGTGGTTGGATCTTGATTGGGAAATAACGTTCTAAGTAACAATGCTGCATTTGTGACATTGGCCCAAATGCTCAATAGCTGAGTCCTCTCAAATATGACCATATCCTTTGATAGACACATGAAATGGGTTAATTTCTCAGAATATATCCAAAAAAAAAAAAATCCATCAAATATATGTCTCACAAAAATATTGTACAAAATTATACTTACCGTGTCCAGTCAGCACGGTACAAAATATTTTTTTTTAATTGCTGCAGGTTGCCGTGCTGATTGTGCCAGGCAGCAGGCGGCCAATTTTTTTTTTTTTTAAATGCCGCCTGCTACCGTGCACAATCAGCACGGTAGCAGGCAGCATTTAAAAAAAAAAGTCTTGTTTTCAGTGCTTGGAAATTGCAATATTGTGTTCTGTGGGGACACACAAAGAAATAATGTACCTGGAGAAAGCCGGTTGTGCTTGGATGAAATAATGCAATAAATTTTAAAATTGCAATAAAAGCCCTCTTCAAAATTTGTTTATCATCTAATGCCCATTACTTAGAAAATATTTTGTGAACATTCCAACCGAGATGCCTGTCCCAATGAAAAGTAAAGAGCGAAACAGTGAATGTCAAAGAAACGTGGAAAACAAAGGCACGGAAAAGTAGACGAAATTGTTGTAGTGGAAAATGGGTGAAATTTTCAACATTATTTAGTGAATTTTGTACATATCAAAACAAATATTGTGGTAGATTTTATTTTTTTAATTGAGTTTGATATTTGAAATAATTGAAGCATAAATATAAAAAAAAGGGCTGGGATATCAAACATGATTAAAATAAAGGAACATATGCAATTTTGGTTCCCCCAATGTTTGGTCTATGAGTTAAACTAATCCTTCATATTTTGACCAAAATAAATGTGATCCCAAATTTTTAATTTTAGCCAAATTTAGGACAAAAATTTCTTCCATTTCTTCTTGTCTTTTCTTCCTATAAAAGCAAATATTTCGATAATACAATTTAATGTATTTATATTTATGTTCATCTTAAATTGATAATTTTATTGAATAATTTAAATAATTATAAAATCTTTATTTCAATTGAAACTTAATTGACAACTAGTTGAAATGCCAAAAAAAGAAAAAGAAAATATTATTCAATCAACCCAATGCTCCTCCAAATTATTTAGCTCAAAAATTCATCAAGTTAGATTAGCTGATTTTATGCAAGCCGTAATCTGCCATATATAGAAAAAGGGTATTACCAACCCTCAAAGTTTTTTTTTTTTTTTGGTATCTGATTTTAAAAATATTAAACATTTACAAAAATCTAATTGTTCTCATTGATGTAATATTTCAGAAAAATTTTCTTAGAAGTAATTTATTTTTTTTAGGAATGCCATCCAAGCTGCTAGGTTGAGAGTTCAACTATGGCACCTCGTGTTTGTGTTGATTTGTACTGCTGGTTTGCGAATTGAAATCTTCATAATGTACATGTAAGTACTTAGAAGATTATGACACGTGTGACTTGGTCATATAATTTTGGAGCATTATTTTAACTGTTGAAATTCACAAGGTAACCTATTAAGATCCTTGACAAATAAAATATTTTTGGGGTTAATTACAAAAAAGATTGGGAAAAATTTGCTACCTATGCTTTCGAATTATTAATCTTAAAGTTACTTTTGGCCTAGGTTATATCCTGTCAGCTTCAAAGTCGAAAGCAAAAAATTTTCTTATCACTTTGCTAAACTTCAGCATCCAACATTGTTTAATTTGCCAAATACAAATCAGCTACTAGATTAATCTACAAATGAGGGACGACATCTATGCCCCATTTAGTGTAGCTATCTGAAAAAAGATTCATTACATCATTTACATAATTTGGCATTCTAAACAACAATCGGGAAATAAGTTGATAAAATAGACATCTATAATTAGTAGACTGTTTGGATTCAGTGCCCAATGGATTTAGTAAAGTTTTAAAAGCTAAATACTATCCTAAGGAATCCATTTTAAATTGTAAAATGCATAGCAATCCCTACTGGTTTTGGCAAGGTCTGATTGGAGCCAGGGATCTAGTGGAAAAGGGGTACATAAAAAGGATTGGTAATGGTAATTAAGAACACCAAAGTTTGGGAAGCTTGCTGGATACCAGATTCCCCAACAGGGAAACCAACAACACCTAGACCTCAGGAGTGCAGTGTAGACAAAGTTGAGGATCTCATTAGTCACCACAGATGGAACAGGAGGCTAATTCTAAACATCTTCAACTCTCAGGATGCTCACAGAATCTCCAGGATTCCTGTAAGTATTGCTGACAGAATGGATAGCAATTTTTGGAGGTACAGTCCAGGTGGGGAATATACTTTTAATTCTGGTTACATACTGCAATATAATGGCAGAAATGTAGCAAATTCTAGGAAGAAGAGTACTGCAGGCACTGGCATGGAAGATACCAGCAAGCAAGGCACGCAGATATGGAGGACATTGTGGAAACTAAGCATCAAACACAAGATCAACATATTCCTTTGGAAACGCATCAACAATGCTCTACCTGTGAGGGAAGCAATTCACAGTAGAACAAAAGTAGAGAGCCCAATCTTTACAGGATGGGGAAGGACAAGAAACTACAGAGCATGGGATGGAGCGAAGGTGTGGGAGATAGCTCCATTGCAATGGGATGGAGCGAAGGTAGGCCTCAACGGCCTTGAACATAGCCAGGGCATTTTCCTTTCCTGCCTTAATTTTTTCTTTTCCTCCCTCAAGTTGCTCTTGTGTAAACTGGATATCAGCTTTAGTGTGGCATGTGCTGCTTGTTTTGCAGATTGACCCTCCATCAGCAGAGGCTTCGAATTTGACAACATAAGTGACTTTCTCAATCACATCAGGGAAGGCATCACTTTCAGTTACAGTATAGCTGTAGGTGAAGTTGTCTTTGTCCAGTCCATTGACTATTATGTGTTTTGCACTCTTAATTTGGCTGCCTAAATATTTAACAAAAAAAAAGAATTTTTAGTTTTATGTACAATAATTGCTTTTGATATAAGATAGTTCACTGCTGCGTAAAACACAAAGAACATTGAATGATTTGGAAAATTATGAAATGATTAAGTGGATGTTTAGAACTAACCTTCACCGAAAGTGATCAACTTAATGGTTCCCAGTTCCCCATCTCCTTCAATGATCTCGACACTCTTAATGGCCTGTGGCAACACCTTGGCTATGAGGTTGTCATCAAGGATGAAGGCCTTAAACAGCCTTGCAGGAGGGATTGAGGAGGTGACCGCATAATCATAAGTGATAGGGGCCATGATTTTTTTTTTCTTTGGAAATGGACGACAGCTAAGAACAAAGGGAATTCAAGAAGGTTTTAGACTTCAGTAGTTCCTTAAGAGGATTTGTGCTGCAAACGGATGTGATTGGAGATTGTATTTATAGATTGAAGTCGTAGCTTGAATCTAAGTAGAAATGACCTAGATGACTTCATGGTCTGTCTTCTTGTGCTTTCTTTTATGTTGAATTGTGATGTAAACTTTGAAAGAAAAAAAAAAAAGAACCATTATGTGAATTGTGATTTCACATAATGTAATCCATTAATCCAACTTTGTTGAATTGTGATGTAATCTTTGAGTAAAATAGACACACATTTGATTGATGGTCTAATAATTTAGTATGTCAATAATTAATCCAACTGAAGAATTTAGGCCGGTGATAAAGTCACAACAGAGTTTTCAATGCTTGAACAAGTTCTTTCCAAAATGATAAATTTTTATTTTCATTTTGTTTTCAAAGTAAAGCCCGCCTTTAGTATGGGAAGACATAACTATCAATTCACAAGAAACTTAACATTTGCCATAGGTTGAAGTTGCTGTATGCTCTTTCTATGTGAACCAAAGTAGAAAACGCTAAGTCGACTTCGTGGTCAGTTTTATCGTGCTTTGTTCGTAAGTACTGCTAAGTTTGAAACATTGGACCCACGTTTCTTGATTTTAAGATTTAGCAACCAACCAAAAGGTACAGCGACTATATAATTTTAAAAAATTTCAATCCGATGTAGTTACTGATTTCCTGATTTTATATTTGCTGGACTCTAGTTCTTGAAGGATAGCTTTCCTTCATTCCTTGAACATTGACAGAAGGAGTTGTCAAATAAATTTTAAGTGGAAGAGGTCAAGCAATAGCAGATAGAGATTGAGTTTGATTTGTTTTCATGCTCAAACTTTGCTTTCAGAAGTGTATTGACGGCTGCATTCTACATTTAAATTTTTTCTTTTAATCTTAGAACAAGTGAAAACAGAGTTGTAAAAACTTGCAAGGTCGATCTCGTCCCTTGATTTTGTATTAGTACAAAAGAGTTGAAAAGAATTACTTATTCTTAATGCATTGCTATAAACCTCGTAATATTAGTCATGTGTTCTCATCAGCTTAATTAGTAAAAAATGGAAAATTTGTATTATATAGAATTATATATGAGTTAATCTTTCTTACATTGATATTGTATATACTAATAGATTTGGTTACATGTTACAAGCGCAAAATTTGAAATTTAAATTTAAATTAATGATGATGTGACAAGCATTTAGACCAACCAATACATATAACTGTTGGTGTGGGAAAAGATAAATGCTGCACCAAATTTTGTATATGTATCATGTATCAATAATCGCTAGCGTATCTATTGAAGTGCATTGGCTAACATTTTAATTTAAATTATTTTTAGTAATTTTAAAGATAGAAATCAATTCCATGCAATCCTTAGTCCAACCTTGCTACCGCAATTCCTCTCTAGTAAATCTCCAACAAGTGTGAGTTTTTAAAGAAATTCTTAAAGGATGATAGTTTTCAAAACTCTTCTAGAGGGTGGAGAACGTACTCACTGAATGTTGTGTTTCTTCAAAAGTTGCATTTAAGGAATGCATTTTGTGATTTTTCTATGCCTTTATTTCTCAAAAGTTACATTCAATGAATACATTTTTTAAAATGCATTTTTTGAATACGTTTATCTAGAAAAAAAAACCACCATTGGTTGGAAATATGTTCCATTTATGTCTTTTTAGCAATTATCAACTACACTTGAATAATGGATTCTGACCATCAATATTAAAGTTTAAACTACTTTAAATTTCAAAGAGTGGCTTTGTTATTTTCACTGCATTTTGCTATGCGAATGCATGCGAGAGCCAGTTGTTGCTTTATTGTATATTGGATTAAGTCCAAGATTGTAAGCGGAAAAAAAAAATCCTCATTCTAAAGCACAAAACAAAGACTTTTAATTGTGGGGTTGTGTTCGATTGCCATATAGTCTTATTTATCTCTCCGTTGTATTCATAATTAATACTTTGCTGCATATTATTTTATTTTTTTCTCACATGCATTTTCTTTCTTTATCCAGCTATTTTCTCTTCAACTTTGTGTTCGAATGTTATGCTCTTTCTGCCTGTACCATTCTAAGTTTAAGTTAATATAACACTTTGTGTTATCTACTTAATTAAGGTTAGTTTCACATGAACTCTAATTGAAGCAATTACAATTTATTTTACTTGTCCTTATCTTTACCAAATTGTTGGCATGAATTTAAACATACAATCAACTTGGGCTTCGCTTGCCTTCCCTTCTATTTGCTTTTTTATTTTTTTATTTGTAATAGTAGTAACCCTGCCCACAACAGTGAGATCAATACAAGGTTTTAAAAAATAATAATAATAATAATAGAAGAAGTAGCGCGCCATAGCCACGGGATCAGCACAAAGTGATTCCAATCAATCATAGGGGCTAAGTAGATATCATGACTCCATCATATGCATTTTAGAGCATATTTGGTTCAATCATCATAAAGGTTGATGCTTTTTGTCTATTTTTCACTTTATATAAAATCATAAAGGGGTCATGTGGATATTTTGAAATCTTAAGGATCATGTGGCAATATAAAAAAACTATAGAGATTTTATGTAAATTTATCCATATAAAGTTGACAATAGATTGTTCTACAAATGTCAATTTCTTAGGACAATAGATTGTTCTCTTGGATGTTTCTTAGGATTTTGCAGCTTTTAGCACTTAAAACCCAAGAGAAGTCCAGGGATTAAATCAAGTGTTTAATGTAATTTATCTCCTTCCTCCAAAGCATTCTCATCAAAAGTATCATCCTTTCCAGTCTTAAATCAACCTACATATAATGCAAAATAAATAAATAAAAAGTAAGCTCTTTAATTTTTAGAACTATATGTGCAAGAGAATATTGGCATTCATCTTAGGCCCATTTGAGGCTGCGGGACTTTTGATGGAAAAAGACTTTTGGGTACTAAAAATACTTTTGAGACATTTGGTGAATATTATTCCATAAAAATTAGGAATGAAATTTTTTATGTTAAAAGCACTTTTAGTAAGAACGCAAATTGGTACTTTTAGAATACTTTTGTGTTTTAAAAAATAAAACAATAAATTTAATCATTTTATCCTATATTATGAGTTAAATAAAAAGATAAATATATTTTAAAATTTCAAATTACACATTATTCAATGCCATAAGTACTTATTTAATTATGTATCCAAATAATATATTTAAATGTACTTAAGCATTTGATAAGTGCTTTAATTAAAAACTCTATTAGTAAAGTACTTTTCAATAAACTGCAATAACATAGTAAAAAGATGGTGCATATCTTTCTTTAGAGCCTTTTCTTTCTGAGTTCTGATATATTGAATTCTTTAGCCCTGCCATTTCGATATTTCTACTACAATACAACAAAGTAAAAGGATGGGATATGTAAAAAAGTCCACGGAAGAAACTTCCAAAGCATATTTTAGACATGATAAATACTTTAAAGAGCTATCTCATTTACTTTCCATTGTTGATTTCACTTCACGACAATCTAATAGTTTGCCTGGTCATTTGACATTTGCACCTTTTATCTAATAGTTTTGGTTTAACAATCAATTTCTCTAGCATTTTCAAATTTTAGATGTCATTTACTTATTTGTTAGCTCTTTGTAGGTTGCTCAGGGTGACAAAGGCTGGTGGAAAATCAATCCCGATGCTTTTGAGAGTTCCTATATTTTCTGATCCTTGGTGTGGTCATAATATGATTGGTTTTTGGGAACATTTTGCTTATTTCCTTTGCACATAGTTATCCTTTCGTTTTCATGCGATCTTATGAATAGTAATCATTGTTGGCGATGCCTTTGCAGTATGCTGCAATGGCATTTTCATTTGGCTAATATATTTTATATAAGGCATAATTTTAGAAACCTCTCACAGTTTCAGTGCTTTTTTCTAAGGTTTTAAAAGTTTTACTTATCTCCCCTGTCAGTCATTTAGAACCCAATACTTACATCATTAATAATCAAATGGCTATATTTTGGATATTTTACACGTATGTAAAGAAAAAGAGTTAAACGTGTGGTGACTACATTAACCATAATTTGGATTATATAAGGTTTATTAATTTGCTGTCTAAAACTAAAGCCAATACTAGCTATATCTTTTTCAATTTTATATACTTGACAAATGAAAGAAATTAGACATAATGCACTTGATAAATTAAAGGATTTAGGCATGAGAAACAATTAAGACATTTACAAAGTAAATTAACCGTAATTTGAACTGTAAAAAGGAAAATCTAATTTGGCATATAAAAAGAGATCCAATACTAGGCATCCTTTTCCAATTTATGTACTTGACAAATAAACGAATAAAATAAAAAGAGATATCACTTGGGCTAATTTTTCTTATAATTGTGGTGATAACAAGAATCTTAAGGTATAGAATAAAAAAATTTGTTTCATTAAATCTTGAAATTTGTTATTTTTTGTTATGGATGATAGAAAGTATAAATTTTGTATACAGTGGTAAGTAGGGTCGAATCTACAGGGATTGGAAAAATTCATTTCTCCTCGAGTTCAAAGCATGAGGGATTTTTATAGAATCGAGAATAATCAAATAACTCAAATAAAATAAATAAATAAAAACTGAATGACAATTTATTAAGATTGAATCAAGAATAAATAAACTCTAGCCGAGAAATAACTTCGGAGATGGTTTGCTCAACTGATCATCGATACAATAATAATTTCATTTATTCGTTGATAAACAAGTTATAACTTTCAAACACGCGATGACAATCAACTTTTCCTTACTATATCGGTGATCAAGGTATGACCGTTAATCACTTCCTTAATCAAGAAATAATTCTAGGTACGACCATAGAGTTCAATTTCTCAATGACCTTAAGAATTAGAGAAGTTTTGTTCTAATCAAATAACACACTACGAGAATTATTTTAAATTAACTCATATGTTCCACTGACATAAACCCAATTATGCCAGTTGCCACTAATTTAAAGTAATTAAACAATTACGAATTTAACTGCTCTAACTGATTTTAGATTATTAGATTAAATTAAATATCAGACGTCCTTGATATTCAAATAAAATAATAATCATAAGAAATTAAATCAGAGAACATATGAATACCAATAGCTAAAAGAAATAAAAAAAATTTAATTCGATTTCACAATTTTCAATAAACCAAATCCTCCGTTATTCCTTAATTAGAAAAGAAGTCTACTTCATCTCCGTTAAGAAAGTCCCATGCAAAATTGCAAAATTAATTGTTGAAAGTATTCCTCTACCATTCGGATGAAAGTTTTGCGATGAATAATAAAAGAAAAAGTCGTCTCTTGCCCTCTGTTGCGGCCGACCCCCCCAAAAAGCAAAAGATAAGCAAACCTATTCCAAGCTGACTTCTCTTCTGACTAGTCATCCACCGCCAAAAAGAAAGGAAAGGTATCTAATTGACTCGTTTCCTATTCTTACTAAACCACTATTGCTAATTCAAATCAATTTAGAAAGTCTATAACAATCATTTGATGAAATACCTATGACCCCACTTCAAGACTTCAATGTATGGCCGGATGATATGCGTCCACTCCCAAGCCTTCTTAGGACGTGCAGAGTTTGATTCTGACGTAATCATACCGATTAGCAAATTTAGTGAAAAACTCACGTATTTTTTTCCTTTTTATTCAAGACTTCAATGTATGGCCGGATGATATGCGCCCACTTTCGAGCCTCCTTAGAGCGCGCGCAGAGTTTAATTTTGACGTGACCATGCCACTCAATAAATTTAATAAAAAACTCTGCAACTCTCTGCAACCAGCACAAGCTACTAAAAGTAAATAGAATCCACCAATTAATGTAATATTTGGTAAGATAAAAGAGGGAAATAATTATAAAATTAAGGACAAAATTGCAACCTATCAGCAATATTAATTTTGTGTCATTTCACCTTTTTAAAATTACAATTTAGCTCTAAATTATTTATAAATTTTAAAATTTCTTACAAACATTCATGTTTCTTATCACTAAATCATTTTCAAAAAAAATTGTCTGAGTAGCAACTTATTCAAAAATTTATATTTATATCATTAGAATTTCTTGTCTTATTAAAGTTAGATTCTTCTTTTTTTTTTTTCCTTTTGTCATGATTGGTGCAATGTAATTGTCTTCTTTGTTTTTGGATTTGTTGTAATTGTTAAAGTAGAATTATTCAGTCTATATTGCATTGTTATTTCAATTTGTAAGTTATTTTCATCGATGATTCTTGGCTTGCTTCTCATCTTGTGGCTTTGTTGAAGGGATAGGTTGGGCTTCTTCATGTGAATTTGGTGTATTATTTGGGCTTCTTGATGTTTGACAGCCACTTTTGGTTGGATGGAATTTTGTAAACTTAATTCGGCTATTGAGTTTTTGGTTTTGCAATTAGTTTTGGGCTTTGGAAGAGACATCAACAACCGTGGGATTCGGGGATTAAGCATTTGAAGGTTGAGTCAAACTCTAAAGCAAGGGTCCATTTAGGCCATTTTAGTCTCTTATTGAAAGTTTCGAAATTTCCTAAGCAGAAATTGAGAGTGCAAATGCAATTCTTGTGCTAATATTTTGGGTAAGATTAGTTTTTGTCTGCAACTTGGTGTTACTCTTTTATCAAATTCACCAGATGCAAATAATTCGTCCTTATGTAGTGATAAGAAAAATTAAAAAAAGAAAAGAAAAATTCCATTCTGCTGATGCATGATAGTGATATGTAGCTTGATGGGGCACCGCAGTTTGCATTTAATAGGAGGCAAGATACCTGCAAAAATAAAAAACAGCATCCAAGTTCAACATATCCGGTTCACCTATTAATTTAACGAGAAAAGAAATGGACAAGAGGTTCACATGGCCTACATTGAGGATCAACATGTAGATATCAACCTGGCAATAATGAGCATTGTTGGCCTACATTGAGGATCAGAATGTAGACATTCTCTTGCTAGTTTGAGAATGGATATCAGATTCTTTTCAATTTCTTGATTGGGATACAGAAGTCTTTTTACAGCTACTACCTCTCCTGATGGAAGCTGTGCTTTGTAAACACTTCCACAACCTCCTTTCCCAATGCAAAATGTTTCACTGAACTCTTCTGTAGACCTCACGATTTCTTTATACAATGCTTTGCCATCATAAGCACATATGGCAAATAAACCGCCCTTCTTCACCTCCTTATCCTCCGCTCTTGAATTTCCTTTTCTTTGATCAAACCATTTGATAACACCGAACAATGCACCAAGAAGTATGAATGATCCCAGAAGAGGTAATACAATTATGAGAACAAGTTCCTTCCTTTTATCCTTGACATGCTTTTTAATCAACCAGGAACTTTCACAGGCTCGTAACCCTGTTATATTGCCACACAAACCTTTATTTCCCTTTACTTCTTCTAAGGTTAGATTCACAAAAGCTCTACCACTCGGAATTGGACCCTCCAAATTATTAAAAGAAAGATTAATGTGCAATAAACCAGGCATTTCTGCCAAAGCCTTTGGGATCAAACCAGAGAGGTTATTCTGGGAGAGATCCAATGTCCCCAAATTCTGCAAACTTTGAAACTCAGATGGTATCTCTCCTGTGAAGAGATTTTGACTCAAACCTAGTTCCGAAAGTTGGGCTAACTTCCCAATCTCGGGTGGAATCTTTTGACTAAAAACAATGTGAAACAAGTGTTTCAAATCACCTAGAAGTTCTGGTAAAGTTCCACTCAAGGAGTTTGTGGATAAGTCTAGAAATCCCATTAGTACTCCGAATTCCTGAGGTATACCACCAGCAAGTTGGTTGTGATGTAAATCTAGTTTAAGCATGGAAGCTAACTTCCCAACTGCCTTTGGTATCTCCCCTGATAAATAATTTGAAGAAAGATCAAGTGTATGTAGTTGCGTTAAATTTCCAATTTCTGGAGGTATACCACCTGTGATGTTGTTCTTTGCAAGCATCAGGATTTGTAAAAGTTTGCAATTACCCCAGTTGCTGGAGAGTTCTCCATAGAATTCGTTGTTGTTGAGATCTATGAAATCCAGGAATGGATAGATTCCAAACATTTCTGACAAATTTCCATGGAAATGGTTACTTTGAAACTCGCCCAAACTAAGCTTGAGCAGTTTTGCACGCTTCCCGGGATTGGACCTGTAAGCATGTTCTCCGATACAGTAATGGTTTGGAGCATTCCATTTTTACAAAGTAGTTCTGGCAATGGACCAGAGAACTGATTATAATCTAATTCCAAAGATGCCAACTTTTTCAAGTCCCCTATCTCTTGTGGAATGGTACCAGAAAATTGGTTTTCAAGGAGATTCAGATCTCTTAAGTTGCTCAAGTTACCAATTGAAACAGAAATTGCACCAGAAAGTTGATTCTCAGAGAGAACCAATTTAATCAAATTGGTCAAATTGCCTAGTGACTTTAGGATTGCACCAGTGAGATTATTTTGATACAAGTAAAGAAACTGAAGCGAGCTCAAATTCCCTATCACCGGAGGAATCAAACCAAATATGTGATTTTGGTAAAGGCTTAGATTCACCAGCCTATTGAGATTGCCAAAGTGACCGGAATTGAACCAGAAAATTGATTGTTATAGAGATACAGTAGTTCCAAGTTACTCAAGTTATCAATTGAAGCAGGAATGAAACCATTAAGTTGATTATTAGAGAGAGCCAGTTCAATCAAATTGGTCAAATTACCTAGTGACTTTGGGATTGCACCAATGAGATTATTTTGATACAAGTAAAGAAACTGAAGTGAGCTCAAATTCCCAATCACCGGAGGAATGGGAGGGATTAGACATCTCTCCCAAAAGAAGACAACCGGTGCAAGATAGTCAAGATTTGTGATAATCTTTTGCTAGTAAATCCTCGCACTTTTTTTTAAGGTTTTAAAGCTATCCCACTTTTGTGCAATATTAGTTTTGTGTCATATTACCTTTATAAAATTACTGTTTAGTTCTAAATTATTTAGAAAATTCAAATTCTTTTTGCTAAGTTTCATGTTTCTTATCACTAAATCTCTTCTAAATTAATTATTGACATGGTAAGCTTAATTAGTATGACTTTCCAATAGTTATTCTATAAACTTTACAAGTATTCCATGTTTATATTATTAAAATATCATGTTTTACTATAGTTAGTTTTTTTTTTGTTTTTTCTTTTCCATTTGGCCTCATGTGTGGTACAATTTAATTGTCGTCTTTGTTTTTGGATTAGTTGTGATTGTCAAAATTGATTTATTCAATCTATATTGCATTATGGCTCAAATTTTAAGGTATTTTCATTAAGGATGAACCAAAATATTCTGATTCTAACACACTAATGAACTTAAGTATGAATTCACAAGATTCTTTTTCGTGGTCTATATGATAATAAAGTAACATATTAATTATTTTTGACATATTTATGATGTCACGGGTCAACAATACACTACAAGAAAAAAGGTCATTAGTGACAACATTTCTTTGTGATGACAAAAAGTCGTCACAAAATGAGGTTGTTTAGTCACGACTTTGAAGGTTGTCACAATTGACTCAAAGCAACTGAGTTTTCAGTGACAACCTTCAATTATCGTCACAAAACTACTTCGCGCCACGGGACTTGGAAGGCGCGAGTTTTGCGATAGTGACGACTTGATAAAAGTTGTCAGTAATTCTACCACTTTCTTTGACAACTTTACATTGTTGTCACTGTTTATGTTTATTGACGACCAATTTTTGTCAAT
Source organism: Coffea canephora (assembly GCA_036785865.1). Taxonomy (NCBI): domain Eukaryota; kingdom Viridiplantae; phylum Streptophyta; class Magnoliopsida; order Gentianales; family Rubiaceae; genus Coffea; species Coffea canephora. The sequence goes on from CM071915.1 coordinate 14,440,640, forward strand.
AAAACTATAGTGTAGTTAGTGACAACATAAGTATCATCACTAACTTGAACATCTCTAATGCATTTATTTAATTGTGAGCCTCAATATTAATTTAATTTTTTTAAAATTTGATGATTTATTAACTATGACTTTATTTAATTGTGAGCCTCAATATTAATTTAATTTTTTTTAAAATTTGATGATTTATTAAACTAGTCAGAGTTACTTAAATATTAATTTAATTTTTTTAAATTTGATAATTTATTAAACTAGTCATAGTTACTCAATAAGTTTTTAACTGAAAAAAATTAATGAAAGTTTTTAATTAGAACAACTATATAAACTATTACAATTAGAACTCAAGGCCTCTAAATTCAAATACCTTAATTTTGGGGTACTGTCAATGCCTCCTTGACATCTAATTGGTCGAATGTTGAAACTCATTAAGTACAAATTCATTTTGATGAAAAGTGGAATTAGTTGTGTTATATAAGTTAATTAATGAAATCAAGACTACTAATTACTGCAATTTTTTCAAATTTAATGTTGATTTGCTAAAAGTCAAAACGAATACATATTTTTCTTACAAATCAATACGTATACTATAGTTTCGTGCAAGTTTACATTCATGATTCTTCAATATAAAACATCTAAAAAATATAGTACCATTAGACAAAAATAACAAAATTTTCTAGAAAATGATAGAAAGTTCTTAACACATAATTAAGATTTTTCTTTTTTCATGTTTAAAAATAATGAATTATTTCTTAAAATAATATGAAAGTAGATTCCCGATTTAGTATACTTAATTAAAATGTTTAATTTAATACAAAGAAAATAACCTTTCTTTGAGAATCTAAATAAAAAGATAAAACTAAAAATTGGATCAAATTTTTCGTTCAAAATGAAAAAGAAACAGCGGGAATTGAAAATTGGTGGAGGTATTCTTCAAAAAGCAAATTTCAAAATGAAAGAGTACACGTCTACCACTTTTGGGCTAAGTCTGATACACTTCTAATTCTCACATTTTCACTCGCTGGCCTTCTCACCGTCTCTCTCGGTCTCTCTCTCATTTCGACCCCTCTCAATTTCTTTCTCACTAATGCTCGAGCATTCCTCCTTATTGGGCTACTGATTTTGATATGTTTCCTCAGAGCATGTGCTGTAAAAAGGCAAGTTTCTCTCTTCTTGCTTAGTAATCAATTTCCCCCAATTTATTGACCCGATTTTGTGTTCCCAACATTCAATTTTTGGGTAAATTCTCTTCTTCTCTATCATTTGTCTAGTTTCCCCAAAGTTTCTTACCCTAATTAGCAATCACCATCATTTGCAATCACCTTTTCTACCCTACTTAGATGATCAATTGTTTCAATTTCTCCCCAAATTTCATTGCCCTAATTAAAAAAAAAAATTTCTGCCCAGGACAAGGAGGGCATCCCCGGGACCAGCAGCACCTCATCTTCACTGGCAAGCAGCTCGAGGACAGCCGCACCCTAGTCGACTGCAACATCCAGAAGGAGTCAGCCCTCCACCTTGTCCTCCACCTCGACGGTGGCGCCAAGAAGCGCAAGAAGAACACCTGCACCAAGCCGGCGGTGACTGAGGGAAATTCTCCCCCCCTTTTTTATAAACTTTATTGTTACTAGTCTAATTGAACATTAGCAGCATGTTCTTATTTTGAAGATTTGGGTATGTTACTGCAAATCGTTGAGTTATTGAACCATTTGCATCATGAGCTGTGCCTCGTTAACTTGCTTATTTGTGAGTTGTGTTATAGAGGTTTCTGTGGGAAGCTTGTCGAGACACTACTTTAATCATCTTGATGGTAGCTGCGGCTGCTTCTTTGGCCCTTGGGATAAAGACAGAGGTAAGCTTAATTTTTGAGTTTGCTCTAATTATTATTATTATTATTTTAATTTTAAGGATAAGTTCACTCTTAATACTTATTTTGAATTGAGAATTGTAAGCCCTATAAAGTTTTTTCTGTTTAATAATTTTGTTGTACTACTATATGTTTGAGATCATGATTTTGTTAGTTGTATGAATTTTAAATCTTGTCTTTTGATTTTCTGACAAGAATGGTATCTGTCCCTATCAAATTCTTATAGATTAAAGTATTTTTTAATATACTTGTGATTTACTAGCTAATCTGAGTGGAAAATGGAAAATGCTGACATGTTTTGATTGGTTAATTTTGATTTGGTCTTGCCATAGTCTAATATGTTGTTTTCCAGGGTATAAAAGAAGGATGGTATGATGGTGGAAGTATTGCGTTTGCTGTCTTTATCGTCATTGTTGTAACAGGTATTATGACAAGTTTAACAAAGAAAGTTGGTACAATGTGTGGTTAATTAATGACCAGAAATGCAGTTAATTTCGATTCTGTGGAGAACTGAATGAAATGTATTACATCCCCCCCTGTTGGAAGTGCTCTATCTTTGTGTGAATGTGCGCACTCACAAATCGACTCTCATTTCCTTTGTTTCCATTTATTTATTTTTTTAGAAACCTGGACAAGTTGCTCCAAATCATTGCATTTGTACTTTGCCTTAGAAGCTGTATATTAGCTATGGATGTAGTCCTGCAAGTTAAGAGACTGTAGACTTTTTTTTTCTGCAAACTTATAAATTCATTCTAGAACACAAACCTCTAAGGTTGCATCTCAAGTCTAAGGTGTTGCATCTGGTGACTGAGAAATTTGGTGATAGAGTTCTAAGGCTGCATCTCAAGTCTACTTAAGGACTTGTACTAGTATCATTTTGGAAGAGCTTGGTAAGAGGACCAAAACTCATCAATTAGTTTTGATGTGAAAAAAGATCTTCCTCCGTAAAAATTCATGAACTAGGAATGTTATTAGAACAGCATGGACAGCTTCTTATGGTATGTTTTGAGAGTCCATGATTCTCCAGAATATACTTGTTAGCCTTACTTGTGCTAAATTTCACATGTTTCACTATTTTTTAAGGGCAAAGGTGCTTTGTCCAAAATTTTTTGCTTGCAAATGTGTTGACCACATTTACTTCTCTGCCTAGTATGTTCCTTTTGTTAAGTTTACAAGGGAGAGGTCAATCCTCTTAAACAGAAACAAAACATAGGGTCGCAGCCCCTAAAATATTTGCACCACGCAATTCACTAAGTTCCTGTGGCGGTTCTGTTATAATCTGCATCCCAGATTCTTTGTTGACACTACTTTTAGCTAGCTAGTCTGCACACTTACTTCTTTCTCCACTTTTAGCTAGCTAGTCTGCACACTTACTTCTTTCTCCAAACATGTTGTAGCCAGGATTCCCGATCCCTGCTTAAAACATTCCTGATCTGACATATTAGATTGTATAGTGGTGAGTCCTGTCCTACTCCTTGTATTAGTTCGAAAGCTGCCTTGCAATTCGTGTCCAGAATCACTCTTCTTTCTCCAGAGTTCCAAGCCATTTTTATCCTTTTGAGTACTCCCCACAGCTCTGCTAAGTGCTATCATATTATCTATTAGCCCAATATTCACTATAAAACCTGTTTTCCATCTCCCCCAGCTATCTATATGTCCCTTTTCAAATTAATATGGCTTTGCCTCTTCTACTTGGAATAATGCTAAATTGAGAAGTGTACATCTTGCCACAGTTAATTGCTAATTATTGATAGTTTCACGTCTTACATGTAGTTTGTTCTCCATATAGCATTATTTTATACTGTATAATCACAAACTTTTTGCTGGATGTAGGTTGGAGTTTCTGTTAACGGAGTAATAATACTAACTTTTATGTGGGTTTTGAAGGCATTCCTTGAGGTAATACCTTTTCTTTTCACATGAATGGTTCCCATTTTTGGTGCCATTCTTGAAGTAAATTTCACTGTGAATGTTTTGCAATGTCCTGCCACTTGCCTAACTCACTAGTTTGATTGGAATACAATATTAAGGGGTGCTGGTTTTCTATGGAATTAATACACCATGACAAACAGCAAAAGTAATTTCAGAGATCTAGAACAAGAAAGTTGTTATTTGCTTTTAAATGGCAAAGAAACATTCTAGTTATGTTGGTACACATTGCTCCTACTTGACACCTTATATCATGATCGACATTACTTTGGTTATCATACTTGACACCTTGTATCCTCTGTGGTGCATTAGTTTGGATTGTTTTGGTTTAGTTTAGTTTAGTTTATTTGAATGTTTTAGCTAAGCAAGTGAACTGAAGTTGCTTTTCCTTTAGTGTTGTGCTTATCGTCTTATCAACTGGTTATATTGTTCATAGCAGTACTTATATCAGTACTTGTTATAGTAGTGCTTGTTGCCTTATCAACTTGTTATATTATTCCTTTGAGGCTGAAGTTTAATAGCAGTACTTATTTCTTGAGCTAATTTGGTGCATTAGTTTGGGGCTGATTTTGATTTTCTTTGGGGCTGATTTTGATTTTGATTTTGAATGTCTTAGGACGATGGAAGGTAACTTTGGTCCGGATCTTCTTGGCTTTCTTCTTAAAAGTTGTCCCTGATAGGGTGTTAATTGTTGGTTATTTTATTATTAATTTCCCTTTTTATCCTTGCCAAATATTGCTTAATTGTTAATATTTACTCATATTTGGTATCTGGACTTAATTTCAGGAATAAAGTAGAAAACTACAAAAAAGGAGGGACTTTATGGAAAATATGGAGACTTCTAAGGGCTTCAATTCTTGGGCCCTTGAATTGGTGGGGACCACAAGCTAGTGAAAGGCATTTAGTCATTTGGACTCTTCAAAAGAAGCTACGTAGAGAGACTTGGAGAAAGAAGTACTTTGGAGGCTTTGTCCACATGTGTGGGGATCACCTAGATAGCTTTTAGTCATCTTTCTTTTGTTGCTTTAAAAGGGGACAACGTACAGAAGCAAAAGACATCTAGGGCTTTAGTTTTAGTTTTTTAGTTTAGTTCTAGTTTTCTTTCTTTGGACTGGCCTCTAACACACGCCAGGTATTCGATAATATTCCCCAACGGGGAGATTTTCTCATGAGGCGTGGTTAAGCTTTTCTAGTCAAGGGGACAACTGACGATTTGGTTCGACAATTACTGTGAGATCGAATTTGTTTTAATTATTTTCTTCATTTATTGGTATTTATATGTTCCTTGATTTTAATTGCTATGGCCTTGTGTATGATTGATTAGTGCGCAATAATTAATTATTCATATAGGCTATTTTTGCTAAATAGGGGTAATTGAATCCGTAATTGTTCGTTATCTCTACCTCAGTAGCAACTGGCGTAATTGGGTTTATGTCAGGGGAGCATATGATCTAGTTTAAACAAACCCTCGTAGCGTGTTTGTTGGTTAGGATTGGGCCTTTCTAATTATTAATGCAATCTAGAAATTAAATCCTACGGTCGTACCTAGGGTTGTTTTTTGGGTTAGAGAAATAGCTAACGGTCGTACCTTAGCTATCGAGAAATTAAGGAAGGGTTGGTTGTTTATCGCGTGCATGACAACTATAACTAATTTATTACTAAATGTTGGAATTATTTCTGCATCAATGATCAGTTGCATGAACCATTTCTGAAGTGTACCCTTGGCTAGAGTTTTCCCTTAATTATTTCTCTTAATCAATTATTTTCTGCAGTTAATTTATTTAGTTAGCATTTAATCCAAAACCCCCCATACTTTGAATTCTAGAAGAAACGAATTATCCCCAGTCCCTGTGGATTCGACCCTACTCACCGCTATATACAAAATCTGTATTTTTCTCGAGTAGGTATTTATTATTGTACAGGTTCGGCACCTGTCAATTTTTGGCGCCGTTGCCGGGGACTGGTGCCAGATTAATTTGTTTCTTTTTTTGAGTTCACCTTGTTTTCATTTTTAATTTATTTTTCTCTTATTTTTTTTATATAGTTTATGGCTGCTAACATTTCGTATTTTGATGATAGACTGGATTTTATTCCTGAATGGGGTTATGAGACTCATGTTTTTCCTAATGATCAATGGACTGTTGCAAATGGTGGAACTTATTTTGCCTCAAGTTATTCAACCGACACATGCCCCGCATTTCAAGATAATCTAAGTGTTTCAATTGATACTTTTGGAGATTTTCCACCCCAATATCAAACGTGGTATGACCCTTATTCAAACGGGTATGATCAAGGATGGTGGGATAATTCCAATTTTAATTATGCGACTGGGCCAATGGATTTTCAACAGCAAGAGTCTCAGCAACCATCCTCTGTGTCAGGTATGTCTCTTGAAGAAATGATGAAATTACTAATTGCTACTGCAAATCGATCTCATCAGGAGACACAAGCGGGCATGCGTGACCTGGCAGATCAAATGAAACAATTGACCTCCAGGATAGAGCGATTAGCTTCTCACCTTGAAGAATTGCCCTCACAAATCAACATTAGCCTTGAGGAAGATGAGAGTGCAATTATCCGGTCAAATGATATAGAACTGCAAGAGCTTCAAAGAGACGAATCTAAAGATGCAGTTGAAAAGGAAGTTAATGTGCAGAAAATGAGCCCCCAATATCAACCCGTCCAAGTGAATGAATCCAGTGAACAATCTCCAAATGCGGTGACATCTTCTCCACTCCTTAATCAATACTTTCCTGACTCATATTCTTCAACTCCTGTTACTGAAATTGATTTTATTATACCAGAAAATTTAAAATTTCATGACAGGAATAAGTTAAGAGTGGAGATGGCAAAATATCTTGAACCAATAAATGCAAGTGAGGGAGAAGTGAGTGGAGAATGCAGATCATTGTTGACTTGTTTAGCGCCATTTACTAGTCCATGGAAGCCCGTAGCTCGTGTGTCCAAGAATTACTCTATTTACGAGGGTTATCAGGACTATATAGAGAATAAAGTAATAAGACGAGCCACAAGATTTTATCCTCCATGAACAAAACATGATAATGTCTAGCCAAAAACATTAAAGAAAGGCGCTTTTTGGGAGGCAACCCAAATATTGATTTTATTATTTTTCGTTATTCATTTCTTTCGATTTTCGTTTCTTGGTTGAGCAGTAATCGGTCTTCATATTTCCTCCACTGTTATCAGGAAGTGAAATCTTGGCGTGCCCACGCGGTGTTCGCGTCTCCTGAGGTCAGAGGACGAAGACCAATCTTGGCGTGCCCACGCGGTGTTTGACGACCCAAGAACAAAGGAAATAATTTTTCACATTCAGAAAAATAAAAATTTTTTTTTTCCTCTTTAATTTTCAGTTTTGGTATTCAAAAATCGAATTTTCCAATCTCAATTCAATTCAAAAAAAAAAAAAAAAATTTTCTTTTTCTTTCTTTCTTTTTTCCTTCTTCCCCGCTGCCCCTGTTTCCCTTTTTCTTCTTTTCTTCTTTCGGCCGCCGATCTTTCTACGCACGCCGTCGCTGTCCGCCGCTCAGTCGCCCGGTACGCCGCTCGCCTCTCTCATCCACGCCGCCCACTATCATCACCCACCTCAACCTCGTGCGCGCATCACCCTCGCGGCCGAGCCGCGCCTCCAGGCCGCCGTCGCACGCCTCCCTCTCCCCCCTTCGCTGACCAGCGCCTGCCCAAGCTCCACGACCACCGCACCAGCGCGCCGCGGCCCCTTCTCCCTCGCTCGCAATTTCCGCCGTGAGCTCAGCTTCCACCGCCATTAGCATCACCAGCACCCCCAGGCGCAGTAGCAGCATGCCACCATCGCCGCTCGACGCCGCAGCTGACGCATCCAGTTCCACCGCGCAGGCGACCCCCCCTCTCACATTTTCCTCTTCGCTGCACCTGCGCCACCTGTCAAAAATTGGCAGGTGGAGGTATTGTTTGCCCTTCCCCCTTCGCAATTTCTAGAAACTAATTGCTAGAATTGATTCGCAATTGGGATAATTTTCTCGATTTATCATCTGCTGATTTATTTGGGGTTTCTCCTGCACATTTTGGGGTTGGTTTTCTATGAGGGCGTTTCGAGCAGTTAAATTCATTGGGTAATTTCTGCGGAATCAGTTTGGACGGAATTAAGTTTGATTGTTGCTATCTGTGGGGGTGTTTTCTGCTATTTATTGAATTGATGGGCTGACTTGTTGTTGTGCTTGACTACGTTGGGACCCTAATTGCTTAGTGCCTATAATTGATGCTTTGTTGAGACGTTTGTCTCGACCTTGGGTGCCTACAGTGTGCACTTTGATTGGTTAGGTTTGTTATTGAATTTAATTTTTTCCTGTGACTCACCAGTGGTACTGGTTGAGATCTTTTGCCTATTGTTATTGCTGCTGTTGCTGGCCGTTTGATTTCATCCCTTCTTGTATATGCACCAGTGGTACTGGTCGCGGTGATTGCTTGAAATTCTTGAAATTTGATCGAATAATATTCGGTTGTTGCTGGAATTTAAATTGGGTCATTGGCTGTCAATTTGAAACCAGTTGTTGAGATCTTGGCTGAATTTGTGTCCAATTGCTGCAATTTGTTATTTTAATTAGCACTAGCACCACTCTTAGTTTGTTCGGTTTGTTGTTTTGGTGCATTGTTGGGAGCTGTGCTCTGGTATTGTGGGGTACCTACATCTTTGGAGCATTAGTTGCACTTTGGACTGCATTGATTTTGAAATTGACTAGTTTGGGACCACAAGTGTTTATTGATTGCCATTGCTATAAGTGTTAGGGTATTTGTATGTCATCTGGGTGATTGAATTGTGCACTTTGCTCATTGGGTTGGCTTTAAAATTGTTATTGCTTAGAATTTCTGGCTTCCATTATTTGTTGGCAATTGTAGTCTCTTGTTGCTTAGAGTGATATCGAGAGTCCATGGTGAAGCCACGAATGGCACCAGCTTCAAATGTGAGTTGATCCACAATTTCCACCTGAACCGCCCCTATTTTGATGACTTCAGGGAAGTACCGTTGCCCCTCTCCTTCCTTCTGCTCTTTCGTTATCACATTGCGGGCAATGTGTGAATTAGGTGTGGGGGGAGATCAGTTTGGGTGCTAGTATTGTTAGTTTTTAGGTTCTAGAGGTTTTTCTTTTGTTTTAGTTTGATATTTAGTTCTTTTTTTTTCGTCTATTTTATTTTATTATTATTATTTTTTCTTTCTCCTTTTTTCTAGTGGTCAGTCTTCATATGAATACCAAGTTTGATACTGGATTGTTGTCTCTAATTCTGCTATTGCCAAGTCTTATTAATAAAAGGGTATTAAGTTAATGTGGTTGAGTTCAAGAATATCTCTTTGGTGAATATCGGTAATTGCTTAACTTTTTCAATTTTTGGTTAACTTTTCTAGGCATAGGGAATGATTGTTGGCATTTTTCATGTGAATTGGTCCAGTTATTAATTTTAGTTCTCCATGTCTGGAAATTTGAGGCTGGCTGCTGTTAATCTTGTGTTGCTTTTAGATATCGTGTTATATGGTTATAAATAAGAGTTGACTATACTCCGCTAGTGGTTACTACTGAGTAACCGGGGATTTTCACCTAAAGTGTCGATTCTTGAGTCAAAAGGTAGTAGTTGCTATGAGTGCGTGGTCCTGTAGCGATCGGAGCTGAGTAACCGGGTTCCTCCATCTGACAAATGTTGGAGTTCGGGGTGATTTTTCTTGGATGTTGACCTGTGATGCTTGATATTTATTTTTCTTGGACATTTTGGCAAAATACGGTAGTTGGAGCGATAGCCATTGTCGAATTTTTGGTGTTCAGTTGCTGTTCCCATGCTTGAGGGCAAGCATGATTTAGGTGTGGGGGGAATTGATAGGGTGTTAATTATTGGTTATTTTATTATTAATCTCCCTTTTTATCCTTGCCAAATATTGCTTAATTGTTAATATTTACTCATATTTGGTATCTGGACTTAATTTCAGGAATAAAGTAGAAAACTACAAAAAAGGAGGGACTTTATGGAAAATATGGAGACTTCTAAGGGCTTCAATTCTTGGGCCCTTGAATTGGTGGGGACCACAAGCTAGTGAAAGGCATTTAGTCATTTGGGCTCTTCAAAAGAATCTACGTAGAGAGACTTGGAGAAAGAAGTACTTTGGAGGCTTTGTCCACATGTGTGGGGACCACCTAGATAGCTTTTAGTCATCTTTCTTTTGTTGCTTTAAAAGGGGACAACGTACAGAAGCAAAAGACATCTAGGGCTTTAGTTTTAGTTTTTTAGTTTAGTTCTAGTTTTCTTTCTTTGGACTGGTCTCTAACACACGCCAGGTATTCGACAATATTCCCCAACGGGGAGATTTTCTCATGAGGCGTGGTTAAGCTTTTCTAGTCAAGGGGACAACTGACGATTTGATTCGACAATTACTGTGAGATCGAATCTGTTTTAATTATTTTCTTCATTTATTGGTATTTATATGTTCCTTGATTTTAATTGCTATGGCCTTGTGTATGATTGATTAGTGCGCAATAATTAATTATTCATATAGGCTATTTTTGCTAAATAGGGGTAATTGAATCCGTAATTGTTCGTTATCTCTACCTCAGTAGCAACTGGCGTAATTGGGTTTATGTCAGGGGAGCATATGATCTAGTTTAAACAAACCCTCGTAGCGTGTTTGTTGGTTAGGATTGGGTCTTTCTAATTATTAATGCAATCTAGAAATTAAATCCTACGGTCGTACCTAGGGTTGTTTTTGGGTTAGAGAAATAGCTAACGGTCGTACCTTAGCTATCGAGAAATTAAGGAAGGGTTGGTTGTTTATCGCGTGCATGACAACTATAACTAATTTATTACTAAATGTTGAAATTATTTCTGCATCAATGATCAGTTGCATGAACCATTTCTGAAGTGTACCCTTGGCTAGAGTTTTCCCTTAATTATTTCTCTTAATCAATTATTTTCTGCAGTTAATTTATTTAGTTAGCATTTAATCCAAAACCCCCCATACTTTGAATTCTAGAAGAAACGAATTATCCCCAGTCCCTGTGGATTCGACCCTACTCACCGCTATATACAAAATCTGTATTTTTCTCGAGTAGGTATTTATTATTGTACAGGTTCGGCACCTGTCAGTCCCAGATTTGACAAATTTGGCAACCTTGGCTGCCTGAGCCTTTGTATCAAGCTTTTTTGTGGTGTCAGCTTTAGGAGCCATTGCTGAAAACTGCCTTACAAATCTTTTACCTGAGGGGAGGAGCGGAGTGTTGAGGGGAGGAGCTAAGTGTTGCTGAAGCGGCTCTGTGTTGAAATTTGGGACTTGGATTTGTTTTGTAAAGCTACCTCGAGTTATATGTGAAATTTAGGCCAAATACCACTTATCAAACTATCTATAGGGTGTTGTTGAACTTCATTATGATATTTGAATGCTTATATGATGTTTTGACATTTCGTAATGCAATGGATGCATTCATTTGCTAATTATAAATCATTGTCATTTTTTTTCATTTATAGATATAATTGTTGTAGGAAAATTTTCAATTTTCATGGTGATAAAGAGTTATCATTGAATCAGAATTTTCCATTAATAACAATCTGCGGTCATAGAATTAAACAGTGTTTAGTGACAACAAAAGTCGTCAGTAATTAGTCTATACCAATGACAATTACATATCACTTTTAGTGACGACATTTATTTGTACATCATTGACAAGATACTATATCATCACTAAAATTACAATAATTATTGACGACATCAGTTGTCACAAAAGAGTTCCATTCACTGACAACTTTTATTGTCGTCACTATATACTTTTACCGACGGGCCTTCAGTGACGACTCTGTGACAACTAGAAAGTTGTCAATAAAAGTTATTAGTGACGACTTTTTATTTTTTTGTGACAAAAATGGCTTGTCACTGAAGACCAAATTTCTTGTAGTGAATAGTTTGATAACAGTTAGACCAATTGTTGAATCAGTAACATTTATCCTAGCAATATTTCTAGTTCATTCAACGAGTTGCGTTTTAGAATCTTGGTCCAATAGGAATATGCTAAAACCAATTTTGTATACAGTTGATTAATCATCTCAGACGTATAAATTATTTATCACCCAAAAGATAGAGGAGGACTAGGCATTCACAATCCGGCTACTCTAATTAAAGCAACTCTTCCAAAAGCGAGATGGAATTTGCTCACAGTGGATGATTCGTCTTGGAAAAGGGTCCTCCAAGCAAAGTATTGTCATCTCCACATATCAGAATTCGTGTAGTTTCTCTTACGTGGTTGAAATTTGGCTGGAGGAATGGATATATTGGTCTGGTTGTGGTTGGATATATTGTGACATTGGCCCAAATGCTCAATAGCTGAGTCCTCTCAAATAAGACCATATCCTTTGATAGACACATGAATTGCGTATATTAATTTACAATAAAAGAAGGAGATTCATCATTCAAGATGCATTCAGAGAGTTGATGTTCATCTTCGACGGCCAAATTGAAATAGTGTAATCGATGGGCTTTTGGGTTTTGGTTTTGTAGTTAATATTAGTCATGGTACAAGTTTAGTGGTGGAACTATGGACTCCTTGGAAGGAACTTCAATTAGCTTGCAATCTGGGCATTAAGCATTTGGAGGTTGAATCAGACTCTAAAGTAAGGGTGCATTTAGTCTATCATGCCATTTTAATCTCGTAAGGAAAGTTTGAGATAGGTCAAGCCGAAATTCAGAATGCAAAATCCAATTCTTTTACTGATATTTTGGTTAAGATTAGTCTTAATTTGCAGCGATATAATTATTAGAAGATAATTTGAAAATTTCTTGTAATTTTCAGATCTGTTCAAAAAATTTTCAGATCTATTGTTATGTTATATTGTAGATCTGTTATTTCTAGTACATGTTTAATTTGCCATTAGGGCATTGATATAAATCAAATCGTACTGGATGATTTCCTGTAATTCGTTAATGAAACTTGCTTTTTATTTAAAAAAAAAAAGTTGGCATTAATTTGCAACTTGGTGTTACTCGAATTACCAGAAGATGCTGATAAGTCGTCATTATCATCCGATGTGCCTGCTGCAACTCACAATTAACAATTAGCCTTCAGTATCGACTTAAGCCTCCCACCCAAAAAAAAAAAAAAAAAAAAAAAAACAAAGATTGATCTCCCATTTGTTGCAGAGTGTATGATTAATTAAGCGTAAATCAAATGAAAAGTCTATGTTTTGTATAGAAGCAAGTACATTCAATCATTGGGAGAAAGGGGAGAGGAGGGATGGGTTAGGTTGGGTGATACGGGGAGGGAGAGAATGTAAGTGAGAGATATTAGGTCAAAACTTTCTACTTAGGGTAAAAGTAAATTACAAAAAAAAAGGTATGTTCAATCATTCACAAGATATTCAAAACTAGTTCCTCCTTGAGAAAAATGTAGATAACACCCTCTAATTAACAATAAAATTAAAAAACTCACTAGATAGTGAAGTGTAAATTCTAACAGTATTTAGTATAAATTTTCAGAGTAAAAGTTTAGGAACTCGTTAAAATACAAGTAACTTTTCAAAGGAAAAAAAGAGGGAAAACTATGAGGAACCTGTGAAATCAAAGGCTTAGAGCCTTTAAAATTTGTTATCGTAATTAAACAATTTCAATTAAATATAGAATATTAAAATGGCATTAGCATTTGGGAGCTGTTGGGTGATATCAAGAATCCTGCCTCACTAATCCTCTCGAAAAACCTCTACCACAAATCCTTGCCATGTGATGGGTTAGGTTGGTTCTCATGGTCACAAAAAACTGGAAGTGCTTAGAACACCGGAGCTAAATTGAGAAGATCAGTTGTATGGACTATAAACTAAGGTAAACAGCACCGGAGCTCTTTATTACTTTTCACCATACAATTTTAAAAATGACTTGTTATTAGTTTGCATAGTGTGGCAGAAAACTAAGAAACTTTTTATTTTCAGGGAGATAATAAATGTAGATCGAAGACTATTAAGACTGAAGACAATGTCATAAAATTATTACTTTCAGGATAACATTTCCAAACTCACAATTTCCTCGCTATACTCTAGTGGCTAGGCAGAGTTTATTTTTACACAGAATACATCTGCTGCTGATGTCTGATAGTGCTGTGTTGGGGGGCTGGGGTGGGGGGGGGGGAGGGATAGGGCACTGCAGTCTGCATTTAATAGGTGGCAAGATAACTACAAAAACCAAAAACATCATCCAAGTTCAACATATCTGATTCATCTATTAATTTAACAAGAAAAGAAATGGACAAGAGGTTCACATGGCCTACATTGAGGATCAACATGTAGATATCAACCTGGAAATAATAAGCATTGTTGGCCTACATTGAGGATCAACATGTAGACATTCTCTTGCTAGTTTGAGTATGGATATCAGATTCTTTTCGATTTGTTGATTGGGATACAGAAGTCTTTGGTCTAGCAAGTCTTTTAATTCTATCTCTTCAAGCTTTGAAGACATTAGATTGGCAATCAAGTCACCAGGATGCTTTCCTTTGATTACTTCCATTGTCAGGACTCCAAAGCTATAAACATCACACTTTTCGTTAACTTTCATTGTGTACGCAAATTCTGCAAGAGAAAGTTGGAAAATAATTTTTCATGTTATGTGATCATACTTGAATTTACTAGTTAACAAATTAGTGACAGGAAACGGAAACAAAAATAACTTTATTACCTGGTGCAACATAGCCATATGTGCCTGCAAGACAACTCCAGTTAGATGAGTCTCTTCTGAGAAACTTGGAAGTGCCAAAATCTGAAACATGAGCCTCGCATTCTGGATCAAGCAAAATGTTGTTGCTTGATATGTCTCGGTGTACAATTGGTGGTGAACAATCATGATGCATGTAAGATAAAGCATGAGCGACGCCTTTGATGATATTCAACCTCTTTTGCCAGTCTAGTTCCTTAGCTTCTTCTTCTATGCTCAAGATTTTGGCCAAGCTTCCCCTTTCAAGGTATTCATAAACCAAAATTGAATGCTGAGCATTTGAGCAGAAGCCAAAGAGTTTCACAATGTTTCGATGTTTGATTTCTGTCAAGGCCCTGATCTCATTCAAGAAACTTCTATCCTTTGCCACATTAGGTATGTTGTGAAGTCCTTTTACAGCTACTACCTCGCCTGATGGAAGATGTGCTTTGTAAACACTTCCACAACCTCCTTTCCCAATGCAAAATGTTTCACTGAACTCTTCTGTAGACCTCACGATTTCTTTATACAATGCTTTGCCATCATAAGTACATATGGCAAATAAACCGCCCTTATTCACCTCCATATCTTCCTCTCTTGAATTTTGTTTTCTCCGATCATGCAATTTGAGAACACTGAACAATGCACCAAGAAGTGTGAATGATCCCAGAAGAGGTAGTACAATTATGAGAACAAATTCCTTCCTTTTATCCTTGACATACTTTTTAATCAACCGAGAACTTTCACAGGCTTGTAACCCTGTAATATTGCCACACAAACCTTTATTTCCCTTTACTTCTTCTAAGGTTAGAGTCACAAAAGCTCTACCACTCGGAATTGGGCCCTCCAAATTATTAAAAGAAAGATTAATGTGCAATAAACCAGGCAATTCTGCCAAAGCCTTTGGGATCAAACCAGAGAGGTAATTATGGGAGAGATCCAATGTCCCCAAACTCTGCAAATTTTGAAACTCAGATGGTATCTCTCCTCTGAAGAAATTTTGACTCAAATCCAGTTCAGAAAGTTGGGTTAACTTCCCAATCTGCAATGGAATCTTTTGACTTAAAACATTATTGCTCAAGTTCATGTGAAACAAGTGTTTCAAATCTCCCAGAAGTTCTGGTAAAATTCCATTCAAGGAGTTTGTGGACAGGTCTAGAAATTCCATTGACACTCCCAATTCTTGAGGTATACCCCCAGTAAACTGGTTGTCATGTATATCTAGTGTAAACATAGAAGCTAACTTCCCAACTTCCCTCGGTATCTCCCCTGACAAATAATTCGAAGAAAGATCAAGTTTGTGTAGTTGAGTCAAATTTCCAATTTCTGGAGGTATACCACCAGTGATGTTGTTCTTTGCAACTACAAGAGTTTTCAGTACTTTGCATTTACCCCAGTTGCTGGAGAGTTTCCCATAGAATTGGTTATTGCTGAGATCTATGAAATCCAGGACTGGGTAGATTCCAAACATTTCTGATAAGTACCCATGGAAATGGTTGCCGTTGAAACGGGCCCTAACTAAGCTTGAGCAGTTTTGCAAGCTTTTAGGGATTGGACCGGTAAGCATGTTGTCATCTACAGTAATGTTTTGGAGAATTCCACTTTGACATAGTAGTTTTGGCAATAGACCGGAGAACTGATTATGATCCAATTCCAAAACGACCAACTTATTCAGGCTTCCAAGCTCTTGTGGAATGGTACCAGCAAATTGGTTTTCTCGAAGAAACAATATTCTTAAATTGCTCAAGTTTCCAATTGAAACAGGAATTGAACCTGAAAGTTGATTGTTCGAGAGTTCCAGTTCAATCAAATTGGTCAAATTACCTAGTGACTTTGGGATTGCACCAGTGAGATTATTTTGATACAGGCTCAGATTCACCAGCCTATTGAGATTACCAAAAGTGACCGGAATTGAACCAGAAAATTGATTGTTAGAGAGATGTAGTACTTCTAAGGTACTCAAGTTACCAATTGAAGCAGGAATGGAACCAATAAGTTGATTGTTAGATAATTCCAAATCAATCAAATTGGTCAAATTGCCTAGTGACTTTGGGATTGTACCAGTGAGATTATTTTGATATAGGTAAAGAAACTGAAGTGAGCTCAAATTCCCTATCACTGGAGGAATGGAACCAAATAGGTGATTTTGGTAAAGGCTTAGATTCACCAGCCTATTGAGATTACCAAAAGTGACCGGAATTGAATCAGAAAATTGATTGTTATAGAGATACAGTGCTTCCAATTTACTCAAGTTTCCAATTGAAACAGGAATTGAACCTGAAAGTTGATTCTCCCAGAGATCCAATCGAATCAAATTGATCAAATTATCTAGTAACTTTGGGATTGCACCAGTGAGATTATTTTGACACAAGTAAAGAAACTGAAGTGAGCTCAAATTCCCTATCACTGGAGGAATGGAACCAAATATGTGATTTTGGTAAAGGCTTAGAGTCACCAGCCTATTGAGATTACCAAAAGTGACCGGAATTGAACCGGAAAATTGATTGTTATAGAGATACAATCCTTCCAATTTACTCAAGTTACCAATTGAAGCAGGAATGGAACCATTAAGTTGATTGTCGAATAATTCCATATTAGTAAGGAATCTCAGATCACCCACTTCTTTGAAAATTGAACTTGAAAGTTGATTTTCATAGAGAGATAGTATAATCAAATTGGTTAAATTGCCTAGTGACTTTGGAATTGCACCAGTAAGATTATTTTGACACAAGGAAAGAAACTGAAGTGAGATCAGATTCCCCATCGCCACAGGAATGGGACCTGAAAGTTGATTACTTCCAAAGCCTAAATGAGTCAAGTTTCTCAAGTTGCAAATTTCAGGCGGGATTTTGCCTGACAGCTCATTAGCCCAGAAATCAAGATAAATGAGTTTCGACAGGTTACCTATTTGTTTTGGTATACTGCCAAAGATCTGGTTAAAGCTGAGATCAAGATATTCAAGATTTGGGAGGGATGAGAACGGGAAATCATAGAGGCTACCTTTAATACTCCAATCTGAGAGGTTCAACCTGTTGACATTTCCATCAATGCAGGAAATACCAGCCCAAGTGCAAGGAAGTATAGAAGAATTCTTGGCATTGCCTGATTGAAGGTTCCATAAGGTTAGGAAGCTGTTGTTCTGGTTCAAAAAACTGGCTTTCCATTTCAAAAGAGAAGCAGCCTCTTCAGCGGAAGCTGAAGCTCCACATTTGGGGTGAAAAGATGGGAAAAGTAGGACGACCAAAAGGAATGTGGAGATTATTTTGAAAGAACCCATGATTACTTTCAATTTCAATTCAAGTTGGCTAACCTTGTTACTCTGTACCACAAATGAAGCTAGCATTTATCCTATTTGTACATGGAAGACTTCAGATGTCTTCTTGCTCTGCCCCACTTTCTTTGTTTTCATTTAATTTTGAGATTGAAACACGTAAGATGTCTATTCCAATGGGCCAAGAATTTTAAAGGAATGAAAGCTTCCTCGAGCTTGACCATTTTTATCTTCAACCACTAATTTTTCCTGCTGAATCTACAGAAAAAGGTGATTCGTGTACCTCTTGGAGAAGGAACACTTATCACCTGATTCCTTAATGACGATGAACCTATTGGCTAAGCAAATTATGTTATAGTTCTATATTTTCTTGACATGGATTACGCAAAGTTACTTGACAGTATATTTTCATGAAATGCAATGGAAGTCAGAAATTGCAGAAAACTAATTGCTGATGCAACGAATGCGTTGCAAAATTTTCCCACTTAGAAAATTAGTTGGGTGCCCTTGAGATGGTAAAGCATGCTAGTTCAATTGATGATTCTATCATCTGGGGGGATTCTCCCTTACATTTTGTACTATCCACTCTTTATAGGGACACCTCAATTCATTAATATTACAGGCTTTTTTCTATCAAAAAACATATATTTGATTTTTATCCATATTGATCTGTAATCAAAATAAAAAAACATAAATATATTTTACATAATACCATGTAACGACATCAATAAGTTATTATATAAATCCAAGGACAGAGCAATCGTGCTTGTTTTCAATCAAATTTGAGGTTGTGCCCGTTGGCAAAGGTACAAAGGACTTTAAAGTCAAGATGACGACCTATCCCGGTCTTTAAGGTACAAAGATGCGTTGCTCTGACTCTTTCCCGTCACAATGCACCAACGTGGGGAATGGGGTGCCGACCAACTGTTAAAATTTTATTATTCTTAATTTTTGGTATTCAAATTAAGGGATAAACGAGTCTAATCAAGCGAGTACCTTAATGTTTAAATTTTTTTAATGGAATTTGAAATTGTGCTCAATATTGACTTACTTATTTATAGAGTTGAAATTAAATGAATTTTTATCAAATCAAACTCAAGTCTTAAGCTTTTTCACATGTAAATTATACTTTTATTTTAACAGAGTCA
This sequence comes from Coffea canephora, assembly GCA_036785865.1. NCBI lineage: Eukaryota > Viridiplantae > Streptophyta > Magnoliopsida > Gentianales > Rubiaceae > Coffea > Coffea canephora. The sequence goes on from CM071915.1 coordinate 14,459,551, forward strand.
AATTTGAGTCGAGTTTGATAATTTATCGAACACAAACTGCTATTTAAGTTTGATTTGAATAATTGAAAAAATCAAACTCGAACGAGCTCTGATCAAACCGAACTCGATTCGAGTATCAAAAGACTTGATTTGTTTTTCAGCCCCTATTAGCAAATTATTTCTTTTCAAGTGGATCCTTAGCAAAATTAGTTTTTATCACCTGACAATATGTTTAAAATCAAAATTGGCCCTCCGTAGTCTTGTACACGTCCAAGTTTGCTCCTTCTCCCAATCTCACCTTGCCCCATCCTACCATATTCATTGCCAAAACTTCCCCTTCTTCAATTGTCTATTTTCCCTTCTTGTCCTCCATCAATATCTTTCAGACGTTCCGTGATTGACTTGGTTATCATGACTTCGATCAACAGACAAATGCTTTTGCAAGTCTTCGAAAATGAAGGTAAACGTAGGACCAAAAGGAATATGGAGACTGTTTTAGGAACCTGTACCGCAACTGAAGCTACAATTTATCCCCAGTCTACAGGGAAGACTTCATAGGTCTTCTTGTTCCGGTCCTTCTTCTTTGTCTCTTCTTTTTGAGATTGGAGCACATAGGATGCAATGGTCCAAGAAATTTAAAGCAATATTGGAATGTTTTAATGATGAGATTGATCATTTTTATCTTCTATGACTTTAAGTTTTCTTACTGAATCTATAGAAAAAGGTATTTATCTCTTAGAGAAGGAGCACTAATTATTTGATATCCGGACCACAATCAGTCTTTGTAGGCTGAGCTATTTATATTATAGTTATCAGAAGTGAGATTAATTTTGGCCAGAATTAGAAGAAGCATTTTTTTAAATTCAAGAAGTTTTGGACTAATTATATTGATGGATTCTAAAACATTATTACCCTTAAAAGTTCAATAATAAGATAACTTTCTCAATAGAAAAATACAAACGTAAAATTGTGGGAATACATACAAGAAAGATATTAATTTTGTTTCAAGAATCGATTCTAGCATACAACTCTTGATCATTTCACGTTCTATATTAAGGCAAATTATTGTGCTTCACAGAATTAGAAGATACTCGAAAACTTATCACGCACTTTTAGCATGCCAGAATTCATAATCAATGAGCAATGTAAGTTCGTGCACATTAGCTAAATGAAAAAGTAAGATGTTGGCCTGAAATATTTGGCCTGTCAATTAGCCACTTGACCAAGATAGATAGACTATGTTACTTAGAGAGTCTTTGCCACTAAGTTAGTTGGTCCTGTATGTTAAATTTGTGCTCTTCTTCTTCTATCTTCACAATCTTTTTTCATAGGTTTTTACACAGTAATTTTTTTCCCTCGAATAATAAAATTGAAATATTTATGAATTGCTCTAATAATATTTTCTCCTTTAAAACAAATTTTTACTTGTAATTCAATGATGAGTTTTAAAAAACTATTTTTCTTTAAAAAAATATTAAAAACAACCATAGAAAATGGATTAAAATTCTTTTACAGTGACATTATTTTGGTTTTTTTTTTAATTTCTAATTCTTAATTAATCTACTGGATTGCATCTACTACACTTATTAAGCATTGAAACGTATAAAATGGTAAATGGAATGATCAAAAGAATTGTTAAAATATACAAAGAAATGGTAAAATAAATTAGAAATACCCGTTTTGAAGTTGCACTCTGAAAAGCATGATTACAAAGTATAATTCCAATCTCCGATCGACTATGAACATTATTGAGTAAATATAAGATTCAAATTAAATTTCGAACAAAAAGAAACTAATTAGAAATTGAAAAAAAACTAATTGGAAACTGCAATTGACTAAAAGAGCGAAAATACTGTGAAAAATGAATGCTGTTGGTATCGGCAACGGGCCAAAGACTTGTAAGTCAAGATGAAGACCCATCCCGGCCCTTGATTCTTTCCCGTCACAATGCACCAATGTGGGGAACGGGGTGGCGACCAACTGTTAAAATTTTATAATTCTTATGTTTTGGTATTGAAATTAAGGGATAAATGAGCCTAATCAAGCGAGTCCCTTAATGTTTAAATTTTTTTTAAGGAATTTGAAATTGTGATCAATATTGACTTGTTTATTTATAGACTTGAAACTAAATGAACTTTTATCAAATCAAACTCAAGTCGAACTTGAGCAAATTAAGCTTTTCCACATGTACATTATACTTTTATTTTAACAAAGTCAAATTCGAGTCGAATTTGATAATTTATCGAACACAAAATGCTGTTTAAGTTTGGTTTGAATAATTGACAAAATCAAACTCGAACGAGCTCTGATCAAATCGAACTCGATTTGAGTATCAAAAAACTTGATTTGTTTTTCAGCCTCTATAAGCAAATTATTTCTTTTCAAGTGGATCCTTAGCAAAATTGGTTTTTGTCACCTGACAACATGTTTAAAATCAAAATTGGCCCTCTGTAGTTTTGTACACTTCCAAGTTTGTTCCTCCTCCCACCCCACCATGTTCATTGCCAAAACTTCCCCTTCTTCAATTGTCTGTTTTCCCTTCTTGTTCTGCATCAATATCTTTCAGGCGTTCCATGATTGAACACTTATCATGACTTTGATCAACAGCAAATACTTTTCCAAGTCTCCGAAAATGAAGGTAAATGTAGGACGAAAAGGAATATGGAGACTATTTTGAGACTATGTACCGCAACTGAAGTTAGAACTTATCCCTAGCGTACAAGGAAGACTTCATAGGTCTTTCTTTTTGAGATTCCTTCTTCTTTGTCTCTTCTTTTTGAGATTCCTTCTTCTTTGTCTTTTCTTTTTGAGATTGGAACACTTAGGATGCAATGGTCCAAGAAATTTAAAGCAATATTGGAACACTTAGGATGCAATGATGAGATTGATCATTTTTATCTTCTATGACCAAGTTTTCTTACTGAATCTGTAGAAAAAGGTAACTTCAGTATTTCTTAGAGAAGAAGCACTAAGTACTTGATATCCGAACGACAATCAGTCTCTGTAGGTTGAGTTATTTATATTGTAGTTCTATAGCAGATCAGAAGTGAAAGAAGCATTTTTGTGAAATTCAAGAAGTTTGGAACTAATTATATTGATGGATTCTAAAACATTATTACCCTTAAAAGTTCGATAATAAGATAACTTTCTCAACAGAAAAATACAAACATAAAATTGTGGGAATACATACAAGAAAGATACTAATTTTGTTTCAAGAATCGATTCTAGCATACAAATCTTGATCATGTTACATTCTACATTAACACAAATTATTGTACTCCACAGAATTAGAAGAAACTTGAAAGCTTATCACACACTGTTAGCGTACCTGCATTCATAATCAATAAGCAATGTAAGTTCGTGCACATTAGCTAAATGAGCGTGATAAAGTAAGATTCCAAAGAACACTTGAAAAACCTGATTTGGCCTCTCAATTAGCCACTTGAGTTAGATAGATAGATTATGTTATATAGAGAGTTTCTGCCACTAAGCTAGTTGGTTGTGTATGCAACACATGTGCTCTTCTTCTTTTACCTTCACAATCTGTTTTCAAAGGTTTAGTAATTTTTTCCCTCGAACGATTAAAATTGAAATATTTATCAATTTATCTAATAATCTTTTCTCATCTAAAACAAATTTTTAACCTTTTTCAATGATGAGTTTTAATAAACTATTTTAATTTAAAAAATATTAAAAACAGCCATAGAAAATGGATTAAAATTCTTTTACAGTGACATCATTTGGGTTTTTTTTTTTAATTCTAATTCTTGATGAATGTACTAGATTGCGTTTAAGCATTGAAGCATATAAAATAGTCAATGGAAGGATCCAAAGAATCATTAAAATTCACAATGAAATGATAAAAAAAAAACAAAGAAATACCCGTTTTGAAGTTGCACTCCAAAGAGCATGATTACTAAGTATAATTCCAATCACTGATCGACTATGAACAAAATGGACTAAAAATAAGACTTAAATTAAACTTCGAACAAAAAGAAACTAAAAAGAAAAAGCTAATTGGAAACTGCAATTGACTAAAGGAGCGAAGATAGGATGAAAAACGAGTGCTGTTGCTGTCGGCAATGGTCCAAAGACTTGTAATCAAGATGAGGGCCTATCAAGCTATCCCAGTCCTCAAGGCAAAAAGATGTATTGCCTCGTCTGTTTCTTATCATGATGCACCAACGTGAGGAACGGGATGGCGGGTAGGCTGACCAACCCTAGGTTTTTAAAATTTTTATTTTTGATATTGGAACTAGGAGTGCAAAGTAATCTAATTAAACTGAATATTTTAATGTTCAAAATTTTAATAAAGTTGAAATTGTGCTCGACATTAGCTTGTTAATTTATAGAGCCAAACTTAGACGGGTTTTTATCTAACCAAACTCAAATCGATCTCGAGAAGATTAAACTTTTTTACATGTAAATTCTGCTTTTACGCTAATAGAGTTAAGTTCGAGTCGTGTTTGACAATTTGTCAAATACAAAATGCTATTTAAGTTTGGTTTGAATCGGTTGGTAAAATCAAGTTCAAACAAACTCTTACCGAGTCAAACTTAATTTGAATATCAAGTAATTTAATTTTTATCACTTGATAATATATTTAAAGGCAAACTTGGCACTTACTAGTCTTGTAAGTGTCCAATTTCTGTCTCTTACCCCCACCCCACTCACCCTATCATGCTCATTGCCAATACTTCCCCTTCTTCAATTCTCTCCTTTTCTCTTCTTGTCCTCCGTCAATGTCTTTCAAACATTTGATGATTGACTCTCGGTCATCATGACTTAATCAACAATAACCTGCTTTTCATAAGTCTTGAAAATGATAGGAAAAGTAGGACCAAAAGAAATATGGAGATTATTTAGAAACAACCCATGATTATCCCTACAGCACAAGGAAGACTTCAAAGGTCTTCTCGTTCTGCCCTTTATCCTTCCCTACTTCATTGTCTTTTCTTTTTGAGAACGGAACACTTAAGATGCAATGGTCCTGGAAATTTAAAGCAATATTGGAATGTTTTAATGAGACTGACCATTTTTGTCTTCTATGACTAATTTGCTTGAATGAATCTATAGAAAAAGGTAACTTGAGTACCTCCTAAACTACAATGAGTCTTTATAAATTGAGTTATTTATGTTGTAGTTCTATATTAAACCAGAAGTGAGATTAGTTTTTGCCAGGATGAGGAGAAGCATTTGATTAAATTCAAGAAGTTTTGGACTAATTATGTTGATGGAATTCTAAAACAGTTCAAGAATGTCCAAGATAATTTGCTTTGTAGAAAAATGCAAACACAAAATTGTGGGAATACATACCATGAAAGAAATTAATTTTGTTTCAAGAATCGTTTCAAGTATACAACTGTTGATCATTTCGTATCCTATATTAACTCAAATTATTTTGCTTCACAGAATTAGAAGAAACTTGAAAGCTTATCACGCATGTGAACATGCCAGCTTTCATAATCAATGAGCAATGTAAGTTCTTCCACAAGTGTAAAACTAAGACCTGGCCAGTCAATTAGCCACTTGACCTAGATAGATAGATTATGTTACAGAGTATCTTTACCACTAAGCTAGATAGATAGATTATGTTACAGATTATGTTAATGTGCTCTTCTTCTTTTATTTTCACAATCTTTTTTCGAAGGTTTTTACACAGTAATTTTTTCCCTCGAACAATAAAATTGAAATATTTGTCAACTCATCTAATCATCTTTTCTCATCTTAACAAATTTTCACTTGTGTTTCAATGATGAGTTTTAAAAGACAATTTTTGTTTACAATATATTAAATACAACCATAGAAAATGGATTAAAATTCTGTTACAGTGACATCATTTGGTGTTTTTTTTTTTTACATTCTAATTCTTGTTGAATCATGAAGCATGAAGCATATAATTGACATTAGGTCTAGCGTGTGCCTTGCTGAAATAATCAGCACCCCATTTGATTGCCTCAAGAGCTAATTCAATTTGTTCCCCAAATTCAATAACACCCCATGACAACATTGTAACTGTGAATGCCATTGGTAATCCAAGCTTGACATGGTCACCTGCATCATAGTAGCCTCCAACTAAGTCCACCTACAAACACACATGTAAAAAGTACGTTACCAAACTGTGAAAGCATACTAAAAATCTGTTTTCAAACAACATAAATGATGAACCAAAATTCAAATTCTTGAAGAAAAATACAACTGAAACTGAACATTCTGAGTAATTCCCCTTGTTCTAATCCATCTGTTAGGCCAGAATGGTGACGCCAAGAGACTCTTTGGTTGTATGGTAAGCGACCGGAACTCTGTGCTTCAAAGTACAAAAGGGATTTTGAAAGTGCACCTGCATAATCAAATGCTTGAGATGGGGTACTAAAAATGGTAAAAAGCATGAGCAAAACAGAGCAATGCAGGGTAAATTCTCGTACTTTGTCTAAGGTTTCAAAACCATCCCACATTTCTGTAATATTAGTTTTGTGTCACATTACCTTTATAAAATTACTATTTAGTTCTAAATTATTTAAAAAATTCAAATTCTTTTTGCTAAGTTTCATGTTTCTTATCACTAAATCACTTCTAAATTAATTATTGACATAGTAAGCTTAATTAGTATGACTTTCCAATAGTTATTCTATAAACTTACAAGTATTCCATGTGTATATTATTAAACATCATGTTTTATTATACTTAGTTTTTTTTTTAATTGTCGTCTTTGTTTTTGGATTAGTTGTGATTGTCAAAATTGATTTATTAAATCTATATTGCCTTATGGCTCAAATTTTAAGTTATTTTCATTAAGGATGAACCAAAATGTTCTGATTCTAACACACTAATGAACTTAAGTATGAATTCACAAGATTCTTTTCGTGGTCTATATGATAATAAAGTAACATATTAATTATTTTTGACATATTTATGATGTCACGGGTCAACAATAATTTGATAACAATTAAACCAGTTGTTGAATCAGCAATCTTTAACATAGCATTCATTCAACGATTTATGTTTTAGAACCTTGGTCCAATAGGAATATGCTAAAACTAATTTTGTTTACAGTTGATTAATCATCTCAGACCTATAAATTAGTTATCGCCCAAAGATAGAGGAGGACAAGGCATTCACAATCCGGCTACTCTAATTAAAGCAACTCTTCCAAAAGTGACAGAACATTAGACAGACGATGATGCTCCCCGTGCTCATTGCTGAACGAGAATAACCGACGCCAGTTGCAATTTAAATTGCTAGAAGATTCGCGTAGCTTCAAAAGTGTCGAAACTCCAATTTTAGAGTAAAGTTTTTCGATAGTCACTAAATTTTTTCAATAGTCAAAAAAAATCACTTAATGATTAATATTACATTTCTACCATCGAATATGTGAATTTAAGTAATATTATATTTCTACTGATCCAACTATCAAACTATAAATTTTAGGACATTTCGTCTGATTTCATCATTAACTCTACCAAATTTGAACGTATGCACGATTCCCAAAGCACATTATTATTAATAGTTAAATCTGACAGAATTAACAATGACATCATACGAAATGACTCAAAATTTATATTTTTAATAATTCAATGGTTAAAAATATACTATTAATATTTGAATTACCCAAACTCAACTATTCAAAGGTTTAATGACTACTAGATAATTTGCTCCCAATTTTATTGGAAACACTAAAATTCAACAGGAAAGATAGTTTCTTCATTCCATCAAGTATTCAATTACAGTTGCACACTAATACTGGTGCTTATTGAGAAATGAACTCAGAAGGGCTGATTTTACTAGGGGTGAAAAAAAAAACTAAAATGCGGCCACAAAAAATGGTACTGCTACCTACACAGCAGGGCTGCTAAAGAAAGGCAGAAAAGCGCTGAGTTTAAGTTACCCTGAAAATAAAAATAAAAAGAAAAGCACAAAGTTTGCATGCCTACAAACTAAACCTCCCCAGTTACGCAGCAGCAACTGGATGACTGCGCAATTGAGGAAGAATAGCAAGAAAATGCGAAGAAGAAGCTAACCTATTGAAGAGTACGATAGATCCAAACAACTGATAGGTTTCAATTTTATCATTTATTTTATCATTAATTTCCCCTATTACCTGACTTGATATGGATTAATTATTAGATTCTACTCACTTTTCATAATTTGTGTTTATTCCAGGGAGTAGATCGAAAATACCATAATAAGAGACAATTTGACAGAAAAAGAGGTTAAGTAGCTGGCCGTAGTTCAGGGGCATTTTAGGAACAAAAAAAGACGCGAGCCCTTCGTTGGGTAATTTGGGCCGAAGCCTTCTTTCCTCCGGAGAGTGCCGCACAAGGGAAAATAGAAGGAGGAAAGGAACGAAGGGTTGAGGTGTCTTCTTCTTCCTCTGCGGAAGGAGAGCCGCCGCGCAGAGCTTCTCAAAAGAGGACATTAGATAGGAATAGAGCAAACAATGACAGACAACTCTTTAGTTTAGTCTTTTGACTTTTCCTTGTGGGCTCCAAGTAGCTTTTCCTTTTCCTTCTCGTATGATTGGACAAGTAGAAACCATAGAATCAATTGCTGTAGCTTTGCTATCTTTTCAAACATTGGAACCGAATTGAATTTCCCCAATTTCAAGGGACAATGGCTGCGGCTCTCTTTATAATTTCTGGTGGGTTTAGTTCATCAATTATGAACTAATTTTCCAATTCTAGTCAAGGAGCAACGAAGGCTCTGGTTCGCCTAAAAATTGTGAGATCGATTTAATTTAATCTATTCCTTTTATTTATTGGTATTCACATATTCCTTGATTGCTATACTTATGGTTATTTAATTAATTGATTGTCTTGGATCCGGATAATTAATTGATTTGGTAACCTATTGTCAATTGGGACGTTAAATCCGTAATTGTTTAATTGTCTCAAAATAGTGATAACTGGTATGATTGGGTTTGTATCAGGGGAATACGCGGGCTAATCTAAAATAACCCTGGTAATGCGTTATTTGATTAGAATAGGGCTCCTCTAATACGTAAGGCAATTGGGAAATTAAATTCTATGGGCGTACCTAGGATTATTTCTCAATTAGAGCAGTGATTAACGGGCGTACCTTAATCATCGACACAGTAAGGAGGGGTTGACTGTCATCGCTTGTTTGGCAGTTATAACCTATTTATTAGTAAATAATTGGAATTGCCTTTGCTTATCGATGATCAATTAGGTGAACCATTGTTGAAGTTATTTCTTGGCTAGATCCTTAATTATCACTCGTTCGATTTTAGTAAATTGTTATTTAATTTCTAGTTGGCTATTTTATTTTTATTATTTTACTTTTAGTTGGATTGCTTAAATTGTCACCTCTGAGATAAAAACACCCCCCTTGTCACTGTGAATTTAAAAAGAAACAATTACTCCCAGTCCCTGTGGATTCGACCCTGCTTACCGCTATCTACAGAAATTAACTTTAGTTTGAGCAGGTTTTATTATTGCACAGGTTTCGACAACCTGTCAACAACGAGCAATGTCTTTGTAAAAAGGAACCCCTCATTGTGACTTCTTGGAAACCTGTAAATCCAAGGAGAAGATTCTATGGTTGCCCAAATTATGAAGTAAGCTTTCTAAACATTCTCATGTTCATCCGGGAGAGCAAAGTGTTTTTTTCAATTTTTTCCTTTAAATTATGCCCACGTGAGAGAGACGTGCTATTTTTAGCTGGAAAAATGAGCAAATACGAGCATCAAGACCAAATTGGTTCATAATTTATATGTTTGGGATTATTCTGGCTGATTTTAAATGCTAGAAACTAAAAAAGTTTTTTGTGAAAATGTTAGGGACCAATTGGACAAATTTTCCTTTATTTTATTATATAATTTAATAGATGAAAACTACATGATTAAAACGATAGTAAAAATATGATTAATAAAATGGGAGTGTAAATAACACTTCACTTTAGCGTGGTTTTTATTTGTAAGTTTGCAATGTAAAATTTCGTGTCAATAAGATTTTCTTTAATCGAGATTTTATTTTAATTAGTAATTAATAAATAAGATCGTGAAATTTCATTTCATCAAACTTAAACGTCCCTGCACACTGCGAATGTTACAAAAGATGGAAACTTAAAAACTCCGATCAATGAGCTAGACAATGAGTTACCTCTCTTGCATGTCTATGTAGACAATGAGTTACCTCATTGTTTCATGTTTCACCCAGACACCTACTGAACCTTGCAAATTGATAATGTACGAACAAGCAATTTAGCATCCTTAATCCGATTATCAGGATTAGAATTACTGAGTCAAAAATTTTATATCTCGTTTGGATTGTTATTTTTTGAAATTTTTATTAAAAAAATATATTATAAAAATTTAATATATGTAACGTAAAAAAGAATTGAAAAATACGTTATGTAAAAACTTTTTGAGAAAAAAGGACCACACTTCATTATTTAATACAGACCTACTTGCGCAAAGAATATTTATGATTTCAGGGGTTAATCCGGGTCAGATCTGGGCTGCAACTGGCAACTTGAAGTTGCTTATCTGTACAACTATTTATCTTTCCGGGTTGTCGATCGTCATGGCCCAGATAAGTTTCCGTCATTGTGCTTTTGCCCCGGCCCAATACTACTTCTATACATGTCCCATAACTTGAGGCGTTGTACATTAGTCCGGGGCGGATACTCTTTTTTTTTTTTTTTTTTTTTAGGAAATTATGGGAGCCAACCCTCGATTTTTAAGAATAGATTTGTGAACATTTTTTTGGTAGATAAGATTTTACTAATACACAACAAAATACGGGGCATAGAAATCAAATCAGAACACAACAGCAAATCTTTATTAGCCTATGTCATTACAAGCCGCAGGAGTGTTTCTTGTTTTATGCAGAATCTCTCCCAGCATTTTTCTACACACACACTTAGTAGTGTTAGACGAAGACACACACTTAGTTTTATAATTCTCAAGAATTAATCGCTCTCAATTTTCATTTCTTAATTAAGCTAAATTGAGAAGATCAGTTGTATGGACTATAAACTAAGGTAAACAGCACCGGAGCTCTTTATTACTTTTCACTGTACAATTTAAAAAATGACTTGTTATTAGTTTGCATGGTGTGGCAGAAAACTAAGAAACTCTTGATTTTCAAGGAGATAATAAATGTAGATCGAAGACTATTAAGACTGAAGACAATGTCATAGAATTATTACTTTCAGGTAACATTTCCAAACTCTCAATTTCCTCCCTATGCTAGTTTTTGCATCAATTCCACAAAACTCTATTGGCTAGGCAGAGTTTATTTTTACACAGAATACATACTCTGCATCATATCATCTTCTGCTGATGCCTGATAGTGCTGCGGTTGGGGGGGGGGAGGGATAGGGCACTGCAGTCTGCATTTAATAGGAGGCAAGATACCTGTAAAAGCGAAAAACATCATCCAAGTTCAACATATCTGATTCATCTATTAATTTAACAAGAAAAGAAATGGACAAGAGGTTCACATGGCCTACATTGAGGATCAACATGTAGATATCAACCTGGAAATAATGAGCGTTGTTGGCCTGCATTGAGGATCAACATGTAGACATTCTCTTGCTAGTTTGAGAATGGATAGCAGACACTTTTCAATTTGTTGATTGGGATACAGAAGTCTTTGGTCTAGCAAGTCTTTTAGTTCTATCTCTTCAGGCTTTGAAGACATTAGATTAGCAATCAAGTCACCAGGATGCTTTCCTTTGATTACTTCCATTGTCAGGACTCCAAAGCTATAAACGTCACACTTTTCGTTAACTTTCATTGTGTAGGCAAATTCTGCAAAAGAGAGTTGGAAAATGTTGTTTCATGTTATGTGATCATACTTGATTCTTGAATTTACTAGTTAACAAATTAGTGACAGGAAAAGGAAAAAAATAAACTTTATTACCTGGTGCAACATATCCATATGTGCCTGCAAGAGAACTCCAGTTAGATGAGTCTCTTCTGAGAAACTTGGAAGTGCCAAAATCTGAAACGTGAGCCTCGCATTCTGGATCAAGCAAAATGTTGTTGCTTGATATGTCTCGGTGTACAATTGGTGGTGAACAATCATGATGCATGTAAGACAAAGCATGAGCGACGCCTTGGATGATATTCAACCTCTTTTGCCAGTCTAGTTCCTTAGCTTCTTCTTCTATGCTCAAGATTTTGGCCAAGCTTCCTCTTTCGAGGTACTCATAAACCAAAATTGAATGCTGAGCATTTGAGCAGAAGCCAAAGAGTTTCACAATGTTCCGATGCTTGATTTCTGTCAAGGCCCTGATCTCATTCAAGAAACTTCTATCCTTTGCCACATTAGGTATGTTGTGAAGTCTTTTTACAGCTACTACTTCGCCTGATGGAAGCTGTGCTTTGTAAACACTTCCACAACCTCCTTTCCCAATGCAAAATGTTTCACTGAACTCTTGTGTACATCTTACTATTTCTTTATACAATGCTTTATCATCATAAGCACATATGGCAAATAAACCGCCCTTCTTCACCTCCATATCTTCCGCTCTCGAATTTCTTTTTCTCTTATCATACAATTTGAGAGTACCGAACAATGCACCAAGAAGTGTGAATGATCCCAGAAGAGGTAATACAATTATGAGAACAAATTCCTTCCTTTTATCCTTGACATGCTTTTTAATCAACCAAGAACTTTCACAGGCTCGTAACCCTGTAATATTGCCACACAAACCTTTATTTCCCTTTACTTCTTCTAAGGTTAGATTCACAAAAGCTCTACCACTCGGAATTGGGCCCTCCAAATTATTAAAAGAAAGATTGATGTGCAATAAACCAGGTAATTCTGCCAAAGCCTTTGGGATCAAACCAGATAGGTTATTCTGGGAGAGATCCAATGTCCCCAAATTCTGCAAATTTTGAAACTCAGATGGTATCTCTCCTGTGAAGAGATTTTGACTCAAATCTAGCTCAGAAAGTTGGGTTAACTTCCCAATCTGCAATGGAATCTTTTGACTTAAAACATTATTGCTCAAGTTCATGTGAAACAAGTGTTTCAAATCTCCCAGAAGTTCTGGTAAAGTTCCATTCAAGGAGTTTGTGGACAGGTCAAGAAATTCCATTAACACTCCCAATTCTTGAGGTATACCCCCAGTAAGCTGGTTGTCATGTAAATCTAGTTTAACAAAAGAAGTTAACTTCCCAACTTCTCTCGGTATCTCCCCTGATAAATAATTCGAAGAAAGATTAAGTGCATGTAGTTGAGTCAAATTTCCAATTTCTGGAGGTATACCACCCGTGATGTTGTTCTTTGCAACTATAAGGGTTTTCAGCATTTTGCATTTACCCCAGTTGCTGGAGAGTTTCCCATAGAATTTGTTATTGCCAAGATCAATGAAATCCAGGACTGGATAGATTCCAAACATTTCTGATAAGTTTCCTTGGAAATGATTACCGTCGAAACGGGCCCTAACCAAGCTTGAGCGGTTTTGCAAGCTTTTAGGGATTGGACCGGTAAGCATGTTCTCGAATACACTAATGTTTTGGAGAATTCCACTTTGACATAATAGTTCTGGCAATGGACCGGAGAACAGATTACTAAACAAGCTCAAAAAAACCAGCTTATTCAGGTTTCCAAGCTCTTGTGGAATGGAACCACAAAATTGATTATGAGAGAGAACCAGTTCAATCAAATTGGTCAAATTGCCTAGTGACTTTGGGATTGCACCAGTGAGATTATTTTGATACAGGTAAAGAAACTGAAGTGAGCTCAAATTCCCTATCACTGGAGGAATGGGACCAGATAGGTGATTTTGGTAAAGGCTTAGATTCACCAGCCTATTGAGATTACCAAAAGTGACCGGAATTGAACCAGAAAATTGATTGTTTTGGAGATACAGTACTTCTAAGGCACTCAAGTTACCAATTGAAGCAAGAATGAAACCATTAAGTTGATTGTCAGAGAGAGACAGTTCAATCAAATTGGTCAAATTACCTAGTGACTTTGGAATTGCACCAGTGAGATTATTTTGATACAGGTAAAGAAACTGAAGTGAGCTCAAATTCCCTATCACTGGAGGAATGGGACCAGATAGGTGATTTTGGTAAAGGCTTAGATTCACCAACCTATTGAGATTACCAAAAATGACCGGAATTGAACCAGAAAATTGATTGTTTTGGAGATACAGTACTTCTAAGGCACTCAAGTTACCAATTGAAGCAGGAATGAAACCATTAAGTTGATTGTCAGAGAGAGACAGTTCAATCAAATTGGTCAAATTACCTAGTGACTTTGGAATTGCACCGGTGAGATTATTTTGATACAGGTAAAGAAACTGAAGTGAGCTCAAATTCCCTATCACTGGAGGAATGGGACCAGATAGGTGATTTTGGTCAAGACTTAGATTCACCAGCCTATTGAGATTACCAAAAGTGACCGGAATTGAACCAGAAAATTGATTGTTTTGGAGATACAGTACTTCTAAGGCACTCAAGTTACCAATTGAAGCAGGAATGAAACCATTAAGTTGATTCTTCGAGAGATCCAGTTGAATCAAATTGGTCAAATTGCCTAGTGACTTTGGGATTGCACTAGTGTGATTATTTTGATACAGGTAAAGAAACTGAAGTGAACTCAATTTCCCTATCACTGGAGGAATGGAACCAGACAGGTGATTTTGGTAAAGGCTTAGATTCACCAACCTATTGAGATTACCAAAAGTGACCGGAATTGAACCAGAAAATTGATTGTTTTGGAGATACAGTACTTCTAAGGTGCTCAAGTTACCAATTGAAATAGAAATTGAACCATTAAGTTGATTGTCATAGAGATCTAGTTCAATCAATTTGGTCAAATTACCTAGTGACTTTGGGACTGCACCAGTGAGATTATTTTGATACAAGTAAAGAAGCTGAAGTGAGCTCAAATTCCCTATCACTGGAGGAATTGGACCATTAAGTTGGTTCACACATAATTCCATATCGGTAAGGAACTTCAGATCACCCAACTCCTTTGGAATTGAACCCGAAATTTGATTGTGATGGAGATATAGTTCAATTAAATCAGTTAAATTTCCTAGTGACTTTGGGATTGTCCCAGTAAGGTTATTTTCGCCCAAGGAAAGAAGCTGAAGTGAGATTAGATTCCCGATAGCACTAGGAATTGGACCAGAGAGGTGATTATGGAAAAGCCTTAGATCCACTAGCCTATTGAGGTTACCAAAAGTGGGTGGAATGGAGACAGAAAATTGATTCTCATGGAGAACCAAATGTTCCAAGTCACTCAAGTTTCCAATTGAAACTGGAATTGAACCTGAAAGTTGATTTTCATAGAGATATAGTATAATCAAATTGGTTAAATTGCCTAGTGACTTTGGAATTGCATCAGTAAGATTATTTTGACACAAGGAAAGAAACTGAAGTGAGATCAGATTCCCTATCGCCACGGGAATGGGACCTGAAAGTTGATTACTTCCAAAACCTAAATGAGTCAAGTTTCTCAAGTTGCAAATTTCAGGCGGGATTTTGCCTGACAGCTCATTAGCCCAGAAATCAAGATAAATGAGTTTCGACAGGTTACCTATTTGTTTTGGTATACTGCCAAAGATCTGGTTAAAGTTGAGATCAAGATATTCAAGATTTGGGAGGGATGAGAACGGGAAATCATAGAGGCTACCTTTAATACTCCAATCTGAGAGGTTCAACCTGTTGACACTTCCATCAATGCAGGAAATACCAGCCCAAGTGCAAGGAAGTATAGAAGAATTCTTGGCATTGCCTGATTGAAGGTTCCATGAGGTTAGGAAGCTATTGTTCTGGTTCAAAAAACTGGCTTTCCATTTCAAAAGAGCAGCAGCCTCTTCAGCAGAAGCTGAAGCTCCACATTTGGGGTGAAAAGATGGGAAAAGTAGGAGGACCAAAAGGAATGTGGAGATTATTTTGAAAGAACCCATGATTACTTTCAATTTCAATTCAAGTTGGATAACCACAAATGAAGCTAGTATTTATCCGATTTGTACATGAAAGACTTCAGAGGTCTTCTTGCTCTGTCCCCACCTTCTTTGTTTTCATTTAGTTTTGAGATTGAAACACATAAGATGTCTATTCCAATGAGCCAAGAATTTCAAAGCAATGAAAGCTTCCATGAGATTGACCATTTTTATCTTCTACCACTAATTTTTCCTGCTGAATCTACAGAAAAAGGTGACTCGTGTACCTCTTGGAGAAGGAACACTCATCACCTGATTCCTTAATGACGATGAACCTATTGGCTAAGCAAATTATGTTATAGTTCTATATTTCCTTGACATGGATTATGCAAAGTTGCTTGACAGTATATTTTCATGAAATGCAACGGAAGTCAGAAATTGCAGAAAGCTAATTGCTGATGTAACGAATGCATTGCAAAAATTTTCCACTTAGAAAGTTAGTTGGGTGCCCTTGAGATGGTAAAGCATGCTAGTTCAATTGATGATTCTATCACCTGGGGGGATTCTCCTCCACATTTTGTACCGTCCACTCTTTATGTGGACTCCTCAATTTATTAATATTACAGGCTTTTTTCTATCAAAAAACATATATTTGATTTTTATCCATATTGATATGTAAATCAAAATAAAAAAAAACATAAATATATTTTAGATAATACCATGTAACGGCATCAATAAGTTATTATATAAATCCAAGGACGCAGAACTATTTGATAAGGTTCAACTAAAAATTATCTTGGGACAGAGCAGTCGTACTTATTTTCAATCAAATTTGAGGTTGTGCCCGTTGGCAAAGGTACGAAGGACTTTAAAGTCAAGATGCGTTGCCCTGACTCTTTCCCGTCACAATGCACCAACGTGGGGAACGGGGTGATGACCATATTCATTGCCAAAACTTCCCCTTCTTCAATTGTCTGTTTTCCCTTCTTGTTCTGCATCAATATCTTTCAGACGTTCCGTGATTGAACACTTATCATGGCTTTGATCAACAGCAAATGCTTTTTCAAGTCTTCGAAAATGAAGGTAAAAGTAGGACCAAAAGGATTATGGAGATTGTTTTAGGAATCTGTACCGCAACTGATGCTACAATTTATCCCCAGTCTACAAGGAAGACTTCATAGGTCTTTTGAGATTGGAACACTTACGATGCAATGGTCCAAGAAATTGGAAGCAATATTGGAATGTTTTCTTGCTGAATCTATAGAAAAAGGTATTTATCTCTTAGAGAAGGAGCACTAATTATTTGATATCCGAACCACAATCAGTCTCTACAGGCTGAGCTATTTATATTGTAGTTCTATAGCAGAACAGAAGTGAGATTAGAAGAAGCATTTTTTTAAAATTCAAGAAGTTTTGGACTAATTATATTGATGGATTCTAAAACATTACTACCCTTAAAAGTTCAATAATAAGATAACTTTCTCTATAGAAAAATGCAAACATAAAATTGTGGGAATACATACAAGAAAGATACTAATTAATTTTGTTTCAAGAATCGATTCTAGCATACAACTCTTGATCATTTCACATTCCATAATAACACAAATTATTGTGCTTCACAGAATTAGAAGAAACATGAAAACTTTTCACGCAATTTTAGCATACCAGCATTCATAATCAATGAACAATGTAAGTTCGTGCACATTAGCTAAATGAAATTGCATAAAGATAGATTCCAAAGAACACTTGCAAAACCTGACCGAGTCAGCTATTTGGCCTGTCAATTAGCCACTTGACCAAGATAGATAGTTTTTTTTTTTTTTCTCAACACAGAGGTGTTCGAGTCAATCCTTACAGGCCCGACTAATCTCTTGTGGCTCAGGCCCGGCGCCCAACCCGACCCGAACGCGATAAGTGCACGGAGGAATCCAGCGAAGCGGAGACTCGAACTTGGAACCTTAAAGGTCACCGGTGAGAGGCGCTACCGCTGGACCAATCACGTGGGGGCAGATAGATTATGTTACTTAGAGAGTCTTTGCCACTAAGTTGGTTGGTCGTGTATGTTAAATTTGTGCTCTTCTTCTTTCATCTTCATAATCTTTTTTCAAAGGTTTTTACACAGTAATTTTTTCCCTCAAATAATAAAATTGAGATATTTGTGAATTCATTTAATATTCTTTTCTCATCTAAAACAAATTTTTACTTCTAATTCAATGATAAGTTTTAAAAAATTATTTTTCTTTAAAAAATATTAAAAACAACCATAGAAAATGGATTAAAATTCTTTCACAGTGACATTATTTCGGTTTTTTTTAAATTTCTAATTCTTAATTAATCTACTGGATTGCATCTACTACAGTCATTAAGCATTGAAACATATAAAATGGTAAATGGAATGATAAAAAGAATTGTTAAAATATAAAATGAAATGGTAAAATAAATTAGAAATACCCGTTTTGAAGCTGCACTCTGAAAAGCATGATTACAAAGTATAATTCCAATCTGCGATCGACTACGAACATTATTGACTAAATATAAGACTCAAATTAAATTTCGAACAAAAAGAAACTAATTGGAAACTGAAAGAAAAAACTAATTGGAAACTGCAATTGACTAAAAGAGCGAAAATAATGTGAAAAATGAATGCTGTTGGTATTGGCAACGGTCCAAAGATTTGTAAGTCAAGATGAGGACCCATCCCGGTCCTTAAGATACGTGGATGTATTGCCTCGTATCTTTCTTATCACGATGCATTAACGTGGGAAAAGGGCTGGCAGTTTGGGCGACCATCCCCTAAGATTTTAAAAATTTTATTTCTGATATTATAATCAGGGCAGTAAAGGAATATAATCAAATTGAACACCTTAATATTCAAACTTATTTTATTAATTTCAATGAATTTGAAACTGTGCTAAACATCAAATTGTTCATTTGCAGAGTCAAATTTAGATGGATTTTTATCTAATCAAACACAAATCGAGTTCAAGTAGATTAAATTATTTTTACATGTAAATTTCACTTGTATGGTATAATAGAGTCAAGTTTGAGTCGTGTTTGACGATTACAGAATACAAAATGCTTTTTAAATCCAGTTTGAATAGTAGGCGAAACCAAATTCAAGCAAGCTTTTATCAATTCAATCTTAATTCGAATATCAACTAATTTTATTTTATTTTTTAGCCTTCGTTGGATTATTAGTTCTTTTCAAGCGGATCTTTATCGAGCTAAACTCAATTTAAATATCAAATAATTTAATTTTTATCTCCTGACAGTATATTTAAAGTCAAACTTGGCCCTAACTAGTCATGTAAGTCCAATTTCTACCTCCCATCCCTATCCCGCTCAACCCAATGTGTTCATTGTCAATGCTTCCCTTTCTTCAATTTTCTTCTTTTTGCTTCTCGTCCTCCATCAATATCTTTCAAACATCTCATGATTGACTCGGTCATCATGACTTAATCAAAGGTAACTGCATTTATAAGCCTTGAAAATGATGGGAACAGTAGGACCAAAATAAATATGGAGATTATTTAGTGAGAACCCATGATTACTCCTACTGTACGAGGTAAACTTCAAAGGTCTTCTTGTTCAGTCCCTTATCCTTCCCTTCTTCATTGTCTTTTCCTTTTGAGATTGAAACATTTAAAGATGCAATGGTCCATGAAATTTAAAGCAATATTGGAACATTTTAGTGAGATTGACCATTTTTATTTTCTATGGCTAATTTTCTTACTGAATATGCATAAAAAGGTAACTCTAGTACCTTTTGGAGAATGATCACTATTTACCTGAGATCTAAACCACGATTGGTCTATCCTATGAGTTATTTATATTGAAGTTCTATATTTTGTGGAGATAGATTATGTTAAATTACATGACACCAAATTTCAAGAAATGATGTAGCAATGTTTCTATAGGAAAATTTACTTTTTATGGTGGCATATGACATCAACCGTTTGGATTGGAGCTTTTGGGAGTTGTAGAAAAATTTACTATAATAATGTGATGTATAGAGATAAAAAGGTTGTCGAAAAATGTGTCAACAGAATATTTTAAAAATTTTCAGTGGAAACTCACAATCCTAACATAGTTGACCAATTTTTTAGGCAGATTTAGTTGGTTGTAGAACTTGCCCAAATGGAATTTAGTTAGTATTGGAGTTTTGTCAAAACTCCTATACCCTTTTCTTTTCCTGTAGTTAATAGCCTGCAATGTTCACCAGAAGTGAATTAATTTTAGGCAGTTCAACAAGTTTAGGACTAATTATATTGACGGATGCTAAAACTTTATTGGACCCAAAACTTCAAGAAGGTCCAGGATAACTTGCGCAATATAAAAATACAAACACAAAATCAGCCACTTGACCTAGATAGAATGATAGATAGATTATGTTACATAGAAGAGTATTTGCCACTAGCCTATAGTTGATTGTGTATGTCACTTTGTTTCTAATATTTGTTTTATTTTATTATGTATTTATTTTTAGTAGAAGAGGAGTCGAATTTAAAAAGTAGAGAAAGAAAAGGGGGATTTGAACTCAAGATTTCTAAGTCTTAAAACATCATTTTAAGCTACTAAATCAAAGCCTCCTCATCATGTATGTCACATTTGTGTTGCTCTTGATTTATCTTCACAATGTTTTTTCATAGGATTTTACACAATAAATTTTTTCCTCGAACAATAAAATTGAAAAATTTATTAACTCATCTAATAATCTTTTATCATTTAAAACATACTTTTACTTGTGTTTCAATGATGAGTTTTAAAAAACTATTGTTGTTTTACAAAAAAAAAAAAGAATAAAAACCAAAAAACAACTATAAAAATTGGATTGAAATTCTTTTACAGTGGCATCATTTGTTTTTTTAATCTAATTCTTAATGAATGTACTAAAGAGAGAAAATAACATGAAGAATGAGTGGTTGTTGCTGTTTGACAAGCAACATATCAGTCTTTATACTAACATATCAGTGCATTTGCCTCCAATTTTGAGATGAAAATTTTATCTCCTTATAAACTCCCTAACTTAACAATTCGTCATTTTTTCCCTTATGAGAATAATTTTCTTTTGGGCCTTTTCATTTTAGGCCAAACAGTATGTATAGATAAGTCCTACATAATGTGTTAAAGCGGAGTTCGAACCATTCGGTTGAACCATCAACACTGCTGTTTCTGAGTCGGGTTGAGCTTCAAACATAAATTGGTTTGCTTGGTTGAATCATCTTACTAAACAGCAGCCAACCTTGCTACTCTTAACAATTTTTCCAGTTCGCAATCTGGCAACTTTAATTGAAGCAACTCTTCCAAAAGTGTAAATGATTCGTCCTTCATGCAAAGTATTTTCTCTTGTACATGGACTGTGGAGGATGTATATTGTCATCTCCCCAAGCTAAGAGGATTCCTGTCTTGCTACTATCTTGTGGCTTTGTTGAAGGGAAAGGTTGGGCTTCTTCATGTGAAAGGTTGGGTAAGATTAGTTTTATCAAAGTGACAGAACGTATTTTTACACAGAATACATACTCTGCATCATATCACCTTCTGCAAAAACCAGAAACATCATCCAAGTTCAACATATCTGGTTCACCTATTAATTTAACAAGAAAAGAAATGGACAAGAAGTTCACATTGAGGATCAACATGTAGATATCAACCTGGAAATAATGAGCATTGTTGGCCTGCATTGAGGATCGACATGTAGACATTCTCTTGATAATAAAATTGAAATATTTGTCAACTCATCTAATGATCTTTTCTCATCTTAAACAAATTTTCACTTGTGTTTCAATGATGAGTCTTAAAAGACAATTTTTGTTTACAATATATTAAATACAACCATAGAAAATGGATTAAAATTCTGTTACAGTGACATCATTTGGTGTCTTTTTTTTTTTTTTTTAATTCTAATTCTTGTTGAATGTACTAGACTACATCTACTACACTCATTAAGCATGAAGCATATAATTCACATTAGGTCTTGTGTGAAATAATCAGCACCCCATTTGATTGCCTCAAGAGCATGCTCCATTTCGCTGTAACACCCCATGAGAACATTGTAGCACCCTATTTCTTTGTCAACTCATCCTAATTCAATTTGTTCCCCAAATTCAATAACACCCCATGACTACATTGTAACTGTGAATGCCATTGGTAATCCAAGCTTGACATGGTCACCTGCATCACAGTAGCCTCCAACTAAGTCCACCTACAAACACACATGTAAAAAGTACGTTACCAAACTGTGAAAGCATACTAAAAATCTGTTTTCAAACAGCATAAATGATGAACCAAAATTCAAATTCTTGAAGAAAAATACAACTGAAACTGAACATTCTGAGTAATACCCCTTGTTCTAATCCATCTGTTAAGCCAGAATGGTGACGCCAAGAGACTCTTTGGTTGTATGGTAAGCGACTGGACCTCTGTGCTTCAAAGTACAAAAGGGATTTTGAAAGTGCATCTGCATAATCAAAGGGTACTAAAAATGGTAAAAAGCATGAGCAAAACAGAGCAATGCAGGGGAAATCTCAACCCCTATCACTAGCTTTTTTTTTTTTTTTTTTTTTTTTGAGATGAAAACTTTATCTGCTTATAGACTCCTTAACCGATTCATCACTTTCTCTCTTAATCTTTATTGTTATGTTAATTGACTAATGGGTTTTGTTATCTTTGGAATTTTTTAATTTTAGGGTCAAACAGTATGTACATAGATATGTTTTACATGAAGTTTTAAAACCGAACTTAAACCTCACAGCTGTTTTTGAGTTGGGTTAAACTTCAAACCCAGAATAGTAAAAAAAAAAAAAAAAAAAGAACCACTCTAAATTTTAAAAATCAATTGCTTCGCATGGTTAAACTAGTGAACCATCGTTCTGAAATGGTTCATACTAAACTTTTTCGAGACTTGTTGCTCTTAAAAAATTTCAAAAGGAATAAGGAGAGATTAGACATCTCTCCCAAAAGAAGACAAACAGTCAAGATTTGAGATAATCTTTTGCTAGTAAATCCTCGTACTTTGTCTAAGGTTTCAAAACTATCCCACATTTCTGTAATATTAGTTTTGTGTCATTTTACCTTTTTAAAATTATAGTTTAGTTCAAAATTATTTAGAAAATTCAAATTCTTTTTGCTAAGTTTCATGTTTCTTATCACTAAATCTCTTTTAAATTAATTATTGACATAGTAAGCTTAATTAATATGACTTTCCAATAGTTATTCTATAAACTTACAAGTATTCCATGTATACATTATTAAATATCATGTTTTATTATAGTTAGTTCGTTTTTTGTTTTTTGTTTTCCATTTCGCCTCATGTGTGGTACAATTTAATTGTCGTCATTGTTTTGGGATTAGTTGTGATTGTCAAAATTGATTTATTCAATCTAAATTACATTATGGCTTAAATTTTAAGTTATTTTCATTAAGGATGAATCAAAATATTCTGATTCTAACACCCTAATGAACTTAAGTATGAATTCACGAGATTCTTTTTCGTGGTCTATATGATAATAAATAACATATTAATTATTTTTGACATATTGATGATATCACGGGCAATGTTTTAAACTTGGACTGGCCAGCGAACCGAAGAGGGGGCCAATTCACAGTCCAACCGATCCAACCGGCCGGTTCACCAGTTTTCTTTCTTTTTTTTTTTTTTTGCAACTTTAGTGTTAAACATTTCACAGGTTTTTATTCTACACTTAAACTTGACAGCTAATGTACAATTTAACATGATTATTGATAACTTAAGTTTCTAACATGCATTCACCAACATAACTAAATTTAAGTTAAGATAATAACAAATTTTCTAAAAGTTATACATAAAACCTGGAATGATAAACATAATTAAAATATCATAATTCACCACAAGTTTTCATAAATTCATTACAAACATGAATAAATACAATCCAAATGTTCACCAATTATCACAAATAAAAACACAAAAATAAATAAAATAAATATTGAAATTCTTTTACAATCCTTAAAAGAGTCCAACTCATATTCAAGACAAACCATTTGAATAACAAACTTCCATCAGTGGCATGATTAGCAACAACACCACCTTCATAATTTCATCAACTTAACCTGAAAAAGTTAAAATTTTATTATAAAAATATAAATCTAATTGCTCAAACTAAAAAAAAACCAAAAAATTTTGAATGTGGTAGTAAAATAAGAAAAGCTGTGAGCTAAAAAAGAAAAAAAAATCTAATATACAGAATAAATGAAACTTTCGAGTAAGAATGACTAACCAATTTTAAATGAAACAAACATCAATTGAGATACAATCGATTTTGTGCCAATAAATTTAATGGTTCTAACGACACCAGCGGCAAGTGTAAATAATTGGTCAATTGATGAGATCCTGAGGTTAACATTTACAGATTTACCAAGAACATATGGTCCGATTTGCCACTTTTGTTTTTTTTAAGCTTTTGTTGACAACTTTCACAAATCAACTTTAACATGTCTTTAATTTTGTTGCTTTAGTGAAACCTATAAAATTCAAGATGAATGAGCATTCGGTAGACTAATTACTTCAGCATAGAAAAAGCAATAAAAACACAATAAACAGCATAGAAAAAATAGAACAATCATTGATACAAGATTTATTAATTTGATACTTCATCCAAAAAATAGCTTCTCCAAATATGATTGCAAAAAAATTAATGATTCATAATTTCATCCTTAATTAATCAAATAAAAATAAAATAAAAATTAGGGGAAACAGATGAAAATTGGGGGAAAAAAGAAGAAAATGCAAAAAAAATTGGCTAAAGATAATAGTATAAAAAACAAAAACCTTGAAAACAGAAAAATTAAACTTACCAAGATGATGGAAAACAGGAAAAGCTCTTGAGTCTCAAATATGTTGTGAAAGTTGAAATTTCCAACTTGTCTACAATTTGCTAAAGATGATAGTGATAAAGGTGAAGGCTTGAGAAAATCTTATTGTGGATATTTAGGTTTGAAAGGATTAAGAAGAAAAAATTGAAAAAAAATTCAAGAGGAGAACTGGAGCCGTTGGCCGCCTGAAGCCGAGAAAGTGATGGATTGAAACTTGAAATAAAAGTGCGTCGGTTGCGTCTTTTCTTAATGTTAGGGTTTCATTTTTTTTAATCTTTTTTTAGTTAGGTTAAGTAGAATTCTCAACAAACTAAGCTTGTCCTATGACTTTGGTCGACTAGTAAGATGGTCTTGTGGGAACATGGAGACCAAGGTTCAAATTTTAGCAGCTACATTCTTGATATTTTGTTTGCAAATTTAAAAACCGCCGGGTTACGGCTACATTCTTGATATTTTGTTTGCAAATTTAAAAACCGCCGGGTTACGGTTCATACGGTTTCTAGGGGTTCATATGGTTTGACCGATTTCTAGCCGTTTTTCATTGACTTTCGGGTTTGATACTAGACCGGACCGGTGATATGTTCGGTTCACGGTCGAACCGGCCGGTCCAATCCGATTCTGAAAACATTGATCACGGTCAACAATAGTTTGATAACAGTTAAACCAATTGTTGAATCAGTAATCTTTAACATAGTAATATTTCTAGTTCATTCAACGAGTTGCGTTTTAGAACCTTGGTCCAATAGGAATATGCTAAAACCAATTTTGTTTACAGTTGATTAATGGGCATTCACAATCCGGCTACTCTAATTAAAGCAACTCTTCCAAAAGCCTGATGGAATTTGCTCACAATGGATATTCGTCTTGGAAAAGGGTCCTGCAAGCAATATTGTCATCTCCACGTATCAGAATTCGTGTAGTTTCTCTTACGTGGTTGAAATTTGGCTGGAGGAATGTATAGATTGGGCTTCTTCACGTGATATTGGTCTGGTTGTGGTTGGATCTTGATTGGGAAATAACGTTCTAAGTAACAATGCTGCATTTGTGACATTGGCTCAAATGCACAATAGCTGAGCCCTCTCAAGTGAGACCATATCCTTTGATAGACACATGAAATGTGTATATTAATTTACAGCAAAAGAAGGGATGGGATTTTCCCCAATTGAAATGGTGTAAACTTAATGCTGATAGGTCCACACTAGAAAACCCCAGGGCTTTTGGGTTTTGGTTTTGTAGTTAATATTAGTCATGGTACAAGTTTAGTGGTGGAACTATTGACTCTTTGGAAGGAACTTCAATTAGCTTGCAATTTGGGGATTATGCATTTGGAGGTTGAATCAGACTCTAAAGTAAGGGTGCATTTATTCTATCATGCCATTTTAATCTCGTAAGGAAAGTTTGAGATAAGTCAAGCCGAAATTGAGAATGCAAAATTCAATTCTTGTACTGATATTTTGGTTAAGATTAGTCTTAATTTGCAGCGATTTAATTATTAGAAGATAATTTGAAAATTTCTTGTAATTTTCAGATCTGTTCAAAAATTTTTCAGATCTATTGTTATGTTATATTGTAGATATGTTATTTCTAGTACATGTTTAACTTGCCATTAGGACATTGATATAAATCAAATCGTATTGGATGATTTCCTGTAATTCGTTAATGAAACTTGCTTTTTATTAAAAAAAAAAAAGTTGGCATTAATTTGCAACTTGGTGTTACTCGAATTACCAGAAGATGCTGATAAGTCGTCATTATCATCCGATGTGGCTGCTGCAACTCACAATTAACAATTAGCCTTCAGTATCGACTTAAGCCTCCCACCCAAAAAAAAAAAAAAAAACAAAAACAAAGATTGATCTCCCATTTGTTGCAGAGTGTATGATTAATTAAGCTTAAATCAAATGAAAAGTCTATGTTTTGTATAGAAGCAAGTACATTCAATCATTGGGGGAAAGGGGAGAGGAGTGATGGGTTACGTTCGGCGATATTGGGGAGGGAGAGAATGTAAGTAAGAGATATTATGTTCAAAACTTTCTACTTACGGTAAAAATAAATTAAAAAAAAAGGTATGTTCAATCATTCACAAGATATTCAAAACTAGTTCCCCTTTAAGAAAAATGTAGATAACACACTCTAATTAACAATAAAATTAAAAAAAACTCACTAGATAGTGAAGTGTAAATTGTAGCAGTATTTATTGTAAATTTTCAGAGTAAAAGTTTAGGCACTCGTTAAAATACAAGTAACTTTTCAAAGGAAAACATGGGGGAAAACTATGAGGAATTAACCTGTGAAATCAAAAGCTTAGAGCCTTTAAAACTTCTTATCGTAATTAAACAATTTCAATTAAATATAGAATATTAAAATGACATTAGCATCACCAGCATGGCTTCTTTGGCTCTAATTCCCAATCGTTAGAACTTGGCAGCTACTGGGTGATACTTAGTTATTAATTAATGCATAAAGCCACATAACATACTTCATAGGTACAATTCTTGGAGGTCTAGCCTCACGATCACAGGTAATATTCTTGCTATGCAACATTGATAGGCATGAATTGTTGTCATTTACTTCATCAAAATTGTTGATCTCTCAAGCAAGCTTGGAATTTTATGAGCTTCAATGTCAGCAACAGCAGCTTCTATTGCCCCCTCCCTACTGTCATATGCAACTTCTCCCACTCATCAATTACTCTTCTTGACTTTTCGTTCAATTATTCTAATAGCTCTGTTGCTAATGGTTATGGAAGATGCTCAAGGCTGAAGATATTACGTGCTGGTTTCAATTCAATCACAGGATCTCTTCCTGATGATGTACATCAGGTGTCAACTCTGCAAGAGTTATTCCTACAATATCACTGAGGCTTTGGATGTTCTAAGCAGATGCAAGAATCCTGCCTCATTAATCCTCTCGAAAAACTTCTACCACAAATCCTTGCCATGTGATGTGATGGAAACTTAGTTGGTTCTCATGGTCTCAAAATGCTGAAAACTTACCAGCCAAATCCCAATTTGGCTAAATTGGTCGAAACACTTAGTTTTATAATTCTCAAGATTTAATCACTGTCAATTTCCATTTCTTAATTAAGCTAGATTGAGAAGATCAGTTGTATGTACTATAAACTAAGGTAAAATGCACCGGAGCTCTTCATTAATTTTCACTATACAATTTTAAAAATGACTTGTTATTAGTTTGCATAGTGTGGCAGAAAACTAAGAAACTCTTGATTTTCAAGGAGATAATAAATGTAGATCGAAGACTATTAAGACTGAAGACAATGTCATAGAATTATTACTTTCAGGATAAGATTACCATACATTTCCAAACTCTCAATTCCTCCCTATGCTAGTTTTTGCATTAATTCCATTAAACTCTATTGGCTAGGCAGAGTTTATTTTTACACAGAATACATACTCTGCATCATATCATCTTCTGCTGATGATACGTAAGGGGAAGGGAAATGAGGCGCTGCAGTCTGCATTTAATAGGAGGCAAGATACCTGCAAAATAAAAAACATCATCCAAGTTCAACATATCCGGTTCACCTATTAATTTAACAAGAAAAGAAATGGGAAGTTCACATGGCCTACATTGAGGATCAACATGTAGTTATCAACCTGGAAATAATGAGCATTGTTGGCCTACATTGAGGATCAACATGTAGACATTCTCTTGCTAGTTTGAGAATGGATATCAGACTCTTTTCAATTTGTTGATTGGGATACAGAAGTCTTTGGTCTAGCAAGTCTTTTAATTCTATCTCTTCAAGCTTTGAAGACATTAGATTAGCAATCAAGTCACCAGGATGCTTTCCTTTGATTACTTCCATTGTCAGGACCCCAAAGCTATAAACATCACACTTCTCGTTAACTTTCATTGTGTAGGCAAATTCTGCAAGAGAAAGTTGCAAAATGATTTTTCTTGATATGTAATCATACTTGAATTTACTAGTTCACAAATTAATGATAGGAAAAAAACCTTTATTACCTGGTGCAACATATCCATATGTGCCTGCAAGAGAACTCCAATTAGATGAGTCTCTTCTGAGAAACTTGGCAGTGCCAAAATCTGAAACATGACCCTCGCATTCTGGATCAAGCAAAATGTTGTTGCTTGATATGTCCCGGTGTACAATTGGTGGTGAACAATCATGATGCATGTAAGACAAAGCATGAGCGACGCCTTTGATGATATTCAACCTCTTTTGCCAGTCTAGTTCCTTAGCTTCTTCTTCTATGCTCAAGATTTTGGCCAAGCTTCCTTTTTCGAGGTAATCATAAACCAAAATTGAATGCTGAGCATTTGAGCAGAAGCCAAAGAGTTTCACAATGTTCCGATGCTTGATTTCTGTCAAGGCCCTGATCTCATTCAAGAAACTTCTATCCTTTGCCACATTAGGTATGTTGTGAAGTCTTTTTACAGCTACTACCTCGCCTGATGGAAGCTGTGCTTTGTAAACACTTCCACAACCTCCTTTCCCAATGCAATATGTTTCACTGAACTCTTCTGTAGACCTCACGATTTCTTTATACAATGCTTTGCCATCATAAGCACATATGGCAAATAAACCGCCCTTATTCACCTCCGTATCCTCCACTCCTGAATTTTGTTTTCTCCGATCACGCAATCTGAGAACACCGAACAATGCACCAAGAAGTATGAATGATCCCAGAAGAGGTAATACAATTATGAGAACAAGTTCCTTCCCTTTATCCTTGACATGCTTTTTAATCAACCGGGAACTTTCACAGGCTCGTAACCCTGTAATATTGCCACACAAACCTTCATTTCCCTTTACTTCTTCTAGGGTTAGATTCACAAAGGCTCTACCACTCGGAATTGGGCCCTCAAAATTATTAAAAGAAAGATTAATGTGCAATAAACCAGGCAATTCCGCCAAAGCCTTTGGGATCAAACCAGAGAGCTTATTCTGGGAGAGATCCAATGTCCCCAAACTCTGCAAATTTTGAAACTCAGATGGTATCTCTCCTGTGAAGAGATTTTGACTCAAATCTAGTTCAGAAAGTTGGGTTAACTTCCCAATCTGGAATGGAATTTTTTTACTTAAAACATTATTGCTCAAGTTCATGTGAAACAAGTGTTTCAAATCTCCCAGAAGTTCTGGTAAAGTTCCATTCAAGGAGTTTGTGGACAGATCTAGAAATTCCATTAACACTCCCATGTCTTGAGGTATACCACCAGTAAGCTGGTTGTCATGTAAATCTAGTTTAAGCATAGAAGCTAACTTCCCAACTTCCCTTGGCATCTCCCCTGATAAATAATTCGAAGAAAGATCAAGTTTGTGGAGTTGAGTCAAATTTCCAATTTCTGGAGGTATACCACCCGTGATGTTATTCTTTGCAACTACAAGAGTTTTCAGTATTTTGCATTTACCCCAGTTGCTGGAGAGTGTCCCAAAGAATTTGTTATTGCTCAGATCAATGAAATCCAGGACTGGATAGATTCCAAACATTTCTGATAAGTTTCCTTGGAAATGGTTACCGTCGAAACGGGCCCTAACTAAGCTTGAGCAGTTTTGCAAACTTTTAGGGATTGGACCGGTAAGCATGTTCTCATCCACAGTAATGTTTTGGAGAATTCCACTTTGACATAATAGTTCTGGCAATGGACCGGAGAACTGATTGCTAAACAATCTCAAATCAACCAACTTATTCAGGTTTCCAAGCTCTTGTGGAATGGTACCAAAACATTGATTTTGTCCCAGAGACAAAAGTTCCAAGTTACTCAAGTTTCCAATTGAAACAGGAATTGAGCCTGAAAGTTGATTGAAAGAGAGCTCTAGTTCCACCAGCCTATTGAGGTTGCCAAAAGTAGTAGGAATCGAACCAGAAAATTGATTGTTAAAAAGATACAGTACTTTCAAGGTACTCAAGTTATCAATTGAAGCAGGAATTGAACCATTAAGTTGATTGTAAGAGAGATCCAATTCAATCAATTTGGTCAAATTACCTAGTGACTTTGGGATTGCACCAGTGAGATTATTTTGATACAGGTAAAGAAACTGAAGTGAGATCAAATTCCCAATTGCAGGAGGAATGGGACCAGATAGGTGATTTTGGTAAAGGGTTAGATTCACCAGCTTATTGAGGTTGCTAAAAGTAGCAGGAATCGAACTAGAAAATTGATTGTTATTGAGATACAATATTTTCAAGGTACTCAAGTTACCAATTGAAGCAGGAATTGAACCATTAAGTTGATTGTCAGAGAGATCCAGTTCAATCAATTTGGTCAAATTACCTAGTGACTTTGGAATTGCACCAGTGAGATTATTTTGATACAGGTAAAGAAACTGAAGTGAGATCAAATTCCCAATTGCAGGAGGAATGGGACCAGATAGGTGATTTTGGTAAAGGGTTAGATTCACCAGCTTATTGAGGTTGCCAAAAGTAGCAGGAATCGAACTAGAAAATTGATTGTTATCAAGATACAATACTTTCAAGGTACTCAAGTTACCAATTGAAGCACGAATTGAACCATTAAGTTGATTGTCAGAGAGATCCAGTTCAATCAATTTGGTCAAATTACCTAGTGACTTTGGAATTGCACCAGTGAGATTATTTTCGCTCAAGGAAAGAAGCTGAAGTGAGATTAGATTCCCGATAGCACTAGGAATTGGACCAGAGAGATGATTATGGAAAAGCTTTAGATCCACCAGCCTATTGAGGTTACCAAAAGTGGGCGGAATTGAACCAGAAAATTGATTGTTTTGGAGATACAGTGTTTCCAAGTTACTCAAGTTACCAATTGAAATAGGAATGAAACCGTTGAGTTGGTTCTCACCTAATTCCATATCGGTAAGGAATTTCAAATCACCCACTTCTTTGAAAATTGGACCTGAAAGTTGATTGTTATGGAGATACAGTGTTTTCAAGTTACTCAAATTACCAATTGAAATAGGAATGGAACCGTTGAGTTGGTTCTCACCTAATTCCATATCGGTAAGGAATTTCAAATCACCCACTTCTTTGAAAATTGAACCTGAAAGTTGATTTTTATAGAGATACAGTGTTTTCAAGTTACTCAAGTTACCAATTGAAATAGGAATGGAACCGTTGAGTTGGTTCTCACCTAATTCCATATCGGTAAGGAATTTCAAATCACCCACTTCTTTGAAAATTGGACCTGAAAGTTGATTTTCATAAAGATACAGTTCAATCAAATTAGTCAAATTGCCTAATGACTTTGGAATTGCACCGGTAAGATTATTTTGACACAAGTAAAGAAACTGAAGTGAGATCAGATTCCCCATCGCCACGGGAATGGGACCTGAAAGTTGATTAATTCCAAAATCTAAATGAGTCAAGTTTCTCAAGTTGCAAATTTCAGGCGGGATTTTGCCTGACAGCTTATTAGCCCAGAAATCAAGATAAATGAGTTTCGACAGGTTACCAATTTGTTTTGGTATCCTGCCAAAGATCTGGTTAAAGCTGAGATCAAGATATTCAAGATTTGGGAGGGATGAGAACGGGAAATCATAGAGGCTACCTTTAATACTCCAATCTGAGAGGTTCAACCTGTTGACACTTCCATCAGTGCAGGAAATACCAGCCCAAGTGCAAGGAAGTACAGAAGAATTCTTGGCATTGCCTGATTGAAGTTTCCATGAGGTTAGGAAGCTGTTGTTCTGGTTCAAAAAACTGGCTTTCCATTTGAAAAGAGCAGCAGCCTCTTCAGCGGAAGCTGAAGCTCCACATTTGGGGTGAAAAGATGGGAAAAATATGACGACCAGAACGAATATGGAGATTATTTTGAAAGAACCCATGATTGCTTTCAAGTTAAATTCAAGTTGGCTAACCTTGTTACTCTGTACCACAAATGAAGCTAGTATTTATCCTATCTGTACATGGAAGACTGCAGAGGTCTTCCTTGCTCTGCCCCACTTTCTTTTTTTTTCATTTAATTTTGAGATTGAAACACGTAAGATGTCTATTCCAATGGGCCAAGAAATTTAAAGCAATGAAAGCTTCCATGAGATTGACCATTTTTATCTTCTATCGCTAATTTCTCCTACTGAATCTACAGAAAAAGATGATTCGAGTGCCTCTTGGAGAAGGAACACTTTTCACCTGCTTCCTTAATGACGATGAACCTATTGGCTGAGCAAATTATGTTATAGTTCTATATTTCCTTGAGATGGATTATGCAAAGTTACTTGACAGTATATTTTCAAAAATGCAGGGGAAGTCAGGAATTGCCGAAAGCTAATGTTTTACCAATTCTATAAGCAGTTTTAGATGGTCTAGTATTTCCGAAATAGAATTTAGTTTGTATCCGTATCAGAACTTCAATGTTTGTCTGTTTAAGTTCAAGTATTGTCTGCCTTAAGGTCAATAAAACCTTGAGATGGTAAAGTATGCTAGTTCAATTGATGATTCTATCATCTGGGGGGATTCTCCCCCACATTTTGTAATGTCCACTATTTATATTAACTCCTCAATTCTTTAGTATTACATGGCTTTTTCTTTCAAAAACATATATTTGATTTTTATCCACATTGATCTATTACATTTTGTAGCGACATCAATAAGTTATTATATAAACCCAAGGACGCACGACAACATCAAAAAGTTAACGATAATCTATATCTATACTGTCTTGGATGATTTACTCATGGGTGTTTCTTCCTTTTTTGATTTGCCTAATATGCCCTTAAGACAATTTGCCTACATATTCATGTTTAAAATTTGACTACAATTTGAACTTTATTCATATACAAACACTAATCATGCAAATTAAAATCCTTGGATAAAATACTATACTAACACAATGGGCAATATATTGGCATATGATCATCCATTTAGTAATGTGCTAAAACAATACTAATACCGATGCTATGGGCAACGTATTGGCAGTAAGATGCTATGTCTCTAACTATGCAAAACAACAAGTTGAAGGGATTCAGGGAATTCGTTTTTAAATATCCACAGGGAAGAAAGAAGGATAATCATGAGTTGGGTGTTCTTCTTTGAAAGGTTAATTTGCTACCCTTCAATTATTTGATTGTTTATGCTTTGTTTTTTGTTATATTAATTTTCACGTTATAGGTTGAACAAGCGGACTAGCTTCAATCCATTGAACTACACAAAAAGTGGAATTCAATAATGAGTGGTTTTCTTGGAAAGATTAGTTAGCTTTTCCATTTCTATTATTTTTATTATTTATTTCCTTTTTTTTTTTGTAACATGCTCTCTTTGTAACATATTCCTTAAAGAATTAGATTACAAAGTTAAACAATAAAATAAGGCTTTTCAAATAAATCAGGGATTTTATTACAAAAGAATAAAAACCTTAGGATTGTTTAGAGTGGGAAAGATGAAAGGCATATGTTTAAGGAAAATGCGCGAAAACTTGTACTTAGGAATGTATCCATCCACTTGCCAAGAGGTATAGAAGGGTGACATTTAGTCTTTTAATGAATCGATTTAATCGCAACTTCCAATATGTAATTCAAATTCAAATGGATCAAATGAAATATGGTTAGAGCTCTCATGTGTCTTGAACTTATATTGAATGTAGTTAATATAAATTTTGTAACATTTTCTGATTTTTTTTTTTATGATCATCAATTAAAAGGAGACATTTTCTCATATTTGAAAGAAATTGACCGAGCCTCCTTACTTCTCTCATCGCACACCCCTCTTCCGGCCGAGCCTCCTTTCTCCTCGTTCCCATAAACAAAATGTAAGACAGGTGCCTAGGGACCTCTCTTTTGTCGATGATTAGAGGGCAAGCATACGGTTTAATGCTAAATTCATACCTTTATTAGAAATATTGTTTATTGTGGTTTTCCAAATTGGGGGAAACAAAGGGGAAAGGAAGGTTTTCGATTCTAACAACCAAGTGCCAGGAGATTTAACCCTGGGTTCATTTCAACTGATTTAGATGAGGTCCCTATGCCATGAAGGTTAATGCACATATGTTGGAGACCAGAAGACCAGAGCATACCATATAGTGATCGGCCCAGTGTCTCTATAAATTTAAGATTATAATAGCTCTATTGAATCAAAGGGATCATGGCTTTCTCAATTTTTAAAATTGTAAATTAATGTTTCAGCAATTCGAAAAGACAAACGTTAGACTTATGGGAGTAGTCAATTATAAAAGCAATTCGAAAGACAAACATTAGATTTCACCGTTCAAAATTAGTTGTATATCTCTTTTGAAGAGAGGTACGGACATTACTATTAAAATGCACACAATAAATTATATTGCTCACAATAAAAAAAACATGATTCCCCAAATTGACTTTCTATAATCATTTATTTTAATAGAGTTAAGTTCGAGTTGAGTTTGACAATTCGAATTTAATATTCAAACGTATTTTATTAATTTTAATTAATTTGAAACTGTGCTCAACATTAGCTTGTTTACTTATAGAGCCAAATTTAGATAGGTTTTTATCTAACTAAACTCAATTCGAGTTCAAGTAGATTAAATATTTTCACGCGTAAATTTCACTTGTATGCTAATAGAGCCAAGTTCAAGTTGTATTTGACATTTATCAGGTAATTTACTTCATTTTTTAGCCTTTATTGAAGTATTATTTCTTTTCAAGTGGATCATTACCGAGTTAAATTCGATTCGAATATTTTGTAATTTAATTTTTATCACCTGACAATATATTTAAAGTCAAACTTGGCCCTAACTAGTCTTGTAAGTGAAATTTCTATCCCTCATCCCTGCCTCACTCAACCCATCACGTTCATTGCCAACGCTTCCCCTTCTTCAATTCTCTTTTTTTCCCCTTCCTGTCCTCTATCAATATCTTTCAAATGTTTCATGATTGACTCAGTCATCATGACTTAATCAATGGTAACTGCTTTTATAAGTCTTGAAAATGATGGATAATGTAGGACCGAAAGGAATATGGGGATTATTTAGACAGAACCCATTAATATCCTTACTGTACAAGGAAGACTTCACAGGTCTTCTTGTTCAGTCCCTTATCCTTCCCTTCTTCATTGTCTTTTCTTTTTGAGATTGGAACGCTCAAGGCGCAATGGTCCATGAAATTTAAAGCGATATTGGAACGTTTTAATGAGATTGACCATTTTTTTCTTCTATGACTAATTTTCCAACTGAATATGTAGAAAAAGGTAACTCGAGTACCTCCTGGAGAATGAGCACTGATTACCTAGCTAAGATCTAAACCACGATTGGTCTATAGGATAAGCTATTTATATTGTTGTTCTATATTTTCTGGAGATGGATTATGTTAAATTACAGGACACCAAGTTTCATACTTTTTATAATAGCATATTTCGTCAACCATTTGGATTGGAGCTTTTGGATGTTGTAGAAAAATTTACTATAACGAAGTGATGCATATGACGTAAAAAAGTTGTTGAAAAAATGTGTCAACGGAATATTTTAAAAATTTTCAGCGGAAATTCACAATCCAAACATAGTTTACCAATTTTTTAGGCAGATTTAGTTGGTTGTAGTACTTGCCCAAATGGAATTTAGTTGGTATTGGAGTTTTGTCAAAACTCCTAAATCCGTCTATTTGATTTCCAGTATTTTGTGTATTTAGGTTAGGGTACCCTTTTCTTTTCCTGTAATTAATAGCCTGCAATGTTCACCAGAAGCGAGATTAATTTCAGCCAATTCAAGAAGTTTAGGACTAATTATATTGACGGATGCTAAAACTTTATTAGAACCAAAAGTTCAAGAAGGTCCAAGATAACTTGCGCAATATAAAAATACAAACACAAAATCAGCCACTTGACCTAGATAGAATGATAGATACACAATGTTACATAGAAGAGTATTTGCCATTAAACTAGTTGATTGTATATGTCACTTTGCCATTAAACTAGTTGATAGTACATGTCACTTTGTAGGACAGGAGTAGGATTTAAAAAGTAGAGACGGAGAAGGGAGATTTAAATTCAAGACTTCTAGGTCTTAAAACCTCACCTTTGGCTACTAAATCAAAGCCTCTCGTCATGCATGTCATAGTTGTGTTGCTCTTGTTTTATCTTCACAATGTTTTTTCAAAGATTTTTACATAGTAAATTTTTTCCTCAAACAATAAATCAAAAATTTTATTGACTCATCTAACAATCTTTTATCATCTAAAACATGCTTTCAATGATGAGTTTTAAAAAACTATTGTTGTTTTGCCAAAAAAAAAAGGAATAAAAACCTAAAAACAACCATAAAATTGGATTGAAATTCTTTTATAGTGGCATCATTTTTTTTTAAATTTATGCTAATTCTTAATGAATGTACTAAATTGCATCTGCTACGCTCATTAAGCATGAAGCAAATGAAATAGTCAATA
Source organism: Coffea canephora (assembly GCA_036785865.1). Classification (NCBI taxonomy): domain Eukaryota; kingdom Viridiplantae; phylum Streptophyta; class Magnoliopsida; order Gentianales; family Rubiaceae; genus Coffea; species Coffea canephora. The sequence continues at coordinate 14,496,557 of CM071915.1, forward strand.
GAAGGATCCAATGAATCGTTAAAAGATCCAATGAACTAAATGGACTTAAAATAAGACTCAAACTAAGCTACAAATAAAAAGAAACAAATTGGAAACTGCTATTGACTAAAAGAGAGAAAATAATATGAAGAATGAGTGGTTGTTGCTGTTGACAAGTGTGTATTCTCTTTCTGCTCGCGTTCTCAGTCTTTATATGAAAATATCAATGAATTTGCCTCCAATTTTGAGATGAAAATTTTATCTCCTTATAAACTCCTTAATGATTCATCATTTTTTCCCTTATGACAATAATTATCTTTTGGGCCTTTTTGTTTGAGGCCTAACAGTATGTACAAGACAATCAGGACTTGTAGTAAATATTTTTCTATTAAATCATCATACTTATTTTAGGGTTTTAAAACTATCCAACATTTGAGCTACATTAATTTTGTGTCTTTTCACCTTTCTAAAATTACAATTTAGCTCTAAATTATTTATAAATTTTAAAATTTCTTACAAACTTTCATGTTTCTTATCACTAAATCATTTTCAAATAAAAATGTCTAAGTAGCAACTTAATTTATATGACTTTCCAATAGTTATTCAAAAATTTATGTTTATATCATTAAAATTTCATGATTGGTGCAATGTAATTGTCTTCTTTGTTTTTGGATTTGTTGTAATTGTCAAAGTAGAATTATTCAATCTACATTGCATTGTTGTTTCAATTTGTAAGTTATTTTCATCGATGATGAACTAAAGTACTCTAATTTGAACTAAGTAGTGATTCACACGATTTATTTTAGTAATAAAAAAAATGTGATGTCACGGGTCAACAACGACTTAATCATGATTAGCCTAATTCTTGAACCATTGAGTCTTGACCTAACAATATTTCCAGTTCAATAGAGCGGATTGTGTTTTAGAACCTTGGTCCTATGGGAACATACTGACACCAATTTGGTTGGCAGTTGATTAATTATCTCTCATTTACAATTTGTTTATCAGCCAAAGGATAGAGGACGACTGGGCACTCGCAATCTTCCAAAAGTGTGGATGGTTCATGCAAAGTATTTTCTCTTACACGGAGTCTCCCCCAAGCTAGGAGGATTCTTGTCTTGCTTCTCATGGACTGTGAATTTGGTGTATTAATTGGGCTTCTCATGATGTTCGACAGCCACTTTTGCTTGGATGGAATTTTGCAAACTTAATTCGGCTATTGAGTTTTTGGTTTTGCAATTGATATTGGGCTTTGGAAGAGAAAAAATTAAGAGTGCAAACTCTGTTCTGCAAATAAACAACCAACTAACTTAGTGACAAAGATTCTCTATGTTACATAATCTATCTATCTAGCTCAAGTGGCTAGTTGACAGGCCAAATGGCTGACTGGGTCAGGTTTTGCATGTATTTTTTGGAATCTTACATTATGCATTTTCATTAAGCCAGTGTGCAATAACTTACATTGCTCACTGATTATGGATGCTGGCATGTTGAAAGTACGCGATAAGTTTTCAAGTTTCTTCTAATTCTGTGAAGCACAATAATTTGTGTTAATATAGAATGTAAAATGCTCAAGAGCTGTATGTTAGAATCGAATCTTGAAACAAAATTAGTAGCTTTCTTGTATATATGTATTCCCACAATTTTATGTTTCTATTTTTCAATTGAGTATGTTATCTTATTATTGAACTTGTTAGGCTAATAAAGTTTTAGAATCCATCAATATAATTAGTCCAAAATTTCTTGAATTTAAACAAATGCTTCTCCTAATTCTGGCCAAAATTAATCTCACTATTGTTCTAATATAGAACTACAACATAAATATCTCAACCTACGGAGACTGATTGTGGTAAATTCAAACTCCATTAGAACTTGACTCCAAAAAGTTTTGAGTATTTCACTATAAGAGTGCAAACTCTGTTTCGAGATTAGTTTTTGTCTGCAACTTGGCGTTACTCTTTTATCAAATTCCCATGTGATGGGTGCAACTCCCTTCGAAATTAAAAAAAAAAAAGAAAAGAAAAATTCCATAAATTCCATTGGCCAGACAGAATTTATTTTTACGCAGAATACATACTCTGCATCTTATCATCTTCTGCTGATGCATGACAGTGCTACATTGAGGGCGGGGGTGGAAGGTATTGATGGGGCACTGCAGTCTGCATTTAATTATTTTAATAGGAGGCAAGATACCTGCAAAAACCAGAAACATCATCCAAGTTCAACACATCTGGTTCACCTATTAATTTAACAAGAAAAGAAATGGACAAGAGGTTCACATGGCCTACATTGAGGATCAACATGTAGATATCAACCTGGAAATAATGAGCATTGATGGCCTACATTGAGGATCGACATGTAGACATTCTCTTGCTAGTTTGAGGATGGATATTAGACACTTTTCAATTTGTTGATTGGGATACAGAAGTCTTTGGTCTAGCAAGTCTTTTAGCTCTATCTCTTCAAGCTTTGAAGACAATAGATTAGCAATCAAGTCACCAGAATGCTTTCCTTTGATTACTTCCATTGTCAGGACCCCAAAGCTATAAACATCACACTTCTCGTCAACTCTCATTGTGTAGGCAAATTCTGCAAAAGAGAGTTGGAAAATGATTTTTCATGATATGTGATCATACTTGAATTTACTACTTAACAAACTAGTGACAGGAAAAGGAAAAAAAAAATAAACTCTATTACCTGGTGCAACATATCCATATGTGCCTGCAAAAGAACTCCAGTTAGATGAGTCTCTTCTGAGAAACTTGGAAGTGCCAAAATCTGAAACGTGAGCCTCACATTCTGGATCAAGCAAAATGTTGTTGCTTGATATGTCTCGGTGTACAATTGGTGGTGAACAATCATGATGCATGTAAGATAAAGCATGAGCGACGCCTTTGATGATATTCAGCCTCTTTTGCCAGTCTAGTTCCTTAGCTTCTTCTTCTATGCTCAAGATTTTGGCCGAGCTTCCCCTTTCGAGATACTCATAAACCTAAATTGAATGCTGAGCATTTGAGCAGAAGCCAAAGAGTTTCACAATGTTCCGATGCTTGATTTCTGTCAAGGCCCTGATCTCATTCAAGAAACTTCTATCCTTTGCCACATTAGGCACGTTGTGAAGTCTCTTTACAGCTACTACCTCGCCTGATAGAAGCTGTGCTTTGTAAACACTTCCACAACCTCCTTTCCCAATGCAAAATGTTTCACTGAACTCTTCCGTAGACCTCACGATTTCTTTATACAATGCTTTGCCATCATAAGCACATATGGCAAATAAACCGCCCTTATTCACCTCAATATCTTCCTCTCTTGAATTTTGTTTTCTCCGATCATGCAATTTGAGAACACCAAACAATGCACCAAGAAGTGTGAATGATCCCAGAAGAGGCAATACAATTATGAGAACAAGTTCCTTGCTTTTATCCTTGACATGCTTTTTAATCAACCAGGAACTTTCACAGGCTCGTAACCCTGTAATATTGCCACATAAACCTTTATTTCCCTTTACTTCTTCTAAGGTTAGATTCACAAAGGCTCTACCACTCGGAATTGGGCCCTCCAAATTATTAAAAGGAAGATTAATGTGCAATAAACCAGGCAATTCTGCCAAAGCCTTTGGGATCAAACCAGAGAGGTTATTCTGTGAGAGATCCAATGTCCCCAAACTCTGCAAATTTTTAAAATCAGATGGTATCTCTCCTGTGAAGAAATTTTGACTCAAATCCAGTTCAGAAAGTTGGGTTAACTTCCCAATCTGCAATGGAATCTTTTGACTTAAAACATTATTGCTCAAGTTCATGTGAAACAAGTGTTTCAAATCTCCCAGAAGTTCTGGTAAAGTTCCATTCAAGGAGTTCGTGGACAGGTCCAGAAATTCCATTAACATTCCCAATTCTTGAGGTATACCCCCAGTAAGCTGGTTGTCATGTAAATCTAGTTTAAGCATAGAAGCTAACTTCCCAACTACCCTCGGTATCTCCCCTGATAAATAATTCGAAGAAAGATTAAGTGTATGTAGTTGAGCCAAATTTCCAATTTCTGGAGGTATACCACCAGTGATGTTGTTTTTTGCAACTATAAAGGTTTTCAGCATTTTGCATTTACCCCAGTTGCTGGAGAGTTTCCCATAGAATTTGTTATTGCTGAGATCTATGAAATCCAGGGATGGATAGATTCCAAACATTTCTGATAAGTTTCCTTGGAAACAGTTACCGTTGAAACGGGCCCTAACTAAGCTTGAGCAGTTTTGCAAGCTTTTAGGGATTGGACCAGTAAGCATGTTCTCAGATACAGAAATGTTTTGGAGAATTCCACTTTGACATAATAGTTCTGGCAATGGACCAGAGAACTGATTTCTAGGCAATATCAAAGCAACCAACTTATTCAGGTCTCCAAGCTCCTGTGGAATGGTACCAGAAAATTGATTTTCTCCGAGAGACAAATTTTCCAAGTTATTCAAGTTTCCAATTGAAACAGGAATTGGACCAGAGAGGTGATTATGGAAAAGCCTTAGATCCACCAGCCTATTGAGGTTACCAAAAGTAGCTGGAATCGAGCCAAAAAATTGATTGTTTTGGAAATACAGTACTTTCAAGGTACTCAAGTTTCCAATTGAAACAGGAATTGAGCCTGAAAATTGATTGAAAGAGAGCTCTAGTTCCACCAGCCTATTGAGGTTGCCAAAAGTAGCAGGAATCGAACCATTCAATTGATTGTTATAGAGATACAGTACTTTCAAGGTACTCAAGTTACCAATTGAAGCAGGAATTGAATCATTAAGTTGATTGTCATAGAGATCCAGTTCAATCAATTTGGTCAAATTACCTAGTGACTTTGGGATTGCACCAATGAGATTATTTTCAAACAGGTAAAGAAACTGAAGTGAGCTCAATTCCCCTATCACTGGAGGAATGGGACCAGATAGGTGATTTTGGGAAAGAGTTAGATTCACCAGCTTATTGAGATTACCAAAAGTTGCAGGAATCGAACCAGAAAATTGATTGTTATAGAGATACAGTAATTTCAAGGAACTCAAGTTACCAAATGAAGTAGGAATTGAACCATTAAGTTGATTCTTATAGAGACCCAATTCAATCAAATTGGTCAAATTGCCTAGTGACTTTGGGATTACACCGGTGAGATTATTTTGATACAGGTAAAGAAACTGAAGTGAGATCAAATTCCCAATTGCAGGAGGAATGGGACTAGATAGGTGATTTTGGTAAAGGCCTAGATCCACCAGCTTATTGAGATTACCAAAAGTGGCCGGAATTGAGCCAAAAAATTGATTGTTTTGGAGCGACAGTACTTCCAAATTACTCAAATTTCCAATTGAAACAGGAATGGAACCATTGAGTTGGTTCTCACTTAATTCCATATCGGTAAGGAATTTCAGATCTCCAATTTCTTTGGAAATTGAACCTGAAATTTGATTTTCATAGAGATATAGTATAATCAAATTGGTTAAATTGCCCAGTGACTTTGGAATTGCACCAGTAAGATTATTGCGACACAAGTATAGAAACTGAATTGAGATCAGATTCCCCATCGCCACGGGAATGGGACCTGAAAGTTGATTACTTCCAAAATCTAAATGACTCAAGTTTCTCAAGTTGCAAATTTCAGGCGGGATTTTGCCTGACAGCTCATTAGCCGAGAAATCAAGATAAATGAGTTTCGACAGGTTACCTATTTGTTTTGGTATACTGCCAAAGATCTGGTTAAAGCGGAGATCAAGATATTCAAGATTTGGGAGGGATGAGAACGGGAAATCATAGAGGCTACCTTTAATACTCCAATCTGAGAGGTTCAACCTGTTGACACTTCCATCAATGCAGGAAATACCAGCCCAAGTGCAAGGAATTATAGAAGAATTCTTGGCATTGCCTGATTGAAGGTTCCATGAGATTAGGAAGCTATTGTTCTGGTTCAAAAAACTGGCTTTCCATTTCAAAAGAGCAGCAGCCTCTTCAGCAGAAGCTGAAGCTCCACATTTGGGATGAAAAGATGGGAAAAATAGGACGACAAGAACGAATATGGAGATTATTTTGAAGGAACCCATGATTGCTTTCAAGTTCAACTCAAGTTGGCAGACGTTGTTACTCTGCACCACAAATGAAGCTAGTATTTATCCTAACGCACATTGAAGACTCCAGAGGTCTTCTTGCTCTGTCCCCACCTTCTTTGTTTTCACTTAGTTTTGAGATTGAAACACAAAAGATGTCTATTCCAATGGCCCAAGAATTTTAAAGCAATGAAATCTTCCATGAGATTGAGCATTTTTTTTCTTCTACCACTAATTTTTCCTGCTGAATCTAAGAAAAAGGTGATTCGTGTTCCTCTTGGAGAAGGAACACTTGTAACCTGATTCCTTGATGACGATGAACCAAGGTTTGTAAAATCGAGATCCCACGTCGGATCGATTTTAGTTTCACAGAATCGGATCGTAGGATCGTAAGATCCCACCAAAAACTCCTAAATTTACTAAATTAATGAATTTGAAATTCATATACCATTTTGTATATCCTAAAAGATATAAACCTGTTATAAAGAAGAGAATATAAACCTGTTATCTAACAAGTAATAAAGAAGAGAATATAAATCTGTTATCTGTCATGATTTGAAGTCTTAAAACCAAATGCTTTTCAATAAAAATCACAACTTCATCAATCACCACCTCCACCAAATATCAATTTTCAAGCAAGAAAATAACAGACTCACATGTGACTTTAATTGAAGTGCTGGTGCGGAGCTTCAGTGTGGTGGCAGCACGGAAACTGGAGGAAAATGGGTGCTGGATCTTGAAGCTTTGAAGCTTTAAATGGCCAAAATCCGGCGGCAACAGAGGATTTCGTGGCTTGATGCCTTGAAGCAACGGCCAACGGGTGCTGGAGCTTGAAGCTTGAAGCAATAGCTTGTTGGTCCTTGCCTCCTTGGTAGAAGCCGCAGGCTTGCAGCGATTTAGTCTTGTTGGTAGGCGTAAGAGTTGCAGCAATGGTGGTTTGATGGATAAATCTAGGGTTCTGGGCAGCGGTAGAGAAGAAAAGAAAAGTGCAGGCTGGAGAATGAAGAAAAGATTAAAAGAAACATCACAAAGGAAAGGAGGCAAAGCCCAAAGGGCTGACCGATTGACCGACTGAGGAAAGGAGAAGAATTCGGTGCTTTCTTTGACTTTTTGGGCAAAAATTATTAAAACGTTGCAATTAAAGGCTCAATTCTTTGATAAATTATAACCCTACCCCAAATATTTTCATTTACTTGCAAAATGGAATATCATATTTCGCATATTAGCAAAATTTTGTAGGATCGTTGTAGGATCGTAGGATCGTACGATTCTATACGATCCTACCGATCCTACGCGATCCTATGCTCGATTCATGTAATTTGCGATTCTAAGTGCGATCTGGATCGATTTTGCTTCTTTGGATCGTAGGATCGTACGATCCTACGATCCGGATCGCGATTTTGATAACCATGCGATGAACCTATTGGCTAAGCAAATTATGTTATAGTTCTATATTTTCTTGACATGGATTATGCAAAGTTACTTGATAGTATATTTTCATGAAATGCAAGGGAAGTCAGAAATTGCAGAAAGCTAATTGCTGATGTAACGAATGCATTGCAAAATTTTTCCACTTAGAAATTTAGTTGGGTGCCCTTGAGATGGTAAAGCATGCTAGTTCAATTGATGATTCTATCATCTGAGGGGATTGTCCCCCACATTTTGTACCGTCCACTCTTTATATGGACTCCTCAATTCATTAATATTACAGGCTTTTTTGTATAAAAAACATGTATTTAACATATATTCATTAATATCTATTGATCAAAATAAAAGCAACATATATATATATATATATATACACCATGTAACAACATCAATAAATTGTTATATAAACCCAAGGACGCACAAAAAGTTATCAAAAAGTTAATGATAACACTGTTAGATAAGGTTCAACTAAAAGTTATTTTGGGATACAGCAGTCGTGCTTGTTTTCAATCAAATTTGAGGTTGTTCCCGTTGGCAAAGGTACCAAGGACTTTTAAGTCAAGATGACGCCCTATCCCAGTCTTTAAGGTATAAAGATGCGTTGCCCCGACTCTTTCCCATCACAATGCACCAACGTGGGGAACAGGGTGGCGACCAACTGTTAAAATTCTAAAATTCTTATTTTTTTTGTATTGAAATTAGGGGGTAAATGAGTTTAATCAAGCGAGTACCTTAATGTTTAAATTTTTTTAATGAATTTGAAATTGTGCTCAATATTGACTTATTTTTAATATCCCAGTCTTTAAGGTATAAAGATACATTGCCCCAACTCTTTCCTATCACGATGCACAAATGTGCGGAACTAGGTGGCGGGTGGGGCGACCAACTGCTAAGATTTTAAAATTCTTATTTCTTGGTATTGAAATTAGGGGATTAAAGAGTCTAATCAAGTGAACATCTTAATGTTCAAATTTGTTTTATTATTTTTAATAAATTTGAAATATTGGCTTGTTTATTTACGGAGTCAAAACTAAATAAACTTTTATCGAATCAAACTCAAGTCGAACTTGAGCAAGTTAAACTTTGTTACATGTAAATTACACTTTTATTCTAATAGAGTCAAGTTCGAGTTGAGTTTGATAATTTATCAAACACAAAAAGCTGTTTAAATTTGATTTGAGTAATTGACAAAATCAAACTCGAATGAGCTCTAATCAAACCATTAATTTGCTTTTCAGCCCCTATTAGCAAATTATTTCTTTTCAAGTGGATCCTTAGTAAAATTAGTTTTTGCCAACTAAAAATATGTTTAAAATCAAAATTGGCCTCTCTAGTCTTGTACGCGTCCAAGTTTGCTCGTCCTCCCCATCCAACCCGGCCCCACCCCGCCATACTCATTGCCAAAACTTCCCCTTCTTCAATTGTCTTCAATATCTTTCAGACGTTCCGTGATTGACCCCGTTATCATGACTTTTATCAACAGCAAATGCTATTACAAGTCTTCGACAATGAAGGTAAAAGTAGGACCAAAAGGAATATGGAGATTGTTTTGAGACTCTGTACCACAACTGAAGCTACAATTTATCCCCAGAGTACAAGAAAGACTTCATAGGTCTTCTTGTTCTGTCCCTTCTTCTTTGTCTCTTCCTTTTGAGATTGGAACACTTAGGATGCAATGGTCCATGAAATTTAAAGCAATATTGGAATGTTTTAATGACGAGATCGATCATTTTTATCTTCTATGACTAATTTTTCTTACTGAATCTATAGAAATATGTAACTCCAGTTTCTTTTAGTGAAGGAGCACTAATCATTTGATATCTAAACTACAATCAGTCTATGTAGGTTGAGCTATTTATATTGTATGTATTAGAAGCATTTGTTTAAATTCAAGAAGTTTTGGGCCAATTATATTGATGGATCTAAAACATTATTAGCCTTAAAAGTTCAATAATAAGATAAGATAATCAATAGAAAAATACAAACAAAAAATTGTGGGAATACATACAAGAAAGATACTAATTTTGTTTCAAGAATCAATTCTAGCATACAAATCTTGATCATTTACATTCGATATTAACACAAATTATTGTACTCCACAGAATTAGAAGAAACTTGAAAACTTATCTCGCACTTTTAACACGCCAAATTTCATAATCAATGAGCAATGTAAGTTCGTGCACATTAGCTAAATGAAAATGATAAAGTAAGATTCCAAAGAACACTTGCAAAACCTGATTTGGCCTCTCAATTAGCCACTTGAGTTAGATAGATAGATTATGTTATATAGAGACTCTCTGCCACTAAGCTAGTTGGTTATGTATGTTAAATTTGTGCTCTTCTTCTTTTATCTTCACAATCTATTTTCAAAGGTTTAGTAATTTTTTCCCTTGAACGATTAAAATTGAAATATTTATCAATTTATCTAATAATCTTTTCTCATCTAAAACAAATTTTAATCTTTTCTCATCTAAAACAAATTTTAATCTTTTCTCATCTAAAACAAATATTAATCTTTTTCAATGATGAGTTTTAAAAAACTATTTTAATTTAAAAAATATTAAAAACAGCCATACAAAATGGATTGAAATTCTTTTACAGTGACATCATTTTGGTTTTTTTTTTAATTCTAACTCTTGATCAATGTACTAGATTGCATTTAACCATTGAAGCATATAAAATAGTCAATGGAAGGATCCAAAGAATCATTAAAATGCACAATGAAATGATAAAAAAAACAAAGAAATACCCGTTTTGAAGTTGCACTCCAAAGAGCATGATTACTAAGTATAATTCAAATCACTGATCGACTATGAACAAAATGGACTAAAAATAAGACTTAAATTAAACTTCGAACAAAAAGAAACTAAGTGGAAACTAAAGAGAAAATGCTAATTGCAAACTGCAATTGACTAAAAGAGCAAAGATAATATGAAGATGGCAATGGTCCAAAGACTTATAATCAAGATGAGGACCTATCAAGCTATCCCAGTCCTTAAGGCATAAAGATGTATTGCCTCGTCTCTTTCTTATCATGATGCACCAACGTGGGAAACGGGATGGCGGGTAGGCTGACCAATCCTAAGTTTTTAAAATTTTTTTTTTTTGGATATTGGAAATAGGAGTGCAACCTAATCTAATTAAACTGAATATTTTAATGTTCAAAATTTTAATAAAATTGAAATTGTCCTCAACATTAGCTTGTTAATTTATAGAGCCAAACTCAGACGGGTTTTTATCTAACCAAACTCAAATTGATCTTGAGGAGATTAAACTTTTTTACATGTAAATTCTGCTTTTATGCTAAAAGAGTTAAGTTCAAGCCATGTTTGACAATTTGCTGAATACAAAATGCTATTTAAGTTTGGCTTGAACAGTTGGTGAAATCAAGTTCAAACAAACTTTTACCGAATCAAACTTAATTTGAATATCAAATAATTTAGTTTTTATCACTTGATAATATATTTAAAGCCGAACTTGGCCCTCACAAGTCTTGTAAGTCCAATTTCTACCTCCAGACCCCCACGCCACTCACCCCATCGTGCTCGTTGCTAATGCTTCGCCTCTTTCAATTCTCTCCTTTTCTCTTCTTGTCCTCCATCAATGTCTTTCAAACATTTGATGATTGACTTGGTCATCATGACTTAATCAACAATGACCTGCTTTTATAAGTCTTGAAAATGATAGAAAAAGTAGGACCAAAAGAAATATGGAGATTATTTAGAGACAACCCACGATTATCCCTACTGCACAAGGAAGACTTCAAAGGTCTTCTCGGTTCTGTCCCATTATCCTTCCCTACTTCATTGTCTTTTCTTTTTGAGATCGGAACAGTTAAGATTCAATGGTCCTGGAAATTTAAAGCAATATTCGAATGTTTTAATGAGACTGACCATTTTTATCTTCTATGACTAATTTGTCTGAATGAATCTATAGAAAAAAGGTAACTTGAGTACCTCCTGGAGACAATGAGTCTTTATAAATTGAGTTATTCGTGTTGTAGTTCTATATTAAATCAGAAGTGAGATTTGTTGATGGAATTCAAGAAGTTTTGGACTAATTATGTTGATGGAATTCTAATACAGTTCAAGAATGTCCAAGATAATTTGCTTTGTAGAAAAATGCAAACACAAAATTGTGGGAATACATACCATGAAAGAAATTAATTTTGTTTCAAGAATCGTTTCAAGTATACAACTGTTGATCATTTCATATCCTATATTAACTCAAATTATTTTGCTTCACAGAATTGGAAGAAACTTGAAAGCTTATCACGCATATGTTAACATAGCAGCATTCATAATCAATGAGCAATGTAAGTTCCTCCACACTAGCCAATTGAAAATAGTGCTAAAGAAAAAAGAAAAACACGGAGCATAAATTAACACATTCCAAAGAAAACTTATAAAACTAAAACAGTGTCTTTGTGACTGAGCAAGTCGGTTGTGTATGTTAAATTTGTGCTCTTTTTCTTTTATCTTCACAATCTTTTTTCGAAGGTTTTTACACAGTAATTTTTTCCCTCAAACAATAAAATTGAAATATTTGTTAGCTCATCTAATGATCTTTTCTCATCTTAAACAAATTTTCACTTGTCTTTCAATGATGAGTTTTAAAAGACAATTTTTGTTTATTAAATACAACCGTAGAAAATGGATTAAAATTCTGTTACAGTGACATCATTTGGTGTCTTTTGTTGAATGTACTAGACTACATCTACTACACTCATTAAGCATGAAGCATATAATTGACATTAGGTCTAGTGTGAAATAATCAGCACCCCATTTGATTGCCTCAAGAGCATGCTCCATTTCCCTGTAACACCCCATGAGAACATTGTAGCACCCCATTTCTTTGTCAACTCATCCTAATTCAATTTGTTCCCCAAATTCAATAACACCCCATGACAACATTGTAACTGTGAATGCCATTGGTAATCCAAACTTGACATGGTCAGCTGCATCATAGTAGCCTCCAACTAAGTCCACCTACAAACACGCATGTAAAAAGTACGTTACCAAACTGTAAAAACATACTAAAAATCTGTTTTCAAACAACATAAATGATGGACCAAAATTCAAATTCTTGAAGAAAAATACAACTGAAACTGAACATTCTGAGTAATACCCCTTGTTCTAATCCATCTGAGTAATACCTCTGTGCTTCAAAGTACAAAAGGGATTTTGAAAGTGCATCTGCATAATCAAATGTATGATGGGGTACTAAAAATGGTAAAAAGCATGAGCAAAACAGAGCAATGCAGGGGAAATCTCAACCTCTATCATTAGGTTTTTTTTTTTTTTTTGAGAGATGAAAACTTTATCTGCTTATAGACTCCTTGACCGATTCATCACTCTCTCTCTTAATCTTTATTATTATGTTAATTGACAAATGGGTTTTGTTATCTTTGGAATTTTTTTATTTTAGGGTCAAACAGTATGTACATAGATAAGTTTTACATAATGTTTTGCATTATGGCTCAATTTTTAAGTTATTCTCATCAAGGATGAACCGAAATATTCTGATTCTAATACACTAATGAACTCAGTATGGACCCACAACATTCATTTTTGTGGGTCCGGGCCAAAGGTCCCACTAATCCTCCTGCGACCGGGAGAGGGCAACCCCAACCCACTCCAGGCAATGTCAACACCGGGACTCGAACCTGGGCTCGACAGCCTTAACTAAGAACTGGGCGACCATCCGAGCTACCCGGGGTCCAATAGGAATATGCTAAAACCAATTTTGTTTACAGTTGATTAATCATCTCAGACGTATAAATTATTTATCACCCAAAAGATAGAGGAGGACTAGGCATTCACAATCTGGCTACTCTAATTAAAGCAACTCTTCCAAAAGCGAGATGGAATTTGCTCACAGTGGATGATTCGTCTTGGAAAAGGGTCCTCCAAGCAAAGTATTGTCATCTCCACATATCAGAATTCGTGTAGTTTCTCTTACGTAGTTGAAATTTGGCTGGAGGAATGGATAGATTGGGCTTCTTCCCGTGATATTGGTCTGGTTGTGGTTGGATCTTGATTGGGAAATAACGTTCTAAGCAACAATGCTGCATTTGTGACATTGGCCCAAATGCTCAATATCTGAGTCCTCTCAAATATGACCATATCCTTTGATAAACAGATGAAACGGGCTAATTTCTCATAATATATCAAAAAAAAAACAAAAAAAATGTATGTCTGACAAATATATTATACAGAATTATACTTATCGTGTTCAATTAGCATGGTAGGAAATATATTTTTTAATTGCTGCAGGTTGCCGTGCTGATTGTGCATGGCAGCGTGCGGCCAAATTTTTTTTTTTTAAATGCCGCCTGCTACCGTGCACAATCAGCACGGTAGCAGGCAGCATTTAAAAAAAAAAAAAAAAAGTCTTGTTTTCAGTGCTTGGAAATAGCAAGAATTGGGGTTACGTCTACGGTGGAAAGTTTTACTTTTCTGCCCACAGTAGGCAGAAGCAATGCAATGAGGCTAACTGTGTTCTGTGGGGACACACAAAGAAATAATGTACCTGGAGAAAGCCGGTTGTGCTTGGATGAAATAAATTAATAAATTTTAAAATTGCAATAAAAGCCCTCTTCAAAATTTGTTCATCATCTAATGCCCATTACTTAGAAAATATTTTGTGAACATTCCAACCGAGATGCCTGTCCCAATGAAAAGTAAAGAGCGAAACAATGAATGTCAAAGAAACGGGGAAAACAAAGGCACGGAAAAGTAGACGAAATTGTTGTAGTGGAAAATGGGTGAAATTTTCAATATTATTTAGTGAATTTTGTACATATCAAAACAAATATTGTGGTAGATTTTTTTTTAATTGAGTTTGATATTTGAAATAATTGAAGCATAAATATAAAAGAAAGGGCTGGGATATCAAACATGATTAAAATAAAGGAACATGCACAATTTTGGTCTCCCCCCAATGTTTGGTCTATGAGTTAAACTAATCCTTCATATTTTGACAAAAATAAATATGATCCCAAATATTTTTTTTTAGTCAAATTTAGGACAAAAGTTTCTTCCATTTCTTCTTGTCTTTTCTTCCTATAAAAGCAAATATTTCAATAATACAATTTAATGTATTTATATTTATGTTCATCTTAAATTGATTATTTTATTGAATAATTTAAATAATTATAAAATCTTTATTTCAATTGAAACTTAATTGACAACTAGTTAAAATGCCAAAAAAAGAAAAAGAAAATATTATTCAATCAACCCAATGCTCCTTGACAGGGTGTCGAGTTTGTACAATAATAATAATAAAAACCTAAATACCACGAAAAGCAGTCAATAATTAATCCTAGATACTGGAGCAGGGACTTTAGGTGTGCAATGGGTTACTTGATTCACCCTGTTCCCGAAGAATTTGCTTAATCCGATATACCAGAATTAATTAGTCGACAAAAATTACTGAATAGTGAATAGTGGCAAGTAGGGTCGTCTCCTCAGGGACTGGGGATAATTGTCTCCTTTAAATTCCAATTGGTAAGGGGAGATTTCACCGGAATGAAACTAAAAACAATTAAACAATTCAGCTAAAAATGAATAGTTAACTAGCACGAATATAGCAGGAATTAAATTAAGAATAAATAAAGTTTAGCCAAGGATACAACTACTCAGACACAATCCATTTATTCGATCATTGATGCAAGAGAGGTTCTCTTAATTTATTAATAGGCTAGTTATAGCCGCAGATGAACTCTAACGACCAATTTTTCCTTAATTTATTGATAACCAAGGTACGACCATTGATCACCCCTAACTAGGAAATATTCCTAGGTACGACTGTAGGAATTAATTCCCCAATTGCATTAACAACTAGAACAACCTAGCCCTAATCAATAACACGCTACGAGGGTTATTTAAATTAGATTGCACGATCCCCTAATGTGTAAACACACCAGTTGCCACTAATATCAATCAATCAAATAATTACGGATTTAATTGACTAAATTGGCACGAGATTAATAAATCACATTGAACGCCGGGCCCTTGACATCCAATTAATAAAATAATCCCATGAAAATACAAGCAGACAACGTGCAAATATTAATAAATTAAGAAACACGTGGAAACTAATTAGATCTTACAGATTTTCGGGACTACGCCGTCGAGTTGATCCTTGATTTGATGGAAGGCTTAGCCACGCCGCATAAATAAATCTCTACGCAAATTAATTGATTGCAAAGGCATTGCGTTCTTTACTAGAAAGCAAGGAATAAAAGATTTTTTCCCGTTGGGAAATATTGTCGAACAGTTGGTGGGTGCCTGACAAAGGGAAAGGAAAAGAAAAACTAAAACTAAAACTATCCTAAGAGCTACTGATAAGAGCCGCCCATGCTTCTGTACGTTTCTTCCTATATAGCCCAAAAGAAATGACTAATGCCCTTATCCCGTGGTCCCCGCCGAGATTGAGAGTCAAACAAACTCAAAAGAAAAGCCTGTCGAATTACTTCTTGTTTCCTAATGTTCCTAGGACTCCTTGTACCAGCCTTCACTTCATTAGCTCAAAAGGGAAACCGTTTGTTTGATCTCTTGTGGGCCACGTTGAGGGAGCTTTGCAGAAGACTCCCACTTGTGAAGTAATTTGCTTCAAAAAGTCCCTCATTTTTGTAGTTTTCTGCTCCATTCTCTGGAATTGAGTCCAGATACCAAATATAAGTAAATATCAACAATTAACACAATATTTGATACGGACAAAAGGGAAAATTAATAATAAAATTGTAAACAAATAATACCCTATCAATTCCCCTTACACCTGAATCATGCTTGCCCTCAAGCATGGAAATAGCAATTGAACACCAAAAATTCGACAATGGTCATTGCTCTAACTATCGTATTGCCAAGATACCCAAAAAAAACATATATCAAGCATCACAGATCAAGATCAAAGAAAAATCACCCCGGTTAGCTTCCCAACCACCCACTCCTCCAATTTAAAGCAAACTAATCTAAGAAAAAGGAATGGTTGCTCACATTTATTAGCAAATGGTCCAACTATTAACCAAAATCTCGACATTAAATTCACAATTAGGCAAGCTGACTTTTGCACATACTAACACAATCTTTACCTTTTTCACCACGTTTTCTGTTTTTCTCTCTATTTTTTTTTTTTGGGAATTGATAATAGACTTAGTCTCTAGCCATTGGAGTCTTTTGACGTGAATTCCAACATTTGACAGATGGAAGAGCCCGGTTACTCAGATCCAATTGCTACGGGACCACGCACTCATAGTAACTACTATTTTTTGACGCGAGAATCGACACTTTAGGTGAAAATCTCCGGTTACTCAATAGTAATCACTAGCGGAGTACAGTCAACTCTTATTTACAATCATATAGCACAATAACTAAAAATAACACAAAAATAACAGTAGCCAGCCTCAAATTTTCAAACATGGAGAACTAAAATTAATAACTGAACCAATTCACATGAAAAATGCCAACAATCATTCCCTATACCTAGAAAATTTAACCAAAAATTGAAAAAGTTAAGCAATTACTGATATTCACCAAAGCGATGTCCTTGAACTCGACCACATTAATTTGATACCCTTTTATTATTAAAACTTGGCAAGGGCAGAAGTAGAGGCAACAATCCAACATCAAAACTTGGTATTCAACTAAGAACTGACCACTCGGAAAAAGAAAAGAAAATAAACGAAAAAGGAGATAAATATCAAAGTAAAAACAAAGGAAAAACCTCTAGCACCTAAAAACTAAAAATACTAGTACCCAAACTGACTCCCCCACACCTAAAGCACACATTGCCCTCAATGTGATAAACTAACAGTAAAAGGAAGGAGAAGGGCAACGGTACTTCCCTGAAGTCCTCAAAACAGGGGAGGTTCAGGTGGAAACTGAGGAGCAAGTCCTGCATGGTGCATAAATGCTGCCAAACAAGGCAATTAGAGGCAACCAACTTCAATAAGCAAATGTAAGCGTTACAGGCACCTCCCAATTTAACAAACAATTGCAGCAAATTATCCACAATTAGACACAAATTACAGCAAATTAGACACAATTGGATCCAAAATCGTAACAACTGTCTCCAATTGGACAGTCAATTACCCAATTCAACCTGCCAAAATTAGCAATTGACCCAAGAAAATGGCAACTCCAACAACCACAGTTCAAAATGCGGACAACAACTTAAGCACGAGGTGTTTAGCTCGCAATCAGACAGGTAACCAAATAAAATTAACACAGGTAGGTAAAACACCCCAAGTTAATACCGCAGAATAGCAGAAATTAAAATGAGACCCAAATGACAAGTATCTCCCAAATCACCCCAACAATTCTCGAACAAATGAACTGGGCACAAGAGCCGTCAAAATTTATCCCCCAAATGCAATAGAAACCTCAAGTAGTCAAAACCCAAACAATATTCAACAATGTAATCAATACCAGATAATGCCCCCAAATAGAGCAGCAAATAAACTTAGTTCCACCAATATTAACCCCAGAAAATGCCTAAATCGCCCCCTGTTTTTATCTATCAAGAAACCCAAGAAACAAAAGCGCAAATTCTAGCAATATAAGAACCAGAAAAATACGAATCGAGGTTGAAAATGCAATACCTCCACCTATCAAAAATTGACAGGTGGTAACGCGCTGGGGTGGAGCTGGTGGAAACGAGACAAGGACGTGGAGTGGTGGTGGACCAAGCGGGGAGAGAGAGGGATGAGCGCGGGGGCTGTGGTGAGCTCGTGAGCAGCGTTGAGTGATGGACAGCCGCAAGGGGAGAGGCGACGGTCGTGGGCTGTAGGAGTGACGCGCGCGCGAGATGGAGCTAGTGGTGGGCCCGCGAGGGAGAGAGGAAAGCTGTGGTGGGCGGCGGCGTTGATGGAGAGTTGATGGTCGTGAAGGGGAGTGAGGGAAAGGCGGTGCCCGCCTTGGGTGCGCGGCGGATAGCAGCGGTGAGGCGGAGCTAGTAGCGGCCGCACGAGCTGGAGCTTGGAAGGAGAGAGATGAGCGCTGGAGGGGCACTGGCAGCATGGCGTCGCGCGAGCTGCGTGGGAGATGGCAGCGGACGAACGAAAGAAAAGAAGGAAAAAGGGAAAAATAGGGGAGCGGAGGAGAAGAAGAAGAAAAGGAAAGGGAAGAAAGAAAAGAAAGGAAGAAAGAAAAAAGAAGAAAGAAAGAAAGAGAAAGAAAAGAGAAAAAGAAAGGAGAAAAATAATAATAATAATAATAATAGCTATTGGTCTATTTTTTTCTCTTTTTTTGTAATTTTTTTTGTTTTTGAATTTAATTTTCAAAATTTGAATTTTTGAAGAAAACACAAAACTAAAGGTTTAAAATGAAAATAATTTTTTTTGAATTCATGTTTTGGGTTGTCAAACACCACGTGGGCATGCCAAAATTGGTAAACGTCCACTGACCTCAAGAGACACAAACACCGCGTGGTCACGCCAAAATTATAAAGCGTCCACTGATCTCAGGGGTCAATAACATGGCGTGGGCACGCCAAGATTGCACTTCCTGCTACAGTGGAGAAAAATATGAAGACCGACTGCTACCCAAATGAGAAACAACAAAACGAAAGAATTGAACAACGAAAAACAATAAAACCAATATTTGGGTTGCCTCCCAAAAGAGCGCATTTCTTTAATGTTTTTGGCTAGACATTGTCATGTTTGTTCAGGGAGGATAAAATATTGTGGCTCATTTTAGTGCTTCATCCTCTATATAATCCTAATAGCTCTCGTAAATAGAGTAATTTTTGAGCACACGAGTTACGATCTTCCATGAGCTAGTAGATGGCGCCAAACCGGTCAACAATAATTTGGATTCTTCACTCACTCCTCCATCACGTGCATTTATTGGTTCAACATATTTTGCTATTACCGCTCTTAACTTATTTCTGTCATGAAATTCAAAATTTTCTGGTATAATAAAGTCAATCTCATCAACAGGAATTGAAGAATAAGAGTTAGGAGAATATTGATTAAGGAATGGAGGAGATGTCACCGCATTTGGAGATTGTTCACTGGATTCATTCACTTGAACGAGTTGATGTTGGGGTCTCATTTCTTGCACTTCAACCTCTTTTTCAGCGGCATCTTTAGATCCATTTTTTTCAAACTCTTGCAATTCCATGTCATTTGTCTGGATAAATACATCCTCATCTTTCTTAACATCGACGATGATCTGTGAGGGCAATTCTTCATAATTTGAAAGTTTTCCTTGGACTTGAGATTCTAGGTGGTTAATTGCTATCATCAATTGATTTACTTGAATTTGCAATAACTGCACTTGTCCCAATTAATTCCTCATGCTTTGTAGGTTAGAATTCGTCTTTTGTTGATTAGCAATTAACTGCTTCATCATTTCTTCTAGAGACGGACCTGGCATGTATGATAGTTGTTGAGACTCTTGCTGTTGAAAATTCATCGGCCACATTTGATATTGAAGTGAAAAATCTCTAAAAGTATCGATTAGATCACTTAGGTCATCTTGAAATGCGGGGCATATGTCGGTTGAATAACTTTAGGCATAATAAATTCCACAACTTGCAACAGCCAATTGATCATTAGAAAAAACACGAGTCTCATAACCCCATTCAGGAATAAAGTCCAGTCTATCATCAAAATACGGAATGTTAGTAGTCATAAACTATATAAAAAAAGCAAGAGAAAAAAAAAAGAAAGAAAACAAGATGAATTCAAAAAGAAACAAATTAATCGGCACCAGTCCCTGGCAACGGCGCCAAAAAATTGACAGGGTGTCGAACCTGTACAATAATAATAATAATAACCTAAATACCACGAAAAGCAGTCAATAATTAATCCTAGGTACTGGAGCAGGAACTCTAGGGCCCTGTTTGGAAGCTAGTTTTTTGGGCAAGTTTTTTACCTACAAGTTTTTTAACAACTTTTGCTACAGGAACCCAAAAAACTTTTCAAAATTTTTTACCTACACACTTCAAAATACACAAAACACACACAAATTCCTCTACCATCCCAACCCAATACACAAAACACACATAAAAAAAATTCCCTTCCCTTTGGCTTTCTTCTTCCTCTACCATCCCAACCCAGTCCAACACCTCCGTCGCCGACCACCACCACCTCCAGCGCCATTTTCTTTTTTTTTTTTTTTGCCTTTCTCCCTCTCCCTGCCATCCTCCTCCTTTACCCAATGTGACTGCATTCCTCTTTTTTTTTTTGTGTGTCCCCCGCAACCCTCCCCCTCCCGCGACCAGATCTGGTCCCATGACCAGATTGCAAAAGTGGAGGGGAGGGGAGCTGCGATCTGTTCGCGCGAGGGAGACGAGGCTGCTGAGGGTGACGGGGATAGATGAGGGGAGGAGAAAAAGGAGGTGGCAGGCAGCGGGGGTTGGCGGGGCAGAGGGAGAAGAGGGGCGGCGGCGGAGAGGGGAGGAGAAGAGGTGACGGGCGGAGGAGACAGGAGAGGAAAAGGGGTGGCGGGTGGCGGGGGAGAGGGGAGGAATATGGGTGGCGGGTGGCAAGGAGAGTGGAGGAAAAGGGGTGGAGAGCAGAGGGGGGTGGCGGGGGAGGGAGAAGAGGAGTGGCAGGGGAAAGAAGGGGAAGGGGAAAGGGAGGGAGGGGAAGGGGAGAGGGAGGGTGACGGCAGAGGGAGGGGGAGGGGTAGGGGGTGCTGCGTTGCTGCGGGGAGGGGGGCTGGTAACGGGGAAGGGGGAAGGGAAGGAAGAAGAAGAAAAAGAGAAGAAAGAAAAGAAAAAGAAAAGAAAGAAAAAGAAAAAGAAAAAGAAAAGAGAAAGAGAAAAAGAAAAGAAAAAAAGAAAAAAAAAGTTTTTCCTCTTAAAAACTTCTACAAAAAAATTTTTCACCTTACAAAAATTTTACACAAATTTTTTTCAAAAACTTCTACAGTATACTACAGTAAAGTTTTAGACAAACTCCCAAAAAACTCAGGTTCCAAACAGGCTCTAGGTGTGCAATGGGTTACTTGATTCACCCTGTTCTCAAAGAGTTTGCTTAATCCGATATACCAGAATTAATTAGTCGTAAAAAATTACTGAATAGTGAACAGTGGCAAGTAGGATCGTCTACTCAGGGATTGAGAATATTTGTCTCCTTTAAATTTCAATTGGTAAGGGGGGATTTCACCTGAATGAAACTAAAAACAATTAAACAATTCAGCTAAAAATGAATAGTTAACTAGCACGAATATAGCAAGAATTAAATTAAGAATAAATAAAGTCTAGCCAAGGATACAACTACTCAAACACAGTCTGTTTATCCGATCATTGATGCAAGAGAGGTTCACTTAATTTATTAATAGGCTAGTTATAGTCGCCGATGAACTCTAACGACCAATTTTTTCGTAATTTATTGATAATCAAGGTACGACCATTGATCACCCCTAATCAGGAAATAGGTACGACAGTAGAAATTAATTCCCCAATTGCATCAGCAATTAGAAAAATCTAGCCCTAATCAATAACACGCTACGAGGGTTATTTAAATTAGATTGCACGATCCCCTAATGTGTAAACACACCAGTTGCCACTAATATCAATCAATCAAACAATTACGGATTTAATTGACTAAATTGGCACGAGATTAATAAATCACATTGAATGTCGGGCCCTTGACATCCAATTAATAAAATAATCCCATGAAAATTCAAGCAAACAACGTGCAAATATTAATAAATTAAGAAACACGTGAAAACTAGTTAGATCTCACAGATTTTCGGGACTGCGCCGTCGAGTTGATCCTTGACTAGACGGAAGGCTTAGCCACGCCGCATAAATAAATCTTTACGCAAATTAATTGATTGGAAAGGCATTGCATTCTTTACTAAAAAGCAAGGAATAAAAGATATTTTTCCCGTTGAAAAATATTATCAAACAGTTGGCGTGTGCCTGACAAAGGGAAAGGAAAAGAAAAACTAAAACTAAAACTATCCTAAGAGCTACTGATAAGAGCCGCCCATGCTTCTGTACGTTTCTTCCTACATAGCCCAAAAGAAATGACTAATGCCCTTATCCCGTGGTCCCCGCCGAGATTGAGAGTCAAACAAATTCAAAAGAAAAGCCTGCCGAATTACTTCTTGTTTCCTAATGTTCCTAGGACTCCTTGTACCAGCCTTCTCTTCATCAGCTCAAAAGGGAAACCGTTTGTTTGATCTCTTGTGGGCCACGTTGAGGGAGCTTTGCAGAAGACTCCCACTTGTGAAGTAATTTGCTTTAAAAAGTCCCTCCTTTTTGTAGTTTTCTGCTCTATTTCTTGGAATTAATTCCAGATACTAAATATAAATAAATATCAACAATTAACACAATATTTGATACGAACAAAAGGAGAAATTAATAATAAAATTGCAAACAAATAATACCCCATTGCTCCTCCAAATTATTTAGATAAAAAATTCATCAAGTTAGATTAGCTGATTTTATGCAAGCCGTAATCTGCCATATATAGAAAAAGGGTATTACCAACCCTCAAAGTTTTTTTTTTTTGTTTTGGTATCTGATTTTAACAATATTAAACATTTACAAAAATCTAATTGTTCTCATTGATGTAATATTTTAGAAAAATTTTCTTAGAAGTAATTTATTTTTTTTAGGAAGGCCATCCAAGCTGCTAGGTTGAGAGTTCAACTATGGCACCTCGTGTTTGTGTTGATTTGTACTGCTGGTTTGCGAATTGAAATCTTCATAATGTACATGTAAGTACTTAGATGATTATGACACGTGTGACTTGGTCATATAATTTTGGAGCATTATTTTAACTGTTGAAATTCACAAGGTAACCTATTAAGATCCTTGACAAATAAAATATTTTTGGGATTAATTACAGAAAAGATTGGGAAAAATTTTCAACCTATGCTTTCGAATTATTAATCTTAAAGTTACTTTTGGCCTAGGTTATATCCTGTCAGCTTCAAAGTCGAAAGCAAAAACTTTTCTTATCACTTTGCTAAACTTCAGCATCCAACATTGTTTAATTTGCCAAATACAAATCAGCTACTAGATTAATCTACAAATGAGGGACGACATCTATGCCCCATTTAGTGTAGCTATCTGAAAAAAGATTCATTACATCATTTACATAATTTGGCATTCTAAACAACAATCGGGAAATAAGTTGATAAAATAGACATCTATAATTAGTAGACTGTTTGGATTCGGTACCCAATGAATTTAGTAAAGTTTTAAAAGCTAAATACTATCCTAAGGAATCCATTTTAAATTGTAAAATGCATAGCAATCCCTACTGGTTTTGGCAAGGTCTGATGGGAGCCAGGGATCTAGTGGAAAAGGGGTACATTGGTAATGGTAAGAGCATCAAAGTTTGGGAAGCTTGCTGGATACCAGATTCCCCAACAGGGAAACCAACAACACCTAGACCTCAGGAGTGCAGTGTAGACAAAGTTGAGGATCTCATTAGTCACCACAGATGGAACAGGAGGCTAATTCTAAACATCTTCAACTCTCAGGATGCTCACAGAATCTCCAGGATTCCTGGTAGTATTGTTGACAGAATGGATAGCAATTTTTGGAGGTACAGTCCAGGTGGGGAATATACTTTTAATTCTGGTTACAAACTGCAATATAATGGCAAAAATGTAGCAACTTCTAGGAAGAAGAGTACTGCAGGCACTGGCATGGAAGATACCAGCAAGCAAGGCACGCAGATATGGAGGACATTGTGGAAACTAAGCATCAAACACAAGATCAAGATATTCCTTTGGAAACGCATCAACAATGCTCTACCTGTGAGGGAAGCAATTCACAGTAGAACAAAAGTAGAGAGCCCAATCTTTAAAGGATGTAGGGAAGGACAAGAAACTACAGAGCATGGGATGGAGCGAAGGTGTGGGAGATAGCTCCATTGCAATGGGATGGAGCGAAGGATCATCAAGGGAATTCAAAAAATGGTGGAGTAGACAGGAAGTGATGCAACATATTGGCTTAATAGCCAACATTTTGTGTCAAATATGGAAAAACAGGAATGAAAATGAGTTTAGTGAGTCTCATTGGTACCAGCCAATCAAGATCGTACAAAAAGCTCGAAGTGAATGGCTGGAGCAAGAAGATGGGATGGGATGACCAAAACAGCTAGGCTGAGCACAGCAGAAACATCACCAAATCAGGAACAATGCCGACAGGCGCTGGAAGCAGAAGATACCATGATCATCAGGATTGCAACTCAATGTCAGGAAAGACATCACACACTATGAATTGGAGTAACTGCCTTACAAAGATCAATCCCAGCAGTGGCTTGCTGGGCATTGAAAGAAACAAGAACTGGAAACAAGATGGCAGATGATGCAATAGCTGCCAAACTAGCAATGTGTAAAGCAGTGGAACAGCATTGGAGAAAAATTGTCATTCAAGTTCAAAACAAGGAACTCCCGAAGTAGATAGAATCGCACAGAGCTCAAGATAGCATACTGGCAACTTTGGTGGTATATATAATAAGTGTAAAGGTGTTGTTTCATGCGTGCTCCTTTTATGTAGTTAAGGAAGAAAGAAATGTGATTAGCAGCAAAATTAGCATGTATGCCTTAGGCATAGGTCACGATGAGGAATGGAAATGTCCTCGGTGTCTTTGAACATTTTTTGTATAAAATTGTCGAGCCTTTGCTCATTACTGTAAATTCACATAATTAATACAGATCCTATAACGTTTTGGGGAAAAAGAAAAAGAAAAACCTCAACTGGCCTACTTGACATTTTTTAACCCCACTAGTTCATTACTCCTAGCCAATGAAAAGGAGCTTTTGTGATTTAGGCAATTCTAAATTATGTTTAGCCAAGCAGTAGGAATTAGTGGTTCAGCTGATTCAATTTTTAAGTCCAAAAATTTGATGTAACTTCGTTGTTATAGGCATACTTGTGGGTGCTAATAGTTAATGGTGCAACAATTGTAAAAATTTACAATTAACACTTTCTGGATTCAATAGACAGTATGAAGAACTTCATCTGGCCAACTTGAAATTTTTTAGCCTAGTTAATCTTCATTTCGACATTAAGGAAACTTTTAGCGATTGCTAAAATGGTAGTCGATATCTCCTGAGGATTCCCCAATGAATGAGGTGTTTCAAGTTTCAACATGGGAATTAAAACTTCAGGTGTTACGGGACAATCAAAAATCAAAAGCTTCAAACAAGATTTATATTATTTATAACCGTACGACACTACAAGCCAAAAAAACACTTTGATCATAACACCGAAATCTCAATATTTCCCAGCAATTTAAAATGACAGTCTAACAAAAAGAAGTTACTAACGAAAATAAAATCCTCGATATTTAGTTTAATCATCCAATAAGTATGTGGACATATATAAAGTAGCATTGATCAGTTGTATGCATCAGGATTTGCGAGAAGGTAGGCCTCAACGGCCTTGAACATAGCCAGGGCATTTTCCTTTCCTGCCTTAATTTTTTCTTTTCCTCCCTCAAGTTGCTCTTGTGTAAACTGGATATCAGCTTTAGTGTGGTATGTGCTGCTTGTTTTGCAGATTGACCCTCCATCAGCAGAGGCTTCGAATTTGACAACATAAGTGACTTTCTCAATCACATCAGGGAAGGCATCACTTTCAGTTACAGTATAGCTGTAGGTGAAGTTGTCTTTGTCCAGTCCATTGACTATTATGTGTTTTGCACTCTTAATTTGGCTGCCTAAATATTTAACAAAAAAAAAGAATTTTTAGTTTTATGTACAATAATTGCTTTTGATATAAGATAGTTCACTGCTGCGTAAAACACAAAGAACATTGAATGATTTGGAAAATTATGAAATGATTAAGTGGATGTTTAGAACTAACCTTCACCGAAAGTGATCAACTTAATGGTTCCCAGTTCTCCATCTCCTTCAATGATCTCGACACTCTTAATGGCCTGTGGCAACACCTTGGCTATGAGGTTGTCATCAAGGATGAAGGCCTTAAACAGCCTTGCAGGAGGGATTGAGGAGGTGACGCATAATCACAAGTGATAGGGGCCATGACGTTTTTTTTTTGTTCTTTGGAAATGGACGACAGCTAAGAACAAAGGGAATTCAAGAAGGTTTTAGACTTCAGTAGTTCCTTAAGAGGATTTGTGCTGCAAACGGATGTGATTGGAGATTGTATTTATAGATTGAATCTAAGTAGAACTGACCTAGATGACTTCATGGTCTGTCTTCTTGTGCTTTCTTTTATGTTGAATTGTGATGTAAACTTTGAAACAAAAAAAAAGGACCCTGATTTCACATAATGTAATCCATTAATCCAACTTTGTTGAATTGTGATGTAATCTTTGAGTAAAATAGACCCACATTTGATTGATGGTCTAATAATTTAGTATGTCAATAATTAATCCAACTGAAGAATTTAGGCCGGTGATAAAGTCACAACAGATTTTTCAATGCTTGAACAAGTTCTTTCCAAATGATAAATTTTTGTTTCCATTTTGTTTTCAAAGTAAAGCCCGCCTTTAGTATGGGAAGACATAACTATCAATTCACAAGAAACTTAACATTTGCCATAGGTTGAAGTTGCTGTATGCTCTTTCTATGTGAACCAAAGTAGAAAACGCTAAGTCGACTTCGTGGTCAGTTTTATCGTGCTTTGTTCGTAAGTACTGCTAAGTTTGAAACATTGGACCCACGTTTCTTGATTTTAAGATTTAGCAACCAACCAAAAGGTACAGCGACTATATAATTTTAAAAAATTTCCTGATTTTATATTTGCTGGACTCTAGTTCTTGAAGGATAGCTTTCCTTCATTCCTTGAACATTGACAGAAGGAGTTGTCAAATAAATTTTAAGTGGAAGAGGTCAAGCAATAGCAGATAGAGATTGAGTTTGATTTGTTTTCATGCTCAAACTTTGCTTTCAGAAGTGGATTGACGGCTGCATTCTACATTTAAATTTTTTCTTTTAATCTTAGAACAAGTGAAAACAGAGTTGTAAAAACTTGCAAGGTCTCGTCCCTTGACTTTGTATTAGTACAAAAGAGTTGAAAAGAATTACTTAGGGGCCGCTTGGTTCATGTTTAGGAATCGGAATTGTAATTGGAATCATTTACAAAAAATTAGTATGGGTTTTGGACAAAGGTATGATTACAAATGGGGGTGCTTGGTAAATATTGGTAAGGAATGGGTATCAAATTTAATAATCAATTTTTTACATTTAATTTCTTTTTTCTTTTCATATCTTTCTTCTTCCTCGTTCAAATGCTTATCCCACATACCCATCCACCATATATATATTCATGCATAAATATTAATTTTCTGTTTAAAATATATATATAAATATATTTATATAAATATATAAATATATTTATTTATATATTTATATAAATTTATAAATATATTTATTTCAATTTTGTTTTATAATATGTATATTAATATATATTAATATGTATATTTCAATTATGTATATTATATATATATAAAGTATAGTAATATTAATATGTATATTTCAATTATGTATATTATATATATTATATCAATTGAAATAAATAATATATATTTATATATAAATATTTTTGTTTAAAATATATTTATATATATTTATAAATTTATTTATATTTATATTTATATAAATATATAAATATATTTATTTATATATTTATATAAATTTATAAATATATTTATTTCAATTTTGTTTTATAATATGTATATTTCAATTTGTATATTTCAATTATGTATATTATATATATAAATTATAGTAATATTAATATGTATATTTCAATTATGTATATTATATATATTATATCAAATGAAATAAATAATATATATTTATATATAAATATTTTTGTTTAAAATATATTTATATATCTTTATAAATTTATTTTTATATATTTATATAAATATATTTATTTCAATTTTGTTTTATAATATGTATATTTCAATTAATATTTATATTTTATTATATATATAGATTATATTAATATTAATATGTATATTAGATATATTATATCAATTGAAATAAATATATATATATTTATATATAAGTATAAATATTTATAAATATATATTTCAAAATTGAAATAAAAAATATTATATATATAAATAAATATTAATATATAGAAACAGAGCCAGTATATATTAAAAAAATCCCAAAAATATTTTTTTTTTTTAAGATTTTGAAATCAAATGTGGGATTCATCAAAACCCTCCAATCTACTTGGGTATGGAGAGTGGCTGATTTTTCATGAATCATTCCAAGATTTCAAAACCTATACCCATTAGCCAAGCAACAATTTTGGGGCTCAATCCAATTCTTGATTCCTATACCCTCCAACCAAGCACCCCCTTAATTTTTTCTCTTCCAAAGCCCAATATCAATTGCAAAACCAAAAACTCAATAAATTCCATCCAAGCAAAAGTGGCTGTCGAACATCATGAGAAGCCCAATTAATACACCAAATTCACATGAAGAAGCCCAACCTATCTCTCCAACTAAGCCACAGTCCATGAGAAGCAAGACAAGAATCCTCCTAGCTTGGGGGAGACTCCGTGTAAGAGAAAAAACTTTGCATGAAGCCATGAACCATCCACACTTTTGGAAGATTGCGAGTGCCCAGTCATCCTCTATCCTTTGGCTGATAAACAAATTGTAAATGAGAGATAATTAATCAACTGCCAACCAAATTGGTGTCAGTATGTTCCCATAGGACCAAGGTTCTAAAACACAATCCGTTATATTGAACTGGAAATATTCAAGACTCAATGGTTCAACAAAAATGTGATGGCACGAGGTCAACGAGCTCGAAGGAGACGTGACGTCTCGAGGCGACGATGGCAGTCGTTCGATGCGGGAGATTGACGCCAAGTTCAGGCAAATAGAGATCGACGATCTCCTGCCCTCCCGGTGTTCCGCGTCCGAGAGCTCGGGCTACAGTTCGTGGGCCGAGACGCATCGCTTGGCTGCGACTCGGAACACGGCCTTGCCTTTGCGGTTCCCCGACGCCGCCGCAGCCCGACCGGGCGGGACGGCGTTGGGAGAACTTTGAATGTTGTGGCATCCGAATTCCTTCTAATAGGTATGCAACACAGGAAACCCGTGGGCGGCCAAGGCTAATGATGCTGCTCTTGCGCCAACGATTGAAGGGGAATGTGAAGGAAGACGTCACCGCACCAGCGGGGATCCGACCAGCCCAAACATGCCCACCGCTACCCACGCGCCGTCACGAACTGCACCGTCTGAGCACCCACGCCGTGCATCGACAACCCCAATCGGTCACCGATGCCAGCTTGGATGCCAAGATCATGCAACGTAAGGCACGCAGCACACACAAAAATGACGTAAACGAACGACCGCCGTGCACGACGCCCGCTCAACCGACCGACTCTTGAAATTTTGAGGCAAAGAAAGAATTTAAGTGCCCTTACATGCCCAACGATGATGTCTAACGTGTTTCTAGTACCGACGGCCTTCCTATGGCCTTGACAGGTCAAGCATCTCAACTCTCCCTGATAGTCTTGAAACTAAAAAACTCAAACCGTTAGTAGACCCACACCCTTTTCGTCTCACAAATATAGCCACCAATAGATGGCAATTTAGTGTGTATTTAACACACCTACACATGGGTGCTTGAAACAAATATAAAAAAAATTTCCAAGATTGAATTGAACAAAAATAAAAACAATAAAAACAATAAAAAATAATAAAAAATTTCCAAGATTGAATTGAACAAAAATAAAAACAAAAAAAATAATAAAAATTAATAAAAAATACAAAAATATAGTTTAATAAAAAAAAGCAATTTATGAATTTCAAAGACATACGGCGGTGGACATTAACGAGACTCAACATGTATGCTTAAAAAGATAAAAATAAGCGAAAACAAGGCTAGGCGGTGAGCCTTAGGCCGCATGACGGAGCATTGGCACGACACTAGACCGACAACGTGAAAAACGCACGACGGTGCCCATCATGGCAAGGCGATAGGCCTTAGGCCGCACGACGGCCGTTGGCTTGCGTTGGCTAAGGCATGGGCACGACGCCACATCCACAGCAAGAAAAATGCACGACGGCTAATCATGATTAAGTCGTTGTTGACCCGTGACATCACATTTTTTTATTACTAAAATAAATCACTACTTAGTTCAAATTAGAGTACTCTGACAATTACAACAAATTGAAACAACAATGCAATGTAGAAACATGAAATTTTAATGATATAAACATAAATTTTTGAATAACTATTGGAAAGTCATATAAATTAAGTTGCTACTTAGACATTTTTATTTGAAAATGATTTAGTGATAAGAAACATGAAAGTTTGTAAGAAATTTTAAAATTTATAAATAATTTAGAACTAAATTGTAATTTTAAAAAGGTGAAAAGACACAAAATTAATGTAGCTCAAATGTAACCCTAAAATAAGTATGATGATTTAATAGAAAAATATTTACTACAAGTCCTGATTGTCTTGTATTCCTGGGTGCCGTGCTTCTTCTTTTGGAAGAGATTTCTACTCTCTCCTTCTCTCTCTCTCTCTCTCTCTCTCTCTCTCTCTCTCTCTCTCTCTCTTCAACTTCTTAAGAGTAGTTTAGTAAGAACCATTTCAATTCGATGATTCACTGATTCAACCAGGCAAACTAATTCATTTTCATTCATAGTGGCTTTTTTATTCCTCTATGTTTGAAGTTCAACCAAATGGTCCAAGCAGGACCTATCCGTACATACTGTTAGGCCTAAAACAAAAAGGCCTAAAAGATAATTATTGTCATAAGGGAAAAAATGATGAATCGTTAAGGAGTTTATAAGGAGATAAAATTATCATCTCAAAATTGGAGGCAAATTCACTGATTTGTTCGTATAAAGACTGAGAACGCGATCAGAAAGATAATACACACTTGTCATATAGCAACAACCACTCATTCTTCATATTATTTTCTCTCTTTTAGTCAATAGCAGTTTCCAATTTGTTTCTTTTTATTTGTACTTTAGTTTGAGTCTTATTTTAAGTCCATTTAGTTCATTGGATCTTTTAACGATTCGTTGGATCCTTCTGTTGACTATTTCATTTCCTTCATGCTTAATGAGTGTAGCAGATGCAATTTAGTACATTCATTAAGAATTAGAATAAATTAAAAAAATTGATGCCATCGTAAAAGAATTTCAATCCAATTTTATGCCATCGTAAAAGGATGATACTTTTGATGAGAATGCTTTGGGGGAAGGAGATAAATTACATTAAACACTTGATTTAATCCCTGGAGTTCTCTTGGGTTTTAAGTGCTAAAAGCTGCAAAATCCTAAGAAACGTCATTTACTATCGTCCTAAGAAATTGACATTTGTAGAACAATCTATTGTCAACTTTATATAGATAAATTACATAAAATCTCTATAGTTTTTTTATATTGCCACATGATCCTTAAGATTTCAAAATATTCACATGACCCCTTTATGATTTTATATAAAGTGAAAAATAGGCAAAAAGCACCAACCTTTACGACGATTGAACCAAATGTGATCTAAAATGTTGAATCAAATATGCTCTAAAATGCATACGAAAGAGTCATGATATCTACTTAACCCCTATAATCTGTATAAATATTCACTTTATCCCTCTATGATTGGTTGGAATCACTTTGTACTGATCCCGTGGCTATGGGGCGCTACTTCTTCTATTATGATCTCACTATTGTGGGTAGGGTCACTACTATTACAAATAAAAAATAAAAAAGCAAATAGAAGGGAAGGCAAGCGAAGCCCAAGTTGGTTGTATGTTTAAATTCATGCCAACAATTTGGTAAATATAAGGACAAGTAAACTAAATTGTAATTGCTTCAATTAGAGTTCATGTGATACTAACCTTAATGAAGTAGATAACACAAAGTGTAATGCTGTGAAAAAGCAAAAGAATAGCCAAAAAATGTATTAACTTAAACTTAGAACGTTATATGCAGAAAGAGCATAACGTTTTTGTTGGAGAGAAAATAGCTGGATAAAGAAAGAAAATACATGTGAGAAAAAAATAAAATAATATGCAGCAAAGTATTAATTATGAATACAACGGAGAGATAAATAAGATTATATGACAATCGAACACAACCCCATAATTAAAAGTCTTTGTTTTGTGCTTTGGGATGAGGATTTTTTTTTTCTCTTAAAATCTTGGACTTAATCCAATGTACAATAAAGCAACAACTGGCCTAGGTCACCTGAAAATGACAAAATCTGGCTCTCGCATGCATTCGCATAGCAAAATGCAGTGAAAATAATAATGCGACTCTTTGAAATTTAAAGTAGTTTAAACTTTAATACTAGCGATTATTGATACACTAGCGATTATTGATACAAAATTTGGTGTAGCATTTATCATTTCCCACACCAACAGTTATATGTATTGGTTGGTCTAAATGCTTGTCACATCATCATTAATTTAAATTTAAATTCCAAATTTTGCACTTGTAACATGCAGCCAAACCTATTAGTATATACAATATCAATGTAAGAAAGATTAACTCATATATAATTCTATATAATAAAAATTTTCCATTTTTTACTAATTAAGCTGTTGAGAACACATGACTAATATTACGAGGTTTATAAGCAATGCATTAAGAATAAGGGGGCGTTTGGTAAGAGGGTATCGGATTCGGGGAATGGAATGAACCCCATAAATGGTGTTTGGTTCACTGGAATGGGAATTGAAATCTTGGAATGATTTCTAAAAATTTGGTGTTTCTCCATTCCCAAGTATTTTGGTGGGTTTTGTCTGATTCCCAAGTTTGATTCCAAGAAACAAATCCAATTACATATTATAATTATACAATGATATAATTAATATTTATATATTATATTTATTATATATTATAATATATACATATATATAATATATTATAATTATAATATTAGTACATTATATAAATATATATTATAATTATTTAGTTAAATATAATTATAATTATATAATATATATTATAAATTTATTAATATTATATAATAATATATTTATAATATATATGTATATCTACAAATGTATATTATATGTGCATATAATTATAATAAATACATGTATATAATATTAATAAATTATATAATTATTATTTTAAATATAATAATATATAATAATAACTATATCTAATTAATATGCATTATATTTATATAAAATATTAGTACAATTAATATTTATATATTATATAATTATAATTATATATTTATATTATAACTTTCATATAATTATAATTAATTATATATATAATATTTAATTTAATTAGTTACAAACTTATAATAATGATATTATTATATTATATAATTATATATTATAATTATTTAGTTAAATATAATTATACTTATATAATATTATATAATAATATATTTATAATATATATGTGTATTTATAAATGTATATTATATGTGCGTATAATTATAATATATACATGTATGTAATATTAATAAATTATATAATAATAATTATTATTATTTTAAATATAATAATATATAATAACAACTATATTTAATATGTAATATATATTATATTTATATAAAATATTTGTATAATTAATATTTGTATATATTATATAATTATAATTGTATATTTATATTATAACATTTGTATATTTATATTTAATTATATATATAATATTTAATTTAATTAGTTACAAACTTATAATAATAATATTATTAGTTATATATATTATATAATGTATATTAATTTGTGTAATATAATTAATATTATCAATTATACTAATAATTATACATGTTTACTAATAGAAATTATTAATCAGTTAGACTAAATTTACTAATACATTTATACTAATATATTTAATTAGTAAAAATTTCTTATATCCCATTTACAAAGAGCCAATAACTATCATTTACAATGTGATTTATAATATATTTATTATATTCCATTCCGAAAGAGTCGACGAACCAAACATCAACTATAGTAATGATACACATTCCAGGTACTTGAACCAAACAAATGTATTGGAATGAATGACCTCATTCCAAACCCAAGATATCCGATTCCGAATCCGAATCCAATTCCGATGTGCGAACCAAACGCCACCTAAGTGTTTTGGCAAATGAATCTTCCACCAAAAAAGTATAATGTCATTTTGTGATTTTTTTTTTTTTTTGGGTATATCTCACATTTTCTCAAATGTCATGATAGGTAGTCTAAAGGTACATTATTATTTTATATCAGATAAAATAAAAAAATTTAGAGCATATATTATTGAGTTGATAACAAGTGTCACGATAGAAATGCTATAATGACACAAACTGGCAAATGTCCTTATAGGCACGTCAGGAAAGACCATTTTTGCTGTAGTATATAAACCAACCAAAAAGTACGCTTGGCTTTGTTGCCAATTTGAAATGATAACATTACTCATTTTTCGGCCATCACATCCAAAAATTAAATACTGAACTAGCCAGCTAGCAAATACATGGTGGTCACATTACATGATGACTAATCCGGCTCTTATTTGTATTTCACACTACAAAGTATGCATCTTATTATAGTAAGCCTGTTTAAGCATTCATGACCTAGGTTGAAGCTGGCTTTATTAGTTCTAAGGCTCAGCATCCACAACCGGACCAGGATATCCACCATAGCGGCAGCCACCACCTCCTCCGTAGCCACCACCTCCTCCGTGCTTTATTATGGTGAGCCTGGCTTTAATAGTTCTAAGGTTCAGCATCCACAGCCTGACCAGGATATCCACCGTAGCCACCATCACGATGCCAACCTCCCCCAGGACGCACTCCAGGGACTCGTCCACCAGGATCCCCGCGGCCGCGGTCAGGAGTCACAAGCGCCTAGGCTGCGTTGAGGATAACAAAGCATGCACGCTCATTAATGTAATCTAGGAATGACCTTGTCAAATAAACTTATCTATAATACCAAATCGATAATATTATATTCAGGTCGAAAATTTGTCTTTTGACGTGTAAGTCAAAATCAGTGATTTTTTAGATGCCCCTAAAATTGTTTAAACACAACCTATAACTTAATCCCAACCAGAATTAATAACGATCACAACCCATTAATAGGTAGCATAAGAGAAGTTAGGAGCAAAGAAAAACAAATTGAGGACATTGGAATATGTGGATAAGAGAATAAATGTCTTACAATTGTCAACCGACGTGGAAGCCTCAGCCAATTCCCTAGCAGCCACCTGTGAGGTAATTGCTAGTACTATAGCCAAGGAGATGAAAAACAAAAGAAGTGTCTTGGAACCCATTTTTGCTCAAGGAGAATTTATGTATTGAAAACTGATTTTGGGAAGGATGAGAAATCTGGTATTTGATTGATCTGTATTTATAGGAAAATCTATGCCACGTTGCCGTCAAAAGTGTCAGGAAGTTGGCCCACGATGGTGCAAAGTCCGCTTGTAAAGGAATCTATATCTATATGTATTGTAGAGGGATTTTTTAGTGGAGATTAAAAATGACGAGTTATTAATGAATATAGTGTTATATAGATTTGGATTATCCAATCACTCATTTCCAACCCACTACTAAATTTTATTTCCTTATTCGTTCACATTTTGTTTAGCAACAAAATAGTATATCATATCAACATATCAAGTTAATAAATCATTTTTTACCTAAAGAAAGAGAAAAAAACATAAAAAATTGCTTAGAGGAACCTAAAATGGTGATCATAGTGAGTTTCAAATGTTGTCACTCTATGAGAATTTAAAAATAATTTAGGTATTAATGTAAACAATCAATTAACACTCACAAAATTTATTAAACTTTTATGAAAGGAATGGAGGAAGTAGGATAAATTTTTAAGAATAAAATAATAGAAAATAAAGAAGAGGAAAAACAATGAATATATCTTTGCAAAAATTAGAATATAATTGTTGGAGTACTTTAGATTTATCCGGTAATGATTGAGTTTAAATCTACATCTAATTTAATTAAGTCAAAATAAGTGATCAAAATCGGTCAATTTCATACCCATTAATTAATGGGTTTAATTGGATCACCCATTTGAATCCAATTAAATTACATACGCAAACTCATTTGTTAAAAAGCGAGCCAAGTAAATAGGTTACCATTTACAGTTATAAATAAATGGAAATAATAGTAGAATAGGAGACAAATGGGCTGCAAAATTGGGTAAGTGATAGGATAATTGTGTGGGAGCAAAGTAGATAAAAAAGAAAGTAGGATTTGATGGAGTGAGAAAGAGTTGCAGGGATACAAGAAAATTGGATAAGATTTGAAGGAATGAGAAAATGTTGCAGGGATGCAAGAAAGTTTGGTTCAAAAAGTAAAAAAAAAAGAGTAGAGAAGTATTGAGGTGGAGAAAGTGACACAAAGGGGTAGAATTAGGGGTGGCAATCGGATCGAATTCGGGTTGACGGGTCGGGTTGAGAATCAAATATAACAAAAAACCCGCTAATCCGAACCTGACCCGCTAACCCGAAACAGGGTCAGAATACCTGACACGAACCCGAAAATTTCCGGTTGACGGGTCGATCCGAAATGACCCGAATTTTAATTTTAATTTATTAATTTATCACTGTAATTTCTAATAAAATCAATTTCTCACAAAATTAATTACATCATCAAGTAATAAAAATTTAAATAAATAATTTCAAACCAAATCTAAAATAAATTAAACACCATAAAAGTGTTTATCCCAAACTAAATATAAAATAAATTAAAACAGCATAAAAGTAAAAAATAACATAATATATTATTTGTCCAAATATAATAATTTCAACTTCACACAACTTAAATAAATTCATTTAGAATTAAGTAATTAATGTCTTTGAAAAAAAAGAATGATTTAGTTTAGTTAGATAAAATAAATTTTATGTTTATTAAATTATTTTTAATTCGTAAACGGGTCATATCAGGTCACCATGGATTGACCCGAAATCGACATGTTTCCTTTTCGGATTCATCGAGTTCGACCCGATTCTGACCCGAACCCCTGAAACCTCAACCCAAACCCATTAATTATATTTGTGTCATGTTTTCGGGTCGTGTCAGAAATTGCCACCCCTAGGTAAAATATGGGAGAGAGGGATAATAATATTATGTTTGGTCATATTTTCCCTCCCTCCCATATAAATCCGTGCATAGCACCGGTCAAAACACTAGTAGAGACGTGTACGAAGAGCATTTACTCGAAGAATTTGAGCATTATGATGAAAAATAAGATCCATGTGTTATATCCATCAATATGTCCTTAATCTAATCTTATTCACTGAATTTGAGATTAAAGATATAAAAGCCTGTGATCTCTAGATAAGGAGCCACAAACATAAGTAAAATTCTGCCTCGAAAGAATAATATAACCGCATTAGAACTCTGATCATTATAGGATCACATAAAAAATTGACAGGTGCCGAACCTGTGCAATAATAATTACCTGCTCAAACAAAATATAATTTCTGTAGATAGTGATAAGCAGGGTCGAATCCACAGGGATTGGGGATAATTTATTTCTTTTAGAGTCCAAGGTATGGGGGGGGTTTTGGAAAATGAGAGTAACTAAATTACTTGGAATAAATTAAAATAAAATAAAACAACTACACTCAAATAACTAATTATCACAATAAAAATAATAATGGACGAACTCTAGCCAAGAGACAACTTCGGAGATGGTTCACTTAATTCGATCACAGATGCAAGGATTATTCCAGTTACTATCTGATAAATTAGTTATAGTTGTCATACATGCGATAAACAACCAACTCTTCCTCAATTTGTCGATAGCCAAGGTACGACCGTTGACTATTTCTCTAATCAGGAAACAACCCTAGGTACGACCATAGAAGTTTAATTCCCTAATTGCATGAGTAATTAGAAGAGCCTAATTCTAACCAATCAATACGCTACGAGGGTCTCTTTAAGTTAGCCTGTCTATCTCCCTGACACAAACCCAATCATGCCAGTTACCACCAGTTTAGAATAATTAAACAATTACGGATTTAACTACCCTAATTGGCTTCAGGTTATTGAATTAATCTAGAATCCGGGCCCTGGATAATCGAATAACAAAACAACCATATGAACATAAAGCAGAAGATAGACAAATACCAGTAAATAATGGAAATATATAAAAACCAATTCGATCTCACAAATTTAGTAGAACCAAATTCTCCGTTGTTCTTGACTAGAGTAGTGAAATTAGTTCATGTTTGATGAACTAAACCCACCAGAAATTGCGGCAATAGCTGCGACCTTCGTATCCATGAATTGGGCAAATTCAATTCGCTCAAATCAATAAGAAAAGTAAGCTACAGGAGTTGATTGATTGCTTGTACTCTTGGCTAACATTAGAAGGAAGACAAGGAACTACTAAAAGCTAAAAAGAAGGAAAAGTCAAAAGAAACTAAGCTAAAGGACAAAAGAAACTAAGAAGAGAGTCACTGCTCTTCCTCTGCGCAACTCCTATTCCAATTAGCCTATTGCTCCTGTGCGGCGTCCGCCGCACCAGAAGAAGAAGCTCCCTTTTTCCTGCGTAATTTTCCTATATAAAGGAATACTCATTGCGGCGGCTCCTGTGCAGGAAAGTGAAGACTTCGGCCCAATTTGCCCAACAAGGGCTCACGTTTGTTGTTCCAAAAATGCCCCTAGAATAAGCTCTATCATCTGGACTCTTTTCCTGCCAAATTAGCACCTGTTATTATATTTTCGTTCTACTCCCTGAAATAAATGTAAATTACGAAAAGTGAGTAGAATCTAATAATTAATTCACATCAGGTCAAGTAATAGGGGAAATTAATAATAAAATAAGTGAATAAATTGCAACCTATCAATTCCCCCCACACCTAAACCATGCTTGTCCTCAAGCATAAGAATAGTAAACAGATACCAAAATGTGATAATGACCATTGCTCTATCTACCAAATTGCCAAGATATCAAGAAAAATAATAATCAAGCACCAATGATCAAGTCCAAGAAATATCACTTCGGTTAGCTTCTAAACCACAAACTCCTTTAATTTCAGGTTAACTAATATAAGAAAAAGGAATGACACACAACATTCATCAGCAAATGGTCCAACTATTAACTAAAATTTCAACATTAAATCCATAATTCGGCAAGCTGACTAACACAACCTTCACTTTTTTTTTTAGCACATTTTTCTACTTTTTTTTTTTGATTGATTTTTTTCTTTTTTTTTTTTTGTTTTGATTCTTTCTTTTTTTTTTTTTTTTCAAAAGTAACAAAAGACTTAGTCGCTAGCCATTTAAGCCTTTTGACGCGAACTCCAACATTGGCCAGATGAAAGAGCCCGGTTACTCAGCTTCTATCGCCACGTGACCACGTACTCATAGGAATTACTACCTTTTGACGCGAGAATCAACACTTTTAGGTGCAGATCCCCGGTTACTCAGTAGTAACTAATAGCGGAGTACAGTCAAGTTTATTCATAGCTAAAAATAAAAAAACTCAATATAACACAAGAACCAAAAGAAAACTTGCATCAGCTAGCCTCATTTTCAAACATGGAGAACTAAAGTTAATAACCGGACCAATTCACATGAAAATGCCAATAATCATTCCCTATGCCTAGGAAAGTTAACCAAAAATTATAAGAGCTACATAATCACTGATATTCACCAAAGGAATGCTCTTGGATTCAACCACATTAACTCGACACATTCTTATTATTAAAACTTGGCAAAAGTAGAAATAGGGGCAACAATCCAACATCAAATTTGGCAGTCATAGGAGAGCTAGACAGATAAATGACAAAAAGTAAACGAAAACTAGACAAATAACAGACTAAAAATAAAAGAAACATATCTGAAAACTAAAACTAGAAAAAGAAACTAGCACAGCTGTCCCCCCCACACCTAGATCCTACATTGTCCTCAATGGAGGGATTAAAGCAATTAAAACGAAGAGGGCAACGAAACTTCCCTCACGAGTGGCGAAAGGGAAGGCGGGAACGGTGCGCAGAAACCGATGTGATAGAAGTATGCGGTCAAGGTCTGAGACATCTCAACTTAATTCAACCAGCGCATGCAGAACTCTGTCACCCAAAATCTCAACAAAGCCTCCAAGTAGATAGTTAATTTCTCAACTCAAAAGCAGCAATTCCAGCAATAGCAGTATAGAAATTGGAGAATAAGAACGCAACCAACCAAATAGAGGTACCCAATTGAGGTATAAGACCCGCATGCTACATGAATGCTGCCAAATTCTGCGCCATGCTATGCACATTGTTAATTAGACATAATCACTAAGCAATAAGCAATGAAAGTGGCACAGTAGCCTTCCAAATCAACAAACAAAAGCAGAAATTACTCAACTCACGTCACTCCAATGGACTCAAAACAGAAGGCAGGACAATAGACTCAGGTGAAACCAAAAATGACCCCAACAAGGTAGCAAATAATGACAAAATGAACTCACCCCTAAAGCCCCAAAAGTTGTCACCAATTG
Organism: Coffea canephora; assembly: GCA_036785865.1. Lineage (NCBI taxonomy): Eukaryota > Viridiplantae > Streptophyta > Magnoliopsida > Gentianales > Rubiaceae > Coffea > Coffea canephora. Next base: position 14,537,365 of record CM071915.1, read on the forward strand.
GAAAGTCCAACATATAACTCAACTGGGAGCAAATATAAGTACAAGGGTTTGGGTTTTCAAGCAAACAGCTGACCAAACACACAGGGAAGAAGCAATTCAAATAAGCCGCCCAAAACACTGATAAATCCATCAGCACAAGCAGTACCAGAAACAGAAGAAACCAAAACGGCAATCAATTGTGGCAAATAACTCCCAAGGCAGCCCCAAACATGCACTAGAAACTCCAAGCAAGGCACAGGTAAAGAAAATCAAGCAATATACCACTTGCTAATATCCACCCAAAATCCCAACAAATGCTCCCAAGAAATCAGCAAGTCTAGTAATAGCAGGTCAGCATTTAGGCAATAACAACTTAGTCACAAGTTCTGAGCTTTCAATCCCAACAGCCACACCAATGAGAATGAATAAATGTTAGGCAACTACCACAACCAGTACCACTGGTGTACGCACAGGGAAGAATGAAATCAAACGGCAAACTCAATTCACTAAGAAATACAAACAACACTAGACAGTACTTCAAGAGCCCAAACAAATGACAATTATATTAGACTAGGCAAATCAGTTGCAGGTCATAACCCAACCCACGGGCTCCAGTAACACAGATGCAAGCCAATCAAATTTACTCAATGAAATCGTAATCATCAAAATCCCATCATCAAGAAATTGGAATCGTAGACCACAAAATTAGTAAGAAAAACCTGGCACCAGGGAGGTTGGGCAACCAACGGCAGCGCTGATCTGTGCGTCGCGAGTGGTGGAAGTGGACGAGCGGCGTGGTCTGTCAGCTTGGGCTTCGTCGACGAGCTGTGGAGGCGCTGGTGCCACGCGCGGGCAGCGCACGGAGGGCAGAGAGAGGTGCTGCGAGCTGGTCAGAGGTGCGCAGTGGCGGTGAGAGGCTGCGGGCCGTGCTCGCCTGGTCTTCGCGCGATGGAGTGAGCGAGGAGCAGCTCGCTGGTGGAGCTGAGCTGAGGAGGTTCGCGAGCTTAGGAGTTGATGGGTCGGCCAGCAGGTGCGGCGCGAGCTGGTGCCTCGCGCGTCGTGGGTCGGCGGAGCTCTTGGCGGCGCGCGATGGAGAGGTGGCGGCAGTGTGCAGAGGTGCTGTGGCCGCGGCGTCTTCGAGTGAGGAGCTGCTGCGCGACGGCTGAGGGCGCTTCAGCAGCGGCGGCGGACAGAGGGCTTCGGTCAACAGAGAGGAAGAAGAAACAGGGGAGAAGGAAGAAAGAAAAGAGAAAGAAAAAGAAAGAAAGAAAGAAAGAAAAAGAAAAGCCCCTTTTTTTTTCTTTTTCATTTGAGACTTTTTTTTTTTTTTAATATTTGACACTAAAGCTACGTTGATAAGAAAGAGTTTCTGTGTTTTTTTTTTTTTTTTTTTTTTTTAGGCTTTGAAAATCTAAGCTACCGTGAAAAAAAAATTTTAAAAAATTTTTTTAAAAATTTTTTTTTTATTTTTTTGAAATTTCTTTTCATTAGCAAATTTTATTTTCGAGATTCAAAAGCAGAGATAACCAACAATCAACAATCGTTTTTGAATTTTTTTTTAAATACTTATCTCTCCCGTGAACGTGACGTGGGCACGCCATGAAGGCACGGAATCTGGAACTCTCCAGGTGACTTGACGCGGGCACGTCATGAGGGTAAGAGAGCTCCCAGAAGTTTCTGATCGTGAGCTTCCTGCACGTCACCATGCGGGCGCGTCATGACTGAAGTCACCTACAAATCAGCAAAAACGAAAATTAACACCCAAAATCAGTCAAATTCAAGGAAGACAGATTTAAACTAACAAATAAAATCAAACAAACAACTAAAAGAAATTGGGTTGCCTCCCAATGAGCGCCTTTCTTTAATGTCTTTGGCTAGACATTATCATGTTTTGCTCATGGAGGATAAAATCTTGTGGCTCGCTTCAATGCTTCATCTTCAACGTGATCCTGGTAACCCTCATAGATGGAGTAATTCTTGGGCACACGAGTTACGGGCTTCCATGGACTAGTAAATGGCGCTAAACAAGTCAATAATGATCTGCATTCTCCACTCACTCTTCCATCACACGCATTCATTGGTTCAAGATATTTTGTCATCTCCACTCTTAACTTATTCCTGACATGAAATTTTAAATTTTCTGGTATAATAAAATCAATTTCAGTAACAGGAGTTGAAGAATAGGAGCCAGGAAAATATTGATTAAGGAGTGGAGAAGATGTCACCGCATTTGGAGATTGTTCACTGGATTCATTCACTTGAACGAGTTGATCTTGGAGTCTCATTTCTTGCATTTCAGCTTCCTTTTCAACTGCATCTTTAAATCCGTTTTCTTGAAACTCTTGCAGTTCCATGTCATTTGCCCGGACAGTTGCACTCTCATCTTCCTCAAGATTGATATTGGTTTGTGAGGGCAATTCTTCAAGGTGAGCCTCTAATCGCTCTATCCTGACTGTCAATTGACGCAGTTGATCCGCCAGGTCGCGACAGCTCGCTTGTGTCTTCTGATGAAATCGATTTAGGCTCGCTTGTGTCTCCTGATGAAATCGATTTGAATTAGCAATTAGTAAACCTATCATTTCTTCAAGAGACATACCTGACACGGAGGATGATTGCTGAGACTCTTGCTGTTGAAAATCCATTGGCCCCGTCGCATAATCAAAATTGGAATTATCCCACCATTCTTGATCATACCCGTTTGAATAAGGGTCATACTGCGTTTGATATTGGGGTGGAAAATCTCCAAAAGTATCAAGTGGAGTACTTAAATTATCTTGAAATACGGGGCATGTGTCAGTTGAATAACCTGAGTCAAAATAAGTTCCACAATTTGCAACAGCCCATTGATCATTAGGAAAAACATGAGTCTCATAACCCCATTCAGGAACAAAGTCCAGTCTATCATCAAAATATGGAATGTTAGCAGCCATAAAAAAGATAAAAAGAATAAGAGAAAAATAAATTAAAAAAAATGAAAACAAGATAAACTCAAAAAGAAACAAATTAATCTGGCACCAGTCCCCGGCAACGGCGCCAAAAATTGACAGGTGCCGAACCTGTGCAATAATAATTACCTGCTCAAACAAAATATAATTTCTGTAGATAGTGATAAGTAGGGTCGAATCCACAGGGATTGGGGATAATTTATTTCTTTTAGAGTCCAAGGTATGGGGGGGTTTTGGAAAATGAGAGTAACTAAATTACTTGGAATAAATTAAAATAAAATAAAACAACTACACTCAAATAACTAATTATCACAATAAAAATAATAATGGACGAACTCTAGCCAAGAGACAACTTCGGAGATGGTTCACTTAATTCGATCACAGATACAAGGATTATTCCAGTTACTATCTGATAAATTAGTTATAGTTGTCATACATGCGATAAACAACCAACTCTTCCTCAATTTGTCGATAGCCAAGGTACGACCGTTGACTATTTCTCTAATCAGGAAACAACCCTAGGTACGACCATAGAAGTTTAATTCTCTAATTGCATGAGTAATTAGAAGAGCCTAATTCTAACCAATCAACACGCTACGAGGGTCTCTTTAAGTTAGCCTGTCTATCTCCCTGACACAAACCCAATCATGCCAGTTACCACCAGTTTAGAATAATTAAACAATTACGGATTTAACTACCCTAATTGGCTTCAGGTTATTGAATTAATCTAGAATCCGGGCCCTGGATAATCGAATAACAAAACAACCATATGAACATAAAGCAGAAGATAGACAAATACCAGTAAATAATGGAAATATATAAAAACCAATTCGATCTCACAAATTTAGTAGAACCAAATTCTCCGTTGTTCTTGACTAGAGTAGTGAAATTAGTTCATGTTTGATGAACTAAACCCACCAGAAATTGCGGCAATAGCTGCGACCTTCGTATCCATGAATTGGGCAAATTCAATTCGCTCAAATCAATAAGAAAAGTAAGCTATAGGAGTTGATTGATTGCTTGTACTCTTGGCTAACATTAGAAGGAAGACAAGGAACTACTAAAAGCTAAAAAGAAGGAAAAGTCAAAAGAAACTAAGCTAAAGGACAAAAGAAACTAAGAAGAGAGTCACTGCTCTTCCTCTGCGCAACTCCTATTCCAATTAGCCTATTGCTCCTGTGCGGCGTCCGCCGCACCAGAAGAAGAAGCTCCCTTTTTCCTGCGTAATTTTCCTATATAAAGGAATACTCCTTGCGGCGGCTCCTGTGCAGGAAAGTGAAGACTTCGGCCCAATTTGCCCAACAAGGGCTCACGTTTGTTGTTCCAAAAATGCCCCTAGAATAAGCTCTATCATCTGGACTCTTTTCTTGCCAAATTAGCACCTGTTATTATATTTTCGTTCTACTCCCTGAAATAAATGTAAATTACGAAAAGTGAGTAGAATCTAATAATTAATTCACATCAGGTCAAGTAATAGGGGAAATTAATAATAAAATAAGTGAATAAATTGCAACCTATCAATCACATAAATGTAACTCGAAGAAGTAAAAAGTAAAATCTTCTAAATGCTTAAGTTCTTCCGTAAATCTTCTAACTTGTGATCTCATACGGCACAATTAAAGGCCTCGTGGATTGCCTTCAAAAGAAAAGAGAGGCATAGTGAAAGCTGCGGGCTAGCTAAAGGAGAAAACCTCAATGAGATGTTGTACCTTACCCTTTTAAATGCATGAATACGTTCATGAGAATGTAATCAAGGTTTGATCATGTCTCGTGCTTCCTGATTTTCAAAAACATTCCGGGGTTTAGAAATATTTCAAGGAGCATATTTAATGTGGTGTAGTTGATGAACAACAGGACCCGTGAATATTTAGGCCATGTTTGATAATCTAATTCAATACTTAAAATTAATAGATTCAAATTTTAGCATGTTTACACATGTTTGATAACTAAAAATAAAACACTTTAATTAATTAAGTGGGTTTGAATTGTGTAGGTAAAACTTACTCTAAAAAATAAGTGATAACTTATTCACTTTATCATTTAATATAGAATGTGCTTAAACATTAGAATTTCAATATTTAACAAGTCAATAACTTAATGAATGCAGATTCCAAATTTTAGATTTTAGTTTTATCAAACTCACCCTTAGTCAAGAGGATGTGGTCCGATCCAAAACTAGGGATTTGGCTCGTTCCAGTGGATTCTCTCTCCATTTTTATTTTTACAATGCACAACTAAATACATGACAATGTATTTCATTTATTAGTAAGGGTTAGCATTAGTCAAATTTAAAAATAATCATGTGCCTTCCTAATAAATAAAACACGTACATTTGGCTGTGTATTATGCAAAATGGAGAGGGGATCCTCTAGAGAGAAGTTGGATCTAACAATTGGAATCTATGAAGATTCAAAAGCCAAGATAAGAGATAAGAATTGTCTATAAATACTTACTTAATTGTCTGTGCTCTTCATAATTTGTTTATAATTAGTATTCTTGACTTGACTAATTAATACAAATCTACTTTTTTTGGCTGTCAGTTTTATTTTCATGAAACAAATTAATTTTATCATTGACTTGACTTGTTATTGTGAACATACAAGTTTGACTTATTAGTATTCCGGACTATGGCTTAATTATTTATCCAACAGATCATTTTTAATATTATGTTAAAAGAGTGACACCAAACCTTATAAGATGGAAGAGGAAAAGGAAAAGATTTAACAGTCAAAGGAGAGATTCATAATTACCTATTTACCATTTAATGTTCTTACCACGACCTAGTTGGGAAAAAGAAGATAGGACTACGTAATAATTTCGGCTCAATTCAAGAACTTGGATTTTCTTGCTTTTTAGTTGAAGTGAGACTTCAAGACTTATGAGGAACAGAAAGTTTAAAAATCCAATTAAGGATCCCACGATTATCTGGTTAATGTCTTTATTAATTGAGTTGGACCTTGCGTATACTGTGTTAACACAACATTAGGGTCGCCCCTTCTTTCTATGCAGTTTAGGGGCTGGCTTTTTGAGAAACTAGGGGCCAAGCATGGATAAATGGGTCCCAAATGCAACAACCTTAGTCTTTTGCCACAACGGAAATTAACACACACACCAGTTAGATTGGAATAATGCACAAGAATTATTCGAAAAATCGGCCCGAAAGCAACAAAAAAAGGACCCACAAAGAATCCACGTTCAGTAAATTAGTGATAGAACGAGGCCCTCATGAATCTTAAATCCAGAGTAAAGACCCAACGATCTTTCGATGTGGGATGACAACAACCTTAGTCAAATTAATGAAAAGTGCAGCTCTTATTGTAGGAGCTAAATTTCATTGGACGTACATACTCCATTCGTTCATTATCTTTTCTAATAAAGGTTGGCTGAGAAAGGTTTGAGCCAATAGAGCATTCTGTTAGCCACATTTAATGAATTCTTTGGAGACGGAAATTCATTTCAAAAAAATAATTAAACGATAAGTGTTGGGTAACCAATTGAGAAAATTGCGGTTTTGTAGACGTGCTATCATGTGACTGGATTCCAATAATAATTTGCCAAAACCGTTAATTGAACCAAATGTGCTTAAAAAACATTTTGTAGACGTGCTATCATATGAACTTTAGGGATTAAAACGGCCGATGTCCCAAAATTTGATGCAAAAACTGCAATTTTCTCTGACCAATTTTAATAGACTTTGCCACAAAAGAAATTCTCGAGGAGTCACCGAATAGTAAGATTTATCTTAATTCTTAAAACTAAATTTTAAAATCAACAAAAGAAGAAAATTTTCTATAACAAAATATTTAAAATTGATTATTGATGGTGCATTACCTTTCCTTACTTCTTGGAGAAGGAGTGCTAATTGCCTAATATCTAATCCACAATCAGTAGGCTGAGCCATTTATGTTGTAGTTCTATATTAGATCAGAAGTAAGATTAATTTTGGCCAGAATTAGGAGAAGCATTTGTTTAAATTCGAGAAATTTTGGACTAATTATATTGATGGATCCTAAAAAGTTCAATAATAAGATAACTTACTCAACAGAAAAATACAAGCATAAAATTGTGGGGATGCATACAAGAAAGCTACTAATTTTGTTTCAAGAATCAATTCTAGCATACAACTCTTAATCATTTTACAATCTATATTAACACAAATTATTGTGCTTCACAGAATTAGAAGAAACTTGAAACTCGTCGCACACTTCTAAACTCATAACCAGTGAGCAATGTAAGATTCCAAAGAACACCTGACCGAGTCAGCTGTTGGCCTGTCAATTTGCCACTTGAGAGTCTCTGCCACTGACTAGTTGGTCGTGCATGTTAAATTTGTACTCTTCTTCTTTTATCTTCACAATCTTTTTTCAAAGATTTTTATACCGTCCCTCGAACAATAAAATTGAAATATTTGTCAATTTATCTAATAATCTTTTCTCATCTAGAACAAATTTTTACTTTTTTCAATGATGAGTTTAAAAAAAACTATTTTGTTTAAAAATTATTAAAAACAGCCATAGAAAATGGATTAAAATTCTTTTATAGTGAAATCATTTTAGATTTTTTTTTAATTTTAATTCTTGATGAATGAACTAGATTGTATCTACCACACTCATTTAGTATTGAAGCATATAAAATAATCAAAGGAAGGATCCAAAGAATCGTTAAAATGCGCAATGAAATGATAAAAATAAAAATAAAAATACTCGTTTTGAAGTTGCACTCCGAAGAGCTCAATTACACAGTATAATTCCAATCTCTAATCGACTATGAACAAAATGGACTAAAATTAAACTTCGAACAAAAAGAAACTAATTGGAAACTAAAAAAAAAAAAAAGCTAATTGGAAACTGCAATTGAGTAAAAGAGCCAAAATAATATGAAAAATGAGTGCTGTTGCTGTTGGCAAAGGTCCAAAGACTTGTAAGTCAAGATGAGGACATATCCCAGTCCTTAAGGTATAAGGATGTATTGCCTCGTCTTTCTAGCCCATTTGAGTGGACATCTTATGTTTTTCAATCTCAAAATTAAATGAGAATAAAGAGGGGGGAACAAAGCAGGAAGACCTCTGAAGTTTTCCATATACGATTAAGATAAATACCGGCTTCATTTGTGGTACAAGTAACAAGGTTAGTCAACTTGAGTTGAGTTTGAATGTAATCATGTGTTCTTTCAAAATAATCTCCATATTCCTTTTGGTCCTCCTACTTTTCCCATCATTTCAACCCAAATGTGGAGCTTCAGCTTCTGTTGAAGAGGCTGCCGCTCTTTTGAAATGGAAAGCCAGTTTTCAGAACCAGAACAATAGCAACCTAACCTCATGGAACCTTCAATCCGTCAATGCCAAGAATTCTTCTATCCTTCCATGCACTTGGGCTGGTATTTCCTGCACTGATGGAAGTGTCAACAGGTTGAACCTCTCAGATTGGAGTATTAAAGGTAGCCTCTATGATTTCCCATTCTCATCCCTCCCAAATCTTGAATATCTTGATCTCAGCCAGAATCAGATCATTGGCAGTATACCTAAACAAATAGGTAACTTGTCGAAGCTCAATTATCTTAATTTCTATGCTAATGAGCTGTCAGGCTGTCAGGCTAATGAGCTGAAATTTGCAACTTGAGAAACTTGACTCATTTAGATTCTGGAAGTAATCAACTTTCAGGTCTCATTCCCGTGGCGATGGGGAATCTGATTTCACTTTAGTTTATTTACTTGTCTCAAAATAATCTTACAGGTGCAATCCCAAAGTCACTAGGCAATTTGACCAATTTGATTGAACTATATCTCTATGAAAATCAACTTTCAGGTCCAATTTTCAAAGAAGTGGGTGATTTAAAATTTCTTACCGATATGGAATTAGGTGAGAACCAACTCAACGGTTCCATTCCTGCTTCAATTGGTAACTTGAGTAACTTGGAAGTACTATCTCTCCAAAACAATCAATTTTCCGGTTCAATTCCTGTCACTTTTGGTAATCTCAATAAACTGGTGAATCTAAGCCTTTACCAAAATCACCTATCTAGTCCCATTCCTCCAATGATAGGGAAATTGAGCTCACTTCAGTTTCTTTACCTGTATCAAAATAATCTCACTGGTGCAATCCCAAAGTCACTAGGCAATTTGACCAATTTGATTATCTAGAATTATCTAACAATCAACTTAATGGTTCTATTCCTGCTTCAATTGGTAACTTGAGTACCTTAGAAGTACTGTAGCTCCGTAACAATTAATTTTCTGGTTCAATTCCTGTCACTTTTGGTAATCTCAATAGGCTGGTAAATCTAAGCCTTTACCAAAATCACCTATCTGGTCCCATTCCTCCAGTGATAGGGAATTTGACATCACTTCAATTTCTTAACCTGGGTCAAAATACTCTTTCTAGTACAATCCCAAAGTACCTAGGCGATTTGACCAATTTGATTCGCCTGGATCTCTCGGACAATCAACTTTCAGGTTCAATCCCTGTTTCAATTGGAAACTTGAGTAACTTGCAATATTTGTCTCTGGGACAAAATTAATGTTTTGGTACCATTGCACAAGAGCTTGGAAACCTGAATAAGTTGGTTGTTTTGAGATTGTTTAGAAATCAGTTCTCTGGTCCATTGCCAGAACTATTATGTCAAAGTGGAATTCTCCAAAACATTTCTGTAGCTGAGAACATGCTTACTGGTCCAATCCCTAAAAGCTTGCAAAGCTGCTCAAGCTTAGTTAGGGCCCATTTCAACGGTAACCGTTTCCAAGGAAGCTTATCAGAAATGTTTGGATTTCATTGATCTTAGCAATAACAGATTCTATGGGAAACTCTCCAGCAACTGGGGTAAATGCAAAATACTGAAAACTCTTGTGGTTGCAAAGAACAACATCACGGGTGGTATACCTCCAGAAATTGGAAATTTGACTCAACTACATACACTTAATCTTTCTTCGAATTATTTATCAGGGGAGATACCTAGGGAAGTTGGGAAGTTAGCTTCTATGCTTAAACTAGATTTACATGACAACCAACTTACTGGTGGCATACCTCAAGACTTGGGAGTGTTAATGGAGTAAGAAATTCTGTGTAAAAAGATGATATGATGCAGAGTATGTTAATGGAATTTTTCTTCTCTTTTTTTTTTTTTTTTTTTATTTCGTATGGAGTTGCACCCATCACATTGGATGATAAGGACTGGTGAATTTGATAAAACGGTAACACCAATTTGCAAACTAAAACTAATCTTACCCAAAATATTAGCACAAGAATTGCTTGGGGAGATGACAATATGCATCCTCCACAGTCCATGTGTACGAGAAAATACTTTGCATGAAGGACACTTTTCCAAGACGAAAATACACTTTTGGCAGATAAACAAATTGTAAATGAGAGATCATTAATCAACTGCCAACCAAATTAGCCTAAAACACAATCCGTTCATTGAACTGGAACTCAATGGTTCAACAATTTCGACTAATCATTATTAAGTCGTTGTCGACCCGTGACATCAGAAATCATGTGAATCCCGACTAATGCCTATTTTACCATTCAACCAGTTCTTCTCCAGCTTCTATTGGTGATAGGTTGCAATTTTATCATTTATTTTATTGTTAATTTTCCCTATTACCTGACCCGATCTGGATTAATTGTTGGATTCTACTCACTTTTCGTAATTTATATTTATTTCAGGGAGTAGAATGAAAATATAATAATAGGTGCCAATTTAGCAGAAAAAGGGTCCAAATGATAGAACTTGTCCCAAGGGCATTTTTGAAAAAGAAGACGTTATGGCTATTTTGGTAAAATTGCGGGAGAGGGCAGCGGACGGATGGGCTTGGATTAGGAGACCGCCGCACAAACGATGGAAAGAAAGCAAGAGATAGACTACTATATAAGAATAGAAATTGCAGAGGAGCAGGCCCCGGGGGGTGGAGCTTTTTGCTCTTTGACCTTTCCTTGGTTGGCTTACCTGTAGCTTAAATTCTCGCATGTCAATTAGGCAGAGTTGAATGATTTCCCGTAGCCTTTCATGTTGACTTTTACTTTTCGTCCTTTGTGGTTGCTGCAAGATGGCCACAGCTTTTGCTGCAATTTTGTATGGGTTTAGTTCATCAAACATGAACTAATTTTTCCAATTCTAGTCAAGGGGCAACGAAGGCTCTGGTTCGCCTAAAAATTGTGAGATCGATTTAATTTTATCTTTTGCTTTTATTTATTGATATTCGCATATTCCCTGGTTACAGTGCTTATGATTGTTCAATTAATTGATTGTCTTGGATCCGGATAATTAGTTAATTTGATAATCTATTGTCAATTGGGACGTTAAATCCGTAATTGTTTAATTGTCTCAAAATAGTGATAACTGACATGATTGGATTCGTGTCAGGGGAATACGCGGGCTAATCTAAAATAACCCTGGTAGTGCGTTATTTGGTTAGAATAGGGCTCCTCTAATACGTAAGGCAATTGGGGAATTAAATTCTATGGGCGTACCTAGAATTATTTCTCAATTAGAGCAGTGGTTAACGGGCGTACCTTGATCACCGACACAGTAAGGAGGGGTTGACTGTCATCGCTTGTTTAGTAGTTATAACCTATTTATTGATGAATAATTGGAATTGCTTTCGCTTCAATGATCAACTAGGTGAACCATTGCTGAAGTTATTTCTTGGCTAGATTCTTAATTATCACTTATTAGATTTTAGTAAATTGTTATTTAATTTCTAGTTGGCTATTTTATTTTTATTATTTTATTTTTAGTTGAATTGTTTAAATTGTCACTCCTGATATAAAACACCCCCTTTGTCACTGTGAATTTGGAAAGGAACAATTACTCCCAGTCCCTGTGGATTCGACCCTGCTTACTGCTATCTACAGAAATTACTTTTAGTTTGAGCAGGTTTTATTATTGCACAGGCTTCGACAACTTGTCAATTGGCATTTGATTAAAAACCAAAAAAAAAAAAATATTAAGAAGAGGAAGAGTCCTAGCTAGGCATGACAAATGGTGACAATCAAAATTGAGCCAATACAATATATTGTTGCCACTTCATTTTATGCTGACCCAGGCCTGGGATGGTATATTCGAACCAGGGGCCAAGTGTCAATTGAAAATAGATTACTAAAGGCATAGAAGTCCCCATCAAAAAAAGGCATACAAGTCAACTTCAGTTGTTGCAGCATAAAATTCAATTGGTTTTTTTTTTTTGGGCGTTTATTGTATGTATTCAAATTAGATGTCATTGAGAAAGGTTTGAGCCAGTAGAGCATTTGAAAAAGCCATTTTTAATGAATCTTTACAGATGAAAATGCATTCGAAAAAATCCATGTTTAAATTCATGTCAACAATTTGGTTTATATAAAGAACATGAAAGAGTTCGTGTTAATTTTCATCGCAAACTATTTCGTATTTGTTGATCCTACCAATGTGGATTACTTGTAATCAAAGGGAAAAATAAACAATGGAAAGTAAAGAAAAAGCATCACAAATTGCTTCAATTAGAGTTCATATTCAACTAACCTTAATTGAGTAGACATCATAAATGTAATGATGTGACAAAACACAAAAGATTAGCTCGAAGATACACTAACAAACTAAACTCAAAATGGGCATATTGAGAAAGAGACAATATTCTTGTTAGAGAATAAATAAAGAAAATGAATCTGATCTGAGAAAATTAACTAATTATACGGAGAAAAGCATAAATTGAATTTTGAAGAGCCTTAAGAGTATAATGAAGAGATAGATAAGACCCATACGAGAATCGGATATAACCCTACAATTACAATTCTTTATTTTTTGCCGTTGAATGAAAATTCAAATCTCACCCATTCTATCTTCCCTTCTCAATTTACTCGTCCCATCCCCAAAAGATTATAAAGAAATAAGTAAATAAGACTAAGAACAGTATTTTGATATATTGGGTTAAGGAATAAGTAAAGGCAGAAAATGTATCAACCAAAAGTACAACATTTCAATGAGATCAAGGGGATTTATCTAACATTTTTCTCCTTTAAAAACTTTGAAAAAAATTATTTATCTTCGATAAACCCTGTGTATGTATATGATCGATGCCCAAGGGCTATTATTGATTGATGTTAACCATTAATTTGATAGGCCAACTTTGAACTATCATTCAAAGCTTTTAACTCCTAAGTTATATTAGTTTGGAATTCTTTTGGAAAAGTGATCTGGGATTTAAAAGTTAAAAAGCTTCTCAAAAAAGATTCTTTTGAAATTATTTATCCTGTTTGATAACTCAATTCAACACTTAAAAGTTTAATGGGTTCAGATCTTTAATATATTTATACACGTTTGATAACCATAAATAGAATATTTAAATTAATTAAATGACATTGAGTTTCCCAAACACTAAATTAATTATGTGGTATTTAATGTGATAGACAATCAAATGCATTAGATTTTGTATGTAACTATTTAATAATTTAAAGGATTCACATTTCAGATTTTAAATTTTAAATTTTAATTTTTAAATTTGAAATTTATCAAACGTGCATACTAAATTATTGTATGTAACATAATCTAGCTATCAGGTTTTAGTTTTATAAGTTTTCTTTGGAATGCGTTAATTTATGCTTCCTGTTTTTCTTTTTTCTTTAGCACTATTTTCAATTAGCTAGTGTGGTGGAACTTACATTGCTCATTGATTATGAATGCTGGCATGTTAACATGCGTGATAAGCTTTCAAGTTTCTTCTAATTCTGTGAAGCAAAATAATTTGAGTTAATATAGGATATGAAATGATCAACAGTTGTATACTTGAAACGATTCTTGAAACAAAATTAACTTCTTTCATGGTATGTATTCCCACAATTTTGTGTTTGTATTTTTCTACATAGCAAATTATCTTGGACATTCTTGAACGGTTTGGGCTAATAAAGTTTTAAAATTCCATCAACATAATTAGTCCAAAACTTCTTGAATTTAATCAGATGCTTCTCCTAATCCTGGCAAAAACTAATCTCACTTCTGATTTAATATAGAACTACAACATAAATAACTCAATTTATAAAGACTCGTTGTAGTTTAGATATGAGGTAATTGGTGCTCTTCTCCAGGAGGTACTCAAGTTACCTTTTTTCTATAGATTCATTCAGACAAATTAGTCATAGAAGATAACAATGGTCAATCTCATTAAAACATTCCAATATTGCTATAAATTTCCAGGACCATTGCATCTTAACTGTTCCGATCTCGAAAAGAAAAGACAATGAAGCAGGGAAGGATAAAGGGACAGAATGAGAAGACCTTTAAAGTCTTCCTTGTGCAGTCTAGGGGTGAAATCGAGCCGAGTCGAGCTCGAGTAGTGGCGTACTCGAGCTCGAGCTCGACGCAGACCATCAGAGCTCGAGCTCGAGCTCGAGTTCGAGCGAGCTCGAGCAACAAAAGATCGAGATCGACTCGACACAAGCCTATGGAGGCTCAAACTCGACTCGATCGAGCTCTACATGTACCTCGAGCTCGATATCAAGTCGAGTACTCGAGCTCGAATGAGCTCGAATTGCTCCTGGTTCTTGCACAATTCCAAAGAATCTAAAGAATTCTCAACGATGGGCACTGAGCACTACTAATTTGTATTAAACAATAAACTAAATTGCACTAAACATTCGAATTAAAGTACATTAATATCAATTGAACAAGATTAATTGCAATGCAAAGAAATCAAACTTAGAAGCCATAAAGTCCTGGAGCCAGAAAGTCTTGCAGACTTGCACTAAACATAAGGTCAGATGCAATCTTGCACTGCACAGCAACATGCACGACAAGGGAGAGTGGAGACAAAGAACTTCATTGCTCTACGCCTCTACATCCACAAAAGCTAAAATTTACACCACAGCTCGGTGGCATATATGTATACATATTACACCACAAAAGCTACTGATAGAACTCAATATGAGCAAGTTTTAAATTTCTCCTTGAAGAGGTAAACCAAAGAGTCAATCCAACCCATTTGGAATTCCATGCAGCAACATTTTGCATAAATGAACACAAACAAAAATTCACCTCTCTGTTTTATGAAGCAAGTTTTCCTATCCTGGTTGGTATACAAACCATTGATTGTAAGATATTAGGCACCCAAAAACAAAAGGGAATAAAAAACCCAGCAAACGTCTTCACTAACTCAAAATCAGCAAATAGGAATTTCCACTTGCAAATCATCACAAAGCCCAGATTGAAAAGCAACACATGCTTCTTACCCATCCAAATAACTGTTCTTTGGACATTCTTAACATACAAGTCCTTTTTCTCTACCGGAACATAGTTAGGACCCATGATTCTAACCTTCATGCCAGTAGCAATTTTTTCAGAAAACACACGGCCAAAAGCAAAGAATCTACCTTTGTCAGATGCTGGAATCATCTTGGATACATAGAGCATAACCTGTTCCTTGGGACACACCTGTCCATCTTGTTCACAGGTTAAGACAGGCCGAATCCTTTCTCCCAGAGCCTGTCGAAGGACAGTTTCTGTTTAGACACACACACACCCTCAATACAATCAACCACCACAAATGCACCATCAGTAATACAAAAGGCAGCAGCAGCAGTCACCTCAGATGAGAAATCAACATGCCCAGGGGAATCAATAAGATTAATAAGGATTCAAGATTCAAGAATTTTAGCTTCCAAAATTCAGAAATTTCGCAAAAGAGAAGCCAATGAGAAACAAAAGGATAGGCAGATTAAAGAAACACCATACGCATGCAGAAACTAAGTGGCCATGATCCACATTAACATTTCAGCAATATACATAAGCAACAACCTGTTCTCAACATCATCAGAATTTCACGAAAATAGAAAAAAGAGTGCAGCCAATTGAAAGGAAAAATTTAGGGAAATTTAGGAGTGCAGCCATCAGAATTTCTGGAGTCTAATAAGCATTTAGAAGCTCCTGTTTGTAATCTGGTAAATGAAACAGCTTGTTTGCTCCTTATGCATCTTCAAACTTCGGTGTATAATCTACGATACCTAGCCATACACAATAGACAAATCAACCAACTTATGTACAAATTACAATATAAATTTAAAATTTGAACACAACTTAAAGCAAATTAAGAATAAGAAAATGAGAATTCACAAAAAAGATGGACCTGATTTCCAGCAAGTTATTTGCTCCTTATGCAACTTCAAACATTGGGCAGCTCATATTCAAGGACAACTTTTTGTGGCTGCATTTAGGTGGTGGAAATGCAAATAATGTAATACTTTAAAATCAATAAACAAACTAATAAATACTAATTTATTTCTACAATAACAAATTTATATAGATATAATTTACTTTCAATTTCTTTTTGACCCCGTGTAAATTTCTACACCAATCGCCTGCACACATTAACGTCTGAACTGTCTCCGGAGCAAGTGAAGCACGGTATGAATCAATCACCCTAGTTCCAGCACTAAAGGTGGACTCAGATGCGACGGTAGTGATAGGAATGGCCAATACATCAGCTGCTAGTTGAGAGGGTACCGGGTATGCTGATCGGTTGATTTTCCACCAATCAAGACATTTGAAATCCTTTGGATTTTGCCCAATAGGTTGGCGAGGCTTGTCTAGGTAATCCACCAACTCGCTCTTATGGGGTTCATCAGATTCGAGTTCACCACAATACTCATCCAAATCATCCCAATAGTCAGCACTTGCTCGAGGTGGACACACTATTTCAGATGCAAGATTTAATGAACAACCTTCCCCTGCATTTCCACTTGTACCCATAGCAACGTACTCCTCATAAAGCTCAAAGATGGCTTTTCGAACATATGTGATATTCTCTTGAGCTTCATATGTGGAATACATCTTAGGGAAGGCAAACTCTATTGCTCGCATTTTCTGTCTGGGATCCAAGATAGCTGCAATGGACATCAATAAATTGCACTCTTTCCAGTATTTGTCAAACTTGAGCTTCATTCTTATAATCATACCCCAGACAAAATCATCTTCATCATCTACTCGTGCATCCAAGAGTTTCTTCACCTTTAGAATCTCAGGAAGGAATAGATTGCTAGTTGGATACTCACTCCCCGAAATTATGTGCGTGGCTGTGTAGAACTTCTCTAAAATGGTGCAAACTTTCTCAACTTTCTCCCAATCCTCTGAAGATGGACAAGACTCATAAAGGGGCTCTCGAACTTGAAAACGAGGAAAAACCTCTTTATATTTTATAGCACAATTCAACATTTCATATGTTGAATTCCATCTCGTCCTACAATCATGGAGCAATTTTTTTCCAGGAATTTGCAGGTGTTGAGCAATTTCTGCAAATAGCAATGCCCTACCATCAGATTTGTTCACAAAATCTACACTATCTCGAATATTTTCACAAATGTCTACTATCTCTTTCAAGCCATCTTGAACCATAAGGTTCAAGACATGGGCGCAACAACGAACATGAAATAGCTTTCCTCCACCCAATAGCTTCTTGCATCTCCCAAAGTCATCTTTCAACAATCTCACGGCCACATCATTGTTTGAGGCATTGTCCACGGAAATAGTGTGAATTTTTCCCTCAATTCCCCATTCCTTTGCACACTTAAAAACTGCATCCGAAATCTCAACTCCTCGACGTGGTGGTCGAATATGAACAAAATTTAACACCCTTTTCTGAAGCTTCCAATTTCCATCAATCCAATGTCCGGTCACCACCATGTATTCAATTTTCTGATTCTTTGATTTCCACATATCAGTGGTCAAGCTGACTTTCTGTACCTGCCTCAGCAAGTTCTTCAACTTCTTTTTCTCTATCTCGTACACCTGTGTACAATCCTTTTTAGCTGTCATACGTGAGATCTTCTGCCACTCCGGCCAGCCGCGTTTCATCATTAGGTTGAAACCCTCTTCCTCCAAAATTGTGAAAGGATGCTCGTGCATCAAGATCCAATGTGCAGCAGCCTCTCTCATTGCTTCCATATCAAATTTGCCCGTGTGCAATGGTGGTACAGTTGAAAAACGCTCATCCGCCGGCTGAAAGTTAATCTTTGTTTGCTGCTCAGCCATCCTAAGCTTGGCTTTTCTAACGGAACAGTTTTCTCGATGCCTCCACATGCTGCTGGTTTGTTTAGTTTTTCCCCGATTTAGTTTCTTGCTACAATGTTTACAAATGGCATAATATATGCCATTTTCTTCCAAATCGTCGAAATCTTCCCATGCCTCAGATGTTTTATTCCTTTTAGGTACTCGAAATTTACCATCACCTTCAGCCGCGTCTCCTTGGTGCCTATTGGTGTCTTCGGTTCCCCCTTCTTGTGTTTCACCACCCTCCTGTGTGGGATCACAGCCATCACGGCTTACAAATATTGGGCTATCAATCATGACTGGTGTGGATGACAACAATTCATGCCTATCAATGTTGCATAGCAAGAATATTCCTGATCGTGAGGCTAGAACTCCAATAATTGTACCTATGAAGTACGGTACTTTTTTTTTAATAATAATATTTTCTCGTTTGGTTAAACAAATGATTAGGATCCCATGATTATTAATTGTACCAAAATCCATATGATGTATGTTATGTGGCATCTTTTTTTATTTTTTATTTTTTGACAGTTAATCACTGTACCCATAATGCAACAGTCTCCCTGAACTTTTAAGAAACAAAATGTATATTATTGAAAAAGGCTTTATGCATTAAACAAAATGTATCACCCAGTTGCTGCCAAGTTCTAACGATTGGGAATTAGAGCCAAAGAAGCCATGCTGGTGATGGACCATGGAATTGAAAAAAGGCTTTATGCATTGGTAATTTGATATCACGCAACAGCTCCCAAATGCTAATGTCATTTTAATATTCTATATTTAATTGAAATTGTTTAACTACGATGAGAAATTTCAAAGGCTCTAAGCCTTTGATTTCACAGGTTCCTCATACTTTTCCACCTTTTTTTCCTTTGAAAAGTTACTTGTATTTTAACGAGTGCCTAGACTTGGCACTCGTGAACGTGTGAACTTAATATTTAGCGTAAATAAAAAATTTTGAACTTAATATTTTTCACTTACATTCTCTCCCTTCGTATCATCCAACGTAACCCATTCCTCCTCTCCCCTTTCTCCCAATGATTGAATGTACTTGCTTCTATACAAAACATTGACTTTTCATTTGATTTAAGCTTAATTAATCATACACTCTGCAACAAATGGGAGATCAATCTTTGTTTTTTTTTTTTGGGGTGGGAGGCTTAAGTCGTAACTGAAGGCTAATTGTTAATTGTGAGTTGCAGCAGCCACATCGGATGATTCGAGTAACACCAAGTTGCAAATTAATGCCATTTTTTTTTAATAAAAAGCAAGTTTCATTAACGAATTATAGGAAATCATCCGGTACGATTTGATTTATATCAATGTCCTAATGGCAAGTTAAACATGTACTAGAAATAGCAGATCTACAATATAACATATCAATAGATCTGAAAAATTTTTGAACAGATCTGAAAATTACAAGAAATTTTCAAAGTATCTTCTAATAATTAAATCGCTGCAAATTAAGACTAATCTTAACCAAAATATCAGTAAAAGAATTGGATTTTGCATTCTCAATTTCGGCTTGACTTATCTCAAACTTTCCTTACGAGATTAAAATGGCATGATAGACTAAATGCACCCTTATTTTAGAGTCTGATTCAACCTCCAAATGCTTAATCCCCAAATTGGAAGCTAATTGAAGTTCCTTCCAAAGAGTCCATATTTCCACCACTAAACTTGAGCCATGACTAATATTAACTACAAAACCATAACCCAAAAGCCCTGGGTTTTCTAGTGTGGACCTATCAGCATTAAGTTTACACCATTTCAGTTTGGGAAAATCCCATCCAAGCAATATTGGCCGTCGAAGATGAACATCAACTCTCTGAATGCATCTTGAATGATGGATCTCCTCCTTTTATTGAATGATGGAGCATTTGAGCCAATGTCACAAATTATGTAAAACCATTTGAGCATTTGATTCAATGGTTTGAAGTTTAACCTAACTCAAAAACAACTGTGAGGTATAAGTTCGGTTTTAAAACTTTATGTAAAACTTATCTATGTACATACTGTTTCACCCTAAAATAAAAAAATTCCAAAGATAACAAAACCCATTAGTCAATTAACATAATAATAAAGATTAAGAGAGAAAGTGATGAATCGGTTAAGGAGTCTATAAGCAGTTAAAGTTTTCATCTTTAAAAAAAAAAAAAAAAAGCTAATGATAGGGGTTAAGATTTCCCCTGCATTGCTCTGTTTTGCTCGTGCTTTTTACCATGTTTAGTACCCCATCTCAAGCATTTGATTATGCAGATGCACTTTCAAAATCCCTTTTGTGCTTTGAAGGACAGAGGTCCGGTCGCTTACCATACAACCAAAGAGTCTCTTGGCGTCACCATTCTGGCCTAACAGATGGATTAGGACAAGGGGTATGACTCAGAGAATGTTCAGTTTCAGTTGTATTTGTCTTCAAGAATTTGAATTTTGGTTCATCATTTATGCTGTTTGAAAACAAATTTTTAGTATGTTTTCACAGTTTGGTAACGAACTTTTTACATGCGTGTTAGTAGGTGGACTTAGTTGGAGGCTACTATGATGCAGGTGACCATGTCAAGTTTGGATTACCAATGGCATTCACATTTCACAGTTACAATGTAGTCATGGGGTGTTATTGAATTTGGGGAACAAATTGAATTAGGATGAGTTGACAAAGAAATGGGGTGCTACAATGTTCTCATGGGGTGTTACAGAGAAATGGAGCATGCTCTTGAGGCAATCAAATGGGGTGCTGATTATTTCACACTAGACCTAATGTCAATTCTGTGTATGATGCAGAGTATGTATTCTGTGTAAAAATACGTTCTGTCACTTTGATAAAACTAATCTTACCCAACCTTTCACATGAAGAAGCCCAACCTTTCCCTTCAACAAAGCCACAAGATAGTAGCAAGACAGGAATCCTCTTAGCTTGGGGAGATGACAATATACATCCTCCACAGTCCATGTACAAGAGAAAATACTTTGCATGAAGGACGAATCATTTACACTTTTGGAAGAGTTGCTTCAATTAAAGTTGCCAGATTGCGAACTGGAAAAATTGTTAAGAGTAGCAAGGTTGGCTGCTGTTTAGTAAGATGATTCAACCAAGCAAACCAATTTATGTTTGAAGCTCAACCCGACTCAGAAACAGCAGTGTTGATGGTTCAACCGAATGGTTCGAACTCCGCTTTAACACATTATGTAGGACTTATCTATACATACTGTTTGGCCTAAAATGAAAAGGCCCAAAAGAAAATTATTCTCATAAGGGAAAAAATGACGAATTGTTAAGTTAGGGAGTTTATAAGGAGATAAAATTTTCATCTCAAAATTGGAGGCAAATGCACTGATATGTTAGTATAAAGACTGATATGTTGCTTGTCAAACAGCAACAACCACTCATTCTTCATGTTATTTTCTCTCTTTAGTACATTCATTAAGAATTAGATTAAAAAAACAAATGATGCCACTGTAAAAGAATTTCAATCCAATTTTTATAGTTGTTTTTTGGTTTTTATTCTTTTTTTTTTTTAAAACAACAATAGTTTTTTAAAACTCATCATTGAAACACAAGTAAAAGTATGTTTTAAATGATAAAAGATTATTAGATGAGTTAATAAATTTTTCAATTTTATTGTTCGAGGAAAAAATTTATTGTGTAAAATCCTATGAAAAAACATTGTGAAGATAAATCAAGAGCAACACAAATGTGACATACATGATGAGGAGGCTTTGATTTAGTAGCTTAAAATGATGTTTTAAGACTTAGAAATCTTGAGTTCAAATCCCCCTTTTCTTTCTCTGCTTTTTAAATTCGACTCCTCTTCTACTAAAAATAAATACATAATAAAATAAAACAAATATTAGAAACAAAGTGACATACACAATCAACTATAGGCTAGTGGCAAATACTCTTCTATGTAACATAATCTATCTATCATTCTATCTAGGTCAAGTGGCTGATTTTGTGTTTGTATTTTTATATTGCGCAAGTTATCCTGGACCTTCTTGAAGTTTTGGGTCCAATAAAGTTTTAGCATCCGTCAATATAATTAGTCCTAAACTTGTTGAACTGGCTAAAATTAATTCACTTCTGGTGAACATTGCAGGCTATTAACTACAGGAAAAGAAAAGGGTATAGGAGTTTTGACAAAACTCCAATACCAACTAAATTCCATTTGGGCAAGTTCTACAACCAACTAAATCTGCCTAAAAAATTGGTCAACTATGTTAGGATTGTGAGTTTCCACTGAAAATTTTTAAAATATTCTGTTGACACATTTTTCGACAACCTTTTTATCTCTATACATCACATTATTATAGTAAATTTTTCTACAACTCCCAAAAGCTCCAATCCAAACGGTTGATGTCATATGCCACCATAAAAAGTAAATTTTCCTATAGAAACATTGCTACATCATTTCTTGAAATTTGGTGTCATGTAATTTAACATAATCTATCTCCACAAAATATAGAACTTCAATATAAATAACTCATAGTATAGACCAATCGTGGTTTAGATCTCAGGTAAATAGTGATCATTCTCCAAAAGGTACTAGAGTTACCTTTTTATGCATATTCAGTAAGAAAATTAGCCATAGAAAATAAAAATGGTCAATCTCACTAAAATGTTCCAATATTGCTTTAAATTTCATGGACCATTGCATCTTTAAATGTTTCAATCTCAAAAGGAAAAGACAATGAAGAAGGGAAGGATAAGGGACTGAACAAGAAGACCTTTGAAGTTTACCTCGTACAGTAGGAGTAATCATGGGTTCTCACTAAATAATCTCCATATTTATTTTGGTCCTACTGTTCCCATCATTTTCAAGGCTTATAAATGCAGTTACCTTTGATTAAGTCATGATGACCGAGTCAATCATGAGATGTTTGAAAGATATTGATGGAGGACGAGAAGCAAAAAGAAGAAAATTGAAGAAAGGGAAGCATTGACAATGAACACATTGGGTTGAGCGGGATAGGGATGGGAGGTAGAAATTGGACTTACATGACTAGTTAGGGCCAAGTTTGACTTTAAATATACTGTCAGGAGATAAAAATTAAATTATTTGATATTTAAATTGAGTTTAGCTCGATAAAGATCCGCTTGAAAAGAACTAATAATCCAACGAAGGCTAAAAAATAAAATAAAATTAGTTGATATTCGAATTAAGATTGAATTGATAAAAGCTTGCTTGAATTTGGTTTCGCCTACTATTCAAACTGGATTTAAAAAGCATTTTGTATTCTGTAATCGTCAAACACGACTCAAACTTGACTCTATTATACCATACAAGTGAAATTTACATGTAAAAATAATTTAATCTACTTGAACTCGATTTGTGTTTGATTAGATTAAAATCCATCTAGATTTGACTCTGCAAATGAACAATTTGATGTTTAGCACAGTTTCAAATTCATTGAAATTAATAAAATAAGTTTGAATATTAAGGTGTTCAATTTGATTATATTCCTTTACTGCCCTGATTATAATATCAGAAATAAAATTTTTAAAATCTTAGGGGATGGTCGCCCAAACTGCCAGCCCTTTCCCCACGTTAATGCATCGTGATAAGAAAGATACGTGGCAATACATCCACGTATCTTAAGGACCGGGATGGGTCCTCATCTTGACTTACAAGTCTTTGGACCGTTGCCAATACCAACAGCATTCATTTTTCACATTATTTTCGCTCTTTTAGTCAATTGCAGTTTCCAATTAGTTTTTTCTTTCAGTTTCCAATTAGTTTCTTTTTGTTCGAAATTTAATTTGAGTCTTATATTTAGTCAATAATGTTCGTAGTCGATCGCAGATTGGAATTATACTTTGTAATCATGCTTTTCAGAGTGCAACTTCAAAACGGGTATTTCTAATTTATTTTACCATTTCATTTTATATTTTAACAATTCTTTTTATCATTCCATTTACCATTTTATATGTTTCAATGCTTAATGAATGTAGTAGATGCAATCCAGTAGATTAATTAAGAATTAGAAATTTAAAAAAAAACCGAAATAATGTCACTGTGAAAGAATTTTAATCCATTTTCTATGGTTGTTTTTAATATTTTTTAAAGAAAAATAATTTTTTAAAACTTATCATTGAATTAGAAGTAAAAATTTGTTTTAGATGAGAAAAGAATATTAAATGAATTCACAAATATCTCAATTTTATTATTTGAGGGAAAAAATTACTGTGTAAAAACCTTTGAAAAAAGATTATGAAGATGAAAGAAGAAGAGCACAAATTTAACATACACGACCAACCAACTTAGTGGCAAAGACTCTCTAAGTAACATAATCTATCTGCCCCCACGTGATTGGTCCAGCGGTAGCACCTCTCACCGGTGACCTTTAAGGTCCCAAGTTCGAGTCTCCGCTCCGCTGGATTCCTCCGTGCACTTATCGCGTTCGGGTCGGGTTGGGGCGCACTTATCGCGTTCGGGTCGGGTTGGGGCGCCGGGCTTGAGCCACAAGAGATTAGTCGGGCCTGTAAGGATTGACTCGAACACCTCTGTGTCGAGAAAAAAAAAAAAAATCTATCTATCTTGGTCAAGTGGCTAATTGACAGGCCAAATAGCTGACTCGGTCAGGTTTTGCAAGTGTTCTTTGGAATCTATCTTTATGCAATTTCATTTAGCTAATGTGCACGAACTTACATTGTTCATTGATTATGAATGCTGGTATGCTAAAATTGCGTGAAAAGTTTTCATGTTTCTTCTAATTCTGTGAAGCACAATAATTTGTGTTATTATGGAATGTGAAATGATCAAGAGTTGTATGCTAGAATCGATTCTTGAAACAAAATTAATTAGTATCTTTCTTGTATGTATTCCCACAATTTTATGTTTGCATTTTTCTATAGAGAAAGTTATCTTATTATTGAACTTTTAAGGGTAGTAATGTTTTAGAATCCATCAATATAATTAGTCCAAAACTTCTTGAATTTTAAAAAAATGCTTCTTCTAATCTCACTTCTGTTCTGCTATAGAACTACAATATAAATAGCTCAGCCTGTAGAGACTGATTGTGGTTCGGATATCAAATAATTAGTGCTCCTTCTCTAAGAGATAAATACCTTTTTCTATAGATTCAGCAAGAAAACATTCCAATATTGCTTCCAATTTCTTGGACCATTGCATCGTAAGTGTTCCAATCTCAAAAGACCTATGAAGTCTTCCTTGTAGACTGGGGATAAATTGTAGCATCAGTTGCGGTACAGATTCCTAAAACAATCTCCATAATCCTTTTGGTCCTACTTTTACCTTCATTTTCGAAGACTTGAAAAAGCATTTGCTGTTGATCAAAGTCATGATAAGTGTTCAATCACGGAACGTCTGAAAGATATTGATGCAGAACAAGAAGGGAAAACAGACAATTGAAGAAGGGGAAGTTTTGGCAATGAATATGGTCATCACCCCGTTCCCCACATTGGTGCATTGTGACGGGAAAGAGTCAGGGCAACGCATCTTGACTTTAAAGTCCTTCGTACCTTTGCCAACGGGCACAACCTCAAATTTGATTGAAAATAAGTACGACTGCTCTGTCCCAAGATAATTTTTAGTTGAACCTTATCAAATAGTTCTGCGTCCTTGGATTTATATAATAACTTATTCATGCCGTTACATGGTATTATCTAAAATATATTTATGTTTTTTTTTATTTTGATTTACATATCAATATGGATAAAAATCAAATATATGTTTTTTGATAGAAAAAAGCCTGTAATATTAATAAATTGAGGAGTCCACATAAAGAGTGGACGGTACAAAATGTGGAGGAGAATCCCCCCAGGTGATAGAATCATCAATTGAACTAGCATGCTTTACCATCTCAAGGGCACCCAACTAACTTTCTAAGTGGAAAAATTTTGCAATGCATTCGTTACATCAGCAATTAGCTTTCTGCAATTTCTGACTTCCGTTGCATTTCATGAAAATATACTGTCAAGCAACTTTGCATAATCCATGTCAAGGAAATATAGAACTATAACATAATTTGCTTAGCCAATAGGTTCATCGTCATTAAGGAATCAGGTGATGAGTGTTCCTTCTCCAAGAGGTACACGAGTCACCTTTTTCTGTAGATTCAGCAGGAAAAATTAGTGGTAGAAGATAAAAATGGTCAATCTCATGGAAGATTTCATTGCTTTGAAATTCTTGGCTCATTGGAATAGACATCTTATGTGTTTCAATCTCAAAACTAAATGAAAACAAAGAAGGTGGGGACAGAGCAAGAAGACCTCTGAAGTCTTTCATGTACAAATCGGATAAATACTAGCTTCATTTGTGGTTATCCAACTTGAATTGAAATTGAAAGTAATCATGGGTTCTTTCAAAATAATCTCCACATTCCTTTTGGTCCTCCTACTTTTCCCATCTTTTCACCCCAAATGTGGAGCTTCAGCTTCTGCTGAAGAGGCTGCTGCTCTTTTGAAATGGAAAGCCAGTTTTTTGAACCAGAACAATAGCTTCCTAACCTCATGGAACCTTCAATCAGGCAATGCCAAGAATTCTTCTATACTTCCTTGCACTTGGGCTGGTATTTCCTGCATTGATGGAAGTGTCAACAGGTTGAACCTCTCAGATTGGAGTATTAAAGGTAGCCTCTATGATTTCCCGTTCTCATCCCTCCCAAATCTTGAATATCTTGATCTCAGCTTTAACCAGATCTTTGGAAGTATACCAAAACAAATAGGTAACCTGTCGAAACTCATTTATCTTGATTTCTGGGCCAATGAGCTGTCAGGCAAAATCCCGCCTGAAATTTGCAACTTGAGAAATTTGACTCATTTAGATTTTGAAAGTAATCAACTTTCAGGTCCCATTCCCGTGGCGATGGAGCATCTGATTTCACTTCAATTTCTTTACTTGTGTCAAAATAATCTTACAGGTGCAATGCCAAAGTCACTAGGCAATTTGACCAATTTGATTGAACTGTATCTCTATGAAAATCAACTCTCAGGTCCAATTTTCAAAGAAGTGGGTGATTTGAAATTCCTTACCGATATGGAATTAAGTGAGAACCAACTCAGCGGTTCCATTCCTATTTCAATTGGTAACTTGAGTAACTTGGAAACACTGTATCTCGAAAACAATCGATTTCCTGGTTCAATTCCGCCCACTTTTGGTAACCTCAATACGCTGGTGGAACTAGATCTCTCTTTCAATCAACTTTCAGGTTCAATTCCTGTTTCAATTGGAAACTTGAGTAACTTGGAAGTACTGTATCTCGATAACAATCAATTTTCTGGTTCGATTCCTGCTACTTTTGGCAACCTCAATAAGCTGGTGAATCTAACCTTTTACCAAAATCACCTATCTGGTCCCATTCCTCCAGTGATAGGGAATTTGATCTCACTTCAGTTTCTTTACTTGTATCAAAATAATTTCACTAGTGCAATCCCAAATTCACTAGGTAATTTGACCAATTTGGTTGAATTGGATCTCTCTAAGAATCAACTTTCAGGTTCAATTCCTGTTCCAATTGGAAACTTGAGTGACTTGGAAACTTTGGCTCTCCATGAGAACCAATTTTCTGGTACCATTCCGTCCACTTTTGGTAACCTCAATAGGCTGGTGGATCTAAGGCTTTTCCGTAATCACCTCTCTGGTCCAATTCCTAGTGCTATCGGGAATCTGATCTCACTTCAGCTTCTTTCCTTAGGCAACAATAATCTTATCAGTGCGATCCCAAAATCACTAGGAAATTTGACCAATTTAATTAAACTGTATCTCCAAAACAATCAATTTTCTGGTTCAATTCCGGTCACTTTTGGTAATCTCAATAGGTTGGTGAATCTAAGCCTTGACCAAAATCACCTATCTGGTCCCATTCCTCCAGTGATAGGGAATTTGAGCTCACTTCAGTTTCTTTACCTGTATCAAAATAATCTCACCGGTGCAATCCCAAAGTCACTAGGTAATTTGACCAATTTGATTAAATTGGATCTCTCTGAGAATCAACTTTCAGGTTCAATTCCTGCTTCAATTGGTAACTTGAGTACCTTGAAAGTACTGTATCTCTACAACAATCAATTTTCTGGTTCGATACCTGCTACTTTTGGCAACCTCAATAGGCTGGTGAAACTAGATCTCGCTTTCAATCAACTTTCGGGTTCAATTCCTGTTTCAATTGGAAACTTGAGTGACTTAGAAATTTTGGCTCTGGCAGAAAATCAATTTTCTGGTACCATTCCACAAGAGCTTGGAAATCTAAATAAGTTGGTTGATTTGAGATTGTTTAGTAATCACTTCTCTGGTCCATTGCCCGAACTATTATGTCAAAATAGAATTCTCCGAAACATTACTGTAGAGGAAAACATGCTTACCGGTCCAATCCCTAAAAGCTTGCAGAACTGCTCAAGCTTAGTTAGGGCCCGTTTCAACGGTAACCGTTTCCAAGGAAACTTATCAGAAATGTTTGGAATCTATCCAGTCCTGGATTTCGTAGATCTCAGCAATAACCAATTCTATGGGAAACTCTCCAGCAACTGGGGTAAATGCAAAATGCTGAAAGCCCTTATAGTTGCAAAGAATAACATCACGGGTGGTATACCTCCAGAAATTGGAAATTTGACTCAACTACACAAACTTGATCTTTCTTCGAATTATTTATCAGGGGAGATACCGAGGGAAGTTGTGAAGTTAACTTCCATGCTTACACTAGATTTACATGACAACCAGCTTACTGGTGGTATACCTCAAGACTTGGGAGTGTTAATGGAATTTCTAGACCTGTCCACAAATTCCTTGATTGGAACCTTACCAGAACTTCTGGGAGATTTGAAACACTTGTTTCACATGAACTTGAGCAATAATGTTTTTGGTCAAAAGATTCCATCACAGATTGGGAAGTTAACCCAACTTTCTGAGCTAGATTTGAGTCAAAATCTCTTCACAGGAGAGATACCATCTGAGTTTCAAAATCTGCAGAGTTTGGGCACATTGGATCTCTCCCAGAATAACCTCTCTGGTATGATCCCAAAGGCTTTGGCAGAATTGCCAGGTTTATTGCACATTAATCTTTCCTTTAATAATTTGGAGGGTCCAATTCCAAGTGGTAGAGCCTTTGTGAATCTAACCTTAGAAGAAGTAAAGGGAAATAAAGGTTTGTGTGGCAATATTACAGGGTTACGAGCCTGTGAAAGTTCCCGGTTGATTAAAAAGCATGTCAAGGATAAAAACAAGGAACTTGTTCTCATAATTGTATTGCCTCTTCTGGGATCATTCACACTTCTTGGTGTATTGTTCGGTGCTCTCAAATTGCGTGATCAGAGAAAAAGAAATTCAAGAGCTGAAGACATGGAGGTGAATAAGGGCGGTTTATTTGCCATATGTGCTTATGATGGCAAAGCATTGTATAAAGAAATCGTGAGGTCTACAGAAGAGTTCAGTGAAACATATTGCATTGGGAAAGGAGGTTGTGGAAGTGTTTACAAAGCAAAGCTTCCATCAGGCGAAGTAGTAGCTGTAAAAAGACTTCACAACATACCTAATGTGGCAAAGGATAGAAGTTTCTTGAATGAGATCAGGGCCTTGACAGAAATCAAGCATCGGAACATTATGAAACTCTTTGGCTTCTGCTCAAATGCTCAGCATTCAATTTTGGTTTATGAGTACCTCGAAAGGGGAAGCTTGGCCAAAATCTTGAGCATAGAAGAAGCAGCTAAGGAACTAGATTGGCAAAAGAGGTTGAATATCATCAAAGGCGTCGCTCATGCTTTGTCTTACATGCATCATGATTGTTCACCACCAATTGTACACCGAGACATATCAAGCAACAACATTTTGCTTGATCCAGAATGCGAGGCTCACATTTCAGATTTTGGCACTTCCAAGTTCCTCAGAAGAGACTCATCTAATTGGAGTTCTCTTGCAGGAACATATGGATATGTTGCACCAGGTAGTAAAGTTTTTTTTTTCTTTTCCTGTCATTAGTTTGTTAATTAGTAAATTCAAGTATGATCACGTAACATGGAAAATCATTTTCCAACTTTCTCTTGCAGAATTTGCGTACACAATGAAAGTTAACGAGAAGTGTGATGTTTATAGCTTTGGGGTCCTGACAATGGAAGTAATCAAAGGAAAGCATCCTGGTGACTTGATTGCTAATCTATTGTCTTCAAAGCTTGAAGAGATAGAGCTAAAAGACTTGTTAGACCAAAGACTTCAGTATCCCAATCAAGAAATTGAAAAGAATCTGATATCCATTCTCAAACTAGCAAGAGAATGTCTACATGTTGATCCTCAATGTAGGCCAACAATGCTCATTATTTCCAGGTTGATATCTACATGTTGATCCTCAATGTAGGCCATGTGAACCTCTTGTCCATTTCTTTTCTTGTTAAATTATTGGATGAATCAGATATGTTAAATTAATGGATGATGTTTTTGGTTTTTGCAGGTATCTTGCCTCCTATTAAATGCAGACTGCAGTGCCCTATTTAGAGTTTGGAAATGTATGGTAATCTTATCCTGAAAGTAATAATTCTCTGACATTGTCTTCAGTCTTAATAGTCTTCGATCTACATTTATTATCTCCTTGAAAATCAAGAGTTTCTTAGTTTTCTGCCACACTAATAACAAGTCATTTTTAAAATTGTATAGTGAAAAAGTAATAAGGAGCTCCGGTGCTGTTGGCCTTAGTTTATAGTCCATACAACTGATCTTCTCAATTTAGCTTAATTAAGAAATGCAAATTGAGAGCGATTAATTCTTGAGAATTATAAAACTAAGTGTGTGTCTTCGTCTAACACTACTAAGTGTGTGTGTAGAAAAATGCTGGGAGAGATTCTGCATAAAACAAGAAACACTCCTGTGGCTTCTTTCTATTCCTTTTGCTTATGAAATTTATTGGAATTAGAAATTTATAAGGGACCCTTCTCATAATATAAGTTAGAGTTAGAGTAGAAAAAAAAGTACCATTGGGATATACAGACATCAAGTTGTGGGATACATATAGAAGTAACATTGGGCCATGAGCGAATGACAGAAACATATCTGGGCCATGAGCGATCGACAACCAGGAAAGATAAATTGTGGTACAGATAAGCAACTTCTGGTTGCTAGTTGGAGCCCAGATTTGACACGGATTGAACCCTGAAATCAGAAATATTCTTTGTGCAAGTAGGTCTGAATTAAATAATGAAGTGTGGTCCTTTTCTCTCAAAAAGTTTTACATAACGTATTTTTCAATCCTTTTTTAAGTTACATATATTAAATTATTATAATATATTTTTTTATTAAAATTTTAAAAAATAACAATCCAAACGAGATATAAAATTTTTGACTCAGTAATTCTAATCCTGATAATCGGATTAAGGATGCTAAATTGCTTGTTCGTACATTATCAAGTTGCAAGGCTCAGTAGGTGTCATCGATCGGAGTTTTTAAGTTTCCATCTTTTGTAACATTCGCTGTGTGCAGGGACATTTATGTTTGATGAAATGAAATTTCACGATCTTATTTATTAATTACTAATTAAAATAAAATCTTGATTAAAGAAAATCTTATTGACACGAAATTTTGCATTGCAAACTTGCAAATGAAAACCACGCTAAAGTGAAGTGTTATTTACACTCCCTTTTTATTAATCATATTTTTACTATTATTTTAATCATATAGTTTTCATCTATTAAATTATATAATAAAATAAAGAAAAGTTTGTCCCATTGGTCCCTAACATTTTCACAAAAAACTTTTTTAATTTCTAGCATTTAAAATCAGCCAGAATAATCCCTAACATATAAATTATGAACCAATTTGGTTCTAATGCTCGTATTTGCTTATTTTTCTGACTAAAAATAGCATGTTTCTCTCACGTGGACATAATTTAAAGGAAAAAATTGAAAAACATACATCGCTCATTGTTTGGATCTATCGTATTCTTCAATAGGTTAGCTTCTTCTTTGCATTTTCTTGCTATTCTTCCTCAATTGCATAGCCATCCAGTTGCAGCTGCGTTTTCCCTCTTCAAATTTGGTTTTGATGCAAGGCAATTATGGTTTAATTGGAAAAATATGAAGGAAAGATGGAAAACTCAACCAGAAAAGAAGTGTATTTTTTTATTTTGCCCTTGAAATTATACCCACGTAAGAGAGGTGCGCTATTTTTTAATTGGAGA
Source organism: Coffea canephora (assembly GCA_036785865.1). Classification (NCBI taxonomy): domain Eukaryota; kingdom Viridiplantae; phylum Streptophyta; class Magnoliopsida; order Gentianales; family Rubiaceae; genus Coffea; species Coffea canephora. The sequence goes on from CM071915.1 coordinate 14,569,401, forward strand.
AATGAGCAAATACGAGCATTAGGATCAAAGTGACTCATAATTTTTATGTTAGGGACTATTTTGGCTGATTTTAAATGTTAGCAATTAAAATTTTTTTTTTTTGAAAATGTTAGGGATCAATTTGATAAATTTTCCTAAAATAAATAATGAGGATGTAAATAATAAAAAAATAAAGTGCAAATACCATTTTCTTCTCCTTGACAAATTAAAAACATGAATGAATAAATTAGAAGGCATTAGTCACTCATCCAAGACACGTTACCGCATCCAACAAGTGGCACTCATCCCTCTCTCCCACCATGCCAGCGAATTCTCAATGCCTTGGCTGCCAGCCAGCCTGCTACGCCGCCTAGCTTCCCCAGGCAGAATCCTCTCCTCTACCTGTCGATCCATATTTCTTTCCCTTGACCCAACATAGCATTTTCCACCGTCAATAACGTTTCAACAACATTAAAGACCCACACCCACAACATATTTTTCTTCAGCAGCAAAATAAATAAAAGTTGAGGAAATGAATCGTGCAGATGATGATACCAAAGAAACTGTTACGTTCAGAGCCGTAAGCAGAGACGAGGAGGGGCGAAAGCGTGCGGAGAAAGCGGAGGTAGACAGTCACAATGTGGACACGCTTAAGTACATAGAAAAGAAACTGATTGACAAGGGCGTGCAGAGACAAGACCGTCGTCCTTGATGGGATTCCGTTAGGCCGTCAGCACAAGTCCGGTCACGGGGGAGAGCATACTTGGGAGGGTCCCAGGGACACTGCGGAGAATGAACTGGGTGCAGCTCCTCCTGCCATAGATGAAAACGATCCAAACTATGTGGATGAAGAGGCGGAGGACAGGATACTTAGGGGGGAGGTTATGGTCGGAGAGTTGGAACTCCCTACACTTGCTGAAGAAGGAGTTGGATCCACAATTGCAGACCAATATTTAGTTTTTTGTTTGTTTTTTCAATTGGAATGATTTTATTTTGTAACTGGGGAGGTTTAGTTTGTAGGCATGCAAACTTTGTGCTTTTCTTTTTATTTTTATTTTCTGGGTAACTTAAACTCAGTGCTTTTCTGCCGTTCTTTAGCAGCGCTGCTGTCTAGGTAGCAGTAACATTTTTTGTGGTCGCTTTTTTGTTTTTTTTCCCCCTAGTAAAATCAGCACTTCTGAGTTCATTTCTCAATAAGCACCAGTATTAGTGTGCAACTGTAATTGAATGCTTGATGGAATAAAGAAACATCTTTCCTGTTGAATTTTAGTGTTTCCAATAAACTTGGGAGCAAATTATGTAGTAGTCATTAAACCTTTGAATAATTGAGTTTGGGTAATTCAAATATTAATAGTATATTTTTACTCATTGAACTATTAAAAATATAAATTTTGAGTCATTTCGTATGATGTCATTATTAATTCTGTCAGATTTAACTATTAATAATGTGCCTTGTGAATCGTGCATACGTTCAAATTTGGTCGAACACACAAAAGATGATTTAATTTGATTAGACAGACATTGTTGCGATCATTTATTTGATTTGCCAAAAAATAAACAGTTATCCGTAATTTTATGGTGTGTTAATCATCAAGCTAATAATTTTCGGTAACATGGGAGTATGATGCATGTGCTACATGCAAGTAAATAAAAAAGCACAAATAGGCCCTCAATGTTTGAGAATTTTATCGAGACAAATAACTAGTTTCTTTGTTTTCATCATGTTGCATCTCACATGCTGAAATTTAATACATTTTTGGTTTCTTGAATTGATTGTCGAGGGTGAGTCGGAGAAGTTATACCATAGCAGAGCCAAAATGGGAAACATGTAATATCAAAAGGGGGAATTTTATGTAATCTCAGTGTAGAATGTATATTCTCATGAGTAATCAAAAATCAAACCTCAAGCCGTTATCTGCTTCTAGCCCAGTTCGTGGTGGCAGATTAATTTTCACAGCCAACTCGAGAGTCCGCAAGGTGACATAGTTTGAATTGATACTGACTTGCCAACTTATGTTCAAAAGTTACCAACACATTAGTAATGTTTTTCTCAAGAATATTACTAAATTTGGGGAAGAATCTTGAAAAAAAAATACAAAAAAAAGGAAAATATTATTTGCACTCCTATTTTTGTTAATCACGCTCCCATCATCATGTTAATTATATAGGTTTCATTTATTAGACTATCTGATAAAACAAACAGTGAAAATGCAGATAATAAAAAAATGGAGTGCAAATAATACTTTTCAGAAAAAAAGAATTTAAAGTATGTTTTCTGCCTTAACCACCTCAAACAAGTATAGCGTGTTGACCAAAGACCAGATTATATATATGTGATGACAGTAAAGAAAAGGTCAAGACCAGATAAAATATAGTACAATATTGAAAAGCAAGACATGGAATTGCTATATTTACCAAATTTTCAAAATTGACAAAGTTGTTAAACACGGCAAAAAGAATAAAACTGAATCTCTGATACAAGTTCTAGTTAAAATGAGTGCATTTTACTGATTGATATTACCAAATAATGGTTTTGAAGCAACACACATGGAAATGAAACATACATATTTTGTTGGTTCCTTTTGCATTCTCCTCAGTTTGAATTTTTTTTCTTTTAAATTTCACACCCTGGTTAATGATTTTAAGTTAAAGGTTTAAAAGGACCAGTAAGTTGCAACGGATCTTCTGTCCCACATTCTGTATCATTCTCTGTCCCACTTTTTATTATATTGCTATTTCTCTTATATAAACATCATGTTTTAATTCTTTTTTGTCTCCTTAAGATCCAATAATTATTACTTGAGTAATATACAAAATTTAACAAACTCAAAAAATCAAAATGCATAAAAAATGAGATTTTTTATGAATTTTCTGCTGTATTTTTTAATTTTCTATTATATATTGCTTTTTTAAAGCTGTTGTATTGATTTTTTATTCAGTTAATAATTATTGGATCTTAAGAAAATAAAAAAAAAGAATTAAAATATGGTGTTTATGTAGGAAAAATAGCAATGCAATAAAAAATGGGACAGAGGATGACACAGGATGTGGGACAGAAGATCCGTTGCGCCAGTAATATCATATGATACAACCATATTGTACACTAGTACATATGTCAATTATGATCAAATTATTGAATAAAATGATCTTATTATAAAAATATGTCAATTAATGGATTATCATTTCTGGACTTGGCATCTGACCAGCTAATACAAGTAGAACTTCTAGAGTTGTTTACTTTAGAAACATAAGAAGCCTTCTTAAAAAAAAAAAAAAAAAAAAAAAATTTTATTTGGTGCGTTAGCAGTTAGCTTAGCTGTTGTAAAGCTGTGAAAGATGATATTAAAACTGCGGTGATGGAATTTTACATTTCTTTCTCTATAAAATATATGTACATGACAATCAGTAGTTTAGTGTTAAGTGGAATCTGTCAATTTATATAGTATTACTGCTACATATCATCTACTTATTCGTGCTAAAAATACGGTCAAATCTCTGACTGCGCACAGGATATCCTAATTTTCTCCCCCAGCATCTAAATTCTTACAGCAGCCTATAAGGTAATTACGACGATTTGAAACCAGTGATTTTTTTTCATATATACATGCATGAATGACTGAATGTAATTGCTTCTACACAAAACTTCGATTGGCCATTTGATTTAAATTCGATAAATCATAGCCTCTAGAATAAATGGGAGATCAATCTTTTTTTTTTTTTTTATTTCGAAGGGAGTTTTAAGTCGAAACTACAAGACTACCTGTCAATTATGAGGTGTTGCACCCATCACATTGGATGATAAGGACTGGTGAATTTGATAAAACTGTAACACCAATTTGCAAACAAAAACTAATCTTACCCAAAATATTAGCAGAAGCATTGCATTTGCACTCTCAATTTCTGCTTAGGAAATCTCGAAACTTTCAATAAGAGACTAAAATGGCATTATGCCAACAGCCCAAGAGGCTGTTGGTAACCCAAAAACATCTTAAGTCTTGGGAAGGTGGGAGGTCAAGGGTTCAATCCTTGTCTCCCACCAAAATTTGTCACAATTTGTGGACATCGAGTCCCCTCCCATTTAGATTATAGAAATTTTATCGTTGCGACAAAAAAAAAAAAAAAAGACTAAAATGGCATTATAATCTAAATGGACCCTTGCTTTAGAGGTGGACTCAACCTCCAAATGCTTAATCCCCACGTTTGTTGAAGTCTCTTCCAGAGCCCAATATTAACTGCAAAACAATAAACTCAAAAGGCTGAATTTAGTTTACGCCCAATCAATACACCCAATTCACATGAAGAAGCCCAACCTATCCCTTCAACAAAGCCGCAAGATGAGAAGCAAGCCAAGAATCAACTTGCATGCTTCAAACAAAAGCCAGAAAGAATGGCTTCAAAAAGAATCAACTTGCAAAAGTTGTGCAAGTTGCTCAGAATTTCGGCTGCATGATTGACCCTATAACTGGCTCAATCTATTGGAGTTACGGGGACGGTTACAATGCCTTGCTTCTACATAACTTTCTGCTCGAGAACCAGTTCAGTAACCCATCCTGTCTCTAGGGGGTTACTTTCCCTGCATTTTTTTGACAAGTTTCTCGTTTCTTTGCTTGACTTGGTCACTGCTATTTGTTCAAGTCCTTTTCCCCTTTTCCTACAAAAACAACCGAATAAGTAAATATGGACAAAAGTTTTGACACTGATCAATAATATTCAAACATCAACTTTTAAGGATAATATCAAATCAACTCTTGAATTTTACCAAAACATGGTTAAAATCTACGTAGAATAGCCACGAAATTTAGTGCATATTTTGTACTTATAGCCAAGGAGATGCAAAAGAAAATAAGTGTCTTGGAACCCATTTTTGCTCAAGGAAAATTTATGTATTGAAAACTGATTTTGGAAAGGATGAGAAATCTGGAATTGATTGATCTCTATTTGTAGGAAAATCTATGCCAGATTGCAGTCAAAAGTGTCGGGAAGTCGGCCCACGATGTAGTTGAATCTGGTGCAAAGTCCGTCCCTTTATGGGAAGTAAAGGAATAGAGATGTATACAAAGAGCATTTAGTCTACATTCTTGCAATTGTCAAGGGATAGAACTTGAGCATTATGAAGAAAAATAAGATCCATGTGTTATATCCCATCAATATGTCCTTAATCTAATTTATTCACTGATTTTCAAGTAAAAGATATAAAAGCCTATGATCTCTAAATAAGAAGACACAAACATAAGTAAAATTCTGCATCGAAAGAACAATATAGCCGAATTAGAACTCTAAGCATTACAGGATCATATATATGTAACTCGAAGAAATAAAATGTAAAATCATCTAAAAGTCCTGATTGTCTTGTATTCCTAGGTGCCGTGCTTCTTCTTTTGGAAGAGATTTCTACTCTCTCTCTCTCTCTCTCTCTCTCTCTCTCTCTCTTCAACTTCTTAAGAGTAGCAAGGCTGGCGGTAGTTTAGTAAGAACCATTTCAATTTGATAATTCACTGGTTCAACCAGGCAAACCAATTCATTTTCATTTGCAGTGACTTTTTGATTCCTCTATGTTTGAAGTTCAAAACCCGACTCCGAAATAAAAGTGTTGATGGTTCAACCAAATGGTCCAAGTAGGACCTAGCTGTACGCACTGTTAGGCCTAAAACAAAAAGGCCCAGAAGATAATTATTGTCATAAGGGAAAAAATGATGAATCGTTAAGGAGTTTATAAGGAGATAAAATTTTCATCTCAAAATTAGAGGCAAATTCACTGATATGTTCATATAAAGACTGAGAACGCGATCAGAAAGATAATACACGCTTGTCAATAGCAACAACCACTCATTCTTCATATTATTTTCTCTTCTTTACTCAATAATAGTTTCCAATTTGTTTCTTTTTAGGGTTATTATCACTTTATCCGTTTAACGTTTGGCGCTACTATCAATTTTCCCCTTAGCGTTATCTTTTAGTCATTTTACCCCCAAGACTAACGGTCAAACTTAACGGAGTTTGTTAATTAAAGTGAAAAGACATATTTAACCCTTAAAATTATTATCACTTTACCCCCATAAAATATAGTCTCATTATCAATTTACCCCATAGAGTTATTTTTTTAAGCAATTTATCCTACCATTAAACCAATTTAGCAAGTTAGAAAACTTTAGAAGAAAATACCCTTCTCTTTGCATAATAAAAATAATAAAAAATTTAGAATGACTCTTCTCCTTTTTAGTATCAAGAAAAAAAAAGTCAAAGTATTAATTTCTTTCTTCTTCGCAATATTATTAATATTGAAAAAAATAGAAAGATGGAGAGGGGCAGGGGCAGGGGCAGGGGGAGAGAGAGAGAGAGAGAGAGAGCTCAATTCTTTTTTTAAATATTACAAATAAGAAAGAATTAAATACTTTTATTATTTTAAAATTATTTCACTTTTTGGTTTACCACCAAATTCCAATTCTAATCCCGATAACCTTAAAGTAATACGATAATGTTAGACTTTTATTTATTTTCTTTTTTTACAAAATCTAATTTTTGTCTCCTTCTTTCCTATCTCTTTTTCTTTTCCTAGTATTAATAAGTCTGAAAAAAAAAGAAATTTGAGAAAACCCTTTTATCTTTATTTTTTCGATCTCTTAAAGTGAAAAAAAGAAGAATAATCATTCTAACTTTTTTTTTATTTTTAATTATATATAAAATAGGGTAAATATATTTAAAATTTTTTGACCATACTAGTTATATTAATGATGAGGTAAAATACCTAGAAAATAATGTTAGGAACTCAAGTGATTGTGTCACTATAATCCAAACAAATAAAGTGATAATAACAATATAGTAATGCTATAAAATTAAAGGGTATTTTTGTCCAAAATTTTTTAATATGTTGAGTTAAATTACTTATAGGGGTAAAGTGACTAAAACATAACGTTAGGGGGTAAACTGATAGTAGTGATATAGTTTAAGGAGGTAAAGTGATAATAACCCTTCTTTTTATTTGTACTTTAGTTTGAGCCTTATTTTAAGTCCATTTAGTTCATTGGATCTTTTAACGATTCGTTGGATCTTTCTGTTGACTATTTCATTTGCTTCATGCTTAATGAGTGTAGCAGATGCAATTTAGTACATTCATTAAGAATTAGCATAAATTTTAAAAAAAAATGATGCCACTGTAAAAGAATTTCAATCCAATTTTATGGTTGTTTTTAGGTTTTTATTCCTTTTTTTTTTAGCAAAACAACAATAGTTTTTTAAAACTCAACATTGAAACACAAATAAAAGCATGTTTTAGATGATAAAAGATTGTTAGATGAGTTAATAAAAATTTTGATTTATTGTTTGAGGAAAAAATTTACTATGTAAAAATCTTTGAAAAAACATTGTGAAGATAAAACAAGAGCAGCACAACTATGACATGCATGACGAGAGGCTTTGATTTAGTAGCCAAAGGTGAGGTTTTAAGACCTAGAAGTCTTGAATTTAAATCTCCCTTCTCCGTCTCTACTTTTTAAATCCTACTCCTGTCCTACTAGACAAAAAAAAAAAAATTATTAGAAACAAAGTGACATATACAATCAACTAGCTTAATGGCAAATACTCTTCTATGTAACATAGTCTATCTATCATTCTATCTAGGTCAAGTGGCTGATTTTGTGTTTGTATTTTTATATTGCGCAAGTTATCTTGGACCTTCTTGAACTTTTGGTTCTAATAAAGTTTTAGCATCCGTCAATATAATTAGTCCTAAACTTCTTGAATTGGCTGAAATTAATCTCGCTTCTGGTGAACATGGCAGGCTATTAATTACAGGAAAAGAAAAGGGTACCCTAACCTCAATAGACAAAATACTGGAAATCAAATAGACGGATTTAGGAGTTTTGACAAAACTCCAATACCAACTAAATTCCATTTGGGCAAGTGCTACAACCAACTAAATCTGCCTAAAAAATTGGTCAACTATGTTAGGATTGTGAGTTTCCATTGAAAATTTTAAAATATTCTGTTGACACATTTTTCGACTACTTTTTTATTTCATATACATCACATCATTATAGTAAATTTTTCTACAACTCCCAAAAGCTCCAATCCAAACGGTTGATGTAATATGCTACCATAAAAAGTAGGGCAAATTCCACTTTACCCCCCTGTGATTTAGCATTTTTTCACATAACCCCCATATGGTTTCAAAAGCTATACATAACCCCTTTATGATTTGGATTAAAGTGTCAAAGTAACGGAAATAGTCACTCGTAACGGCGTCACCTAAAATGTCAAAAATACCCTTATGTAAGGTTGAAATTTATGTATTAACCAAGAGGGGTTATGTGTATATTTTGAAAATCATAAGAGAGTTATATGGTAAAGTATTAAACCATAAGGGGGTTATATGGTAAAATATAAAAATCATACGGGGTTAATGTGTCATGTATTTATAAGGGTAATTTCGACATTTTTAGAAGTTCCGTTACGAGTGACTATTTCCGTTACTTTGACATTTTAATCCAAACCATGAGGGGATTATGTATAGCTTTTGAAACCATAGAGGGGTTATGTGAAAAAATGGTAAACCACAGGGGGGTAAAATGTAATTTATCCTAAAAAGTAAATTTTCCTATAGAAACATTGCTACAGCATTTCATGAAATTTGGTGTCATGTAATTTAACAGAATCTATCTCCAAAAATATAGAACTACAACATAAATAACTCATAGTATAGACCAATCGTGGTTTAGATCTCAGGTAAATAGTGCTCATTCTCCAATAGGTGCTAGAGTTACCTTTTTATGTATATTCAGTAAGAAAATTAGTTATAGAAGATAAATTAAAAATGGTCAATCTCACTAAAACGTTCCAATATTGCTTTAAATTTCATGGACCATTGCATCTTTAAGTGTTCCAATCTCAAAAAGAAAAGACAATGAAGAAGGGAAGGATAAGGGACTGAACAAGAAGACCTTTGAAGTTCACCTCGTACAGTAGGGGTAATCATGGGTTCTCTCTAAATCATCTCCATATTTATTTTGGTCCTACTTTACCCATCATTTTCAAGACTTATAAATGCAGTTACCTTTGATTAAGTCATGATGACCGAGTCAATCGTGAGATGTTTGAAAGATATTGATGGAGGATGAGAAGGAAAAGAAGAGAATTGAAGACGGGGAAGCATTGACAATGAACGCGTTGGGTTGAGCGGGGCGGGGATTGGAAGCAGAAATTGGACTTACAAAACTAGTTAGGGCCAAGTTTGACTTTAAATATATTGTTAGGAGATAAAAATTAAATTATTTGATATTCAAATTGAGTTTAACTCGATAAAGATCCGCTTGAAAAGAAATAATACTCCAACGAAGGCTAAAAAATGAATAAAATTACTTGATATTCGAATTAAGATTGGCTTGGTAAAAGCTCGCTTGAATTTGCTTTCGCTTACTATTCAAACCAGACTTAAAAAACATTTTGTATTCTGTAATTGTCAAACACGACTCAAACTTGACTCTATTAGCATACAAGTGAAATTTACATGTAAAAATAATTTAATCTACCTGAACTCGATTTGTGTTTGATTAGATAAAAATCCATTTAAATTTGACTCTGCAAATAAACAAGTTGATGTTTAGCACAGTTTCAAATTCATTGAAATTAATAAAATAAGTTTGAATATTAAGGTGTTCAATTTGATTATATTCCTTTACTCCCCTGATTATAATATCAGAAATAAATTTTTAAAATCTTAGGGGTTGGTCGCCCAAACCGGCAACCCTTTCCCCACGTTAATGCATCGTGATAAGACAGATACGAGGCAATACATCCACATATCTTAAGGACCGGGATGGGTCTTCATCTTGACTTACAAGTCTTTGGACCGTTGCCAATACCAACAGCATTCATTTTTCACATCATTTTCGCTCTTTTAGTCAATTGCAGTTTCCAATTATTTTTTTTTTCAGTTTCCAATTAGTTTCTTTTTGTTCGAAATTTAATTTGAGTCTTATACTTACTCAATAATGTTCATAGTCGATCGGAGATTGGAATTATACTTTATAATCATGCTTTTCAGAGTGCAATTTCAAAACGGGTATTTCTAATTTATTTTACCATTTCATTGTGTATTTTAACAATTCTTTTGATCATTCCATTGACCATTTTATATGCTTCAATGCTTATTGAGTGTAGTAGATGCAATCCAGTAGATTAATTAAGAATTAGAAATTAAAAAAAAAATGAAATATAGTCACTGTAAAAGAATTTTAATCCATTTTCTATGGTTGTTTTTAATATTTTTTTTAAAGAAAAATAGTTTTTTAAAACTCATAATTGAATTAGAAGTAAAAATTTGTCTTAGATGAGAAAACAATATTAGATGAATTCACAAATATTTCAATTTTATTATTCAAGGGAAAAAAGTTACCAACTTAGTGACAAATACTCTCTAAGTAACATAGTCTATCTATCTTGCTCAAGTGGCTAATTGACAGGCCAAATAGCTGACTCGGTCTGGTTTTGCAAGTGTTCTTGGAAATCTTACTTTTTCATTTAGCAAATGTGCACGAACTTACATTGCTCATTGATTATGAATGCTGGTATGCTAAAAGTGCGTGATAATCGAGTCTGTGAAGCACAATAATTTGTCTTAATATAGAACGCGAAATGATCAAGAGTTGTATGCTAGAATCGATTCTTGAAACAAAATTAATATCTTTCTTGTATGTATTCCCACAATTTTATGTTTGTATTTTTCTATTGAGAAAGTTATCTTATTATTGAACTTTTAAGGGTAATAATGTTTTAGAATCCATCAATATAATTAGTCCAAAACTTCTTGAAGTTTAAAAAGTGCTTCTTCTAATCCTGGTCAAAATTAATCTCACTTCTGATCTACTATAGAAATACAATATAAATAGCTCAGCCTACAAAGACTGATTGTGGTTCGGATATCAAATAATTAGTGCTCCTTCTCTAAGAGATAAATGCCTTTTTCTATAGATTCAGCAAGAAAACTTAGTCATAGAAGATAAAAATGATCAATCTCATCATTAAAACATTCCAATATTGCTTTCAATTTCTTGGACCATTGCATCCTAAGTGTTCCAATCTCAAAAGGAAGAGACAAAGAAGAAGGGACAGAACAAGAAGACCTATGAAGTCTTCCTTGTAGACTGGGGATAAATTGTAACTTCAGTTGCGGTACAGATTCCTAAAACATTTGGAGACTTCAAAAAGCATTTGCTGTTGATCAAAGTCATGATAAGTGTTCAATCACGGAATGTCTGAAAGATATTGATGCAGAACAAGAAGGGAAAACAGACAATTGAAGAAGGGGATGCTTTGGCAATGAGTATGGCGTGAACAAGATTACGGAGGGCCAATTTTGATTTTAAACATATTGTCAGGTGACAAAAACTAATTTTACTAAGGATCCACTTGAAAAGAAATAATTTGCTAATAGGGGCTAAAAAACAAATCAAGTTTTTTGATACTCGAATCGAGTTCGGTTTGATCAGAGCTCGTTCGAGTTTGATTTTGCCAATTACTCAAATCAGACTTAAAGAGCATTTTGTGTTCGATAAATTATCAAACTCGATTGTATTAAAATAAAAGTATAATTTACATGTGAAAAAACTTAATTTACTCAAGTTTGATTTGATAGATGTTCATTTAATTTCAACTCTGTAAATAAACAAGCCAATATTGAGCACAATTTCAAATTCATTAAAAATAATAAAAAAAATTGAACATTAAGATGCTTGTTTGATTAGAATCATTTATCCCCTAATTTCAATTCCAAAAACTAAGAATTTTAAAATTTTAGCAGCTGGTGGCCCCACCTGCGGTTGATGTCCTCATCTTGACGTAAAAGTCCTTCGTACGTTTGCCAACCTCAAATTTGATTGAAAACAGGCACGACGGCTCTGTCCCAAGATAATTTTTATATAATAACTTATTGATGCCATTACCTAAAATATATTAATGTTTTTTTTAATTTTGATCAACAGATCAATATGGATAAAAATCAAATATTTGTTTTTTGATAGAAAAATGCCTGTAATATTAATGAATTGAGGAGTCCATATAAAGAGTGGACGGTACAAAATGTAGGGGAGAATCATCAATTGAGCTAGCCTACTTTACCATCTCAAGGGCACCCAACTAACTTTCTAAGTGGAAAAATTTTGCAATGCATTCGTTACATCAGCAATTAGCTTTCTGCAATTTCTGACTTCCGTTGCATTTCATGAAAATATACTGTCAAGCAACTTTGCATAATCCATGTCAAGGAAATATAGAACTATAACATAATTTGCTTAGCCAATAGGTTCATCGTCATTAAGGAATCAGGTGATAACTGTTCCTTCTCCAAGAGGTACACGACTCACCTTTTTCTGTAGATTCAGCAGGAAAAATTAGTGGTAGAAGATAAAAATGGTCAATCTCATGGAAAATTTCATTGCTTTAAAATTCTTGGCCCATTGGAATAGACATCTTATGTGTTTCAATCTCAAAACTAAATGAAAACAAAGAAGGCGGGGACAAGGCAAGAAGACCTTCTGAAGTCTTCCATGTGCATTAGGATAAATACTAGTATCATTTGTGGTGCAAAGTAATAGCGTCTGCCAACTTGAGTTGAACTTGAAAACAATCATGGGTTCCTTCAAAATAATCTCCATATTCGTTCTTGTCGTCCTACTTTTCCCATCTTTTCACCCCAAATGTGGAGTTTCAGCTTCTGCTGAAGAGGCTGCTGCTCTTTTTAAATGGAAAGCCAGTTTTTTGAACCAGAACAATAGCTTCCTAACCTCACGGAACCTTCAATCAGGCAATGCCAAGAATTCTTCTATTCTTCCTTGCACTTGGGCTGGTATTTCCTGCATTGACGGAAGTGTCAACAGGTTGAACCTCTCAGATTGGAGTATTAAAGGTAGCCTCTATGATTTCCCATTCTCATCCCTCTCAAATCTTGAATATCTTGATCTCAGCTTTAACCAGATCTTTGGCAGTATACAAAAACACATAGGTAACCTGTCGAAACTCATTTATCTTGATTTCTGGGCTAATGAGCTGTCAGGCAAAATCCCGCCTGAAATTTGCAACTTGAGAAACTTGACTCACTTAGATTTTGGAAGTAATCAACTTTCAGGTCCCATTCCTGTGGCAATGGGGAATCTGATCTCACTTCAGTTTCTTTACTTGTGCCAAAATAATCTTACAGGTACAATTCCAAAGTCACTAGGCAATTTGACCAATTTGATTGAACTGTATCTCAATGAAAATCAACTTTCAGGTTCAATTTCAAAGAAGTGGGTGATCTGAAATTCCTTACCGATATGAAATTATCTGACAATCAACTTAATGGTTCCATTCCTACTTCAATTGGTAACTTGAGTACCTTAGAAGCACTGTATCTCTATAACAATCAATTTTCTGGTTCAATTCCGGTCACCTTTGGTAGTCTCAATAGGCTGGTGACTCTAAGCCTTTACCAAAATCACCTATCTGGTTCCATTCCTCCTGCGATTGGGAATTTGATCTCACTTCAGTTTCTTTACTTGTGTCAAAATAATCTCACTGGTGCAATCCCAAAGTCACTAGGTAATTTGATCAATTTGATTCGATTGGATCTCTGGGAGAATCAACTTTCTGGTTCAATTCCTGTTTCAATTGGAAACTTGAGTAAATTGAAAGCACTGTATCTCTATAACAATCAATTTTCTGGTCCCATTCCTCCTACAATTGGGAATTTGATCTCACTTCAGTTTCTTTACCTGTATCAAAATAATCTCACTGGGGCAATCCCAAAGTCACTAGGTAATTTGACCAAATTGATTGAACTGGATCTCTATGACAATCAACTTAATGGTTCAATTCCTGCTTCAATTGGTAACTTGAGTACCTTGAAATTACTGTATCTCTATAACAATCAATTTTCTGGTTCAATTCCTGCTACTTTTGGCAACCTCAATAAGCTGGTGAATCTATCCCTTCAGCAAAATCACCTATCTGGTCCCATTCCTCCTGCGATTGGGAATTTGATCTCACTTCAGTTTCTTTACCTGTATCAAAATAATCTTACTGGTGCAATTCCAAAGTCATTCAGTAATTTGACCAATTTGATTGAATTGGATCTCTCTTTCAATCAACTTAATGGTTCAATTCCTACTTCAATTGGTAACTTGAGTACCTTGAAAGTACTGTCTCTCTATAACAATCAATTTTCTGGTTCAATTCCGGTCACCTTTGGTAGTCTCAATAGGCTGGTGACTCTAAGCCTTTACCAAAATCACCTATCTGGTCCCATTCCTCCTGTGATTGGGAATTTGATTTCACTTCAGATTCTTTACTTGTGTCAAAATAATCTCACTGGTGCAATCCCAAAGTCACTACGTAATTTGATCAATTTGATTCGATTGGATCTCTGGGAGAATCAACTTTCTGGTTCAATTCCTGTTTCAATTGGAAACTTGAGTAAATTGGAAGCACTGTATCTCTATAACAATCAATTTCTAGTTCAATTCCGGTCACTTTTGGTAATCTCAATAGGCTGGTGAATCCAAGCCTTTACCAAAATCACCTATCTGGTCCCATTCCTCCTGCGATTGGGAATTTGATCTCACTTCAGTTTCTTTACCTGTATCAAAATGATCTCACTGGTGCAATCCCAAAGTCACTAGGTAATTTGACCAATTTGATTCAATTGGATCTCTCGGAGAATCAACTTTCAGGTTTAATTCCTGTTTCACTTGGAAACTTGAGTAAATTGGAAGCACTGTATCTCTATAACAATCAATTTTCTAGTTCAATTCCGGTCACTTTTGGTAATCTCAATAGGCTGGTGAATCTAAGCCTTTACCAAAATCACCTATCTGGTCCCATTCCTCCTGTGATTGGGAATTTGATCTCACTTCAGTTTCTTTACCTGTATCAAAATGATCTCACTGGTGCAATCCCAAAGTCACTAGGTAATTTGATCAATTTGATTCAATTGGATCTCTCGGAGAATCAACTTTCAGGTTCAATTCCTGTTTCAATTGGAAACTTGAGTGACTTGGAACTTTTGTCTTTCCGAGAAAATCAATTTTCCGATACCATTCCACAGGAGCTTGGAAACCTGAATAAGTTGGTTGATTTGAGATTGTCTAATAATCAGTTCTCCGGTCCATTGCCAGAACTATTATGTCAAAGTGGAATTCTCCAAAACATTACTGTAGCCGAGAACATGCTTACTGGTCCAGTCCCTAAAAGTTTGCAAAACTGCTCAAGGTTAGTTAGGGCCCGTTTCGACGGTAACCGTTTCCATGGAAACTTATCAGAAATGTTTGGAATCTATCCAGTCCTGGATTTCATTGATCTTAGCAATAACAAATTCTATGGGAAACTCTCCAGCAACTGGGGTAAATGCAAAATGCTGAAAACCCTTATAGTTGCAAAGAACAATATCACGGGTGGTATACCTCCAGAATTTGGAAATTTGACTCAACTACATACACTTAATCTTTCATCGAATTATTTATCGGGGGAGATACCGAGGGAAGTTGGGAAGTTAGCTTCTATGTTTAAACTAGATTTACATGACAACCGGCTTATTGGGGGTATACCTCAAGAATTGGGAGTGCTAATGGAATTTCTAGACCTGTCCACAAACTCCTTGAATGGAACTTTACTAGAACTTCTCGGAGATTTGAAACACTTGTTTCACATGAACTTGAGCAATAATGTTTTAAGTCAAAAGATTCCATTGCAGATTGGGAATTTAACGCAACTTTCTGAACTGGATTTGAGTCAAAATTTCCTCACAGGAGAGATACCATTTGAGTTTCAAAGTTTGCAGAGTTTGGGGACACTGGATCTCTCCCAGAATAACCTCTCTGGTTTGATCCCAAAGGCTTTGGCAGAATTGCCTGGTTTATTGCACATTAATCTTTCTTTTAATAATTTGGAGGGCCCAATTCCGAGTGGTAGAGCTTTTGTGAATCTAACCTTAGAAGAAGTAAAGGGAAATAAAGGTTTGTGTGGCAATATTACAGGGTTACGAGCCTGTAAAAGTTCCCGATTGATTAAAAAACATGTCAAGGATAAAAGGAAGGAACTTGTTCTCATAATTGTATTGCCTCTTCTGGGATCATTCACACTTCTTGGTGCATTCTTCGGTGCTCTCAAATTGCATGATCGGAGAAAACAAAATTCAAGAGAGGAAGATATGGAGGTGAATAAGGGCGGTTTATTTGCCATTTGTGCTTATGATGGCAAAGCGTTGTATAAAGAAATCATGAGGTCTACAGAAGAGTTCAGTGAAACATTTTGCATTAGGAAAGGAGGTTGTGGAAGTGTTTACAAAGCACAGCTTCCATCAGGCGAGGTAGTAGCTGTAAAAAGACTTCACAACATACCCAATGTGGCAAAGGATAGAAGTTTCTTGAATGAGATCAGGGCCTTGACAGAAATCAAGCATCGGAACATTGTGAAACTCTTTGGCTTCTGCTCAAATGCTCAGCATTCAATTTTGGTTTATGAGTACCTCGAAAGGGGAAGCTTGGCCAAAATCTTGAGCATAGAAGAAGAAGCTAAGGAACTAGACTGGCAAAAGAGGCTGAATATCATCAAAGGCGTCGCTCATGCTTTATCTTACATGCATCATGATTGTTCACCGCCAATTGTACACCGAGACATATTAAGCAACAACATTTTGCTCGATCCAGAATGCGAGGCTCATGTTTCAGATTTTGGCACTTCCAAGTTTCTCAGAAGAGACTCATCTAACTGGAGTTCTCTTGCAGGCACATGTGGATATGTTGCACCAGGTAATAAAGTTTATTTTTTTTCCTTTTCCTGTCACTAATTTGTTAACTAGTAAATTCAAGTATGATGTTTAAATCATTTTCCAACTCTCTTTTGCAGAATTTGCCTACACAATGAAAGTTAATGAAAAGTGTGACGTTTATAGCTTTGGGGTCTTGACAATGGAAGTAATCAAAGGAAAGCATCCTGGTGACATGATTGCTAATCTAATGTCTTCAAAGCTTGAAGAGATAGAATTAAAAGACTTGCTAGACCAAAAACTTCTGTATCCCAATCAACAAATTGAAAAGAGTGTGATATCCATCTTCAAACTAGCAAGAGAATGTCTACATGTCGATCCTCAATGCAGGCCAACAATGCTCATTATTTCCAGGTTGATATCTACATGTAGGCCATGTGAACTTCTTGTCCATTTCTTTTCTTGTTAAATCAATAGGTGAACCAGATATGTTGAACTTGGATGATGTTTCTGGTTTTTGCAGGTATCTT
This sequence comes from Coffea canephora, assembly GCA_036785865.1. NCBI lineage: Eukaryota > Viridiplantae > Streptophyta > Magnoliopsida > Gentianales > Rubiaceae > Coffea > Coffea canephora. The sequence goes on from CM071915.1 coordinate 14,586,642, forward strand.
GCCTCCTATTAAATGCAGACTGCTGTGCCCCATCAATCCCTTTCAACCCCCCGCCCTCAATGTAGCACTATCATGCATCAACAGACGATGATAAGATGCAGAGTATGTATTCTGTGTAAAAATAAATTCTGTCTAGCCAATGGAATTTATGAAATTTTTCTTTTCTTTTTTTAATTTCGAAGGGAGTTGCACCCATCACATTGGATGATAAAGACGACTTATTTGCATCTGGCGAATTTGATAAAAGAGTAACACCAAGTTGCAGACAAAAACTAATCTTACCCAAAATATTAGCACAAGAATTGCATTTGCACTCTCTCAATTTCTCTGCTTAGGAAGTCTCGACACTTTCGAGTTTACAAAACCAATAATACAAAATTAATTGCAAAACCAAAAACTCAACAGCCGAATTAAGTTTACAAAATTCCATCCAAGCAAAAGTGGCTGTCGAACCCAATTAATACACCAAATTCACATGAAGAAGCCCAACCTATCCCTTCAACAAAGCCACAAGATGAGAAGCAAGCCAATAATCCTCTTAGCTTGGGGAAAATGTCATGTGTAAGGGAAAATGCTCTGCATGAAGGACACTTTTCCAAGGCGAATCATCCACACTTTTGGAAGAGTTGCTTTAATTAAAGTTGCCAGATTGCGAGTGCCATATTTGATTGAGAGATAATTGTAAATGAGAGATAATTAATCAACTGCCAACCAAATTGGTGTTCCCATCGGACCAAGGTTCTAAAACACAATTCGTTATATTGAACTGGAAATATTGTTAGGTCAAGACTCAATGGTTCAACAATTAGGCTAATCATTATCATGAATAACTAACATATTAGCTTATCATCGATGAAAATTACTTACAAATTGAAACAACAATGCAATGTAGATTGAATAATTCTACTTTGACAATTACAACAAATCCAAAAACAAAGAAGACAATTACATTGCACCAATCATGAAAAAAGAAAAAAAATGAAGAACCTAACTTTAATAAAACATGAAATTTTAATGATATAAACATAAATTTTTGAATAACTATTGGAAAGTCATATAAATTAAGTTGCTACTTAGACAATTTTTTTTGAAAATGATTTAGTGATAAGAAACATGAAAGTTTGTAAGAAAATTTAAAATTTATAAATAATTTAGAGATAAATTGTAATTTTAAAAAGGTGAAAAGACACAAAATTAATGTAGCTCAAATGTTGGATAGTTTTAAAACCCTAAAATAAGTATGATGATTTAATAGAAAAATATTTACTACAAGTCCTGATTGTCTTGTATTCCTAGGTGCCGTGCTTCTTCTTTTGGTAGAGATTTCTAATCTCTCTCTCTCTCTCTCTCTCCAACTTTTAAGAGTAGCATGGCTGGCGGTAGTTTAGTAAGAACCATTTCAATTCGATGATTCACTGAATCAACCAGGCAAACCAACGCATTTTCGTTTGTAGTGGCTTTTTTATTCCTCTATGTTTGAAGTTCAACCCACCTCCGAAATAAAAGTGTTGATGGTTCAACCAAATGGTCCAAGCAGGACCTATCTGTACATACTGTTAGGCCTAAAACAAAAAGGCCCAAAAGATAATTATTGTCATAAGGGAAAAAATGATGAATCGTTAAGGAGTTTATAAGGAGATAAAATTCTCATCTCAAAATTGGAGTTTATAAATACACACTTGTCAACAGCAACAACCACTCATTCTTCATATTATTTTCTCTCTTTTAGTCAATAGCAGCAGTTTTTAATTACTTTTTTTTATTTGTAGTTTAGTTTGAGTCTTATTTTAAGTCCATTTAGTTCATAGCGGTGGGAATAATACAATGTAATTGATTCTCTCTGGAATGCAACTTCAAAACAGGTATTTCTAATTCATGGATTTTTTCTTATAATTTCATTGGATCTTTTAACGATTCGTTGGATCCTTCTGTTGACTATTTCATTTGCTTCATGCTTCATGAGTGTAGCAGATGCAATTTAGTACATTCATTAAGAATTAGCATAAATTTAAAAAAAATGATGCCTCTGTAAAAGAATTTCAATCCAATTTTATCGTTGTTTTTGGGTTTTTATTCCTTTTTTTTTTTGGCAAAACAACAAATAGTTTTTTAAAACTCATCATTGAAACGCAAATAAAAGCATGTTTTAGATGATAAAAGATTATTAGATGAGTGAATAAAATTTTCGATTTATTGTTTGAGGCAAAAATTTAGTGTGTAAAAATCTTTGAAAAAACATTGTGAAGATAAAACAAGAGCACCACAACTATGACATACATGATGAGAGGCTTTGATTTAGTTGCCAAAGGTGAGGTTTTAAGACCTAGAAGTCTTGAGTTTAAATCTCCCTTCTCCCGTTCTACTTTTTAAATCCCGCTCCTCTCATGCTAGCATCTTGATAGGTTGCAATTTTGTCATTTATTTTATTATTAATTTCCCCTATTACCTGACTTGATATGGATTAATTATTAGATTCTACTCACTTTTCATAATTTGCATTTATTTCAGAGAGTAGATCGAAAATACCATAATAAGAGCCAATTTGATGATTATCAGGAAAGAGCTCAAAGGGCAGGCGTCCGGGGGTATTTTTGGAACTAGGAGATACAAGTCCTATTTGATAATTCACGAAAGACAGTATAAAAAGAAGAAAAAGGAACGCAGGGCTGGTACTTCTTCTCCCTCTCGGGAGAGAGCCGCCGCACAAGGAAAGACCATTCGATAGGAATTGGATTGAGTAGCGGGGGATCATTATCTCCATTAGCTTAGTGTACCTTTGGTTTTTTTCTTTCTCACGCATGGCAGGACTGCTTAATAGTTTCAGCTTTGACTTTCTTTTGGGCACTACTGAAGCTTAGTTTTTAATGTTTTCCTTGGAGGCTTCTTAGTAGTTTTTGTCTCCTGGGATGTCAGAAGCAATTAGGTACAGTTGAATGATTTTCCCGTGGCTTTACTCCCAAACACAGAAGATGGCCGCAGCTTTTGCTTCAGTTTCGTATTTTTTGTTCTCATTAGACATGAACTAATTTCTCCACTCTAGTCAAGGAGCAACGGAGGCTTTGATTCGCCTAAACTTGTGAGATCGATTTAATTTTATCTTTTCCTTTATTTATTGGTATTCGCATATATCCTGGTTACAGTGCTTATGATTGTTTAATTAATTGATTGTCTTGGATCCGATAATTAGTTAATTTAATAATCTATTGTCAATTGAGGTATTAAATCCATAATTGTTTAATTACCTCAAAATAGTGACAACTGGCATGATTAGAGTTGTGTCAGGGGGATATGTGGGCTAATCTAAAATAACCCTGGTAGTGCGTTATTTGGTTAGAATAGGGCTCCTCTAATACGTAAGACAATTGGGGAATTAAATCTTATGGGCGTACCTAGGATTATTTCCTAATTAGAGCAGTGATTAACGGGCGTACCTTAATCACCGATATAGTAAGGAGGGGTTGATTGCCATCGCTTGTTTGGTAGTTATAATCTATTTATTGATAAATAATTGGAATTGCCTTTGCATCGATGATCAATTAGGTGAACCATTGCTGAAGTTATTTCTTGGCTGGATCCTTAATTATCACTCATTTGATTTTAGTAAATTGTTATTTAATTTCTAGTTGGCTATTTTATTTTTATTATTTTACTTTTAGTTGAAGTGCTTAAATTGTCACCCCTGATATAAAACACCCCCCTTTGTTACTGTGGATTTGAAAAGAAACAGTTACACCCAATCCCTGTGGATTCGACCCTGCTCACCGCTATCTACAGAAATTACTTTTAGTTTGAGCAGGTTTTATTATTGCACAGGCTGACAACCTGTCAATTTTTGGCGCCGTTGCCGGGGACTGGTGTCAGATTAATTTGTTTCTTTTTGAGTTCATCTTGTTATTTATTTATTTATTTATTTTTCTCTTATTTTTTTATATAGTTTATGGCTTCTAACACTCCGTATTCTGGTGATAGACTGGATTTTGTTTCCAGGGAAGGCAATGAGGCTTGTTTTTTTCCTGAGTTTGCATATGCAGAGGCACTAAACTCTATTAGAGAAAGAATGGCTGCTGCAACCTGTAAAATTTGTTATCCCAAGGATCATTCAACCGGTATGTGCCCCGAATATCAAGATAATCTGAGTGTCCCATTCAATAATTATGGAGACTTTTCACCCTGGTCTCAAACGTGGTATAACCCTAATCCAAACGGGTATGATCAAGGATGGTGGGATAACTCCAATTATAATTATACAACGGGGCCAATGAATTTTCAGCAGTATGAGTCTCAAGAATCGTCATCTATGTCAGGTATGTCTCTTGAAGAAATAGTTGAATCAACAGCTACTAATACATACCAATTCCAACAGGAGACACAAATGAGGAATGAGATGATGAAGGATGCAATGAGTTATCTGGCAGATCAACTATGTCTATTGACATCCAGAATAAATCGATGGGCTTCTCAAATGGAAGAATTGCCCTCGAAAACCATTGTTGATCTAGAAGAAAATGAGAGTGCAATTTGCTTGACTAGTGATGAGGAGATGCAAGAGTGTCAAAATGAGAAATCTACAGATGCAATTGAAAAAGAAGCCGAAAAGGAAGAAATGAAACCCCAACCGTAACCCATTCAAGTGAAAGAATCCAGTGAAGAATCATCAAATATGGTGACACCACCTCCATTCCCTAACCCGCATGGCAGGAATAAATTAAGAGTAGCTATGGTCAAATATCTTGAACCGTTGAGTGCTCTTGATGGAGGAGTGGATGAAGAATTGAGATCACTGCTTGATTATTTGGCGCCATCAACTAGTCCATGGAAGACCGTAGCTCGTGTGTTCAAAGATTACTCCATCTATGAGGGTTACCAGGATCACATTGAAGATGAAGCATTGAAGCGAGCCACAAGATTTTATCCTCCATGAGCAAAACATGATAATGTTTAGCCAGAGACATTCAAGAAAGGCGCTCATTGGGAGGCAACCCAATTGTTTCTTTTAATTGTTTGTTGTGATTTCGTATGATAGTTTAAGTATGTTTTCCTTGTGTTTGATTGGTTTCGGGTTTGAAATTTTCGTTTTTGGTGAGTTGTAGGTGTATATCTGACTCGGCGCGCCCGCGTCGTGTCAGAGGAGGAGCTCATGGTCAGAGAGCTCTCCTGCTCTCATGGCGCGCCTGCGTCATGACGCCCAAGAACCTCACGGTCAGAAAGCTCTCTTGCTCTCATGACGTGCCTGCGTCACGTTCGCGGGAAAGGTAAGGATTCAAAAAAAAAAAAAAAATTATTTTCTTCTTATCACCATAGCTTTAGTTTCCAAAAAATTCAAAAAGGATAAAATTTTAAAAAAAAATTAATTTCCGTAAAAAAAAAAAAAAAAAAAAAATTTTCTCCGGGGCTTAAATGGAGCCTAAAGACAAGAAAAATAAAAAAACAAAACAGTTTTTTTTTTCTTTTCCTTCTTTTCTTTTCTTTCTTTCCTTTCTTTTTCTTTCTTTCTTCTTCTTCTTTCTTCCTCTTTTCTTTCTTCTTCCCGCTGCCCCTGTTCGCCTTTTCTTTCTTTTCCTCCACCTGCGCACGCCGCTCTTCTCCCTCGCGCCGCCACCATCTTCGCCGCAAGCTGCCATCGCGCCACTGCGAACTGCCATCGTGCGCCACCTCTACGCAGCCACTGCCGCTTCAACGCACAAGGCGCGCCCTTCCCATCTCTCTCTCTCTCTTCGCGCGACCGCCACGGCCGAGCAACCCACACCGCCTCCACTCTAGCTTGTTCGCAGCTGAAGCTCAATCCACCGCCCACTACGCGGCTTTCTTCCATCTCCCTCTAGCTCTGCTGAGCTCCGCTGCCCCAACTCACCTCCACCGCACGCCTCTTTATGTTGCTGCCCCCGCTACTGTCCGCCGACCACCAGCCATAGCCTCTTGCTCGCAGCCACCACAGCTCCGCGCTCATCTCCCTCGCTCAACCGCACGCCACCTCTGCAGCAGCAGCCTCCACCTCGCTGCGCACGCTCTCACCTCACAGCCCCCTCTTTCGCACAATGTGGTGGTACCTCCTCTCCTTAACACTCGCTTGTTTATTTGGAATGTATGCTGCTGGGTTTGATGATTGGAATCAATTGAGCTTTCTGTTGGGACTTTGAGTTGATCAATCCTACTTTTATTTGTTGAATTGGGAGCCTGTGCTACTTGATTTGCTTGTTGAGGGTGGTAGAATTTCGTTTAATTGTTGGAGACATCCTGGTGATTGGTTAATATTGCTATTTTGGGACCATTGTCTGTGACCTCAGTGGCCGGGGTTCCAACTGGTGGATTAGTACATACTTGGGGCTATTGCTTTACTACTACTTTGATCTGCTATAGCATTTGTTAAAATTTCTGGGGATATTTGTTGAAATTTTAGTTGGACCGAGTTTACTTTTGACTGTGAGTTGGAGTTCTCATTACTTTGGGCCAGCCGTTGGAATTGTTTCATCAACTCTGTGGGTATTTTGACTCCACTAGATTAATTCTACTCTACTGGCTGACTGCTTGGAAGCTGGGGGTTTGAGATTCAGTTGTTAATGTCAGAGTTTTCCACTACTATTGCTTGACTTGTTCACTTCTTGAGGCTCACCGCTGGGGGCATTTGTTGAGTCTTTGAGTGCTATTATTGGAATATTTTATTTGGAACTTGTTAACTCTAGTTGGTTGGATATTTGATCAATTGCCAAGACCGTGTGACTGTGTTGCTATTGCTAATTTTCTACACTTCTATTGCTGAATTTAGCATATAATCGGGGGCAATGGTCATGGTTTGACTGGTGGGAGCATTTGTTAAAATTTTTGAGTGCATTTGTTGGTTTTGGAGTGCAACTGTTGCTTTGTTGACCCTATTTGGGCTTGGGTGCCTGTGTTTGCTTTTGCATTTGACTATTGAGTTGGGGAACACCAGTGACTATGGATTTGCATTTGTTGGTTGCTATCTTTGTTGGATATTCTGTCTTTTGTTGTTTGGGGTGATAATTGGCGTCAATGGTGAGTGGCGCCACTTACAAGCACAGGTTCACAACGTAGATGAGCGAATGACGAACATCATCTGCCAAGTGGCAAGGATGTCTCAAAACTCGGCTTCCCTCCACTGTTCCCTCCTATCCCTTAGCTGTTCAACAGGGAGGTTTCATTGTTCTCTTCGCTTTCATTACCTTATTACCTCCAATGAGGACAATGTAGGATTTAGGTGTGGGGGAAGCAGTTATGGTGCTAGTGTCTTTCGTTCATTTTCTTTTTCTTCTTTTTAGTGATTGGCTCGTAAGTGCATGCCAAGGTTTGATGTTGGATTATTGCCTCTATTTCTACTTTTGCCAATTTTAATAATAAAAGGGTGTCAAGTTAATGTGGTTGAATCCGAGAACATCTCTTTGGTGAATATCGATGATTGTTTTACTCTTATAATTTTTTTGGTTAACTCTCCTAGGCATAGGGAATGACTGTTGGCATTTTCATGTGAATTGGTCCGGTTATTAACCTTAGTTCTCCATATTTAAAAATGAGGCTAACAGCTGCAAAGTTCCTTTTGATTTTTGTGTTATTTTGAATTTAGGGTATTATTTGGCTGTGAATAAGAGTTGACTGTACTCCACTAGTATTTACTACCGAGTAACCGGGGATTTTCACCAAAAATGTCGATTCTCGCGTCAAAAAGTAGTAATTGCTATGAGTACGTGGTCGCGTGGCGATAGAAGCTGAGTAATCGGGCTCCTTCATCTGGCCAATGTTGGAGTTCACGTCAAAAGACTCAAATGGCTAGCGACTAAATCTTTTGTTACTATTGAAAAAAAAAAGAATCAAAAAAAAAAGAGAGAAAAGTAGAAAAAAAATGTGAAAAAAAGTGAAGGTTGTGTTAGTGTGTAATAAAAGTCAGCTTGCCGAATTATGGATTTAATGTTGAGATTTTGGTTAATAGTTGGACCATTTGCTGATAAATGTTATGCGTCATTCCTTCTTCTTAGATTAGTTAACCTGAAATTGGAGGAGTTTGTGGTTTAGAAGCTAACCGGAGTGATATATTTTGGATCTTGATCACTGATGCTTGATATATATTTTTCTTGATATCTTGGCAATATGGTAGATAGAGCAACAGCCGTTATCAAATTTCGGTATCTGTTTACTGTTCTTATGCTTGAGGACAAGCATGGTTTAGATGTGGGGGAATTGATAGGTTGCAATTTTGTCATTTATTTTATTATTAATTTCCCCTATTACCTGACTTTGTGGCGGCCCCACTTCTCCCTAAGGCGAACCAAAGGGTTGGCGGGTCGCCTGCCTAGCTCTCGCTAGGACTCACGCACTCTAGTAACTAATTTCACCAAATATAAATCGAGAATAAACCTTACTTCTCGAGCAAGTCACGTACTTAAATAATTCATACAATTCAACTTATACAGCCCAAAACACAATTCCAGGTACCAACGAAAACGTCGAGCTTAGTATACTTAAATTCAACTTAATTTACAATTTAAAGTTCCTAATCCAGGGCACAGAAGCACCACAGGATTCACATTCTCCCAAAAACACAAAAATCATCCAAAAGATACTAACGTTTCCAAAAGTACAATTACAAAAATGGGCATTCAAAATATAACATTTCTATTCTAGTTCTCCAAGACTTCATGCATTTCAGAACCTGTCAAGGAAAACAATTTGGAAGGGATGAGCCAATAGCTCAGTGGTGTCTCGAAACATGCAATTCACATAGAGCAATTTAACAAGTACAAATAGACAAGTAAGCATTTAACAATTTAAGAAAGCGAAATAACATGACAAGAAAAGGATACGGGGCTCTCAGGAGCCAAAGTCCACGCACTTGATCAGAAAATTTATAATAGTTGACACTCCGTCAACTTTCACTACCTAAACTCCATGTAGACATTTTCCCTAATCTACACATCTCCTAGCAACGTCTTCCCCCTTATTTTCGGGCCCGACTCCAACACGAATTTTTGCAAGCACTTTCACCAAGACGGCAGAGAGGTACCTCCCACTCTAATAGAGCGTGGTACGTGCATCCGTTTGGTTTATTTAGTCGACGAGACCACGCTCCAATCAACATTGCAACACTTGTACTTGTGGTATTTCACGCAATCACATAGCATATAGCATTTCATGATATCTCTAGCAAGTACTTTTAACAAGTAGTTCAACTAGCAGTTAAACACGATTCATGCAAGAGACACTCACCTCAAGTGAAGTGTCTAGAATTCCAATCTTTGATCGAGATTGTGCTCTTCACCAACTCCTAGAATCATACAAATAATTCACATAAATTTCCACTTTTGAATTGGCGAATTTAACTCGAGTCAACTAGCATTTAATTTCACTCAAAATCCCAAACTAGTATTAATCATTTTCTCAAAGTGAAATCCACAAATCGAGTGAAATTAAATTTTGAGGTTTCTTTAAAACCCAAACACTTGCTAAATTCGTCAAATATTCCAACATCCAAATTCTATGAGTACGTAATTGCTATGAGTACGTGGTCGCGTGGCGATAGAAGCTGAGTAATCGGGCTCTTTCATCTGGCCAATGTTGGAGTTCGCGTTAAAAGGCTCAAATGGCTAGCGACTAAATCTTTTGTTACTATTGAAAAAAAAAAGAATCAAAAAAAAAAGAGAGAAAAGTAGAAAAAAAATGTGAAAAAAAGTGAAGGTTGTGTTAGTGTGTAATAAAAGTCAACTTGCCGAATTATGGATTTAATGTTGAGATTTTGGTTAATAGTTGGACCATTTGCTGATAAATGTTATGCGTCATTCCTTCTTCTTAAATTAGTTAACCTGAAATTGGAGGAGTTTGTGGTTTAGAAGCTAACCGGAGTGATGTTTTTTGGATCTTGATCACTGATGCTTGATATATATTTTTCTTGATATCTTGGCAATATGGTAGATAGAGCAACAGCCGTTATCAAATTTCGGTATCTGTTTACTGTTCTTATGCTTGAGGACAAGCATGGTTTAGATGTGGGGGGAATTGATAGGTTGCAATTTTGTCATTTATTTTATTATTAATTTCCCCTATTACCTGACTTGATATGGATTAATTATTAGATTCTACTCACTTTTCGTAATTTGCATTTATTTCAGAGAGTAGATCGAAAATACCATAATAAGAGCCAATTTGATGATTATCAAGAAAGAGCTCAAAGGGCAGGCGTCCGGGGGTATTTTTGGAACAAGGAGATACAAGTCCTATTTGGTAATTCACGGAAGACAGTATAAAAAGAAGAAAAAGGAATGCAGGGCTGGTACTTCTTCTCCCTCTCGGGAGAGAGCCGCCGCACAAGGGAAGACCATTAGATAGGAATTGGATTGAGTAGCGGGGGATCATTATCTCCATTAGCTTAGTGTACCTTTGGTTTTTTTCTTTCTCACGCATGGCAGGACTGCTTAGTAGTTTCAGCTTTGACTTTTCTTTTGGGCACTACTGAAGCTTAGTTTTTAATGTTTTCCTTGGAGGCTTCTTAGTAGTTTTTGTCTCCTGGGATGTCAGAAGCAATTAGGTACAGTTGCATGATTTTCCCGTGGCTTTACTCCCAAACACAGAAGATGGCCGCAGCTTTTGCTTCAATTTCGTATGTTTTGTTCTCATTAGACATGAACTAATTTCTCCACTCTAGTCAAGGAGCAGCGGAGGCTTTGGTTCGCCTAAACTTGTGAGATCGATTTAATTTTATCTTTTCCTTTATTTATTGGTATTCGCATATATCCTGGTTACAGTGCTTATGATTGTTTAATTAATTGATTGTCTTGGATTCGGATAATTAGTTAATTTAATAATCTATTGTCAATTAAGGTATTAAATCCGTAATTGTTTAATTACCTCAAAATAGTGACAACTGGCATGATTAGAGTTGTGTCAGGGGGATATGCGGGCTAATCTAAAATAACCCTGGTAGTGCGTTATTTGGTTAGAATAGGGCTCCTCTAATACGTAAGGCAATTGGGGAATTAAATCTTATAGGCGTACCTAGGATTATTTCCTAATTAGAGTAGTGATTAACGGGCGTACCTTAATCACTGATACAGTAAGGAGGGGTTGATTGCCATCGCTTGTTTGGTAGTTATAACCTATTTATTGATAAATAATTGGAATTGCCTTTGCATCGATGATCAATTAGGTGAACCATTGCTGAAGTTATTTCTTGGCTGGATCCTTAATTATCACTCATTTGATTTTAGTAAATTGTTATTTAATTTCTAGTTGGCTATTTTATTTTTATTATTTTACTTTTAGTTGAAGTGCTTAAATTGTCACCCCTGATATAAAACACCCCCCTTTGTTACTGTGGATTTGAAAAGAAACAGTTACACCCAATCCCTGTGGATTCGACCCTGCTCACCGCTATCTACAGAAATTACTTTTAGTTTGAGCAGGTTTTATTATTGCACAGGCTGACAACCTGTCACATCTTTTGTCTTACGTAATCTGTCTGAAATTATTGACGGATCAAATCGTGGAAGGGATTATTCTAATGAAATTTCTGGTTTTTGTCAATAGTCTTTGTACTATTGAATGTGCAAATTACAATGATTTGAAACCAGTTTTTTTTTTTCATATATTCATGTGAACTTTAAGAAACAAAATGTATATTATTGAAAAAAGGCTTTATGCATTAATTAATAACTTAGTATCACCCAGTAGCTGCCAAGTTCTAACGATTGGGAATTAGAGCCAAAGAAGCCATGCTGGTGATGGACCATGGAATTTTAAAAGGCTTTATGCATTGTTAATTTGATATCACCCAGCAGCTCCCAAATGCTAATGTTATTTTAATATTCTATATTTAATTGAAATTGCTTAATTGCGATAACAAATTTTAAAGGCTCTAACTAGAGCTGTTAAGTCAATCGAGTAGCTCGAAAACTCGTTAGAGCTCGACTCGTTAAGGCTCAAGCTCGGCTCGTTAATTTTGGTTAACGAGTCGAGTTCGAGCTCAAAATATGCTCGTTTAGTTACTCGGCTCGTTTGATACTCGAATAGCTCGTTAATGAAGGGCATATTTATCATTTGAGAAATCAAAATTATAAAAATTAAAAATTATAAGTTTTTATTAAGGTTAATTTGCACAAGCTCGAGCTCGAGCCACATGTACATTTAACGAGCCGAGTTTGAACACATTTTAAAGCTCGTTTTTCTAACGAGCTCGAGTCGAGCTCGGCTCGAATTAAACTCGAATCGAGCTCGACAGCCAAATACTCGGCTCGACTCGGCTCGATTAACAACTCTAGCTCTAAGCCTTTGATTTCACAGGTTCCTCATAGTTTTCCCCTTTTTTCTCCTTTGAAAAGTTACTTGTATTTTAACAAGTGCCTAAAATTTTACTTTGAAAATTTACACTAAATACTGCTAGAATTTACACTTCACTATGTAGTGATTCTTTTATTTTATTGTTAATTAGAGAGTGTTATCTACATTTTTCTTAAAGAGGAACTAGTTTTGAATATCGTGTAAATGACTGAACGTACCTTTTTTTTTAATTTACTTTTATGGTAAGTAGAAAATTTTGAACCTGATATCTCTCACTTGCATTCTCTCCCTCCCCTGTATCACCCAAGCTAATCCATCCCTCCTCTCCCATTTCCCCCAACGATTGAATGCACTTGCTTCTATACAAAACATTGACTTTTCATTTGATTTAAGCTTAATTAATCATACACTTTGCAACAAATGCGAGATCAATCTTTGTTTTTTTTTTTGACCCTAAAATAAAAAAATTCCAAAGATAACAAAACCCATTAGTCAATTAACATAATAATAAAGATTAAGAGAGAAAGTGATGAATCGGTCAAGGAGTCTATAAGAGAGAAAGTTTTCCCCTGCATTGCTCTGTTTTGCTCATGCTTTTTACCATTTTTAGTACCCCATCTCAAGCATTTGATTATGCAGATGCACTTTCAAAATCCCTTTTGTACTTTGAAGCACAGAGGTCCGGTCGCTTACCATACAACCAAAGAGTCTCTTGGCGTCACCATTCTAGCCTAACAGATGGATTAGAACAAGGGGTATTACTCAGAATGTTCAGTTTCAGATGTATTTTTCTTCAAGAATTTGAATTTTGGCTCATCATTTTGAAACACAAAAAATTGACAGGTCGTCAGCCTGTGCAATAATAATAATAAATATAGAACCTAGATACCACTGAAAGCAGGCAATAATCAATCCTAGGTACTGGAGCAGGGACTCTAGGTGTGCAATGGGTTACTTGATTCACCCTGTTCCCGAAGAGTTTGCTTAACCCGATATACCAGAATTAATTAATAGACAAAAATTACTAAATAGTAGACAGTGGCAAGTAGGGTTGTCTTCTCAGGGACTGGGGATATCTGTCTCTTTTAAAAGTCCAATTGATAAGGGGGGATTTCACCGGAATGAAACTAAAAATGATTAAACAATTTAATTAAAAATAAATAAATCACTAGCACAAGTAAAACAGGAATTAAATCAAGAATAAATAAATTCTAGCCAAGGATACAACTATTCAGGCACAGTCCAATCATCCGATCATTGATGCAAGAGAGGTTCACTTAATGTATTAATAGGCTAGTTATAGTCTGACGACCAATTTTTCCTTAAATTATAGATGACCAAGGTACGACCATTAATCACCTCTAACCAGAAAAGTACTCCTAGGTACGACCGTAGGAATTAATTTTCCAATTGCATTAATAACTAGAAAAACCTAGTCCTAACCAATAACACGCTACGGGGGTTATTTAAATTAGATTGCACGTTCCCCTAATGTGTAAACACACCAGTTGCCACTAGCATTAATCAATCAAACAATTACGGATTTAATTGACTAAATTGGCACGAGATTAATAAATCACATTGAACATCGGGCCCTTGACATCCAATTAATAAAATAATCCCATGAAAATTCAAGCAGATAACGTGCAAATATTAATAAATAAAGGAACACGTGAAAACTAATTAGATCTCACAGATTTTCGGGACTGCGCCGTCGAGTTGACCCTTGACTAGATGGAAGATTTAGCCACGCCGCATAATTAAATCACCACACGAATTAATGGATTGCAAAGGCATAGCGTTTTCTATTAAGAAGCAAGGAATAAAAGGTGTTTTTCCCGTTGGAAAATTTTGTCGAACACCTGGCGTGTGTCAGAGGCCAGTCAAAAGAAGGAAAAACTAAAACTACCCTAAAAAACTAAAACTAGAGATGTCCCTGCTACTCTACGTTATCCCTATTTAAGCAATAAAAGAAAGATGACTAAAGGTTATTTAGGTGGTCCCCACACATGTGGACAAAGCCTTCAATGTACTTCTTGCCCCAAGTCTCTTTCCGTAGCTTTCTTTTAAGAGTCCAAAGGAGTAAATGCCTTCCACTAGCTTGTGGTCCCCCACCAACTCAAGGGCCCAAGAATTGAAGCCCTTAGAAGTCTCCCTATTTTCCATAAAGTCCTTCCTTTTTAGTGATTTTCTGTTTCATTCCTGAAATTATGTCCAGATACCAAATATGAGTAAATATCAGAAATTAGCACACTATTTATCAGGGATAAAAGGGGAAATTACTGATAAAAATTACTAACAAATTACACCCTATCAATTCCCCCCACACCTAAACCAAGCTTGCCCTCAAGCATAAGAAAAGTGGGCATACCCCAAAAAGTTGACAGTGGTCAACACTCTAATCTACCACATTGCCAAGAGATTCAAGAGAAAATCATATATCGGGCACTAGTAGTTAAAATCCGAAAAACATCCCCCCAGTTAGCCTCTACCACAAACTCCTGCAATTTTCCAAATTAACTAGTCTAAGGAAAAGGAATGACACATAGCATTTATCAGCTAATGGTCCAAATATTCACACAAGTCCCCGTATTGAGTCCATAAACCAGCAAGCTTCCCTAGTATTTATTCTCTTTTTTCTTTTTTTTCTTTTTTTTTTTTTTGTACATAATAGTATTTGACCCAAGGAGACTTAGTCTCTAGCCGCCGGAGCCTTTTTACGCGAACTCCAACATTTTTAGATGACGGAGCCCGGTTACTCAGCTCCTACCGCTATACAACCACGTACTCATATAAAGTACCACCTTTTGACGCGAGAATCGACACTTTTAGGTGCCGAACCCCGGTTACTCAGTAGTAACCCATAGCGGAGTACAGTCCAGATTATTCACAGCCAAACAAAGCCAAGAACACATAATAACAACACTAAGAACCAAAAATAGGAGCAGCTCGCCTCATTATAGCCAAACATAGAGAACTGGAGTCAATATTGGACCAGTTCACATTAAAATGCCAACAGTCATTCCCTATGCCTAGAAAAATTAACAAAGAAATCACAAGAATCAAGCAGTCCGATATTCACCAAGGAGACCTCTCGAATCCAACCACACTTACCCGATACATTATATTTAAGAAGAACTTGGCAAAAGTAGAACTAGAGTTAACAAACCAAAATTTTTCCCTCCTTTTTTCTCCTTTTTTTTTTTTAATAGCCACATGGGATTAAAACTAAGAATTAAAACTAGAATTAGTAGTCACAAAGAAAGATAATAAGCAACTAGAATTAAAACTAAAAACTAATAAAACTAGAAACTATTAAAAACTAAAAACTACTAAAACTACTAAAAACTAAGAACTAAAACTGAAAACTAAAAATTACTAAGAACTAAAAACTACTAAAAACGGAAAACACTAGCACCCCCCCACACCTATAGGACACATTGTCCTCAATGTGACAAATGTAAAACAGAAGTGAGAGGGAAAAGGACCAAACTTCCCTGAAATCGGGTCAATGCGGAGGGCGAGGTGGAAACGGAGGTGCAAAGCCTGTATGCATCAGAAACTGCGCCAAATTCTGTGCTATGCCTGCGACATTGGCGTCGACGTTGGTCATTCGGGCCTGCAAATCCTGAACCTGCTCCCGGAGTTGCTGCCATTCAGAAGTCCCACGGCGTGGAGGTGGTGCAGAAGATGACGGCCCAGCAGTGTCCTCGGCCGATTCATGAAAGGAAGAGGGTCCTGGTCGGGGCGTAGGGCGTGCACCCGGAGCTCGAGGTGGTCCCGGAGGGGTAAATTGGTAGGAACCATCGGGCAAGCGCTCGACGACTCCCATCCTCTCTAAGCAATCCACATCCAAGAGCTCCATCTCGAATGCCAAATGTAGGTCATGGTCCTCTAAGTCAAGAACCCCTAGCTCGGTCGCCAAGTGAGTGATAAAGGACCCAAGGATCAGAGGTTTGTTCTTCTTGGCCAGAACCGTCTTGAACTGCGCCGCCAACCAACACCCCAAATTGACCTTGATGTTGTCCTTCATGCTCCAGAGGAAGAAAAACTCGGGGCGAGAGAGTATACCGGAGCTGTCCTTGCGCCCCGAGTAGCTGTAAGCTAAAAATCGCTGAACATAGCGGGCATTAGGGTCCTTAAGAAAGGAACTCCTAGACCGGGAAGGATCGTAGCGCTCCCCATCGACGGACATTTCCTCCCATACATCATGGTAGCGGGAGAGGAATGGCTCTACGTAGTCACAGGCACTCTCACTATACTCCCTCGTCTCAGCATACTCTCGAGTAATGAATCCGAATGCCAAATATGGGCGCCACCCGATGGCTGTAAACATCTGCTCGACCTCCTCTCGTATGCCTAGGCCCATCATGCTTAATTTGTCACTAGTCTTACAAGGTATGATACGCCGCTCACAGACTTTGGCATACCTCTGCTGATCCGCAGGTCTAGTGAAGGTCAGGTGCCCTCCAAAGTGAGCTGGGGTATCTACTTGAGCACCCCTACCCCTACCCAAACGGGTTCGGACATTAGAGGAGTAGGGTAGATTGGTAGGTGTATTGACAGGGATGGACGCTTGTGGAGGGGGTTGAGAACGAGGGGCCCTAGACCTAGAGTTGGATTTTGGTCTCACCATCCTGTTTAACAATAGACGCCAACCAAGAAAACCCAAATATAGAAATGCTAGCACACAAAGTAAGTGGCACGGGCAGAGCAATGGCAAAGCAGCAGTCCCCCAATAAGTACACAATCACTAACAAAAATGAATTTCCAGTGCCAACCAGTGAAGCAGTTGGACAGCAACGGGCACAATTAAGTAGAGCCAAAATACCAATAGAACCCCGCTACTCAGAAACGGGGCACAGCAACCAGGATGTTGTTAAGAAAACGATTGAAACCTTACTAGAGCCAACCAGGAATACGCAAGCAGTAAACAATGGAGGCAATAATAGCGCCGCAATCGGGAAAGAACAACTAAGTCCTAGGCTTCTAGCTTCCAACCCAACAGTCAATAGAGTAAAATGAACTCAAAATAAGCAATAATTCCAAGTGAAACTAAGCCAATCACTACCACTGAAGCCACAGACAATGGTCTCCAGAATAGCAATGTCAACCCAGCACCAAAATGACCCCAAAAAGTTAAGCAAAATTCCACCACCCTCAACAAGCGAATCAAGTGGCCAGGTTGTCCAAAGCAACTGATCAAATTACCCAAACATCAATAGACACATGCAGTATGGCAGCTAACCCAAAATTTTCAACAAATGGCTCCAGTTGGCCAACCAATTGCACAAGTTCACCCAATTCCAGAATAAAAATAGCAATTCCAAGCTATAATAATCCAACCAGTACCACTGGCGGAAATCACCAATTAATATTAGAAATTGAGGAATAAAGTCCAAATACCTCCACTTGTAGGAAAGAGAGGACGAACTGGAGGTGAGCAATCTGGTGTGCGGTGGTTGAGCTTCAGCGGCGGACAGAGCAGGGAAGTGGTTGTGGCTGGCGGCGGATAGGAGCGGGGATGGCTGGCTGTGCGAGGCTGCTCGCGGCTGGGGAGCGGATCTGGTGGTGGCTGCGCTGCTCGGCGAAGGACTGGGCAGCGGCGGCGGGCAGCGGCAGCTCGGGACGCGACTGGCTGGGGTTGCGGGCGGCAGTGGGCTGCGCTTGGTCGAGGCGTGCGTCGGGAGTGGAAGGCTGGAATGGAAGGCGGCGTGCGCAAAGAGCAGGGGAGCAGCGGGGGAGAAAGAAAGAAAAGAAGAAGAAAGAAGAAGAGAGAAAGAAAGAAAAGAAAGAAAGAAGAAAGAAAAAGAAAGGGGTTTTTTTTTTGTTTTTTTTGTTTTTTTTTAAATAAAAGGGATTGCTACGGTTAAGAAAAATGTTTTTCTTCTTCTTTTTTTTTTAATGAAATAATCTTTCTTCTTCCTTTAATGAAAGGCATAATAATAATAATAATAATAACAATAAGAATAGTAATAATAAAATATATATATATTTTTTTTTTTCAAATCCTTACCTTTCCCGCGAACGTGACGCGGGCACGTCAAGAGGTCAAGAGAGCTCTCAGAAGTTTCAGAATTCCTGATCGTGAGCATCCTGCACATCACCACGCGGGTTTTCTAAGTCGCGTTTTCTGCACAAAACTTGCAGAAATGGAAACGCGACTGAAAACGCGCCTCTCACTCGCGTTTCCAAGTCGCGTTTTCTGCACAAAACTTGCAGAAATGGAAACGCGATTACAGGTAAACGCGACTTATACTCGCGTTTCCAAGTCGCGTTTTCTGCACAAAACTTGCAGAAATGAAAACGCGATTACAGGTAAACGCGACTTCTACTCGCGTTTCCAAGTCGCGTTTTCTGAATCTTGACCCCTTCCTGCACTTCATCACGCGGGCGCGTCAGGAGGAAATGCCACCTACATATCAGCAAAAAACGAAAACTGAAACCCAAAATCAGTCGAATTCAAGGGAAGTATATTTAAACTATCACACGAAATCAAATAAAGAATTAAAAGAAACAATTGGGTTGCCTCCCAATGAGCGCCTTTCTTTAACGTCTTTGGCTAGACATTGTCCAAAAATTTGCTTAAACTAAGCAAGTAGGGTCCTCCAAGTGCATCACCTCCACCCGTTCAGTTGGAACCCCTTCATAATACGGCTTGAGACGATGACCATTCACTACAAATTTCTTCTCAGCTTTCAAACTTTGGATCTCGACTGCACCATAATGGAAGACATTAGTCACAACAAAAGGGCCAATCCAACGAGAATGTAATTTACCTGGAAATAACTGCAATTTGGAGTGGTATAGCAGAACTTTTTGCCCACACTCGAATGTCTTCCTTGAGATCTGTTGGTCATGAAAAATTTTATTTTTCTCCTTATAAATTACCGCATTCTCATAAGCTTCATTGCGAATCTCCTCCAACTCCTGTAATTGTAACTTCCTTTGGATTCCGCCTTCCTCAATATCCATATTGCATTGCTTAACCGCCCAAAATGCTTTATGCTCGAACTCTACTGGAAGATGACACGGCTTACCAAATACCAACCTATAGGGAGACATCCCTATAGGTGTCTTGTATGCCGTCCGATAGGCCCAGAGTGCATCTTCCAACCGTTGACTCCAATCTTTTCTATCGGGGCGCACCATTTTCTCCAAGATGGACTTTATCTCCCGATTCGACACCTCCGCTTGACCATTGGTCTGGGGATGATACGACGTCGAGACTCTGTGGAGTACACCATACTTGCGAAATAAGGCAGCTACGGTTTTGTTGCAGAAGTGCGTTCCCCTATCACTGACAATAGCTCTTGGCATTCCAAATCGCACAAAAATATTAGATCTGATAAAATCTGCAACCACTTTCGAGTCATTAGTTCGAGTGGCCTTAGCCTCCACCCATTTAGACACATAATCAACTGCCAGCAAAATATACAGAAAACCAAATGAAGTAGGAAAAGGCCCCATGAAATCTATACCCCAAACATCAAAAATTTCTACAAAAATCATCGGGACTTGGGGCATATGATCTTTACGGGCTATATTACCTACCCTTTGACAGCGATCACATGACTTACAAAACACATAGGCATCCTTAAACAATGAAGGCCAATAAAATCCACTTTCTAAAACCTTATGAGCAGTTCTCTTGGGTCCAAAATGACCTCCACAGGCAAAAGTATGACAAAAAGCTAAAATCGATTGAAATTCCATTTCACTTACACATCTCCTCATCACCTGATCTGCACATCTCTTCCATAAGTACGGGTCATCCCAGATAAAATACTTGGCGTCGCTCTTCAATTTATCCCTTTTCGATTTTTGCCAACCTGTAGGAAAATTACCAGTTACCAAATAATTGACTAAATCAGCATATCAAGGCAACTGAGAATTTAAAGAAAATAAGTGTTCTTCAGGGAATGCATCCCTCAATGGTTCATTATCCTCTCCAACGGGTATACGACTCAGATGGTCAGCTACTAAATTCTCCGAGCCTCTTTTATCCCTTATTTCCAGGTCAAACTCCTGTAGTAGCAATATCCACCTGATGAGCCTCGGCTTTGCATCTTTCTTGGTCATCAGATACCTTAATGCTGCATGATCAGAAAATACAATCACTTTAGCACCTAACAGATATGACCTGAACTTTTCTAGAGCAAAAATTACTGCAAGAAGCTCCTTCTCAGTGGTGGAGTAATTCAACTGGGCTCCATTCAAGACCCGGGATGCGTAATAGATGACATGAGCTGCCTTTCCTACTCTTTGCCCCAGTACAGCCCCAACAGCTTGATCACTGGCATCGCGCATGATCTCAAATGGCAAATTCCAATTGGGGGGTTGGATGATTGGTGGTGAAGTCAACAATTCCTTCAGCTTGTCAAAGGCTCTCTCACACTTATCATCAAACTCGAAAGCTACATCTTTTTGTAGGAGTTGGAAAAACGGGGCTCCAATTTTTGAAAAATCCTTGATGAACCTTCGATAAAAACCTGCATGTCCAAGAAAAGAGCGCACCTCCCGCACACTTTCGGGGTAAGGTAATGCAGAAATAATGTCTATTTTAGCCTTGTCAACTTCTATGCCCTTAGACGATACAATATGACCCAGGACTATCCCGTGCTCAACCATAAAATGACATTTTTCCCAATTAAGCACAAGATTAGTCTCTATACACCTTATCAGGATCAATTTCAGGTTATCTAAACACGTATCAAAGCTATCACCATACACACTGAAATCATCCATGAAAACTTCTATTATTTTCTCAACATACTCAGAAAAGATGCTTACCATACATCTTTGGAAAGTCGCGGGTGCGTTGCACAATCCAAATGGCATTCGTCTATAAGCAAAGGTCCCGAACGGGCACGTGAAAGTTGTCTTCTCTTGATCCTCTGGGGCAATTGCTATCTGAAAGTATCCTGAAAATCCATCCAAAAAGCAATAATAAGCTCTACCAGCTAAACGTTCAACCATCTGATCAATGAAAGGGAGAGGGAAATGGTCCTTTTTGGTGACGGCGTTTAGCCTACGGTAGTCTATACATTGCCTCCATCCAGTGGGCTTACGCACTGCAACAAGCTCACCCGTTTGGTTGGCCTCCACCGTCACTCCTGCCTTCTTTGGGACTACCTGGACCGGGCTCACCCAAGGGCTATCAGAGATTGCAAAAATAATCCCCACATCCAACAATTTTAGAATTTCTTTCTTTACAACTTCCATCATGAGGGGATTGAGCCTTCTTTGAGCCTGCCTAACAGGTTTAGCATCGTCTTCTAGTCTAATCCGGTGTATACAGATGGTCGGACTGATTCCCTTAATGTCTGCAATTGTCCATCCTATCGCCTCTTTATGCTCTCTAAGGACCCAGATCAGTTTCTCCTCCTGAATTTTTGACAGTGCCGATGAGATAATCACCGGGAGTGTCTCATTATCACCTAGATATGCGTATTTCAGGTGCTCTGGTAGAGGTTTCAATTCCAGTACAGGTGCCTGCACCACAGATGGCAATACCCTCTGGTGAGGCTCAGGAGTAAAAATAGGTAAGACTTCATACCTTTTCGTGGTGGTCTGCAATGAGTGTAATGCACCTATTGTGCATTTTAAATCCTCACTCCACTCCACCTGAGGAGTTGTCCCCAACTCGAGGTGCTTGGTTAAAGCCACCTCCAGCTCATCCCTGCCATCAGTTTCAAACACTTCCTGCACTACAGGGTCAATAGCACTCACAGAAAAAACTGAGCTAAAGTTGGAGTTCGAGGGGTACTTCATAGTATCAAAAATATTAAAATGCACAATTTCCCCATCAAACTCCATGGACAGAATACCTTTATTAAACATCAATTTTCGTCTGTGCTGTGCTCATAAAAGGTCTACCCAATAACAGAGGTGAGGGATCAGGGGAGTGATCATCATCCATATCAAGTACATAAAAATCAGCTGGAAACACCAAATCATTAACTTTTACCAACACATTTTCAACCAACCCATCAGGATATGCATTAGTTCGGTCAGCTAATTGAATGATTATTCCAGTTTCCTTTAATGGACCTAATTTTAGAGAAGCATAGATAGACTTAGGCATGACATTTATTGATGCTCCCAGATCCAACATGGCCCTTCTGATCACAGTATTACCTATCTTACAGGGAATAGTAAACATACCTGGGTCCCCGCACTTTGGTGGGAGCTTTCTCTGCAGGACCGCAGACACATTTTCCCCAACTATGACCCGTTCATCTCCCCTCAATCGCCTTCGGTTTACACACAAGTCCCTTAGGAACTTGGCATATTTTGGTACTTGTTTGATGGCGTCCAAGAGGGGGATATTTATCTCAACCTTGCGAAAAACCTCCAAGATCTCCTTCTCCTTATCCTGTTTCTTCGATTTTTCCAACCTGCTAGGAAAAGGAGGTGGGTTAGTTTTAACTGTAATTATTGGGTCAGGAAGTACCTTTGGATCTGCACCATTGTTGTCCTCCCTTTCAAGCTCATTTTCGATCTTCTCTTCATCCTTGTCCTTGGGGATCACAGGCTCAGGCCCTTGAATTTCTTTCCCACTCCTTAGGGTCATTGCGCTCACGTTTTTCGGATTCAACTCCGGTTGAGATGGCAGCTTCCCTTGGTTCTGGGACTCCAAACGGTTCATTCTGGTGGCCAATTGACCTATCTGATTCCTTATGTCCTGCATTTCGGAGTCCGTCTTTTGCTGATTCTGCATGATAGCTGCCTCCGTCCTTTGCTGATTCTGCGCCATGGTTGTCATCATTTGTTTCAGCATCTCATCCGTAGATGAACCAGATTGAGGGGACGGAGGTGGTCGTGGTTGGTATTGCTGCTGGTACCCTGGTGGCTTATTCGGCGTAAAGTTAGACTGCCTGTTCGGCGTGAAGTTGGATTGCCTATTCCCTCCATAACTGAGGTTGGGATGATCTCTCCACCCTGGGTTGTAGGTGTTTGAGTAAGGGTCGTACTGCTTCCTTGGCGCGGGCGCGTGGTCAGCCATGTTCACCTGTTCCTCAGTTTCTTCCTGAATCATTGGGCACATGTCTGCAGAGTGACCTATACCAGTGCAAATCCCGCATACCCTGGTTTGTGATGCGTTTCTCACAGCCTGTTGCCTAACGAACGCAGTCAACTCATTTAGCTGCTGCTGCACAGAGGGTGTCTCTATCTCATTCACCTTACGTATTGGGACATCCTCCCTTGTACTGAATTGCTGTGAATTCTCTGCCATCCCCTCTATTAACTCCCGTGCTTCCTGAGGGGTTTTGTTCGCCAGTGCCCCTCCACTTGCAGCATCAATGATGCTTCTGTCTCTAAAAATGAGCCCCTCGTAGAAATATTGTATGATCAACTGCTCACTTATTTGGTGATGGGGGCACCTGCGCAACAAGCTCTTATACCGTTCCCAATACTCGTAAAGTGACTCCCCGGGATGCTGTTTGATCCCACAAATTTCTTTCCTTAAACTTGCAGCCCTGGATGCAGGAAAATATTTATCCAGAAATTTTTTCTTCAATTGGCCCCACGTGGTGATGCTACCTGGTGACAGGTAGTACAGCCAGTCCTTCGCAGAATCTTTCAAGGAGAAGGGGAATGCCCTCATTTTTATCTGCTCTTCTGTGATTCTCGGGGGTTTCATACTGTTGCAAACGACATCAAACTCCTGCAGATGCTTATACGGCTCTTCACCTGGTAAACCATGAAAAGAGGGTAAAAGCTGAATCAGACCAGATTTTAGTTCAAATGGAATGTTGTCATTTAAAGCGGGGAAAGTAATGCACAAAGGCTGCTGAGTTAAATCAGGAGCAGCCAACTCCCTTAATGTTTGTGCATTAGCCATGGTGAACTCCTCCTGGTCAGAGTCACTCGAAGTGTTACCAAACAATCTGTTGGTTCAACTTCTGACTCGGGTCTTTGAGATGTAGCACTAGAGTGCTCTTCTCTGAGCTGTCTGGTTTCCTTTCTCGTTCTACGCGCGGTCTTCTCTACCTCAGGGTCAAAAACCAAATCACCTGTGCGAGAAGATCGAGGCATACACTAGAAGAAAACCAGAAAATTAGGACAAAAATTGAATTTAAAAAGAAACAAATAATAACGCCAGTCCCCGGCAGCGGCGCCAAAAATTGACAGGTCGTCAGCCTGTGCAATAATAATAATAAATATAGAACCTAGATACCACTGAAAGCAGGCAATAATCAATCCTAGGTACTGGAGTAGGGACTCTAGGTGTGCAATGGGTTATTTGATTCACCCTGTTCCCGAAGAGTTTGCTTAACCCGATATACCAGAATTAATTAATAGACAAAAATTACTAAATAGTAGACAGTGGCAAGTAGGGTCGTCTCCTCAGGGACTGGGGATATCTGTCTCTTTTAAAAGTCCAATTGATAAGGGGAAATTTCACCGGAATGAAACTAAAAATGATTAAACAATTTAATTAAAAATAAATAAATCACTAGCACAAGTAAAACAGGAATTAAATCAAGAATAAATAAATTCTAGCCAAGGATACAACTATTCAGGCACAGTCCAATCATCCGATCATTGATGCAAGAGAGGTTCACTTAATGTATTAATAGGTTAGTTATAGTCTGACGACCAATTTTTCCTTAAATTATAGATGACCAAGGTACGACCATTAATCACCTCTAACCAGAAAAGTACTCCTAGGTACGACCGTAGGAATTAATTTTCCAATTGCATTAATAACTAGAAAAACCTAGTCCTAACCAATAACACGCTACGAGGGTTATTTAAATTAGATTGCACGTTCCCCTAATGTGTAAACACACCAGTTGTCACTAGCATTAATCAATCAAACAATTACGGATTTAATTGACTAAATTGGCACGAGATTAATAAATCACATTGAACATCGGGCCCTTGACATCCAATTAATAAAATAATCCCATGAAAATTCAAGCAGATAACGTGCAAATATTAATAAATAAAGGAACACGTGAAAACTAATTAGATCTCACAGATTTTCGGGACTGCGCCGTCGAGTTGACCCTTGACTAGATGGAAGATTTAGCCACACCGCATAATTAAATCACCACACGAATTAATGGATTGCAAAGGCATAGCGTTTTCTATTAAGAAGCAAGGAATAAAAGGTGTTTTTCCCGTTGGAAAATTTTGTCGAACACCTGGCGTGTGTCAGAGGCCAGTCAAAAGAAGGAAAAACTAAAACTACCCTAAAAAACTAAAACTAGAGATGTCCCTGCTACTCTACGTTATCCCTATTTAAGCAATAAAAGAAAGATGACTAAAGGCTATTTAGGTGGTCCCCACACATGTGGACAAAGCCTTCAATGTACTTCTTGCCCCAAGTCTCTTTCCGTAGCTTTCTTTTAAGAGCCCAAAGGAGTAAATGCCTTCCACTAGCTTGTGGTCCCCCACCAACTCAAGGGCCCAAGAATTGAAGCCCTTAGAAGTCTCCCTATTTTTCATAAAGTCCTTCCTTTTTAGTGATTTTCTGCTTCATTCCTGAAATTAAGTCCAGATACCAAATATGAGTAAATATCAGAAATTAGCACACTATTTATCAGGGATAAAAGGGGAAATTACTGATAAAAATTACTAACAAATTACACCCTTTCAAAACACAAGTGAAAATTTGTTTAAGATGAGAAAAGATCATTAGATGAGTTGACAAATATTTCAATTTTATTGTTCCAGGGAAAAAATCACTGTGTAAAAACCTTGGAAAAAAGATTGTGAAGATAAAAGAAAAAGAGCACAAATTTAACATATACAACCGACTAGCTTAGTGGTAAAGATACTTTGTAACATAATCTATCTATCTATGTCAAGTGGCCAATTGACTGGCCAGGTCTTAGTTTTATAAGTTTTCTTTGGAATGTTAATTAATGCTTCGTGTTTTTCTTTTTTCTTTAGCACTATTTTCAATTAGCCAGTGTGGAGGAACTTACAGTGCTCATTGATTATGAATGCTGCTATGTTAACATAAGCGTGATAAGCTTTCAAGTTTCTTCTGATTCTGTGAAGCAAAATAATTTGTGTTAATATAGGATATAAAATGATCAACAGTTGTAAACTAGAAACGATTCTTGAAAAAAAATTAATTTTTTTCATGATTTGTATTCCCACAATTTCGTGTTTGTATTTTTCTATAAAGCAAGTTATCTTGGACATTCTTGAACTTTTTGGGGATAATAAAGTTTTAGAATCCATCAACATAATTAGTCCAAAACTTCTTGAATTTAATCAAATGCTTCTCCTAATCCTTGCCATCTCACTTCTGGTCTAACATAGAACTACAACATAAATAGCTCAATGTATAAAGACTCATTGTAGTTTAGATACAAGGTAATTAGTGCTCTTCTCCAAGAGGTACTCAAGTTACTTTTTTCTATAGATTCATTCAGACAAATTAGCCATAGAAGATAAAAATGGTCAATCTCATTAAAACATTCCAATATTGCTTTAAATTTCCTGGACCATTTCATCTTTAAGTGTTCCAATCTTAAAAAAAAAAAAAGACAATGAAGTAGGGAAGTATAAAGGGACAGAACGAGAAGACCTTTGAAGTCTTCCTTGTGCAGTAGGGATAATCACGGGTTATGTCTAAATAATCTCCATATTTCTTTTGGTCCTACTTTTCCTATCATTTTCAAGACTTATAAAATTAGGTTACCATTGATTAGTATCATGATGACTGAGTCAATCGTCAAATGTTTGAAACACATTGATGGAGGACAAGAAGAGAAAAAGAGAGAATTGAAGAAGGGGAAGCATTGGCAATGAACACGATGTGGTGAGTGGGGTGGGGGTAAGAGGCAGAAATTGGACACTTACAAGACTGGTGAGGGCGAAGTTTGGCTTTAAATATATTATTAGGTGACAAAAACTAAATTATTTGATATTTGAATTGAATTCAGCTCGATAAAATTTTACTTGAAAAGAAATAATACTCCAATAAAGGCTAAAAAATGAACTAAATTATTTGATATTCAAATTAAGTTTGACTCGGTAAGAGTTTGTTTGAACTTGATTTAGTCAACTATTCAAACCAAACTTAAATAGCATTTTGTGTTCGGCAAACTATCAAACACAACTCGAACTTAACTCTATTAGCATAAAAGCGGAATTTACATGTAAAAAAGTTTAATCTCCTTGAGATCGATTTGAGTTTGGTTAGATAAAAACCCGTCTAACTTGGGTCTATAAATTAACAAGCTAATGTTGAGCACAATTTCAATTTTATTCAAATTTTGAACATTAAAATATTCAGTTTGATTAGATTAGTTTGCACTCCCAGTTCCAATATCAAAAATAAAAATTTAAAAACTTACGGTTGGTCAGCCTACCCGCCATCCCGTTCCCCATGTTGGTGCACCATGATAAGAAAGAGACAAGGCAATACATCTTTATGCCTTGAGGACTGGGATACCTTGATAGGTCCTCATCTTGATTATAAGTCTTTGGACCATTGCCAACAGCAACAGCACTCGTTTTTCATATTATCTTCGCTCTTTCAGTCAATTGCAGTTTCCAATTAGCTTTTTCTTTTTAGTTTCCAATTGCAGCTTTTTGTTCGAAGTTTAATTTGAGTCTTATTTTTAGTCCATTTTTTTCATAGTCGATCAATGATTGGAATTATACTTTGTAATGATGCTCTCTGGAATGCAACTTCAAAACGGGTATTTCTGATTTTTTTTAATCAGTTTATTGTACCTTTTAACGATTCTTTGCATTCTTCCGTTGAGTATTTTATATGCTTCAATGTTTAATGAGTGTAGTAGATTCAATCTAGTACATTCAACAAGAATTAGATTTAAAAAACAAATGATGTCACTGTAAAAGAATTTTAATCCATTTTCTATGGCTGTTTTTAATATTTTAAAACAAAAAATAGTTTTCTTTTAAAACTCATTGCTCAAAAACAAGTAAAAATTTGTGTTAGATGAGAAAAGATTATTAGATGAAGTGACAAATGTTTCAATTTTATTGTTTAAGGGAAAAAATTACTGTGTAAAAACCTTTGAAAAAAGGTTTGAAAATAAAAGAAGAAGAGCACAAATTTAACATACACAGCCAACTATCTTAATGGCAAAGACTCTCTATGTAACATAATCTATTTATTTAGGTCAAGTGGCTAATTGACAAGTCAAATAACTGACTCGGATAGGTTTTGCAAGTGCTCTTTGGAATCTTACTTTATGTATTTTCATTTAGCTAGTGTGCACGAACTTACATTGCGCATTGATTATGAATTCTGGCATGTTAAAAGTGCATGATAAGTTTTCAAGTTTCTTCTAATTCTGTGAAGAACAAAATTAGTATCTTTCTTGTATGTATTCCCACAATTTTTTGTTTGTATTTTTCTATTGATTATCTTATCTTATTATTGAACTTTTAAGGGTAATAATGTTTTAGAATCCATCAATATAATTGGCCCAAACTTCTAATACAAATGCTTCTAATACTGGCCAAAATTAATCTAAATTTGGATCTGCTATAGAACTACAACATAAATTTTTAGATATCAAATAATTGGTGCTCCTTCTCTAAAAGATACTGGAGTTACATATTTCTATAGACTCAGTAAGAAAAATTAGTCATAGAAGATAAAAATGATCGATCTCATCATTAAAACATTCCAATATTGCTTTAAATTTCTTGGACCATTGCATCCTAAGTGTTCCAATCTCAAAAGGAAGAGACAAAGAAGAAGGGACAGAACAAGAAGACCTATGAAGTCTTTCTTGTACACTGGGGATTAATTGTAGCTTCAGTTGTGGTATAGAGTCTCAAAACAATCTCCATATTCCTTTTGGTCCTAGTCGAAGACTTGTAATAGCATTTGCTGTTGATAAAAGTCATGATAACCGAGTCAATCACGGAACGTCTGAAAGATATTGAAGACAATTGAAGAAGGGGAAGCTTTGGCAACGAATATGGCGGGGTTGGGCAGGGTTGGATGGGGAGGAGGAGCAAACTTGGACGTGTACAAGACTACGGAGGCCAATTTTGATTTTAAACATATTGCCAGGTGGCAAAAACTAATTTTGCTAAGGATGTACTTGAAAAGAAATAATTTGCTAATAGGAGCTGAAAAGCAAATCAAGTTTTTTGATACTCGAATCGTGTCGGTTCGATTAGAGCTTATTCGAGTTTGATTTTATCAATTATTCAAATCAAATTTAAACAGCGTTTTGTGTTTGATAAATTATCAAACTCAACTCGAACTTGACTCTATTAGAATAAAAGTGTAATTTACATGTAAAAAAGCTTAACTTGCTCAAGTTCGATTTGAATTTGATTCGATAAAAGTTTATTTAATTTTGGCTTCGTACATAAACAAGCCAATATTTCAAATTTATTAAAATTAATAAAACAAATTTGAACATTAAGATGTTCGCTTGATTAGACTCTTTTATCCCCTAATTTCAATACCAAGAAATAAGAATTTTAAAATCTTAGCGATTGGTCGCCCCACCCGCCACCCAATTCCTCACATTTGTGCATCGTGATAGGAAAGAGTTGGGGCAATGCATCTTTATACCTTAAAAATAAGCTAATATTGAGCACAATTTCAAATTCGTTAAAAAAATTTAAACATTAAGGTACTCGTTTGATTAGACTCGTTTATCCCCTAATTTCAATACCAAAAAATAAGAATTTTAGAATTTTAACAGTTGATCGCCACTCCGTTCCCCACGTTGGTACATTGTGATGGGAAAGTGTCGGGGCAATGCATCTTTATACCTTAAAGACTGGGATAGGTCGTCATCTTGGTACCTTTGCCAACGGGAACAACCTCAAATTTGATTGAAAACAAGCACGAGTGCAGTATCCCAAAATAATTTTTAGTTGAACCTTATCTAACAGTGTTATCATTAACTTTTTGATATTGTTGTGCGTCATTGGGTTTATATAACAATTTTTAGTTGCTTTTATTTTGATCAATAGATCAATATGGATAAAAATTAAATAGTGGACGGTACAAACTGTGGAGGAGAATCCCCCCAGATGATAGAATCATCAATTGAACTAGCATGCTTTACCATCTCAAGGGCACCCAACTAAATTTCTAAGTGGAAAAATTTTGCAATGCATTCGTTACATCAGCAACTAGCTTTCTGCAATTTCTGACTTCCCTTGCATTTCATGAAAATATACTATCAAGTAACTTTGCATAATCCATGTCAAGAAAATATAGAACTATAACATAATTTGCTTAATTAGCCAATAGGTTCATCGTCATTAAGGAATCAGGTGACAAGTGTTCCTTCTCCAAGAGGTGCACGAATCACCTTTTTCTGTAGATTCAGCAGGAAAAATTAGTGGTAGAAGATAAAAATGGTCAATCTCATGGAAGATTTCATTCCTTTAAAATTCTTGGCCCATTGGAATAGACATCTTATGTGTTTCAATCTCAAAACTAAGTGAAAACAAAAAAGGTGGGGACAGAGCAAGAAGACCTCTGAAGTCTTCAATGTGCGTTAGGATAAATACTAGCTTCATTTGTGGTGCAGAGTAACAACGTCTGCCAACTTGAGTTGAACTTGAAAGCAATCATGGGTTCCTTCAAAATAATCTCCATATTCGTTCTTGTCGTCCTACTTTTCCCATCTTTTCATCCCAAATGTGGAGCTTCAGCTTCTGCTGAAGAGGCTGCTGCTCTTTTTAAATGGAAAGCCAGTTTTCAGAACCAGAACAACAGCTTCCTAACCTCATGGAACCTTCAATCCATCAACGCCAAAAAGTCGTCTGTCCTTCCTTGCACTTGGGCTGGTATTTCCTGCATTGACGGAAGAGTCAACAGATTGAACCTTTCAGATTGGAGCATTGAAGGCAGCCTCTATGATTTCCCATTCTCATCCCTCCCAAATCTTGAATATCTTGATCTCAGCCAGAATCAGATCTTTGGCAGTATACCTAAACAAATAGGTAACTTGTCGAAGCTCAGTTATCTTAATTTCTATGCTAATGAATTGTCACAAGAAATCCCGCCTGAAATTTGCAACTTGACAAACTTGACTCATTTAGATTTTGGAAGTAATCAACTTTCAGGTCCCATTCCTGTGGCGACGGGGAATCTGATCTTGCTTCAGTTTCTTTCCTTGCGTCAAAATAATCTTACTGGGACAATCCCAAAGTCATTAGGAAATTTGACCGATTTAATTGAACTATATCTCCATCACAATCAAATTTCGGGTTCAATTCCAAAGGAATTGGGTGATCTGAAGTTCCTTACCAATATGGAATTATCTGTGAACCAACTTAATGGTCCCATTCCTCCAGTGATAGGGAATTTGAGCTCACTTCAGCTTCTTTACCTATATCA
Source organism: Coffea canephora (assembly GCA_036785865.1). NCBI lineage: Eukaryota > Viridiplantae > Streptophyta > Magnoliopsida > Gentianales > Rubiaceae > Coffea > Coffea canephora. The sequence goes on from CM071915.1 coordinate 14,618,242, forward strand.
AAATAATCTCACTGGTGCAATCCCAAAGTCACTAGGTAATTTTACCAATTTGATTAAACTGGATCTCTCTGACAATCAACTTAATGGTTCCATTCCTGCTTCAATTGGTAACTTGAGTAACTTGGAAGTATTGGATCTCTATAAAAATCAATTTTCTGGTTCAATTCCGGTCACTTTTGGTAATCTCAATAGGCTGGTGAATCTAAGCCTTCACCAAAATCACCTATTTGGTTCCATTCCTCCAGTGATAGGGAATTTGAGCTCACTTCAGTTTCTTTACTTGAATCAAACTAATCTCACTGGTGCAATCCCAAAGTCACTAGGTAATTTGACTAATTTGATTGAACTGGACCTCTCAGACAATCAATTTTCTGGTTCAATTCCTGTTTCAATTGGTAACTTGAATAACTTGGAAAAACTGTTTCTCCCAAACAATCAATTTTCTGGTACCATTCCACAAGAGCTTGGAAACCTGAGTAAGTTGGTTTTTTTGGAATTGTATAGAAATCAGTTCTCCGGTCCATTGCCAGAACTATTATGTCAAAGTGGAATTCTCCAAAAAATTTCTGTACGCGAGAACATGCTTACCGGTCCAATCCCTAAAAGCTTGCAAAACTGCTCAAGCTTAGTTAGGGCCCATTTCAACGGTAACCGTTTCGAAGGAAACTTATCAGAAATGTTTGGAATCTATCCAGTCCTGGATTTCATTGATCTTAGCAATAACAAATTCTATGGGAAACTCTCCAGCAACTGGGGTAAATGCAAAATGCTGGAAACCCTTATAGTTGCAAAGAACAACATCACAGGTGGTATACCTCCAGAAATTGGAAATTTGACTCAACTACACAAACTTGATCTTTCTTCGAATTATTTATCAGGGGAGATACCAAGGGAAGTTGGGAAGTTAGCTTCCATGCTTAAACTAGATTTACATGACAACCAACTTACTGGTGGTATACCTCAGGAATTGGGTGTGTTAATGGAATTTCTAGACCTGTCCAAAAACTCCTTGAGTGGAATTCTACCCGAAAATTTGGGTGATATGAAGCACTTGTTTCACATGAACTTGAGCAATAATGTTTTAAGTCAAAAGATTCCATTGCAGATTGGGGAGTTAACCCAACTTTCTGAACTGGATTTGAGTCAAAATTTCCTCACAGGAGAGATACCATCTGAGTTTCAAAATTTGCAGAATTTGGGGACATTGGATCTCTCCCAGAATAACCTCTCTGGTTTGATCCCAAAGGCTTTGGCAGAAATGCCTGGTTTATTGCACATTAATCTTTCTTTTAATAATTTGGAGGGTCCAATTCCGAGTGGTAGAGCCTTTGTGAATCTAACCTTAGAAGAAGTAAAGGGAAATAAAGGTTTGTGTGGCAATATTACAGGGTTACGAGCCTGTGAAAGTTCTCGGTTGATTAAAAAGCATGTCAAGGATAAAAACAAGGAACTTGTTCTCATAATTGTATTGCCTCTTCTGGGATCATTCACACTTCTTGGTGCATTGTTCGGTGTTCTCAAATTGTATGATCGGAGAAAACAAAATTCAAGAGAGGAAGATATGGAGGTGAATAAGGGCGGCGGTTTATTTGCCATTTGTGCTTATGATGGCAAAGCATTGTATAAAGAAATCGTCAGGTCTACAGAAGAGTTCAGTGAAACATATTGCATTGGGAAAGGAGGTTGTGGAAGTGTTTACAAAGCACAGCTTCCATCAGGCGAGGTAGTAGCTGTAAAAAGACTTCACAACATACCCAATGTGGCAAAGGATAGAAGTTTCTTGAATGAGATCAGGGCCTTGACAGAAATCAAGCATCGGAACATTGTGAAACTCTTTGGCTTCTGCTCAAATGCTCAGCATTCAATTTTGGTTTATGAGTACCTCGAAAGGGGAAGCTTGGCCAAAATCTTGAGCATAGAAGAACAAGCTAAGGAACTAGACTGGCAAAAGAGGTTGAATATCATCAAAGGCGTCGCTCATGCTTTTATCTTACATGCATCATGATTGTTCACCACCAATTGTACACCGAGACATATCAAGCAACAACATTTTGCTTGATCCTGAATGCGAGGCTCATGTTTCAGATTTTGGCACTTCCAAATTTCTCAGAAGAGACTCATCTAACTGGAGTTCTCTTGCAGGCACATATGGATATGTTGCACCAGGTAATAAAGTTTTTTTTTTCCTTTTCCTGTCATTAATTTGTTAACTAGTAAATTCAAGTATGATCACATATCATGAAAAATCATTTTACAACTCTCTTTTGCAGAATTTGCCTACACAATGAAAGTTAATGAAAAGTGTGACGTTTATAGCTTTGGGGTCCTGACAATGGAAGTAATCAAGGGAAAGCATCCTGGTGACTTGATTGCTAATCTAATGTGTTCAAAGCTTGAAGAGATAGAATTAAAAGACTTGCTAGACCAAAGACTTCTGTATCCCAATCAACAAATTGAAAAGAGTCTGATATCCGTTCTCAAACTAGCAAGAGAATGCCTACATGTTGATCCTCATTGCAGGCCAACAATGCTCATTATTTCCAGGTTGATATCTACGTGTTGATCCTCAATGTAGGCCATGTGAACTTCTTGTCCATTTCTTTTCTTGTAAATTTCCAGGCCTCCTATTAAATGCAGACTGCGGTGCCCCATCAATCCCTTTCCTACATAGCACTATCATGCATCAGCAGAAGATGATAAGATGCAGAGTTGGAATTTTTCTGTGTAAAAATAAATTGTGTCTAGCCAATGGAATTTTTCTTTTCTTTTTTTTTAATTTCGAAGGGAGTTGGACTTATTTGCATCTGGCGAATTTGATAAAAGAGTAACACCAAGTTGCAGACAAAAATTAATCTTACCCAAAATATTAGCACAAGAATTGCATTTGCACTCTCAATTTCTCTGCTTGGGAAATCTCGAAACTTTCAATAAGAGTTTACAAAACCAATAATACAAAATTAATTGCAAAACCAAAAACTCAATAGCCGAATTAATTGCAAAAGTGGCTGTCGAACATCAAGAAGCCCAATTAATACACCAAATTCAGATGAAGAAGCCCAACCTATCCCTTCAACAAAGCCACAAGATGAGAAGCAAGCCAAGAATCCGCCTAGCTTGGGGAGATGATAATATACATCCTCCACAGTCCATGTGTAAGAGAAAATACTTTGCATGAAGGACACTTAGCCAAGACGAATCATTTACATTTTTGGAAGAGTTGCTTCAATTAGAGTTGCCAGATTGCGAGTGCCCAGTCCTCCTCAAGCTGATAAACAAATTGTAAATGAGACATAATTAATCAACTGCCAACCAAATTAGGCTAAAACATATCCGTTCATTGAACCGGAAAAATTGTTAAATCAAGACTCAATGGTTCAACAATTTGGACTAATCATTATTAAGTCGTTGTCGACCCGTGACATCAGAAACATTTTTTTTTACTGTATAGACAAATCGTGTCAATCCCTACTTAGTTCAAATTAGAGTACTTTAGCTCATCATCGATGAAAATAACTTACAAATTGAAACAACAATGCAATGTAGATTGAATAATTCTACTTTGACAATTACAACAAATCCAAAAACAAAGAAGACAATTACATTGCACCAATCATGACAAAAGAAAAAAAATGAAGAACCACTCAGAGATAGCAGTGTTGATGGTTCAACCGAATGATCCGAACTGAGCTTTAACACAATATGTTATCTATACATACTGTTAGGCCTAAAATGAAAAGGCCCAAAAGATAATTATTCTCATAAGGGAAAGATGCCGATTTGTTAAGTTAGGGAGTTTATAAGGAGATAAAATTTCATCTCCAAATTCTCATAAGGCAAATTCACTGATACGTTCCTATAAAGACTGAGAAAGCGATCAGAAAAGAGAATATATATTTTCATGATATATTTTCTCTCTTTAGTACATTCATTAAGAATTAGAATAAAAAAAAATCATGCCACTGTAAAAGAATTTCGATCCTTTTAAATTATGGTTGTTTTTAGGTTTTTATTCTTAATTTTTATTTTTGTAAAACAACAATAGTTTTTTAAAACTCATCATTGAAATACCTGTAAAACTCATCACTGTAAAAGCATGTTTTAGATGATAAAAGATTATAGGATGAGTTAATAAAATTTTCAATTTTATTATTTCAGGAAAAAATTTATTGTGTAAAAACCTTTGAAAAAACATTGTGAAGATAAAACAAGAGCAGCACAAGTGTGACATACATGATGAGGAGGTTTTGATTTAGTAGCTGAAAGTGAGGTTTCAAGACTTAGAAGTTGATAGGGTGTAATTTGTTAGTAATTTTTATCAGTAATTTCCACTTTTATCCCTGATAAATAGTGTGCTAATTTATGATATTTACACATATTTGGTATTTGGACTTAATTTCAGGAATGAAGCAGAAAATCACTAAAAATGAAGGACTTTATGGAAAATAGGGAGACTTCTAAGGGCTTCAATTCTTGGGCCCTTGAGTTGGTGGGGGACCACAAGCTAGTGGAAGGCATTTACTCCTTTGGGCTCTTAAAAGAAAGCTACGGAAAGAGACTTGGGGCAAGAAGTACATTGAAGGCTTTGTCCACATGTGTGGGGACCACCTAAATAGCCTTTAGTCATCTTTCTTTTATTGCTTAAATAGGGATAACGTAGAGTAGCAGGGACATCTCTAGTTTTAGTTTTTTAGGGTAGTTTTAGTTTTTCCTTCTTTTGACTGGCCTCTGACACACGCCAGGTGTTCGACAAAATTTTTCAACGGGAAAAACACCTTTTATTCCTTGCTTCTTAATAGAAAACGCTATGCCTTTGCAATCCATTAATTCGTGTGGTGATTTAATTATGCGGCGTGGCTAAATCTTCCATCTAGTCAAGGGTCAACTCGACGGCGCAGTCCCGAAAATCTGTGAGATCTAATTAGTTTTCACGTGTTCCTTTATTTATTAATATTTGCACGTTATCTGCTTGAATTTTCATGAGATTATTTTATTAATTGGATGTCAAGGGCCCGATGTTCAATGTGATTTATTAATCTCGTGCCAATTTAGTCAATTAAATCCGTAATTGTTTGATTGATTAATGCTAGTGGCAACTGGTGTGTTTACACATTAGGGGAACGTGCAATCTAATTTAAATAACCCTCGTAGCGTGTTATTGGTTAGGACTAAGTTTTTCTAGTTATTAATGCAATTGGAAAATTAATTCCTACGGTCATACCTAGGAGTACTTTTCTGGTTAGAGGTGATTAATGGTCGTACCTTGGTCATCTATAATTTAAGGAAAAATTGGTCGTCAGACTATAACTAGCCTATTAATACATTAAGTGAACCTCTCTTGCATCAATGATCGGATGATTGGACTGTGCCTGAATAGTTGTATCCTTGGCTAGAATTTATTTATTCTTGATTTAATTCCTGTTTTACTTGTGCTAGTGATTTATTTATTTTTAATTAAATTGTTTAATCATTTTTAGTTTCATTCCGGTGAAATCCCCCTTATCAATTGGACTTTTAAAAGAGACAGATATCCCCAGTCCCTGAGGAGACGACCCTACTTGTCACTGTCTACTATTTAGTAATTTTTGTCTATTAATTAATTCTGGTATATCGGGTTAAGCAAACTCTTCGGGAACAGGGTGAATCAAGTAACCCATTGCACACCTAGAGTCCCTGCTCCAGTACCTAGGATTGATTATTGCCTGCTTTCAGTGGTATCTAGGTTCTATATTTATTATTATTATTGCACAGGCTGACGACCTGTCAATTTTTGGCGCCGCTGCCGGGGACTGGCGTTATTATTTGTTTATTTTTAAATTCAATTTTTGTCCTAATTTTCTGGTTTTCTTCTAATGTATGCCTCGATCTTCTCGCACAGGTGATTTGGTTTTTGACCCTGAGGTAGAGAAGACCGCGCGTAGAACGAGAAAGGAAACCAGACAGCTCAGAGAATAGCACTCTAGTGCTACATCTCAAAGATCCGAGTCAGAAGTTGAACCAACAGATTCGTTTGGTAACACTTCAAGTGACTCTGACCAGGAGGAGTTCACCATGGCTAATGCACAAACATTAAGGGAGTTGGCTGCTCCTGATTTAACTCAGCAGCCTTTGTGCATTACTTTCCCCGCTTTAAATGACAACATTCCATTTGAACTAAAATCTGGTCTGATTCAGCTTTTACCCTCTTTTCATGGTTTACCAGGTGAAGAGCCGTATAAGCATCTGCAGGAGTTTGATATCGTTTGCAACAGTATGAAACCCCCGGGAATCACAGAATAGCAGATAAAAATGAGGGCATTCCCCTTCTCCTTGAAAGATTCTGCGAAGGACTGGCTGTACTACCTGTCACCAGGTAGCATCACCACGTGGGGCCAATTGAAGAAAAAATTTCTGGATAAATATTTTCCTGCGTCCAGGGCTGCAAGTCTAAGGAAAGAAATTTGTGGGATCAAGCAGCATCCCGGGGAGTCACTTTACGAGTATTGGGAACGGTATAAGAGCTTGTTGCGCAGGTGCCCCCATCACCAAATAAGTGAGCAGTTGATCATACAATATTTCTACGAGGGGCTCATTTTTAGAGACAGAAGCATCATTGATGCTGCAAGTGGAGGGGCACTGGTGAACAAAATCCCTCAGGAAGCACGGGAGTTAATAGAGGGGATGACAGAGAATTCACAGCAATTCAGTACAAGGGAGGATGTCCCAATACGTAGGGTGAATGAGATAGAGACACCCTCTGTGCAGCAGCAGCTAAATGAGTTGACTGCGTTCGTTAGGCAACAGGCTGTGAGAAACGCATCACAAACCAGGGTATGCGGGATTTGCACTGGTATAGGTCACTCTGCAGACATGTGCCCAATGATTCAGGAAGAAACTGAGGAACAGGTGAACATGGCTGACCACGCGCCCGCGCCAAGGAAGCAGTACGACCCTTACTCAAACACCTACAACCCAGGGTGGAGAGATCATCCCAACCTCAGTTATGGAGGGAATAGGCAATCCAACTTCACGCCGAACAGGCAGTCTAACTTTACGCCGAATAAGCCACCAGGGTACCAGCAGCAATACCAACCCCGACCACCTCCGCCCCCTCAATCTGGTTCATCTACGGATGAGATGCTGAAACAAATGATGACAACCATGGCGCAGAATCAGCAAAGGACGGAGGCAGCTATCATGCAGAATCAGCAAAAGACGGACTCCGAAATGCAGGACATAAGGAATCAGATAGGTCAATTGGCCACCAGAATGAACCGTTTGGAGTCCCAGAACCAAGGGAAGCTGCCATCTCAACCGGAGTTGAATCCGAAAAACGTGAGCGCAATGACCCTAAGGAGTGGGAAAGAAATTCAAGGGCCTGAGCCTGTGATCCCCAAGGACAAGGATGAAGAGAAGATCGAAAATGAGCTTGAAAGGGAGGACAACAATGGTGCAGATTCAAAGGTACTTCCTGACCCAATAATTACAGTTAAAACTAACCCACCTCCTTTTCCTAGCAGGTTGGAAAAATCGAAGAAACAGGATAAGGAGAAGGAGATCTTGGAGGTTTTTCGCAAGGTTGAGATAAATATCCCCCTCTTGGACGCCATCAAACAAGTACATATCCTGATGGGTTGGTTGAAGATGTGTTGGTAAAAGTTAATGATTTGGTGTTTCCAGCTGATTTTTATGTACTTGATATGGATGATGATCACTCCCCTGATCCCTCACCTCTGTTATTGGGTAGACCTTTTATGAGCACAGCACAGACGAAAATTGATGTTAATAAAGGTATTCTGTCCATGGAGTTTGATGGGAAAATTGTGCATTTTAATATTTTTGATACTATGAAGTACCCCTCGAACTCCAACTTTAACTCAGTTTTTTCTGTGAGTGCTATTGACCCTGTAGTGCAGGAAGTGTTTGAAACTGATGGCAGGGATGAGTTGGAGGTGGCTTTAACCAAGCACCTCGAGTTGGAGACAACTCCTCAGGTGGAGTGGAGTGAGGATTTAAAATGCACAATAGGTGCATTACACTCATTGCAGACCACCACGAAAAGGTATGAAGTCTTACCTATTTTTACTCCTGAGCCTCACCAGAGGGTATTGCCATCTGTGGTGCAGGCACCTGTACTGGAGTTGAAATCTCTACCAGAGCACCTGAAATACGCATATCTAGGTGATAATGAGACACTCCCGGTGATTATCTCATTGGCACTGTCAAAAATTCAGGAGGAGAAACTGATCCGGGTCCTTAGAGAGCATAAAGAGGCGATAGGATGGACAATTGCAGACATTAAGGGAATCAGTCCGACCATCTGTATGCACCGGATTAGACTAGAAGACGATGCTAAACCTGTTAGCCAGGCTCAAAGAAGGCTCAATCCCCTCATGATGGAAGTTGTAAAGAAAGAAATTCTAAAATTGTTGGATGTGGGGATTATTTTTGCAATCTCTGATAGCCCTTGGGTGAGCCCGATCCAGGTAGTCCCAAAGAAGGCAGGAGTGACGGTGGAGGCCAACCAAACGGGTGAGCTTGTTCCAGTGCGTAAGCCCACTGGATGGAGGCAATGTATAGACTACCGTAGGCTAAACGCCGTCACCAAAAAGGACCATTTCCCTCTCCCTTTCATTGATCAGATGGTTGAACGTTTAGCTGGTAGAGTTTATTATTGCTTTTTGGATGGATTTTCAGGATACTTTCAGATAGCAATTGCCCCAGAGGATCAAGAGAAGACAACTTTCACGTGCCCGTTCGGGACCTTTGCTTATAGACGAATGCCATTTGGATTGTGCAACGCACCCGCGACTTTCCAAAGATGTATGGTAAGCATCTTTTCTGAGTATGTTGAGAAAATAATAGAAGTTTTCATGGATGATTTCAGTGTGTATGGTGATAGCTTTGATACGTGTTTAGATAACCTGAAATTGATCCTGATAAGGTGTATAGAGACTAATCTTGTGCTTAATTGGGAAAAATGTCATTTTATGGTTGAGTACGGGATAGTCTTGGGTCATATTGTATCGTCTAAGGGCATAGAAGTTGACAAGGCTAAAATAGACATTATTTCTGCATTACCTTACCCCGAAAGTGTGCGGGAGGTGCGCTCTTTCTTGGACATGCAGGTTTTTATCGAAGGTTCATCAAGGATTTTTCAAAAATTGGAGCCCCGTTGTTCCAACTCCTACAAAAAGATGTAGCTTTCGAGTTTGATGATAAGTGTGAGAGAGCCTTTGACAAGCTGAAGGAATTGTTGACTTCACCACCAATCATCCAACCCCCCGATTGGAATTTGCCATTTGAGATCATGTGCGATGCCAGTGATCAAGCTGTTGGGGCTGTACTGGGGCAAAGAGTAGGAAAGGCGGCTCATGTCATCTATTACGCATCCCGGGCCTTGAATGGAGCCCAGTTGAATTACTCCACCACTGAGAAGGAGTTTCTTGCAGTAATTTTTGCTCTAGAAAAGTTCAGGTCATATCTGTTAGGTGCTAAAGTGATTGTATTTTCTGATCATGCAGCATTAAGGTACCTGATGACCAAGAAAGATGCAAAGCCGAGACTCATCAGGTGGATATTGCTACTACAGGAGTTTGACCTGGAAATAAAGGATAAAAGAGGCTCGGAGAATTTAGTAGCTGACCATCTGAGTCGTATACCCGTTGGAGAGGATAATGAACCATTGAGGGATGCATTCCCTGAAGAACACTTATTTTCTTTAAATTCTCAGTTGCCTTGGTATGCTGATTTAGTCAATTATTTGGTAACTGGTAATTTTCCTACAGGTTGGCAAAAATCGAAAAGGGATAAATTGAAGAGCGACGCCAAGTATTTTATCTGGGATGACCCGTACTTATGGAAGAGATGTGCAGATCAGGTGATGAGGAGATGTGTAAGTGAAATGGAATTTCAATCGATTTTAGCTTTTTGTCATACTTTTGCCTGTGGAGGTCATTTTGGACCCAAGAGAACTGCTCATAAGGTTTTAGAAAGTGGATTTTATTGGCTTTCATTGTTTAAGGATGCCTATGTGTTTTGTAAGTCATGTGATCGCTGTCAAAGGGTAGGTAATATAGCCCGTAAAGATCATATGCCCCAAGTCCCGATGATTTTTGTAGAAATTTTTGATGTCTGGGGTATAGATTTCATGGGGCCTTTTCCTACTTCATTTGGTTTTCTGTATATTTTGCTGGCAGTTGATTATGTGTCTAAATGGGTGGAGGCTAAGGCCACTCGAACTAATGACTCGAAAGTGGTTGCAGATTTTATCAGATCTAATATTTTTGTGCGATTTGGAATGCCAAGAGCTATTGTCAGTGATAGGGGAACGCACTTCTGCAACAAAACCGTAGCTGCCTTATTTCGCAAGTATGGTGTACTTCACAGAGTCTCGACGTCGTATCACCCCCAGACCAATGGTCAAGCGGAGGTGTCGAATCGGGAGATAAAGTCCATCTTGGAGAAAATGGTGCGCCCCGATAGAAAAGATTGGAGTCAACGGTTGGAAGATGCACTCTGGGCCTATCGGACGGCATACAAGACACCTATAGGGATGTCTCCCTATAGGTTGGTATTTGGTAAGCCGTGTCATCTTCCAGTAGAGTTCGAGCATAAAGCATTTTGGGCGGTTAAGCAATGCAATATGGATATTGAGGAAGGCGGAATTCAAAGGAAGTTACAATTACAGGAGTTGGAGGAGATTCGCAATGAAACTTATGAGAATGCGGTAATTTATAAGGAGAAAAATAAAATTTTTCATGACCAACAGATCTCAAGGAAAACATTCGAGTGTGGGCAAAAAGTTCTGCTATACCACTCCAAATTGCAGTTATTTCCAGGTAAATTACGTTCTCGTTGGATTGGCCCTTTTGTTGTGACTAATGTCTTCCATTATGGTGCAGTCGAGATCCAAAGTTTGAAAGCTGAGAAGAAATTTGTAGTGAATGGTCATCGTCTCAAGCCGTATTATGAAGGGGTTCCAACTGAACGGGTGGAGGTGATGCACTTGGAGGACCCTACTTGCTTAGTTTAAGCAAATTTTTGGACAATGTCTAGCTAAAGACGTTAAAGAAAGGCGCTCATTGGGAGGCAACCCAATTGTTTCTTTTAATTCTTTGTTTGATTTCGTGTGATAGTTTAAATATACTTCCCTTGAATTCGACTGATTTTGGGTTTCAGTTTTCGTTTTTTGCTGATATGTAGGTGGCATTTCCTCCTGACGCGCCCGCGTGATGAAGAGCAGGAAGGGGTCAAGATTCAGAAAATGCGACTTGGAAACGCGAGTAGAAGTCGCGTTTACCTGAAATCGCGTTTTCATTTCTGCAAGTTTTGTGCAGAAAACGCGACTTGGAAACGCGAGTATAAGTCGCGTTTACCTGTAATCGCGTTTCCATTTCTGCAAGTTTTGTGCAGAAAACGCGACTTAGAAAACCCGCGTGGTGATGTGCAGGATGCTCACGATCAGAAATTCTGAAACTTCTGGGAGCTCTCTTGACCTCTTGACGTGCCCGCGTCACGTTCGCGGGAAAGGTAAGGATTTGAAAAAAAAATATATATATATATATATATATATTTTATTATTACTATTCTTATTGTTATTATTATTATTATTATTATGCCTTTCATTAAAAGAAGAAGAAAGATTATTTCATTAAAAAAAAAAAAAGAAGAAAAACATTTTTCTTAACCGTAGCAATCCCTTTTATTTAAAAAAAAAAAAACAAATAAAAACCCCTTTCTTTTTCTTTCTTCTTTCTTTCTTTTCTTTCTTTCTCTCTTCTTCTTTCTTCTTCTTTTCTTTCTTTCTTCCCCGCTGCTCCCCTGCTCTCTGCGCACGCCGCCTTCCATTCCAGCCTTCCACTCCCGACGCACGCCTCGACCAAGCGCAGCCCACTGCCGCCCGCGACCCCAGCCAGTCGCGTCCCAAGCTGCCGCTGCGCGCCGCTGCCGCCTCCCGAGCTGCCGCTGCCCGCCGCCGCTGCCCAGTCCTTCGCCGAGCAGCGCAGCCACCGCCAGATCCGCTCCCCAGCCGCGAGCAGCCTCGCACAGCCAACCATCCCCGCTCCTATCCGCCGCCAGCCACAACCACTTCCCTGCTCTGTCCGCCGCTGAAGCTCAACCACCGCACACCAGATTGCTCACCTCCAGTTCGTCCTCTCTTTCCTACAAGTGGAGGTATTTGGACTTTATTCCTCAATTTCTAATATTGATTGGTGATTTCCGCCAGTGGTACTGGTTGGATTATTCTTGTTTGGAATTGCTATTTTTATTCTGGAATTGGGTGAACATGTGCAATTGGTTGGCCAACTGGAGCCATTTGTTGAAAATTTTGGGTTAGCTGCCATACTGCATGTGTCTATTGATGTTTGGGTAATTTGATCAGTTGCTTTGGACAACCTGGCCACTTGATTCGCTTGTTGAGGGTGGTGGAATTTTGCTTAACTTTTTGGGGTCATTTTGGTGCTGGGTTGACATTGCTATTCTGGAGACCATTGTCTGTGGCTTCAGTGGTAGTGATTGGCTTAGTTTCACTTGGAATTATTGCTTATTTTGAGTTCATTTTACTCTATTGACTGTTGGGTTGGAAGCTAGAAGCCTAGGACTTAGTTGTTCTTGCCCGATTGCGGCGCTATTATTGCCTCCATTGTTTACTGCTTGCGTATTCCTGGTTGGCTCTAGTAAGGTTTCAATCGTTTTCTTAACAACATCCTGGTTGCTGTGCCCCGTTTCTGAGTAGCGGGGTTCTATTGGTATTTTGGCTCTACTTAATTGTGCCCGTTGCTGTCCAACTGCTTCACTGGTTGGCACTGGAAATTCATTTTTGTTAGTGATTGTGTACTTATTGGGGGACTGCTGCTTTGCCATTGCTCTGCCCGTGCCACTTACTTTGTGTGCTAGCATTTCTATATTTGGGTTTTCTTGGTTGGCGTCTATTGTTAAACAGGATGGTGAGACCAAAATCCAACTCTAGGTCTAGGGCCCCTCGTTCTCAACCCCCTCCACAAGCGTCCATCCCTGTCAATACACCTACCAATCTACCCTACTCCTCTAATGTCCGAACCCGTTTGGGTAGGGGTAGGGGTGCTCAGGTAGATACCCCAGCTCACTTTGGAGGGCACCTGACTTTCACTAGACCTGCGGATCAGCAGAGGTATGCCAAAGTCTGTGAGCGGCGTATCATACCTTGTAAGACTAGTGACAAATTAAGCATGATGGGCCTAGGCATACGAGAGGAGGTCGAGCAGATGTTTACAGCCATCGGGTGCCGCCCATATTTGGCATTCGGATTCATTACTCGAGAGTATGCTGAGACGAGGGAGTATAGTGAGAGTGCCTGTGACTACGTAGAACCATTCCTCTCCCGCTACCATGATGTATGGGAGGAAATGTCCGTCGATGGGGAGCGCTACGATCCTTCCCGGTCTAGGAGTTCCTTTCTTAAGGACCCTAATGCCCGCTATGTTCAGCGATTTTTAGCTTATAGCTACTCGGGGCGCAAGGACAGCTCCGGTATACTCTCTCGCCCCGAGTTTTTCTTCCTCTGGAGCATGAAGAACAACATCAAGGTCAATTTGGGGTGTTGGTTGGCGGCGCAGTTCAAGACGGTTCTGGCCAAGAAGAACAAACCTCTGATCCTTGAGTCCTTTATCACTCACTTGGCGACCGAGCTAGGGGTTCTTGACTTAGAGGACCATGACCTACATTTGGCATTCGAGATGGAGCTCTTGGATGTGGATTGCTTAGAGAGGATGGGAGTCGTCGAGCGTTTGCCCGATGGTTCCTACCAATTTACCCCTCCGGGACCACCTCGAGCTCCGGGTGCACGCCCTACGCCCCGACCAGGACCCTCTTCCTTTCATGAATCGGCCGAGGACACTGCTGGGCCGTCATCTTCTGCACCACCTCCACGCCGTGGGACTTCTGAATGGCAGCAACTCCGGGAGCAGGTTCAGGATTTGCAGGCCCGAATGACCAACGTCGACGCCAATGTCGCAGGCATAGCACAGAATTTGGTGCAGTTTCTGATGCATACAGGCTTTGCACCTCCGTTTCCACCTCGCCCTCCGCATTGACCCGATTTCAGGGAAGTTTGGTCCTTTTCTCTCTCACTTCTGTTTTACATTTGTCACATTGAGGACAATGTGTCCTATAGGTGTGGGGGGGTGCTAGTGTTTTCCGTTTTTAGTAGTTTTTAGTTCTTAGTAATTTTTAGTTTTCAGTTTTAGTTCTTAGTTTTTAGTAGTTTTTAGTTTTTAATAGTTTCTAGTTTTATTAGTTTTTAGTTTTAATTCTAGTTGCTTATTATCTTTCTTTGTGACTACTAATTCTAGTTTTAATTCTTAGTTTTAATCCCATGTGGCTATTAAAAAAAAAAAGAGAAAAAAGGAGGGAAAAATTTTGGTTTGTTAACTCTAGTTCTACTTTTGCCAAGTTCTTCTTAAATATAATGTATCGGGTAAGTGTGGTTGGATTCGAGAGGTCTCCTTGGTGAATATCGGATTGCTTGATTCTTGTGATTTCTTTGTTAATTTTTCTAGGCATAGGGAATGACTGTTGGCATTTTAATGTGAACTGGTCCAATATTGACTCCAGTTCTCTATGTTTGGCTATAATGAGGCGAGCTGCTCCTATTTTTGGTTCTTAGTGTTGTTATTATGTGTTCTTGGCTTTGTTTGGCTGTGAATAATCTGGACTGTACTCCGCTATGGGTTACTACTGAGTAACCGGGGTTCGGCACCTAAAAGTGTCGATTCTCGCGTCAAAAGGTGGTACTTTATATGAGTACGTGGTTGTATAGCGGTAGGAGCTGAGTAACCGGGCTCCGTCATCTAAAAATGTTGGAGTTCGCGTAAAAAGGCTCCGGCGGCTAGAGACTAAGTCTCCTTGGGTCAAATACTATTATGTACAAAAAAAAGAAAAAAGAAAAAAAAGAAAAAAGAGAATAAATACTAGGGAAGCTTGCTGGTTTATGGACTCAATACGGGGACTTGTGTGAATATTTGGACCATTAGCTGATAAATGCTATGTGTCATTCCTTTTCCTTAGACTAGTTAATTTGGAAAATTGCAGGAGTTTGTGGTAGAGGCTAACTGAGGGGATGTTTCTCGGATTTTAACTACTAGTGCCCGATATATGATTTTCTCTTGAATCTCTTGGCAATGTGGTAGATTAGAGTGTTGGCCACTGTCAACTTTTTGGGGTATGCCCACTTTTCTTATGCTTGAAGGCAAGCTTGGTTTAGGTGTGGGGGGAATTGATAGGGTGTAATTTGTTAGTAATTTTTATCAGTAATTTCCCCTTTTATCCCTGATAAATAGTGTGCTAATTTCTGATATTTACTCATATTTGGTATCTGGACTTAATTTCAGGAATGAAACAGAAAATCACTAAAAAGGAAGGACTTTATGGAAAATAGGGAGACTTCTAAGGGCTTCAATTCTTGGGCCCTTGAGTTGGTGGGGGACCACAAGCTAGTGGAAGGCATTTACTCCTTTGGGCTCTTAAAAGAAAGCTACGGAAAGAGACTTGGGGCAAGAAGTACATTGAAGGCTTTGTCCACATGTGTGGGGACCACCTAAATAGCCTTTAGTCATCTTTCTTTTATTGCTTAAATAGGGATAACGTAGAGTAGCAGGGACATCTCTAGTTTTAGTTTTTTAGGGTAGTTTTAGTTTTTCCTTCTTTTGACTGGCCTCTGACACACGCCAGGTGTTCGACAAAATTTTCCAACGGGAAAAAACACCTTTTATTCCTTGCTTCTTAATAGAAAACGCTATGCCTTTGCAATCCATTAATTCGTGTGGTGATTTAATTATGCGGCGTGGCTAAATCTTCCATCTAGTCAAGGGTCAACTCGACGGTGCAGTCCCGAAAATCTGTGAGATCTAATTAGTTTTCACGTGTTCCTTTATTTATTAATATTTGCACGTTATCTGCTTGAATTTTCATGGGATTATTTTATTAATTGGATGTCAAGGGCCCGATGTTCAATGTGATTTATTAATCTCGTGCCAATTTAGTCAATTAAATCCGTAATTGTTTGATTGATTAATGCTAGTGGCAACTGGTGTGTTTACACATTAGGGGAACGTGCAATCTAATTTAAATAACCCTCGTAGCGTGTTATTGGTTAGGACTAGGTTTTTCTAGTTATTAATGCAATTGGAAAATTAATTCCTACGGTCGTACCTAGGAGTACTTTTCTGGTTAGAGGTGATTAATGGTCGTACCTTGGTCATCTATAATTTAAGGAAAAATTGGTCGTCAGACTATAACTAGCCTATTAATACATTAAGTGAACCTCTCTTGCATCAATGATCGGATGATTGGACTGTGCCTGAATAGTTGTATCCTTGGCTAGAATTTATTTATTCTTGATTTAATTCCTGTTTTACTTGTGCTAGTGATTTATTTATTTTTAATTAAATTGTTTAATCATTTTTAGTTTCATTCCGGTGAAATCCCCCCTTATCAATTGGACTTTTAAAAGAGACAGATATCCCCAGTCCCTGAGGAGACGACCCTACTTGCCACTGTCTACTATTTAGTAATTTTTATCTATTAATTAATTCTGGTATATCGGGTTAAGCAAACTCTTCGGGAACAGGGTGAATCAAGTAACCCATTGCACACCTAGAGTCCCTGCTCCAGTACCTAGGATTGATTATTGCCTGCTTTCAGTGGTATCTAGGTTCTATATTTATTATTATTATTGCACAGGCTGACGACCTGTCACAAGTCTTCAGCTCAAATCTCCTTTCCCCCTCTCCGCTTCCTAAATCACACTCTTCTCCGACTAGAAAAAAATAAATAAACAATAAAATAAAAAATTATTAGAAACAAAGTGACATACACAATCAACTAGCTTAGTGGCAAATACTCTTCTGTGTAACATGATCTATCTATCATTCTATCTAGGTCGAGTGGCTGATTTTGTGTTTGTATTTTTATATTGCGCAAGTTATCTTGGACCTTCTTGAACTTTTGGGTCTAATAAAGTGTTGGCATCCGTCAATATAATTAGTCCAAAGCTTCTTGAACCGGCTAAAATTAATTCACTTCTGGTGAACCTTGCAGGCTATTAACTACACGAAAAGAAAAGGGTACCCTAACCTGAATGCACAAAATACTGGAAATCAAACAGACGGATATAGGAGTTTTGACAAAACTCCAATACCAACTAAATTCCATTTGGGCAAGTGCTACAACCAACTAAATCTGCCTAAAAATTGGTCAACTATGTTAGGATTGTGAGTTTCCACTGAATTACTTGATAAAATTACTTGATATTTGAATTAAGATTGGCTTGGTCAAAACTCGCTTGAATTTGGTTTCGCCTACTATTCAAACTAGACTTAATAAGCTTTTTGTATTCTGTAATTGT
This sequence comes from Coffea canephora, assembly GCA_036785865.1. NCBI lineage: Eukaryota > Viridiplantae > Streptophyta > Magnoliopsida > Gentianales > Rubiaceae > Coffea > Coffea canephora. Next base: position 14,635,604 of record CM071915.1, read on the forward strand.
CAAACACGACTCAAACTTGACTCTATTAGCATACAAGTGAAATTTACATGTAAAAATAATTTAATCTACTTGAACTCAATTTGTGTTTGATTTGATGAAAATCCATCTAAATTTGACTCTGCAAATAAACAAGTTGATGTTTAGCACAGTTTCAAATTCATTGAAATTAAGAAAATAAGTTTGAATATTAAGGTGTTCAATTTGATTATATTCCTTTACTCCTCTGATTATAATATCAGAAATAAAATTTTTAAAATCTTAGGGATTGGTCGCCCAAACCGCCACCCCACGTTAATGCATCGTGATAAGAAAGATATGAGGCAATACATCCATGTATCTTAAGGACCGGGATGGGTCCTCATCTTGACTTACAAGTCTTTGGACCGTTGCCAATACCAACAGCATTCATTTTTCACACTATTTTCGCTCTTTAAGTCAATTGCAGTTTCCAATTAGTTTTTTTTTTCAGTTTCCAATTAGTTTCTTTTTGTTCGAAATTTAATTTGAGTCTTATATTTACTCAATAATGTTCATAGTCGATCGGAGATTGGAATTATACTTTGTAATCATGCTTTTCAGAGTGCAACTTCAAAACGGTTATTTCTAATTTATTTTACCATTTCATTGTATATTTTAACAATTCTTTTGATCATTCCATTTACCATTTTATATGTTTCAATGCTTAATGAGTGTAGTAGATGCAATCCAATAGATTAATTAAGAATTAGAAATTAAAAAAAAAACGAAATAATGTCACAGTAAAAGAATTTTAATCCATTTTCTATGGTTGTTTTTAATATTTTTTAAAGAAAAATATTTTTTTAAAACTCATCATTGAATTAGAAGTAAAAATTTGCTTTAGATGAGAAATGAATATTAGATGAATTCACAAATATTTCAATTTTATTATTCGAGGGAAAAATTACTGTGTAAAAACCTTTGAAAAAAGATTGTGAAAATAAAAAAAGAAGAGCACAAATTTAAAAAATACGACCAACCAACTTAGTGGCAAAGACTCTCTAAGTAACATAATCTATCTATCTTGGTCAAGTGGCTAATTAACAGGCGAAATAGCTGACTCGGTCAGGCTTTGCAAGTGTTCTTTGGAATCTATCTTTATGCAATTTCATTTAGCTAACGTGCACGAACTTACATTGCTCATTGATTATGAATTCTGGCATGCTTCTAACTCTGTGAAGTACAATAAGTTTTTGGACCTTTGCCAACAGCAAAAGCATTCATTTTTCATATTATTTTCGCTTTTTTAGTCAATTGCAGTTTCCAATTAGCTTTTTTCTTTTTCGTTTCCAATTAGTTTCTTTTTGTTCGAAGTTTAATTTGAGTCCTATTTTTAGTCAATTTTGTTCATAGTCGATTAGTGATTGGAATTATGCTTTGTAATCGTGCTCTTTCGAGTGCAACTTGAAAACGGGTATTTCTGATTTTTCTTTTTTTATCATTTGGTTGTACCTTTCAATGATTCTTTGGATTCTTTTGCTGACTATTTTATATGCTTCAATGCCTAATGAGTGTAGTAGATGCAATCTAGTATATTCACCCAGAATTAGAATTAAAAAATAAAATAAAATGATGTCACTGTAAAAGAATTTTATTCCATTTTCTATGGCTGTTTTTAATATTTTTAAATAAAAATAGTTTTTAAAACTCATTGTTGCAAAACAAGTAAAAATTTGTTTTATATGAGAAAATATTATTAGATGAATTGACAAATGTTTCAATTTTATTGTTCAAGGGAAAAAATTACTGTGTAAAAACCTTTGGAAAAAAGGTGTGAAGATAGTGGCAAAGAGTCTCTATTTAACATAATCTATCTACCTAGGTCAAGTGGCTAATTGACAGACCAAATAGCTGACTCGGTCAAGTTTTGCAAGTGTTCTTTCATTTAGCTACTGTGCTCAAACATGCATTGCAAAAGCATTTGCAAAGCAGTCTCCATATTCCTTTTGGTCCTACGTTTACATTCATTTTCGAAGACTTGCAAAAGCAGTCTTCATATTCTTTTTGGTCCTACTCCTTTTGGTCCTACGTTTACCTTCATTTTCGAAGACTTGCAAAAGCATTTGTCTGTTGATCAAAGTAATGATAACCAAAGTCAATCACGGAACGTCTGAAAGATATTGATGCAGGACAAGAAGGGAAATGGAGACAATTGAAGAAGGGGAAGTCTTTGCAATGAATATGGTGGGGTAGGGGGGGGGAGCTGGGAATCGCAGGAGGAGGAAACTTGGACATGTACAAAACTACGAAGGGCCAATTTTGAAAATTTGATTTTAAACATATTGTCAGGTGACAAAAACTAATTTTGCTAAGGATTCACTTGAAAAGAAATAATTTGCTAATAGGAATTGAAAAACAAATCAAATTTTTTGATACTCGAATCGAGTTCGGTTTGATTAGAGCTCGTTCGAGTTTGATTTTCCAATTACTCAAATTAGACTTAAACAATATTTTGTATTCGATAAATTATAAAACTCAACTCGAACTTGATTCTATTAGAATAAAAATATAATTTACATGTAAAAAAGCTCAATTTGCTAAAGTTGGACTTGAGTTTGATTTGATAAATATTCATTTAATTTCAGCTCTATAAATAAACAAGCCAATATTGAGCACAATTTCAAATTTATTAAAAATAATAAAAAATTTTGAACATTAAGATGCTTGTTTGATTAGACTCTTTTATCCCCTAATTTCAATTCCAAAAACTAAGAGTTTTAAAATTTCAGCAGTTGGTGGCCCTACCTGCCCCCCATTCCCCACATTGGTGCATCGTGAATCATGATAGGAAGGAGTCAGTGCAATGCATCTTTATACCTTAAAGACTGGGATACGTAAAAGTCCTTTGTACGTTTGCCAGCCCCAAAAGTACTGTATCTCGATAACAATCAATTTTCTGGTTCGATTCCTGCTACTTTTGGCAACCTCAATAAGCTAGTGAATCTAACCTTTTACCAAATTCACCTATCTGGTCCCATTCCTCCAGTGATAATAGGGAATTTGATCTCACTTCAATTTCTTTACTTGTATCAAAATAATTTCACTGGTACAATCCCAAAGTCACTGGGATTAATTTGACTAATTTGATTGAACTGGATCTCTCTAATAATCAACTTTCAGGTTCAATTCCTGTTTCAATTGGCAACTTGAGTAACTTGCAAGTACTGTATTTCCAAAACAATCAATTTTTTGGCTCGATTCCAGCTACTTTTGGTAACCTCAATAGGCTGGTGGATCTAAGGCTTTTCCATAATCACCTCTCTGGTCCAATTCCTGTTTCAATTGGAAACTTGAATAACTTGGAAAATTTGTCTCTCGGAGAAAATCAATTTTCTGGTACCATTCCACAGGAGCTTGGAGACCTGAATAAGTTGGTTGCTTTGATATTGCCTAGAAATCAGTTCTCTGGTCCATTGCCAGAACTATTATGTCAAAGTGGAATTCTCCAAAACATTTCTGTATCTGAGAACATGCTTACTGGTCCAATCCCTAAAAGCTTGCAAAACTGCTCAAGCTTAGTTAGGGCCCGTTTCAACGGTAACTGTTTCCAAGGAAACTTATCAGAAATGTTTGGAATCTATCCATCCCTGGATTTCATAGATCTCAGCAATAACAAATTCTATGGGAAACTCTCCAGCAACTGGGGTAAATGCAAAATGCTGAAAACCTTTATAGTTGCAAAAAACAACATCACTGGTGGTATACCTCCAGAAATTGGAAATTTGGCTCAACTACATACACTTAATCTTTCTTCGAATTATTTATCAGGGGAGATACCGAGGGTAGTTGGGAAGTTAGCTTCTATGCTTAAACTAGATTTACATGACAACCAGCTTACTGGGGGTATACCTCAAGAATTGGGAATGTTAATGGAATTTCTGGACCTGTCCACGAACTCCTTGAATGGAACTTTACCAGAACTTCTGGGAGATTTGAAACACTTGTTTCACATGAACTTGAGCAATAATGTTTTAAGTCAAAAGATTCCATTGCAGATTGGGAAGTTAACCCAACTTTCTGAGCTAGATTTGAGTCAAAATTTCCTCACAGGAGAGATACCATCTGAGTTTCAAAATTTGCAGAGTTTGTGGACATTGGATCTCTCCCAGAATAACCTCTCTGGTTTGATCCCAACGGCTTTGGCAGAAATGCTTGGTTTATTGCACATTAATCTTTCTTTTAATAATTTGGAGGGTCCAATTCCGAGTGGTAGAGCCTTTGTGAATCTAACCTTAGAAGAAGTAAAGGGAAATAAAGGTTTATGTGGCAATATTACAGGGTTACGAGCCTGTGAAAGTTCCTGGTTGATTAAAAAGCATGTCAAGGATAAAAGCAAGGAACTTGTTCTCATAATTGTATTGCCTCTTCTGGGATCATTCACACTTCTTGGTGCATTGTTTGGTGTTCTCAAATTGCATGATCGGAGAAAACAAAATTCAAGAGAGGAAGATATTGAGGTGAATAAGGGCGGTTTATTTGCCATATGTGCTTATGATGGCAAAGCATTGTATAAAGAAATCGTGAGGTCTACGGAAGAGTTCAGTGAAACATTTTGCATTGGGAAAGGAGGTTGTGGAAGTGTTTACAAAGCACAGCTTCTATCAGGCGAGGTAGTAGCTGTAAAGAGACTTCACAACGTGCCTAATGTGGCAAAGGATAGAAGTTTCTTGAATGAGATCAGGGCCTTGACAGAAATCAAGCATCGGAACATTGTGAAACTCTTTGGCTTCTGCTCAAATGCTCAGCATTCAATTTAGGTTTATGAGTATCTCGAAAGGGGAAGCTCGGCCAAAATCTTGAGCATAGAAGAAGAAGCTAAGGAACTAGACTGGCAAAAGAGGCTGAATATCATCAAAGGCGTCGCTCATGCTTTATCTTACATGCATCATGATTGTTCACCACCAATTGTACACCGAGACATATCAAGCAACAACATTTTGCTTGATCCAGAATGTGAGGCTCACGTTTCAGATTTTGGCACTTCCAAGTTTCTCAGAAGAGACTCATCTAACTGGAGTTCTTTTGCAGGCACATATGGATATGTTGCACCAGGTAATAGAGTTTATTTTTTTTTTCCTTTTCCTGTCACTAGTTTGTTAAGTAGTAAATTCAAGTATGATCACATATCATGAAAAATCATTTTCCAACTCTCTTTTGCAGAATTTGCCTACACAATGAGAGTTGACGAGAAGTGTGATGTTTATAGCTTTGGGGTCCTGACAATGGAAGTAATCAAAGGAAAGCATTCTGGTGACTTGATTGCTAATCTATTGTCTTCAAAGCTTGAAGAGATAGAGCTAAAAGACTTGCTAGACCAAAGACTTCTGTATCCCAATCAACAAATTGAAAAGTGTCTAATATCCATCCTCAAACTAGCAAGAGAATGTCTACATGTCGATCCTCAATGTAGGCCATCAATGCTCATTATTTCCAGGTTGATATCTACATGTTGATCCTCAATGTAGGCCATGTGAACCTCTTGTCCATTTCTTTTCTTGTTAAATTAATAGGTGAACCAGATGTGTTGAACTTGGATGATGTTTCTGGTTTTTGCAGGTATCTTGCCTCCTATTAAAATAATTAAATGCAGACTGCAGTGCCCCATCAATACCTTCCACCCCCGCCCTCAATGTAGCACTGTCATGCATCAGCAGAAGATGATAAGATGCAGAGTATGTATTCTGCGTAAAAATAAATTCTGTCTGGCCAATGGAATTTATGGAATTTTTCTTTTCTTTTTTTTTTTTAATTTCGAAGGGAGTTGCACCCATCACATGGGAATTTGATAAAAGAGTAACGCCAAGTTGCAGACAAAAACTAATCTCGAAACAGAGTTTGCACTCTTATAGTGAAATACTCAAAACTTTTTGGAGTCAAGTTCTAATGGAGTTTGAATTTACCACAATCAGTCTCCGTAGGTTGAGATATTTATGTTGTAGTTCTATATTAGAACAATAGTGAGATTAATTTTGGCCAGAATTAGGAGAAGCATTTGTTTAAATTCAAGAAATTTTGGACTAATTATATTGATGGATTCTAAAACTTTATTAGCCTAACAAGTTCAATAATAAGATAACATACTCAATTGAAAAATAGAAACATAAAATTGTGGGAATACATATATACAAGAAAGCTACTAATTTTGTTTCAAGATTCGATTCTAACATACAGCTCTTGAGCATTTTACATTCTATATTAACACAAATTATTGTGCTTCACAGAATTAGAAGAAACTTGAAAACTTATCGCGTACTTTCAACATGCCAGCATCCATAATCAGTGAGCAATGTAAGTTATTGCACACTGGCTTAATGAAAATGCATAATGTAAGATTCCAAAAAATACATGCAAAACCTGACCCAGTCAGCCATTTGGCCTGTCAACTAGCCACTTGAGCTAGATAGATAGATTATGTAACATAGAGAATCTTTGTCACTAAGTTAGTTGGTTGTTTATTTGCAGAATCAAACTTAGATGGGTTTTTGTCAGACTAAACTTAAATAGAGTTCAAGTAGATTAGATTCTTTTACACGTAAATATCACTTGTATACTAATAGAGTTAAGTTTGAGTTGTGTTTGACAATTACAAAACACAAATGCCGTTTAAGTTTAGTTTAAATAATTAGCGAAATCAAACTCAAATGAGTTTTTACCAAACCAATCTTAATTCGAATATCAAGTAATTTAATTCATTTTTAGCTTTTATTGGAGTATTAGTTCTTTCAAGTGGATCCTTTCGATTTGAATATGAAGTAATTTATTTTTATCACCTGGCAATATATTTAAAGTCAAACTTGGCACAAACAAGTCTTGTAAGTCCAATTTCTGGCCTCCACCTCCGCTCCACTTAACCCATCATGTTCATTGCCAACGCTTCTCCTTCTTCACTTCTCTTCCTTTTTCCTTCTTATCCTCCATCAATATCTTTCAAATGTTTCATAGTTGACTCGATCAGCATGACTTAATCAATGGTAACTGCTTTTATGAACCTTGAAAATAATGGGAAACGTAGGACAAAAAGGAATATGGAGATTATTTAGAGAGAACCCATGGTTATCCCTGCTGTACAATGAAGACTTCAAAGGTCTTCTTGTTCAGTCCCTTATCCTTCCCTTCTTCATTGTCTTGGGCTTCTTGCCTTGCCTTATATTTCCTTTTCTGTCATTACAAAATTTATAGCTACTGGTTCAGAAAGACCGTTGTTCTGGAAGTGAATTTCATCAGGTTATCTACAGTCAATATAGGCCATTTTAAAGATGTTGGACCCACCAAGGCCAAAGTCATGCCAACCTTAGCAAAATGAATTAAATTCTAAACCCACCAACGATAATCAATATTAAATATCTTGTTAAAGAAAATTGTCTTCTTCTGTTGATTTTAAAATATAATTCACTCTCGAAAATGTATTTTGCAGCATAAAAGAGTCTATTCAAATGGGTTACCAAACACTTATCGTTTAATTATTTTTTCAAATGAATTTCCATCTCCAAAGAATTCATTAAAAATGGCTTACAGAGGGCTCTATTGGCTCAAACCTTTCTCAACCAACTTTAATTAGAACAGAAAATGAATAAAAAGAGTCACTTGACTGAAATTTCATTGCTACAATAAGAGCTGCACTTGTCATTTCCATGCTTTTGGCCCCCCAATTTCTGAGAAAACCAGCCCGTAGTCAGCATAGAAGGAAGAGGTGATCCAAATATTGTGCTGAAGGAATGTACCCAAGATTCAACTCAGTTAATAAAGACATTAATTAAATGATTGTGAGATGCATCCTCATAAGTCTTGGAGTCTCACTTCAACTTGAAAAAAAAAATCCAAGTTCTTGAAATGTTCCGAAATTATTACATAGTCCTATGTTATTTTTCCCAACTAGGTCAGTGATAACAACATTAAATGGTAATTAGGTAATTGTAAATCTCTCCTTTGGCTGTTAAGTCTTTTCATTTTCCTCTTCCTTCTCATAAGGTTTAGTTTCACTCTTTTAAGAGAATAGAAAAAGTGTTCTCTTGGATAAATGATCACTTCATAGTCCCGAGTCCTAACAAGTCAAACGAGTATATTCACAATAACAAGTCGAGTCAATAATAAAATTAATTTGTCCCAAAAAAACTGATTGCCAAAATAAGTAGATTTGTATTTATAAGTCAATTAAAAAAAATCAATCAAGAATCCTAATTATAAACAAAATATAGATAGTATAGACAATTAGGTAAGTATTTATAGATAATTCTTACTTCTTAACTTGGCTTATAAATCTTCACGAGTTCTTCTTGTCACATTCAGCTCCTCTCTTCAGTGGATCTCCTCTTCATTTCTCACAATGCCCATCAGAATTAGGTACAGGACACATATTTTCATTATTAGGAAGGAACACGATCGTTATTAAATTTGGCTAATCCTAATCTTTACCGATAAATGAAATAGAGATGTAATGCATTTAGTTATGTATTGTAAACAATGGAAAGGGGATCCACCGGAAAGAGCCAAATCACCGATTGTGGACCGGACCAAATCTTCTTGACTAAATCTTTACAGGTCCTACTGTTCATTAACTACACCACATTAAATATGATCCCCTGACTCATTCACTGGAATATTTCTAAACCCTGAAATGGTTTTGAAAATTAGGAAGCTCGAGACATGATAGCTCATGACCGTATTCATGAATTTAAAAGGTAGGGTACAACATCTGACCGAGGTTTTCTCCTTTGGCTAGGCCGCGGCTTCCACTATGCCTCTCTTTTGAAGGCAATCCACGAGGCCCTTAATTGTGCCATATGAGAGTACAAGTTAGAAGATTTAAAGAAGTGCTGCAACATTTAGATGATTTTACATTTTATTTCTTCGAGTTACATATCTATGATCCTGTAATGCTTATAGTTCTAATTCGGCTATATTGTTCTTTCGATGCAGAATTTTACTTATGTTTGTGTCCTCTTATGTAGAGATTATAGGCTTTTATATCTTTAACTTCAAAATCAGTGAATAAATTAGATTAAGGACATATTGATGGGATATAACACATGGATCTTATTTTTCTTCATAATGCTCCAATTCTATCCCTTGAGAATTGCAAGAAAGTAGAGTAAATGCTCTTCGTATCATGGTTCAAAGTGAACTCGGCTGAGTCGTCACTGGAATGGAGTTCTTCGACATGATACCCGGACGAGAGGACTCCAAAGTAATAGATTGGTGAGAACTCGACCAAGTCATCAAGAATTTAGCTGAAATGTTTCCAAGACGAATTGAAACTACCGAATCGCCACAAGTTATCTAGAATCAAATCGAATTTTTATTATTTTTGCTAATTTTTTATTATTTTATGTATCATATTTAGAATCAACTCGAATATGTTGTAGTTCTATAGCAGATCAGAAGTGAGATTAATTTTGGTCAGGATTAGAAGAAGCATTTTTTTTCAAATTCAAGAAGTTTTGAACTAATTATATTGATGGATTCTAAAACATTATTACCCTTAAAAGTTCGATAATAAGATAACTTTCTCAACAGAAAAATACAAACATAAAATTGTGGGAATACATACAAGAAAGATACAAATTTTGTTTCAAGAATCGATTCTAGCATACAAATCTTGATCATGTTACAATCTACATTAACACAAATTATTGTACTCCACAAAATTAGAAGAAACTTGAAAACTTATCACCCACTTTTAGCATATCAACATTCATAATCCATGAGCAATGTAAGTTCGTGCACATTAGCTAAATGAAAATGATAAAGTAAGATTCCAAAGAACACTTGCAAAACCTGATTTGGCCTCTCAATAAGCCACTTGAGCTAGATAGATAGATTATGTTACATAGAGAGCCTCTGCCATTAAGCTAGTTGGTTGTGTATGTTAAATTTGTGCACTTCTTCTTTTATCTTAACAATCTGTTTTCAAAGGTTTAGTAATTTTTTCCCTCGAATGATTAAAATTGAAATATTTATCAATTTATCTAATAATCTTTTCTCATCTGAAACAAATTTTTAATCTTTTTCAATGATGAGTTTTAAAAAACTATTTTAATTTAAAAAAATATTAAAAACAGCCATAGAAAATGGATTAAAATTCTTTTACAGTGACATCATTTTGGTTTTTTTTTTAAATTCTAATTCTTGATGAATGTACTAGATTGCATTTAAGCATTGAAGCATATAAAATAGTCAATGGAAGGATCCAAAGAATCATTAAAATGCACAATGAAATGATAAAAAAAAAAAAAGAAATACTCGTTTTGAAGTTGCACTCCAAAGAGTATGATTACAAAGTATAATTCCAATCACTGATCGACTATGAACAAAATGGACTAAAAATAAGACTTAAATTAAACTTCGAACAAAAAGAAACTAATTGGAAACTAAAAAGAAAAAGCTAATTGGAAACTGCAATTGACTAAAATAGCGAAGATAATATGAAAAACGAGCTCCGTTGCTGTTGGCAATGGTCCAAAGACTTGTAATCAAGATGAGGACCTATCAAGCTATCCCAGTCCTTAAGGCATAAAGATGTATTGCCTCGTCTCTTTCTTATCATGATGCACCAACGTGGGGAATGGGATGGCGGGTAGGCTGACCAACCCTAAGTTTTTAAAATTTTTATTGTTGATATTGGAACTGGGGGTGCAAACTAATCTAATTAAACTGAATATTTTAATGTTCAAAATTTTAATAAAATTGAAATTGTGCTCAACATTAGCTTGTTAATTTATAGAGCCAAAGTTAGACGGGTTTTTATCTAACCAAACTCAAATCGATCTCGAGGAGATTAAACTTTTTGACATGTAAATTCCGCTTTTACACTAATAGAGTTAAGTTCGAATCGTGTCAAAATTGTATTTAAGTTTGGTTTGAATAGTTGGCGAAATCAAGTTCAAACGAACTCTTATCGAGTCAAACTTAATTTGAATATGAAATAATTTAGTTCATTTTTCAGCCTTTATTGGAGTATTATTTCTTTTCAAGTAAATTCTTATCTAGCTAAACTCGATTCGAATATCAAATAATTTAGGTTTTATCACCTGATAATATATTTAAAGCCGAACTTGACCCTCACTAGTCTTGTAAGTATCCAAATTCTACCTCTTACACCCCACCCCGCTTACCCCATCGTGCTCATTGCTACTGCTTCCCCTTCTTCAATTCTCTCCTTTTCTCTTCTTGTCCTCCATCAATGTGTTTCAAACATTTGACGATTGACTCAGTCATCATGAGGTTAATCAATGGTAACCTACTTTTATAAGTCTTGAAAATGATAGGAAAAGTAGGACCAAAAGAAATATGGAGATTATTTAGAGACAACCCATGATTATCCCTACTGCACAAGGAAGACTTCAAAGGTCTTCTCGTTCTGTCCCTTTATCCTTCCCTACTTCATTGTCTTTTCTTTTTGAGATCGGAACAATTAAGATGCAATGGTCCTGGAAATTTAAAGTAATATTGGAATGTTTTAATGAGACTGACCATTTTTATCTTCTATGAGTAATTTGCCTGAATGAATCTATAGAAAAAGGTAACTTGAGTACCTCCCGGAGAAGAGCACCAATTACCTGATATCTAAACTACAATGAGTCTTTATAAATTGAGTTATTTATGTTGTAGTTCTATATTAAATCAGAAGTGAGATTAGTTTTTGCCAGGATTAGGAGAAGCATTTGATTAAATTCTAATGCCGTTATGTTATTCTTTCGAGGTAGAATTTTACTTATGTTTGTGTCTCCTTATCTAGAGATTATATCTTTAATCTCAAATTCAGTGAATAAGATTAGATTAAGGACATATTGATGGATATAACACAAGGATCTTATTTTTCATCATAATGCTCAAATTCTATCCCTTGACAATTGCAAATGCTCTTTGCACCATCGTGGGCCGACTTCCCGACACTTTTGACTGCAACGTGGCACAGATTTTCCTATAAATAGAGATCAATCAAATACCAGATTTCTCATCCTTCCCAAAATCAGTTTTCAATACATAAATTCTTCTTGAGCAAAAATGGGTTCCAAGACACTTCTTTTGTTTTTCATCTCCTTGGCTATAGTACTAGCAATTACCTCACAGGTGGCTGCTAGGGAATTGGCTGAGGCTTCCACGTCGGTTGACAATTGTAAGACATTTATTCTCTTATCCACATTTTCCAATGTCCTCAATTTGTTTTTCTTTGCTCCTAACTTCTCTTATGTTACCTATTAATGGGTTGTGATCGTTACTAATTCTGGTTGGGATTAAGTTATAGGTTGTATTTAAACAATTTTAGGGGCGTCTAAAAAATCACTGATTTTGACTTACACGTCAAAAGGCAAATTTTCGACCCGAATATAATATTATCGATTTGGTATGCTTTAAAACAGAAAACATGCAATACATTAGTCCAAAATCTAGAATTTCAAATTGTATGACCCCAGATAAGTTTATTTCAAATCTAGAATTCCTAGATTACATTAATGAGCGTGCATGCTTTGTTATCCTCAAGCGGGAGGAGACCAAGCAGGGGATCCTAGTGGACCAGGCCAAGGAGGGAACCCTGGAGGGGATCCTAGATTACATTAATGAGCGTACATGCTTTATTATCCTCATTGCAGCCGAGACACTTGAGACTCGTCTTTACTATGGAGGAGGAGGGGCTCCTAGAGGCCGAATAGGGAACCCTGGAGGAGGTTGGCATCGTGACGGTGGCTACGGAGGAGGTGGTGGCGGCCGCTATGGTGGATATCCTGGTCAGGCTGTGGATGCTGAGCCTTAGAACTAATAAAGCCAGCTTCAACCTAGGTCATGAATGCTTAAACAGGCTTACTATAATAAGATGCATACTTTGTAGCGTGAAATGCAAATAAGAGCCGGATTAGTCATCATGTAATGTGATTACTACAAATATTTGCTAGCTAGCTAGTTCACTATTCCAAGTATGCGATTTTTTTTTTTTTTTTTTTTTTGGATGTGATGGCCAAAAAATGAGTAATGTTATTATTTCAAATTCACAACAAAGCCAAGCGTGCTTTTTGGTTGGTTTATAAATCAGTTGATCATTATCAAAATTCGTTTGTTGAATATAGTATGTAAGCTGAAAAGAACTATTAAAACCAAATATTAAGTCTAAATATAAAAAATTAATGGTCAAAAGCTACAGAAAATTTTGTTTATGTAACTTAGATTCACGACCTATTTCTCTCAAACCTACATATTTACGGAAAAAAGCCCTCAATCTGGTTTGAGAGAGTTTAGGACTGATGATATCAATGAAATCTAAAATTTTACATTGCAGTTAAAAACTCAACCGACATATTGAAGAATGTCCAAGACATAGAAGTTTCAATTGTTTGATGTAACAAATGCATTGCAAAATTTTTCCACCAGGAAAGTTAGTTGGGTGCCTAGGGGTATTAACATTGTTGCCCTTGAGATGGCAAAGTATGCTACTTCAATTGATGATTCTAACATTTGGGGGATTCTTCCCCACATGTTGAACTGTCCGCTCTTTAATCTTTATATGGACTCATCAATTCATTATTATTATAGGCTTTTTTCTGTCAAAAAATATTTTTAACTTTTATCCATATTGTTCTATTGATCAAAATAAGGACAAGTGTATATATATGTGTGTATGTATATATGTGTATATACATGCGTGTGTGTATTAGACGCACAACAACATCAAAAAGTTAATGATAATATTGTAGTCGTGCTTGTTTTCAATCAAATTTGAGATTGTGCCCTTGTTGGCTAAGGTCCAAAGGACTTTTAAGTCAAGATGAGAACCAATCCCAGTATTTGAGGTATAAAGATATATTGCCTCATCTCCTTCTTATCACAGTGCACCAACCGGGGAACCGGGTGGTGGATGCAGCGTCCAACTGGCAAGATTTTGAAAATCCTACTTAGTGACAGTAAAATTAAGGGATAAACTAGTCTAATTAAGTAAATATTCTAATGTTCAAGTTTGTTTTATTTCTTTTAATGAATTTGAAATTGTGCTAAAGTTAGCTTGTTTATTTACGGAGTCAAACTTAAATGAACTTCTGTTGAATCAAACTTTTTGGAGTCAAGTTGGAACGAAGTTTGACAATTTACCAAACACAAAATTTTATTTGAGTTTGGTTTCAATTGTTGGCAAAACCCAAGCTTAAACGAATTCTTACCAAACTAAATTCAAAAAAAGAAGTTTGTATTTCAGCCCTTATTGCAAGATTATTTCTTTTCAAGTAGATTTTAGCAAAATTAGTTTCGGTACTTGACAGTATGTTTAAAATCAAAATTGGCTCTCCATCCTCCCCATCCCACCCTATCCCACCCCATCATACTCATCCAAAATTTTTCTTACTGAATCTGTAGAAAAGGTAACTCAAGTACTTCTTGGAGAAGGAGTACTAATTACCTGATATCTAAACCACAATCAGTCTCTGTAGGTTGAGATATTTATGTTGTAGTTCTATATTAGATAAAAAGTGAGATTAATTTTGGCCAAAATTAGGAGAAGCATTTGTTTAAATTCAAGAAATTTTGGACTAATTATATTGATGGATTCTAAAACTTTATTAGCCTAAAAAGTTGATTAATAAGATAACATACTCAATGGAAAAATACAAACATAATATTGTGGGAATACATATATACAAGAAAGCTACTAATTTTGTTTCAAGAATCGATTCTAACATACAGCTCTTGAGCATTTTACATTCTATATTAACACAAATTATTGTGCTTCACAGAATTAGAAGAAACTTGAAAACTTTTCGCGTACTTTTAACATGCCAGCATCCATAATTAGTGAGCAATGTAAGTTATTGCACACTGGCTTAATGAAAATGCATAAGGTAAGATTCCAAAAAATACTTGCAAAACCTGACCCAGTCAGCCATTTGGCCTGCCAATTAGCCACTTGAGCTAGATAGATAGATTATGTAACATGGAGAATCTTTGTCACTAAGCCAGTTGGTTGTTTATTTGCAGAATCAAACTTAGATGGGTTTTTGTCAAACCAAACTCAAATCGAGTTTAAGTAGATTTGATTCTTTTACACGTAAATTTCACTTGTATACTAATAGAGTTAAGTTTGAGTTGTGTTTGACAATTACAAAACACAAAATGCCGTTTAAGCTTCGTTTAAATAGTTGACGAAATCAAGCTCAAATAAGTTTTTACCAAGCCAATCTTAACCGGAAGCCCTCAAATAAGTTTCTTTGGCATACGATCGAGCTTACACGCGGAAGCCCTCGCAATGCTAACCGGGCTTCGGTTATGTGCGAAGTTAGGGTTCGTACAAGTAGACCTTCAATCGGATTCTCAGGTGTTAGTGGGGATTATTCAGCGTCGTTTCCGGTGCCCGTGGCAGATCCGGACTGAGATAGAGCAAATCTGGGACCTGACAACGGCCGTGGTGAGTGTTTGTCACTGCTACAGGGAAGCCAACCGTGTGGCGGATATTCTGGCCAATATGGGTGTCTCTCACCCACAGCAGGGTTGTATTATGTATGACAGCTGACAGGTGCCGAACCTGTGTAATAATAAATACCTACTCGAGAAAAATACAGATTTTGTATATAGCGGTGAGTAGGGTCGAATCCAC
Organism: Coffea canephora; assembly: GCA_036785865.1. Classification (NCBI taxonomy): domain Eukaryota; kingdom Viridiplantae; phylum Streptophyta; class Magnoliopsida; order Gentianales; family Rubiaceae; genus Coffea; species Coffea canephora. Next base: position 14,651,193 of record CM071915.1, read on the forward strand.
AGGGACTGGGGATAATTCGTTTCTTCTAGAGTTCAAAGTATGGGGGGTTTTGGATTAAATGCCAACTAAACAAACTAAATGCAGAAAATAATTAATTAAAAGGAATAACTAAGAGAAACTCTAGCCAAGGGTGTACGTCAGAAATGGTTCATGCAACTGATCATTGATTCATGGATAATTCCAACATTTACTAATAGATTGGTTATAGTTGTCTCGCACGCGCTAAACAACCAACCCTTCCGTAATTTATCGATAGCTAAGGTACGACCGTTAGCTATTTCTCTAACCCAAAAACAACCCTAGGTACGACCGTAGGATTCAATTTCCAGATTGCATTAATAATTAGAAAGACCCAATCCTAACCAATAAACACGCTACGAGGGTTTATTTAAATTAGATCGTATGTTTCCCTGACATAAACCCAATTACGCCAGTTGCTACTGGGATAGAGGTAACGAACAATTACGGATTCAGTTACCTCTATTTAGCAAAATAGCCTACATGAATAATCAATTATTGCGCACTAATCAATCGTCCACACGAGCTATAACGGTTAAAAGCAGGAAACATATGAATACCAATAAATGGAGGAAGCAATTAAAATAAATTAGATCTCACAGAAATTGTTTAACCAAATCTTCAGTTGTGCCCCTTGACTAGAATTAGGAGATTAGTTCTCCATTGAGAGTAACTCACGCCATTCCATTGAAGGAAATTGCGTCAATGTTTTACAATAGAGGAACTACTCTGCGGACCAGAGCCAAGCGGCTGCGTTGTTTTTTTTCTTATTCCCTTCGCTCCCTAGTTATCACGTGAAATCCCTAGCTAAGTAGTAATCCCGCGGGATCCGTCCCTTTTTTCTCCTCTTCAAAGTCGGCTGGCCTTTTGTAGCCTTCTCTCCCTTCAATTTCGGTCAAAGCAATATTGGAAGACAATTGCAATGGTCCCCACTTTTCCAAGGTCAGCAACCGTGGCTTTTTCCTTAGTTTCCTAATGGAAAAATACTACCAAATAGAACTAGTTTCCTAAATAGCAAAATAAACCACAAAAGAAAGTATTTCAAGTTTCCTAATTCAACAATAAGACTAGTAATTAGAATTCAAGTCTTCCAAATCTTCCTCTAAAGCTGCCCAGAGTTTGAATCGAACATGGAAATCGATCCCGAACGTGCTACCATCAAATTAATTGGAAGATTGCCCCTTTTTGTCACGTTTTGCTCTTTTTCCTACAATTTAGCACCATTAACCAAATATAAGTAGAATCCATCAATTAACGCAATATTTGGCTGAAATCAAGGGAAGAATAATTATAGATTTAGCGACAAATAATGACCTATCAATTTCCCCCACACCTAAACCATGCTTGTCCTCAAGCATGAGAACAACAAATCAAATAATCAAATTCAAACAATGGTATTATTCAAATCTTCTATTGCCAAAATACAATTAAAACACATGTCAAGTATTAGTGGCACTTTTCAAGAAATATCTCTCCAGTTAGTTTTGAAAATTAAGGACTCTTTCAATTTATGACTAACTAATCTAAGAATATAAAATATTCAACCAACATCCATAAGCAAATGGTTCAACTATTAAGCAAAATCTCAACATTAAAATTCAGGGATTAGCGGGTTAACAATTCATTCAAACACTTCCATATTTCTCACTATTAGCACTTTTTTTCTAAAATATCCCCACACTTGAATGATGATTTTTTTTTTTTTTTTTTAGGGGGAACGCTTAGTTTTTAGCCATTCAAGCGTTTTGACGCGAACTCCGACATTGGCCATATGAAGGAGCCCGGTTACTCAGCCATCATCGCTTAAAAACCACATACTCATAGCTATCGTCGCTTTTTGACGCGAAAGTCGACACTTGTGGTGAAGACTCCCGGTTACTAAGCAACGATACTAGCGGAGTATAGCCTAATACTATTCATAAATAAGCACCAAAAATAAAATTAAATACCACACAAACCCGTTTCATTTCTTAAACATGGAGAACTAAGATTAATAGCTGAACCAATTTGCACAAAAAATGCTAGACAAATATTTACAATACTTAAAAAAGTTAACCAAAAAGTGTAAAAGTCACAAAGTCTCAAATATTCACCAAAGAGATACCCTTAAACTTAACCATGTCGTACTGAACACCTTAGAGTATAAAATCTTGGCAGTAGAAAAATTTGAGACATCTAACCATCGTTTATCAGGAATAATCACAAATAAGCACAAAGATAAGCAAAAATTGGACAAAATTCGACAAAGTCAAACAAAAATTCCAACAAAAATGCCTACACTTGCACTTTTTCAATAAAATGCCAATATACTACTCCCCCCACACCTAAATCTTACATTGTCCCCAATGTAGGTAATAAAGAATAAAATTCAAAGCAAAAAGGGACAACGAAACTTCACTGATCATCAAAAGGGGGGGTTGTGGCACAATTGTAGGTGAGAGACAAAAGATATGTACAGCTCGATGGCAAACCTGATGACGATGAAAGGTTGAACGGTGCAACGGTGGCAGTGGAATTTGAAGTCCTTTGGTTGCGGTCTTGTGGGTTAGACGTGGGCACGCCTAACCGCTCCCTAGTCTTTTGACCATCCGGCGAAAATTCTCGATCCGTTAGCGTGACCACCTAGCGTAGGCACGTCTAACTGCTATAGAGTCCGCAGATCCTGAACGAAAATTTCTTTCCCTCAGGCGTGACCACCTGGCGTTGGCACGTCTAACTGCTATAGAGTCCGCAGATCCTGAGCGAAAATTTTTTTCATCAGGCGTGACCACCTGGCGTGGTCACGTCTAACTGCTATGGAGTTCGCAGAACCTGAGCGAAAATTTCTTCCCCTCAGGCGTGATCACCTGGCGTGGGCACGTCTAACTACTAATTTCCTGCCACCAAACATCAAACCATTAATCGACACTAACACTTAACTAAAACTTCAAAAATGCATGAAAACTGAAACAAATAGTCTTGGGTTGCCTCCCAAGCAGCGCCTTTCTTTAATGTCTTTGGCTAGACATTGTCCTTTTTATTCATGGAGGATAAAATCGCGTAGCTCGCTTCAGTGCTTCATCTTCTATGTAATCCTGATAGCCCTCGTAAACAGAGTAGTTCTTGAGCACACGAGCTACGGTCTTCCATGGACCAATAGATTGCGCCAAACAACCAAGTAATGATCTTAAATCTTCATTCACTCCTCCATCACAAGCACTTACTGGTTTGAGATATTTTGTCATCGTGACTCTTAACTTGTTCCTGTCATGAAACTCAAAATTTCCTGGTATAATTAAATCAATCTCACTAACAGGAATTAAAGAATAAGAGTCAGGAAAATATTGATCAAGGAATGGAGGAGATGTCACCGCATTTGGAGATTGTTCACTGGATTCATTCACTTGAACCATTTGATGTTGGGGTCTCAATTCTTGCGCTTCAACTTTTTTTTCAACTGCATCTTTAGATTCTTCTTCTTGAGACCCTTGCAGTACCATGTCATTTGTCAGCATAATTGCACTCTCATCTTCCTCATGGTCGATAATAGTCGGTGAGGGCAATTCTTCATAAACTGGAGAAATCAATTTGCTCATTTTAGATGCCCATTCACGCCTTCCTTCTTTCATCTCTTCACTCATCTTTTGTGTCTCCTGTTGAAGTTGATATACCTCCTGTTGAATTTGATGTGTCTCCTGTTGAATTAGATATGTGTTAGTAGCTAGTGATTCAACTATTTCTTTAAGAGACATACCTGACATGGATGACGGTTCTTGAAACTCTAGCTGTTGAAAATCTATTGGCCTTTGTTCATAATTAAAATTGGAATCATCCCACCATCCTTAATCATACCCGTTTGAAATAGGGTCATACCATGTTTGAGACCAGGGTGAAAAATCTCCATAATTATTGAATGGGACACTCGGATCATTTTGATATTCGGGGCACATACCGGTTGAATGATCCCTGGCATAACAAATTTCACAGGTTGCAGCAGCCATTCTTTTTTTAATAGAGTTTATTGCCTCTAAATATGCAAACTTAGAAAAACAATCAATCTCATTGCCTTCCCCGAAAACAAAATCCAGTATATCACCAAAATACGGAGTGTTAGAAGCCATAAACTATATAATAAAAAAAATAAGAGAAAAATAAATAAATAAAAATAAAAACAAGATGAATTCAAAAAAAAAAAACAAATTAATCTGGCACCAGTCCCCGGCAACGGCGCCAGAAATTGACAGGTGCCGAACCTGTGCAATAATAAATACCTACTCGAGAAAAATACAGATTTTGTATATAGCGGTGAGTAGGGTCGAATCCACAGGGACTGGGGATAATTCGTTTCTTCTAGAGTTCAAAGTATGGGGGGTTTTGGATTAAATGCCAACTAAACAAACTAAATGCAGAAAATAATTAATTAAAAGGAATAACTAAGAGAAACTCTAGCCAAGGGTGTACGTCAGAAATGGTTCATGCAACTGATCATTGATTCATGGATAATTCCAACATTTACTAATAGATTGGTTATAGTTGTCTCGCACGCGCTAAACAACCGACCCTTCCGTAATTTATCGATAGCTAAGGTACGACCGTTAGCTATTTCTCTAACCCAAAAACAACCCTAGGTACGACCGTAGGATTCAATTTCCAGATTGCATTAATAATTAGAAAGGCCCAATCCTAACCAATAAACACGCTACGAGAGTTTATTTAAATTAGATCGTATGTTTCCCTGACATAAACCCAATTACGCCAGTTGCTACTGGGATAGAGGTAACGAACAATTACGGATTCAGTTACCTCTATTTAGCAAAATAGCCTACATGAATAATCAATTATTGCGCACTAATCAATCATCCACACGAGCTATAACGGTTAAAAGCAGGAAACATATGAATACCAATAAATGGAGGAAGTAATTAAAATAAATTAGATCTCACAGAAATTGTTGAACCAAATCTTCAGTTGTGCCCCTTGACTAGAATTAGGAGATTAGTTCTCCATTGAGAGTAACTCACGCCATTCCATTGAAGGAAATTGCGTCAATGTTTTACAATAGAGGAACTACTCTGCGGACCAGAGCCAAGCGGCTGCGTTGTTTTTTTTCTTATTCCCTTCGCTCCCTAGTTATCACGTGAAATCCCTGGCTAAGTAGTAATCCCGCGGGATCCGTCCCTTTTTTCTCTTCTTCAAAGTCGGCTGGCCTTTTGTAGCCTTCTCTCCCTTCAATTTCGGTCAAAGCAATATTGGAAGACAATTGCAATGGTCCCCACTTTTCCAAGGTCAGCAACCGTGGCTTTTTCCTTAGTTTCCTAATGGAAAAATACTACCAAATAGAACTAGTTTCCTAAATAGCAAAATAAACCACAAAAGAAAGTATTTCAAGTTTCCTAATTCAACAATAAGACTAGTAATTAGAATTCAAGTCTTCCAAATCTTCCTCTAAAGCTGCCCAGAGTTTGAATCGAACATGGAAATCGATCCCGAACGTGCTACCATCAAATTAATTGGAAGATTGCCCCTTTTTGTCACGTTTGCTCTTTTTCCTACAATTTAGCACCATTAACCAAATATAAGTAGAATCCATCAATTAACGCAATATTTGGCTGAAATCAAGGGAAGAATAATTATAGATTTAGCGACAAATAATGACCTATCAACAGCACTAGTATAATTCCTAAGGTTGCGAAGGGGGAGATCCGGTTAGATAAGCTAGGCATGTCATCTGTTAGAAGAATAGTAAGGGAGGCGGAGCAGCCAGACCGGGTGGGGGACATTCTATAACTTTGTTATGGTTTTTGCTTCATAAGGAATAAAGCTTACGTTGGTTTAAAAAAAAAAAAAAAAAACAGGAGATGGTTGGGGATCTTCTTTGGTTACGGTGCAGGTTGATTGGCTAACAGTTGTAGATCCTTGGCTGTTTGATTCTTGTTTGGGGTAAAAAATAATGGTTCAATTTTGGCTCTCCATTTTTTTAATTGGTCTAAAGGTTTGATTTGGAGGTCTTTATGAAATTTGGTCGGTATTTCATGAGGTTTAAAAAGTGGGTTTGAAGAAGACATGTTTGTTGAAGGATTTTTAAGGATAAGTTTGGTAATAAGGTATTCTCCAAGTGTTTGAAGAAAAAAAAAATTCGAATATCAAGTAATTGAATTTATTTTTAGCTTTTATTGGAGTATTAGTTCTTTCAAGTGGATCCTTTCGATTCAAATATGAAGTAATTTATTTTTATCACCTGGCAATATATTTAAAATCAAACTTGGCACTAACAAATCTTGTAAGTCCAATTGCTGGCCCCCACCTCCGCTCCACTCAACCCATCATGTTCATTGCCAATGCTTCTCCTTCTTCACTTCTCTTCCTTTTTCTTTCTTATCCTCTATCGATATCTTTCAAACGTTTCATATTTGACTCGATCATCATGACTTAATCAATGGTAACTGCTTTTATAAGCCTTGAAAATAATGTGAAAAGTAGGACAAAAAGGAATATGGAGATCATCCCTACTGTACAAGGAGGACTTCAAAGGTCTTCTTGTTCTGTCCCTTATCCTTCCTTCTTCATTGTCTTGGGCTTCTTGCCTTCCCTTATATTTCCTTTTCTTTCATTATAAAAATTAATGCTACTATGGTTTAGAAAGACCGGAGTTCTGAAAGTGAAGTTCATTAGGCTATTTACAGTCAATATAGGCCATTGTAAAGATGTTGGACCCACCAAGGCCAAAGTCATGGCAGCCTTAGCAAAATGAAGTAAATTCTAAACCCACCAACGATAATCAATATTAAATATTTTGTTGATTTTAAAATATACTTCAAGTTGAAGGATGAGATAAACTTGACTATTGGGTGACTCGAGAAAATGTATTTTGAAGCAAAGTCTATTCAAATGGGTTACCAAACACTTATCGTTTAATTTTTTTTTCAAATGAATTTCCATCTCCAAAGAGTTCATTAAAAATGGCTTCCGGAGGGCTCTATTGGCTCAAACCTTTCTCAACCAACTTTAATTAGAACAGAAAATGAATAAAAAGAGTCACTTGACTGAAATTTCATTGCTACAATAAGAGCTGCATTTGTCATTTCCATGCTTGGCCCCCCAATTTCTCAGAAAACCAGCCCGTAGTCAGCATAGAAGGAAGAGGTGATCCAAATATTGTGTTGAAAGAATGTACCCAAGATTCAACTCTGTTAATAAAGACATTAATTAAATGATTGTGAGATGCATCCTCATAAGTCTTGGAGTCTCACTTCAACTTGAAAAAAAAAAATCCAAGTTCTTGAATTGTGCCGAAATTATTACGTAGTTCTATGTTCCTTTTCCTAACTAGGCCAGTGATAACAACATTAAATGGTAATTACGTAATTGTAAATCTCTCCTTTGGCAGTTAAGTCTTTTCATTTTCCTCTTCCTTCTCATAAGGTTTAGTGTCACTCTTTTAAGAGAATAGAAAAAGTGTTCTCTTGGATAAATGATCACTTCATAGTCCGGAGTCCTAACAAGTTAAACGAGTATATTTACAATTTACAATAACAAGTCGAGTCAATAATAAAATTAATTTGTCCCAAAATAACTAATTGCCAAAATAAGTAGATTTGTATTTATAAGTCAAGTAAAAAAAATCAATAAAAAATACTAATTCTAAACAAAATGTAAATAGTACAGACAATTAGGTAAGTATTTATAGACAATTCTTACTTCTTAACTTCGCATATGAATCTTCACGGACAATGCTTTAGTAACGATAGTTATGGTAATGAAACAGTTTTTACCTAATATAACAGGTTGTTGTAATTTTAACGATCATTTGATTACTTATTTGACCCATCTACCTAAGTAGGATAACACCTAAAAATATGGAAGTAAGTTTCCCATCTAAAATAGTAAGTTAACCTTAATAGATTAGTAATTTTTATACCTCAAAAGGAAAATTGGAATAATTAAACTTACTTTTTAAATAAGTAAATTACTACTTTATATCCCAAACTTACTTTTTAAAGAGTAAGTTTAGTTCAAGTAATAGTAAGTTTTTATACATAAATAGTAATTCTTACTAATAACATGGTAAATTTGATTAATGATCAAAACTTACTAATTTTTGGAATACATGTACAATTTTACATTAAAAAATTATCTCAAACTAGTATTAGGAAGTTTATTTGAAATAATGATAAGATGTTTTATTAATGATTAAAACTTAATACCGTAGTTCGTAAGTACTCATAATATACCTATATAATAAATGATTATAGGTATAATTTAAATTTTTTTTGTATTTATATATTTTAAAATACTATGAAAAGTAGTTTCACTTTTAAGATAACCTTGTAAAATATGTAATAAAATTTTGTCATATTATAAGTTTTTAATCATTTTCAATTTTTGAAAAGTTTGACAGTTTGGATAACAATAACAACAAATCTTCGTAGTTATATATAGAATATCACTTGTTTATGTATCACAATTTTTATAATTTAACACCTATGAATATAATAAGATGATAAAGTTTTAATAATTTACACCTGGGACACAAGAATTAATAAGAGTTAAAGCTCAAACAAAACGAGAAATAGAATAACAATAAAAATGACAAAATCAGTATAACAGTTAATATAAGAAAATCAGTATGATCTGGACTTTTTTCCTTGGGAGATTGTTCATAAAAATAAGATCCAACAATTAAATGAAAATCACTTGCACATATAATCTATTGTATAATTTAAATTAAATTCAGTTCATGTATAAAATGGTCAAAAAATAATTAACGCACTATGATACAATGTAATTTTAACAAATGCTCTTTGTATACATTTAAATCTTCATGTGAATTTGGTGTATTGATTGGACTTCTTGAAGTTCGACAGCCAGTAGTGTAAACTTAATTCGGCTATTGAGTTTTCGGTTTTGCAGTTAATATTGGGCTTTGGAAGAGACATCAGCAACCGTGGGATTTGGGGATTAAGCATTTGGAGGTTGAGTCCAACTCTAAAGCAGGGGTCCATTTAGTCTATCATGCCATTTCAGTCTCTTATTGCAAGTTCAGCGATTTCCTAAGCAGAAATTGAGAGTGCAAATGCAATTCTTGTGCTAATATTTTGAGAAGATTAGTTTTAGTTTGCAACTCATAATTGACAAGTAGTCTTGTAATTTCGACTTAAAACTCCCAGCGAAATTGAAAAAACAAAGAAAAAGGAAAAGATTGATCTCTAGAGGCTATATGATTTATTGAATTTAAATCAAATGGCCAATCAAAATTTCGTATAGAAGCAAGCACATTCAGTCATTCATACATGTATATATGAAAAAAGATCACTGGTTTCAAATCATCGTAATTTGCACATCCAATAGCACAAAGACTATTGACAAAAAACCAGAAATTTCGTTAGAATAACCCCTTCCACAATTTGATCTGTCAATAATTTCAAACAGATTACGCAAGACAAAAGGATGCTTGAAATTCAGATCAGATGAGGTTTGAAATCAAAGTTCTGAGCGTTTTTAATCCTTTCAAACAATGACCCTGGTAGCATTCTTTTTTCTTCTCAAATTAGTAATCAAATTTCAGCAAGCTCACTTGCAAAAGTTTAATAAAGCTACAATGTTCTCAAGTTACCACTTTTCATTTGTGTTGCTGCTGACTGTATGCAACTTGCTTAGTGTTTCATGCTATGCGAATGTTTCAATCCAAGCATCAGTAGTTACTAATGTTTCAACCATATCTAGAAGCAGTTTGACAAGAGTCTCATCAATCACCTAATCACCAACACTAAATGCAAATTCTGATGCCATAAAATCTTACTATATTCGATCCAATAGCCATAAAATATTATATTATTTTATAAATTTACTAATATATATTATTTAATTAAATATATATGAGTTTGTGTAAGGTCTCATATGGGTTTGGATTTGGATATGAATATGGATTCTAGAAAATCAGACCCTACCTAGACTCACGACTCTCTCACGGGATTTTGGTCTGGGTAGGGTCTTGATTTGAGAATATTATTAAACTTCAAGTATTCTATGTGTATATTATTAAATATCATGTTTTATTATAGTTAGTTCTTCTTTTTTGTTTTTTCTTTTCCATTTCGCCTCATGTGTGGTACAATTTAATTGTCGGCTTTGTTTTTGGATTAGTTGTGATTGTCAAAATTGATTTATTCAATCCAAATCACATTATGGCTCAAATTTTAAGTTATTTTATTAAGGATGAACAAAATATTCTAATTCTAACGCACTAATGAACTTAACTATGAATTCACAAGATTCTTTTTCATGGTCTATATGATAATAAAGTAACATATTAATTATTTTTGACACATTTATGATGTCACGAGTCAACAATAGTTTGATAACCTTTAGACCGATTATTGAATCAGCAATCTTTAACATAGCATTCATTCAACGAGTAATGTTTTAGAACCTTGGTCCAATAGGAATATGCTAAGACCAATTTTGTGTACAGTTGATTAATCATCTCAGACGTATAAATTATTTAAGAGATGGAGGAGGACTAGGCATTCACAATCCGGCTACTCTAATTAAAGCAACTCTTCCAAGAGCCTGATGGAATTTGCTCACAGTGGATGATTCGTCTTGGAAAAGGGTCCTTCAAGCAAAGTATTGTCATCTCCACAATTTGCTCAAGTAGTTTCTCTTACGTGGTTGAAATATGGCTGGAGGAATGGATACATTGGTCTTCTTCACGTGATATTGGTCTGGTTGTGGTTGGATCTTGATTGGGAAATAACGTTGTCAGTATAACAATGCTGCATTTGTGACATTGGCCCAAATGCTCCATAGAATTGACATTGGCCCAAATGCTTCTTCACGTGACATTGGACCAAATGAATTGACACTCCATTTTAGAATGATAATAGTACAAAGACCTCGCGGTAAAGCTACAAAAATCTGTCAATTTGGTCAACGATACAGGCAAATATCAAGCATAAAAGCAAGAACAAGTTTAAGATTCTCACTAAATTTTCAAGATAATATTATATTTATTTTAGGCCCCATGCTTGTTCTTTTCTTTCATGCACACTTGACCGTAAGAACAAAATTAGCAGTTGGAATTCCTATCTAACTTAATGAATACTTAAAATTAAGCTGCCTTGTTTAGCCTCCTAATGGAGCTGAAACGGATGAATGTATCCAATTTGGACTTTCCTTGGAAGAACGTAATCAGTTACCATAATCTCTTCTCAAAGCTGCTACCTGACAAAAGATTTGTCCATGGATTGACTGGGTAGAACCACTAGCGTCACCATTTTATGGACTTGCAGATTCTTACACAAATCACTTTTTTTTTTCTGCCTTGAAAAGACTCTTATCGGTAGAAATTGCTGCCTTTAATTTACAGGTACTACTGCAGTGATGAGAATGGTGTCGGCGATTAATCAGCAATCACCTTTATGATCCCCAAATCCAATATCGTCTTGGCAGTCAATTTGCAAACAGTACTATGTTTTTAGGGTTCCATTGATTGGGATATTTTTTTTTTTTTACAAATGACTGATCTTGAATATGGTAATCGATGAACTTGGAAATCAAGAATAAAAACATGATGAACGAACAATATACTACCAAGTGATACTGCGGCTTTTAAAATAGAACGACCAAAAAAAAAAGAGTAACCTCTAAAATACCATATACGCCAAGAGTTCTTAAGCTAACGTCACCGAATAAGAGATTGAGGACAAGCTCGTGTGAGCATCAACCATTAGAAATAAATGAAATTATGCGATTTTCTACATTTCTAATGCAAGAACGTGTTTGCAGTGCCGATCGACGACATTAAAATATAATTGACAGGTTGTCGAAACCTGTGCAATAATAAAACCTGCTCAAACTAAAGTTAATTTCTGTAGATAGTGGTAAGCAGGGTCGAATCCACAGGGACTGGGAGTAATTGTTTCTTTCCAAATTCACAGTGACAAGGGGGTGTTTTTATCTCAGGAAGTGACAATCAAATAAATTTAAATAAAATCTAAGAAACTACTAAAAATTAAATAACAAATTACTAAAATCAAATGAGTGATAATTAAGGGTCTAGCCAAGAAATAACTTCAGCAATGGTTCACCTAATTGATCATCGATACAAAGCCAATTACAATTATTCACCAATAAATAGGTTATAACTGTCAAACAAGCGATGACAGTCAACCCCTCCTTACTGTGTCGGTGATCAAGGTACGCCCGTTAATCACTGCTCTAATCAGGAAATAATCCTAGGTACGCCCATAAGATTTAATTCCCCAATTGCCTTACGTATTAGAGGAGCCCTATTTTAACCAAATAACGCACTACCAGGGTTATTTTAGGTTAGCCCGCGTATTCCCCTGACACAAACCCAATCATGCCAGTTATCACTATTTTGAGACAATTAAACAATTACGGATTTAATGTCCCAATTGACAATAGATTATCAAATTAACTAATTATCCGGATCCAAGACAATCAATTAATTAAACAATCATAAGCACTGCAACCAAGGAATATGCGAATACCAATAAATAAAGGAAAAGATAAAATTAAATCGATCTCACAATTTTTAAGCGACCCAAAGCATTCGTTGCTCCTTAACTAGAAAAAGGGAATTAGTTCATTTTTGGTGAACAAATCCCACGCAAAATTGAAGAGGAAGCTGCAGCCATCAATTGGGAAATGCACAAATTCGATCCGATGGAATACTGACTGAAAAGAAAAGCTACTGGAAGTACTCCATTGTTTTTGCTTCTCCTAACATACGGAGAAAAGAAAACTACTCAAGGCTAAAAGGAAAAGTCAAAGCTAAAGCTACCAAAATGCTTCCTGACATGCCAGGGAGACCAAAAGCTAAGCTAAGTTGTCTTTTGCTCCTGCCATGCCCGCAGGAGGTTTTTTCAAGCCAAAGGCCCCCCCAAGGGAAAAGTCCAGCCTTTTTCCTTTAAGCTACAGACGAGAGACTCAAGATAAAGCCAGCCGTCAGATGTGTGGCCGCTCTTAGGAGAAAGAAACCCTTCGTCCGTCATTCCTCTGCAGAAGTTACCGAAATGGGCGTGACATCTTCTTTTCCAAAAATGCCCCTGGGGCTAGCTCTATCACTTGGGCTCCTTTTCTGCTAAATTGGTACTTATTATCACATTTTTGTTCTACTTCCTGAAATAAATGGGAAATACTAAAAGTGAGTAGAATCCAGCAATTAATCCACATCAAGTCAGGTAATAGGGGAAATTAATAATAAAATAAATAGTAAAATTGCAACCTATCAATTCCCCCCACACCTAAACCATGCTTGTCCTCAAGCATAAGAACAACAAACAAACACCAATATTTGGTAGTAGCTATTGCTCTATCCACTAAATTGCCAAGATACCAAGAAAAATAATAATCAAGCATCAATGGTCAAGTCCAAGAACCATCACTCCGATTAGCTCCTAAACCATAAACTCTTCCAATTTCAGGTTAACTAATCTAAGAAAAAAGAATAACTCATAACATTTATCAGCAAATGGTCCAACTATTAACCAAAATCTCAACATTAAATCCATAATTCGACAAGCTGACTTTTATTACACACTAACACAACCTTCACTTTTTTTTCATGTTTTTCTATTTTTCTATTCTTTTTTTTTCTCAATAGTAACAAAAGACTTAGTCGCTAGCCATTTGAGCCTTTTGACGCGAACTCCAATATTGGCCAGATGAAGGAGCCCGGTTACTCAGCTTCTATCGCCACGTGACCACGTACTCATAGGAATTACTACCTTTTGACGCGAGAATCAACACTTTTAGGTGTAGATCCCCGGTTACTCAGTAGTAACTAATAGCGGAGTACAGTCAAGTTTATTCATAGCTAAAAATCACAAAAACTCAATATAACACAAGAACCAAAAGAAAACTTGCATCAGCTAGCCTCATTTTCAAACATGGAGAACTAAAGTCAATAACCGGACCAATTCACATGAAAATGCCAATAATCATTCCCTATGCCTAGGAAAGTTAACCAAAAATTATAAGAGTAAAACAATCATTGATATTCACCAAAGAGATGTTTTTGGATTCAACCACATTAACTTGATACCCTTTTATTATTAAAATTGGCAATAGTAGAAATAGAGGCAATAATCCAACATCAAACCTTGGCATGCACTTACGAGCCAATCACTAAAAAGAAAAAAAAATGAATGAAAGACACTAGCACCATAACTGCTCCCCCCCACACCTAAATCCTGCATTGTCCTCAATGGAGGTAATAAAGTAATGAAAGCGAAGAGAACAATGAAACTTCCCTGTTGAACAGCTAAGGGATAGGAGGGAACAGTGGAGGGAAGCCGAGTTCTGAGACATCCTTGCCACTTGGTGGGTGATGTTCGTCATTCGCTCATCTACGTTGTGAATCTGAGCCCGCAAGTGGTGCGACTTACATCAGAGGCCATCGATGGGGGAGGCGCAGAAGAAGAGGGCTCGGGTCTTACCATTTTCTCCAAATGTCATTTCAATCAACAAGAGACAAAAATTGCCCACAGGTAATGTAAACAGCAAATTCAAAGCAATAACAATTTAATAGCCACCGGTGCCTCCCTAGTAGACAACCCAATCAACAAAATGCACAACCCAGGCACCCGGAGACTAGACAAATATCCCAACAATACAGCAATTTCAATCAATACTCACGGGTGGCCCCAATTGGGTCAAATGCAGGCAGTCCAAAATCGCAACAAATGCTCTAAAGATTTAGCAATTGAAATCAATAGGTAAAATACTCCCAGCAAGTCAATTAGACGCCACCAACAGCAATAAGCAATGGACGTGGCACAGTAGCCTTCCAATTCAACAAACAAATGCAGAAAATACCCACCCAAAGGCACTTCAAGGGACGCAAGACAGAAATCAGCAAAGTAGAACCCAAGTGATACCAAAAATAACCTTAACAAAGCAGTGAATTCAACCAATTTGAATACGTAGAATACGGTCAGAAATGCCTCCCAAAGATCAACAGAGAGCGGCAAAACTTGCCCACCCAAAATCTGTCCAAATGGCTCCAATTGGACAAGAAATTGCACAACTCAAACGACCAAAACTTAGCAATTGGGCCAAGCAACAGGCAATGGCAATAACCAATGGTTAGAATTCAAGAACAGTTCAGGCACCAAAACCCAAGAATCAAATAGGCAGGCCAGTACAGAGGATTAAGAAATGGAAAGCAACACTGCAACCAGTACCACTGGTGCACAGACGGGAAAGAATTAAATTCAATGGCAGCAACTCAACCGCAAGAACTTAAACTGGAAAATTAATCAACCAGTACCACTGGTGAGTCACAGGGAAAAATTAATCAACCGGCCAAAAATTCAAATAATAGCAGAAAATATCCCTACTATGTCAGCAATTCAACGTAATATCACCCTTAAAATGAAACCCAGAAAAATGCCCAAATCATCCCCTGCTTTATCCGGCAAAACGCCCAAGACAGAGACACATACTCCAGCAATTTCCGATCTAGAAAAATGCTAATCAGGGGAAGAAGTCAATACCTCCACCTGTCAAAGAAATGTGACAGGTGGCCTGCGCTATGTAGACTGGCGGTGGAGCTTGGAGGTGCTGAGGTGGAGCGGCGGTGGTGGTGCGGCGTGGGCTGGTCGAGCTGTGCGGAGGAAGGAGGCGGCGTGCTGGGCTGGTGTTGCACGATGCTGCCGCGCGGCTGGAAGAGGAGTGCGGCGGCGATGGCGACTGGGCAGCGGCGAGTGAAGAAGGAAAGAAACGGGGAAAGAGGGAAAGCAGCGGGGAAGAAGAGGAAGAAAAGAGAAAGAAAGAAAAGAAAGAAAGAAAGAAAAAGAAAGGGAAGAAAGAAAAGAAAAGAAGAAAAAGAAAAAAAAAGAGAAATTGCTTTTTTTTTTTTCAAAAATGTTTCTTTTCTTTTTCTTCCAATTATGAGGCTCTTTGAGCCACGGAAATAATTTTCCTTTCTTTTGTTTTTTCGGAAATTGATTTCGAATTTTTAAATAAAAATTTTTCTTCTTCTTTTTTTTTTTTTTTGGAAATTAAAGTTTCGGTTATAAGAAATTTGTTTTTTATTTTTTTTTTAAATTTTTTTTTTAATCCTTACCTTTCCCGTGAACGTGACGCGGGCACGTCAAGAGGGCAAGAGGGCTTTCGGACGATTCTGATCATGAGCTTCCTGCACATCATCACGCGGGCGCGTCAAGAGGGCAAGAGAGCTCTCAGAAGTTTCTGATCGTGAGCTTCCTGCTCGTCATCGCGCGGGCGCGTCATGACTGAAGATCACCTACAAATCAGCAAAAACGAAAATTAACACCCAAAATCAGTCAAATTCAAGGAAGACAGATTTAAACTAACAAATAAAATCAAACAAACAACTAAAACAAATTGGGTTGCCTCCCAATGAACGCCTTTCTTTAATGTCTTTGGCTAGACATTATCATGTTTTGTTCATGGAGGATAAAATCGTGTGGCTCGTTTTAATGCTTCATCCTCTATATAGTCCTGATAACCCTCGTAAATAGAATAATCTTTGAGCATACGAGCTACGGGCTTCCATGGACTAGTGAATGGCGCCAAACGAGTCGATGATAATTTGCATTCTCCATTCACTTCTCCCTCACTTGCATTTATTGGTACAAGATATCTTGCCATCGCCACTCTTAATTTATTCCTGTCATGAAATTCAAAATTGTCTGGTATAATAAAGTCAATTTCATTAACAGGAATTGAAGAGTAAGAGTCAGGAGAATAGTGATGAAGGAGTGGAGGGGATGTCACCGCATTTGGAGATTGTTCACTGGATTCATTCACTTGAATGAGTTGATCCTGGAGTCTCATTTTTTGCACTTCAACTTCCTTTTCAACTGCATCTTTAAATCCGTTTCCTTGAAACTCTTGCAGTTCCATGTCCTTTGGCCGGATAATTGCACTCTCATCTCCTTCAAGATTGATATTGGTTTGTGAGGGCAATTCTTCAAGGTGAGAAGCTAATCGCTCTATCCTGGATGTCAATTGACGCATTTGATCCGCCAGGTCGCGAAGGCTCGCTTGTGTCTCCTGATGAAATCGATTTAGGCTCGCTTGTGTCTCCTGATGAAATCGATTTGTATTAGCAATTAGTAATCCCATCATTTCTTCAAGAGACATACCTGACACGGAAGATGATTGCTGAGACTCTTGCTGTTGAAAATCCCTTGGCCCCGTCGCATAATTAAAATTGGAATTATCCCACCATCCTTGATCATACCTGTTTGGATAAGGGTCATACCACGTTTGAAATCGAGATGGAAAATCTCCAAAAGTATCAATCAGAGCACTTAGATTATCTTGAAACGCGGGGCATGTGTCGGTTGAATAATTTGAGGCAAAATAAGTTTCACAATTTGCAACAACCCATTGATCATTAGGAAGAACACGAGTCTCATAACCCTATTCAGGAATAAAGTCCAGTCTAGCATCAAAATACGGAATGTTAGCAGCCATAAAAAAAATAAAAAAAAAGAGAAAATAAATTAAAAAAAATGAAAACAAGATAAACTCAAAAGGAAACAAATTAATCTGGCACCAGCCCCCGGCAACGGCGCCAAAAATTGACAGGTTGTCGAAACCTGTGCAATAATAAAACCTGCTCAAACTAAAGTTAATTTCTGTAGATAGTGGTAAGCAGGGTCGAATCCACCGGGACTGGGAGTAATTGTTTCTTTCCAAATTCACAGTGACAAGGGGGTGTTTTTATCTCAGGAAGTGACAATCAAATAAATTTAAATAAAATCTAAGAAACTACTAAAAGTTAAATAACAAATTACTAAAATCAAATGAGTGATAATTAAGGGTCTAGCCAAGAAATAACTTCAGCAATGGTTCACCTAATTGATCATCGATACAAAGCCAATTACAATTATTCACCAATAAATAGGTTATAACTGTCAAACAAGCGATGACAGTCAACCCCTCCTTACTGTGTCGGTGATCAAGGTACGCCCGTTAATCACTGCTCTAATCAGGAAATAATCCTAGGTACGCCCATAAGATTTAATTCCCCAATTGCCTTACGTATTAGAGGAGCCCTATTTTAACCAAATAACGCACTACCAGGGTTATTTTAGGTTAGCCCGCGTATTCCCCTGACACAAACCCAATCATGCCAGTTATCACTATTTTGAGACAATTAAACAATTACGGATTTAACGTCCCAATTGACAATAGATTATCAAATTAACTAATTATCCGGATCCAAGACAATCAATTAATTAAACAATCATAAGCACTGCAACGAAGGAATATGCGAATACCAATAAATAAAGGAAAAGATAAAATTAAATCGATCTCATAATTTTTAAGCGACCCAAAGCATCCGTTGCTCCTTAACTAGAAAAAGGGAATTAGTTCATTTTTGGTGAACAAATCCCACGCAAAATTGAAGAGGAAGCTGCAGCCATCAATTGGGAAATGCACAAATTCGATCCGATGGAATACTGACTGAAAAGAAAAGCTACTGGAAGTGGATACGGGGCACAAACGGTTGCAGGTGCAACCGTTTGTGCCAATTGTCTTCATTTTGCACTGCGTGTAACATTGGTGCAACACGATGTAACTTTTTTTTCACAGGGCGTATTTTCACAACAGATAGTGATGGGCCCCACACTCAGCGCGAAAATCGAGTTACATGATGTAATCTCAGCCATACAAAATTTTGAGGGCCAATCTTGGCCCTCAACCGTGCAGGGACGGTCATACTGATGACCGTCCCTGCCCCAAATCCACTGGAAGTACTCCATTGTTTTTGCTTCTCCTAACATACGGAGAAAAGAAAACTACTCAAGGCTAAAAGGAAAAGTCAAAGCTAAAGCTACCAAAATGCTTCCTGACATGCCAGGGAGACCAAAAGCTAAGCTAAGTTGTCTTTTGCTCCTGCCATGCCCGCAGGAGGTTTTTTCAAGCCAAAGGCCCCCCCAAGGGAAAAGTCCAGCCTTTTTCCTTTAAGCTACAGACGAGAGACTCAAGATAAAGCCAGCCGTCAGATGTGTGGCCGCTCTTAGGAGAAAGAAACCCTTCGTCCGTCATTCCTCTGCAGAAGTTACCGAAATGGGCGTGACACCTTCTTTTTCAAAAATGCCTCTAGGGCTAGCTTTATCACTTGGGCTCCTTTTCTGCTAAATTGGTACTTATTATCACATTTTTGTTCTACTTCCTGAAATAAATGGCAAATACTAAAAGTGAGTAGAATCCAGCAATTAATCCACATCAAGTCAGGTAATAGGGGAAATTAATAATAAAATAAATAGTAAAATTGCAATCTATCAATAATATAAAAGATAGAATTAATCTTTTCTGCACACCGACAGTGTATACACTGTCAGCAACGTTAGATAAATAATAATTATGCAAAATTTTAAATTGAAATTTAACTTTTGCACAAATATCATGAATCCAACGGTGATAGTGTATACACTGTCAGTATATATAAAATTTATTCTAAAAAATATACAACTAATAAGAGTGTATTTTCATACACAAACCCTTTTTGCCCCCACTTACAGGTATTCTTGTAAGTTGTAAAAAGATTTTTGGTTGGGAAAAGGAATTGTTCCTCTACTTTCACTCATTTTGGGAAATCAGGAGGCTAGTAAGGACCATGGGGCGCTAGGGTGATCACGGTCCATAACTTACGGTTGGCAATAATAATGACTCCATAGTGGGGCGCTCTACCATCTGAGCTACATCCCCTCGCGCGTCCCTTGTGGGAACGGAACATTAGACAGACTAGAATCATCGCAGGCGATGATGCTCCCCGTGCTCACCGCTGAACGAGAATAACCGACGCCAGTTGCAATTTAAATTGCTGGAAGATTCGCGTAGCTTCAAAAGTGCCGAAACTCCAATTTTAGAGTAAAGTATTTCGATAATCACTAAACTTTTTCAATAGTCAAAATTTGATCACTTAATGATTAATATTACATTTCTACTATCGAATGTGTGAATTTAAATAACATTATACTTCTATTTATCCAACTATCAAACTATAAATTTTAGGACATTTCGTCTGATTTCATCATTAACTCTATCAAATTTGAACGTATGCACGATTCACAAGGCATAAATTGAACTCTGCTGTTTCTGAGTCGGGTTGAGCGTCAAACATAGAGGAATAAAAAAGCCGCTACAAATGAAAATAAATTGGTTTGCCTGGTTGAATCAGTGAATCATTGAACTGAAACGGTTTCTTCCTAAACTGCAGCCAACCTTGCTACTCTTAACAATTTTTCCAGTTCAATGAACGGATTGTGTTTTAGGCTAATTTGGTTGGCAGTTGATTAATGATCTCTCATTTACAATTTGCATATCAGCCAAAGGATAGAGGAGGACTGGACACTCGCAATCTGGCAACTCTAATTGAAGCTAAGAGGATTCCTGTCTTGCTACTATCTTGTGGCTTTGTTGAAGGGAAAGGTTGGGCTTCTTCATGTGAAAGGTTGGGTAAGATTAGTTTTATCAAAGTGACAGAACGTATTTTTACACAGAATACATACTCTGCATCATATCACCTTCTACTGATGCAGTCTGCAAAAACCAGAAACATCATCCAAGTTCAACATATCTGGTTCACCTATTAATTTAACAAGAAAAGAAATGGACAAGAAGTTCACATTGAGGATCAACATGTATAGACATTCTCTTGATAATAAAATTGAAATATTTGTCAACTCATCTAATGATCTTTTCTCATCTTAACAAATTGTCACTTGTGTTTCAATGATGAGTTTTAAAAGACAATTTTTGTTTACAATATATTAAATACAACCATAGAAAATGGATTAAAATTCTGTGACAGTGACATCATTTGGTGTCTTTTTTTTTTTTTTTTTTTTTAAATTCTAATTCTTGTTGAATGTACTAGACTACATCTACTACACTCATTAAGCATGAAGCATATAATTGACATTAGGTCTAGTGTGAAATAATCAGCACCCCATTTGATTGCCTCAAGAGCATGCTCCATTTCTCTGTAACACCCCATTTCTTAATTCAATTTGTTCCCCAAATTCAATAACATCCCATGACAACATTGTAACGGTGAATGCCATTGGTAATCCAAACTTGACATGGTCACCTGCATCATAGTAGCCTCCAACTAAGTCCACCTACAAACACACATGTAAAAAGTACGTTACCAAACTGTGAAAGCATACTAAAAATCTGTTTTCAAACAGCATAAATGATGAACCAAAATTCAAATTCTTGAAGAAAAATACAACTGAAACTGAACATTCTGAGTAATACCCCTTGTTCTAATCCATCTGTCAGGCCAGAACGGTGACGCCAAGAGACTCTTTGGTTGTATGGTGAGCGACCGGACCTCTGTGCTTCAAAGTACAAAAGGGATTTTGAAAGTGCATCGGCATAATCAAAGGGTACTAAAAATGGTAAAAAGCATGAGCAAAACAGAGCAATGCAGGGGAAATCTCCTTGACCGATTCATCGCTTTCTCTCTTAATCTTTATTATTATGTTATGGGTTTTGTTATCTTTGGAATTTTTTTTTTATTTTAGGGTCAAACAGTATGCACATAGATAAGTTTTACATAATGTTTTAAAACTGAACTTAAACCTCACATTTGTTTTTGAGTTGGGTTAAACTTCAAACCGATCTAAATTATAAAAATCAATTGCTTGGCATGGTTAAACTAGTGAACCATCGTTCTGAAATGGTTCATGCTCAACTTTTTCGAGACTTGTTGCTCTTAAAAAATTTCAACAGGAATAAGGAGAGATTAGACATCTCTACCAAAAGAAGACAAACTATTGATAGTAAAGATTTGCGAGACAGTCAAGATTTGCGATAATCTTTTGATAGTAAATCCTCGTACTTTGTCTAAGGCTTCAAAACTATCCCACATTTCTGTAATGTTAGTTTTGTGTCATTTTGCCTTTTTAAAATTGTAATTTAGTTCTAAATTATTTAAAAAATTCAAATTCTTTTTGCTAAGTTTCATGTTTCTTATCACTAAATCACTTTTAAATTAATAATTGACATAGTAAGCTTAATTAGTATGACTTTCCAATAGTTATTCTATAAACTTACAAGTATTCCATGTGTATATTATTAAACATCATGTTTTATTATACTTAGTTTTTTTTTTTAATTGTCGTCTTTGTTTTTGGATTAGTTGCGATTGTCAAAATTGATTTATTAAATCTATATTGCCTTATGGCTCAAATTTTAAGTTATTTTCATTAAGGATGAACCAAAATGTTCTGATTCTAACACACTAATGAACTTAAGTATGAATTCACAAGATTCTTTTTCGTGGTCTATATGATAATAAAGTAACATATTAATTATTTTTGACATATTTATGATGTCACGGGTCAACAATAATTTGATAACAATTAAACCAGTTGTTGAATCAGCAATCTTTAACATAGCATTCATTCAACGATTTATGTTTTAGAACCTTGGTCCAATAGGAATATGCTAAAACTAATTTTGTTTACAGTTGATTAATCATCTCAGACCTATAAATTAGTTATCGCCCAAAGATAGAGGAGGACTAGGCATTCACAATCCGGCTACTCTAATTAAAGCAACTCTTCCAAAAGTGATAGAACATTAGACAGACTAGAATCATCGCAGACGAGAATAACCGACGCCAGTTGCAATTTAAATTGCTAGAAGATTCGCGTAGCTTCAAAAGTATCGAAACTCCAATTTTAGAGTAAAGTTTTTCGATAGTCACTAAATTTTTTCAATAGTCAAAATTTGATCACTTAATGATTAATATTACATTTCTACCATCGAATGTGTGAATTTAAGTAATATTATATTTCTACTTGTCCAACTATCAAACTATAAATTTTAGGACATTTCGTCTGATTTCATCATTAACTCTACCAAATTTGAACGTATTCCCAAAGCACATTATTATTAATAGTTAAATCTGACAGAATTAATAATAACATCATATGAAATGACTCAAAATTTATATTTTTAATAATTCAGTGGTTAAAAATATACTATTAATATTTGAATTACCCAAACTCAACTATTCAAAGGTTTAATGACTACTAGATAATTTGCTCCCAATTTTATTGGAAACACTAAAATTCAACAGGAAAGATAGTTTCTTCATTCCATCAAGTATTCAATTACAGTTGCACACTAATACTGGTGCTTATTGAGAAATGAACTCAGAAGGGCTGATTTTACTAGGGGTGAAAAAAAAAACTAAAAAGCGGCCTCAAAAAATGGTACTGCTACCTAGACAGCAGGGCTGCTAAAGAAAGGCAGAAAAGCGCTGAGTTTAAGTTACCCAGAAAATAAAAATAAAAAGAAAAGCACAAAGTTTGCATGCCTACAAACTAAACCTCCCCAGTTACGCAGCTGCAACTGGATGACTGCGCAATTGAGGAAGAATAGCAAGAAAATGTGAAGAAGAAGCTAACCTATTGAAGAGTACGATAGATCCAAACAACGAGCAATGTCTTTGTAAAAAGGAACCCCTCATTGTGACTTCTTGGAAACCTGTAAATCCAAGGAGAAGATTCTATGGTTGCCCAAATTATGAAGTAAGCTTTCTAAACATTCTCATGTTCATCCGGGAGAGCAAAGTGTTTTTTTCAATTTTTTCCTTTAAATTATGCCCACGTGAGAGAGACGTGCTATTTTTAGCTGGAAAAATGAGCAAATACGAGCATCACGACCAAATTGGTTCATAATTTATATGTTTGGGATTATTCTGGCTGATTTTAAATGCTAGAAACTAAAAAAGTTTTTTGTGAAAATGTTAGGGACCAATTGGACAAATTTTCCTTTATTTTATTATATAATTTAATAGATGAAAACTACATGATTAAAACGATAGTAAAAATATGATTAATAAAATGGGAGTGTAAATAACACTTCACTTTAGCGTGGTTTTTATTTGTAAGTTTGCAATGTAAAATTTCGTGTCAATAAGATTTTCTTTAATCGAGATTTTATTTTAATTAGTAATTAATAAATAAGATCGTGAAATTTCATTTCATCAAACTTAAACGTCCCTGCACACTGCGAATGTTACAAAAGATGGAAACTTAAAAACTCCGATCAATGAGCTAGACAATGAGTTACCTCTCTTGCATGTCTATGTAGACAATGAGTTACCTCATTGTTTCATGTTTCACCCAGACACCTACTGAACCTTGCAAATTGATAATGTACGAACAAGCAATTTAGCATCCTTAATCCGATTATCAGGATTAGAATTACTGAGTCAAAAATTTTATATCTCGTTTGGATTGTTATTTTTTGAAATTTTTATTAAAAAAATTTAATATATGTAAAGTAAAAAAGAATTGAAAAATACGTTATGTAAAAACTTTTTGAGAAAAAAGGACCACACTTCATTATTTAATACAGACCTACTTGCGCAAAGAATATTTATGATTTCAGGGGTTAATCCGGGTCAGATCTGGGCTGCAACTGGCAACTTGAAGTTGCTTATCTGTACAACTATTTATCTTTCCGGGTTGTCGATCGTCATGGCCCAGATAAGTTTCCGTCATTGTGCTTTTGCCCCGGCCCAATACTACTTCTATACATGTCCCATAACTTGAGGCGTTGTACATTAGTCCGGGGCGGATACTCTTTTTTTTTTTTTTTTTTTTTAGGAAATTATGGGAGCCAACCCTCGATTTTTAAGAATAGATTTGTGAACATTTTTTTGGTAGATAAGATTTTACTAGTACACAACAAAATACGGGGCATAGAAATCAAATCAGAACACAACAGCAAATCTTTATTAGCCTATGTCATTACAAGCCGCAGGAGTGTTTCTTGTTTTATGCAGAATCTCTCCCAGCATTTTTCTACACACACACTTAGTAGTGTTAGACGAAGACACACACTTAGTTTTATAATTCTCAAGAATTAATCGGTCTAAATTTGCATTTCTTAATTAAGCTAAATTGAGAAGATCAGTTGTATGGACTATAAACTAAGGTAAACAGCACCGGAGCTCTTTATTACTTTTCACTGTACAATTTAAAAAATGACTTGTTATTAGTTTGCATGGTGTGGCAGAAAACTAAGAAACTCTTGATTTTCAAGGAGATAATAAATGTAGATCGAAGACTATCAAGACTGAAGACAATGTCATCGAATTATTACTTTCAGGATAAGATTGAAGACATCTCCAAACTCTCAAGTTCAACATATCTGATTCATCTATTAATTCAACAAGAAAAGAAATGGACAAGAGGTTCACATGGCCTCCATTTGAGGATCAACATGTAGAGATCAACCTGGAAATAATGAGCATTGTTGGCCTACATTGAGGATCAACATGTAGACATTCTCTTGCTAGTTTGAGAATGGATATCAGATTCCTTTCAATTTCTTGATTGGGATACAGAAGTCTTTGGTCTAGCAAGTCTTTTAGTTCTATCTCTTCAGGCTTTGAAGACAATAGATTAGCAATCAAGTCACCAGGATGCTTTCCTTTTATTACTTCCATTGCCAAGACCCCAAAGCTATAAACATCACACTTCTCGTTAACTTTCATTGTGTAGGCAAATTCTGCAAAAGAGAGTTGGAAAATGATTTTTCATGTTACGTGATCATACTTGAATTTACTAGTTAACAAACTAATGACAGGAAAAGGCGAAAAAAAAACTTTATTACCTGGTGCAACATATCCATAGGTGCCAGTGAGAGAACTCCAGTTAGATGAGTCTCTTCTGAGAAACTTGGAAGTGCCAAAATCTGAAACGTGAGCCTGGCATTCAGGATCAAGCAAAATGTTGTTGCTTGACTTGTCTCGGTGCACAATTGGTGGTGAACAATCATGATGCATGTAAGATAAAGCATGAGCGACGCCTTTGATGATATTCAACCTCTTTTGCCAGTCTAGTTCCTTAGCTTCTTCTTCTATGCTCAAGATTTTGGCCAAGCTTCCCCTTTCGAGGTACTCATAAACCAAAACTGAATGCTGAGCATTTGAGCAGAAGCCAAAGAGTTTCACAATGTTCCGATGCTTGATTTCTGTCAAGGCCCTGATCTCATTCAAGAAACTTCTATCCTTTGCCACATTAGGTATGTTGTGAAGTCTTTTTACAGCTACTACCTCTCCTGATGGAAGCTGTGCTTTGTAAACACTTCCACAACCTCCTTTCCCAATGCAAAATGTTTCACTGAACTCTTCTGTAGACCCCACAATTTCTTTATGCAATGCTTTGCCATCATAAGCACATATGGCAAATAAACCGCCCTTATTCACCTCCGTATCTTCCTCTCTTGAATTTTGTTTTCTCCGATCATGCAATTTGAGAACACCGAACAATGCACCAAGAAGTGCGAATGATGCCAAAAGAGGCAATACAATTATGAGAACAAGTTCCTTCCTTTTATCCTTGACATGCTTTTTAATCAACCGAGAACTTTCACAGGCTCGTAACCCTGTAATATTGCCACATAAACCTTTATTTCCTTTTACTTCTTCTAAGGTTAGATTTATAAAGGCTCTACCACTCGGAATTGGACCCTCCAAATTATTAAAAGAAAGATTAATGTGCAACAAACCAGGCATTTCTGCCAAAGCCTTTGGGATCAAACCAGAGAGGTTATTCTGGGAGAGATCCAGTGTCCACAAACTCTGCAAATTTTGAAACTCAGATGGTATCTCTCCTGTGAGGAAATTTTGACTCAAATCCAGTTCAGAAAGTTGGGTTAACTCCCCAATCTGGAATGGAATCCTTTGACTAAAAATGTTGTTGCTCAGGTTCATGTGAAACAAGCGTTTCATACCACCCAAATTCTCAGGTAGAGTTCCACTTAAGGAGTTTGTGGACAGGTCTAGATATTCCATTAATACTCCCAATTCCTGAGGTATACTACCTGTAAGTTGGTTGTGATGTAAATCTAGTCTAAGCATAGAAGCTAACTTCCCAACGTCCCTCGGTATCTCCCCTGACAAATAATTCAAAGAGAGATCAAGTTTGTGTAGTTGAGTCAAATTTCCAATTTCTGGAGGTATACCACCCGTGATGTTGTTCTTTGCAACTACAAGGGTTTTCAGCATTTTGCAATTACCCCAGTTGCTGGAGAGTTTCCCATAGAATTTGTTATTGCTAAGATCAATGAAATCCAGGACTGGATAGATTCCAAACATTTCTGATAAGTTTCCTTGGAAAAGGTTGCCGTCGAAACGGGCCCTAACTAAGCTTGAGCAGTTTTGCAAGCTTTTAGTGATTGGACCAGTAAGCGTGTTCTCAGATACAGAAATGTTTTGGAGAATTCCACTTTGACATAATAGTTCTGGCAATGGACCGGAGAACTGATTTCTAAACAATTCCAAAGCAACCAACTTACTCAGGTTTCCAAACTCTTGTGGAATGGCACCAGAAAATTGATTGTTTTGGAAATACAATAATTTCAAGTTACTCAAGTTTCCAATTGAAGCTGGAATTGAACCAGAAAATTGATTGTATTTGAGAGCCAAATGTTCCAAGTCACTCAAGCTTCCAATTGAAGCAGGAATTGAACCATTAAGTTGACTATTAGAGAGATCTAGTCCAATCAAATTGGTCAAATTGCCTAGTGACTTTGGGATTGCATCAGTGAGATTATTTTCATACAGGTAAAGAAATTGAAGTGAGCTCAAATTCCCAATCACAGGAGGAATGGGACCAGATAAGTGATTTTGGTAAAGGCTTAGATTCACCAGCCTATTGAGATTACCAAATGTGACCGGAATTGAACCAGAAAATTGATTGTTATAGAGATACAGTACTTCTAAGGTACTTAAGTTACCAATTGAAGCAGGAATTGAATCATTAAGTTGATTGTCAGAGAGATCCAGTTCAATCAATTTGGTCAAATTACCTAGTGACTTTGGGATTGCACCAGTGAAATTATTTTGATACAGGTAAAGAAGCTGAAGTGAGCTCAAATTCCCAATCGCAAGAGGAATGGGACCGGATAGGCGATTTTGGCAAAGGCCTAGATTCACCAGCTTATTGAGGTTGCCAAAAGTAGCAGGAATCGAACCAGAAAATTGATTGTTATAGAGATACAGTACTTTCAAGGTACTCAAGTTACCAATTGAATCAGGAATTGAACCATTAAGTTGATTGTCATAGAGATCCAGTTCAATCAATTTGGTCAAATTACCTAGTGACTCTGGGATTGCACCAGTGAGATTATTTTGAAACAGGTAAAGAAATTGAAGTGAGCTCAATTCCCCTATCACTGGAGGAATGGGACCAGATAGGTGATTTTGGGAAAGGGTTAGATTCACCAGCCTATTGAAATTACCAAAAGTGAGCGGAATTGAACCAGAAAATTGATTGTTATAGAGATACAGTACTTCCAAGGTACTCAAGTTACCAATTGAAACAGGAATGGAGCCATTAAGTTGATTGTCAGATAATTCCATATCGGTAAGGAATTTCAGATCACCCACTTCTTTGAAAATTGAACTTGAAAGTTGATTTTCATAGAGATATAGTATAATCAAATTGGTCAAATTGCCTAGTGACTTTGGAATTGAACCAGTAAGATTATTGTGACACAA
This sequence comes from Coffea canephora, assembly GCA_036785865.1. Classification (NCBI taxonomy): domain Eukaryota; kingdom Viridiplantae; phylum Streptophyta; class Magnoliopsida; order Gentianales; family Rubiaceae; genus Coffea; species Coffea canephora. Next base: position 14,679,733 of record CM071915.1, read on the forward strand.
GTAAAGAAACTGAAGTGAGATTAGATTCCCTATCGCCCCGGGAATGGGACCTGAAAGTTGATTACTTCCAAAATCTAAATAAGTCAAGTTTCTCAAGTTGCAAATTTCAGGCGGGATTTTGCCTGACAGCTCATTAGCCCAGCAATCAAGATAAATGAGTTTCGACAGGTTACCTATTTGTTTTGGTATACTGCCAAAGATCTGGTTAAAGCCGAGATCAAGATATTCAAGATTTGGGAGCGATGAGAACGGGAAATCATAGAGGCTACCTTTAATACTCCAATCTGAGAGGTTCAACCTGTTGACACTTCCATCAATGCAGGAAATACCAGCCCAAGTGCAAGGAAGTATAGAAGAATTCTTGGCATTGCCTGATTGAAGGTTCCATGAGGTTAGGAAGCTATTGTTCTGGTTCAAAAAACTGGCTTTCCATTTCAAAAGAGCAGCAGCCTCTTCAGCAGAAGCTGAAGCTCCACATTTGGGATGAAAAGATGGGAAAAGTAGGATGACCAGAACGAATATGGAGATTATTTTGAAGGAACCCATGATTGCTTTCAAGTTCATTTCAAGTTGGCAGACGTTGTTACTCTGCACCACAAATAAAGCTAGTATTTATCCTAATGCACATTCAAGACTTCAGAGGTCTTCTTGCTCTGTCCCCGCCTTCTTTGTTTTCATTTAGTTTTGAGATTGAAACACATAAAATGTCTATTCCAATGGGCCAAGAATTTTTAAAGGAATGAAAGCTTCCTTGAGATTGACCATTTTTATCTTCTACCACTAATTTTTCCCGCTGAATCTACAGAAAAAGGTGAGTCGTGTACCTCTTGGAGAAGGAACACATATCACCTGATTCCTTAATGACGATGAACCTGTTGGCTGAGCAAATTATGTTATAGTTCTATATTTTCTTGGCATGGATTATGCAAAGTTACTTGACAGTATATTTTCATGAAATGCAATGGAAGTCAGAAATTGCAGGAGAAAGCTAATTGCTGATGTAACAAATGCATTGCAAAATATTTCCACTTAGAAAGTTAGTTGGGTGCCCTTCAGATGGTAAAGCATGCTAGTTCAATTAATGATTCTATCAATAAATTATTATATAAATCCAAGGACACAGAACTATTTGATAAGGTTCAACTAAAAATTATCTTGGGACAGATGACGACCTATCCCAATCTTTATTAAGGCATAAAGATGCGTTGCCCTGACTCTTTCCCGTCACAATGCACCAACGTGGGGAACGGGGTGGCGATCAACTGTTAAAATTTTGTAAGTCTCATTTTTTGGTGTTGAAATTAAGGGATAAACGAGTCAAATCGAGTGAGTACCTTAATGTTTAAATTTTTTTTTCAATGAATTTGAAATTATGCTCAATATTGACTTGTTTATTTATAGAGTTGAAATTAAATGAATTTTTATCAAATCAAATCAAGTCGAACTTGAGCAAATTAAGCTTTTTCACATATAAATTATACTTTTATTTTAACAGAGTCAAATTCGAGTAGGTTTAATAATTTATCGAACACAAAATGCTGTTGAAGTCTGATTTAAATAATTTGACAAAATCAAGCTCCAACGAGCTCTAATCAAACCGAATTCTATTAGAGTAACAAAAAAACTTGATTTATTTTTCAACCCCTATTAGCAAATTATTTCTTTTCAAGTGGATCCTTAGCAAAATTAATTTTTGCCACCTGACAATATGTTTAAAATCAAAATTGGCCCTCCGTTGTCTTGCACACGTCTAAGTTTGCTCCTCCTCCCAATCCCACCCTGCCCCACCCCACCATATTCATTGCCAAAACTTCCCCCTCTTCAATTGCCTCTTTTCCCTTCTTGTGTTCCATCAATATCTTTCAGACTGTTTTGTGATTGACTCTGTTAGCATGACTTTGATCAACAGCAACTGCTTTTACAAGTCTTCGAAAATGAAGGTAAACGTAGGACCAAAGGAATATGGAGACTCTGTACCGTAACCGAAGCTACAATGTATCACCACTGTACACGGAAGACTTCATGGGTCTTCTTGTTCCGTTCCTTCTTTGTCTTTTCTTTTTGAGATTGGAACACTTAGGATGCAATGGTCCAAGAAATTTAAAGCAATATTGGAACACTCAGGATGCAATGATGAGATTGATCATTTTTATCTTCTATGACCAAGTTTTCTAACTGAATCTATAGAAAAAGGTAACTTCAGTATTTCTTAGAGAAGTGATATCCGAACGACAATCAGTCTCTGTAGGCTGAGTTATTTATGTTGTAGTTCTAAAACATTATTACCCTTAAAAGTTCGATAATAAGATAACTTTCTCAACAGAAAAATACAAACATAAAATTGTGGGAATACATACAAGAAAGATACTAATTTTGTTTCAAGAATCGATTCTAGCTTACAAATCTTGATCATGTTACATTCTATATTAACACAAATTATTGTACTCCACAGAATTAGAAGAACTTGAAAACTTATCACGCACTTTTAGCGTACCAGCATTCATAATCAATGAGCAATGTAAGTTCGTGCACATTAGCTAAATGAAAATGATAAGTAAGATTCCAAAGGACACTTGAGCTAGATAGATAGATTATGTTATATAGAGAGTCTTTGCCACTAAACTAGTTGGTTGTGTATATTAAATTTGTGCTCTTCTTCTTTTATCTTCACAATCTGTATTCAAAGGTTTAGTATTTTTTTCCCTCGAATGATCAAAATTGAAATATTTATCAATTTATCTAATAATTTTTTCTCATCTAAAACAAATTTTTAATCTTTTTCAATGATGAGTTTTAAAAAACTATTTTAATTTAAAAATAATTAAAAACACCCATAGAAAATGGATTAAAATTTTTTTAAATTCTAACTCTTGATGAATGTACTAGATTGCATTTAAGCATTGACGCATATAAAATAGTCAATGGAAGGATCCAAAGAATCATTAAAATGCACAATGAAATGATAAAAAAAAAGAAAAGAAATACCCATTTTGAAGTTGCACTCCAAAAAGCATGATTACAAAGTATAATTCCAATCACTGATCGACGAAGAACAAAATGGGCTAAAAATAAGACTTAAATTAAACTTCGAACAAAAAGAAACTAATTGGAAACTAAAAAGAAAAAGCTAATTGGAAACTGCAATTGACTAAAAGAGCGAAGATAATATGAAAAACGAGTGCTGTTGCTGTTGGCAATGGTCCGAAGACTTGTAATCAAGATGAGGGCCTATCAAGTTATCCCAGTCCTTAAGGCGTAAAGATGTATTGCCTCATCTCTTTCTTATCATGATGCACCAACGTGGGGAACGGGATGGCGGGTAGGCTGACCAACCCTAAGTTTTTAAAATTTTTATTTTTGATATTGGAATTAGGAGTGCAAACTAATCTAATTAAACTGAATATTTTAATGTTCAAAATTTTAATCGAATTGAAATTGTGCTCAACATTAGCTTGTTAATTTATAGAGCCAAAGTTAGACGGGTTTTTATCTAACCAAACTCAAATTGATCTGGAGGAGATTAAACTTTTTGACATGTAAATTCCGCTTTTACGCTAATAGAGTTAAGTTCGAGTCATGTTTGACAATTTGCTAAACACAAAATGATATTTAAGTTTGATTTAAATAATTGGCGAAATCAAGTTCAAACGAACTCTCATCGAGTCAAACTTAATTTGAATATCAATTAATTTAGTTCATTTTTTAGCCTTTATTGGAGTATTATTTCTTTTCAAGTAAATTCTTACCTAGCTAAACTCGATTCGAATATCAAATAATTTAGTTTTTATCACCTGATAATATATTTAAAGCCAAACTTGGCCCTCACTAGTCTTGTAAGTCCAATTTCTGCCTCCCACCCCCACCATACTCACCCCATCGTGCTCATTGCCAATACTTCCCCTTCTTCAATTCTCTTCTTTTCTCTCCTTGTCCTCCATCAATGTCTTTCAAACATTTGATGATTGACTCGGTCATCATGACTTAATCAACAATAACCTGCTTTTATAAGTCTTGAAAATGATAGAAAAAGTAGGACCAAAAGAAATATGGAGATTATTTAGAGACAACTCATGATTATCCCTACTGCACAAGGAAGACTTCAAAGGTCTTCTCATTCTGTCCCATTATACTTCCCTACTTCATTGACCTTTTCTTTTTGAGATCGGAATGAATAAGATGCAATGGTCCTGGAAATTTAAAGCAATATTGGAATGTTTTAATGAGACTGACCATTTTTATCTTCTATGACTAATTTGTCTGAATGAATCTATAGAAAAAAAGGTAACTTGAGTACCTCCTGGAGAAGAGCACCAATTACCTGATATCTAAACTACAATGAGTCTTTATAAATTGAGTTATTTATGTTGTAGTTCTATATTAAATCAGAAGTGAGATTAGGAGAAGCATTTGATTAAATTCAAGAAGTTTTGGACTAATTATGTTGATGGAATTCTAAAACTTTATTAGCCCAAACCGTTCAAGAATGTTCAAGACAACACAAACACAAAATTGTGGGAATACATACCTTGAAAGAAATTAATTTTGTTTCAAGAATCGTTTCAAGTATACAACTGTTGATCATTTCATATCCTATATTAACTCAAATTATTTTGCTTCACAGAATTAGAGGAAAGCTTATCACGCATGTTAACATGCCAGCATTCATAATCAATGAGCAATGTAAGTTCCTCCACACTAGTTAATTGAAAATAGTGCTAAAAAAAAAAAGAAAAAAACGAAGCTAAAACCTGATAGCTAGATTATGTTACATACTGTGTCTTTGCGACTGAGCAAGTCAGTTGTGTATGTTAAATTTGTGTTCTTCTTCTTTTGTCTTCACAATCTTTTTTTGAAGGTTTTTACACAGTAATTTTTTCCCTTGAACAATAAAATTGAAATATTTGTCAACTCATCTAATGATCTTTTCTCATCTTAAACAAATTTTCACTTGTGTTTTAATGATGAGTTTTAAAAGACAATTTTTGTTTACAATATATTAAATACAACCATAGAAAATGGATTAAAATTATGTTACAGTGACATCATTTGGTGTATTTTTTTTTTAATTCTAATTCTTGTTGAATGTACTAGAGTATATCTACTACACTCTTTAAGCATGAAGCATATAAGATAGTCAACGGAAGAATACAAAGAATCGTTAAAAGATATAATGAAATGATAAAGAAAGCTCTATGAATCAGAAATACCCGTTCTTGAAGTTGCATTCCAAAGAGTAGCGATTACAGAGTATTATTCCAATGGCTACTTAACAAAATGGACTTAAAATAAGATTCAAAATTTCAAACAAAAGGAAACTAATTGGAAACTGCTACTGACTAAAAGAAAGAAAGTAATATGAAAAATGAGTGGTGTTGCTGTTGACAAGTGTATGTTCCAATAAATTTGCCTCCAACTGAAACCCTATCATTAGCTTTTTTTTTGAGATGAAAACTTTATCTGCTCATAGACTCCAACGGTGCAAGATGGTCAAGGTTTGTGATAATCTTTTGCTAGTAAATCCTCGCACTTTTTTTTAAAGGTTTTAAAGCTATCCCACTTCTGTGCAATATTAGTTTTGTGTCATATTACCTTTATAAAATTACTGTTTAGTTCTAAATTATTTAGAAAATTCAAATTCTTTTTGCTAAGTTTCATGTTTCTTATCACTAAATCTCTTTTAAATTAATTAGTGACATGGTAAGCTAAATTAGTATGACTTTCCAATAGTTATTCTATAAACTTACAAGTATTCCATGTTTATATTATTAAAATATCATGTTCTACTATTGCTAGTTTTTTTTTTTGTTTTTTCTTTTCCATTTGACCTCATGTTCGGTACAATGTAATTGATTTATTCAATCTAAATTGCATTATGGCTCAATTTTTAAGTTATTCTCATCAAGGATGAACCGAAATATTCTGATTCTAATACACTAATAAACTCAGTATGGACTCACAAGATTCATTTTTGTGGTCTATATGATAATAAAATAACATATTAATTATTTTTGACATATTTATGATGTCACGGGTCAACAATAGTTTGATAACAGTTAAACCAGAGTGTATGATTAATTAAGCCTAAATCAAATGAAAAGTCAATGTTTTGTATAGAAGCAAGTACATTCAATCATTGGGGGAAAGGGGAAAGGGGAAAGGAGGGATGGGTTAGGCTAGGTGATACGGGGGAGGGAGAGAACGTAAGTGAGATATATCAGGTTCAAAACTTTCTACTTACGGTAAAAGTAAATTAAAAAAAAAAAGGTATGTTCAATCATTCACAAGATATTCAAAACTAGTTCCCCTCTAAGAAAAATGTAGATAACACCCTCTAATTAACAATAAAATAAAATAAAAAACTCACTAGATAGTGAAGTGTAAATTCCAGCAGTAATTAGTGTAAATTTTCAGAGTAAAAATTTAGGCATTCGTCAAAATACAAGTAACTTTTCAAAGGAAAAAAATGGGGGAAAACTATGAGGAACCTGTGAAATCAAAGGCTTAGAGCCTTTAAAATTTCTTATCGTAATTAAACAATTTCAATTAAATATAGAATATTAAAATGACATTAGCATTTGGGAGCTGTTGCGTGATATCAAATTGCCAATGCATAAAGCCTTTTTTCAATTCCACGGTCCATCACCAGCATGGCTTCTTTGGCTCTAATTCCCAATCGTTAGAACTTGGCAGCTACTGGGTGATACTAAGTTATTAATTAATGCATAAAGCCTTTTTCAATAATATACATTTTGTTTCTTAAAGAGACTGTTGCATTATGAGTACAGTAATTAACTGTCAAAAAATAAAAATAAAAAAAGATGCCACATAACATACATCATATGGATTTTGGTACAGTTAATAATCAAAATATAACAAAAAATATTATTAAACAAAAAATGGTCGTCATTTACTTCATAGGCATGAATTGTTGTCATTTACTTCACAAAAATTCGCAGTTGAAGTTGTTAGTTAACTAAGTTTATTGAAAAAGGTGGAGTGACAGAGAGGATTCACTTTCCTGCCACCATCAAAATCGTTAATCTCTCAAGCAAGCATGGAATTTGATGAGTTGCAATGTCAGCAACAGCAGCTTCTATTGCCCCCTACCGTCATATGCAACTTCTCCTACTCATCAATGACTTTTCATTCAATTATTCTAATAGCTCTTTTGCAAATGGTCATGGAAGATGCTCAAAGCTGAAGATATTACGTGCAGGTTTCAATTCAATCACAGGATCTCTTCCTGATGATATACATCAGGTGTCAACTCTGCAACAGTTATTCCTACAATATCACTGGGGCTTTGAATCCTGCCTCATTAATCCTCTCGAACAACTTCTACCACCAATCCTTGCCATGTGATGTGATGGAAACTTAGTTGGTTCGCATGGTCACAAAAAGCTGAAAGTGCTGGTTAAATTGGTCGAAACACTTAGTTTTATAATTACTCTTCTTGACTTTTCGTTCAATTATTCTAATAGCTCTGTTGCTAATGGTTATGGAAGATGCTCGAAGCTGAAGATATTACGTGCAGGTTTCAATTCAATCACAGGATCTCTTCCTGATGATATACATCAGGTGTCAACTCTGCAACAGTTATTCCTACAATATCACTGGGGCTTTGGATGTTCTAAGCAGATGCAAGAATCCTGCCTCATTAATCCTCTCGAACAACTTCTACCACAAATCCTTGCCATGTGATGTGATGGAAACTTAGTTGGTTCTAATGGTCACAAAAAGCTGAAAGTGCTGGCTAAATTGGTCGAAACACTTAGTTTTATAATTCTCAAGATTTAATCACTGTCAATTTGCATTTCTTAATTAAGCTAAATTGAGAAGATCAGTTGTATGGACTATAAACTAAGGTAAACAGCACCGGAGCTCTTTGTTACTTTTCACTGTACAATTTTAAAAATTACTTGTTATTAGTTTGCATAGTGTGGCAGAAAACTAAGAAACTTCTGATTTTCAGGGAGATAATAAATGTAGATCGAAGACTATTAAGACTGAAGACAATGTCATAGAATTATTACTTTCAGGATAAGATTACCATACATTTCCAAACTCTCAATTTCCTCCCTATTCTAGTTTTTGCATCAATTCCATAAAACTCTATTGGCTAGGCAGAGTTTATTTTTACACAGAATACATACTCTGCATCATATCATCTTCTGCTGATGCCTGATAGTGCTGCGTTGGGGGGGTGGGGAAGGGATAGGGCACTGCAGTCTGCATTTAATAGGAGGCAAGATACCTGCAAAAACCAAAAACATCATCCAAGTTCAACATATCTGATTCATCTATTAATTTAACAACAAAAGAAATGGACAAGAGGTTCACATGTAGGTATCAACCTGGAAATAATGAGCATTGTTGGCCTACATTGAGGATCAACATGTAGACATTCTCTTGCTAGTTTGAGAATGGATATAGGACACTTTTGAATTTGTTGATTGGGATACAGAAGTCTTTGGTCTAGCAAGTCTTTTAGTTCTATCTCTTCAGGCTTTGAAGACAATAGATTAGCAATCAAGTCACCAGGATGCTTTCCTTTGATTACTTCCATTGTCAGGACCCCAAAGCTATAAACGTCACACTTTTCATTAACTTTCATTGTGTAGGCAAATTCTGCCAGAGAAAGTTGAAAAATAATTTTTCATGTTAAGTGATCATACTTGAATTTACTAGTTAACAAATTAATGACAGGAAAAGGGGAAAAAAATTATTACCCGGTGCAATGTATCCATATGTGCCTGCAAGAGAACTCCAATTAGATAAGTCTCTTCTGAGAAACTTGGAAGTGCCAAAATCTGAAACGTGAGCCTCACATTCTGGATCAAGCAAAATGTTGTTGCTTGATATGTCTCGGTGTACAATTGGTGGTGAACAATCATGATGCATGTAAGATAAAGCATGAGCGACGCCTTTGATGATATTCAGCCTCTTTTGCGAGTCTAGTTCCTTAGCTTCTTCTTCTATGCTCAAGATTTTGGCCAAGCTTCCCCTTTCGAGGTACTCATAAGCCAAAATTGAATGCTGAGCATTTGAACAGAAGCCAAAGAGTTTCACAATGTTCCGATGCTTGATTTCTGTCAAGGCCCTGATCTCATTCAAGAAACTTCTATCCTTTGCCACATTGGATACGTTGTGAAGTCTCTTTACAGCTACTACCTCGCCTGATGGAAGCTTTGCTTTGTAAACACTTCCACAACCTCCTTTCCCAATGCAATATGTTTCACTGAACTCTTCTATAGATTTCACGATATCTTTATACAATGCTTTGCCATCATAAGCACATATGGCAAATAAACCGCCCTTATTCACCTCCTTATCTTCCACTCTCGAATTTCTTTTTCTCCGATCATACAGTTTGAGAGCACCGAACAATGCACCAAAAAGTGTGAATGATCCCAGAAGCGGTAATACAATTATGAGAACAAATTCCTTCCTTTTATCCTTGACATGTTTTTTAATCAACTGGGAACTTTCACAGGCTCGTAACCCTGTAATATTGCCACACAAACCTTTATTTCCCTTTACTCCTTCTAAGGTTAGATTAACAAAGGCTCTACCGCTCGGAATTGGACCCTCCAAATTATTAAAAGAAAGATTAATGTGCAATAAACCAGGCAATTCGGCCAAAGCATTTGGGATCAAACCAGAGAGGTTATTCTGGGAGAGATCCAATGTCCCCAAACTCTGCAAACTTTGAAACTCAGATGGTATCTCTCCTGTGAAGAAATTTTGACTCAAATCCAGTTCAGAAAGTTGGGTTAACTCCCCAATCTGGAATGGAATCCTTTGACTAAAAATGTTGTTGCTCAGGTTCATGTGAAACAAGCGTTTCATACCACCCAAATTCTCAGGTAGAGTTCCACTTAAGGAGTTTGTGGACAGGTCTAGATATTCCATTAATACTCCCAATTCCTGAGGTATACTACCTGTAAGTTGGTTGTGATGTAAATCTAGTCTAAGCATAGAAGCTAACTCCCCAACTGCCCTCGGTATCTCCCCTGATAATGAATTCAAAGAAAGATTAAGTGCATGTAGTTGAGTTAAATTTCCAATTTCTGGAGGTATACCACCTGTGATGTTGTTCTCTGCAACCATTAGGGTTTCCAGAAGTTTGCATTTACCCCAGTTGCTGGAGAGTTCTCCATAGAATTCGTTGTTGCTGAGATCTATGAAATCCAGGAATGGATAGATTCCAAACATCTCTGACAAGTTTCCTTGGAAACGGTTACCCTCAAAACGGGCCCTGAGTAAGCTTGAGCAGTTTTTGAAACTTCTAGGGGTGGGGCCTGTAAGCATGTTCCCGGATACTGTAATGTTTTGGAGCATCCCACTTTGACATAGTAGTTTTGGCAATGGACCAAAGAACTGATTATGACCCAATTCCAAAACGACCAACTTATTCAGGTTTCCAAGCTCTTGTGGAATGGTACCAGAAAATTGGTTATCTCGAAGAAACATGGTTCTTAAATTGCTCAAGTTTCCAATTGAAGGAGGAATGGAACCATTAAGTTGGTTCTGACTCATGGCCATAATGGTAAGGAATTTCAGATTAGCCAATTCCTTTGGAACTGAACCTGAAAGTTGATTGTCAAAAAGATGCAGCTCAATCAAATTGGTCAAATTGCCTAGTGACTTTGGGATTGCACCACTAAAATTATTTTGATTCAAGTGAAGAAATCGAAGTGGGATCAAATTCCCGATTGCACTGGGAATGGGACCAGATAAGTTATTTTGAAAAAGTCTCAACTCCGCTAGCCTGTTGAGGTCACCAAAACTGGCTGGAATTGAACCTGTTAAATTGTTATTATCCAAATAAAGTTCCACGAGATACTGCAGCTTCCCTATTCGTAATGGAATTGGACCTGAAAATTGATTTCTCCCAAGAGATAAATGAGTCAAGTTTCTCAAGTTGCAAATTTCGGCTGGGATTTCTTGTGACAATTCATTTACCCAAAGATCAAGATAAATGAGCTTCGACAGGGTACCTATTTGTTTAGGTATGCTGCCAAAGATCTGATTCAGGCTGAGATCAAGATATTCAAGATTTGGGAGGGATGAAAATGGGAAATCGTAGAGGCTACCTTTAATTCTCCAAGTTGAGAGGTTTAACCTGTTGACGCTTCCATGAATGCAAGAAACACCAGCCCAAGTGCATGGAAGGCTAGAAGAATTCTTGGCATTGATGGATTGAAGGTTCCATGAGGTTAGGTTGCTATTGTTCCGGTTCTGAAAACTGGCTTTCCATTTCAAAAGAGCAGTAGCCTCTTCAACAGAAGCTGAAGCTCCACATTTGGGTTGAAATGATGGGAAAAGTAGGAGGACCAAAAGGAATATGGAGATTATTTTGAAAGAACACATGATTACATTCAAACTCAACTCAAGTTGGCTAATGATAGGGTATAATTTGTTAGTAATTTTATTATTAATTTTCCATTTTTATCCCTGATAAATATTGTGTTAATTGCTGATATCTACTCATATTTGGTATCTGGACTTGATTTCAGGAATGAAACAGAAGACTACCAAAAATGAGGGATTTTATGAAGAATATGGAGACTTCTAAGGGCTTCAATCCTTGGGCCCTTGGATTGGTGGGGACCACAAAGCTATAAGTCATTTGGGCTCTTCAAAGAAAGCTACGTAAAGAGACTTGGAACAAGAAGTACTAGAGAGGCTTTTTCCACATGTATGGGGACCACCTAGAGAGCTTTAGTCTATCTTTCTTTTGTTTCTTAAATAGGGATAACGGAGGGAAGGAAGACATCTCTAGTTTTTTAGTCTTTTAGTTTAGTTTTAGTTTTTCTTTCTCCTGACTGGCCTCTGACACACGCCAGGTGTTCGACAATATTCCCCAACGGGAAATATTGCTTCCTAATAGAAACGGCAATGCCTTTGCAATTTATTAATTCGTGTGGTGATTTAATTATGCGGCGTGGCTAAGTCTTCCATCGAGTCAAGGGTCAACTCGACGGTGCAGTCCCGAAAATCTGTGAGATCTAATTAGTTTTCACGTGTTCCTTTATTTATTAATATTTGCACGTTGTCTGCTTGAATTTTCATGGGATTATTTTATTAATTGGATGTCAAGGGCCCGATGTTCAATGTGATTTATTAATCTCGTGCCAATTTAGTCAGTTAAATCCGTAATTGTTTGATTGATTAATATTAGTGGCAACTGGTGTGTTTACACATTAGGGGAACGTGCAATCTAATTTAAATAACCCTCGTAGCGTGTTATTGATTAGGGCTAGGTTTTTCTGGTTTTTAATGCAATTGGAAAATTAATTCCTACGGTCGTACCTAGGAGTACTTTTCTGGTTAAGGGTGATTAATGGTCGTACCTTGGTCATCTATAAATTAAGGAAAAATTGGTCATTAGAGTTCATCGATGGCTATAACTAGCCTATTAATAAATTAAGTGAACCTCTCTTGCATCAATGATCGGATAAATGGACTGTGCCTGAGTAGTTGCATCCTTGGCTAGAATTTTTTTATTCTTGATTAAATTCCTGCTATATTTGTGCTAGTTAATCACTTAGTTTTAGTTGAATTGTTTAGTTGTTTTTAGTTTCATTCTGGTGAAATCTCCCCTTACCAACTGGAATTTAAAATAGACAAATATCCCCAATCCCTGAGAAGACGACCCTACGTGCCACTGTCTACTATTTAGTAACTTCTTGTCAACTAATTAATTCTGGTATATCGGATTAAGCAAACTCTTGGGGAACAGGGTGAATCAAGTAATCCATTGCACACCTAGAGTCCCTGCTCCAGTACCTAGAATTAATTATTGACTGCTTTTAGTGGTAGTTAGGTTCTATTTTTATTATTGCACAGGCTGACGACCTGTCAATTTTTGGCGCCGTTACCGGAGATAAGCGTTGTTATTTGTTTATTTTTAAATTCATTTTTTTCGTCCTAATTTTCTGGTTTCCTTCTAGTGTATGCCTCGATCTTCTCGTACAGGTGATTTGATCTTTGACCCTGAAGTAGAGAAGACCGCGCGTAGAACAAGAAAAGAGACCAGACAACTCAGAGAGGAGCACTCCAGTGCTACATCTCGGAGACCTGAGTCAGAAGTTGAACCAACAGATTCATTTGGTGACACTTCGAGTGACTCGGAGCAAGAAGAAATCCCCATGGCTAATGTACGAACATTAAGGGAATTGGCTGCTCCTGATTTAAATCAGCAGCCTTTATGCATTACTTTCCCGAGTTTGAGTGAAAACACTTCATTTGAATTGAAGTCAGGTCTAATTCACCTTCTACCCTCTTTTCATGGTTTACCAGGTGAAGAGCCGTATAAGCATCTGCAGGAGTTTGATGTCGTGTGCAATAGTATGAAGCCCCCGGGAATTACAGAAGAGCAGATAAAAATGAGGGCATTCCCCTTTTCCTTGAAGGATTCTGCAAAGGGCTGGCTGTACTACCTGCCACCAGGTAGCATAACCACATGGGACCAATTGAAGAAAAAATTTTTAGATAAATATTTTCCTGCGTCCAGGGCTGCAAGCCTAAGGAAAGAAATCTGCGGGATCAAGCAACATCCAGGGGAGTCACTCTATGAGTATTGGGAACGGTTCAAGAACTTGTTGCACAAGTGTCCCCAACACCAGATAAGTGAGCAGTTGCTCATTCAGTATTTTTATGAGGGGCTTATTTTCAGAGATAGGAGCATAATTGATGCTGCAAGTGGAGGGGCACTGGTGAACAAAATCCCTCGGGAAGCAAGGGAGCTAATAGAAGGGATGGCAGAGAATTCACAACAGTTCGGTACGAGGGAGGATATTCCAGTACGCAAGGTGAATGAGGTTGAGACATCCTCTATCCAGCAGCAGCTAACTAAGTTGACCTCGTTTGTTAGGCAACTGGCTGTGGGAAATGCATCACAAGCCAGGGTATGCGGGGTTTGCACTGGTATGGGACACTCTGCAGACATGTGCCCAATGATTCAAGAAAAAACTGTAGAACAGGTAAACATGGCTGGTCACGCGCCCGCGCCAAGAAGGGCCTATGACCCGTACTCGAATACGTACAATCCCGGCTGGAAGGACCACCCAAATCTCAGTTATGGAGGAAATAGGCAGCCCAACTATGCACCGAACAGGCAGTCTAATTTCGTGCCGAATAAGCAACCGGGGTACCAGCAGCAATACCAACCCCGACCACCTCCGCCCCCAAGCTCTGGTCCATCATTGGAGGAGATGATGAAACAAATGATGGCAACCATGATGCAAAATCAGCAAAGGACGGAGGCGACTATTACGCAAAATCAGCAAAGGACGGACTCCGAAATGCAGGACATAAGGAATCAGATAAGTCAAATGGCCACAGCAATTCACCGTTTGGATTCCCAGAACCAAGGTAAATTGCCGTCTCAGCCTGAATTGAACCCGAAGAATGTGAGCGCCATGACCTTGAGAAGTGGCAAGGAGGTTCAAGGACCTGACCCGTTCATTCCTAAGGACAAGGACGAAGATCGAATTGAGAAAGAGTTGGAAGAGGAGGGCGGTGACAATAAAAATTCAAAACTAATCGCGGACCCACTCATTCCGGTTAGAACCAGCCCACCTCCCTTCCCAAGCAGATTGGAGAAACCAAGGAAGCAGGACAAGAAGAAAGAGGTCCTAGAGATCTTTCGCAAAGTGGAGATCAATATTCCTCTTCCAGATGCGATTAAGCAGGTACCCAGATACGCAAAATTTTTAAGGGACCTGTGTGTCAACCGAAGGCGGTTGAAGGGAGATGAGAGAGTGGTAGTAGGAGAAAACGTGTCAGCGATTCTGCAACGAAAGCTTCCACCGAAATGCGGTGACCCAGGTATGTTCACAATTCCTTGTAGAATAGGCAATACCTTGATTGGAAAGGCTATGTTGGATTTAGGAGCCTCAATTAATGTGATGCCCAAGTCTATATATGCTTCATTGAATTTAGGTCCCTTAAAAGAGATTAGGATAATAATCCAACTGGCTGACCGAACTAATGCATACCCTGACGGGTTGATTGAGGATGTTTTAGTGAAAATTAATGAATTGGTTTTCCCTGCTGATTTTTACGTGCTTGATATGGATGATAAACACTGTCACGACCCATCACCTTTACTGTTAGATAGACCCTTCTTGAGCACAGTTCGAACTAAAATAGATGTTAATAAGGGCACCCTATCTATGGAATTTGATGGTGAGGTTGTTCATTTTAATATTTTCGACTCTATGAAATATCCTTCAGAATCACTTGCTGGCTCTGTTTTCTCTATAAATGCTATTGATTCTGCTGTACGTGAAGTTTTTGAAATTGAAGGCAAGGATGAGCTGGAAGTTGCCTTGACCAGGCACTTCGAGTCAGAGATGACCGCTGACCAGCACGCCGCCTGACCGAACTCCGCGACCACCGTCACCAGCCCTTCGCGCGCCGCCGCTAACCAGCACGCCGCAGCGACAGCCGCCCCGCACACCGCCAGCCGCCCCGCACACCGCTGCCTGTCAAGCTGCCTGCGCCACCGCCGCACCTCGACAGCCGCGCCACCAGCTCTCAGCGTCTCTCTCCAGCCCACAAGCCACAACCTCGAGAGCCACCAGCACTACCCACCGCATGATTTACCTCGCGCGCAGCTCCTGAGCTCGGGCACCTCCACCAGCCCTTCAGTCCACCTCCACCAGCCTCCCAGGCCGCACGCGGCCCCCTTCTCCCTCGCGTGGTCACAGCCGCACCCACAGCTCCAGCTCAACTTCCCCTCGCGGCCAAGAGCCCCCTCGCGCACCACCGAGCTTTTCTGTCCGGCCACGCCATCACCACCTGTCAGAATTGACAGGTGGAGGTATTGTAATTTCTTCCCCGATTAACATAGATTTCTGGAATTTGTGTTTGGGTTTCTGGTTGGATAGAAGAAGGTATTAATTTGGGCACTGGCTAGGGTCAATTTTGGATAGGATTTGGGGGTAATTGCTGCCGTTTGTGGGAGATTTTCTGATAGTTATTGTTGAGTTGGCCTTTTGCTTTAGTTTTTTTTCCTGTGACTCACCAGTGGTACTGGTTGAGCTCTTTTGCCTATCATTGCTGCTGTTTTTGGAGATACTTGCTTAATTTCGAGTCTCAGTTATGGTAGATTGAATTGCTACCGTTGAATTTAATTCTTTCCTGTCTATGCACCAGTGGTACTGGTGGGAGTGTTTTGATTACATTCGTTGATTTTATATGGTCGCCTGACTGTTTGCGAGCTAATAACCTTGTACTTCAGTTGTGGTCGCATTTTGACCTGTGGTTGCTGATATTGCCAGTTGCTTGGCTAAATTGCTAATTTGGTAAATTGTATTGGGTAATTGACTGTCCAGTTAGAGACAGAGGTTCCGGTTTTGGGTCCGACTGTGTCTAATTCATATCATTGGTGTCCAATTGTGGGTGAATTGCTGCGATTGCTGATTAAATTTGGGGGCGCCCGTGACGCTTATATTTGCCTATTGGGGGCGCCCGTGACGCTTTTCATTGCTACTCGGTTGGGTGTACTGGACTTGCTTGGGTTCTAGCTCTTGGATTCCTGTATTGTGCTTTTTATTATTTTGGTTTGCCTGTTGGTCACGATGGTGAGGTCTCGATCTTCTTCTAAGTCTAGGACACCTAGGCAATCACAGCCCTCTCCACCCCAGCATTCCATTCCCGCCTCTGACCCCTCGCACGATCCTTCCTCCTCTGGGAGGCGGGCTCGTCTTGGGCGACAAAGAGGCGTCCATATCACTGACCCTGCACATTTTGGGGGAAATTTGCACTTCACTAAGGCCGCCGACAAGCAGCGATATGCTGTTTGTTGTGAGCGACATATAACTCCCTGTCGATATCGGGACGCCGCCACCTTGGGCCTTCTAAATATTAGCGTCCCCTTCCACGATTTGATTGAGGCCATCGGGTGGCGCCCCTATTCTTGTATCACTGACCTCCCGGCTTTTGTCGAGTTGGTTAGGGAGTTTTATGCCACATTTGAGTTTGACCTCCCCACGGGTTACACAGTTTCCACTCCTAATGTCATTCGTTTCCGTTTAATGGGTCAGGAGTTCCACCATTCCATAACTGACTTCAATCAGGCCTTTGGCTTTATTGATCCGGCCTATGCCGAGTCCCGTGAGTATGCCGAGAGTGCCTGTGATTACGTTCAGCCCTTTTTCTCCCGCTACCGCCACATTTGGGATGAGATGTCTGTCGATAGGGATAACTATGACCCTCGTCTCTCTAAGGGTTCTTATCTTAAGGACCCGGCGTCTCGCTATATCCACCGTTTTTTAGCTTTCAGTTTCTCGGGTAGGCGAGATAGCTCGGGTGTTTTGTCTAAGCCGGAGTTTTTCTTTATATGGTGCATGCATAATAACATTAAAGTTAACTTGGGGTGCTGGCTCGCTTCTCAATTCAAGTCCGTTTTGCCCAAAAAGAAGCGCCCCTTAATTCTTGGGCCATATATCACCCATTCGGCTGTTAACTTGCACTTGCTTGATCTCTCTAACCATGATTTACATGTTGCTTGTCAAATGGAGCCCTTGGACATCCCGTGCTTGGAGCGAATGGGGTTGGTCCGGGAGGGTGACAATTGGTGGGAGATTGTTCCCCCGGGGCCGATTAGACCTCCTCCTCGTTCATCCTTTGCCAGTGCCTCCACGGCAGGCGGTGATCCCGGTCCTTCTTCCTCCGCTCCCCCCCTTCCGCCCATACGGATGAGGAATGGAACCATCTCCGCAGCACAGTCATGCGGCTTGAGATTCGGCAGAAACACATGGACGTTAACATTCACAATATGGCGCAGAATCTAGCAGCATTTATGCAGCAAGCCGGGTTCCCTCCGCAATTTCCGCCTAACCCTTCCTTGTCGTGACGCCTTCTGGGAAGTACCGTTGCCCCTCCCTTTTTTTTTTCCTCTGCTATTACATTTTCACATTGAGGGCAATGTGTCATTCAGGTGTGGGGGGGTCTCAGTTTGGGTGCTAAATATTTCCAGTTCTCGTTTCTTTATTATTTTTTCTCTTATTTTCTGTTTAGGTGTTGTTCCTTTATCCCTTTTGGGTATTTTTCCCTTGCTGTTATCTTGGTGAATATTTTGGCAGCTCACTTATTTATTGCTAGTTGTAGTTTATACTATGGGTTGAGTTTCGGTGGCTAGTAAGAGTATGCTTTCTTGGTGAATACTTTGAGTTCAACGACTTGGTGCAATTTATGGCTAACTTGTTTAGGCAATATAAATATTTTGCCGGCATTGTTGTGTAGTTTGGTCTCCTGTTTACCTTAGTTCTCCATATTTAGGACATGACGCGGGCTATGATCTGTAATTACTTGGTATTTTGGTGTTTTATGGTGAATAACATATGGCTGTACTCCGCTAGTGTCGCCACCTAGTAACCGGGAGCCTTCACCACAAGTGTCGGCTCTCGCGTCAAAAAGTGGCGATATCTATGAGTAAATAGTCCTGGAGCTATGAAAGGTCGAGTAACTGGGTTCTTTCATCTAAAAATGTCAGAATTCACGTCAAAAGACTTGAATAGCTCGGGACTAAATATTATTCGTGCAATGCAAAAAGACAAAAGAAAAAAAAGAAAAAAGAAAAAAAAACAAAGGAAAAAAAACCAGAAGAAAAAAAGAAAATTAGATGTGGAGAATATGTGAGTTTATGATCATATTGGCCTGCCGATCCTTGGTTCGTAATGTTGAGATTTTGGTTGCCAGTTGACGTAATTACTGACTGTTGCTAGTTAATATTTGGATTTCCTAAACGAATTAGCCATAAATTGGACAGGTCTATGAACTTAGGGCTAACCGGGAGAGATATGTCTTGACACTTAGCCACTAAATCTTGATTTTGATTATAAGCACAGCTGGCAACGATAATGTGAAAACTAGCCTATTTTGAGTTGAGTTGTCCCCATGCTTGAGGGCAAGCATGATTCAGGTGTGGGGGGAATTGATAGGGTATAATTTGTTAGTAATTTTATTATTAATTTTCCCTTTTTATCCCTGATAAATATTGTGTTAATTGCTGATATCTACTCATATTTGGTATCTGGAATTGATTTCAGGAATGAAACAGAAAACTACCAAAAAGGAGGGATTTTATGAAGAATATGGAGACTTCTAAGGGTTTCAATCCTTGGGTCCTTGGATTGGTGGGGACCACAAAGCTATAAGTCATTTGGGCTCTTCAAAGAAAGCTACGTAAAGAGACTTGGAACAAGAAGTACTAGAGAGGCTTTTTCCACATGTGTGGGGACCACCTAGAGAGCTTTAGTCTATCTTTCTTTTGTTTCTTAAATAGGGATAACGGAGGGAAGGAAGACATCTCTAGTTTTTTAGTCTTTTAGTTTAGTTTTAGTTTTTCTTTCTCCTGACTTGCCTCTGACACACGCCAGGTGTTCGACAATATTCCCCAACGGGAAAAAACACCTTTTATTCCTTGCTTCCTAATAGAAACGGCAATGCCTTTGCAATTTATTAATTCGTGTGGTGATTTAATTATGCGGCGTGGCTAAGTCTTCCATCTAGTCAAGGGTCAACTCGACGGCGCAGTCCCGAAAATCTGTGAGATCTAATTAGTTTTCACGTGTTCCTTTATTTATTAATATTTGCACGTTGTCTGCTTGAATTTTCATGGGATTATTTTATTAATTGGATGTCAAGGGCCCGATGTTCAATGTGATTTATTAATCTCGTGCCAATTTAGTCAGTTAAATCCGTAATTGTTTGATTGATTAATATTAGTGACAACTGGTGTGTTTACACATTAGGGGAACGTGCAATCTAATTTAAATAACCCTCGTAGCGTGTTATTGATTAGGGCTAGGTTTTTCTGGTTTTTAATGCAATTGAAAAATTAATTCCTACGGTCGTACCTAGGAGTACTTTTCTGGTTAGGGGTGATTAATGGTCGTACCTTGGTCATCTATAAATTAAGGAAAAATTGGTCATTAGAGTTCATCGATGGCTATAACTAGCCTATTAATAAATTAAGTGAACCTCTCTTGCATCAATGATCGGATAAATGGACTGTGCCTGAGTAGTTGCATCCTTGGCTAGAATTTATTTATTCTTGATTAAATTCCTGCTATATTTGTGCTAGTTAATCACTTAGTTTTAGTTGAATTGTTTAGTTGCTTTTAGTTTCATTCTGGTGAAATCTCCCCTTACCAACTGGAATTTAAAAGAGACAAATATCCCCAGTCCCTGAGGAGACGACCCTACGTGCCACTGTCTACTATTTAGTAACTTCTTGTCAACTAATTAATTCTGGTATATCGGATTAAGCAAACTCTTCGGGAACAGGGTGAATCAAGTAATCCATTGCACACCTAGAGTCCCTGCTCCAGTACTTAGGATTAATTATTGACTACTTTTAGTGGTAGTTAGGTTCTATTTTTATTATTGCACAGGCCCACTCCACTGCGTTTGCAGGCGCCTGTCTTAGAGTTGAAACCGCTGTCAAAACATCTAAAGTATGCGTACTTAGGTGAGGGGGAGACACTCCCAGTGATTATTTCCGCCAGTTTATCAAAAGTCCAAGAAGACAAATTGATTCGAGTTTTGAGAGAACATAAGCAGGCGATAGGATGGACTATCGTCGATATCCAGGGAATTAGCCCCGCGGTATGTACACATTGGATTCGACTTGAGGAGGGCGCTAGACCTATTCGACAGGCTCAAAGGAGATTGAATCCTCTCATGATGGAGGTAGTGAAGAAAGAGATCCTAAAACTACTGGATGTGGGGATAATTTTTGCTATATCAGATAGCCCCTGGGTGAGTCCAGTACAGGTGATTCCAAAGAACGCAGGGGTGACGGTAGAGTCAAATCAGGAGGGTGAGCTCGTACCAGTCCGGAAGCCCACTGGGTGGCGGCAGTGCATAGATTATAGGAAATTGAACGCCGTCACGAAAAAGGATCATTTTCCCCTTCCTTTTATTGATCAGATGGTAGAGTTTGGATGGCTTTTCAGGTTATTTCCAGATTGCTATCGCACCTGAGGACCAGGAGAAAACTACCTTCACGTGCCCGTTTGGAACATTCGCATACCGGAGGATGCCATTTGGGCTATGCAATGCACCTGCTACCTTTCAGTGCTGTATGGTAAGTATTTTTTCAGAATATGTTGAGAAGATTATTGAGATTTTTATGGATGATTTCAGTGTGTATGGGAAAGTTTTGATAACTGCCTAGATAACCTGAAATTAATTCTAATAAGGTGCATAGAAGCTAATCTTGTGCTCAATTGGGAAAAATGCCATTTTATGGTCGAGCACGGGATAGTTTTGGGTCATGTGGTATCGGCTAAGGGTATTGAGGTTGATAAGGCAAAAATAGATGTTATATCTACTTTACCTTACCCCGTGAGTGTGCGGGAAGTGCGTTCTTTTTTGGGTCACGCAGGTTTCTACAGGAGGTTCATAAAGGACTTCTCCAAAATTGGAGCGCCCTTGTTCCAACTGCTGCAAAAGGAGATACCCTTCGAGTTCGATGAGTCATGTAAGGGGGCGTTTGATAGGTTAAAGGAGCTACTGACCTCCTCACCTATTATCCAACCCCCTGATTGGAACCTACCGTTCGAGATCATGTGCGATGCTAGCGACTATGCCGTGGGCGCGGTCTTGGGTCAAAGAGTGGGGAAGGCAGCCCATGCTATATACTACGCCTCTCGAGCCTTGAACGGAGTTCAGTTGAACTATTCGACCACCGAAAAGGAGCTGTTAGCTGTAATTTTTGCTTTAGAGAAATTTCGGTCCTATTTACTTGGTGCTAAAGTTATTATTTTCTCTGATCATGCAGCCCTGCGGTATCTGTTGACCAAAAAAGAGGCAAAACAGCGACTGATAAGGTGGATACTACTGCTCCAAGAGTTCGACTTGGAGATCAGGGATAAGAAAGGGGCGGAAAATCTGGTAGCAGATCACTTAAGTCGAGTGCAAGTCGTAGAAGATAATATCCCATTGAGAGAAACTTTTCCCGATGAGCATTTATTTTCTATTAATTTGTCTTTGCCTTGGTATGCGGATATGATTAATTTTCTAGTTACTGACAAGTTTCCTGCAGGATGGCCTAAGGCAAAAAGGGACAAATTGAGGAGTGACGCAAAGTCTTACATCTGGGATGACCCTTACCTCTGGAAACGTGGTGCTGACCAAATCATTCGTAGATGTGTAAGTGAAAATGAATTCCAATCTATTTTAGTTTATTGTCACTCTTTTGCATATGGAGGTCACTTTGGACCAAAGAGGACTGCTCGTAAGGTTCTAGAGAGTGGATTTTATTGACCGACCCTTTTTAAGGATACCTACTTATTTTGTAAGTCATGTGATAAGTGTCAACGAGTAGGTAATATTTCTCGAAGGGATCAAATGACCCAAACCCCAATGATTTTTGTTGAGATTTTTTATGTTTGGGGTATTGACTTTATGGGTCATTTTCCTTCATCTTTTGGTTTTTTGTATATATTGCTTGCCGTGGATTATGTCTCAAAATGGGTGGAAGCAAAGGCCACCCGTACTAATGATTCCAAAGTAGTTGCAGAATTCATCAAGTCTAATATCTTTGTCCGCTTTGGGATGCCGCGAGCAATTGTAAGTGATCGGCGTACCCATTTCTGCAACAAGACGATTGCTGCACTTTTTAGGAGGTACGGTGTCTTGCACAAAGTCTCCACGTCTTACCATCCGCAGACAAACGGTCAGGCGGAAGCATCGAACCGGGAGATCAAGTCGATTTTGGAAAAAATGGTTCGACCTGATAGGAAAGACTGGAGTGTGAGACTTGAAGATGCCTTGTGGGCATATAGAACGGCGTACAAGACACCAATCGGCATGTCCCCTTACCGTTTGGTATTTGGGAAGCCATGCCACCTCGCTGTCGAGTTCGAGCATAGAGCATTTTGGGCGGTCAAGCAATGCAACATGGATATCGAAGAGGGCGGAATTCAAAGGAAGCTACAGTTACAAGAATTGGAGGAGATTCGCAATGAAGCCTACGAGAATGCTGTGATTTATAAGGAGAAAAACAAGATTTTCCATGACCAGCAGGTCGGAAGACGTTCGAATGTGGGCAAAAAGTTCTACTGTACCACTCAAAATTGAAGTTATTTCCGGGTAAGTTACGTTCTCGATGGATCGGTCCCTTTGTGGTAACTAATGTCTTTGATTATGGTGCAGTGGAGATCCAGAGTCTAAGGACAGAGAAGAAATTTGTGATGAATGGCCATCGTCTGAAGCCGTATTATGAAGGGGCTCCAGTTGAACGGGTGGAGACGATGCATGTGGAGGACCCGGTTTGCTTATTTTAAGCAAATTATGGGCTATGTCTAGCCAAAGACACTAAAGAAAGGCGCTCTTTTGGGAGACAACCCAAATATTGATTTTCTTGTTTCTAGTTGTTCATTTCTTTCATTTTGTCGTTTCTTCGTTAGGTAGTATCAGTATTAATATTTCTTTCACTGAATCAGGAAGTGAAATCTTGGCGTGCCCACGCGGTGTTTGACGACCCACACCTTGAGTTAAAAAAAAAAGATTTTATACTTATTATTATTATTATTACTTTCATTAAAAAGGAAAAAAGATTATTCTCTTTCTATAATCAAAAAAAAATCGAGAAACAATAGATTTTCGAAAAAAAAAAAAAATTTTCAAAGCAATTTCAAATGTTGGACAATTTCGGTTAGAATAAGGAAAATTTCCATTATTATTATTATTTTTTTCTTTTCTCTTTTCTTTCCTTCTTTTCTTCTTTCTTTCTTTCTTTCTTTCCTTTCTTCTTCTTCCCCGCTGCTTTCCCCTTTCTCTTGTTTCTTCAACCAGAGCCGCCGCCGCCTCCAAACTCCACAGCGCCCCAGGCCACCATCGCGCGCCGCCTGACCGAGCTCCGCGACCACCGTCACCAGCCCTTCGCGCGCCGCCGCTAACCAGCACGCCGCAGCGACAGCCGCCCCGCACGGCACTGCCTGTCAAGCTGCATGCGCCACCACCGCACCTCGACAGCCACGCAACCAGCTCTCAGCGTCTCTCTCCAGCCCACAAGCCACAACCTCGAGAGCCACCAACACTACCCACCGCATGATCTACCTCGCGCGCAGCTCCTGAGCTCGGGCACCTCCACCAGCCCTTCGGTCCACCTCCACCAGCCTCCCAGGCCGCACGCGGCCCCCTTCTCCCTCGCGTGGTCACAGCCACATCCCCAGCTCCAGCTCAACTTCCCCTCGCGGCCAGGAGCCCCCTCGCGCACCACCAGGCGCGCAATCCTCCTCTCACGCGAGCTTTTCTGTCCGGCCACGCCATCACCACCTGTCAGAATTGACAGGTGGAGGTATTGTAATTTCTTCCCCGATTAACATAGATTTCTGGAATTTGTGTTTGGGTTTCTGGTTGGATAGAAGAAGGTATTAATTTGGGCACTGGCTAGGGTCAATTTTTGACAGGATTTGGGGGTAATTGCTGCCGTTTGTGGGAGATTTTCTGATAGTTATTGTTGAGTTGGCCTTTTGCTTTAGTTTTTTTTCCTGTGACTCACCAGTGGTACTAGTTGAGCTCTTTTGCCTATCATTGCTGCTGTTTTTGGAGATACTTGCTTAATTTCGAGTCTCAGTTATGGTGGATTGAATTGCTACCGTTGAATTTAATTCTTTCCTGTCTGTGCACCAGTGGTACTGGTGGGAGTGTTTTGATTAAATTCGTTGATTTTATATGGTCGCCTGACTGTTTGCGAGCTAATAACCTTGTACTTCAGTTGTGGTCGCATTTTGACCTGTGGTTGCTGATATTGCCAATTGCTTGGCTAAATTGCTAATTTGGTAAATTGTATTGGGTAATTGACTGTCCAGTTAGAGACAGAGGTTCCGGTTTTGGGTCCGACTGTGTCTAATTCATATCATTGGTGTCCAATTGTGGGTGAATTGCTGCGATTGCTGATTAAATTTGGGGGCGCCCGTGACGCTTATATTTGCCTATTGGGGGCGCCCGTGACGCTTTTCATTGCTACTCGGTTGGGTGTACTGGACTTGCTTGGGTTCTAGCTCTTGGATTCCTGTATTGTGCTTTTTATTGTTTTGGTTTGCCTGTTGGTTACGATGGTGAGGCCTCGATCTTCTTCTAAGTCTAGGACACCTAGGCAATCACAGCCCCCTCCACCCCAGCATTCCATTCCCGCCTCTGACCCCTCGCACGATCCTTCCTCCTCTGGGAGGCGGGCTCGTCTTGGGAGACAAAGAGGCGTCCATATCACTGACCCTGCACATTTTGGGGGAAATTTGCACTTCACTAAGGCCGTCGACAAGCAGCGATATGCTGTTTGTTGTGAGCGACAGATCACTCGCTGTCAATATCGGGACGCCGCCACCTTGGGCCTTCTAAATATTAGCGTCCCCTTCCACGATTTGATTGAGGCCATCGGGTGGCGCCCCTATTCTTGTATCACTGACCTCCCGGCTTTTGTCGAGTTGGTTAGGGAGTTTTATGCCACGTTTGAGTTTGACCTCCCCACGGGTTACACAGTTTCCACTCCTAATGTCATTCGTTTCCGTTTAATGGGTCAGAAGTTCCACCATTCCATAACTGACTTCAATATGGCCTTTGGCTTTATTGATCCGGCCTATGCCGAGTCCCGTGAGTATGCCGAGAGTGCCTGTGATTACGTTCAGCCCTTTTTCTCCCGCTACCGCCACATTTGGGATGAGATGTCTGTCGATAGGGATAACTATGACCCTCGTCTCTCTAAGGGTTCTTATCTTAAGGACCCGGCGTCTCGCTATATCCACCGTTTTTTAGCTTTCAGTTTCTCGGGTAGGCGAGATAGCTCGGGTGTTTTGTCTAAGCCGGAGTTTTTCTTTATATGGTGCATGCATAATAACATTAAAGTTAACTTAGGGTGCAGGCTCGCTTCTTAATTCAAGTCCGTTTTGCCCAAAAAGAAGCGCCCCTTAATTCTTGGGCCGTATATCACCCATTTGGCTGTTAACTTGCACTTGCTTGATCTCTCTAACCATGATTTACATGTTGCTTGTCAAATGGAGCCCTTGGACATCCCGTGCTTGGAGCGAATGGGGTTGGTCCGGGAGGGTGACAACTGGTGGGAGATTGTTCCCCCGGGGCCGATTAGACCTCCTTCTTGTTCATCCTTTGCCAGTGCCTCCACGGCAGGCGGTGATCCCGGTCCTTCTTCCTCCGCTCCCACTGTGTCTAATTCATATCATTGGTGTCCAATTATGGGTGAATTGCTGCGATTGCTGATTAAATTTGGGGGCGCTCGTGACGCTTATATTTACCTATGGGGGCGCCCGTGACGCTTATATTTGCCTATTGGGGCGCCCGTGACGCTTTTCATTGCTACTCGGTTGGGTGTACTGGACTTGCTTGGGTTCTAGCTCTTGGATTCATGTATTGTGCTTTTTATTGTTTTGGTTTGCCTGTTGGTCACGATGGTGAGGCCTCGATCTTCTTCTAAGTCTAGGACACCTAGGTAATCACAGCCCCCTCCACCCCAGCATTCCATTCCCGCCTCTGACCACTCGCACGATCCTTCCTCCTATGGGAGGCGGGCTCGTCTTGGGCGACAAAGAGGCGTCCATATCACTGACCCTGCACATTTTGGGGGAAATTTGCACTTCACGAAGGCTGCCGACAAGCAGCGATATGCTGTTTGTTGTGAGCGACAGATCACTCCCTGTCGATATCGGGACGCCGCCACCTTGGACCTTCTAAATATTAGCGTCCCCTTCCACGATTTGATTGAGGCCATCGGGTGGCGCCCCTATTCTCGTATCACTGACCTCCCGGCTTTTGTCGAGTTGGTTAGGGAGTTTTATGCCACGTTTGAGTTTGACCTCCCCACGGGTTACACAGTTTCCACTCCTAATGTCATTCGTTTCCGTTTAATAGGTCAGGAATTCCAACATTCCATAACTGACTTCAATCTGGCCTTTGGCTTTATTGATCCGGCCTATGCCGAGTCCCGTGAGTATGCCGAGAGTGCCTGTGATTACGTTCAGCCCTTTTTCTCTCGCTACCGCCACATTTGGGATGAGATGTCTGTCGATATGGATAACTATGACCCTTGTCTCTCTAAGGGTTCTTATCTTAAGGAACCGACGTCTCGCTATATCCACCGTTTTTTAGCTTTCAGTTTCTCAGGTAGGCGAGATAGCTCGGGTGTTTTGTTTAAGCCGGAGTTTTTCTTTATATGGTGCATGCATAATAACATTAAAGTTAACTTGGGGTGCAGGCTCGCTTCTCAATTCATGTCCGTTTTGCCCAAAAAGAAGCGCCCCTTAATTCTTGGGCTGTATATCACCCATTTGGCTGTTAACTTGCACTTGCTTGATCTCTCTAACCATGATTTACATGTTGCTTGTCAAATGGAGCCCTTGGACATCCCGTGCTTGGAGCGAATGGGGTTGGTCCGGGAGGGTGACAACTGGTGGGAGATTGTTCCCCCGGGGCTAATTAGACCTCCTCCTCGTTCATCCTTTGCCAGTGCCTCCACGGCAGCGGTGATCCCGGTCCTTCTTCCTCCGCTCCCCCCCTTCCGCCCATACGGATGAGGAATGGAACCATCTCCGCAGCACAGTCGAGCGGCTTGAGATTCGGCAGAAACATATGGACGTTAACATTCACAATATGGCGCAGAATCTAGCAGCATTTATGCAGCAAGCCGGGTTCCCTCCGCAATTTCCGCCTAACCCTCCCTTGTCGTGACGCCTTCTGGGAAGTACCGTTGCCCCTCCCTTTTTTTTTTTCCTCTGCTATTACATTTTCACATTGAGGGCAATGTGTCATTCAGGTGTGGGGGGTCTCAGTTTGGGTGCTAAATATTTCCAGTTCTCGTTTCTTTATTATTTTTCCTCTTGTTTTCTGTTTAGGTGTTGTTCCTTTATCCCTTTTGGGTATTTTTCCCTTGCTGTTATCTTGGTGAATATTTTGGCAGCTCACTTATTTATTGCTAGTTGTAGTTTATACTATGGGTTGAGTTTCGGTGGCTAGTAAGAGCATGCTTTCTTGGTGAATACTTTGAGTTCAACGACTTGGTGCAATTTATGGCTAACTTGTTTAGGCAATATAAATATTTTGCCGGCATTGTTGTGTAGTTTGGTCTCCTGTTTACCTTAGTTCTCCATATTTAGGACATGACGCGGGCTATGATCTGTAATTACTTGGTATTTTGATGTTTTATGGTGAATAACATATGGCTGTACTCCGCTAGTGTCGCCACCTAGTAACCGGGAGCCTTCACCACAAGTGTCGGCTCTCGCGTCAAAAAGTGGCGATATCTATGAGTAAATAGTCCTGAAGCTATGAAAGGTCGAGTAACTGGGCTCTTTCATCTAAAAATGTCAGAATTCACGTCAAAAGACTTGAATAGCTCGGGACTAAGCATTATTCGTGCAATGCAAAAATAAAAAAGAAAAAAAAAAGAAAAAAGAAAAAAAAACAAAGGAAAAAAAAACAGAAGAAAAAAAGAAAATCAGATGTGGAGAATATGTGAGTTTATGATCATATTGGCCTGCCGATCCTTGGTTCGTAATGTTGAGATTTTGGTTGCCAGTTGACGTAATTACTTACTGTTGCTAGTTAATATTTGGATTTCCTAAGCGAATTAGCCATAAATTGGACAGGTCTATGAACTTAGGGCTAACCGGGAGAGATATGTCTTGATACTTAGCCACTAAATCTTGATTTTGGGTATAAGCACAGCTGGCAACGATAATGTGAAAGTTAGCCTATTTTGAGTTGAGTTGTCCCCATGCTTGAGGGCAAGCATGATTCAGGTGTGGGGGGAATTGATAGGGTATAATTTGTTAGTAATTTTATTATTAATTTTCCCTTTTTATCCCTGATAAATGTTGTGTTAATTGCTGATATCTACTCATATTTGGTATCTGGACTTGATTTCAGGAATGAAACAGAAGACTACCAAAAAGGAGGGATTTTATGAAAAATATGGAGACTTCTAAGGGCTTCAATCCTTGGGCCCTTGGATTGGTGGGGACCACAAAGCTATAAGTCATTTGGGCTCTTCAAAGAAAGCTACGTAAAGAGACTTGGAACAAGAAGTACTAGAGAGGCTTTTTTCACATGTGTGGGGACCACCTAGAGAGCTTTAGTCTATCTTTCTTTTGTTTCTTAAATAGGGATAACGGAGGGAAGGAAGACATCTCTAGTTTTTTAGTCTTTTAGTTTAGTTTTAGTTTTTCTTTCTCCTGACTGGCCTCTGACACACGCTAGGTGTTCGACAATATTCCCCAACGGGAAAAACACCTTTTATTCCTTGCTTCCTAATAGAAACGGCAATGCCTTTGCAATTTATTAATTCGTGTGGTGATTTAATTATGCGGCGTGGCTAAGTCTTCCATCTAGTCAAGGGTTAACTCGACGGTGCAGTCCCGAAAATCTGTGAGATCTAATTAGTTTTCACGTGTTCCTTTATTTATTAATATTTGCACGTTGTCTGCTTGAATTTTCATGGGATTATTTTATTAATTGGATGTCAAGGGCCCGATGTTCAATGTGATTTATTAATCTCGTGCCAATTTAGTCAGTTAAATCCGTAATTGTTTGATTGATTAATATTAGTGGCAACTGGTGTGTTTACACATTAGGGGAACGTGCAATCTAATTTAAATAACTCTCGTAGCGTGTTATTGATTAGGGCTAGGTTTTTCTGGTTTTTAATGCAATTGGAAAATTAATTCATACGGTCGTACCTAGGAGTACTTTTCTGGTTAGGGGTGATTAATGGTCGTACCTTGGTCATCTATAAATTAAGGAAAAATTGGTCATTAGAGTTCATCGATGGCTATAACTAGCCTATTAATAAATTAAGTGAACCTCTCTTGCATCAATGATCGGATAAATGGACTGTGCCTGAGTAGTTGCATCCTTGGCTAGAATTTATTTATTCTTGATTAAGTTCCTGCTATATTTGTGCTAGTGAATCACTTAGTTTTAGTTGAATTGTTTAGTTGCTTTTAGTTTCATTCTGGTGAAATCTCCCCTTACCAACTGGAATTTAAAAGAGACAAATATCCCCAATCCCTGAGGAGACGACCCTACGTGCCACTGTCTACTATTTAGTAACTTCTTGTCAACTAATTAATTCTGGTATATCGGATTAAGCAAACTCTTCGGGAACAGGGTGAATCAAGTAATCTATTGCACACCTAGAGTCCCTGCTCCAGTACCTAGGATTAATTATTGACTGCTTTTAGTGGTAGTTAGGTTCTATTTTTATTATTGCACAGGCTGACGACCTGTCAGCTAACCTTGTTACTTGTACCACAAATGAAGCCGGTATTTATCTTAATCGTATATGGAAGACTTCAGAGGTCTTCCTGCTCTGTCCCCCCCTTCTTTATTCTCATCTTGACTTACAAGTCTTTGGACCTTTGCCAACAGCAACAGCACTCATTTTTCATATTATTTTGGCTCTTTTAGTCAATTGCAGTTTTCAATTAGGTTTTTTTTTTAGTTTCTTTTTGTTCGAAGTTTAATTTTAGTCCATTTTGTTCATAGTCGATTAGAGATTGGAATTATACTGTGTAATTGAGCTCTTCGGAGTGCAACTTCAAAACGAGTATTTTTATTTTTTTATCATTTCATTGCGCATTTTAACGATTCTTTGGATCCTTCCTTTGATTATTTTATATGCTTCAATACTAAATGAGTGTGGTAGATACAATCTAGTTCATTCATCAAGAATTAAAATTTAAAAAAAATCCAAAATGATTTCACTATAAAAGAATTTTAATCCATTTTCTATGGTTGTTTTTAATAATTTTTAAACAAAAATAGTTTTTTTTAAACTCATCATTGAAAAAAGTAAAAATTTGTTCTAGATGAGAAAAGATTATTAGATAAATTGACAAATATTTCAATTTTATTGTTCGAGGGACTGTGTAAAAATCTTTGAAAAAAGATTGTGAAGATAAAAGAAAAAGATTGCAGTTTTTGTATCAAAATTATGGGACATCGGCCGTTTTAATCCCTAAAGTTCATATGAAAGCAAATTCAATTCTAAATGTTTTTTAAGCACATTTGGTTCAATTGACGATTTTGGAAAATTATTATCGGAATCCAGCCACATGATAGCACGTGCTGATGGCTATGTTTTGAAATGAAAATAGAAAAAAAGGAAAAAAAATGTTGGTGGACATAATCTACAATTAAAGGCACTAATTAGGCCACCTCTGGCTTACAGTATATACAACCGAGTCAACATATGACTAATTTGTACCCTTTAATTACAGAATATGTCCACCCAACATTTTTTTTCCTTTTTTTCTAATTTTTTTTTCAAAGTTTAGCTACCATCACGTGCTACTCACATGAGTGAATTCTAGCAACAATTTATCAAAACTAGTCAATTAGGCTAAATGTGTCTAAAAATTGTAATTTTTGGTACTAGAATTGCTTTTGTCCAAATTATCAGGACTAAAACGGTCGATGCATGAACAAATGGAGTATGTACGTCCAATGAAATTTCACTCCTACAATAAGAGCTGCACTTTTCATTTGACTAAGGTTGTTGCATTTAGGGCCCATTTATCCATGCTTGACTAAGGTTTGGCACCAGATAATCGTGGGATTCTTGATTGGATAAATAATCAAGCCATTGTCCGGAATACTAATAAGTCAAACTTGTGTGTTCACAATAACAAGTCAAGTCAATGATA
This sequence comes from Coffea canephora, assembly GCA_036785865.1. NCBI lineage: Eukaryota > Viridiplantae > Streptophyta > Magnoliopsida > Gentianales > Rubiaceae > Coffea > Coffea canephora. The sequence goes on from CM071915.1 coordinate 14,711,415, forward strand.
AAATTAATTTGTTTCATGAAAATAAAACTGACAGCCAAAAGAAGTAGATTTGTATTAATAAGTCATGTCAAGAATACTATTAGAAACAAATTATGAAGAGCACAGACAATTAAGTAAGTATTTATAGACAATTCTTATTTCTTATCGTGGCTTTTGAATCTTCATAGATTTCAACTTCTCTCTAGAGGATCCCCTCTCCATTTTGCATAATACACAGCCAAATGTACGTGTTTCATTTATTAGGAAAGCACATGATTATTTGATAGGTTGCGATTTTATCATTTATTTTATTATTAATTTTCCCTATTACCTGACCCGATGTGAATTAATTGCTGGATTCTACTCACTTTTAGTATTTTGCATTTATTTCAGGGAGTAGAACGAAAATATAATAACAGGTGCTAATTTGGCAGGAAAAGAGTTCAGATGATAGAGCTTGTCCTGGGGGCATTTTTGGAACAACAAAACGTGAGCCCTTGTTGGGCAAATTGGGCCGAAGTCTTCATTTTTCCGCACAGGAGCCGTCACAAGGAACACTACTTTATATAGGAAAATTGCGCAGGAAAAAGTGAGCTCCTTCTTCTCCCTCTCGGGAGAGAGCCGCCGCACAAGGGAGCTACTTGGAAGATTGAGTTTTTGACTTTTCTTTGGTTGGCTTTTGGCTTAACCTCAATTCTCGTATGTATGTCAGAGGCTATAAGAAAGCAAAGAAATCATTCTCTGCAGCAAGTTTTCTTTTTGACTTTAGTCTTTCGTCCTTTGTGGCTCTCTTGTCGCATATGCCTGGAACAATTAGGACAATGGCCACTGCTTTCTTTACACTTTTGTATGGGTTTAGTTCACCAAATATGAACTAATTCCCTCGCTCTAGTTAAGAACAACGGAGGATTTGGTTCTACTAAATTTGTGAGATCGAATTAGTTTTTATTTATTTCCATTATTCACTGGTATTTGTCTATCTTCTGTTTTATGTTCATATGGTTGTTTTGTTATTCGATTATCCAGGGCCCGGATTCTAGATTAATTCAATAACCTGAAGCCAATTAGGGTAGTTAAATCCGTAATTGTTTAATTATCCTAAACTGGTGGCAACTGGCATGATTGGGTTTGTGTCAGGGAGATAGACAGGCTAACTTAAAGAGACCCTCGTAGCGTGTTGATTGGTTAGAATTAGGCTCTTCTAATTATTCATGCAATTAGGGAATTGAACTTCTATGGTCGTACCTAGGGTTGTTTCCTGATTAGAGAAATAGTCAACGGTCGTACCTTGGCTATCGACAAATTGAGGAAGAGTTGGTTGTTTATCGCGTGTATGACAACTATAACTAATTTATCAGATAGTAACTGGAATAATCCTTGCATCTGTGATCGAATTAAGTGAACCATCTCCGAAGTTGTCTCTTGGCTAGAGTCCGTCCATTATTATTTTTATTGTGATAATTAGTTATTTGAGTGTAGTTGTTTTATTTTATTTTAATTTATTCCAAGTAATTTAGTTACTCTCATTTTCCAAAACCCCCCCATGCCTTGGACTCTAAAAGAAATAAATTATCCCCAGTCCCTGTGGATTCGACTCTGCTTATCACTATCTACAGAAATTATATTTTGTTTGAGCAGGTAATTATTATTGCACAGGTTCGGCACCTGTCAATTTTTGGCGCCGTTGCCGGGGACTGGTGCTAGATTAATTTGTTTCTTTTTGAGTTTATCTTGTTTTCATTTTTTTTTAATTTATTTTTCTCTTATTTTTTTTTTATTATTTTTTATGGCTGCTAACATTCCATATTTTGATGATAGACTGGACTTTGTTCCTGAATGGGGTTATGAGACTCATGTTTTTCCTAATGATCAATGGGCTGTTGCAAATTGTGGAACTTATTTTGATTCAGGTTATTCAACTGACACATGCCCCGTCTTTCAAGATAATTTAAGTACTCCACTTGATACTTTTGGAGATTTTCCACCCCAATATCAAACGCAGTATGACCCTTATTCAAACGGGTATGATCAAGAATGGTGGGATAATTCCAATTTTGATTATGCGACGGGGCCAATGGATTTTCAACAGCAAGAGTCTCAGCAATCGTCCTCCGTGTCAGGTATGTCTCTTGAAGAAATGATAGGTTTACTAATTGCTAATTCAAATCGATTTCATCAGGAGACACAAGCGAGCCTAAATCGATTTCATCAGAAGACACAAGCGAGCTGTCGCGACCTGGCGGATCAACTGCGTCAATTGACAGCCAGGATAGAGCGATTAGAGGCTCACCTTGAAGAATTGCCCTCACAAACCAATATCAATCTTGAGGAAGATGAGAGTGCAATTGTCCGGCCAAATGACATGGAACTGCAAGAGTTTCAAGAAAACGGATTTAAAGATGCAGTTGAAAAGGAAGCTGAAGTGCAAGAAATGAGACTCCAAGATCAACTCATTCAAGTGAACGATTCCAGTGAACAATCTCCAAATGCGGTGACATCTTCTCCACTCCTTAATCAATATTTTCCTGACTCCTATTCTTCAACTCCTGTTACTGAAATTGATTTTATTATACCAGAAAATTTAAAATTTCATGACAGGAATAAGTTAAGAGTGGAGATGGCAAAATATCTTGAACCAATGAATGCGTGTGATGGAGGATTGAGTGGAGAATGCAGATCATTGTTGACTTGTTTAGCGCCATTTACTAGTCCATGGAAGCCCGTAACTCGTGTGCCCAAGAATTACTCCATCTATGAGGGTTACCAGGATCACGTTGAAGATGAAGCATTGAAGCGAGCCACAAGATTTTATCCTCCATGAGCAAAACATGATAATGTCTAGCCAAAGACATTAAAGAAAGGCGCTCATTGGAAGGCAACCCAATTTCTTTTAGTTGTTTGTTTGATTTTATTTGTTAGTTTAAATCTGTCTTCCTTGAATTTGACTGATTTTAGGTGTTAATTTTCATTTTTGCTGATTTATAGGTGCCCTTCAGTCATGACGCGCCCGCGTGGTGATGTGCAGGACGCTCACGATCAGAAACTTCTGAAACTTCTGGGAGCTCTCTTGCCCTCATGACGTGCCCGCGTCACGTTCGCGGGAAAGGTAAGGATTTAAAAAAAAAAAAAAATTTCTTATCACCGTAGCTCAAATGGAGCAAAAAAAAAAAAAAAAAGAAAAAAAAAATTTCCATAGGAAAAAAAAACCAAAAAAAAAAAATATATATATATATATATATATGTGTTTCTCACTGGTAAAAAAAAAAAACAAAAAAAAACAAAAATTCTTTTTTTTTTTTTCTTTTTCCTTCTTTTCTTTCTTTCTTTTCTTTCTTTTTCTTTCTTTCTTCTCCTCTGCTACCCTCTGCTCACGCCGCCCGCGACCCCACCGCCGCACGCCAGAGCGCGGCTCTCCTTCGCGTGCCGCGGCCCATCACCTCCGTCCCACCTCCAGCTCCTCCGTGCCTCCACCCGATCCACACAGCCGACGACCACCATCGCGTGACGCCACCCTCACAGCTGCTGGAGTTCGCGCACCTCTGCCCAGCAAGCAGCGCCACCCTCAGCTCTCTCTCCACCAGCCCATCTCCCTCGCGCGCGCCGCCGTCCACACGTACGCCGACCCCGCGCGCCTCTACCTGCTGTGGCGACGCACGCCACCCACTCGGGCAGGCTCTCCCTTTCTTCTCCAGCCCGTCCGCCGCCAGCAGCCACGGCCGATGCCCGCCTCTGCTGCCCGCGTAGCCGGCCGCCCCGGCTCCACCCTTGACCACAGCCACGCGCCTCACTTGCTCGCCTGAAGCCACCCGCCACTGTCACCTTCAGTTTGGTTGTCATCTACGGTGGAGGTAATTTGGAACTTGCCCCCCAATCTCTTAATAACTAATTGGTACTGTCGGGGTTGTTCCATAGTTAGCATTGTTGACAGTTGGAATTTATTGTCTCAATTGGTGATTTCTGCCAGTGGTACTGGTTGGATTATTTTTGCTTGGAACTGCTATTTCTCTTGGGTTGGGTTAAATTGTGCAATTATTTGGCCATCTGGAGCCATTTGTTGGGACGTTGGGTGAGCTGCTTTCCTATGATTGTTTGTGAACTTTGGGGTCACTTTGAACCTCACGTTGCTTATGGACATTGCTTGAATTGCTGGGCACTATTCTGCTTGAATTGCTGGAGAACTCGCTGAGGTTTCTTTTGGGATTGTGATTGAGTTATTTCTGAAAATTGCTTGTTGAATTAGAAAACCTGGCCACTTGAATTACTTGTTGAGATTGGTAGCATTCGGTCGATTTGTTGAGAACACTCTGGTTACTGATTTAAATTAATGATCAACTCAATTGCGATTTTGCCCGTGATTTGCCTGTTCAATGTGAGGGTTTTTGTCTGCTTGGTTTGGGGTCATTTGCATAGGTTCTTTGCTGAGATTTTGGGTACAATTAATTCTGATATTGCCTATTAAATTGGGAGATTGTGCTGCCTGGTTTCCCTGTTGAGGTTGGTAGAATTTCGTTTAATTGTTGGGGGCATCTTGGTGATTGGTTAATATTGCTATTCTGGAGACCATTGTCTGTGACTTCGGTGGCCGGGGTTCCCACCTGGTGGATTAGTACATACTTGGGGTTTTTGCTTTACTACTGCTATACTCTGATATAGCAATTTCATTGATTTTGGACTATGTTTTACCCCAGTGGTACTGGTGGAAATATTTTCAATTGAATTTGGTACCTCTATTTGGTTGGCTGAGTTAGTATTGTCAAATATCTAAGTTGTCATTGTTGAAATTGCTGATTTTAAGTTAAGGCATTAACTGGCCAACTGGAGCCATTTTTTTTTTGAGATTTTGGGTGGACAGAGTTTTGCATTTGCTGGTTGAATTGAGTTGAGATGTCTCAGACCTTGGCCGCGTACTTCTACCACATTGGTTTACTCCACCGCCCCCAACAACCTCTTGGCCACTCAAAGAGGGAAGTTTCGTTGTCCTCTTCATTTTCATTACTTTATTACCTCCATTGAGGATAATGTAGGATTTAGGTGTGGGGGGGAGCAGTTATGGTGCTAGTGTCTTTCATTCATTTTCTTTTTCTTCTTTTTAGTGATTGGCTCGTAAGTGCATGCCAAGGGTTGATGTTGAATTATTGCCTCTATTTCTACTTTTGCCAAGTTTTAATAATAAAAGGGTATCAAGTTAATGTGGTTGAGTCCAAAAACATCTCTTTGGTGAATATCGATGATTATTTTACTCTTATAATTTTTGGTTAACTTTTCTAGGCATAGGGAATGATTGTTAGCATTTTCATGTGAATTGGTCCGGTTATTAAGCTTAGTTCTCCATATTTAAAAATGAGACTAGCAGCTGCAAAGTTCCTTTTGATTTTTGTGTTATTTCGAATTTTTGGTATTATTTGGCTGTGAATAAGAGTTGACTGTACTCCGCTAGTATTTACTACCTAGTAACCGGGGATCTTCACCAAAAGTGTCGATTCTCGCGTCAAAAAGTAGTAATTGCTATGAGTACGTGGTCACGTGGCGATAGAAGCTGAGTAACCGGGTTCCTTCATCTGGCCAATGTTGGAGTTCGCATCAAAAGGCTCAAATGGCTAGCGACTAAGTCTTTTGTTACAAAAAAAAAAAGAGAATAAAAAAAAAAGAGGAGTAGAAAAAAATTGTGAAAAAAAAGTGAAGGTTGTGTTAGTGTGTAATAAAAGTCAGCTTGCCGAATTATGGATTTAATGTTGAGATTTTGGTTAATAGCTGGACCATTTGCTGATAAATGTTATGCGTTATTCCTTCTTCTTAGATTAGTTAACATGAAATTAGAGGAGTTTGTGGTTTAGAAGCTAACCGAAGTGATGTTCCTTGGATCTTGATCACCCATGCTTGATATATATTTTTCTTGGTATTTTGGCAATACGGTAGATGGAGCAATGACCATTGTCAAATATTAGTACTTGTTAGCTGTTCTCATGCTTGAGGACAAGCATGGTTTAGGTGTGGGGGAAATTGATAGGTTGCGATTTTATCATTTATTTTATTATTAATTTTCCCTATTACCTGACCCGATGTGAATTAATTGCTGGATTCTACTCACTTTTAGTATTTTGCATTTATTTCAGGGAGTAGAACGAAAATATAATAACAGGTGCTAATTTGGCAGGAAAAGAGTTCAGATGATAGAGCTTGTCCTGGGGGCATTTTTGGAACAACAAAACGTGAGCCCTTGTTGGGCAAATTGGGCCGAAATCTTCATTTTTCCGCACAGGAGCCGTCGCAAGGAACACTACTTTATATAGGAAAATTGCGCAGGAAAAAGTGAGCTCCTTCTTCTCCCTCTCGGGAGAGAGCCGCCGCACAAGGGAGCTACTTGGAAGATTGAGTTTTTGACTTTTCTTTGGTTGGCTTTTGGCTTAACCTCAATTCTCGTATGTATGTCAGAGGCTATAAGAAAGCAAAGAAATCATTCTCTGCAGCAAGTTTTCTTTTTGACTTTAGTCTTTCGTCCTTTGTGGCTCTCTTGTCGCATATGCCTGGAACAATTAGGACAATGGCCACTGCTTTCTTTACACTTTTGTATGGGTTTAGTTCACCAAATATGAACTAATTCCCTCGCTCTAGTTAAGAACAACGGAGGATTTGGTTCTACTAAATTTGTGAGATCGAATTAGTTTTTATTTATTTTCATTATTCACTGGTATTTGTCTATCTTCTGCTTTATGTTCATATGGTTGTTTTGTTATTCGATTATCCAGGGCCCGGATTCTAGATTAATTCAATAACCTGAAGCCAATTAGGGTAGTTAAATCCGTAATTGTTTAATTATCCTAAACTGGTGGCAACTGGCATGATTGGGTTTGTGTCAGGGAGATAGACAGGCTAACTTAAAGAGACCCTCGTAGCGTGTTGATTGGTTAGAATTAGGCTCTTCTAATTATTCATGCAATTAGGGAATTGAACTTCTATGGTCGTACCTAGGGTTGTTTCCTGATTAGAGAAATAGTCAACGGTCGTACCTTGGCTATCGACAAATTGAGGAAGAGTTGGTTGTTTATCGCGTGTATGACAACTATAACTAATTTATCAGATAGTAACTGGAATAATCCTTGCATCTGTGATCGAATTAAGTGAACCATCTCCGAAGTTGTCTCTTGGCTAGAGTTCGTCCATTATTATTTTTATTGTGATAATTAGTTATTTGAGTATAGTTGTTTTATTTTATTTTAATTTATTCCAAGTAATTTAGTTACTCTCATTTTCCAAAACCCCCCCATGCCTTGGACTCTAAAAGAAATAAATTATCCCCAGTCCCTGTGGATTCGACTCTGCTTATCACTATCTACAGAAATTATATTTTGTTTGAGCAGGTAATTATTATTGCACAGGTTCGGCACCTGTCAATTTAAATTTAACTAATGCTAACCCTTACTAATAAATGAAATACATTATCATGTATTTAGTTGTGCATTGTAAAAATAAAAATGGAGAGACAATCCACTGGAACGTGCCAAATCCTAGTTTCGGATCGGACCAAATCCTCTTGACTAAGGGTGAGTTTGATAAAACTAAATTCTAAAATTTGGAATCTGCATTCATTAAATTATTGACTTGTTAAATATTGAAATTCTAATATTTAAGCACATTCTATATTAAATGATAAAGTGAATAAGTTATCACTTAATTTTTAGAGTAAGTTTTACCTATACAATTCAAACCCACTTAATTAATTAAAGTGTTCTATTTTTAGTTATCAAACATGTGTAAACGTGCTAAAATGTGAATTCATTAATTTTAGGTATTGAATTAGGTTATCAAACATGGCATAAACATTCACGGGTCCTATTGTTCATCAACTACACCGCATTAAATATGCTCCTTGAAAAATTTCTAAACCCCTCCTGAATGTTTTTGAAAATTAGGAAGCACGAGACATGATCAAACCTTGATTACATTCTCATGATCGTATTCATGCATTTAAAAAGGTAGGGTATAGCATCTTATTGAGGTTTTCTCCTTTGGCTAGGCCGCGGCTTTCACTATGCCTCTCTTTTCTTTTGAAGGCAATCCACGAGGCCTTTAATTGCGCCATACGAGAGTACAAGTTAGAAGATTTAAAGAAGAACTTAAGCATTTAGAAGATTTTACACTTTATTTCTTCGAGTTACATTTATATGATCCTATAATGATGAGAGTTCTAATGCCGTTATGTTATTCTTTCGAGGCAGAATTTTACATATGTTTGTATCTTTTTATTTAGAGATCATAGGCTTTTATATCTTTAATCTCAAATTCAGTGAATAAGATTAGATTAAGGACATATTGATGGATATAACACATGGATCTTATTTATCATCATAATGCTCAAATTCTTCGAGTAAATGCTCTTCGTATACGTCTCTACTAGTGTTTTCACGGATTTATATGGGAGGGAGGGAAAATATGGCCAACCATAATATTATTATCCCTCTCTCCCATATTCTACCTCTTTGTGTCACTTTCTCCACCTCAATACTTCTCCTACTCTCCACTAACCCTCTTTTTTATTTTTTGAACCTAACTTTCTCCCATTCCTGCAACCTTTTCTCGTTCCTTCAAATCTTATACAATTTTCTTGTATCCCTACAACTCTTTCTCACTCCATCAAATCCTACTTTCTTTTTGATCTACCTTGCTCCCACACAATTATCCTATCACTTACCCAATTTTGCAGCCCACTTGTCTCCTATTCTATTATTATTTCCATTTATTTATAATTGTAAATGGTAACCTATTTACTTGGCTCGCTTTTTAACAAATGAGTTTTCGTATGTAATTTAATTGGATTCAAATGGGTGATCCAATTAAACCCATTAAGTAATGGGTATGAAATTGACAGATTTTGATCACTTATTTTGACTTAATTAAATTAGATGTAGATTTAAACTCAATCATTACTGGATAAATCTAAATTACTCCAACAATTATATTCTAATTTTTGCAAAGATATATTCATTGTTTTTCCTCTTCTTTAATTTCTATTGTTTTATTTTTTAAAATTTATCCTACTTCCTTCATTCCTTTCATAAAAGTTTGATAAATTTTGTGAGTGTTAATTGATTGTTTGCATTAATACCTAAATTATTTTAAAATTCTCATAGAGTGACAAAATTTGAAACTCACTATGATCACCATTTTAGGTTCCTCTAAGCAATTTTTTTATGTTTTTTTCTCTTTCTTTAGGTAAAAAATGATTTATTAACTTGATATGTGATAGGTTGCAATTTTATCATCTATTTTACAATTAATTTTCCCTATTACCTGACCCAATATGAATTAATTGCTAGATTCTACTCACTTTTGATATTTTGTATTTATTTCAGGGAGTAGAACGAAAATATGATAACAAATGCCAATTTAACAAGAAAAGAGTTCAAATAACAAAGCTTATCCCATGGGCATTATTGGCAAAGGAAGACTTTTGCCCATTTTGGTAATTTCAAAAGAAGAGAGCAGGGCAGAGACTTCTATTTTACTGGGGGCTGGAGCGCCGCACAGGGTCTGCTTCTTCTTCCTCTGGAGTCCTCTCCGCAAGGGGGGCCGCCGCACAGAGCCGCGGCAAGGAGGAGGCAGACTTAGATAGAAAAAAAGAGAGGACTGCGGATGGCTTTTACCTTTTTCCTTCATCTTTGACTTTTCTTGTTTAGCTTGTAGTAGTGGAATGCTTCTTACGAAAGTCAGGCAGCATTTAGAAATTCTTAGCTTTGACTTTTTCTTCATGTTGAGAGGATTGCTTCGTGTAACTTTGCTATCTCTTGATTGGAACGGATTAAATTCTCAAAAATCAATGACAATGGCCGCAGCTCCCTCTCCAATTTTGCGTCGGTTTTTCATATCAAATATGAACTAATTTTCCAATTCTAGTCAAGGAGCAACGAAGGCTCTGGTTCGCCTAAAAATTGTGAGATCGTTTTAATTTAATCTTTTTCTTTTATTTATTGGTATCCGCATATTTCTTGGTTGCTATGCTTATGGTTATTTAACTAATTGATTGTCTTGGATCCAGATAATTAGTTGATTGGATAATCTATTGTCAATTAGGGCATTAAATCCGTAATTGTTTAATTACTCTAAAATAGTGGCAACTGGCATGATTAGATTTGTGTCAGGGGAATACGCGGGCTAATTTAAAATAACCCTGTTAGTGCGTTATTTGGTTAGAATAGGGCTCCTCTAATACGTAAGGCAATTGGGGAATTAAATTCTACGGGCGTACCTAAGATTATTTCTCAATTAGAGCAGTGATTAACGGGCGTACCTTGATCACCGATACAGTAAGGAGGGGTTGACTGTCATCGCTTGTTTGGTAGTTATAACCTATTTATTGATAAATAATTGGAATTGCCTTTGCTTCAATGATCAATTAGGTGCACAATTGCTGAAGTTATTTCTTGGCTAGATCCTTAATTATCGCGCATTAGATTTTAGTAATTTGTTATTTAATTTCTAGTTGGTTATTTTATTTTCATTATTTTACTTTTAGTTGAATTGTTTAAATTATCACCCCTGAGATAAAAACACCCACTTTGTCACTGTGAACTTGAAAAGAAACAATTACTCCCAATCCCTGTGGATTCGACCCTACTCACCACTATCTACAGAAATTATTTTTAGTTTGAGCAGGTATTTATTATTGCACAGGCTGACAACCTGTCAATTTTTGGCGCCGCTGCCGGGGACTGGCGTTATTATTTGTTTCTTTTTTTAAATTCAATTTTTGTTCTAATTTTCTGGTTTTCTTCTAGTGTATGCCTCGATCTTCTCGCACAGGTGATTTGATTTTTGACCCTGAGGTAGAAAAGATCGCGCGTAGAACGAGAAAGGAAACCAGACAGCTCAGAGAAGAGCACTCCAGTGCTACATCTCAAAGACCCGAGTCAGAAGTTGAACCAACAGATTCGTTTGGTAACACTTCGAGTGACTCTGACCAGGAGGAGGGCACCATGGCTAATGCACAAACATTAAGGGAGTTGGCTGCTCCTGATTTAACTCAGCAGCCTTTGTGCATTACTTTCCCCGCTTTAAATGACAACATTCCATTTGAACTAAAATCTGGTCTGATTCAGCTTTTACTCTCTTTTCATGGTTTATCAGGTGAAGAGCCGTATAAGCATCTGCAGGAGTTTGATGTCGTGTGCAATAGTATGAAGCCCCCGGGAATCACAGAAGAGCAGATAAAAATGAGGGCATTCCCCTTCTCCTTGAAAGATTCTGCGAAGGATTGGCTGTAGTACCTGTCACCAGGTAGCATCACCACGTGGGGCCAATTGAAGAAAAAATTTCTGGATAAATATTTTCCTGCGTCCAGGGCTGCAAGTTTAAGAAAAGAAATTTGTGGGATCAAGCAGCATCCAGGGGAGTCACTTTACGAGTATTGGGAACGGTATAAGAACTTGTTGCGCAGGTGCCCCCAACACCAAATAAGTGAGCAGTTGATCATACAATATTTTTATGAGGGGCTCCTTTTTAGAGATAGGAGCATCATTGATGCTGCAAGTGGAGGGGCACTGGTGAACAAAACCCCTCAGGAAGCACGGGAGTTAATAGAGGGGATGGCAGAGAATTCACAGCAATTCAGTACAACAGAGGATGTCCCAACACGTAGGGTGAATGAGATAGAGACACCCTCTGTGCAGCAGCAGCTAAATGAGTTGACGGCGTTTGTTAGGCAACAGGCTGTGAGAAATACATCACAAGCCAGGGTATGCGGGATTTGCACTGGTATAGGTCACTCTGCAGACATGTACCCAATGATTCAGGAAGAAACTGCAGAACAGGTGAACGTGGCTGACCACGCGCCCGCGCCAAGGAAGCAGTACGACCCTTACTCAAGCACCTACAACCCCGGGTGGAAGGATCATCCCAACCTCAGTTATGGAGGGAATAGGCAACCCAACTTCACGCCGAACAGGCAGTCCAACTTTGTGCCAAATAAGCCACCAGGGTACCAGCAGCAATACCAACCCCGACCACCTCCGCCACCTCAATCTGGTTCATCTACGGAGGAGATGCTGAAACAAATGATGACAACCATGGCGCAAAATCAGCAAAGGACGGAGGCAGCTATTATGCAAAATCAGCAAAGGACGGACTCCGAAATGCAGGACATAAGGAATCAGATAAGTCAAATGGCCACCAGAATGAACCGTTTGGAGTCCCAGAACCAAGGGAAGCTGCCATCTCAACCGGAGTTGAATCCGAAGAACGTGAGCGCAATGACCCTAAGGAGTGGGAAAGAAATTCAGGGGCCTGAACCTGTGATTCCTAAGGACAAGGATGAAGAGAAGATCGAAAATGAGCTTGAAAGGGAGGACAGCAATGGTGCAGATCCAAAGGTACTTCCTGACCCAATAATTACAGTTAAAACTAACCCGCCTCCTTTTCCTGGCAGGTTGGAAAAATCGAAGAAACAGGATAAGGAGAAGGAGATCTTGGAGGTTTTTCGCAAGGTTGAGATAAATATCCCCCTCTTAGACGCCATCAAACAAGTACCAAAATATGCCAAGTTCCTGAGGGACTTGTGTGTCAACCGAAGGCGATTGAGGGGGGATGAAAGGATTATTGTTGGGGAAAATGTGTCCGCGGTCCTGCAGAGAAAGCTTCCCCCAAAGTGCGGGGATCCAGGTATGTTTACTATTCCCTGTAGGATAGGTAATACTGTGATCAGAAGGGCCATGTTGGATCTGGAAGCATCAATTAATGTCATGCCTAAATCTATCTATGCTTCTCTAAAATTAGGTCCATTGAAAGAAACTGGAATAATTATTCAATTAGCTGACCGAACTAATGCATATCCTGATGGGTTGGTTGAAGATGTGTTGGTAAAAGTTAATGATTTGGTGTTTCCAGCTGATTTTTATGTACTTGATATGGATGATGATCACTCCCCTGATCCCTCACCTTTGTTATTGGGTAGACCTTTTATGAGCACAGCACAGACAAAAATTGATGTTAATAAGGGTACCTTGTCCATGGAGTTTGATGGGAAAATTGTGCATTTTAATATTTTTGATACTATGAAATACCCCTCGAACTCCAACTTTACCTCAGTTTTTTCTGTGAGTGCTATTGACCCTGTAGTGCAGGAAGTGTTTGAAACTGATGGCAGGGATTAGCTGGAGGTGGCTTTAACCAAGCACCTCGAGTTGGAGACAACTCCACAGGTGGAGTGGAGTGAGGATTTAAAATGCACAATCGGTGCATTACACTCGTTGCAGACCACCACGAAAAGGTATGAAGTCTTACCTATTTTTACTCCCGAGTCTCACCAGAGGGTATTGTCATCTGTGGTGCAGGCACCTGTACTGGAGTTGAAACCTCTACCAGAGCACCTGAAATATGCATATCTAGGTGATAATGAGACACTCCCGGTGATTATCTCATCGGCACTGTCAAAAATCCAGGAGGAGAAACTGATCCGGATCCTTAGAGAGTATAAAGAGGCGATAGGTTGGACAATTGCAGACATTAAGGGAATCAACCCGGCCGTCTGTATGCATCGGATTAGACTAGAAGAGGATGCCAAACCTGTACGGCAGGCTCAAAGGAGGCTCAATCCCCTCATGATGGAAGTTGTAAAGAAAGAGATTCTAAAATTGCTAGATGTGGGGATCATCTTTGCAATATCTGATAGCTCTTGGGTGAGTCCGGTCCAGGTAGTCCCAAAGAAGGCAGGAGTAACGGTGGAAGCCAACCAAATTGGTGAGCTCGTGCCAGTGCGCAAACCCACGGGATGGAGGCAGTGTATAGACTACCGTAGGCTAAACGCCGTCACTATAAAGGACCATTTCCCTCTCCCTTTCATTGATCAAATGGTTGAACGTTTAGCTGGTAGAGCTTATTATTGCTTTTTGGATGGATTTTCAGGATACTTTCAGATAGCAATTGCCCCAGAAGATCAAGAGAAGACAACTTTCACGTGCCCGTTCGGGACCTTTGCTTATAGACGAATGCCATTTGGGTTGTGCAATGCACCTGCAACATTCCAGAGGTGTATGGTAAGTATTTTTTCTGAATACGTGGAGAAAATTATTGAAATTTTTATGGATGATTTCAGTGTGTATGGTGATAGTTTTGATACATGTCTAGATAACCTGAAATTGATCCTGATAAGATGTATAGAGACTAATCTTGTGCTTAATTGGGAAAAATGTCATTTTATGGTTGAGCATGGGATAGTCCTGGGTCATATTGTATCGTCTAAGGGCATAGAAGTTGACAGGGCTAAAATAAACATTATTTCTGCATTACCTTACCCCGCGAGTGTGCGGGAGGTGCGTTCTTTTCTTGGACATGCAGGTTTTTATCGAAAGTTCATCAAGGATTTTTCAAAAATTGGAGCCCCGTTGTTCCAACTCCTACAAAAGGATGTGACCTTCGAATTCAATGACAAATGTGAGAAGGCCTTCGACAAGTTGAAAGAATTGTTGACTTCACCCCCAATTATCCAACCCCCTGACTGGAGTCTACCATTTGAGATTATGTGCGATGCCAGTGATCATGCCGTAGGGGCTGTATTGGGGCAAAGAGTAGGGAAGGCAGCTCACGTCATCTATTATGCATCCCGGGCATTGAATGGAGCCCAGTTGAATTACTCCACCACTGAGAAGGAGCTTCTTGCAGTTATTTTTGCTTTAGAAAAATTCAGGTCATATTTGCTAGGTGCTAAAGTAATTGTATTCTCTGACCATGCAGCATTAATGTACCTAATGACCAAAAAAGATGCAAAGCCGAGGCTCATCAGGTGGATATTGCTACTACAGGAATTTGACCTGGAGATAAGAGACAAAAAAGGCTCAGAAAATCTAGTAGCAGACCATTTAAGTCGCATACCAATTGGGGAGGATAATGAGCCGTTGAGGGATACATTCCCTGAAGAGCATTTATTTTCCTTAAATTCTCAATTGCCTTGGTATGCTGATTTGGTCAATTATCTAGTAACGGGTGATTTTCCTGCAGGTTGGCCGAAATCGAAGAGGGATAAATTGAAGAGTGACGTCAAGTATTTCATCTGGGACGACCCTTACCTATGGAAGAGATGTGCTGACCAAATAATGAGGAGATGTGTAAGTGAAGTGAAATTTCAATCAATTTTAGCTTTTTGTCATACTTTTGCCTGTGGAGGTCATTTTGGACCCAAGAGAACTGCTCATAAGGTTCTGGAAAGTGGATTTTATTGGCTTTCATTGTTTAAGGATGCCTATGTGTTTTGTAAGTCATGTGATCGCTGTCAAAGGGTAGGTAATATAGCCCGTAGAGATCAAATGCCCCAAGTCCCGTTGATTTTTGTTGAAATTTTTGATGTCTGGGGTATAGATTTCATGGGGCCTTTTCCTACTTCATTTGGTTTTTTATATATTTTGCTGGCAGTTGATTATGTGTCTAAATGGGTGGAGGCTAAGGCCACTCGAACTAATGACTCGAAAGTAGTTGCAGATTTTATCAGGTCTAATATTTTTGTGCGATTTGGAATGCCTAGAGCTATTGTCAGTGATAGGGGAACGCACTTTTGCAACAAAATCATAGCTGCGTTGTTTCGCAAGTATGGTGTACTCCACAGGGTCTCAACGTCATACCACCCTCAGACCAACGGTCAAGCGGAGGTGTCGAATCGGGAGATTAAGTCCATTTTAGAGAAAATGGTGCGCCCTGATAGGAAAGATTGGAGCCAAAGGTTGGAGGACGCACTCTGGGCCTATCGGACGGCGTACAAGACTCCTATAGGGATGTCACCGTACAGGTTGGTATTTGGGAAGCCATGTCACCTTCCAGTGGAGTTCGAGCACAAGGCTTTTTGGGCGATAAAGTAATGTAATATGAATCTAGAAGAGGCCGGTGTTCAACGGAAGCTGGATTTGCAAGAATTGGAGGAGATCAGGAACGAAGCATACGAAAACGCCTTGATTTATAAGGAGAAAAGCCGGGCATTTCATGACCAACAAATTTCACGAAGAACATTTGAAGTTGGTCAGAAGGTCCTCCTTTACCAATCAAGGCTCAAGCTATTTCCAGGTAAGCTACGTTCCCGTTGGATTGGACCTTTCATTGTTACTCACGTTTTTCCATATGGTGCAGTTGAAATCCAAAGTGCTAAGACAGACAACAAATTTGTGGTGAATGGACACCGTCTCAAGTATTATTACGAAGGATTTTCAGGTGGAGAGGTGGAGACAATAAGGCTGGACGCACCACCGTGTCCTAATCAATGACACTTTACCGTGTCTAGCCAAAGACATTAAAGAAAGGCGCTCATTGGGAGGCAACCCAATTGTTCTTTTTAGTTGGTTGTTTAATTTCGTGTAGTAGTTTGGAGATGTTCTCCTGGAATTCGACTGATTTTGGGTTTCAATTATCGTTTTTGCTGATTTATAGGTCTCCTGCCCTCATGACGTGCCCGCGTGGTGATGTGCAG
Organism: Coffea canephora; assembly: GCA_036785865.1. Taxonomy (NCBI): domain Eukaryota; kingdom Viridiplantae; phylum Streptophyta; class Magnoliopsida; order Gentianales; family Rubiaceae; genus Coffea; species Coffea canephora. The sequence goes on from CM071915.1 coordinate 14,727,832, forward strand.
GACGCTCACGATCAGGAAATTCTGAAACTTCTGGGAGCTCTCTTGGCCTCATGACATGCCCGCGTGGTGATGTGCAGGGCGCTCGTGATCAGGAAATTCTGAAACTTCTGGGAGCTCTCCTGCCCTCATGACGTGCCCGCGTGGTGATGTGCAGGGCGCTCGTGATCAGGAAATTCTGAAACTTCTGGGAGCTCTCGTTCCCGTTTGACGTGCCCGCGTCACGTTCGCGGGAAAGGTAAGGATTCAAATAAAAAAAAAAAGAAAAAACTATAGGAAAACTATTATTATTATTTCATTTATTCAAATAAAAAAAAATTTTATAATAATAATAAATTAAAAATTATAAAAATAAAAAAAAAATAAAAAAAAAACAAGAAGAAGAAAAATCTTTCCCCTAAACCGTAGTCTTGAAAAAAAAAAAATTCCCTTTTTCTTTTCCTTCTTTTCTTTTCTTTCTTTCCTTTCTTTTTTTTTCTTTCTTTCTTTCTTCCCCGCTGTCTTGCTCTGCTCGCCGCCCGTGCTCACCGCCATCTCCAACTCCACCACGCGCCGCCCTCATCCTCTCCTCTTCCGCGCGCACCAGGCCTGCCGCAGACGCTGCTCAGCCGTCGTGCGCTGTGCCCGCCGTCGCCTGCGCTCAAACCGCGGCCACACGCCGCCGCTGCCCTGCGCAAAGCCACCCGATCTGTTCCGCGGATGGAGCCTCATCAGAGAGGCGCGGCAGCCTTACCACGCCGCTACCTCCGCACGCGGCCAGAAGCCACAGGCGCGCCGTCTGCCGCTGCTGCCCGAAGCTCGCGGCAGTCCACGGCCGCCTCTCCTGCTCACGCCGCCGCTGCTTGCCAAAGCCACGGACGCACGCCAGCCGCACGTCCTTCCTCTGATGCTGCGCTCTCCCTCTTCCCTGACAGGTGGAGGTATTCACCCCTAGAACACTTATACCCGATTATTTCCGGCACTATTTCTTGGACTTAATCGCTTGACTGGAGTGGAAAACTCCGTGGCTGCATTATCTGCTTAAATTTATTTGCATTATTTGGAGGCGTTCCCTGCATTTGTTGAATTGGGTGGCATTTGTGCCAGTCTATCTGCTTTGTGCAATTTGGAAAATTTTATCCACCGTTGTGGGTGTTCTGTCCATTGAGTCCAGTGCTGACTCCTGTTTGGCTCTGACTATTGGTGCATAATTTCTGGGGACATTTGTTGATATTCTTGTAAAACTGGGTTTGCTTTTGACTGAGATTTAGGGTTGTTATTACTTTGGCTCAGCCGTGGGAATTGCTTCACTATTAGCTTTGATCGATTGTTGGGGTCATCCTGGTTGCTGTTTTGAATTGCTTGACTGGTTCACTTAAACTGGCCAACTGGAGCCATTTATTGAGTTTTTAGGTGCTGTTATTGGATTCTTCTCCCTATAATCTGAAACCTCTATGGGGTTGAGTGTTTGGTTGACTGTCGTGGCCTTGTGACTGTGTTGCCTTGTGGAAATTCTGAAACTGGTATTGCTGGATCTAGCAGTTGCTTGGGGAAATTGTTCAAGTTTTGGGTGAATCCAATTTATTTAGTTTTCTTTAAACAGTGAGCTGCAAGATTAGTGTTACCTATTGTATTGCGTTCGCTGGGCCTCTGGTTTGTTGGCATTTCTTTATTTCTTGTTGGCATTGGCGAGTTGTTATATCTGTTGGGACTTTGGTTGATTAAGCTGATTGCTTCGAATCATGGTGAGACCAAAATCATCCTCTAGGTCTAGGACCTCTCGTTCTCAGCCCCCTCCACAGGCATCCATCCCTGTGAATACACCTACCAACCTACCGTACTCTTCTAATGTCCGAACCCGTTTGGGTAGGGGTAGGGGTGCGCAGGTAGATACCCCAGCTCACTTTGGGGGGCACCTAACCTTCACTAGACTCGCCGATCAGGAGCGATATGCTAAGGTCTGTGAGCGGCGTATTACACCAAGCAAGACTTGGAAAAAATTAACCGTCATGGGTCTAGGCATACGAGAGGAGGTCGAGCAGATGTTTATATCCATCGGGTGGCGCTCATATCTCCATATCTTATGCCCCGCCTTTGTCGAGCTGACAAGGGAGTTTTACTCCACCTTTGAGTTCGAGTTACCTACGAGATACACCGTTGACACACCACAGGTCATTCATTTCAGGCTCATGGGTCGAGAATTCAATTTCTCCATTACCCAATTCAATCGGACATTTGGGTTTATCACTAGAGAGTATGCTGGGACTAGGGCGTATGCAGAGAGTGCTTGTGACTACGTAGAGCCATTTCTCTCCCGCTACCATGATGTATGGGAGGACATGTCCGTCGATAGGGAGCGCTACGATCCTTCCCGGTCTAGGAGTTCCTTTCTTAAGGACCCTAGTGCCCGCTATGTTCAGCAATTCTTAGCCTACAGCTATTCGGGGCGCAAGGACAGCTCTGGCATACTCTCTCGCCCCGAGTTCTTCTTCCTCTGGAGTATGAAGAACAATATCAAGGTTAACTTGGGGTGTTGGTTGGCCGCACAGTTCAAGACCGTCTTGGCCAAAAAGAACAAGCCCCTTATCCTTGGGTCCTATATCACTCACTTGGCGATACAGTTGGGGGTTCTTGACCTGGAGGACCACGACCTACATTTGGCGTGCGAGATGGAGCTCTTGGACGTAGACTGCTTGGAGAGGATGGGAGTCATCGAGCGCCTGCCTGATGGTTCCTACCAGTTCACACCCCCGGGACCACTTCGAACTCCGGGTGCGCATCATTCGTCCCGGGCAGGGCCCTCCTCCTTTCCTGGTTCAGCCGAGGACACAGCTGGACCATCTTCTTCTGCGCCACCTCCGCCGCATGGGACTACTGAATGGCAGCAACTCCGGGAGCAGGTTCAGACTATGCAGGCTCGGATGGTCAACGTTGACGCCAATGTCGCCAGCATAGCACAGAATTTGGCGCAGTTTCTGATGCATACAGGCTTTGCACCTCCATTTCCACCTCGCCCTCCGCTATGACCCGATTTCAGGGAAGTTTGGCTGATTCCCCTCTCTCTTTTGCTGTGCTTTTGGTTTTTATTTGTCACATTGAGGACAATGTGTCCTATAGGTGTGGGGGGGTCTAAGGGGGTGCTAGGTGCTAGTGTTTTCCGTTTTACAAAAAAAAAAAATAAGTTTTTTAGTTTTTAGTAGTATTTCTTAGTTTTATTTCTAGTTGCTCGTTTTCGTTCTTTCTTCTTGGTGCTTACCCTTCATGTGAATGCTAAAAGTTGAGATGTGGACTTATTGACTCCAAGTCTACTTTTGCCAAGTTTTTAAAATACAAAATGTATCGGGTTAATGTGGTTGGATCCAGAATATCTTCCTGGTGAATATCGAATTGCTCGGCTCCTGTGATTTCTGTGATTAATTTCTCTAGGCATGGGGAATGACTGTTGGCATTTTAATGTGAACTGGTCCAATATTGACTCCAGTTCTCTATGTTTGGCAATAATGAGGCGAGCTGTTCCTATTTTTGGTTCTTAGTGTTGTTAGTATGTGTTTTTGGCTTTGCTTGGCTGTGAATAAGCTTGACTGTACTCCGCTGTTAAGTTACTACTGAGTAATCGGGGATCGGCACCTAAAAGTGTCGATTCTCGCGACAAAAGGTGGTACTTTATATGAGTACGTGGTCGTATAGCGGTAGGAGCTGAGTAACCGGGCTCCTTCATCTAAAAATGTTGGAGTTCGCGTCAAAATGCCCCGACGGCTAACGACTAAGTCTTTTTGTGTTAATTATTATTGTTCTGAAAAAAAAAACGAAAAAAAAATGAAAAAAGAGAGAATAAATAATGGGAAGGCTTGCTGGTTTTTGGACTTAATATGGAGACTTGTGTGAATATTTGGACCGTTAGCTGATAAATGTTGTGCGCCATTCCCTTTTCTTAGAGTAGTTAACCTGGAAATTGAAGGAATTGGCAGTTTAGGGGCTAACCGGGGGGATGCTTCTTGGATTCTAATCACCAATGCTCGATATGTGTTTTTCTCTTGAATGTCTTGGCAATATAGGAGATTGGGCAATGGCCATCGTCGAATTTTGGTGTTCGTTTACTTTTCTTATGCTTGAGGACAAGCATGGTTTAGGTGTGGGGGGAATTGATAGGGTGCAATTTATTCATTTATTTTATTATTAATTCCTCCTATTACCTGACTTGATGTGGATTTATTTGCTGGATTCTACTCACATTTAGTATTTGACGTTTATTTCAGGGAGTAGAATATAAATATGATAACAGGTGCCAAATTAGGAAAAAAAAAGAATTCAGATGAGAAAGCTTGTCCCAGGGGCACTTTTGGAAGAGAAGATGTCATGCCCATTTTGGTAATTTTCGCAAGGAAATGACGGACGGAGGGCTTCGCTTCCTGTGGAGGTCCCGCCGCAATTAAAAGAAGGAAAGGCAGCAAGCCTGGAGGGGCTAGCTTGTTTTGGATTCTCCGTCTGGAGCTTAGCAGCAATTTTTGACTTTTCCCTTGTAATTCACTTTTTGGCTTGAGAAGCCTACGGATGTTAGGAAGAAAAGGCATTTGTTAGCCTTGGGCTTTGACTTTTCCTTTTCCTCTCTTTTGAATCCTGCGCATGGCAGGAGCATTGGAGAATTGTTTCTTTTGACTTTTTTCTTTAGCTTGAGACGAAGTGAAAACCATGAACTTTCGTAGCTTTTCTATTCATTCGATATATTGAGACGAATTGGATTTTGCCAAATTTCAACGGACATGGCCGCTGGTTTCTCTGCAATTTTGTGTGGGTTTAGTTCATCAATTATGAACTAATTTTTCCACTCTAGTCAAGGAGCAATGGATGCTTTGGGTCACCTAAAATTGTGAGATCATTCTAATTTAATCTTTTCCTTTTATTTATCGGTATTCGCATATTCCCTAATTACTATGCTTATGGTTATTTAATTAGTTGATTGTCGTGGATCCGGATAATTAATTAATTTGGTAATCTTTTGTCAATTGGGGTATTAAATCCGTAATTGTTTAATTACCTCAAAATAGTGACAACTGGCACGATTAGATTCGTGTCAGGGGGATACGCGGGCTAATCTAAAATAACCCTGGTAGTGTGTTATTTGGTTAGAATAGGGCTCCTCTAATACGAAGGCAGTTGGGAAATTAAATTCTATGGGCGTACCTAGGATTATTTCTCAATTAGAGCAGTGATTAATGGGCGTACCTTGATCACCGACACAGTAAGGAGGGGTTGATTGCCATCGCTTGTTTGGTAGTTATAACCTATTTATTAGTAAATAATTGGGATTGCCTTTGCTTCGATGATCAATTAGGTGAACCATTGCTGAAGTTATTTCTTGGCTAGATCTTTAATTAATATTATCTTGGTTTAGTGAATTGCCATTTGATTTTTAATTGCCTACTTTATTTTATTTTTGATTGCTTCCTTGTTTTAATTGATTTAGGCCTTTAATTATTGTTATCCTGAGTTCAGTAAATTGTGGTTTAATTTCTAGTTAGTTGTTTATTTTTATTTTCTCATTTGAATTTAGTTAATTATCGTCGTTCCTACAAAATCACCCCCTGTGTTACTTTGGATTTCTTAAGAAACAAATATACCCAGTCTCTGTGGATACGACCCTACTTGCCCTGTCTACAAATTCAGAATTATTTGTGAAAAGGAATAACCATTCCATTCGGGTATATCGGATCAAGCAAACTCTTCGGGAACAGGGTGAATCAAGTAATCCATTGCACACCTAGAGTCCCTGCTCCAGTACTTGGAATTGGGTTTTGGTCATTGTAACTGGCAATTAGGTGTAATTTTATTATTGCACAGGCCGACGACCTGTCAATTTTTGGCGCCGCTGCCAAAAATTTTATTATTGCTCTCTTGACGTGCCCGCGTCACGTTCGCGGGAAAGGTAAGTGTTCAAAAAAAAAAAAAAAAACTCAAGAATGGTTATTAATTTTTGGTTAACCTCTAATTTCGAATTTCGAAAATAACATTTGCAAAAAAAAAAATAATAAAAATAAAAATAAAATATTAAAAAATTTATTAAAAAAAAAAAAGAAAAGAAGAAAAAAAATTTCAACCGTAGCTAGGTTTCTCAATTTCAAAAGAAAAAAAAAACATTTTTTTTTCTCTTTTCTTTCTTTTCTTCCTTTTTCTTTCTTTCTTCCTTCTTCTTTCTTCCTCTTTTCTCTTTTCCTTCTACTCTGCTCTCCTATTGGTCCGCCGTTGCTCTGCGCGTCCCCGCGAGCTTAGCTCCGCCGCCACTTGATCGCCATCAACTCCACGGCCGCGCGTCTCTTCACCAGCTCGCACAACCTCCACCAGCCCATCTCCCTCGCGCCGCCCCAGACCACCCGCGCCCGCCGCCGTCCACGCGCACACCGACGCCGCGCGCCTCCACCTGCTGTCGCGACGCACGCCACCCGCTTGCGCGGGCTCTCCTCTTCTTCTCCAGCTCATCCGCCGCCAGCAGCCCACGGCCGACACCCGCCTCTGCTGCCCACGTCGCCGCTCGCTCCTGCTCCACCTTTCACCGCCGCCACTACTACGGACGCTGTCCACCATCACCACCTGTCAAACAAATTGACGGGTGGAGGTAGTGCTGTTCACCTCTGTCGCTAATTTTTTTCTGGATTTTAAACTGCTGGAGTTGTTGCCATTTTCTTGTGTTTTTGGGTGGATATTAGCAAGTGGTATATTGCTTGATTTTCTTTACCTGTGCCTTGCTTGGAGTTTCTATTGCATGTTTGGGGCTGCCTTGGGAGTTATTTGCCGCAATTGATTGCCGTTTTGGTTTCTTCTGTTTCTGGTACTGCTTGTGTTGTTGGATTTATCAGTGTTTTGGGCGGCCTATCAATGACCCCTTGTTGGATTTATTTGGTCAGCTGTTTGCTTGAAAACCCAAACCCTTGTGCTTATATTTGCGCCCAGTTGAGTTATGTATTGGACTTTCCAATTGGTGACAACTTTTGGGCTTTAGGGGTGAGTTCATTTTGTCATTATTCGCTACCTTGTTGGGGTCATTTTTGGTTTCACCTGAGTCTATTGTCCTGCCTTCTGTCTTGAGTCCATTGGAGTGACGTGAGTTGAGTAATTTCTGCTTTTGTTTGTTGATTTGGAAGGCTACTGTGCCACTTTCATTGCTTATTGCTTAGTGATTATGTCTAATTAACAATGTGCATAGCATGGCGCAGAATTGGGCAGCATTCATGTAGCATGCGGGTCTTATACCTCTATTTGGTTGGTTGCGTTCTTATTGTCCAATATCAATGCTGTTTTCTTTGGAATTGCTGATTTTGGGTTAAGACTTTAGCTGGCCAACTGGAGCCATTTGTTGAGATTTTGGGTGAACTGCAATACTGCACTTGTTTGTTCAATTGGGAGGTTCCTATGCCATTTACATTGCTTATTCCAGTTGGGTGCATCTGATTGAATTGTTGGGAAATATTCTGACCAGTGCTTTCAATTGCTAAGTTTGTTCAGGTTTCTTTTGGTGTTCTGGTTGAGTTATTTCTAAAGTTGCCTGATGAATTAAGAGACATAGATGGCTATTGCTCTGCCCTGATATTGCTTGGTTGCCAGTGCACATTCTCTACGCCAAGTGGCAAGGATGTCTCAGAACTCGGCTTCCCTCCACTGTTCCCTCCTATCCCTTAGTTGTTCAACAGGGAAGTCTCGTTATCCTCTTCGCTTTAATTATTTTATTACCTCCATTGAGGACAATGTAGGATTTAGGTATGGGGGGAGCAGTTATGGTGCTAGTGTTTTTTTTTTTAGTGATTAGCTCGTATGTGATGCCAAGTTTGATGTTGGATTGTTGCCTCTATTTATGCTTTTGCCAAGTTTTTTTTTTTAATAGGGTATCAAGTTAATGTGGTTGAGTCCAAAAACATCTCTTTGGTGAATATCGATGATTGTTTTACTCTTATAATTTTTGGTTAACTTTCCTAGGCATAGGGAATGATTATTGGCATTTTCATGTGAATTGGTCCGGTTATTAACCTTAGTTCTCCATGTTTGAAAATGAGGCTAGCTGATGCAAGTTTTCTTTTGGTTCTTGTGTTATATTGAGTTTTTGTGATTTTTAGCTCTGAATAAACTTGACTGTACTCCGCTATTAGTTACTACTGAGTAACCGGGGATCTGCACCTAAAAGTGTTGATTCTCGCGTCAAAAGGTAGTAATTCCTATGAGTACGTGGTCACGTGGCGATAGAAGCTGAGTAACCGGGCTCCTTCTTCTGGCCAATGTTGGAGTTCGAGTCAAAAGGCTCAAATGGCTAGCGACTAAGTCTTTTGTTACTATTGAAAAAAAAAAAGAATCAAAAAAAAAGAGAGAAAAGTACGAAAAAAAGTGTGAAAAAAGTGAAGGTTGTGTTAGTGTGTAATAAAAGTCAGCTTGCTGAATTATGGATTTAATGTTGAGATTTTAGTTAATAGTTGGACCATTTGCTGATAAATGTTGTGCGTCATTCCTTTTTCTTAGATTAGTTAACCTGAAATTGGAGGAGATTATGGTTTAGAAGCTAACCAGAGTGATGTTTCTTGGACTTGACCATTGATGCTTGATTATTATTTTTCTTGGTATCTTGGCAATTTGGTGGATAGAGCAATAGCCATTGTCAAATTTTGGTATCTGTTTACTATTCTTATGCTTGAGGACAAGCATGATTTAGGTGTGGGGGAAATTGATAGGTTGCAATTTTATCATCTATTTTACAATTAATTTTCCCTATTACCTGACCCAATATGAATTAATTGCTAGATTCTACTCACTTTTGATATTTTGTATTTATTTCAGGGAGTAGAACGAAAATATGATAACAAATGCCAATTTAACAAGAAAAGAGTTCAAATAACAAAGCTTATCCCATGGGCATTATTGGCAAAGGAAGACTTTTTCCCATTTTGGTAATTTCAAAAAAAGAGAGCAGGGCAGAGACTTCTATTTTACTGGGGGCTGGAGCGCCGCACAGGGTCTGCTTCTTCTTCCTCTGGAGTCCTCTCCGCAAGGGGGGCCGCCGCACAGAGCCGCGGCAAGGAGGAGGCAGACTTAGATAGAAAAAAAGAGAGGACTGCGGATGGCTTTTACCTTTTTCCTTCATCTTTGACTTTTCTTGTTTAGCTTGTAGTAGTGGAATGCTTCTTACGAAAGTCAGGCAGCATTTAGAAATTCTTAGCTTTGACTTTTTCTTCATGTTGAGAGGATTGCTTCGTGTAACTTTGCTATCTCTTGATTGGAACGGATTAAATTCTCAAAAATCAATGACAATGGCCGCGGCTCCCTCTCCAATTTTGCGTCGGTTTTTCATATCAAATATGAACTAATTTTCCAATTCTAGTCAAGGAGCAACGAAGGCTCTGGTTCGCCTAAAAATTGTGAGATCGTTTTAATTTAATCTTTTTCTTTTATTTATTGGTATCCGCATATTTCTTGGTTGCTATGCTTATGGTTATTTAACTAATTGATTGTCTTGGATCCAGATAATTAGTTGATTGGATAATCTATTGTCAATTAGGGCATTAAATCCGTAATTGTTTAATTACTCTAAAATAGTGGCAACTGGCATGATTAGATTTGTGTCAGGGGAATACGCGGGCTAATCTAAAATAACCCTGGTAGTGCGTTATTTGGTTAGAATAGGGCTCCTCTAATACGTAAGGCAATTGGGGAATTAAATTCTACGGGCGTACCTAGGATTATTTCTCAATTAGAGCAGTGATTAACGGGCGTACCTTGATCACCGACACAGTAAGGAGGGGTTGACTGTCATCGCTTGTTTGGTAGTTATAACCTATTTATTGATAAATAATTGGAATTGCCTTTGCTTCAATGATCAATTAGGTGCACCATTGCTGAAGTTATTTCTTGGCTAGATCCTTAATTATCGCGCATTAGATTTTAGTAATTTGTTATTTAATTTCTAGTTGGTTATTTTATTTTCATTATTTTACTTTTAGTTGAATTGTTTAAATTGTCACCCCTGAGATAAAAACACCCACTTTGTCACTGTGAACTTGAAAAGAAACAATTACTCCTAGTCTCTATGGATTCGACCCTACTCACCGCTATCTACAGAAATTTTTTTTAGTTTGAGCAGGTATTTATTATTGCACAGGCTGACAACCTGTCAATATGTTGATATGATATACTATTTTGTTGCTAAACAAAATGTAAACGAAAATGGAAATAAAATTTAGTAGTGGGTCAGGAATGGGTGATTGGATAATCCAAACCTATATAACACTATATTCATTGATAACTCGTCATTTTGGAACCATTAGGAATATATAGATTAACCTAATTATAACTTGCACAAACTCACACGAATCATCTAATTTGATAACTCTCCCCCAATCTTTACATTCTCTAACCCTACAGTCCTATCTTTCCAATTCTTTCACTATTTATGATTCATTACCTCACTTTTTAAGTGTTTTTGGACATATAAAAAGTTAGAATTATCTTTCCAATTTGCTGCCTCATTTTTTTAAGTGTTTTTAATCAAATAAAAAGCTAGAATTGCAACCATTGAGAAAAAGTAAGCTTTTAGGTGTAAATTTGGTGAAATACTACACTTTTATCAAAATTTTGCTAAAATACCACCAAAAGTCACCATCTAAATACACCTTTATTAATTTAAAATTCATACATAAAATTTTCTTTACATGCACTTTTTTATGTACATGTGCTAAATGAAAAATCATCTAGATGCTTGCACGATATTAATATTGAGTTTATACTAAGTGCAAATAAAATGTCATAATTGTTATTCGCATTATCGCATACTCCAAATTTAATGTTAGAGTATAATTTCAACATTAAAATTTTAAAACCTATTGAATAATATCCAACATAAAATTATAAAATTATAAAAGTAAACCTATCAAAGTGCCCTAAGCTTGCTGAATACCAAAAAAAAAAGAAGATAAGTTTAAGAACACAAGAAAATTGATTTAGTAATTATAACATAAATTATTAAAAAAGGAGTAATTGAATATATCATTAGAAGATTTTGACAAATGATTATTGTACTCAGAAGAAAAGCGATAAAGAAATAATTGGGTGAATAACCAAAAAATAGGACTAATCACATTATCCTGAAGATTTGGCTAGACAAATTAATCCTCTTTAATGGAGTAAAAGAGACTAAAGTGATAAAGATATAATAGGGTGAATAGTTTTAAAATGAGACTAATCAATTATCCCTGAGAAAATTTGGCTTGACAAATGTATTTTATTTAATTAAGAAGTAAAAAGGACTTAAAGTAACAAACTATAAACGGTTTATGAAGGAGATAGTGGAAAAGTTTTACATTTTAAATTTGACTGGTGATAGGATTGGTTATAAGCCACTATTTTAAAGTTTTTAATTAGATTTTATGTACTAAAATAAATACAAAAATTTGAAAAAAAAGAATGAAAAGTTTGGAAGCCACTAAGAGGATCTCCACTAAAAATCCCTCTACAATACATATAGATATAGATATAGATTCCTTTACGAACCGACTTTGCACCATCCTGGACCAACTTCCCGACACTTTTGACGACAGCGCGGCATAGATTTTCCTATAAATAGAGATCAATCAAATACCAGATTTCTCATCCTTCCCAAAATCAGTTTTCAATACATAAATTTTCCTTGAGCAAAAATGGGTTCCAAGACACTTCTTTTGTTTTTCATCTCCTTGGCTATGGTACTAGCAATTACCTCACAGGTGGCTGCTAGGGAATTGGCTGAGGCTTCCACGTCGGTTGACAATTGTAAGACATTTATTCTCTTATCCACATATTCCAATGTCCTCAATTTGTTTTTCTTTGCTCCTAACTTCTCTTATGCTACCTATTAATGGGTTGTGATCGTTATTAATTCTGGTTGGGATTAAGTTATAGGTTGTGTTTAAACAATTTTAGGGGCATCTAAAAAATCACTGATTTGACTTACACATCAAAAGACAAATTTTCGACCTGAATATAATATTGTCGATTTGGTATTCTTTAAAACAGAAAACATGCAACACATTAGTCCAAAATCTAGAATTTCAAATTGATGAGTTTATTTGACAACGTCATTCCTAGATTACATTAATGAGCGTGCATGCTTTGTTATCCTCAACGCAGCCATGGCGCTTGTGACTCCTGACCGCGGGGATCCTAGTGGACGAGTCTCTGGAGTGGGTCCTGGGGGAGGTTGGCATCGTGATGGTGGCTACGGTGGATATCCTGGTCAGGCTGTGGATGCTGAACCTTAGAACTACTAAAGCCAGGCTTACCATAATAATGCACCGTGATGGTGGCTACGGAGGAGAGGGTGGCGGCCGCTATGATGGATATCCTGGTCAAGTTGTGGATGCTGAGCCTTAGAACTAATAAAGCCAGTTTCAACCTAGGTCATGAATGCTTAAACAGGCTTACTATAATAAGATGCATACTTTGTAGTGTGAAATACAAATAAGAGCCGGATTAGTCATCATGTAATGTGACCACCATGTATTTGCTAGCTGGCTAGTTCACTATTCCAAGTATGTGAATTTTTTTAAATTTTTGGATGTGATGGCCGAAAAATGAGTAATGTTATCATTTAAATTGACAACAAAGCCAAGCGTACTTTTTGGTTGGTTTATATACTACAGCAAAAATGGTCTTTCCTGACATGCCTATAAGGACACTTGGTGGTTTGTGTCATTATAGCACTTCTATCGTAACACTTGTTATCAACTCAATAATATATGCTCTAAATTTTTTTATTTTATCTGATATAAAAATAATAATGTACCTTTAGACCACCTATCATGACACTTGAAAATATATGAGATATACACAAAAAAAAAGAAAGTCACAAAATGACATCGTACTTTTTTGGCGGAAGATTCATTTGCCAAAACACTTAGTGAAATACTCAAAACTTTTTGGAGTCAAGTTCGAATGGAGTTTGACAATTTACCACAATCAGTCTCCGTAGGTTGAGATATTTATGTTGTAGTTCTATATTAGAACAATAGTGAGATTAATTTTGGCTAGAATTAGGAGAAGCATTTGTTTAAATTCAAGAAATTTTGGACTAATTATATTGATGGATTCTAAAACTTTATTAGCCTAACAAGTTCAATAATAAGATAACATACTCAATTGAAAAATACAAACATATAATTGTGGGAATACATATACACAAGAAAGCTACTAATTTTGTTTCAAGAATCGATTCTAACATACAGCTCTTGAGCATTTTACATTCTATATTAACACAAATTATTGTGCTTCACAGAATTAGAAGAATCTTGAAGCGTACTTTTAACATGCCAGCATCGATAATCAGTGAGCAATGTAAGTTATTGCACACTGGCTAAATGAAAATGCATAAGGCAAGATTCCAAAAAATACTTGCAAAACCTGACCCAGTTAGCCATTTGACCTGCCAATTAGCCACTTGAGTGTACTGGGCTTGCCCAACAAGGGACGAATTCAAGACAGAAATTGAGAGAAATGTAGATACAGAGGAAGTGAGAAGAGAGAGCAGGGGAAGACTAGGATAGTATAGACGGAAAATGAGAAGTGTTACATCCAAAACTACATCTCTTATCTTCCTCCTCTGCTTTATACTAGTTTCTGGCATTCTAACAATATAACTAACGCATGCAATATGAAAGGACTCACATGCTTGATCAATTAACCGACACATGCAGTCTGTTATTTGGAATATCTTTTACAACTAACTTCCTGACGTCAGATAACTAGACTCCAGCTCAGTCATTACAGTTGCCCTCCCTTCAAACAATCCTAGTCTCTAGGATTGAAGGATGGAAATTGGCTTTGTATAACGGTCAAGTCCTCCCAGGTAGCATCCTCCTCATTCATGTTCTTCCAACAAATTAAGACCTGCTCCACCTACTGACCAGCCCTGTCTATCATTCTTCTGTCTAGGACTGCAGTGGGAGCAGTAGTGTAGAGCCCTTCCTCCGATATTTGTGGCAATTCATTGCTGATAGGAGCTCCCTTAGACGTTGGTTTCAAGAGTGAAACATGGAAAACAGGGTGAATAGCAGCACCCTGTGGAAGCTTGAGCCTATAAGCAACTGACCCAATCTTCTTTTCCACCTGATATGGCCCATAATACTTGGCTGCCAGCTTCAAGTTCCTCCTTAGTGCTACCGTAGTCTGTCTATACGGCTGCAGCTTGAGATACACCCAATCACCCTCAGCAAAGGACCTATCTATTCTATGTTTGTCTGCAAACTGCTTCATTCGGTTCTGAGCCTGCAATAAATTTTCCCTGAGCAAAGTATTCCAGTTTACCCTTTCCTTTATCCAATCCTCCACAGCAGCAACTTGAGTGTCACCTGAGTTCAAACTCAATTGGGATGGTTTGTAGCCATATAAAGCTTGGAACGGAGTCATCTGCAAACTGGAGTGGAAGTTAGTGTTGTACCACCATTCAGCTGCAGGTAAACACCTTTTCCAATGGCCTGGTTGCTGCAAGCACATAGCTCTTAAGTAAGTCTCTAGACATCTATTCACCCTCTCAGTTTGTCCATCAGACTGAGGGTGATAGGAAGAAGAGAAACTAAGATCAGTCCCTATTTGCTTAAAAAGCTCTTGCCAGAATATACTAGTGAACACTTTGTCTCTATCAGATACAATCCCATTAGGCAGCCCATGTAACCTGAATATTTGGTCGAAGAATACCTGAGCCACACTCTTAGCAGTGTAGTGAGAAATCATGGAGGTGAAATGAGCATATTTTGTAAATCTATCTACCACCACAAAAATGACATCATGACCATATGATTTGGGTAGTCCTTCAATAAAATCCATAGAAATTTCCTGCCATGCTTGCTCAGGAATTGACAATGGCTGCAACAATCCTGGGTAGGGGCAATGCTCCCCTTTACTCCTCTTGCAAATGTCACAAGACTGTACGTAAGACTCCACATCCTTTTTCATGCCCGACCAATAGAAATAGTTCTTCATTCTCTAGTATGTTCCTTGGTTCCCCGAGTGCCCTCCAATTGCAGAATCATGCATGCAATTGATGAGCTGAGCCCTTAACTCTGAGTTACTCCCAATATACACTCTTCCCATATACCTGATAATCCCTTGATGGTATGTGTAATCGTGCACACTAGATTTGTCAACCGCTAGTGCAGTCAGTAGTTCCTTGGCCTTCTCATCCCCATTATAACTGCTAGAGACCCTTGTTAACCATAATGGCTTTGCTGTGGTTATGGCATGGACCTGCACCTCCTCACCACCTGACCCTTCCTTCCATCCTTCTAGATAGAGCACCAGCCACCAAGTTATCCTTACCCCTTTTATATTGGATCTCATAGTCTAGTCCCATCAGCTTTGCTAACCATTTTTGCTGGAGAGGTGTAGTGATTTTTTGTTCCAGTAAGTATTTCAAACTTTCATGATCAGTTTTGATTATGAAGTGAGTTCCTAGCAAGTAGTGTCTCCATTTCCCTACTGCAGTAATCAATGACAATAATTCCTTTTCATATATGGACAGTGTTTGATTTTTGGGTCCAAGTGCCTGACTCATGAAAGCAATAGGCCTACCTTGCTGCATCAAAACTGCTCCAATGGTCTTTTGGCTAGCATCAGTTTCCAATACAAATGTTCCAAGGAAATCAGGTAGTGCTAGTACAGGAGCTTGAGTCATAACATGTTTGAGTTCTTGGAAAGCTTGCTCAGCTTGTTCATCCCACCCAAAACCATCCTTCTTTAGCAGATTAGTTAAAGGTTTAGCTATCTTCCCATATCCCTTCACAAATCTCCTGTAGTATCCTGTCAGTCCCAAAAAACCCCTTAAACCTTTAACAGTGGTAGGAGATGGCCAGGACAGCATAGCTTCCACTTTTGCAGGATCAGCAGAGACTCCCTCACCAGTAACTATATGCCCCAAGTACTCTACTCTATCTTGCCCAAATGAACACTTAGACATTTTTGCATATAAGGAGTGATTTCTGAGGGTGTCAAGAACAAGGGAGAGGTGTTTGAGATGGGAGTCAAAATCCGGGCTGTAAACTAGAATGTCATCAAAGAACACTAGCACAAATTTTCGAATAAAAGGTTCAAATACCGAGTTTTGCTGGTGCATTAGTGAGGCCAAATGGCATCACTAAGTATTCATAGAGGCCAGAGTGGGTTCTGAAAGCTGTTTTTTGGATATCAGATGGGTGCACTCTTATCTGATGGTATCTTGACCTCAAATCAATTTTTGAAAAAATTTTGGCACCATGCAGTTCATCTAGGAGGTCATCAATGATTGGGATGGGAAACTTGTCTTTGATAGTGAGGCTGTTAAGTTGTCTATAGTCAATGCATAACCTCCAAGTGCCATCCTTCTTTTTAACTAGTAAGGCTGGGGATGCAAAAGGACTATGGCTGGTTTGGATGATACCAGTGGCCAACATTTCCTTGACTTGCCTTTCTATTTCTGTTTTTTGCCTGTGGGGATACCTATAGGGACTAATCTTGAAAGGTTTAGCATCAGGTTTCACAGGTATTTGATGATTGAGGCTACAGTTGGAGGGTAAAGTTGTAGGTGCAGCAAATATGTCATCATATTGAGTAAGTAATTGAGTGAGTGTTTTGGGCACAGTAGTTACCTGTGAGTTTTGTACTCGTATCATGCAAGAGTGTTGCAAGGCTGTTCTGATTTTGTTTCTGCAATACTTCTGGGCTGATACTCCTTGCTTCATCAACACCTTGGCAGAGTGGGAATCCCCTTGTAGTAACACCATTTCACCCTCCTTCTCAAATGATAATGACAACTTTTGAAAGTCAAAAGTCATGGGGCTATAACACTTTATCCAGTCAACCCCCAAAATCAGGTCGTACGGTTCCAAGTCTAGTACATACACATTGTGAGTAAAATGATGGCCTTGCATCATCCACTTCATACCAGGAATCCATTGCTCACAAACTAATTCTTTCCCATCAGCAATTCTGACTTTAAAAGGTTTATGATTCTTAACAGCTTCAGGGTAGAGTTGAGCAATAGTTGGCTTTATGAAGCAGTTGGTGCTACCTCCATCCAGCAGGATTGACACCTCTTGATCACCATAATATCCCAACATCTTAATGGTACTGGAAGACAATTGGCCAGAAACTGAGTGGAGGGATAGTGTAATATCCCTGCCATACTTGTTGCCTTGATACTCAATGACCTCATCCTCTTCATCTGCTACTTCCTCTACTTGAGCCTCGCCCTCATCTGCTAGCAGCAAATGAATTCCCTTATTCCTACAAACATACCCAGGGGAGAACTTCTCTCCACATTTGTAACATAAATTGTGATCCTTCCTGTACTGGAACTCAGTGGGGGTAATCCTCCTAGAGCCTTGGGGAGTAGTTTTGTTGTTGCTGCTATCAAACATCTGATGTGCAGGCTTCTTCTGTATTGTCTCCGTAACTGGAGTTGGTTTTGTAGCCATCCTAGGTTGCTTCGCCATAACCTGTAAGTAATGCTCCTGCCATCTCGCCTTCTCAAATGCTGATTGCAAGGTTGCAGGTTTGTGGATCTTGACCACAGACTTAATCTCCTCCTTTAGTCCACTTAGGAAACTGGAGATGTAATACGATTCAGTAAGACCAAGGACCTTGAGCATCACGGCAGCTCGCAGCTCTTCAAATTTTTCTTGGTAGACGATTACTGTGGAAGTTTGATGAAGCTTATTAAACTCCTCTATAACGTCATCCTCCCCTAAATTCCCAAATCGACTACAAAACTCTTGGCTGAATCTGTCCCATCGTAACTCCCCCTTGTCCATCTTGAAACCTTGATACCAGATACTAGCTTTCCCATCCAGATGCAATTCCACTAAATCCATATGCTGCGAATCTGGAATGCGACATAAACGGAAAAACTTCTCACATCTCCTAACCCATTCTCTGGGGTTAGAGCCATCAAATTTGGGAAATTCCACCTTAGGAGTCCCTACAGGTAGGAAATTCCTCTCTCCTTGACTGGATAGCCCCAACTCCAAGTTTCTCTGAGGCCTTTGGACAGGTTGCCTCTCCGTATTGTCTGGTGAAATTCCTAAGATCCCTCGGTCGCTTTGCAAGCTTCTCACAAAAGCGGTGTATTGAGCATTCATGGAAACCATGAAATTTTTCATCTCAGCTGTCGCGCCCCATTTTTTTGATAAATAAATAAATAAATGGTTTGAGAAAGATGTATTTTTTGATTCAATTTGTGATTGGGAAATGAATTGTTATTTAAAAGAAAAATGGGTCTAAATGGGGGTTTAAGAATGCGACGATTTGACCCAAAATTACAGTTTAAAAAGGGTTTTTGAAATAAAAAATCGGAGTCGCCACTTGGTAATGATTTAAGGTGTACCAAGTCACCTAAAAAAAATGAATTTTTAAAGAAAAATAGGAAAAAATATTAAGAAACCCCTTTTAAACGACTCCTAGTCCACGTAAACCAACGAAAAAAGGTTCGGGAGTCACATTTGACGAAGGGGAAGGCAAGGATAAAAATCCAAGGCACCCCTTCGACCTAGCCAAGGCTAGTTGCGTGATTTAATCAAATATTTTCTTGTTTTAACCAAAGAATTTATTACATTTGGATGTACTATATGAATGCAAACCCTAGACCTAGGGGTATTGGGGGAAATTTCTCTTCAAAGGTTGAACGGTGCCAATCACATTAATTGTGAAGCCCAATAATGACCCTTTGGAGAGGTCACGAATAATGCGAGTGGGATGCAAATGAATGAAATGCATGTATGCAATGTGAGGACATGAGTTTGAAAAAGTAATAAAAAAAAAACGATAAATATGTAAATGAAAATGTGCACGTGAGTGGGCAAGGTACGGTATGTGAAATGATAATATGAAGTGCATGTGTGCAAGTGATGATAAAAGTGTTCGTGTGCAAGTGAAGAAAAATAAAGGTGCACGTGTGCAAAATGGGAGGAAAAATGAAAGTGTGATGAGGGTATAAAATGGTAGAGTGGATTTGAAAATGCATGAGCCTAGGGAATTCATGCATATTGGGTACGGGGAGACCTAAATCGTGACTCAATTTGCCCTTTTATAGAGGGAATACAAGCGTGCTAAGGCTTAGAAAAAGCCACACTCGTCTATATCCCATATTTAAGGGGACCCTCAAGCAGATGAACCCTATAACTAGCATGAAATGCAAAAATCCTAAAATGGAGGGAAAAGGGGTTCGAGGGGCATGCAAAATGATAAAACTAAAAAAAATGCATGACATGTAATGAACATGCAAGCATGTACTAACGAGGGGAAGTCCCTAAGGGTCTAGCGTTGGACTAACCCATATCTAGGAATTCCTACTAGCGTTGGACTAGTGGAATACGAAATAATGAGCCACAACTAGCGTTGGACTAGTGTGGTGACGTGCATTCATCCATCATATTCATTTATAACTATAGAAAGCAAATAGACATGCAAATCACTTATAAACACGTAGCACATAACACTTAGCATGCTCGACTAAATGCAAGGACCTAATAAAGCAATTTAACACATAGCAACAAACACAAGCTACCAAGCTAATGAGCCTATTACATTGGCTAACTAAAACAAATGGGGAAGGGAAAAGGGACCAAATTGCTCGCCACAGCCCTATCTATTACAAGCCAAGAGGTGTACACATACCCCATTAAAAAAATAACTTAGATAAAAAAAACAAAAGTAAATGACATAAATAAAAGAAATTAAGGAAAGGCTAAAAAAAAACAAAGTAGACATGTATTTTTCACGTAGCACGTTGGTTCACATAGGAGAGACACAAAAAGGGATAAAAGAAATTATACCGCCCCTTTGAATGGTGTCCAAATGAAAGAAAAATGGCTTCAAAACAATAAAAAGGTCAAGGTACCTCAAATAGTAAAGTATACTAAAGTCACCAAATCTCTCCTAATTACAATTTAAATGGAATCAAATAATGCATAAGTTCTCAATAAAGGGATCCACCAAAGACCCAATTACCAACTAAAGACCCAATTACAAACCTTAGTCAACCATTCGAATTCAATTGAAACATTTAAGCACTCTAACGGTTCCAAAAGCCAAGAAAAGGTCAAACAACCAATTTATTTAGGGAAATTAAAGAAAATAGGCAAACACGAGCTCATTCGGTCATAAAGCTCTTAAATTCATGCATGAAGTGCAATTTAAACAAAGCATGGAGGTTAATTGAAGCAAACAAACAATGAAATTAAATTAAAAAAAATAAAGCTGCCAAGGACCCAATTGCGAACATTAACCAAGCACTCAAGCTTAATTAAATATTTTTAGGAACTTCAAAGGTCTAGGGGCAAAGGAAAGGTTGGGAAATGGTACAATTGCAATTATCCAAGGATCTAATTGCAAGAAATCAGCACATAATTGGGCCACAATGCAACAAAGGGAGACTTGGGGGGCCAAAGTGCAAATTTTGAAAAGCTTTTTCATGCAAAACATGCAAGAACGTGAAACAGGTTCTGCAATGAAGAAGTGTTTCTGCAATCAAGAAATATTACCGCAGGTTACACTTTTTGCAAGCAAACTCCAACTTCAGCACAAGTTTGATCAAAACATTTCAACCAAGACGTCCAAAACCCTTATCCCAGCAACATGCAACATGATTTCAACATCCAAGCAAAGCAAAAACATAGCAGGGAAATTGTTCAAAATGTTAGAAGATGGCTTGGCAGAATTCTAGTTCATTCCTTTTTAGCAATTGTCTGGTCATGGTTCAAATGTTCCAAAACCCAAACATGTAAACCCAAACCAGTCTTCCAAATCTTCTTTTTGCAAACAAGGTTAACTAACAAACTGAATGGCCGACACTTTAGTGAGCCAATGCAGGTAAGGAAACAGCAAAGAGAATGCGACAACTTTTTTTCTGCTGCAAATTTTCATGTGCAAAGTTCTGCATTTCAGCAAAGCAAATGCGTACAATAGCCTTGAAATTACTCCAATCCAACATGGCTAAACACCTATGAACCATGGGACTCTTGGAGGATTTTCATGCTAAGTTTCATGCAATGAACGAAAACAAGCAGCTTATGCGACTGATTTAATTAAGCTTCAACAACCGAAAATAAAAACTGCTGCACTTTGCTTTCAACTTAGATTTTCGATTCAAAAACAGCTTTGATTAGATGTTTTCAACTCCAATAAACTTCATTCAGACCAAACAAACAAAAAGACTTGACAACTTTATTCAAGCATACAGGAAACTTTTAAACTTCAACAAGCAGTGTTCTTGAACTTCAGCATTTTGCATGACAAGATGCACTCAAACATCTCAAACCACAAACCCAAACTCAAATTCCTATTAAGCTTATCATGCTTGCAAACTAAGGCTGGAATTACTATCTAACAAAAACAGCAAAGCTTGGAACCACAATGGAAGAAAATAGCAAGACACAACCGTAAATTTCTGGTGCAGCAAAATGAATATGCATTCTCCAGCAGGTACTTGGGCATGATTCAAATGTCTTTTAAACCCAAACACACAAAACTCAGCACCAAGCAAGCAAAAGACAGCCATTTTCTAACTTTTCATGCATTTCCAAGCATTATTTTCCAGGGAAAAATTCCAAAAAAACAACTGCAAATTCCAGTTTCACTCCCCCGGCAAATCACATAAATTTTCCAGCACTTAGTTGGTCTTAAATCCGAATTTACCTTGGTTGAATCATTGTGCTAAGTACCCAAAACTAACATGCAAGGCTACTTAATGAAATTACTATCATAACTAGTTCAAATCAAGTTCGGTCAGCAACTATAATCATCCACAATTCCAGAAATTCTGTTCACCACCCTCGGATGAACTTGCATGTAGCAGTTTTCTGTTTCATATTTTTTCCTTGCTTAGCCGAACTAATGAACTTCATGCAAAGCTTAATCACCTACTTCTTAGCTAGTTAATCACATTTATAAGCTCAGCCTGCCTCAGGGGAACGAAATTAAAATTGCATTTCCATTTCAGCTTCTCGGCAAAGCTGGAAAATTATGGTAACAAATCTGCTTTGAGTTTTAAGAGTCTGAGCATGAAATTTGAAGGAAAGGGATAGCTTACCTTATCCTCTCGGTGACAGTTCGTCGGTGATGGCAGTAGATTCCGGCAAGCTCCAACCTTTTCCAGCCGCTCCTCTGCTCTTCTCCCTCTAGCTTTCGTTTTGCCCGTCGCCTAGCCTGCCGCCTGGTTTGATGAGTTGCGGCTGGAAATGGTGAAGTGCAGCTTGGTTGAGGTTGGAAATGACCACAGCTAGGAGAGGGAAGGGTGTAGGATCGGTTGTTCTCACGCGGTGGTCTCCTGGTTTCTTCCCTCAGCTCGCGGACAGAACAGGAAATTTTTTGCAGCTCGCGGTTTCTCCTCTTTTCTTTCCTCTTCGATACTCACGAGGTAAGTCTCTCTCTCTCGTTTGTTCTTGGTCCGAAACCCAATGGAGTTGTGGAGTGGAGTTGCGGTTTTTATGGCTGGAGTTGAGGAAGGTGATGATGATCAGCAGCTCACACGACTTCCACTTGCTCTCTCTCACTCTTTCGCACAGATTCAGAACTGAAGATGAAAGAAAAAATCTTGGTGGCTCTTGTTTTTCTTTCTTTTGTTCCTCTCAGCCGTTAATATCAAGGTAGTGGATCACAATGCATCTTCAGTCGGTGGGTGGTAGTGGAGAAAGAAACCGGTACTGAGGATAGAAAATACTGGAATGTGAAGTGGAAATGGATTCGGCAGAAATGGAATTATGAATTTTTTTTTTTTCTTAAATAATCCAAAACCCGCAATCGGGGTTCCCCCTTTTTCATTTTTCATATTTTTTCCAAGAAAACATTGAATTTAAATCAAAACAACTAAAGCATAATTTTTGAATGCTTTTCCTTTTTTTTCTCTTTTTCCATGATTTTTCTACGCTAAAACTTAAAAATAAAAATAAAAATAAAAATAAAAACTAGAAACTAAAAAAACTAAAAGCAACCACGACAAATGAGAATAAAAAGTAAAAGAAATTACACCAAAAATTTGGTGTCTACAGTTTGCCCCTCTTTGTCTGAGTTTTGGAAAAACTTGAGACAAAGAAGTAGACACCAAATACTTACCTGCTTTATTCTGTAGCAAACGTCACGAACGGTGGACGTTTTAGAAATAAGGACTGACCCCTTTTGGCAACACTTTAAAAATGGAATTGACTTAGACAGGAGATTTAAAGTGGGATTGACCCGAACGAAATTTAAAGACGGGACTGGCCCAAACAGGAACTTAAAGCGGGACTGACTCGTATAGGAATTTAAAACGGGACTGACCCGAACATGAATTGAAAACGGGACTGACCCGGACAGGAATGTAAATGGGATAGACCTGAACAGAAATTTAAATGAGATAGACCCAGACAGAAATTTAAATGGGATAGACCCAGACAGAAATTTAAAACGGGACTGATCCGAACAGAGAAATTAAAATTGGGACTGACTAGAGAAGGAAATTCAAATCATGGGACTGGCCCGAACAAGCTTTAATCGCGGGACTGACCTGAATAAGCTTTGAATCGCGGGATTGACCTGAATAAGCTTTTGATCGTGGGACTGACCCGAAAATGCTTTTGATCCTGGGACTGATCCGGATAAACTTTTGATCGTGGGACTGACCCGAAAATGCTTGTGATCATGGGACTGACCCGAAAATGTTTTTGATCGTGGGACTGACCCGGATAAACTTTTGATCATGGGACTGACCCGAAAATGCTTTTGATCATGGGACTGACCCGAAAATGTTTTTGATCGTGGGACTGACCCGGATAAACTTTTGATCATGGGACTGACCCGAAAATGCTTTTGATCGTGGGACTGACCCGAAAATGCTTTTGATCATGGGACTGACCCGGATAAACTTTTGATCATGGGACTGACCCGAAAATCCTTGTGATCATGGGACTGACCCGAAAATGCTTTTGATCGTGGGACTGACCCGAAAATGCTTTTGATCGTGGGACTGACCCGAAAATGCTTTTGATCATGGGACTGACCCGGATAAACTTTTGATCATGGGACTGACCCGAAAATCCTTGTGATCATGGGACTGACCCGAAAATGTTTTTGATCGTGGGACTGACCCGGATAAACTTTTGATCATGGGACTGACCCGAAAATGCTTTTGATCATGGGACTGACCCGAAAATGTTTTTGATCGTGGGACTGACCCGGATAAACTTTTGATCATGGGACTGACCCGAAAATGCTTTTGATCGTGGGACTGACCCGAAAATGTTTTTGATCGTGGGACTGACCCGGATAAACTTTTGATCATGGGACTGACCCGAAAATGCTTTTGATCGTGGGACTGACCCGAAAATGCTTTTGATCGTGGGACTGACCCGGATAAACTTTTGATCATGGGACTGACCCGAAAATGCTTTTGATCGTGGGACTGACCCGAAAATGCTTTTGATCATGGGACTGACCCGGATAAACTTTTGATCATGGGACTGACCCGAAAATGCTTTTGATCATGGGACTGACCCGAAAATGCTTTTGATCATGGGACTGACCCGGATAAACTTTTGATCATGGGACTGACCCGAAAATGCTTTGACAATTGGTCTGAGGGATTAAACCCGAGCCTGCCGTGATAAAATTTGTGTTGATTTTTGATTGATGATTTTTTTTTCCTTTGCTCTTCTTTTCGACTTTTGAAAATCTTTCCAAAAAATTAATTTGCCCCAGTATGATGAATTTTTGCAATGTGAGTCCAGAGTTGATTCTGTATCGCCATGCTGTTGTATTTTTTGATGAAATTTACTTGCGACATTTTCAATCTGCCTTTGTTCACCAGAGGACTCTTTCCGACACCGATTCCAGTGCGAGGTGTGCTTACTTTCATCTGTGTATGCAATTTCCTGCAAAAGAGAGAAAAAACAAAGAAATTGCCACCATCATTTGATCCGTTTTCCTTTGAGAATCGTGTAAACATGAGTCTTTCAAGGCCTTTATCAACTTTCGCTGCGGCAGTCGATTGAGTTGGATTTTTCACCCTAAGGCCTTTCCAATTTACAAACTGATCAGGTATATGCTTTGCCATATTGTGAAGTCTGCGTAACTGACTTTGTTGAACCTTAACCCTTTTCAAGAGATGACTGAACCCAAGTATGCTTCGAATAAACCACGGGGATTGTTATTCACCAAAATTCAAAAATAAAGAATGAAGTATGCAAGAAAATTCACATGTCATGAAAGAATAAATATGCACAAGAATGCACACATAACCACTTGTGCTTAAATTCTACAAAAAAAAATGCCATGAATGCAAGTAATTTGGAAAATGAGCTTCCTAAGAATGTATTTGCAAAAGAATGTTTTACAAAATGACACAGTTTTGGTCAACAAATGTCATATTCAATTCTCTGGATATCTTTGTTCTGGAATTCAAAATTGACAGAAGTATGACAAAATGAGGAGAAATCCAAATGAACCAAATCACCAGCTGTTCTTCCTCGTGCTTGCTCGCTGCAAAATCCTACCTTGGTGCCCTTTCGGGTTTTTACCAAGGTTGCCCCCCCTTTTTTGTTTCGTTTTGTCTTTTCTCCTTTTTTTTTTCTTTTTTTTTTCTTTTTTTTTTTTTTTTTTTTTTTGAGGTGCCCTTTCGGGTTTTCACCTAAAGACGCAAATGAAAGAGCTCAACCATGATCGACTCAGGAGTATGAGTTGAAGATTTCTGGCATCAGTAAAATGCACTTCCCTTAGAAGTTTAAGTGAAGGCATTACGGACATCACCTGCCAGTTGATTAGCGAAATTCCTAATAGAAATACAGCAAGTGACGAAAGTCAGGACTTTGGGCTTTTGTAATGAGGTCAGGTGGGGTGTTTTCAAGAAAAGTTGAGGCTTGAAAGCAATTTGTGCTTATAAGAGGTGAACTAACTTGAGATTGCATCATTTTGAAATTATCTCCAATTTCTGAACAAAACCGAGGAAATTTGCCCCAGTTTGATTGGATTTTTCTTTCTTTGCATTTTCATTGCATATTTCTCACTTTTGCATTTTTCGTCAAAACTAAATTTGTCCCAGTGTGGGGTTCCTTCTTTTCTTTTTTTTTTTTTTTTTTTTTGTTTTGATTGATTTGTCTTTTGGCCTTTTGCCCTTCTTTTGAACTTTTTCAAAAATTTTGCCCCAGTGTAGGGTTTTCTGCTTTTTCTTTCTCTTTCAAAATAAATTTGCCCCAGTGGGGTTTTCTTTTCTTTTGATCATCTCTTTTCCAAAATAACTTGGCCCCAGTGTGGGGTTTGCAACTCTCAGGGGCTGCCAAACGAAAATTACTGCTCTGATGGCTCAAAAGGGATAACTAGGGATGAAATGTTTTGATTGGAAAGGAAGATGGCCTGACTTTTACCTCGTCCCTTGCATGATTTCCCAAAGGAAATTTGCATAATCAAAAATAAAGACTTCTTACACATGTATGATTTGATAGGTTGAGAGAATGTTTGCCTATCCATCTCTTCAAGGATAAGTGCTCCACTCGGTGGCACCTTTTTGAATGACAAATGTCCTTACCAGTTTAGATCAAGTTCGTCTTTGACTTCATCTTGCATTGGCAAAACTCGCTTTAACTCTTTGTCCTCCTTCTCTAAAGGCTCGGAGGCGGACCTTTTTGTTATGAACACAGGCCACGCACTTTGATAACATTAGCCATGGCACATGGCGTTCAGCTGCTTTTCATCCATCAAAATCAATTGTCGGTGACGCTGCTTTAATCAATCAGCTTCGAACTTGGCAAGGAAGGGATTTCTTGATGAAAGGCTTTCTTAACGAAAGGATTTTCAATGAAGAGCTTTCTTAATGAAGGGATTTTTCAATGAAGGATTTTTTAATGAAGGGATTTTTCAATGAAGGGATTTCTTAATGAAGGGATTTTTTAATGAAGGGATTTTTAGATGAATGGTATTATCGGAATCCAGAACAGTGATATTCAAAGGGTCAAATAATTTCATCTTTGGCCATTTAAAAGAATTAAAATTCAGGACAATAATCAAATAAACAAATTGTGCATTTAATGGAAGAACTAATCAAAGCGAAAACAAGACAAAAACTTAATTGCGAAAGATGTTTTCATGAAGCTATTCACATATGCAAGAAATGGTTTTTGTGAATTTTAGTAAATAACAACCCCTAGATTTACCGAAATTCCCTTCGAGAGGGAAGATACTCGGCCATCCAAATTGTGCAAAGCTCCTTCAGGATTTTCAAATTTCATCGTTGGAGGTGGATGTCTCGAAGGTGTCCTGGTGTTCAGGAAAAGGATTTGTACTTATGATCGGCCCTTGTTCACCTCTTTTCCTTAGCACTATTTCTCCTGCCTCGATCATGTCTTGGACTTTGTGCTTAAGTGCCCTGCAATCGGCGGTTGAGTGGCCAGGTACTCCCGAATGATAGGCACAAACAGCATGTGGATTGTACCCAGCAGGCATGCCATGAAGGTAAGTTGGAGGGGGAATCACGCCTATTTTGTTGGCAACCTTCAATTGCTCATACATTTGGTCCAAAGGCCTGCCTAAGTTGGTGAAGGTTCGGGTACGGCTTTGATTGTAGGTTTCAGTGGGTCGGGGATAGTTGTAGGTGGGTCTATTTGGTGGGGGAAATCTTTGGTGGTAAGGAGGCCGAGGACGAGCTTGTTGAAAGCTTGGTTGAGATATTTGGAAAGGGGTTGTAGGCGGGTTGGCATAATTTGGGCGAGGTCGAGGATGAGTGATATTGGTGTGGTAAACAGGACGAGGATTTGAGTAGTAGGGGTAAGGGTTTGAGTAGGTAGGGTATTGTCGAGGTCTGGGTCTTGGGACAGGGTTTTGATTCCAGGTGAAGGCAGTTTCCCCCTCTTGCTTTTTGAATTGTTGCTTCTTCCCATTACCTCCTTGGCTTTGCAAAGCTTCCACTTGAGTTTTTAGGGCAGACACATTAACAATTTTTCCAGCCTTCACGAAATCATCAAATTCCTCAAGCTTATTAACAATTGCGGCAAATGAGCATCCAGTCATGCGAAAAATTTCTTCAAAGTACGGCGGATCATGTGCCTTAATGAAAGTACGTATGATTTCGTCTTCCGTCATTGGTGGCTCGACTTTTGCAGCTATTTTCCTCCACCTCTTGGCATAAGTCTTGTGATCTTCAGATGGCTTCCTCTTTGTCCCTTCCAACGTGGTTCGTGTTGGAGCCAGCTCACAATTATACTCGTACTGCCTTACAAAAGCGTTGGACAAGTCAAACCAGGTCTTCGTTTCTTCAGGTTTCAGCTTGGAATACCAGTCGAGTGCATCCCCCTCCAGACTTTCTGGAAATAGCCTCAAAGGCAGATTTTCATCATCTGTTGGCCTACCCAACTTGTTGGCGAACAGTCGGAGGTGTGTCTTGGGATTGCCCGTCCCATCATACTTGTTAAACTTCGGAGTTTTGAACCCCTCAGGCAATTGCACATTCGGGAAAAGGCAAAGCTCACCGTAATCCAGGACTCCTTGCTTGTTCAACCCCTGACTCTTCCTTATAAATTCATCAAAACGATCAAGGCGCTTAAGCAGCTTCATATCAACGGGAGCGGAAGATTCCCCCATTTCTAGCTTGGTTTGAAAAGTATGGTCCGGCAGGAATGGTTCAGCAGCAGGGTAATAAAAGGTATGTGGCTCAGGTGGTATATTTGAAGTGATTTGGGGTGGTGGACCTCGCGTGTGAGTAAGAAAAAATGAAGGATGAGAAGGGTAAGTGTATGGCAAATTTGTGGTGGGATAGGTGAAAGTTTCTTCGGGTGCAATAGGAAATGATGGAGTAACAGTGGCATGGGCCGAAGGTAGGACAAATGGCTCTTGCTCAGGCTGTCTGGCGGGTACAGGTTCGGGTTGAACTCCGCTGCTAATTAGCTCATCATTCAACTTCCTTTGAGCGGCCATCTCAGACGCCATCTCTCCGAACTTGGTAAGCATCTCAGTCAACTGAATCCCCAAACTTGCAGTCTCGGGTTGAGCGGTAGTAGCAGACCTATCTGACTGTTCCGGTTGTGAACTCATGTTTACACGACTCCTCTGGGCTTGACTACGGGATCGCGTTATGATGGGGCTTCGACGAGAAGTTATATTTAAATATTACCTGAGAATTTTGAAAGGAATTGCCTTTAGATTTAACCCTTGCTTAGTTATTCCAATAAAAACAAAGAAAAAGAAAAGAAAAAACAAGAGTTAGTAGATATTCAGAAAATTCGGATGCATGTCCTATGGGGGAACCCTTTTGTGCCAAGGGTAGGCCTAGCATGAAAATGCAGTCCTCCAGAGCAGGCACTATACAATACCTGATGGATCCAATCAACTTATGGAGTGAAAAATAATTTGAAAAATTTGGCCGCATTGGAATGAGAAGAGACGTTTGTCAAAATGAGGCCCTCATCCGAAGGGATTGATCACTTTTGATCGATACAAGAACTTGCAAAAACGCACGGGTTCGACCTTGACGAACTTCCGATCGAAGAGATTGGAATTCGTTGACAAAATTTCTTCAGTAAAGCGCGGGTCAAAACCCCAACTGATCAAATGACTGGATGCAATGGATGGTTTTTCTCAAAACCGACTAGGTTTCCCAATTTGAAATTCGATCTTGAAACCTTAATTGGTCAAATGGGTTGAATGAAATTGATCATTTATTTAAAATCGACCAGATTACCCTAAAAAGGGGAACATGTCAAATGAATTGAATGAAATTTAATTTATCCAAAATTAATTCCGATCACCCTAAAAAGGGTAAATTGATCAAATAGATTGAACGAAACTTGATTTATTCAAAATCGGCTCGGTTGCCCTAAAAATGGGTAAATTGGCCAAATGAATGAAATTGAATTAGTGATTTATTCAAAAATTGGTCGAATGACCCTAAAAAGGGTAAATTGGTCAAATGAATGAAATTGAATTAGTGATTTATTCAAAAATTGGTCGAATGACCCTAAAAAGGGTAAATTGGTCAAAAGATGGTTTATTCAAGATTGATTATGAATTGACAAAATGAATCGATTGAATCGGTTGGCCATTGGTGGTTTCAGAAAATTAGTTTATGAGCCTTCTAAAATCACGATTTGGCCTCAATTTATTCATCGTCTCAACAGAAGGAATCATTTGTGAATTTTTTTCAAATTAATGTCCTTTTACGCAAGGGAATTTTACCAATTTTTGATAAAATGGCCAAAAAGTGATTATTAGATGCTCATATTCCAAAGATCACTCTATGAAAATGATCGGATCCTACCTTACCTTGTGCACTACCCCTTTGGATGGTACAAAATGTAAACGTGCAAGTCTCACTGGATTAAGTATCCGAGACACAAAGGTGATTTATTCCTAAACGCGGGATTCCCTAAGTGGCATTCCCTTTCTAGGGTTTATGCATGATACCATTTATTAAAGCGGTAAAATGTGCAATTCGAAATGAAACGTGACCTAAGGAACCCTTTATCTGCCAGGGTAGGCCTAGAATGATATGCAATTATTAATCTATGAATGCAATATACCAAAATCTTTAAACGTGCAATAACCTATCTACGAGGGTAGGTTCTAAAAGAAGGTCATGCCAGACCTCTTATTTGATAGGGTTTGTGAATGCAATGGGGACATAAAACCAAGAAAAATTAGTTCAGCCAGATAAATACACATAACACATTGTAGCAACGAAATCAATACAAAGAAATAAAGCAATAAAAGGGAGAAAGGGGTTGGACCCCTCCCCTCGTGAATAGTGTCCCTAGCTCAGGATAAGGCCGACTCTACCCTAGGCAATTCTAATATGGATGCATGAGGCTTGGCTTACTAATGCATCTAGACTCGATAGGTCATAGGCCCCCGAGCCTTCAGACTTAGAAACCAAGGGTCATCAATCCCAAGGTTCTTTGTCGGTGGCTCGAGCGATTCCCCAAACACCACTACGCACACATCGTGTCACGGCTACGTGTTTGAGTGAATCTATCAAAACTTCAATCTTCGACCAAAAGCTAAAGGCTATCAACCAATAGCTTTAAGCGGAAGATTGAGTGACCCATTGGAACATACTACACACACATCGTGTCGTGATCACATGTTCAAGTGAGTCACCTAATCCTAATAGGGTGGAGTGGCGTGACAAGCCACTAAAGAAAAATAAAAGGGATAAATAATTAAAGCGTATGCACGTATGCTAGTGCTCGTTTGGAGGGGAGGGATCAAGAACCAACGCGAGGCTCTAAGGTGATGTCCCCCACCCAAATGCAATGCAAGCGCGAGATAAACAAGTAAACATACATCCAATCAACCAATCATACATTCACGAGCGAGGGAGTAGTCGGATACGCGTGAAATGCAAAAAATCCTAAAAAAGGAAAAAAATGCAACCCTAAAACACCCAAATGTGATATATGGAAAGGTTAAAAGAAGAAAAAGGTTGATTAAATCAAATTTGCTCGGACTCTCGAAAGTCCCCAGTGGAGTCGCCAACTGTCGCGCCCCATTTTTTTGATAAATAAATAAATAAATGGTTTGAGAAAGATGTATTTTTTGATTCAATTTGTGATTGGGAAATGAATTGTTATTTAAAAGAAAAATGGGTCTAAATGGGGGTTTAAGAATGCGACGATTTGACCCAAAATTACAGTTTAAAAAGGGTTTTTGAAATAAAAAATCGGAGTCGCCACTTGGTAATGATTTAAGGTGTACCAAGTCACCTAAAAAAAATGAATTTTTAAAGAAAAATAGGAAAAAATATTAAGAAACCCCTTTTAAACGACTCCTAGTCCACGTAAACCAACGAAAAAAGGTTCGGGAGTCACATTTGACGAAGGGGAAGGCAAGGATAAAAATCCAAGGCACCCCTTCGACCTAGCCAAGGCTAGTTGCGTGATTTAATCAAATATTTTCTTGTTTTAACCAAAGAATTTATTACATTTGGATGTACTATATGAATGCAAACCCTAGACCTAGGGGTATTGGGGGAAATTTCTCTTCAAAGGTTGAACGGTGCCAATCACATTAATTGTGAAGCCCAATAATGACCCTTTGGAGAGGTCACGAATAATGCGAGTGGGATGCAAATGAATGAAATGCATGTATGCAATGTGAGGACATGAGTTTGAAAAAGTAATAAAAAAAAAACGATAAATATGTAAATGAAAATGTGCACGTGAGTGGGCAAGGTACGGTATGTGAAATGATAATATGAAGTGCATGTGTGCAAGTGATGATAAAAGTGTTCGTGTGCAAGTGAAGAAAAATAAAGGTGCACGTGTGCAAAATGGGAGGAAAAATGAAAGTGTGATGAGGGTATAAAATGGTAGAGTGGATTTGAAAATGCATGAGCCTAGGGAATTCATGCATATTGGGTACGGGGAGACCTAAATCGTGACTCAATTTGCCCTTTTATAGAGGGAATACAAGCGTGCTAAGGCTTAGAAAAAGCCACACTCGTCTATATCCCATATTTAAGGGGACCCTCAAGCAGATGAACCCTATAACTAGCATGAAATGCAAAAATCCTAAAATGGAGGGAAAAGGGGTTCGAGGGGCATGCAAAATGATAAAACTAAAAAAAATGCATGACATGTAATGAACATGCAAGCATGTACTAACGAGAGGAAGTCCCTAAGGGTCTAGCGTTGGACTAACCCATATCTAGGAATTCCTACTAGCGTTGGACTAGTGGAATACGAAATAATGAGCCACAACTAGCGTTGGACTAGTGTGGTGACGTGCATTCATCCATCATATTCATTTATAACTATAGAAAGCAAATAGACATGCAAATCACTTATAAACACGTAGCACATAACACTTAGCATGCTCGACTAAATGCAAGGACCTAATAAAGCAATTTAACACATAGCAACAAACACAAGCTACCAAGCTAATGAGCCTATTACATTGGCTAACTAAAACAAATGGGGAAGGGAAAAGGGACCAAATTGCTCGCCACAGCCCTATCTATTACAAGCCAAGAGGTGTACACATACCCCATTAAAAAAATAACTTAGATAAAAAAAACAAAAGTAAATGACATAAATAAAAGAAATTAAGGAAAGGCTAAAAAAAAACAAAGTAGACATGTATTTTTCACGTAGCACGTTGGTTCACATAGGAGAGACACAAAAAGGGATAAAAGAAATTATACCGCCCCTTTGAATGGTGTCCAAATGAAAGAAAAATGGCTTCAAAACAATAAAAAGGTCAAGGTACCTCAAATAGTAAAGTATACTAAAGTCACCAAATCTCTCCTAATTACAATTTAAATGGAATCAAATAATGCATAAGTTCTCAATAAAGGGATCCACCAAAGACCCAATTACCAACTAAAGACCCAATTACAAACCTTAGTCAACCATTCGAATTCAATTGAAACATTTAAGCACTCTAACGGTTCCAAAAGCCAAGAAAAGGTCAAACAACCAATTTATTTAGGGAAATTAAAGAAAATAGGCAAACACGAGCTCATTCGGTCATAAAGCTCTTAAATTCATGCATGAAGTGCAATTTAAACAAAGCATGGAGGTTAATTGAAGCAAACAAACAATGAAATTAAATTAAAAAAAATAAAGCTGCCAAGGACCCAATTGCGAACATTAACCAAGCACTCAAGCTTAATTAAATATTTTTAGGAACTTCAAAGGTCTAGGGGCAAAGGAAA
Organism: Coffea canephora; assembly: GCA_036785865.1. NCBI lineage: Eukaryota > Viridiplantae > Streptophyta > Magnoliopsida > Gentianales > Rubiaceae > Coffea > Coffea canephora. Next base: position 14,761,448 of record CM071915.1, read on the forward strand.
GGTTGGGAAATGGTACAATTGCAATTATCCAAGGATCTAATTGCAAGAAATCAGCACATAATTGGGTCACAATGCAACAAAGGGAGACTTGGGGGGCCAAAGTGCAAATTTTGAAAAGCTTTTTCATGCAAAACATGCAAGAACGTGAAACAGGTTCTGCAATGAAGAAGTGTTTCTGCAATCAAGAAATATTACCGCAGGTTACACTTTTTGCAAGCAAACTCCAACTTCAGCACAAGTTTGATCAAAACATTTCAACCAAGACGTCCAAAACCCTTATCCCAGCAACATGCAACATGATTTCAACATCCAAGCAAAGCAAAAACATAGCAGGGAAATTGTTCAAAATGTTAGAAGATGGCTTGGCAGAATTCTAGTTCATTCCTTTTTAGCAATTGTCTGGTCATGGTTCAAATGTTCCAAAACCCAAACATGTAAACCCAAACCAGTCTTCCAAATCTTCTTTTTGCAAACAAGGTTAACTAACAAACTGAATGGCCGACACTTTAGTGAGCCAATGCAGGTAAGGAAACAGCAAAGAGAATGCGACAACTTTTTTTCTGCTGCAAATTTTCATGTGCAAAGTTCTGCATTTCAGCAAAGCAAATGCGTACAATAGCCTTGAAATTACTCCAATCCAACATGGCTAAACACCTATGAACCATGGGACTCTTGGAGGATTTTCATGCTAAGTTTCATGCAATGAACGAAAACAAGCAGCTTATGCGACTGATTTAATTAAGCTTCAACAACCGAAAATAAAAACTGCTGCACTTTGCTTTCAACTTAGATTTTCGATTCAAAAACAGCTTTGATTAGATGTTTTCAACTCCAATAAACTTCATTCAGACCAAACAAACAAAAAGACTTGACAACTTTATTCAAGCATACAGGAAACTTTTAAACTTCAACAAGCAGTGTTCTTGAACTTCAGCATTTTGCATGACAAGATGCACTCAAACATCTCAAACCACAAACCCAAACTCAAATTCCTATTAAGCTTATCATGCTTGCAAACTAAGGCTGGAATTACTATCTAACAAAAACAGCAAAGCTTGGAACCACAATGGAAGAAAATAGCAAGACACAACCGTAAATTTCTGGTGCAGCAAAATGAATATGCATTCTCCAGCAGGTACTTGGGCATGATTCAAATGTCTTTTAAACCCAAACACACAAAACTCAGCACCAAGCAAGCAAAAGACAGCCATTTTCTAACTTTTCATGCATTTCCAAGCATTATTTTCCAGGGAAAAATTCCAAAAAAACAACTGCAAATTCCAGTTTCACTCCCCCGGCAAATCACATAAATTTTCCAGCACTTAGTTGGTCTTAAATCCGAATTTACCTTGGTTGAATCATTGTGCTAAGTACCCAAAACTAACATGCAAGGCTACTTAATGAAATTACTATCATAACTAGTTCAAATCAAGTTCGGTCAGCAACTATAATCATCCACAATTCCAGAAATTCTGTTCACCACCCTCGGATGAACTTGCATGTAGCAGTTTTCTGTTTCATATTTTTTCCTTGCTTAGCCGAACTAATGAACTTCATGCAAAGCTTAATCACCTACTTCTTAGCTAGTTAATCACATTTATAAGCTCAGCCTGCCTCAGGGGAACGAAATTAAAATTGCATTTCCATTTCAGCTTCTCGGCAAAGCTGGAAAATTATGGTAACAAATCTGCTTTGAGTTTTAAGAGTCTGAGCATGAAATTTGAAGGAAAGGGATAGCTTACCTTATCCTCTCGGTGACAGTTCGTCGGTGATGGCAGTAGATTCCGGCAAGCTCCAACCTTTTCCAGCCGCTCCTCTGCTCTTCTCCCTCTAGCTTTCGTTTTGCCCGTCGCCTAGCCTGCCGCCTGGTTTGATGAGTTGCGGCTGGAAATGGTGAAGTGCAGCTTGGTTGAGGTTGGAAATGACCACAGCTAGGAGAGGGAAGGGTGTAGGATCGGTTGTTCTCACGCGGTGGTCTCCTGGTTTCTTCCCTCAGCTCGCGGACAGAACAGGAAATTTTTTGCAGCTCGCGGTTTCTCCTCTTTTCTTTCCTCTTCGATACTCACGAGGTAAGTCTCTCTCTCTCGTTTGTTCTTGGTCCGAAACCCAATGGAGTTGTGGAGTGGAGTTGCGGTTTTTATGGCTGGAGTTGAGGAAGGTGATGATGATCAGCAGCTCACACGACTTCCACTTGCTCTCTCTCACTCTTTCGCACAGATTCAGAACTGAAGATGAAAGAAAAAATCTTGGTGGCTCTTGTTTTTCTTTCTTTTGTTCCTCTCAGCCGTTAATATCAAGGTAGTGGATCACAATGCATCTTCAGTCGGTGGGTGGTAGTGGAGAAAGAAACCGGTACTGAGGATAGAAAATACTGGAATGTGAAGTGGAAATGGATTCGGCAGAAATGGAATTATGAATTTTTTTTTTTTTTTTTTCTTAAATAATCCAAAACCCGCAATCGGGGTTCCCCCTTTTTCATTTTTCATATTTTTTCCAAGAAAACATTGAATTTAAATCAAAACAACTAAAGCATAATTTTTGAATGCTTTTCCTTTTTTTTCTCTTTTTCCATGATTTTTCTACGCTAAAACTTAAAAATAAAAATAAAAATAAAAATAAAAACTAGAAACTAAAAAAACTAAAAGCAACCACGACAAATGAGAATAAAAAGTAAAAGAAATTACACCAAAAATTTGGTGTCTACATCAGCTGAGTTCGCTTCCAAGAGTGCCTTCATATCAGAGTGATTTGTTGCCAATTTCTCTTCCAGTGCTAGTCTTTCAGCTGCATTGGCTTCAAGGATGCTCTGGATCCGTGAATCCTGCTTCTTCAGTTGTTCCTCGAAGCCTTTCATTCTGGTGCCCTCCGCCATAGTCAGCTACAGATTCGGTAGCTGAGCTTGCAGATCCAAGGACCGCAAGCTCTGATACCAATTGTACTGGGCTTGCCCAACAAGGGACGAATTCAAGATAGAAATTGAGAGAAATGCAGATACAGAGGAGGTGAGAAGAGAGAGCAGGGGAAGACTAGGATAGTATAGACGGAAAATGAGAAGTGTTACATCCAAAACTACATCTCTTATCTTCCTCCTCTGCTTTATACTAGTTTCTGGTATTCTAACAATATAACTAATGCATGCAATATGAAAGGACTCACATGCTCGATCAATTAACCGACACATGCAATCTGTTATTTGGAATATCTTTTACAACTAACTTCCTGACGTCAGATAACTAGACTCCAGCTCAGTCATTACATTGAGCTAGATAGATAGATTATGTAACATAGAGAATCTTTGTCACTAAGCTAGTTGGTTGTTCATTTGCAGAATCAAACTTAGATGGGTTTTTGTCAGACCAAACTCATATCGAGTTCAAGTAGATCAAATTCTTTTACACGTAAGTTTCACTTGTATGCTAATAGAGCTAAGTTTGAGTTGTGTTTCACAATTACAAAACTCAAAATGCCGTTTAAGTTTAGATTAAATAATTGACGAAATCAAACTCAAACAAATTTTTACCTAACCAATCTTAATTCGAATATCAAGTAATTTAATTCATTTTTTAGCCTTTATTGGAGTATTAGTTCTTTCAAGTGGATCCTTTCGATTCGAATATGAAGTAATTTAATTTTATCACCTAGCAATATATTTAAAGTCAAACTTGGCACTAACAAACCTTGTAAGTCCAATTTCTGGCTCTCACCTCTGCTCCACTCAACACATCATGTTCATTGCTAACGCTTCTCCTTCTTCACTTCTCTTCCTTTTTCCTTCTTATCCTTCATCAATATCTTTCAAATGTTTCATAGTTGACTCGATCATCATGGCTTAATCAATGGTAACTGCTTTTATGAGCCTTGAAAATAATGGGAAACGTAGGACAAAAAGGAATATGGAGATTATTTAGAGAGAACCCATGGTTATCCCTACTATGCAAGGAAGGCTTCAAAGGTCTTCTTGTTCAGTCCCTTATCCTTCCCATCTTCATTGTCTTGGGCTTCTTGCTACTGTGGTTCAGAAAGACCGTTGTTCTTAAAGTGAATTTCATCAGGTTATCTACAGTCAATATAGGCCATTTTAAAGATGTTGGACCCACCAAGGCCAAAGTCATGCCAACCTTAGCAAAATGAATTAAATTCTATACCCACCAACGATAATCAATATTAAATATCTTGTTAAAGAAAATTGTCTTCTTCTGTTGATTTTAAAATATAATTCACACTCGAAAATGTATTTTGCAGCAAAGTCTATTCAAATGGGTTACCAAACACTTATCGTTTAATTATTTTTTCAAATGAATTTCCATCTCCAAAGAATTCATTAAAAATGGCTTCCAGAGGGCTCTATTGGCTCAAACCTTTCTCAACCAACTTTAATTAGAACAGAAAATGAAAAAAAAGAGTCACTTTACTGAAATTTCATTGCTACAATAAGAGCTGCATTTGTCATTTCCATGCTTGGCTCCCCAATTTCTCAGAAAACCATCCCGTAGTCAGCATAGAAGGAAGAGGTGATCCAAATGTTGTGTTGAAAGAATGTACCCAAGATTCAACCCAGTTAATAAAGACATTAATTAAATGATTGTGAGATGCATCCTCATAAGTCTTGGAGTCTCACTTCAACTTGAAAAAAAAAAATCTAAGTTCTTGAATTGTGCCGAAATTATTACATAGTCCTATGTTCTTTTTCCCAACTAGGTCAGTGATAACAACATTAAATGGTAATTAGGTAATTGTAAATCTCTCCTTTGGCTGTTAAGTCTTTTCATTTTCCTCTTCCTTCTCATAAGGTTTAGTGTCACTCTGTAAAAGAGAATAGAAAAAGTGTTCTCTTGGATAAATGATCACTTCATTGCCCGGAGTACTATCAAGTCGAACGAGTATATTTACAATAACAAGTCAAGTCAATAATAAAATTAACTTGTCCCAAAAAAACTGATTGCCAAAATAAGTAGATTTGTATTTATAAGTCAAGTAAAAAAAAAAAGTCAATCAAGAATACTAATTATAAACAAAATATAAAGAGTACAGACAATTAGGTAAGTATTTATAGACAATTCTTACTTCTTAACTTGGCTTATGAATCTTCACAGGTTCTTGTTGTCACATTCAACTCCTCTCTTCAGTGGATCTCCTCTTCATTTCTCACAATGCCTATCATAATTAGGTGCAGGACATGTATTTTATTTATTAGAAAAGGACATAATCATTATTAAATTTGACTAATCTTAATCTTTACCGATAAATGAAATAGAAGCGTAATGTATTTAGTTATGCATTGTAAACAATGGAAAAAGGGATCCACGGAAAGAGCCAAATCCCCGGTTGTGGACCGGACCAAATCTTCTTGACTAAATCTTCACAGTTCTTATTGTTAAGTAACTATGCCACATTAAATATGATCCCCTGACTCATTCACTGGAAAACTTCTAAACCCTGAAATGGTTTTGAAAATTTGGAAGCTCGAGACATGATAGCTCATGAACGGATTCATGCATTTAAAAGGTAGGGTACAACATCTCACCGACGTTTTCTCCTTCGGCTAGGCAGCGGCTTCCACCATGCCTCTCTTTTGAAGGCAATCCACGAGGCCTTTAATAGTGCCATATGAGAGTACAAGTTAGAAGATGTAAAGAAGTGCTGAAACATTTAGATGATTTTACATTTTATTTCTTCGAGTTACATAGATATGATCCTGTAATGCTTACAGTTCTAATTCGGTTATATTGCTCTTTCGATGCAGAATTTTACTTATGTTTGTGTCTTCTTATTTAGAGATCATAGGCTTTTATATCTTTAACTTGAAAATCAGTGAATAAATTAGATTAAGGACATATTGATGGGATATAACACATGGATCTTATTTTTCTTCAGAATGCTCAAGTTCTATCCCTTGACAATTGCAAATGCTCTTTGTATACATCTCTATTCCTTTACTTCCCATAGAGGGACGGACTTTGTACCAGATTCAACTACATCGTGGGCCAATTTCCCGACACTTTTGACGGCAATCTGGCATACATTTTCCTACAAATAGAGATCAATGTTGACTCTTCCATTAATGCAAGAAACACCAGCCCAAGTGCATGGAAGGCTAAAAGAATTCTTGGCCTTGATGGATTGAAGGTTCCATGAGGTTAGGTTGCTATTGTTCTTGTTCTGAAAACTGGCTTTCCATTTCAAAAGAGCAACAGCCTCTTCAGGAGAAGCTGAAGCTCCACATTTGGGTTGAAATGATGGGAACAGTAGGAGGACCAATGGGAATGTGGAGCTTATTTTCAAAGGACACATGATTACATTCAAACTCAACTCAAGTTGGCTCACCTTGTTACTTTGTACAACAAATGAAGCCAGTATTTGTCTTAATTGTATATGGAAGACTTCAGAGGTCTTCCTGTTCTGTCCCCCCTTCTTTATTCTCATTTAATTTTGATATTGCAAAACATAAGATGTCAACTAAAATGGGCTAGAAAGACGAGGCAATACATCCTTATGCTTTAAGGACTGGGATAGGTCATCATCTTAACTTACGAGTCTTTGGACCTTTGCCAACAGCAACAGTACTCATTTTTCATATTATTTTCGCTCTTTTAGTCAATTGCAGTTTCCAATTAGTTTTTCTTTTTAGTTTCCAATTAGTTTCTTTTTGTTCAAAGTTTAATTTTATTCCATTTTGTTCATATCAGAAATTGGAATTATATTTTGTAATTGAGCTGTTCGGAGTGCAACTTCAAAACGAGTTTTTTTTTTTTTTTTATCATTTCATTGTGCATTTTAACGATTCTTTGGATCCTTCCATTAACTATTTTATATGCTTCAATGCTTAATGAGTATGGTAGATGCAATCTATTCGTTCATCAATAATTAGAATTAAAAAATAGTTCAAAGGGCAAGGTACAACATCTCATTGAGGTTTTCTCCTTTGGCTAGGCCGCGGCTTTCACTATGCCTCTCTTTTCTTTTGAAGGCAATCCACGAGGCCTTTAATTGTGCCGTATGAGATCACAGGTTAGAAGGTTTACAGAAGAACTTAAGCATTTAGAAGATTTTACTTTTTACTTCTTCGAGTTACATTTATATGATCCTATAATGATCAGACTTCTAATGCGGTTATATTATTCTTTCAAGGCAGAATTTTACTTATGTTTGTGTCTCCTTATCTAGAGATCATAGGCTTTTATATCTTTTTTCTCAAATTCAGTGAATAAGATAAGATTAAGGACATATTGATGGATATAACACATGGATCTTATTTTTCATCATAATGCTCAAATTCTATCCCTTGTGAATTGCAAGAAAGTAGAGTAAATGCTCTTCGTATCATAGTTCAAAGTGGACTTGGCCGAGTCGTCACCGGAATGGAGTTTTTCGATATGATACCGGAATGAGATGACTCCGAAATAATGAATCGTCGAGTTCTCGGTCGAAACATTTCCAAGACGGATAGAAACGACCGTGTCGCCACAAGTTATCTAGAATCAACTTGAATTATTATTATTTTTTATTATTTTATTTATCATTTTTTTATATTATTCACAATTCTAAATGTTTTAAAAATTTGCATCTCATTGAAACAGCGACCAATATAGCGAAATCGATGTAGAACGGTTCGGAGCACGACCACGACCGGACTATTCCTTTACGTCTCCATTCCTTTATGAACGGACTTTGCACCATCGTGGGCCGACTTCTCGACACTTTTGACGGCAACGTGGCGTAGATTTTCCTATAAATAGAGATCAATCAATACCAGATTCTTCATCCTTCCCAAAATCAGTTTTCAATACATAAATTTTCCTTGAGCAAAAATGGGTTCCAAGACACTTCTATTGTTTTTCATCTCCTTGGCTATAGTACTAGCAATTACCTCACAGGTGGCTGCTAGGGAATTGGCTGAGGCTTCCACGTCGGTTGACAATTGTAAGACATTTATTCTCTTATCCACATATTCCAATGTCCTCAATTTGTTTTTCTTTGCTCCTAACTTCTCTTATGTTACCTATTAATGGGTTGTGATCGTTACTAATTCTGGTTGGGATTAAGTTACCGATTAATAGGTAATGTTTAAACAATTTTAGGGATATCTAAAAAATCACTGATTTTGACTTACACGTCAAAAGACAAATTTTTGACCTGAATATAATAAAATCGATTTGGTATTCTTTAAAACAAAAAACATGCAACACATTAATTAGTCTAAAATCTGGAATTTCAAATTGATGAGTTTATTTGACAAGGTCATTCCTAGATTACATTAATGAATGTACATGCTTTATTATCCTCAATGCAGCCAAGACACTTGAGACTCGTCCTCGCCATGGGGCTCCTGTAGGAGGAGGCCATGGAGGGAAACCTGGAGGTTGGCATCGTGATGGTGGCTACCGAGGAGGAGGTCAGGCTGTGGATGCTGAGCCTTAGAACTAATAAAGCCAGCTTCAACCATACTGAGCCTTAAACAGGCTTACTATAATAATACGCATACTTTGTAGTGTGAAATACAAATAAGAGCCGGATTAGTCATCATGTAATGTGACCACCATGTATTTGCTAGCTAGCTAGTTCACTATTCCAAGTATGTGAATTTTTACTACAAATATTTGCTAGTTCACTATTCCAAGTACGCGATTTTTTTTTTTTTTTTTTTTTGGATGTGATGGCCAAAAAATGAGTAATGTTATTATTTCAAATTCACAACAAAGCCAAGCGTACTTTTTGGTTGGTTTATAAATCAGTTGATCATTATCAAAATTCGTTGTACCCTTTTTCTTTTTTTGGGCAAGCTTAATTAAGCAATCTTCTATTTGGTTCGTTATTCGTTTGGTTTATTATTGATTTTCAATATGGCCCTCACTCCTATATACCTGTCTGTTGAATATAGTATGTAAGCTGAAAAGAACTATTAAAACCAAATATTAAGTCTAAACATAAAAAATTAATGGTCAAAAGCTACAGAAAATTTTCTGTGTGTAACTTAGATTCACAACCTATTTCTCTCAAACTATAGCGGCCGGCCGTGGTTTGAGAGAAAGTTTAGGACTGATTGCAGTTAAAAACTCAACCGACATATTGAAGAATGTCCAAGACATAGAAGTTTCAATTGTTGATGTAACAAATGCATTGCAAAATTTTTCCACCAGGAAAGTTAGTTGGGTGCCTAGGGGTATTAACATTGTTGCCCTTGAGATGGCAAAGTATGCTACTTCAATTGATGATTCTAACATTTGGGGATTCTTCCCCACATTTTGAACTGTCCACTCTTTAATCTTTATATGGACTCATCAATTCATTAATATTATAGGCTTTTTTCTGTCAAAAAATATTTTTAACTTTTATCCATATTGTTCTATTGATCAAAATAAGGACAAGTGTATATATATGTGTGTATGTATATATGTGTATATACATGCGTGTGTGTATTAGACGCACAACAACATCAAAAAGTTAATGATAATACTGTAGTCGTGCTTCTTTTCAATCAAATTTGAGATTGTGCCCTTGTTGGCTAAGGTCCAAAGGACTTCTAAGTCAAGATGAGAACCAATCCCAGTATTTGAGGTATATAGATATATTGCCTCATCTCTTTCTTATCACGATGCACCAAGGGGGGACCGGGTGGTGGATGCAGCGTCCAACTGCCAAGATTTTGAAAATCCTACTTATTGACAGTAAAATTAAGGGAGAACTAGTCTAATTAAGTAAATATTCTAATGTTCAAGTTTGTTTTATTTTTTTTAATGAATTTGAAATTGTGCTAAAGTTAGTTTGTTTATTTACGGAGTCAAACTTAAATGAACTTCTGTTCAATCAAACTTTTTGGAGTCAAGTTGGAACGAAGTTTGACAATTTACCAAACACAAAATTTTATTTGAGTTTGGTTTCAATTGTTGGCAAAACCCAAGATTAAACGAATTCTTACCAAACTAAATTCAAAAAAAGAAGTTTGTATTTTAGCCTTGTTACTTCAAAGGATGAAGTTTGTATTGCAAGATTATTTCTTTTCAAGTAGATTTAGTTTTTGGTACTTGACAGTATGTTTAAAATCAAAATTGGCCCTCCCTAGTCTTGTGTGCATCCAAATATTGCTCCTCCTCCCCAGCCCACCCTACCCCACCCCATCATACTCAGCGCCAAAACTTCCCGTTCTTCAATTGCCTCCTTTTCCCTTCTTGTCCTCCATCAATATCTTCCAAACTTACGTGATTGACTAGGCTATCATGACTTTGGCCAATGGTAACAATTTTACAAGTCTTGGAAAATGATGGAAAACATAGGACCGAAAGGAAAAGGAAGATAGTTTTGAGAGAACCCACGATCACTTCCAACTCAAGTTGGCCGACGTTGTTATCTGTACCACAAATGAAGCTACAATATCCCTACAGTACAAGGAAGACTTCAGAGGTTTTCTTGTTTTGTTCCTTCTTCTTTGTCTTTGCTTGTTGAGATTGGAACCATACCTACCTGGCAATTATGCGGGTTGAGCGGATTTTGGACGGATTAATATTGGATTTTCTTTTAAATGAGTTATACCCAATCTGTCCAATTTAAAATTGAATTAATTTTGGATTTGGTCATATTGGGTCATCTCAAACCCATGATCCAATATATTAATTTAATAGATTTTGATACATAAACTCTCTCAAATACATTTTTATATACAACAAAAAAAATTCACACACATAAACACATTTTTACATAAGATAGACATATTTTCACGCACTAAAACACTCACGATACAAACACACACTCACTTCTTAATCTCATTTGAAATACATTAGTGTGTTTGGATAGTAAATTATTTGAGATAATTTTGTGAAAAAAATACTATAGCACTTTTTTGATGTGATGTATATAAGATAAAAAGGTGATTGAAAAATGTATAGATGATGCAAGCAAATTAGTATGTGTAAATAAGGTGTAAATGATAAACACACTATTTTTACACATACAAACACACTAAAATACATCCTAATATACTTTCACAAATACACACACATACTAACTGTTTAAACTCTAAAAAAGTTAGTGAAATTGTTAGAAATCTCACCTCAGGAGAGGTTTCTGGTATCACGATCATCTAACTACAGCTTATCCATCATTTAGAGATCATAGGCTTTTATATCTTTAACTTGAAAATCAATGAATAAATTAGATTAAGGACATATTGATGGGATATAACACATGGATCTTATTTTTCTTCATAAAGCTCAAGTTCTATCCCTTGACAATTGCAAGAATGTAGACTAAATGCTCTTTGTATACATCTCTATTCCTTTACTTCCCATAAAGGGACGAACTTTGTACCAGATTCAACTACATCACGGGCCGACTTCCCTCAATCAATTCCAGATTTCTCATCCTTTCCAAAATCAGTTTTCAATACATAAATTTTCCTTGAGCAAAAATGGGTTCCAAGACACTTATTTTCTTTGCATCTCCTTGGCTATAAGTACAAAATAAGCACTACATTTCGTGGCTATTCTATGTAGATTTTAACCATGTTTTGGTAAAATTCAAGAGTTGATTTGATATTATCCTTAAAAGTTGATGTTTGAATATTATTGATCAGTGTCAAAACTTTTGTCCATATTTACTTATTCGGTTGTTTTTGTAGGAAAAGGGGAAAAGGACTTGAACAAATAGCAGTGACCAAGTCAAGCAAAGAAACGAGAAATTTGTCAAAAAAATGCAGGGGAAGGTAACCTGCCTAGTAACCCCCTAGAGACAGGATGCGTTACTGAACTGGTTCTCGAGCAGAAAGTTATGTAGAAGCAAGGCATTGTAACCGTCCCGTAACTCCAATAGATTGAGCCAGTTATAGGGTCAACCATGCAGCCGAAATTCTGAGCAACTTGCACAACTTTTGCAAGTTGATTCTTTTTGAAGCCATTCTTTTTTTGCCCAGTTATTGGGTTTTTTTCTAACCAAACTCAAATTGAGTTCAAGTAAAATAATTTTTTTTACACGTAAATTTCACTTGTGTACTAATAGAGCTAAGTTTAAGTTGTGTTTGACAATTACAGAACACAAAATGCTGTTTAAGTTTAGTTTGAATAGTTGGCGAAATCAACCTCAAACGAGTTTTTGTCGAGCCAATCTTAATTCGAATATCAAGTAATTTAGTTTATTTTTTAACCTTTATCGGAGTATTAGTTCTTTCAAATGGATCCTTTCGTTTCGAATATGAAGTAATTTTATTTTTATCACCTGACAACATATTTAAAGTCAAACTTCGCACTAACAAGTCTTGTAAGTCCAATTTCTGGCCCCCACCCCCACTCCACTCAACTCCTCATGTTCATTGCCAACGCTTCCCCTTCTTCAATTCTCTTCTTTTTCCATCTTATACTCTATTAATATCTTTCGAATGTTTCATAATTGACTTGGTCATCATGACTTAATCAATGGTAACTGCTTTTATAAGCCTTGAAAATAATGGGAAAAATAGGACCAAAAGCAATATGGAGATTATTTAGAGAGAACCCATGATTATCCCGACTGTACAAGGAAGACTTTAAAGGTCTTCTTGTTCAGTCCCTTATCCTTCCCTTCTTCATTGTCCTGGGCTTCTTGCCTTCCCTTATATTTCCTTTTCTTTCATTATAAAAATTATTGCTACTATGGTTCCGAGAGACCGGAGTTCTGAGAGTGAAGTTCATTAGGCTATTTACGGTCAATATAGGCCATTTTAAAGATGTTGGACCCACCAAGGCCAAAGTCATGGCAACCTTAGGAAAATGAAGTAAATTCTAAACCCATCAACGATAATCAAAATTAAATATTTTGTTAAAGAAAATTGTCTTCTTTTGTTGATTTTAAAATATAATTCAAGTTTAAGGATGAGATAAACTTGACTATTGGGTGACTCTCGAAAATGTATTTTGTAGCAAAGTCTATTCAAATGGGTTACCAAACACATTATCGTTTAGTTATTTTTCAAATGAATTTCCATCTCCAAAGAATTCATTAAAAATGGGGGTAAAGTGAGACAAAATAAGGGAGTAAAGTGAGAAATGAGATATACTTTAAGGGGGTTAATTGTGATTAACCATTAATTAAATGATTGTGAGATGCATCCTCACACGTCTTGGAGTCTCACTTCAACTTGGGAAAAAAAAATCCGAGTTCTTGAATTGTGCCGAAATTCTTACGTTGTCCTATGTTCTTTTTCCCAACTAGGTCAGTGATAACAACACTAAATGATAATTAGATAATTGTAAATCTCTCCTTTGGCTGTTAAGTCTTTCCATTTTCCTCTTCCTTCTTATAAGGTTTAGTGTCACTCTTTTAAGAGAATAGAAAAGTGTTCTTTTGGATAAATGATCACTTCATGGTTCGGAGTACTAACAAGTCAAACGAGTATATTTACAATAACAAGTCAAGTCAATGATAAAATTAATTTGTCCCAAAAAACTGATTTAATTAATTACAAACAAAATATAAAGAGTACAAACAATTAGGTAAGTATTTATAGACAATTCTTACTTCTTAACTTGGCTTATGAATCTTCACAGGTTCTTGTTGTCAGATTCAGCTCCTCTCTTCAGTGGATCCCCTCTTCCTTTCTCACAATGCCCATCAGAATTAGGCACAGGACAAGTATTTTCTTTTTTAACATGATCATTATTAAATTTGACTAATCCTAATCTTTACCGGTAAATGAAATAGGGGTGCAATGTATTTATGTTATGCATTGTAAACAACGGAAAAGGGATCCACTGGAAAGAGCCAAATCCCTGGTTGTGGACCGGACCTAGGGGTGGGCAAAATTATCCGCTAACCCGAAAACCTATCATATCCGATCTGATCCGATCTGAAAATTAGGATATCCGATTTTTATTATTTGATCGGGTCAAAAGAGGGTCAGGTACCCGCTACGATGCGGGGCGGGTTAGGGTCACATAATTAAAAATTCGCGGGTACCCGATCCGCCCTGCATATGTATATATATATATTTTTTATTTTTATTTTTATACGCACAGTATAAAATAATAAGTTAGAACTAAATAAGTAATTTTATTGAACAAATTGCATTTTAGTGGGGTATTTTGGGCATTAATGCACGTTTATTTGACTAAATATTTTCAGTAATTGGGTGGATTCTACTGATATTTTGTGTTGGTGCCAATTGCAGGACTGGATGCTGAAAAGTGTTTAAAATCAAAATTTAGAAGATTTGTCATATGTGGGGGCACTCCAAGCAGTGGGGTCCGCTTGAAAAACTAAAGAAGCTTAATTGTAATAGACTTTATTTTATTTTAATTTTTTTTATTGAGAGGGAACAATTAATTTCTCGCGTGGCTTAGGTTTTACGGCAGTTCTGGCTTTTGAATTGTAAGGGGGCCGTAACTGACAAGGGAGTTTTTTTTCCTGGTGTTAAAAAGCTTTCCTCTCATAGCTTTTGGGGAGCAATCAGAAGGGAGGCCATTATTATTGACTTTTGGGACTCAATGCTTTATACCTGGCTTTGATGGAAATCAAGCAATTGGAAAGCCTTTCTCGTATGATTTTTGTTTGGCAATTAGGAGAAGCAAACGGAGCCGCAATTTTTGACCTTATGATTGATCCTTCCTCATTGTGTATTGCATAGAAGAAATGCAAAGGGAGCAACCTCTCGTATGCCTTGTAAAAACCATTAGAGAAACAAAGCCAAAAGCTAGCTGCCGTTGTTGACTTCTGGCTCTGGTTCTTTTACTTTGTTTTGATACAATTGGGGAAAGCAATCAGGATCATCCGCATGTCTTGGATTGGAAACAATTGATAGGAACAAAAGTCCTTTGTACGTTTCTCCTATTGCTGCCCGAAATTGAGAGGTCCAATTCGTCGACTTTTCCCAACTCTCCACGCGTGGTTTGTCCTCCAATAATGGAGGGCTAATTCTCTAATTCTAGTCAAGGGGGCAACTGACGAATTGATTCAGCAATTACTGTGAGATCTAAACCATTTTTAATTATTTTCTTCATTTATTGATATTCATATGCTCCTTGATTTTAATTGTTATAGCCTTGTGTATGATTGGTTAGTGCGCAATAATTAATTATTCATATAGGTTATTTTGCTAAATAGGGGTAATTGAATCCGTAATTGTTCGTTATCTCTATCTTAGTAGCAACTGGCGTAATCGGATTTATGTCAAGGGAACATATGATCTAACTTAAACGAACCCTCGTAGCGTGTTTGTTGGTTAGGATTGGGCCTTTCTAATTATTAATGCAATCTAGAAATTAAATCCTACGGTCGTACCTAGGGTTGTTTTTGAGTTAGAGAAATAATTAACGATCGTACCTTAACTATTGAGAAATTAAGGAAAGGTTGGTTGTTTATCGCGTGCATGACAACTATAACTAATCTATTAATAAATATTGGAATTATCTGTGAATCGATGATCAGTGCATGAACCATTTCTGAAGTGTACCCTTGGCTAGAGTTTCTTTAATTATTTCTTTTAATTAATTATTTTCTGCATTTAATTCATTTAGTTAGCTTTTAATCCCAAAACCCCCCATTAATCTTGACTTGAAAAGAAACAAATTTCTCGCTAGTCCCTGAGGAGACGACCCTACTTACCACTGTCTACTAGTTAGTGAATTCAGTTAAATAATTAATTCAAGTATATCGGATTAAGCAAACTCTTCGGGAACAGGGTGAATCAAGTAACCCATTGTACACCTAGAGTCCCTGCTCCAGTACTAGAATTGATTATTGACTGCTTCAGGTGGTAGTTAGGTTTTATTCATTATTATTGCACAGATTCGGCACCTGTCAATTTTTGGCGCCGTTATCGGGACTGGCGTTTAAATTATTTGTTTCTTTTTTAATTCGGTTTTTGTTTTATTTTATTTTATTTTATTTTTCTTGGAACTTTTGCTAGTTTATGCCCCGCTCTTCTTGCACAGGTGAATTGATATACGACCCTGAGGTTGAAAAGGTAGCGCGTAGGCGAAGGCAAGAGACTAAGAGACGAAAAGAAAGGCACTTGTCCACTGTAAACGAGTCAGCAGAAGACGAATTTAGCATGGCCAACACCCAAACCTTAATGGAGTTGGCTACCCCAGAGTTGACTCACCAGCTCTTGTGCATCACGTTCCCAACCCTAGCTGAGAATACCTCTTTCGAGCTGAAATCGGGGTTGATTCACCTCCTACCTTCGTTCCATGGTCTTTCTGGTGAAGAACCCCACAAACATGTCAAGGAGTTCGAAATAATTTGCTCTAGCATGAAACCTCCTGGGGTCACTGAAGAGCAAATAAGATTTAGAGTTTTCCCCTTCTCTCTCAAGGATGCAGCGAAGGATTGGATATACTACCTACCAACAGGTAGTATCACCACGTAGGCACAATTGAAAAAGAAATTCTTAAAAAAATTCTTCCCCGCATCCTGGGCTGCGAGTTTGAGAAAGGAAATATGCAGCATCAAGCAATACTCCGGGGAGTCCTTGTACGACTATTGGGAAAGGTTCAACAAGTTGTGCACTAGATGCCCGCAGCATCAAATTAGTGAACAACTGTTGATCCAGTACTTCTATGAAGAGCTCCAGTCAACTGACAGAAGTATCATTGACGCTGCGAGTGGGGGAGCCCTGGCGAACAAGACACCAAAGGAAGCGTGGGAGCTTATTGAAGCCATGGCAGAGAACTCTCAGCAGTTTGGCTACCGTGAGAGTAACCCCACTCGTAGGGTTAACGAAGTAGAGACGTCATCCATTCAGTAACAACTGTCAGAGTTGACGTCCGTTGTTAGGCAATTAGCCATGGGGAACACGCCGCGAGCTAGAGTTTGTGGCATCTGCACTAACATGGACCACTGCACGGACACGTGCCCCCTTTTGCAAGAGGACGGGACGGAACAGGTAAACATGGGCGGAGGCGTGCCCGCGCCCCGCAGGTAGTATAACCCGTACTCCAACACATACAACCCCGGTTGGAGAGACCATCCCAATTTCAGTTATGGGAACCGACCGCAAAATTCACTCTCAAATCGTCCACCAAGGTTTCAGCAACCATGGCAACCGAAACCCCAATTTTCATCCTCCAACACAGGGAGTTCTTTGGAGGATATTGTCAAGAGTCTGGCTACGACTACCTCCCAGACCCCGCAAGAGACTAGACAGCTCCACCAGGAGACCAGATTATTGACCTCGAATATGGCTCAGTTCCAGCAGGAGACCAGATCAGGCATGAAAGATATGGATGCTCGAATAAGCCAATTGGCAACTGCCATCAATCGCCTGGAGTCCCACGCTCATGGAAAATTGCTATCTCAACCCGAGGTAAATCCCAATAATGTAAGTGCCATGACACTGAGTAGTGGCAAGGGACTGCAAGGGCCTAAAGTGGAAAATTCAAAAAGCAAAAGTGAAGAGAATATAGAAAAGGAAATCGAAGAGGAAGGACGTATTCGCGAGGATCCTGAAGTAACCTTCACTTCTCCACCCACTATTAAATCTAACTTACCTCCTTTTCCTTGCAGGCTGGAAAAGACAAAAAAGGTAGAGAAGGAAAAAGAGCTTTTGGATGTGTTCCGAAAAGTGAAGATTAACATTCCCTTACTGGATGCAATCAAGCAGATACCTAAGTACGCCAAGTTTTTGAAGGACTTGTGCACCCACAAGAGGAAGCTAAGGTAAGATGAACGAGTGGCGGTGGGGGAAAACGTGTCAGCTATACTCCAAAGAAAACTCCCACCAAAATGTGGAGATCCAGGTATATTCACCATTCCTTGCAAGATAGGAGGCACCCCAATTAGGAAAGCGATGTTGGATTTGGGGGCGTCAATTAATGTTATGCCTAAGACAATTTATGCCTCTCTTAATCTTGGCCCATTAAAAGGCACGGGCATTATAATCCAACTTGCGGACCGTACCAATGCTTATCCAGAGGGGTTAGTTGAAGATGTTTTGGTACAGGTCAATGAGTTAGCTTTTCCTGCAGATTTCTATGTCCTAGACATGGGGGATGAAAGGGCACTAAACCCGTCACCTATTTTGTTAGGTAGGCCATTTTTAAGCACTGCTAGGTCGAAAATAGATGTAAATGATGGTACTTTGTCGATGGAGTTTGATGGAAAAATTATAAATTTTAATATCTTTGAAGCGATGAAGTACCCGGATGAGGCTAACTCTGTTTTTACTTTAAGTATTATTGAGCCCCTTGTACAGGAAACGTTGGAATTGGATGGGGACGATGAACTGGCAGTAGCATTAGCCAAACATCTTGAGTTGTGAGCAATTCTTGATGTAGAAATAAGTGATGAGCTACACCATGCAGTTGAAGCATTGCATTCGTTCCCACCAATTTCTCCAAGGTATGAGCTTACTTCTCTCTTTGTACCAGAAACTCAGGCGAAGTTGTTGTCTTCTATTGTGCAGGCACCTGAGTTGGAGCTCAAACCTCTCCCAAAAGCATTTGAAGTATGCATTCCTCGGAGACAATGAGACGCTACCAGTCATCATATCTGCCCATCTGTCACCAAGGCAAGAAGACAACCTTGTTCGTCTTCTTCGAGATCATAAGGAGGCGATTGGGTGGAGCATAGCAGATATTAAGGGAATTAGCCCCTCCTTATGCATGCATCGGATCCGGCTTGAGGATGATGCAAAGCCAGTAAGACAGGCGCAACGGAGATTGAACCCACTAATGATGGAAGTGGTAAAGAAGGAAATACTTAAACTCCTGGAAGTGAAGATCATCTTTGCCATCTCAGACAGTCCTTGGGTGAGCCCAGTGCAAGTAGTTCTGAAAAACCAGGAGTAACCGTGGAAGAGAATCAGGAGGGCGAGATGGTCCCAATGAGGAAACCCACAAGATGGCGTCAGTGCATTGACTACCGACGTCTGAATATCGTGACGAAGAAGAACCACTTCCCTCTATCTTTTATTGATCAGATGATAGAGATGTTAGCTGGTCGTGTCTATTACTGCTTTCTTGACGGTTTCTCAGGTTATTTTCAAATCACGATAGCACCGGAGGATCAGGAGAAAACTACCTTCACCTGCCCCTTTGGTACATTTGCCTACCGGAGGATACCTTTCGGCCTCTGTAATGCTCCGACGACTTTTCAAATGTGCATGGTGAGTATTTTTTTCGAATATGTGGAAAAAATTATTGAGGTGTTCATGGATGATTTTAGTGTGTATGGGGATAGTTTTGATAAATGCCTTGATAACTTAGTTTTGATTTTGAAAAGATGCATAGAAACAAATTTAGTCCTTAATTGGGAGAAATGTCATTTCATGGTGGAGCATGGTATTGTCTTGGGCCATGTAATGTCGGTTAGGGAAATAGAGGTGGATAAAGCAAAGGTCGATATTATTTCTGCTTTACTTTACCCCGTAAGTGTACGGGAAGTGCGTTCCTTTTTTGGTCGTGCAGGGTTCTACAGGAGATTCATCAAAGATTTCTCTAAGATTGGAGCGCCCCTGTTCAAACTGTTGCAGAAAAATGTAGCATTTGACTTCATCGAGGAGTGCGTGATGGCATTTGATAAATTGAATGAGTCGTTGACATCACCGCCCGTCATTCAATCCCCAGATTGGAGCCTCCCATTTGAAATTATGTGTGATGCAAGTAACTACGCAGTGGGAGCTGTGTTGGGACAAAGGGTCGGCAGGGCAGCGCATGCAATCTACTATGCATCAAAAGTGTTGAATGGAGCTCAGTTCAACTATTCTACAACAGAGAAAGAATTACTAGCTGTGATTTTTGCATTAGAAAAATTTAGACCTTATTTGTTAGGTGCAAAAGTCACAGTTTTCTCTAATCATGCAGGTTTAAGGTACTTGATGACGAAGAAAGATGCAAAATCAAGGCTTATCAGATGGATCCTGCTCCTGTAAGAGTTCAACTTGGAGATAAAAGATAAAAGTGGGGCAGAGAATCTGGTTGCCGATCATTTGAGCTGTTTGCTGACACATAAGGAAGAGCAACCATTGAGGGAGACATTCCCAGAGGAGCAACTTCTTGCCGTTGATTCGTTTACACCCTGGTATGCTGATATAGTAAATTTCTTAGTGACTAATCAATTGCCTGCAGGTTGGCTAAAGGCGAGGAGAGATAAGTTGAAAAGTGATAAAAAGGTGTGTAAGTGCAAGTGAATTTCACTCTATTTTAAATTTCTGTCATTCGTTTGCATGTGGAGGGCATTTTGGACCCAAGCGAACAGTTCGCAAAGTGTTAGAGAGTGGTTTTTATTGGCCCACCCTTTTTAAAGATTCGTACTTATTTTGCAAATCCTGTGATAGGTGTCAAAGGGTGGGAAATATTTTTTGTAAGGATCAAATGCTTCAAACCCCCATATTGTTTGTTGAAACTTTTGATATTTGGGGAATAGATTTTATGGGTCCTTTTCCCTCATTTTTTGATTTCTTATATATTTTACTTGCGGTTGATTATATCTCTAAATGGGTGGAAGTCAAAACCACCCGTACTAAGGATTCTAGAGTAGTTGCAGAGTTCCTAAAATCTAATATTTTTGTCCGCTTTGGTATGCCAAGAGTTGTGGTAAGTGATAGGGGGGCACATTTTTGTAATAAGACTATCATTGCCCTGTTCCGAAAATATGGCGTGCTCCACAAGGTATCCGCACCGTATCACCTGCAGACAAATGGGCAAGCCGAAGTGTCAAATAGGGAGATCAAATCAATTTTGGAGAAGATGGCGCGCCCAGATACGAAGGATTGGAGTTTAAAGTTAGAAGACGCACTATGGCCACACAGAACCGCGTATAAGACGCCTATTGGGATGTCCCCGTACAGACTTGTCTTCGGTAAGGCTTGTCATCTCCCGGTGGAGTTCGAACACAAGGCGTTCTGGGCAGTGAAGTAGTGCAACATGGACCTGGAAGAAGCAGGAGTTCAAAGGAAATTGCAGCTACAAGAATTGGAGGAGATTAGGAATGAAGCATATGAGAATGCCACGATCTACAAAGAAAAGAGTAAAATCTTCCATGACCAATAAGGTGCGAGGAAGTCTTTGGTAGTGGGGCAAAAGGTCCTCTTGTATCATTCGAGACTTAAACTTTTTCCCGATAAGTTGCGTTCTCGCTGGATTGGTCCATTTGTCGTTTCTAATGTGTTTCATTATGGTGCAGTGGAAATCCAAAGTATAAAAACGGAGAAGAAGTTCGTGGTGAATGGCCAATGTCTCAAGCCTTATTATGAGGGGTTCTCTATTGAAGAAATAGAAGTTGTACACCTCCAAAATCCACTTTATCTTGCTTGAGGGTTTCGGCCATGTCTAGCCAAAGACATTAAAGAAAGGCGCTACTTGGGAGGCAACCCAAGACTATTTATTTTAGTTTTCGTACATTTTTTAAGTTTTAATTAAGTGTTAGTGTCATTTAATAGTTTGATATTTCGTGGCAGGAAGTTGGCAGTTAGACGTGACCACCCACGCCAAGTGGTCACGTCTAAGGAAAAGAGTTGGAAGGCGACGATCAGAAGACTCTATACCAGTTAAGTGTGCCTACGCCAGGTGATCACGTTTAAGGGAAGAAAATTTTCGTCCGCGGTCAGAAGACTCTACAGTAGTTAGGCGTGCCCACGCCAGGTGATCACGCCTAAGGAACTCAATTTCTGGAGATTGGTTAGAAGACTCTGTAGCAGTTAGGCGTACCCACGCCGAGTGATCACGCTTGAAGATCAAGAATTTTCGACGGATGGTCAGAAGACTCGAGGGCAGTTAGGTGTGCCCGCACCTAAGATTGGGGTTCTTTGTAAAAAAAAAAAAAAAAAAAGCAAAAGCAAGAAAATGAAATTGCCCTTATTCAAAAAAAAAAATTTTTTTTTTCCAAAGGACCCGAAACCCTACTCTTTTCTTCTTCTTCTTTCTTTTCTTTTTCTTTCTTCTTCTTCCTTGTCCGTTGCCCACACGCCCGCCGCCGCTCCTTGCTGTCCGCCGCCCTCTCCAGCCGCTCGACACCCTCCAGCTACGCACAAGCTGCCCAACAGCGCTCGCACGCCGCACGACCGCCGCGAGCAGCTCGCCGTCGTCACGCTCTTCCTTGCGCAACAGGCCAGGCGACCTCCACCACACGCCCTGCGTGAGCTCCACCCCAGCGCGCCTCCAGTGCGCAGCTGATCCGCCCGCGACTCCAGCGCGAGCAACCCCTGTCCTCTGAGCACCAGCGGCCATTAGCAGCCCTCTGCGCCCGCCCATCGCGCGCGACTCCAGCTCATTAGCCAGGCGCAGCTCAGCGCGCAACGCAGACGCAACACCTAGGCGCCTTCCAACTCGCGCGCAGCTCCCCCCTTGTGCCCGCATCTCCTGGCTGGCCAGGCGCCACCCAGCAACGGCGCAGCACACGCGCCTTCCTCTTCCCTGTTGTCGCCCCTGCTCTCTACTTCACCCACTGGCAGTCAAAAATTCCGGTGATCTTTTTCTTTATTTTTCTGTCACTAAGTAGCTGAGACCAGATTATTAGTTGTTTATTGGCTGATACCAGAATTTTACTTTCTTAGCTGAGGCCAGATTGTCAATTTCTTGCTTGATTTTGGTGCTGTGATATATCTGTGGTTGATTGCTGACTAATTGTCAAATTTTGTGCTCAACCAGTGATATTTGGGGGGAGTTTTTACTCTGGTTGCATGTTTAATTAGTTTTTGGGGGAATTTTGCTGTGTTTGTTTAATTCATTGGTTTTTGGGTTGAATTGGTAGTATTGGGGAATATTTTGCTGTTCACAGGATTAATTTGTTTTTAGGGTGAGTTTATTGTCCGTTTCTGCACTTGTTTGTGATTAGGAGCTGTGACTGGGGATCATTTGCTTTGTTGGCTGTTTGTTGACATATTTTGAACACCATTACCTCGCCTTTGTCCTGTCTACTGATATCCAATGACCAAACCCAAGAACAAAGGTAAAAGCAAACCTTCTACCTCCACCCCACAGCCTACGGTCCCTTTGAGTAGACCTGCCCCATCGACTGGGCCGGGAGGGCCCCGTACCCGCCTTGGACGGAATAAGGAGGTTCATATCTCCTCTTCGGCCCACTTTAGCGGCAATTTGACCTTCACCCGGGCTGCCGACAAGGAGCGGTACGCCTCGGCGTGCACAAGGAAGATAATTCCTTGTAAATACATCCACGGCCCTACACTTGATATGTTGAACCTTAGGGATGAGATCACGCAGCATTTGGCCGACATAGGTTGGACCCGCTATGCTACTATCATTTCGCCTGCTTTTACTGAACTGACGTGAAAATTTTATGTTACTTTTGAATTTAATATTCCCGATGAATTCTCTGTTACCACTCTTGGGGTAGTGAGGTTTAGATTAATGGGTAGAGAGTTCACCCAGTCTATCACTGAATTTAATTTGGCCCTTGGGTTCATTGATATTCCCTACTCCCAGAGTGAGGAATATATGCACAATGTGTGCGAGTACATGGAGCCATTTTTCTCTCATAACATTGGTTATTGGAGAGATTTGTCAGTTGACCGACACAACTATGACCCCAACTAGTTTAAGGCATCTTTTCTTAAGAGTTCCGCCTACCGTTATTTACACAGATTTATGGCTTACAGTTTCTCGAGTAGGAAGGATAGTTCGGGTACTTTGACCAAACCCGAGTTCTTTTTCATTTGGTGCATGGTTACTCGGACTAAGGTCAATTTGGGTTGCTGGTTTGCCCTCCACCTCCGCACTATGCTAAGTAAGAAAAATAAGCCATTAATCTTAGGCTCATTTATCACTCAATTGGCTATAAATCTTGGGGTTTTGGACTTGAATAATCATAATTTGCATCATGCTTGTACTATGGAACCCCTCGATTTAGTTTGTTTGGAGAAAATGGGTCTTGTGCAACAGGTGAATGGCGTTTTCCAGTTTGCCCCCCCCGGGGCCAATCTCTGTTCCTCCGAAGCGCAGAGCTTCTAAATCCACCACCCCAGAGGCCGGTGGTCCTTTCACGGATGCCCCCGGACCGTCCTCTTCGGCGCCTCCACCGTCTTCCTCCGCCGATAGCTAGCTTACAGCCCTTCGGTTCCAGATGCAGCACATGGACACTCGTATGGAGCGGATGGAGCGTCAAATGGGCGGGATGGCCTAGAATTTGGCGCAGTATCTCCATCACGTGGGTTTCCGCCCGCCTTTCCCTCCACAGCTATAGTTCATTTCTGTCCTCCTCCGTTTTAAGGGAAATGTCGTTGCCCCAATACCTCTATTTTGATCTTTCTTTGCTTACATTGAGGGCAATGTAAGGTTTAGGTATGGGGGAGGGTTAACTATGCTTTAGTTGTGTTTTTAGTTGTCTGATTAAATTTTTCCTTGCCTTAGTGGTTTTCTTCTTTAAACGGTGATGAATGCAATTGAGATATGAGTATAAGTAGTAAGTTCATGTCATGGGGTGTTTCATTTTTCCTCGATGATGTGTTGATTGATGAATATGCCAAACTTGACAAAAATTTGATCACTTGTGCAATTTTTGAGCCTAATTTTTCGTTTGTTGAGTGATTAGTGCACATGGTTTGTCATTCTAAAACTTGCTCGGTTATGCATGTCAAGACCACATTTAAATGAGTTTAATGCATTGAAATGATAGGGCACCTAGGATTGAGCCATTTTTGGACTGACTTTAAAAAAAAAAAAAAAAAGCCAACCCCTAGCTTATTTACCATTAGGGAGCCATGTTGAGCCTTAACCCTTATTCTTCGCTTGAGACCCTAGTTTTTAACCGTACAACCTCTTTTTAGACTTTCTTTTTGAACCCCGTGTGAAGAAGTGCTTTGATTTCATTACATGAAAATTTGGAGTATTATTTGATAGGCATTACACATATCTATGGAAAGGAAGAAAAAAAAAGAGAGAAAAAGGAAAAAATGTGAAAAGAAGACAAAGTGCAAGAAATCAACGAGTAAAGTTGACTTTTATGGTGTTGGTTGGGAGTTATACAAAAAAAAAAGAGAGAAAAAAAACAAAAAAAAAGAAAAAAAAAGAGAGGGAAAGTAGATGAATGAAAAGAGGAGAAAGAAACAGTCGAAGGTTGTAGCAAGTGCCAATTTACTTCACTTATATGATGGTTGAGATGTCTTGAAGTTTCAAATGTGCAAGAATCTGTGTAATGAATTTCTGAGCACTCTCTTTATACTTTTACACCCTTTTGAATCCTTGTTACCCGGCCTTCTCACCCCAACCCCACTACAACCTTGCAAAGTCTCTTGATTGTTGCATTTAAATTCATATGTAAGTGGTGGAGATATGATATATGAGCAAGCTTATAGTAGTGTCATTCTATTGTGTTGATTTGAGAGCTATCTGATATACATATCCTATATACTTGGAGTGAATGAGTGCACTTTAAACTGCGAGAATTGTTGATTTGGTATATTCTGATTTCGATGAGATTATTGGGAAATTTGGAATGTCATTTTTGGTATGAACTGCTGTAAATTGTTTGGTATCTTGATTGTACTTCTGAGGTAATTATGCTTGAGGGCAAGCATAGTTCAGGTATGGGGGAGATTGATGGGGTGCATTTTAGTGGGGTATTTTGGGCATTAATGCACGTTTATTTGACTAAATATTTTCAGTAATTGGGTGGATTCTGTGATATTTTGTGTTGGTGCCAATTGCAAGGACTGGATGCTGAAAAATGCTTAAAATCAAAATTTAGAAGATTTGTCGTACATGGGGGCACTCCAAGCAATGGGGTCCGCTTGAGAAACTGAAGAAACTTAATTGTAATAGACTTTATTTTATTTTAATTTTTTTTATTGAGAGGGAACAATTAATTTCTCGCGTGGCTTAGGTTTTACGGCAGTTCTGGCTTTTGAATTGTAAGGGGGCCGTAACTGACAAGGGAGTTTTTTTTCCTGGTGTTAAAAAGATTTCCTCTCGTAGCTTTTGGGGAGCAATCAGAAGGGAGGCCATTACTATTGACTTTTGGGACTCAATGCTTTATACCTGGCTTTGACCGAAATCAAGCAATTGGAAAGCCTTTCTCGTATGATTTTTGTTTGGCAATTAGGAGAAGCAAACGGAGCCGCAATTGTTGACCTTGTGATTGCTCCTTCCTCATTGTGTATTGCATAGAAGAAATGCAAAGGGAGCAATCTCTCGTATGCCTTGTAAAAATCATTAGAGAAACAAAGCCAAAAGCTAGTCGCCGTTGTTGACTTCTGGCTCTGGTTCTTTTACTTTGTTTTGATACAATTGGGGAAAGCAATCAGGATCATCCGCATGTCTTGGATTGGAAACAATTGATAGGAACAAAAGTCCTTTGTACGTTTCTCCTACTGCTGCCCGAAATTGAGAGGTCCGATTCGGCGACTTTTCCCAATTCTCCACGCGCGGTTTGTCCTCCAATAATGGAGGGCTAATTCTCTAATTCTAGTCAAGGGGGCAACTGACGAATTGGTTCAACAATTACTGTGAGATCTAAACCATTTTTAATTATTTTCTTCATTTATTGATATTCATATGCTCCTTGATTTTAATTGTTATAGCCTTGTATATGATTGGTTAGTGCGCAATAATTAATTATTCATATAGGCTATTTTGCTAAATAGAGGTAATTGAATCTGTAATTGTTCGTTATCTCTATCTTAGTAGCAACTGGCGTAATCGGGTTTATGTCAGGGGAACATATGATCTAATTTAAACGAACCCTCGTAGTGTGTTTGTTGGTTAGGATTGGGCCTTTCTAATTATTAATGCAATCTAGAAATTAAATCTTACGGTCGTACCTAGGGTTGTTTTTGGGTTAGAGAAATAATTAACGGTCGTACCTTAACTATTGAGAAATTAAGGAAAGGTTGGTTGTTTATCGCGTGCGTGACAACTATAACTAATCTATTAATAAATGTTGGAATTATCTGTGAATCGATGATCAGTGCATGAACCATTTCTGAAGTGTACCCTTGGCTAGAGTTTCTCTAATTATTTCTTTTAATTAATTATTTTCTGCATTTAATTCATTTAGTTAGCTTTTAATCCCAAAACCACCCATTAATTTTGACTTGAAAAGAAACAAATTTCTCGCTAGTTCCTGAGGAGACGACCCTGCTTACCACTGTCTACTAGTTAGTGAATTCAGTTAAATAATTAATTCAAGTATATCGGATTAAGCAAACTCTTCGGGAACAGGGTGAATCAAGTAACCCATTGCACACCTAGAGTACCTGCTCCAGTACTAAAATTGATTATTGACTGCTTCAGGTGGTAGTTAGGTTTTATTCATTATTATTGCACAGGTTCGGTACCTGTCAATATATATATATATTTTTTTTTATTTTTTTTTTATACACACAGTATAAAATAATAAGTTAGAACTAAATAAGTAATTTTATTGAACAAATTGTATTACAAATATGAAAGACTATAGTTTATTTACAAGATTCATTTGTAGAGGCCATGATCTTATATTTTATAGAAAAAAGTTTAATTAATGTGAAACATATATATTAAAAATTGTGCTACTTATTTCAAACTTTTATTGATTTTGAATTCTTTTAATTTTTTCATTTATCTTATATTCTCTTCACATGCTTGTCTCTTGGTGGGAAACCTTTTTTTAGAAAAAAAAAATTATTAAATGTTAGATGAATGTGTAAAATATAAAATTAAATTGGTATAAATTATTTTTTTAAAAAAATTAAATGATAAATGGGGTGGGACGGGTACCCGCTGACCCGACCCTATTTCAGCGGGTACCCTATAATCGGGTACCAGCTGATATGCGGGACGGGTAAGAGTCAGAAATGGCTGACCCGCCAGATGCAGGTCGGGTCAGCCAAATGGTGAATGGGGTGGGTATCCGACCCGCACCCACCCCTAACCGGACTAAATCTTCTTGATTAAATCTTCACAGGTCCTATTGTTCATTAACTACACCACATTAAATATGATCCCCTGACTCATTCACTGGAATATTTCTAAACCCAGAAATGGTTTTGAAAATTAGGAAGCTCGAGACATGATATCTCATGAACGTATTCATGCATTTAAATGGTAGGGTACAACATCTCACCGAAGAAGCAAGGCATTGTAACCGTCCCTGTAACCCCAATAGATTGAGCCAGTTATAGGGCCAATCATGCAGCCCAAACTCAGCACAACTTTTGCAAGTTGACTATTTTTTAAGCCATTCTTTCTAGCTTTGCGTGAAGCATTGCAAGTTGATTCTTGGCTTGCTTCTCATGGACTGTGGCTTTGTAGAAGGATTACGTTGGGCTTCTTCATGTGAATTTGGTGTATTAATTGGGCGCCTTGATTATCGACAGCCACTTTTGCTTGGATGGAATTTTGTAAACTTACTTCGGCAATTGAGTTTTGGTTTTGCAATTAATATTGGGCTTTGGAAGAGGCTTCAACAAACGTGGGATTTAGGGATTACTCATTTGGAGGTTGAGTCCAACTCTAAAGCGAGGGTCCATTTAGTCTATCATGCCGTTTTAGTCTCTTATTGAAAGTTTCGAGATTTCCTAAGCAGAAATTGAGGGGCTTCTTATGCTTCTAAAGTGAACAACTCTAGAAGTTGTACTTGTGTTAGCTGGTCAGATGCCAAGTCCAGAAATGATAATCCAAGCTACGTAATTTTCCATTATCAAATGTCTAATTTTTGCTTCCACGTATTGTTTCCACCACTAATAATTTAAAGGGTCAACGTGAAATTTTGATCATGTAAAATTTGCAAGTGAAATAATAATCAAAAAAATAGAAGTGAATGCAGCAGAAGCAGCCGTACAGTTACTCGTTTTAGTCTCCGGCAGGGGAGTAAAAATGCCACCATCCATCGCGGTCATATGTGAAAGCTCGCTTGGGGAGACAGAAGAAAATAATTAGTAGGTGGAAAGTCCCTGAAACAAGAGTGTACACAGTAGAGAGGATAATAGAATAAGTGGTAGTAATGAATGGGGTGGAGTCTACCTTCTTCAGGAGCTGTTGGGGTTGGAGGTGGGGAAACGGAGGGGAAGTTTTGAAGGAAATCCAAATTTATGTGGTCCAGTTCTTCAGCGTCCTTGCTCTGAATTCTGATCCACCAAATGTAAATTGTACAGATGCAATCTTCAGAACATATGGCAATTTCAGAAATCACTGATAGGGTGTTAATTGTTAGTAATTTTATTGTTAATTTCCCCTTTATCCTTGCCAAATATTGTTTGAATTATTAATATTTACTTATATTTGGTATTGGAACTTAATTTCAGGAACAAAGCAGAAAATTACCAAAAAGGAGGGACTCTTATGGAAAAATGGAGACTTCTAAGGACCTTGGACTCTTGAATTGGTGGGGACCACAAGCTAGTGCAAGGCATTTAGTCATTTGGGCTTTTCAAAGAAAGCAACGTAGAGAAACTTGGAACAACAAGTACTTTGGAGGCTTTGTCCACATGTGCGGGGACCACGGATAAGAAGCATGAGTCATTTGGACTCTAGGAAAAGAAACGTACAAGACTTTGAATTTGGTGTGGGGACCACTAGAGATAGCATTAGACTTCCTTTTGGCTTTAAAAAGGGAGAAACGTACGAGAACTCTTATCAATCAATAGTTTTAGTTTAGACTTTTAGCATAGTTTTAGTTTTTCTTTTCTTAGCTCTTTCGCATGGTTGTTCTCCATTAATGGAGAACTAACCTCTTAATTCAAGTCAAGGGGACAACTGAAGATTTGGTTCACCAATTACTGTGAGATCTAATTTATTTTAATTGCTTCCTTAATTTATTGGTATTTATATGTTTCCTGCTTTTAATTGCTATAGCTCGTGTGAGTGATTGAATAGATGCGCAATATTTAATTATTCACATAGGCTATTTTGCTAAATAGGGATAATTGAATCCGTAATTGTTCGTTATCTTTATCTCAGTAGCAACTGGCGTAATTGGATTTATGTCAGGGGAGCATACGATCTAACATAAACAAACCCTCGTAGCGTGTTTGTTAGTTAGGATTGGGCCTTTCTAATTATTAATGCAATCTAGAAATTAAATCCTACGGTCGTACCTAGGATTGTTTTTGGGTTAGAGAAATAGTTAACGGTCGTACCTTAACTATCGAGAAATTAAGGAAAGGTTGGTTGTTTATCGCGTGCATGACAACTATAACTAATCTATTAATAAATGTGGAATTATCTGTGAATCAATGATCAGTGCCTGAACCATTTCTGATGTGTACCCTTGGCTAGAGTTTCCCCAATCATTTCTTTTAATTAATTATTTTCTGCAGTTAATTTATTTAGTTAGCATTTAATCCAAAACCCCCCATACTTTGGACTTTAGAAGAAACGAATTATCCCCAGTCCCTGTGGATTCGACCCTACTCACCGCTATATACAAAATCTGTATTTTTCTCGAGTAGGTATTTATTATTGCACAGGTTGACGACCTGTCAATCACAATCATATTTTGGTATCTCTTTTGGTATTAGTTTCACTGTTAGTTTTATAAGTTGTGGTATATGCTGGATATTTTAATAAAAAAATATCACATGTTTATTTTGAATTCAAACACAATAAATTACAAATTGTTCAATGAATTTTCAGCTACAAATAAAACCATTCAAAAGTGTAACTTATATCTTTAAAATGAGATTTATGTCTTGAATTGTGTAACCTATGTAATGATTAGGTTTATAAATTCATTTAGTGAATTTTTTACCATTATACAATGAATCTAGACTTTTCAATTTGTAGCTGAAATATGAGGTGTTAATTCCTCTTAATGTTGGTATTTTAATACTCCTAATTTCTTAGCCTATAAATAGAGGCATCTATCAACCAAATCTGATATATACTTTGCCATCTTTAGACTATTTTCTATTTTTTCTCTCTCACTATTATTAGAATTTATAGGATAAAGAACAGTGTTGTGTATGGTGTCTATCTTACTCTAATAGTATAGATTGGAGTAGATAATAGTGAGAAAAATGTTGGGCTGTTGTATTTTGAAGGCGACGTGTTAAGACTTATTATACCAGAGGATACTCCGTAGGGGCACGAATCTTCTTAAAGAGAGCGACCTAATCCACTTCTCAACCCACGCCAAATTAACTTTTTATGTCACAAATTATTTGCGTTTTTAATGCAATATTGAGGTATGAGATTTTTGTTAATTTTATTGTTAAATTTTATTAGAGAAATTATTGTTACTTATATGATTATTTTGGCCCAGAACCAACAGTACATTGTCAAGAAAGCATCCCCCAGGATCCTGCTGCAGATACATTTTTTTCCAGCTCTAGTATTCAACCACTATCTCAGGTGCTAAAAGGTGCATCCAAAACCAGCCTGGCTTTACATATTAATGGCTGTAAGACTCTTTGTTCTAGGGTTGATGTGTGCTTACTATTTAGAGAAAAGATGTGGTAATGAATCTTATTGTAAGAAATGAGATGAGGTGGCAACTGTTCTAATCACCAGTTCAGAATGAGTAATTTCTTACTGATTTTTGACAGGTGCCGAACCTGTGCAATAATAAATAAATAAAACCTAACTACCACTTAAAGCAGTCAATAATCAATTCAAGTACTGGAGCAGGGACTCTAGGTGTGCAATGGGTTACTTGATTCACCCTGTTCCCGAAGAATTTGCTTAATCCAATATACTTGAATTAATTATTTAACTGAATTCACTAACTAGTAGACAGTGATAAGCAGGGTCGTCTCCTCAGGGACTGGAGAGAAATTTATTTCTTTTCATAGTCAAGATTAATGGGGGGTTTTGGGATTAAATGCCAAATAAACAAATTGAATGCAGAAAATAATTAATTAAAAGAAATAATTGGAGAAACTCTAGCCAAGGGTAAACTTCAGAAATGGTTCATGCACTGATCATCGATTCACAGATAATTCCAACATTTATTAATAGATTAGTTATAGTTGTCATGCACGCGATAAACAACCAGCCTTTCCTTAATTCCTCGATAGTTAAGGTACGACCGTTATCTATTTCTCTAACCCAGAAACAACCCTAAGTACGACCGTAGGATTTAATTTCTGGTTTGCATTAATAATTAGAATGGCCTAATCCTAACTAACAAACACGCTACGAGGGTTTGTTTAAACTAGATCGTATGTTCCCCTGACATAAATCCAATTACGCCAATTGCTACTTAGATAGAGATAACGAACAATTACGAATTCAATTACCCCTAATTAGCACAATAGCCTACGTGAATAATTAAATATTGCGCATCTATTCAATCATACACGATAATTATAACAACAATTAAAAGCAGAAAACATACGAATACCAATAAATAGAGGAAGCAGTTAAAATAATTTAAATCTCACAGTAATTATTGAACCAAATCTTCAGTTCCCCTTGACAAGAATTATGAGGTTAGTCCTCCATTAATGGAGAACAACTGTAACGGCCCCACCTCCCCCTAAGGCGAACCAGAGGGTTCGGCGGACCGCCTGCCCAGCTCTCGTCGGGACTCAGTCGATCACTACACTCACCGCTCTAAAGTACGCGTGACAGAAACCAAAGGAAACGAACAATACAGAAACCACCAAGCTATAAGGTTGGAAGTCCCTGCCACAATTTGTTTCTCTACCTTCTCACGCTTGAGTATACTCATCCGAAACCTCCGTAGTTTCAATAACTCCAGGCAACCATAACGAATGAACACGTTGGAGAGGGGTAACACGTTTACATAAGCAAATACTTTTAAATATATACATGATCACAATGTTACAAATCAAAAGGGAGTTGTTTGATCAAAATACATTCAAGGTTTCCATCTATTGAGGAGCTATACAAAAGAATATATATAACCAGCTCAACTCATGCTTCCAAAAGATTTTCCTGTAAGGAAAACAAGGATAACAAAACGGGGTGAGCTATAAGCCCAATGAGGTACCAAAATAAAGAGATGCAGTCAAGGACCAAGTAATTCCATGCTCAATTAATCACATACATGTACCCAACAGGAAAATAAGTAAACAATCCAGACAGAAAGGATACAGATGGCTCTCAGGAGCCAATTTCCCGTTGCAGTACTTGATCCAACTATGATGACCCTCCGTCAACTTTCAAATAAGAAAACCCGTCCAGTAGAACACCGCTTTAACGCCAAGTCCCGTCCACCATTCATACCCCTTACCGGGCCCGAACGCCGAATAGAAACAGGAATGGTAATACTCGAGTATACCGGGATTCAAGAGTCTCAATACTCAAGAATTCCATAAAGCAGGCACCCACGGATTGTCAATTTCCTCGACCAAGCCCTTGCATGGCTCGATTTAATTAACTCCCCATGAGGTTGAGCTCAGGTTTAATAAGGAAGCCGTTGGACGCATCCAAACGACATTATAACAAGTACAGGTAACAGGTTCAAGTTCATAACATGTACAAGTAATAGATTGCAGTTTATACCACACAGGCAAGAGTACGAGTGTGATAAAGTACACCCTCGTCTCAATCACACTAAACAGGATTCACAGTCATTTATGTCATAGATTTCACGTACAGATAGCTCAAATAGCAACAATACAAGGGGTGGTACACTCACCAGATCAAACAAGAATAGTTTCAAAAGTTTCCTTGCCAAGTGTGATTTTACTCGCTGGCACCTCCTAGAACAAGCAAGGCAAACACTTACGACTTGACATTACAATTGGAATCAAAGAAATTTGCAAGTAACTCGGTTACAAGTCCTGTGCGTAACCACATGAACCATTAATGCAAAGGCAATGCGACTTCGGAGTGAAAAGGAGTAACAATCGGTCTTAAAGGCATGAACAACCTCAATACTCTATCTATCATAAGTAACCAACTCCAAAGTTGAAGTAGAAAATAAATGTACAATCATTACTCGGAAAACAGGATTTTCCAGTTTTGCACAACCCTATAAGAAAAATCGTATCTCAAGTTTTGTAAGTCCAAAATTGATAAAATTTACACCGTTGGAAACTACATTCAAAGGGTTATAACTTTCCAGAAAACACCATCTTATGATTCAGAACACAAGTCGGTCAAATTTAGGTCGCAAGGTACTGCTTTAACCATCACAAGACAGAACAGGTTACAATTTTCAGTCAAATTTGAAAAATCATCATAAATTTCACAAATAGAAACAGGGTCTGAAACTTACACGGTTTATAGCCCTATGAGTCTAGTTTAAAACGCAACAAACGGAACTCAATTCCGATATTCCTACATCAAGATATAGCAA
This sequence comes from Coffea canephora, assembly GCA_036785865.1. Taxonomy (NCBI): domain Eukaryota; kingdom Viridiplantae; phylum Streptophyta; class Magnoliopsida; order Gentianales; family Rubiaceae; genus Coffea; species Coffea canephora. Next base: position 14,795,549 of record CM071915.1, read on the forward strand.
GTTTCCTAAGACTGCGCAGAAACTCTTACGAAAATTTTGACAGCACTTCCTTTAGTTTTTCCTTACTTTTCCAACCAAACCTCAATACCAATTCACTCCTCAAATTCACCACAATCTTTCCCACAAACAACAAGCTATTAAACACCTTGAATTAAGACCACAATATCCTTCAAATGCAACCACATCAAGGAGCAAAATATAAACCCTAAAACTGGAAATTTTGCTACAAAAGCTGAAATTCTTTGAAGACAAGTAAAACCAACATTCTCAAGTTCAAAATTACTCTTATCAACTACCAAATCATGCCCAAACATTAATCATCATAAAACAGAAATTTTACCTATAAAACAGAAATTTGCTATACCTCTACTTAAACCCATAAACTTAGCTACAAGACTACACATGTAACATCTCTAATCCACTACTTTACAAGCATAAGAAGTACAAGGAAATTTCTAGATAGTTTACCTTGAAACTTAAGGAGAAATGATAGCTTAGAGCTCCAACTCCAAAACTCACTCCACCAATCCCTTAAACCCCTCCTAGCTAGCACTTGTATGGAAGGAATTAGAAATCAAATGGTGAAAACTCAAGATCAAAGAGAAAATTGAAACTAGAATTGGAAGAGCTTTGCTTGGTCTTTTCTCTCAAAAGCCACGGCTGAGCAAGGAAGAAATGAAGATATTTTTGGACCAAAACAAGATAAGAAGGAAGAGAAATCGCCGGTCAAAGCTGCTGTCCCACCAGAATCCGGCCAGAATCTGGCCGGATATCCGGCCGGATTCCTGGCCGGATATGAGGCCGAGACTGAACCATTTTTTTTTCAAAATTTCAAGGCAATCCGGCCAGCTATCCGGCCAGTTTCTGGCCGGATTCCCGGCCGGATTCGGCCCCTGTCTTGTTTTCAAAATTTTTTTTTTTTTTCCAAGTTCCATCCAATGAATATATATTCAAAACTCATGCACAAATACTTAATACACACAAACACATGTTCACATATATGAAATGAAACCCTCCTTAGTATAAGGTAACAAATTCTTTTATTTTCAAAAGGAAAAAATAAGCATCAAGAAATGCGTAGAAAAGATGAAAATTCAGGGTTCTCACACTCTCTCCCCCTTAAAAGAATTTCGTCCTCGAAATTCCTTATCAGTGCCTTCTCCAATATACCATACTTAACTAACCAATCCGTATCCATTCACTGGCCAATATACCATAATTTCTTCTTCCTTCCTAAGTTGTAATTCTTATACTCCATGCTAGTAGGCAATCGGTGAAATACTAGAATCTTACCTTCCACGTCTTCATACGGGTCCGAGACTTGACGCTGCTCTAGGGTATACACCTGAGCCGACACCTTTGGTCCATTCTTTTTCCCCTTTGACGGGTCAAGGTTGGTCGTGGGTGGCTGTTGACTCCTATTTCCTTCTCGAGAGCGGCCTGGGCAATTTGCAATTTGATGATCTGCGCTCCCACAACGCAGACATTTTCTTCCTTTCTTCCAGCAAACATCCTCCGTGTGATGCGGTTTCCCACAGTACCCACAAGGACCGCGGGAAGCAGAAACTGAGCCTTTCTGTGAGGCGCCACTCGACACCTCTGGCAGTTGTACTCCCCCGTTGCCCCTTCCAATCTTAGGAGGCGTGCTTTTATCTCCATGCTCCGAACTGCTTCCTGGAAACCCCCTTTTCTTGGCTTGAAAATTCTTAACTTGTAACCTCGCGCCTTCAACTCGTTGAGCTTTCTCCACTGCATCACTAAAAGTATTAAGTTGGGCCACGGCCAAGTCTTTCTGAATCTCAACGTTTAGCCCTTGGACAAAACGCCTTATTCGCCTTTGCTCGGTGACGATTAGTTCGGGAGCGAACTTAGACAATCTGGTGAACTGGCTTTCATATTCGGCGATAGTTTGAGTTCCCTGACGGAGCCTAATGAACTCATCTTCCTTCTTTTCCTGAATCAGAGGTGGAAAATACTTCGTGTTGAACTCTCTCATGAAATTCACCCACGTCCTTGGGGTTTGTTCTCTTTCCCATTTCACCCTTATGATATTCCACCAAGAACGGGCTGCCCCCTCCAGTTGGAAGACAGCAAATGTGACCTGCCGCTCCTCGGTATAATGTAATGCAGCAAATATATCAATCATTTTCTCTAACCATCTCTCGGCCACGTCGGGGTCCGGTCCTCCAAGAAATTGCGGTGGGGAGAACTTCTGAAATCGTTCGAGGGCTTTATCCTCACCCTCTATATGATTACCAGGGTTGCCCGGCTGATTAACAGGATTTGACCCTGATATCCACTACATGGGCCAATAAATCTGTCATACGTTGAATGGCGGCCGCTACCTGAACATTAGGATCTGCTCGAGGTTCAGGGTTAGGTTCAGGCGTTGGTTCTCGATTTGCCCCTCCAATCGGGGTTTGCCTACGGCCGCGCCCTCGGCCTCGTCCTCTACGTGTACTCTCCATTGGTTTAACCACTCTAGGGTCGAAACGCAAATAAAATAGTAAAGCAAATGCAAGTAGGTACGAGTACAAAAGTAGATACAACTCAAAAGGGCATATATATAGAACACAACTTGATCCAGCAAGTCACGCAGTATCAGGCAAATGGAAGCAAAAGTAAGTCCATGCAAGTAACAAGGTCAAATCCAAAATGCACAAAACAAACTAGACCCAAAAGTATACAACAACAAGCCAAAAGCGTTCATCCATGACTTACAGGAATACATAGTCTACACCTTAATCAGGACCAATCACACTTCATGAAATCTTAATATCACCCAAAGTTCCGCAAATCAAATTCCCAATTGGCCTAAGCGATCTCTAACCTAGGCTCTCATATATATAGTAGTCGGGTACAAGAATCCCAAAATAAGATAAGTTCACCACTCGGGCTGGCCAGGCCCAAGAGTAATTCATCTACAATCGAGATTCCCACCTGACCTACAGATCTACTATCTTCAAGCACCATAATAAAAGTTTAATACTTATAACACTTCACGATCCATGACTTATGCTCAAAGAGCACTTAGACATTCATAAATATTCACAAATCGGGACCATAATGCCACTTGGCCCAAGCTCACTCCGCGCAGAGACCACGCGAAGTGGCTCTGATACCACTTGTAACGGCCCCACCTCCCCCTAAGGCGAACCAGAGGGTTCGGCGGACCGCCTGCCCAACTCCGCCGGGACTCAGTCGATCACTACACTCACCGCTCTAAAGTACGCGTGACAGAAACCAAAGGAAACGAACAATACAGAAACCACCAAGCTATAAGGTTGGAAGTCCCTGCCACAATTTGTTTCTCTACCTTCTCACGCTTGAGTATACTCATCCGAAACCTCCGTAGTTTCAATAACTCCAGGCAACCATAACGAATGAACACGTTGGAGAGGGGTAACACGTTTACATAAGCAAATACTTTTAAATATATACATGATCACAATGTTACAAATCAAAAGGAGTTGTTTGATCAAAATACATTCAAGGTTTCCATCTATTGAGGAGCTATACAAAAGAATATATATAACCAGCTCAACTCATGCTTCCAAAAGATTTTCCTGTAAGGAAAACAAGGATAACAAAACGGGGTGAGCTATAAGCCCAATGAGGTACCAAATAAAGAGATGCAGTCAAGGACCAAGTAATTCCATGCTCAATTAATCACATACATGTACCCAACAGGAAAATAAGTAAACAATCCAGACAGAAAGGATACAGATGGCTCTCAGGAGCCAATTCCCGTTGCCAGTACTTGATCCAACTATGATGACCCTCCGTCAACTTTCAAATAAGAAAACCCGTCCAGTAGAACACCGCTTTAACGCAAGTCCCGTCCACCATTCATACCCCTTACCGGGGCCGAACGCGAATAGAAACAGGAATGGTAATACTCGAGTATACCGGGATTCAAGAGTCTCAATACTCAAGAATTCCATAAAGCAGGCACCCACGATTGTCAATTTCCTCGACCAAGCCTTTGCATGGCTCGATTTAATTAACTCCCCATGAGGTTGAGCTCAGGTTTAATAAGGAAGCCGTTGGACGCATCCAAACGACATTAACAAGTACAGGTAACAGGTTCAAGTTCATAACATGTACAAGAATAGATTGCAGTTTATACCACACAGGCAAGAGTACGAGTGTGATAAAGTACACCCTCGTCTCAATCACACTAAACAGGATTCACAGTCATTTATGTCATAGATTTCACGTACAGATAGCTCAAATAGCAACAATACAAGGGGTAGACACTCACCAGATCAAACAAGAATAGTTTCAAAAGTTTCCTTGCCAAGTGTGATTTTACTCGCTGGCACCTCCTAGAACAAGCAAGGCAAACACTTACGACTTGACATTACAATTGGAATCAAAGAAATTTGCAAGTAACTCGGTTACAGTCCTGTGCGTAACCACATGAACCATTAATGCAAAGGCAATGCGACTTCGGAGTGAAAGGAGTAACAATCGGTCTTAAAGGCATGAACAACCTCAATACTCTATCTATCATAAGTAACCAACTCCAAAGTTGAAGTAGAAAATAAATGTACAATCATTACTCGAAAACAGGATTTTCCAGTTTTGCACAACCTATAAGAAAAATCGTATCTCAAGTTTTGTAAGTCCAAAATTGATAAAATTTACACGTTGGAAACTACATTCAAAGGGTTATAACTTTCCAGAAAACACCATCTTATGATTCAGAACACAAGTCGGTCAAATTTAGGTCGCAAGGTACTGCTTTAACCATCACAAGACAGAACAGGTTACAATTTTCAGTCAAATTTGAAAAATATCATAAATTTCACAAATAGAAACAGGTCTGAAACTTACACGTTTATAGCCCTATGAGTCTAGTTTAAAACGCAACAAACGAACTCAATTCCGATATTCCTACATCAAGATATAGCAAGTTTCCTAAGACTGCGCAGAAACTCTTACGAAATTTGACAGCACTTCCTTTAGTTTTTCCTTACTTTTCAACCAAACCTCAATACCAATTCACTCCTCAAATTCACCACAACTTTCCACAAACAACAAGCTATTAAACACCTTGAATTAAGACCACAATATCCTTCAAATGCAACCACATCAAGGAGCAAAATATAACCCAAAACTGGAAATTTTGCTACAAAAGCTGAAATTCTTTGAAGACAAGTAAAACCAACATTCTCAAGTCAAAATTACTCTTATCAACTACCAAATCATGCACCAACATTATCATCATAAAACAGAAATTTACCTATAAAAAGAAATTTGCTAACCCTACTTAAACCCATAAACTTACTACAAGACTACACATGTAACATCTCTAATCCACTACTTACAAGCATAAGAAGTACAAGGAAATTTTCTAGATAGTTTACCTTGAAACTTAAGGAGAAATGATAAGCTTAGAGCTCCAACTCCAAAACTCACTCCACCAATCCCTTAAACCCCTCCTAGCTAGCACTTGTATGGAAGGAATTAGAAATCAAATGGTGAAAACTCAAGATCAAAGAGAAAATTGAAACTAGAATTGGAAGAGCTGCTTGGTCTTTCTCTCAAAAGCCACGGCTGAGCAAAAGAGAAATCGCCGGTCCAAAAGCTGCTGTCCCACCAGAATCCGCCAGAATCTGGCCGGATATCCGGCCGGATTCCTGGCCGGATATGAGGCCGAGACTGAACATTTTTTTTCAAAATTTCAAGCAATAACGGCCAGCTATCCGGCCAGTTTCTGGCCGGATTCCCGCCGAATTCGGCCCCTGTCTTGTTTTCAAAATTTTTTTTTTTTTTCCAAGTTCCATCCAATGAATATATATTAAAACTCATGCACAAATACTTAATACACACAAAACACATGTTCACATATATGAAATGAAACCCTCCCTTAGTATAGAGGTAACAAATTCTTTATATTTCAAAAGGAAAAAATAAGCATCAAGAAATGCGTAGAAAAAGTTGAAAATTCAGGGTTCTCACACTCTCTCCCCCTTAAAGAATTTCGTCCTCGAAATTCCTTATCAGTGCCTTCTCCAATATACCATACTTAACTAACCAATCCGTATCCATTCACTGGCCAATATACCATAATTTCTTCTTCCTCCTAATTGTAAATTCTTATACTCCATGCTAGGTAGGCAATCGTGAAATATAGAATCTACCTTCACACGTCTTCATACGGGTCCGAGACTTGACGCGGCTCTAGGTATACACTGAGCCGACACCTTTGGTCCATTCTTTTTCCCCTTTGACGGGTCAAGGTTGGTCGTGGGTGGCTGTTGACTCCTATTTCCTTCTCGAGAGCGGCCTGGGCCAATTTGCAATTTGATGACTGCGCTCCCACAACGCAAGACATCTTCCTTTCTTCCAGCAAACATCCTCCGGTGATGCGGTTTCCCACAGTACCCACAAGGACCCGCGGAAGCAGAAACTGAGCCTTTCTGTGAGGCGCCACTCGACACCTCTGGCAGTTGTACTCCCCCGTTGCCTTCCAATCTTAGGAGGCGTGCTTTTATCTCCATGCCTCCGAACTGCTCCTGGAAACCCCTTTTCTTGGCTTGAAAATTCTTAACTTGTAACTCGCGCCTCAACTCGTTGAGCTTTCTCCACTGCATCACAAAAGTATTAAGTTGGGCCACGGCCAAGTCTTTCTGAACTCAACGTTTAACCCTGGACAAAACGCCTTATTCGCCTTGCTCGGTGACGCTTAGTTTCGGAGCGAACTTAGACAATCTGGTGAACTGGCTTTCATATTCGGCGATAGTTTGAGTTCCTGACGGAGCCTAATGATACTCATCTTCCTTCTTTTCCTGAATCAGAGGTGGAAAATACTTCTGTGTTGAACTCTCTCTCATGAAATTACACCACGTCCTTGGGTTTTGTTCTCTTTCCCATTTCACCTTATGATATTCCACCAAGAACGGGCTGCCCCTCCAGTTGGAAGACAGCAAATGTGACCTGCCGCTCCTCGGTATAATGTAATGCAGCAAATATATCAATCATTTCTCTACTACCACTCTCTGGCCACGTCGGGGTCCGGTCCTCCAAGAAATTGCGTGGGAGAACTTCTGAAATCGTTCGAAGGGCTTTATCCTCACCCTCTAATGATTACCAGGTTGCCCGCTGATAACAGGATTTGACCTGATATCCACTACAATGGCCAATAAATCTGTCATACTAGTGAATGGCGGCCGCTACCGTGAACATTAGGATCTGCTCGAGGTTCAGGGTTGGTTAAGGCGGTTGGTCTCGATTTGCCCCTCCAATCGGGTTTGCTACGGCCGCGCCTCGGCCTCGTCCTCTACGTTGTACTCTCCATTGGTTAAACCACTCTAGGGTCGAAACGCAAATAAAATAGTAAAGCAAATGCAAGTAGGTACGAGTACAAAAGTAGATATCAACTCAAAGGGCATATATATAGAACACAACTTGATCCAGCAAGTCACGCAGTATCAGGCAAATGGAAGCAAAAGTAAGTCCATGCAAGTAACAAGGTCAAATCCAAAATGCACAAAACAAACTAGACCCAAAAGTATACAACAACAAGCCAAAAGCGTTCATCCATGACTAACAGAATACATATGCTACACCTTAATCAGGACCAATCACACTTCATGAAATCTTAATATCACCCAAAGTTCCGCAAATCAAATTCCAATTGGCCTAAGCGATCTCTAACCTAGGCTCTCATATAATATAGTCGGGTACAAGAATCCCAAAATAAGATAAGTTCACCACTCGGGCTGGCCAGGCCCAAGAGTAATCATCTACAATCGAGATTCCACCTGACCTACAGATCTACTATCTTCAAGCACCATAATAAAAGTTTAATACTTATAACACTTCACGATCCATGACTTATCGCTCAAAGAGCACTTAGACATTCATAAATATTCACGAAATCGGACCAAATGCCCCCTAAGGCGAACCAGAGGGTTCGGCGGACCGCCTGCCCAGCTCTCGTCGGGACTCAGTCGATCACTACACTCACCGCTCTAATACGCGTGACAGAAACCAAAGGAAACGAACAATACAGAAACCACCAAGCTATAAGGTTGGAAGTCCCGCCAATTTGTTTCTCTACCTTCTCACGCTTGAGTATACTCATCCGAAACCTCCGTAGTTTCAATAACTCCAGGCAACCATAACGAATGAACACGTTGGAGAGGGGTAACACGTTTACATAAGCAAATACTTTTAAATATATACATGATCACAATGTTACAAATCAAAAGGGAGTTGTTTGATCAAAATACATTCAAGGTTTCCATCTATTGAGGAGCTATACAAAAGAATATATATAACCAGCTCAACTCATGCTTCCAAAAGATTTTCCTGTAAGGAAAACAAGGATAACAAAACGGGGTGAGCTATAAGCCCAATGAGGTACCAAAATAAAGAGATCAGTCAAGGACCAAGTAATTCCATGCTCAATTAATCACATACATGTACCCAACAGGAAATAAGTAAACAATCCAGACAGAAAGGATACAGATGGCTCTCAGGAGCCAATTTCCCGTTGCAGTACTTGATCCACTATGATGACCCTCCGTCAACTTTCAAATAAGAAAACCCGTCCAGTAGAACACCGCTTTAACGCCAAGTCCCGTCCACCATTCATACCCCTTACCGGGCCCGAACGCCGAATAGAAACAGGAATGGTAATACTCGAGTATACCGGGATTCAAGAGTCTCAATACTCAAGAATTCCATAAAGCAGGCACCCACGGATTGTCAATTTCCTCGACCAAGCCCTTGCATGGCTCGATTTAATTAACTCCCCATGAGGTTGAGCTCAGGTTTAATAAGGAAGCCGTTGGACGCATCCAAACGACATTATAACAAGTACAGGTAACAGGTTCAAGTTCATAACATGTACAAGTAATAGATTGCAGTTTATACCACACAGGCAAGAGTACGAGTGTGATAAAGTACACCCTCGTCTCAATCACACTAAACAGGATTCACAGTCATTTATGTCATAGATTTCACGTACAGATAGCTCAAATAGCAACAATACAAGGGGTGGTACACTCACCAGATCAAACAAGAATAGTTTCAAAAGTTTCCTTGCCAAGTGTGATTTTACTCGCTGGCACCTCCTAGAACAAGCAAGGCAAACACTTACGACTTGACATTACAATTGGAATCAAAGAAATTTGCAAGTAACTCGGTTACAAGTCCTGTGCGTAACCACATGAACCATTAATGCAAAGGCAATGCGACTTCGGAGTGAAAAGGAGTAACAATCGGTCTTAAAGGCATGAACAACCTCAATACTCTATCTATCATAAGTAACCAACTCCAAAGTTGAAGTAGAAAATAAATGTACAATCATTACTCGGAAAACAGGATTTTCCAGTTTTGCACAACCCTATAAGAAAAATCGTATCTCAAGTTTTGTAAGTCCAAAATTGATAAAATTTACACCGTTGGAAACTACATTCAAAGGGTTATAACTTTCCAGAAAACACCATCTTATGATTCAGAACACAAGTCGGTCAAATTTAGGTCGCAAGGTACTGCTTTAACCATCACAAGACAGAACAGGTTACAATTTTCAGTCAAATTTGAAAAATCACCATAAATTTCACAAATAGAAAAGGGTCTGAAACTTACACGGTTTATAGCCCTATGAGTCTAGTTTAAAACGCAACAAACGGAACTCAATTCCGATATTCCTACATCAAGATATAGCAAGTTTCCTAAAGACTGCGCAGAAACTCTTACGAAAATTTTGACAGCACTTCCTTAGTTTTTCCTTACTTTTCCAACCAACCCTCAATCCCAATTCACTCCTCAAATTCACCACAATCTTTCCCACAAACAACAAGCTATTAAACACCTTGAATTAAGACCACAATATCCTTCAAATGCAACCACATCAAGGAGCAAATATAAACCCTAAAACTGGAAATTTTGCTACAAAAGCTGGAAATTCTTTGAAGACAAGTAAAAACCAACATTCTCAAGTTCAAAATTACTCTTATCAACTACCAAATCATGCCCAAACATTAATCATCATAAAACAGAAATTTTACCTATAAAACAGAAATTTGCTATACCTCTACTTAAACCCATAAACTTAGCTACAAGACTACACATGTAACATCTCTAATCCACTACTTTACAAGCATAAGAAGTACAAGGAAATTTCTAGATAGTTTACCTTGAAACTTAAGGAGAAATGATAGCTTAGAGCTCCAACTCCAAAACTCACTCCACCAATCCTTAAACCCTCCTAGCTAGCACTTGTATGGAAGGAATTAGAAATCAAATGGTGAAAACTCAAGATCAAAGAGAAAATTGAAACTAGAATTGGAAGAGCTTTGCTTGGTCTTTTCTCTCAAAAGCCACGGCTGAGCAAGGAAGAAATGAAGATATTTTTGGACCAAAACAAGATAAGAAGGAGAGAAATCGCCGGTCAAAGCTGCTGTCCCACCAGAATCCGGCCAGAATCTGGCCGGATATCCGGCCGGATTCCTGGCCGGATATGAGGCCGAGACTGAACCATTTTTTTTCAAAATTTCAAGGCAATCCGGCCAGCTATCCGGCCAGTTTCTGGCCGGATTCCCGGCCGGATTCGGCCCCTGTCTTTGTTTTCAAAATTTTTTTTTTTTTTCCAAGTTCCATCCAATGAATATATATTCAAAACTCATGCACAAATACTTAATACACACAAACACATGTTCACATATATGAAATGAAACCCTCCTTAGTATAAGGTAACAAATTCTTTTATTTTCAAAAGGAAAAAATAAGCATCAAGAAATGCGTAGAAAAGATGAAAATTCAGGGTTCTCACACTCTCTCCCCCTTAAAAGAATTTCGTCCTCGAAATTCCTTATCAGTGCCTTCTCCAATATACCATACTTAACTAACCAATCCGTATCCATTCACTGGCCAATATACCATAATTTCTTCTTCCTTCCTAAGTTGTAATTCTTATACTCCATGCTAGTAGGCAATCGGTGAAATACTAGAATCTTACCTTCCACGTCTTCATACGGGTCCGAGACTTGACGCTGCTCTAGGGTATACACCTGAGCCGACACCTTTGGTCCATTCTTTTTCCCCTTTGACGGGTCAAGGTTGGTCGTGGGTGGCTGTTGACTCCTATTTCCTTCTCGAGAGCGGCCTGGGCAATTTGCAATTTGATGATCTGCGCTCCCACAACGCAGACATTTTCTTCCTTTCTTCCAGCAAACATCCTCCGTGTGATGCGGTTTCCCACAGTACCCACAAGGACCGCGGGAAGCAGAAACTGAGCCTTTCTGTGAGGCGCCACTCGACACCTCTGGCAGTTGTACTCCCCCGTTGCCCCTTCCAATCTTAGGAGGCGTGCTTTTATCTCCATGCTCCGAACTGCTTCCTGGAAACCCCCTTTTCTTGGCTTGAAAATTCTTAACTTGTAACCTCGCGCCTTCAACTCGTTGAGCTTTCTCCACTGCATCACTAAAAGTATTAAGTTGGGCCACGGCCAAGTCTTTCTGAATCTCAACGTTTAGCCCTTGGACAAAACGCCTTATTCGCCTTTGCTCGGTGACGATTAGTTCGGGAGCGAACTTAGACAATCTGGTGAACTGGCTTTCATATTCGGCGATAGTTTGAGTTCCCTGACGGAGCCTAATGAACTCATCTTCCTTCTTTTCCTGAATCAGAGGTGGAAAATACTTCGTGTTGAACTCTCTCATGAAATTCACCCACGTCCTTGGGGTTTGTTCTCTTTCCCATTTCACCCTTATGATATTCCACCAAGAACGGGCTGCCCCCTCCAGTTGGAAGACAGCAAATGTGACCTGCCGCTCCTCGGTATAATGTAATGCAGCAAATATATCAATCATTTTCTCTAACCATCTCTCGGCCACGTCGGGGTCCGGTCCTCCAAGAAATTGCGGTGGGGAGAACTTCTGAAATCGTTCGAGGGCTTTATCCTCACCCTCTATATGATTACCAGGGTTGCCCGGCTGATTAACAGGATTTTGACCCTGATATCCCACTACATGGGCCAATAAATCTGTCATACGTTGAATGGCGGCCGCTACCTGAACATTAGGATCTGCTCGAGGTTCAGGGTTAGGTTCAGGCGTTGGTTCTCGATTTGCCCCTCCAATCGGGGTTTGCCTACGGCCGCGCCCTCGGCCTCGTCCTCTACGTGTACTCTCCATTGGTTTAACCACTCTAGGGTCGAAACGCAAATAAAATAGTAAAGCAAATGCAAGTAGGTACGAGTACAAAAGTAGATACAACTCAAAAGGGCATATATATAGAACACAACTTGATCCAGCAAGTCACGCAGTATCAGGCAAATGGAAGCAAAAGTAAGTCCATGCAAGTAACAAGGTCAAATCCAAAATGCACAAAACAAACTAGACCCAAAAGTATACAACAACAAGCCAAAAGCGTTCATCCATGACTTACAGGAATACATAGTCTACACCTTAATCAGGACCAATCACACTTCATGAAATCTTAATATCACCCAAAGTTCCGCAAATCAAATTCCCAATTGGCCTAAGCGATCTCTAACCTAGGCTCTCATATATATAGTAGTCGGGTACAAGAATCCCAAAATAAGATAAGTTCACCACTCGGGCTGGCCAGGCCCAAGAGTAATTCATCTACAATCGAGATTCCCACCTGACCTACAGATCTACTATCTTCAAGCACCATAATAAAAGTTTAATACTTATAACACTTCACGATCCATGACTTATGCTCAAAGAGCACTTAGACATTCATAAATATTCACAAAATCGGGACCATAATGCCACTTGGCCCAAGCTCACTCCGCGCAGAGACCACGCGAAGTGGCTCTGATACCACTTGTAACGGCCCCACCTCCCCCTAAGGCGAACCAGAGGGTTCGGCGGACCGCCTGCCCAACTCTCGCCGGGACTCAGTCGATCACTACACTCACCGCTCTAAAGTACGCGTGACAGAAACCAAAGGAAACGAACAATACAGAAACCACCAAGCTATAAGGTTGGAAGTCCCTGCCACAATTTGTTTCTCTACCTTCTCACGCTTGAGTATACTCATCCGAAACCTCCGTAGTTTCAATAACTCCAGGCAACCATAACGAATGAACACGTTGGAGAGGGGTAACACGTTTACATAAGCAAATACTTTTAAATATATACATGATCACAATGTTACAAATCAAAAGGGAGTTGTTTGATCAAAATACATTCAAGGTTTCCATCTATTGAGGAGCTATACAAAAGAATATATATAACCAGCTCAACTCATGCTTCCAAAAGATTTTCCTGTAAGGAAAACAAGGATAACAAAACGGGGTGAGCTATAAGCCCAATGAGGTACCAAAATAAAGAGATGCAGTCAAGGACCAAGTAATTCCATGCTCAATTAATCACATACATGTACCCAACAGGAAAATAAGTAAACAATCCAGACAGAAAGGATACAGATGGCTCTCAGGAGCCAATTTCCCGTTGCAGTACTTGATCCAACTATGATGACCCTCCGTCAACTTTCAAATAAGAAAACCCGTCCAGTAGAACACCGCTTTAACGCCAAGTCCCGTCCACCATTCATACCCCTTACCGGGCCCGAACGCCGAATAGAAACAGGAATGGTAATACTCGAGTATACCGGGATTCAAGAGTCTCAATACTCAAGAATTCCATAAAGCAGGCACCCACGGATTGTCAATTTCCTCGACCAAGCCCTTGCATGGCTCGATTTAATTAACTCCCCATGAGGTTGAGCTCAGGTTTAATAAGGAAGCCGTTGGACGCATCCAAACGACATTATAACAAGTACAGGTAACAGGTTCAAGTTCATAACATGTACAAGTAATAGATTGCAGTTTATACCACACAGGCAAGAGTACGAGTGTGATAAAGTACACCCTCGTCTCAATCACACTAAACAGGATTCACAGTCATTTATGTCATAGATTTCACGTACAGATAGCTCAAATAGCAACAATACAAGGGGTGGTACACTCACCAGATCAAACAAGAATAGTTTCAAAAGTTTCCTTGCCAAGTGTGATTTTACTCGCTGGCACCTCCTAGAACAAGCAAGGCAAACACTTACGACTTGACATTACAATTGGATTCAAAGAAATTTGCAAGTAACTCGGTTACAAGTCCTGTGCGTAACCACATGAACCATTAATGCAAAGGCAATGCGACTTCGGAGTGAAAAGGAGTAACAATCGGTCTTAAAGGCATGAACAACCTCAATACTCTATCTATCATAAGTAACCAACTCCAAAGTTGAAGTAGAAAATAAATGTACAATCATTACTCGGAAAACAGGATTTTCCAGTTTTGCACAACCCTATAAGAAAAATCGTATCTCAAGTTTTGTAAGTCCAAAATTGATAAAATTTACACCGTTGGAAACTACATTCAAAGGGTTATAACTTTCCAGAAAACACCATCTTATGATTCAGAACACAAGTCGGTCAAATTTAGGTCGCAAGGTACTGCTTTAACCATCACAAGACAGAACAGGTTACAATTTTCAGTCAAATTTGAAAAATCATCATAAATTTCACAAATAGAAACAGGGTCTGAAACTTACACGGTTTATAGCCCTATGAGTCTAGTTTAAAACGCAACAAACGGAACTCAATTCCGATATTCCTACATCAAGATATAGCAAGTTTCCTAAGACTGCGCAGAAACTCTTACGAAAATTTTGACAGCACTTCCTTTAGTTTTTCCTTACTTTTCCAACCAAACCTCAATACCAATTCACTCCTCAAATTCACCACAATCTTTCCCACAAACAACAAGCTATTAAACACCTTGAATTAAGACCACAATATCCTTCAAATGCAACCACATCAAGGAGCAAAATATAAACCCTAAAACTGGAAATTTTGCTACAAAAGCTGAAATTCTTTGAAGACAAGTAAAACCAACATTCTCAAGTTCAAAATTACTCTTATCAACTACCAAATCATGCCCAAACATTAATCATCATAAAACAGAAATTTTACCTATAAAACAGAAATTTGCTATACCTCTACTTAAACCCATAAACTTAGCTACAAGACTACACATGTAACATCTCTAATCCACTACTTTACAAGCATAAGAAGTACAAGGAAATTTCTAGATAGTTTACCTTGAAACTTAAGGAGAAATGATAGCTTAGAGCTCCAACTCCAAAACTCACTCCACCAATCCCTTAAACCCCTCCTAGCTAGCACTTGTATGGAAGGAATTAGAAATCAAATGGTGAAAACTCAAGATCAAAGAGAAAATTGAAACTAGAATTGGAAGAGCTTTGCTTGGTCTTTTCTCTCAAAAGCCACGGCTGAGCAAGGAAGAAATGAAGATATTTTTGGACCAAAACAAGATAAGAAGGAAGAGAAATCGCCGGTCAAAGCTGCTGTCCCACCAGAATCCGGCCAGAATCTGGCCGGATATCCGGCCGGATTCCTGGCCGGATATGAGGCCGAGACTGAACCATTTTTTTTCAAAATTTCAAGGCAATCCGGCCAGCTATCCGGCCAGTTTCTGGCCGGATTCCCGGCCGGATTCGGCCCCTGTCTTTGTTTTCAAAAATTTTTTTTTTTTCCAAGTTCCATCCAATGAATATATATTCAAAACTCATGCACAAATACTTAATACACACAAACACATGTTCACATATATGAAGTGAAACCCTCCTTAGTATAAGGTAACAAATTCTTTTATTTTCAAAAGGAAAAAATAAGCATCAAGAAATGCGTAGAAAAGATGAAAATTCAGGGTTCTCACAACAACCATGCGAAAAAGCTGTTCAAAGCCTTCAATTGTTGTCTCCCCAAAGTCGGCTAAAGGAGAGAAGTCAAGACAAAAAGTACTAGCCGAATTGTTATTTGATAAGAGAAAAAAAACTGGAGGGAACAAAAGATTGGCCAAAAGGCCAAATGGCTCTGCCGTCCTCCCCTTTGCAGCTGCCCCGCAAAGATAATAAGAACCCCTTGAAAACGTTGTTGGCCTCTCCTAATCACACGGAAATCTGGCTTTCTTTTTCTCCTTAGTTTCCTCATAGAAATCTACTACCAAATAGAACTAGTTTCCTAAATAGCAAAATAAACCACAAAAGAAAGTATTTCAAGTTTTCTAATTCAACCATAAGACTAATAATTAGAATTCAAGTCTTCCAAATCTTCCTCTAAAGCTGTCCAGAGTTTGAATCAAACTTGGAAATCGATCCCGAACGTGCCACCATCAAATTAATTGGAAGATTGCCCCTTTTTGTCACGTTTTGCTCTTTTTCCTACAATTTAGCACCATTAACCAAATATAAGTAGAATCCATCAATTAATGCAATATTTGGCTGAAATCAAGGGAAGAATAATTATAAATTTAGCGACAAATAATGACCTATCAATTTTTCGTCAAGGGCATTGACATATTTTTATAATAAGATCATTTTATTGAATAATTTGATAGTAATTGACATATATATTAGTGTAATTGTTTGCAAATGATAGAGCAATTATTGGCCACATTTTGCACTATTATTCTGTCCTAATTTTGGCTATTCATGATGCTAAGAATTGAGATTTTGCTCATATTTGATATTTATGTAAATTGTAGGTGGTTGGTGTTAAAAGTAATCTCTTGATGCAAATTTCCAAAAGATCGTTTATTTCATGGCATGCTCACGCCAGAGACTGAAGAGATGCACCTAAAAGACGGACTCCGCGGGATCGGTAAAGAAAGAAGTGAAAGAGAAAAAAAATTAGGAAACCAAAAAGAGCTCGTAGGCCGCGGAAATGCATGGGATTAAAACGCTTCTCAAAGAGGAAGTAGATAATAATAATATCTCTTCCTCTCCTTTCGGCCTCACTATTTGCGAGCTCTTTCTAAAAAAAACCACCATTGGTTGGAAATATGTTCCATTTATGCCTTTTGGCTATTATCAACTACACTTGAATAATGGATTCTGACCGTCGGTATTAAAGTTTAAACTACTTTAAATTTCAAAGAGTGGCTTTGTTATTTTCACTGCATTTTGCTATGCGAATGCATGCGAGAGCCAGATTTTGTCATTTTCAGGTGACCCAGGCCAGTTGTTGCTTTATTGTATATTGGATTAAGTCGAAGATTGTAAGAGGGAAAAAAAAATCCTCATTCTAAAGCACAAAACAAAGACTTTTAATTGTGGGGTTGTGTTCGATTGTCATATAGTCTTATTTATCTCTCCGTTGTATTCATAATTAATACTTTGCTGCATATTATTTTATTTTTTTCTCACATGCATTTTCTTTCTTTATCCAGCTATTTTCTGACTGTATATACCATTCTAAGTTTAAGTTAATATATTTTTTGGCTATTCTTTTGCTTTTTCACAGCATTACACTTTGTGTAATCTACTTAATTAAGGTTAGTATCACATGAACTCTAATTGAAGCAATTACAATTTAGTTTACTTGTCCTTATATTTACCAGATTGTTGGCACGAATTTAAACATACAATCAACTTGGGCTTCGCTTGCCTTCCCTTCTATTTGCTTTTTTATTTTTTATTTGTAATAGTAGTAACCCTGCCCACAATAGTGAGATCAATACAAGGTTTTTTTTTTTTTTAAAAAAAATAGAAGAAGTAGCGCCCCATAGCCACGGGATCAGTACAAAGTGATTCCAACCAATCATAAAGAGATAAAGTGGATATTTATACAGATTATAGGGGCTAAGTAGATATCATCACTCCATCATATGCATTTTAGAGCATATTTGGTTCAACATTTCAGATCACATTTGGTTCAATCGTCATAAAGGTTTGTGAAAACTTTGATGAGTAGCTGTATGGAGAATTCGTCATTCTAAAGGAATTCAAAACAGCACAACCATTGAAGAATCCAAAACAGCACAACCATTGAAAAATGCATACAAAACCGAATCAAGATTGTAGCATGAATTCTGTTTTTTTCTTCTTTTAAATCCATTAGGTTATTGATCCCTTATCTAATAAGCTATAATAGCAAGTGAGGCCTATTTTGGGATGCGGCTGAGGAATGGCATCAATTTCAGTTGGGTCCATTTTTACGTTCACTCACCTATTTGCTTCGTGTGGGTACCTTATCTAAATTTATGTGCCGCGCAAATGAGTAATGGGCCGTGGGGTAACCCAGGCAGTGTGGCCCAAGATTCCAAGCTACTAAACCTAAATGGTGGCTGGTGTGTTTTGGATTGGTGTCATTGGGTCCATTTGATTAGCATAATTTGCCAAAAAAAAAAAAAAATCTCAAATATTACTCAACTTTCATAATAAACAAAACTTCTAATTACTTTTTTATATTACATATATATCACATTATAAAAAAATGTTACAATATTATTTGAAATAATTTTTTAAAAAATAATCTCCTGTCCAAACACACCCATTGTCTTTTCCCCTTTTTTGCTCATCGGGTAATTTGATTTTTTGCCCTTCCTTGTTCAAATTGGATTTCTCATTTTGGGGTGCACAATAAACAAATTAACATCCGATTTTTCATCATAAAAATTATAATACACGCACACATATAAATTTTGACATGTGAATATTTTGAAATTTTAAGGATCATGTGGCAATATAAAAAAACTATAGAGATTTTATGTAATTTATCCATATAAAGTCGACAATAGATTGTTCTATAAATGTCAATTTCTTAGGACGATAGTAAATGATGTTTCTTAGGATTTTGCAGCTTTTAGCACTTAAAACCCAAGAGAAGTTCAGGGATTAAATCAAGTGTTTAATGTAATTTATCTCTTTCCTCCAAAGCATTCTCATCAAAAGGTATCATCCTTTCAGTCTTAAATCAACCTACATATAATGCAAAATAAATAAATAAAAAGTAAGCTCTTTAATTTTTAGAACTATATGTGCAAGAGAATATTGGCATTCATCTTAGGCCCATTTGAGGCTGCGGGACTTTTGATGGAAAAAGACTTTTGGGTACTAAAAATACTTTTGAGACATTTGGTGAATATTATTCCATAAAAATTAGGAGTGAAATTTTTTATGTTAAAAGCACTTTTAGTAAGAACTCAAATTGGTACTTTTAGAATACTTTTGTGTTTTAAAAAATAAAACAATAAATTTAATCATTTTATCCCATATTATGAGTTAAATCAAAAGATAAATATATTTTAAAATTTCAAATTACACATTATTCAATACCATAAGTACTTATTTAATTATGTATCCAAATAATATATTTAAACGTACTTAAGCATTTTTCTTTATTTAATTATTCAATAAATTACGATAACATAGTAAAAGAATGGTGCATATCTTTCTTTAGAGCCTTTTTTTTTTTTGGAGTTCTGATATATTGATTTCTTTAGCCCTGCCATTTGGATATTTCTACTACAATACAACATAGCAAAACGATGGGATATGTAAACAAGTCCACGGAAGAAACTTCCAAAGCATATTTTAGACATGATACATGCTTTAAAGAGCTATCTCATTTACTTTCCATTGTTGATTTCACTTCACGACAATCTAATAGTTTGCCTGGTCATTTGACATTTGCACCTTTTATCTAATAGTTTTGGTTTAAAAATCAATTTCTCTAGCAGTTTCAAATTTTAGATGTCATTTACTTATTTCTTAGCTCTTTGTAGGTTGCTCAAGTTGACAAAGGCTGTTGGAAAATCAATCCCGATGCTTTTGAGAGTTCCTATATTTTCTGATCCATGGGGTGGTCATAGTATGATTGGTTTTTGGGAACATTTTTCTTATTTCCTTTGCACATAGTTATCCTTTCGTTTTCATACGATCTTATGAATAGTAATCGTTGTTGCGATGCCTTTGCAGTATGCTGCATTGGCATTTTCATTTGGCTAATATATTTTATATAAGGGATAATTTTAGAAACCTCTCACAGTTTCAGTGCTCTCTTCTAAGGTTTTAAAAGTTTTACTTATCTCCCCTCTCAGTCATTTGGAACCCAGTGCTTACATCATTAATGATCAAATGGCTATAGTACGGATATTTTACACATATGTAAAGAAAAAGAGTTAAACGTGTGGTGACTACATCAACCATAATTTGGATTGTAAAAGGTTTATTAATTTGCCGTCTAAAAATAGAGCCAATACTAGCTATATCTTTTTAAATTTTTATATACTTGACAAATAAAAGAAATTAGACATAATGTACTTGATAAATTAAAGGATTTAGGCATAAGAAACAATTAAGACATTTACAAAGTAAATTAGCGATAATTTGAACTGTAAAAAGGAAAATCTAATTTGGCATATAAAAAGAGATCCAATACTAGGCATCCTTTTCCAATTTATGTACTTGACAAATAAAGAAATAAAATAAAAAGAGATATCACTTGGGCTAATTTTTCTTATAATTGTGGTGATAACAAGAATCTTAAGGTATAAAAAAAAAATTTTGTTTCATTAAATCTTGAAAGTTGTTATTTTTTGTTATGGATGATAGAAAGTTTTTGTTGATCATATGTAGTAATGGCCCAATAAGCGAATTAACAAATTATATCAAATATTCAATCTAACTAGCATAATAGTTGAGTGGCACTTTTGGCATAAACAAATCATCTCACACCTGAAAACCATAAAATTGGATTGAAATTCTTTTACAGTGGCATCATTTTTTTTGTTGAATTTATTATAGTTCTTAATGAATGTACTAAATTGCATCTGCTACACTCAGTAAGCATGACGCAAATGAAATAGTCAACAGAAGGATCCAATGAATCGTTAAAAGATCCAATGAAATTATAAAGAAAACTCCATGAATTGGAAATACCTGTTTTGAAGTTGCATTCCAGAGAGAATCAATTACAAAGTATTATTCCCACCGCTATGAACTAAATGGACTTAAAATAAAATAATACTCAAAGAGAGAATACTGCTATTGACTAAAAGAGAGAATAATATGAAGAATGAGTGGTTGTTGGTGTTGACAAGTGTGTATTCTCTTTCCGCTCGCGTTCTCAGTCTTTATACGAACATATCAATGAATTTGCCTCCAATTTTGAGGTGAGAATTTTATCTGCTTATAAACTCCTTAACGATTCATCATTTTTTCCCTAATGACAATAATTATCTTTTGGGCCTTTTTGTTTTAGGCCTAACAGTATGCACAGGTAAGTTCGACGCAATGTTTTAAAGCCCAGTTTGGACCTCCGGTTGAAGCATCAACACTATTATTTCTGAGTCGGGTTGAACTTCAAACATAGAGGAATCAAAAAGCCTCTACAAATGAAAATGAATTGGTTTGCCTGGCGAACCAGTGAATCATCGAACTGAAATGGTTCTTACTAAACTGCCGCTAGCCTTGCCACTCTTAAAAAGTTGAAGAGAGAGAGAGAGAGAGATTAGTCTCTTCCAAGAGAAGAAAAACGGAGCCTAGGAGTACAAGACAATCAGGACTTGTAATAAATCTTTTTCTATTAAATCATCATACTTATTTTAGGGTTTTAAAACAATCTTATATTTGAGCAACTGACAGGGTGTCGAGTCTGTGTAATAATAAATATCTGCTCAAAAAAAATATAAATTTTGTATACAGTAGTAAGTAGGGTCGAATCCATAGGGATTAGAAAAATTCGTTTCTCTTCGAGTTCAAAGTATGAAGAATTTTTATAGAATCGAGAATAATCAAATAACTCAAATAAAATAAATAAATAAAAATTGAATGACAATTTATTAAGATTGAATCAAGAATAAATAAACTCTAGCCAGGAAATAACTTTGGAGATGGTTCACTCAATTGATCATCGATGCAATGATAATTTCATTTATTCACTGATAAACAAGTTATAACTGCCAAACACGCGATGACAATCAACTTTTTCTTACTGTATCGGTGACCAAGCTATGACTGTTAATAACTTCCTTAATCAAGAAATAATTCTAGGTACAACCATAGAGTTCAATTTCTCAATTGCCTTAAGAATTAGAGAAGCCCTATTTTAATCAAATAACACATTACGAGAGTTATTTTAAATTAGCTTATATGTTCTCCTGACACAAATCCAATCATGTCAGTCACCACTAATTTAAAGCAATTAAACAATTACGGATTTAACTGTTCTAACTGGTTTTGGATTATTATATTAAATTAAATATCGGGCACCCTTGATATTCAAATAAAATAATAATCATAAGAAATTAAATCAGAGAATATACGAATACCAATAAATAAAAGAAATAAAAATATTTAATTCGATCTCATAATTTTAAATGAACCAAATGCTCCACTGTTCCTTAATTAGAAAAGAAGTCCAGTTCATCTCCGTTAAGAAAAGTCCCAAGCAAAATTGCAGAATTAATTGTTGAAAATATTCCTCTACCATTCGGATGAAAGTTTTGCGATGAATAATAAAAGAAAAAGTCGTCTCTTGCGCTCTGTTGCGGCCGACCCCCAAAAAGCAAAAGATAAGCGAACCTATTCTAAGTTGACTTCTCTTATGACTAATCATCTACCGCCAAAAAGGAAGGAAAGTGTCAGGTCACAAGATATAGGGCCTTAACGTAATAATGGCTCAGTTAGAGCACCAATTGGAGCAATGGTTAGTTTTGTCAGTAGATTAGTTAAACGATGCAGTTTTGGTTTTCTTTAGTAATAGCGATACGGTGCCGTTTCAATTAATGAGGCATCTGGTAGTTAAAATCTGTTGCTAAGTTGGTTAGGTTGGTTATAAGAGGTGGGACCCACATGTAATGGGGGATACGGAAATTTATCACAGAATTGCTGCTCTTCAATCTTGTTCTCTACTTTCTCTCTCTAACCTTCTCTGTTTTTCCTTTCCAACCTCCCAATCTCTCTAAATTCTTGACTCTTCTCAATTCACATTCTCAAATTCTTCCATTATTCCAGAAATTAACCTTGAGGTCGTGACAAAGTGGTATCAGAGCAGGCAATCCTTGGAACTGAACCACAATCATGGCGGAGAGTACCAGATTCCGCACCATAGAAGAACAGGTGAGGAAGCAAGAAGCTAAGCTCCAAGAGCTAGTGGAAGCCATTCAGGCGACTAGATCCGACCACCAGCAGGACAAGGAGGACCTGAAGATGGAGCTTGAAGAGAATAACAAGCGTATGGAGAATCTGATATCAGGAATGGAGCAGAATTTCAATCTAGTCCTTGAACAGAAATTTAACGACCTACTATCTAAGCTGTCCTATGGAAAAGAGAAGGCAACCGAAGGAGGCGGCAGGATGATAGACCAATCGCCACTTCTGCCAACACCACCAGGTCATCAGAGGCTATCACTGGAGTATGAGACTCAGAGGAACTTCAAGAAGGATTGGAGTAAGTTTCACATTCCGAATCCTCCTAAAATTGATCTGCAAATGTTTGCTGGGGAGAATCCTAGGGAATGGCTGCGTAAATGCAACAAGTACTTCCTGAATTATCAAGTTCCTGAAGAACATAAAGTCGATGTAATCGAAATGTACTTAGAAGGCAAGGCTGATAGGTGGTTCCAAGGGGTCCAAATTGAGAGACCTAGACTTGGTTGGGAAGAATTTGGGGAATTACTGTGTCTCAGATTCAATGACAGAACTGGTAGGGATATAGTAGAAGAATTTAACAAACTTCAACAAGTAGGTAGTGTGGAAGAGTACCAGGAGAAATTCGAGGAATTAAAGGCTTTGATGATGATAAGGAATTGCAATCTGGACGAAAAGTATTTCATCTCTAGTTTTTTGAGTGGACTGAAGGAGGAGATCAAGCCTATGATTAAGATGTTGAAACCTGTAACCTTGGTTGAAGCATTTGAACTGTCACAATGGCAAGAGTATTCCTTGAAACTGCAGCATAAGAGCTCTAAGGAAAATGTCAGACCTATAGGAGACAATAGGCTGGGATTGTCCAGAAGTGCTACTACCACCTCAGGGGCTGCTTCATATAAACTTCCCTTCTACAACAGCCAAAAACCTTCTAAGCTGGAAGGTATGCAGGAGGGCACCAAGGATCCTAGGAGGCTCTCTGCACAAGAAATACAGTACAGAAGGAGTAAGGGATTATGCTTTAAGTGTGGGGAAAAATATGGAGTGGGGCATCAGTGTAAGGGTGGCCACATGAACTGCTTGATCATGGAGGAAGAGGAGGAAGTTGCCTTTGAAGATGCCTTGGGGGAACAGGATGAACAAACTGGAAATCCTGGCCAGACGATGGAAATGTCCTTGCATGCCCTGTCTGAGGCACTGAAAAGAAAAACCATTACATTGACA
This sequence comes from Coffea canephora, assembly GCA_036785865.1. Taxonomy (NCBI): domain Eukaryota; kingdom Viridiplantae; phylum Streptophyta; class Magnoliopsida; order Gentianales; family Rubiaceae; genus Coffea; species Coffea canephora. The sequence goes on from CM071915.1 coordinate 14,819,720, forward strand.
GGAGTTCTGGATGGGGAAGAGGTGCTCATTTTAGTGGATACTGGAAGTTCTGATAGCTTTATCAGTAGTGAGTTGGTCATTGGGATGGACCTCAAGTATCAGTGGGTGGATCAACCTTTTTCTGTGATCATGGGGGATGGAACATGTGTTACCAGCAATGCTGTCTGTCTTGGGGTACAATGGAGTATTAACCGCCATCAATTCAAGTTCAGTCTCAAAGCCATGGAGCTGGGAGGATGGGATATCATACTGGGAGTGGACTGGATGACACACTTCAGTCCCATCACATTTGATTTCCAACAGCTTAGAATCTCATTACACCATGAAGGAGGGGAGATCCACCTGCATGGCCAAGCAGATAAGTATGACATGGACTTGATCAGGGGAAAGGATTTGAGGACCTTCATTGAATACAAGAGACAGATGTGCATGGCCATGAGCTCGCATCAGAACAATGAAGGCAGTCCAGATTCCATACCACAGGCAGTACAGGAACTACTGCAGGAGTTTGAAGATGTTTTTCAAATTCCCAGCTCATTACCTCCTACCAGGAGTGTGGATCATGAGATACCACTTAAACCAGATACCCAACCCTTCAAGCTCAAACCTTACAGGTACCCTCACTACCACAAGGAGGAGATAGAGAGGCAAGTGACTGAAATGCTACACAGAGGCATTGTGAAGCACAGCAACAGCCCCTTTGCTTCTCCTGTGTTGTTGGTCAAAAAGAAAGAAGGAACCTGGAGATTCTGTGTGGATTATAGGAAGTTGAATGAACTTACTGTCAAGGATAGGTTCCCTATACCCAATGTAGACGAGTTGCTGGATGAGTTAGCAGGAGCAGTATTCAAAACTAAACTGGACCTGACAGCAGGCTACCATCAGATCAGAGTTAAACCACAGGACACTTTCAAGACAGCTTTCCAGACCCATTGTGGACACTTCGAATTCCTGGTGATGCCTTTTGGTCTCACAAATGCTCCTGCCACTTTTCAATCATTAATGAACCAGGTTTTCCAACCTTATCTCAGAAAGTTTGTTTTAGTTTTTTTTTTATGACATTTTAGTGTACAGCCCCACATTAGAGGAACACCTCCAGCATCTGAGAACTGTGATGCACATATTACGAGAGCACCAGTTATATGTGAAGAAGTCCAAATGTGCATTTGCTCAGGAAAGGATAGACTATTTGGGACATACCATTACTGAACAGGGAGTGAGAATGGATGACTCCAAGGTTAGCAGCATTTTGCAGTGGCCAGTACCAAAAACTGTCAAGGAGTTGAGGGGATTCTTGGGGCTAACTGGTTACTACAGGAGGTTTGTAAGACAATATGGACAGGTGTGCAAGCCCTTGACTGAACTGCTCAGAAAAGACAACTTCAAATGGAGCATACAGGCACAAACAGCTTTTGAGCACTTGAAGAAATTAATGTGTTCAGCTCCAGTTCTTAGTTTACCAGACTTCAAGAAGGCATTTGTGGTGGAAACAGATGCCAGTGGAGGGGGAATTGGGGCAGTCCTAATGCAAGAAGGGCACCCCATTGCCTTCTTGAGCAAGGCCCTATCACCTAAGAATTTAGGACTATCAGTATATGAAAAGGAGCTTCTTGCCTTGGTTCTGGCAGTCACGAAATGGAGGCATTACTTGGTAGGGAGTCACTTTGTAATTAGAACAGATCATCAGTCACTAAAATACCTGTTGGATCAGAAACTGCACACTGCTCTACAGCACAAGTGGATGACAAAACTGATGGGGCTGGATTATGAGATACAGTATAGGAAGGGCTCTGAAAATCAAGTTGCAGATGCCTTGTCTAGGAGGCATGAAACTGAGTCAGTTAGTACGAATGGATCCTGCCTAGCTATCACTGCTGTTAGACCAGGCTGGTTGGAAGAACTGCAGAAAAGTTATGAGGAGGATGATCACTGCCAAACAATCATGGCTCAACTGCTGTTGGACTCTACTGCTTACACTGATTACAACTTGGTGGATGGAGTGCTGAGATACCAAGGAAAGATATATGTGGGGAGTGCCAATAATACTAGGAACCAGATCCTGCAAGTACTTCATGGCTCAGCAGTTGGGGGGCATTCAGGACAGAAGAGTTGTTGGCAAAAGATTAAGTCACTATTTTACTGGCTAGGCATGAAACAAGAGGTAATCACATTCATACGAAACTGTGACACATGCCAAAGGAATAAATCTGAGCATGTACCTTATCCTGGCCTACTACAACCAATTCCCATTCCAACTCAGGCTTGGACTCACATTTCCATGGACTTCATTGAGAAGCTGCGTAAGTCTCAAGGGAATGACACCATACTAGTGGTGATTGACAGATTCACTAAATTTGGCCATTTTATTAGGCTCACTCATCCATTCACTGCCAAAGTAATAGCACAAGTTTTTCTGGATAACATATTCAGAATACACGGGTTGCCTGAATCCATCATTACTGACAGAGACAAGGTCTTCACCAGTGGGTTTTGGAAGGAATTATTTAAGGTACTGGGAACAGACTTGCATTATACGTCCTCTTATCACCCCCAATCTGATGGTCAGAGTGAGAGACTCAATCAGTGTGTGGAAAGCTACTTGCGATGCATGACAGGAGAAATGCCATCACAGTGGAGTAAATGGCTACCTATGGCTGAATGGTGGTACAATTCTACCTATCATTCCAGCCTCAAAATGACACCATTCGAAGCACTGTTTGGATACAAACCAGTACCTCTGCCGTTGGGACCTTACTTAGACTCTGTGGTACCTGCAGCTGCCAACCTGCTACAGGAGAGAAATAGAATCTCTTCTTGCATCAGGGACAACTTAACTAAGGCTCAGCAAAGAATGAAGCATTTTGCTGATCAACACAGGACCGAGAGGGAATTTGCTGTTGGAGATTGGGTGTTCCTGAAACTTCAACCATATCGACAACAAACTGTGGCAGTAAGGAAGTGTCTCAAGCTATCTGCAAAATACTATGGACCCTTTGAAGTGGAGGAGAAAGTTGGTTCAGTGGCTTACAAATTGAAGTTACCAGCAGGCACAAGGTTGCACCCTGTGTTCCATGTCTCACTGCTCAAGAAGAAGCTGGGGACACTGCGAGGAAGCTCTATCAATCTGCCAGAATTAGATACACAAGACCAGTGTCCATTGCAGCCCGAGGCAATCCTGAGTAGAAGAGTCATTTTGCGCAATGAGCAACCTGTCATTCAGTTCTTGATCAAATGGAGTCAATTGGAGGCAGAGGAAGCTTCTTGGGAGGATAAGTCTTTCATCGAACGACAGTTTCCTGCATTCCAGACTTGAGGACAAGTCTGTTCTTAAGGGAAAGGGATTGTCAGGTCACAAGATATAGGGCCTTAACGTAATAATGGCTCAGTTAGAGCACCAATTGGAGCAATGGTTAGTTTTGTCAGTAGATTAGTTAAACGATGCAGTTTTGGTTTTCTTTAGTAATAGCGATACGGTGCCGTTTCAATTAATGAGGCATCTGGTAGTTAAAATCTGTTGCTAAGTTGGTTAGGTTGGTTATAAGAGGTGGGACCCACATGTAATGGGGGATACGGAAATTTATCACAGAATTGCTGCTCTTTAATCTTGTTCTCTACTTTCTCTCTCTAACCTTCTCTGTTTTTCCTTTCCAACCTCCCAATCTCTCTAAATTCTTGACTCTTCTCAATTCACATTCTCAAATTCTTCCATTATTCCAGAAATTAACCTTGAGGTCGTGACAGAAAGCTACCTAATTGATTAGTTTTCTATTCTAACTAAACCACTATTGCAAATTCAAATCAATTTATAAAGCCTATAACAATCATTTGATGAAATATCTGTGAACCCACTTCAAGATTTCAATGTATGGCCGGATAATATGCGTCCACTTCCGAGCCTCCTTAGGACGTGCAGAGTTTAATTTTGACGTGATCATAAGGATCAGTAAACTTAATGAAAAACTCATGTCTTTTCTACTTTTTTATCCAAATCTCTGCAACCAGCACAAATTATCAAAAGTAAATAGAATCCGCCAGTTAATACAATATTTGATAAGATAAAAGAGGAAAATAATTATAAAATTAATGACAAAATTGCAACCCATCAGCAACATTAATTTTGTGTTGTCTCACCTTTTTAAAATCATAATTTAGCTCTAAATTATTTATAAATTTTAAAATTTCTTACAAACTTTCATGTTTCTTATCACTAAATCATTTTCAAAAAAATTGTCTAAGTAGCAACTTAATTTATATGACTTTCTAACAGTTATTCATAAATTTATGTTTATATCATTAAAATTTCATGTTTTATTAAAGTTAGGTTCTTCATTTTTTTAGTTTTGTCATGATTGGTGCAATGTAATTGTCATCTTTGTTATTGGATTTGTTGTAATTGTCAAAGTAGAATTATTCAATCTATATTGCATTGTTGTTTCAATTCGCAAGTTATTTTCATCGACGATTCTTGGCTTGCTTCTCATATTGTGGCTTTGTTGAAGGGATAGGTTGGGCTTCTTCATGTGAATTTGGTGTATTATTGGGCTTCTTGATGTCCGACAGCCACTTTTGCAACTTAATTCGGCTGTTGAGTTTTTGGTTTTGCAATTAACATTGGGCTTTGGAAGAGACTTCAACAAACGTGGGATTCCGGGATTAAGCATTTGGAGGTTGAGTCAAACTCTAAAGCAAGGGTCCATTTAGGCCATTTTAGTCTCTTAATTGAAAGTTTCGAGATTTCCTGAGCAGAAATTGAGAGTGCAAATGCAATTCTTGTGCTAATATTTTGGGTAAGATTAGTTTTAGTTTGCAAATTCACCAGATGCAAATAAGTCGTCCTTATTATCCAATGTAATGGGTGCAACTCCCTTCGAAATTTAAAAGAAAAAAAGAAAAAGAAAAGAAAATTTCGATTGATGGAGAATTGGCAAAATTTATTTTTACACAGAATACATACTCGGCATCATATCATCTTCTGCAGATGCATGATAGTGCTATGTAGGAAAGGGATTGATGGGGCACCGCAGTCTGCATTTAATAGGAGGCAAGATACCTGCAAAAACCAAAAACATCACCCTGGAAATTTACAAGAAAAGAAATGGACAAGAAGTTCACATGGCCTACAATGAGGATCAACATGTAGATATCAACCTGGAAATAATGAGCATTGTTGGCCTACAATGAGGATCAACATGTAGACATTCTCTTGCTAGTTTGAGGCTGCATAACAGACACTTTTCAACTTGTTGATTGGGATACAGAAGTCTTTGGTCTAGCAAGTCTTTTAGTTCTATCTCTTCAAGCTTTGAAGACATTAGATTAGCAATCAAGTCGCCAGGATGCTTTCCTTTGATTACTTCCATTGACAGGACCCCAAAGCTATAAACGTCACACTTTTCGTTAACTTTCATTGTGTAGGCAAATTCTGCAAAAGAGAGTTGGAAAATGATTTTTCATGTTATGTGATCATACTTGAATTTACTAGTTAACAAATTACTGACAGGAAAAGGAAAAAAAAAAAACTTTATTACCTGGTGCAACATATCCACATGTGCCTGCAAGAGAACTCCAGTTAGATGAGTCTCTTCTGAGAAACTTGGAAATGCCAAAATCTGAAACATGAGCCTCGCATTCTGGATCAAGCAAAATGTTGTTGCTTGATATGTCTCGGTGTACAATTGGTGGTGAACAATCATGATGCATGTAAGATAAAGCATGAGCGACGCCTTTGATGATATTCAGCCTCTTTTGCCAGTCTAGTTCCTTAGCTTCTTCTTCTATGCTCAAGATTTTGGCCAAGCTTCCCCTTTCGAGGTACTCATAAACCAAAATTGAATGCTGAGCATTTGAGCAGAAGCCAAAGAGTTTCACAATGTTCCGATGCTTGATTTCTGTCAAGGCCCTGATCTCATTCAAGAAACTTCTATCCTTTGCCACATTGGGTATTTTGTGAAGTCTCTTTACAGCTACTACCTCGCCTGATGGAAGCTGTGCTTTGTAAACACTTCCACAACCTCCTTTCCCAATGCAATATGTTTCACTGAACTCTTGTGTACATCTTACGATTTCTTTATACAATGCTTTGCCTTCATAAGCACATATGGCAAATAAACCGCCCTTATTCACCTCCATATCTTCCGCTCTTGAATTTTGTTTTCTCAGATCACTCAATCGGAGAACACCGAAGAATGCACCAAGAAGTATGAATGATCCCAGAAGAGGTAATACAATTATGAGAACAAATTCCTTCCTTTTATCCTTGACATGCTTTTTAATCAACGGGGAACTTTCACAGGCTCGTAACCCTGTAATATTGCCACACAAACCTTTATTTCCCTTTACTTCTTCTAACGTTAGATTCACAAAAGCTCTACCACTCGGAATTGGGCCCTCCAAATTATTAAAAGAAAGATTGATGTGCAATAAACCTGGCAATTCTGCCAAAGCCTTTGGGATCAAACCAGAGAGGTTATTCTGGGAGAGATCCAATGTCCCCAAACTCTGCAAATTTTGAAACTCAAATGGTATCTCTCCTGTGAGGAAATTTTGACTCAAATCCAGTTCAGAAAGTTGGGTTAACTTCCCAATCTGCAATGGAATCTTTTGACTTAAAACGTTATTGCTCAAGTTCATGTGAAACAAGTGTTTCAAATCTCCCAGAAGCTCGGGTAAAGTTCCATTCAAGGAGTTTGCGGACAGGTCTAGAAATTCCATTAACACTCCCAAGTCTAGAGGTATACCACCAGTAAGCTGGTTGTCATGTAAATCTAGTTTAAGCATAGAAGCTAAATTCCCAACTTCCCTTGGTATCTCCCCTGATAAATAATTCGAAGAAAGATTAAGTATATGTAGTTGAGTCAAATTTCCAATTTCTGGAGGTATACCACCTGTGATGTTGTTCTTTGCAACTACAAGAGTTTTCAGTATTTTGCAGTTACCCCAGTTGCTGGAGAGTTTCCCATAGAATTTGTTATTGCTAAGATCAATGAAATCCAGGACTGGATAGATTCCAAACATTTCTGATAAGTTTCCTTGAAAACGGTTACCGTTGAAATGGGCCCTAACTAAGCTTGAGCAGTTTTGCAAGCTTTTAGGGATTGGACCGGTAAGCATGTTCTCGCGTACAGAAATGTTTTGGAGAATTCCACTTTGACATAATAGTTCTGGCAATGGACCCGACAACTGATTTCTAAACAATTGCAAATCAACCAACTTACTCAGGTTTCCAATTGAAACAGGAATTGAACCTGAAAGTTGATTGAAAGAGAGATCTAGTTCCACCAGCCTATTGATGTTGCCAAAAGTAGCAGGAATCGAACCTGAAAATTGATCCTCCGAGAGATCCAGTTTAATCAAACTGGTCAGATTGCCTAGTGACTTTGGGATTGCACCAGTTAGATTATTTTTATACAAGTAAAGAAACTGAAGTGAGATCAAATTCCCTATCACTGGAGGAATGGGACCAGATAGGTGATTTTGGTAAAGGCTTAGATTCAACAGCCTATTAAGACTACCAAAAGTGACCGGAATTGAACCAGAAAATTGATTGTTTTGGAGATACAGGACTTCCAAATTACTCAAATTTCCAATTGAAACAGGAATGGAACCATTGAGTTGGTTCTCACCTAATTCCATATCGGTAAGAAATTTCAAATCACCAATTTCTTTGGAAATTGAACCTGAAAGTTGATTTTTGTAGAGATACAGTTCAATCAAATTGGTCAAATTGCCTAGTGACTTTGGAATTGCGCCTGTAAGATTATTGCGACACAAGTATAGAAACTGAAGTGAGATCAGATTCTCCATCGCCACGGGAATGGGACCTGAAAGTTGATTACTTCCAAAATCTAAATGAGTCAAGTTTGTCAAGTTGCAAATTTCAGGCGGGATTTTGCCTGACAGCTCATTAGCCCCGAACTCAAGATAAATGAGTTTCGACAGGTTACCTATTTGTTTTGGTATACTTCCAAAGATCTGGTTAAAGCTGAGATCAAGATATTCAAGATTTGTGAGGGATGAGAATGGGAAATCATAGAGGCTACCTTTAATACTCCAATCTGAGAGGTTCAACCTGTTGACACTTCCATCAATGCAGGAAATACCAGCCCAAGCGCAAGGAAGTATAGAAGAATTCTTGGCATTGCCTGATTGAAGGTTCCACGAGGTTAGGAAGCTGTTGTTCTGGTTCAAAAAACTGGCTTTCCATTTCAAAAGAGCAGCAGCCTCTTCAGCAGAAGCTGAAGCTCCACATTTGGGATGAAAAGATGGGAAAAGTAGGACGACAAGAACGAATATGGAGATTATTTTGAAGGAACCCATGATTGCTTTCAAGTTCAACTCAAGTTGGCAGACGTTGTTACTCTGCACCACAAATGAAGCTAGTATTTATCCTAACGCACATTGAAGACTTCAGAGGTCTTCTTGCTCTGTCCCCACCTTTTTTGTTTTCACTTAGTTTTGAGATTGAAACACATAAGATGTCTATTCCAATGGGCCAAGAATTTTAAAGGAATAAAATCTTCCATGAGATTGACCATTTTTATCTTCTACCACTAATTTTTCCTGCTGAATCTACAGAAAAAGGTGATTCGTGCACCTCTTGGAGAAGGAACAGTTGTCACCTGATTCCTTAATGACGATGAACCTATTGGCTAATTAAGCAAATTATGTTATAGTTCTATATTATGCAAAGTTACTTGATAGTATATTTTCATGAAATGCAAGGGAAGTCAGAAATTGCAGAAAGCTAGTTGCTGATGTAACGAATGCATTGCAAAATTTTTCCACTTAGAAATTTAGTTGGGTGCAATTGATGATTCTATCATCTGGGGGGATTCTCCTCCACAGTTTGTACCGTCCACTATTTAATTTTTATCCATATTGATCTATTGATCAAAATAAAAGCAACATATATATATATATATATATATATATATATATATATATATACCATGTAACAACATCAATAAATTGTTATATAAACCCAATGACGCACAACAATATCAAAAAGTTAATGATAACACTGTTAGATAAGGTTCAACTAAAAATTATTTTGGGATGCTGCACTCGTGCTTGTTTTCAATCAAATTTGAGGTTGTTCCCGTTGGCAAAGGTACCAAGAGGTACCAAGGACTTTTTAGTCAAGATGACGACCTATCCCAGTCTTTAAGGTATAAAGATGCATTGCCCCCACAGTCTTGCGTAATCAAGCTAGTACTTTAATATTTAAATTTCTTTTAATGAATTTGAAATTGTGCTCAATATGAACTTATTTTTAATATTCCAGTCTTTATTAAGGTATAAAGATGCATTGCCCCAACTCTTTCCTATCACGATGCACAAATGTGCGGAACTGGGTGGCGGGTGGGGCGACCAACCGCTAAGATTTTAAAATTCTTATTTCTTGGTATTGAAATTAGGGGATAAAAGAGTCTAATCAAGCGAACATCTTAATGTTCAAATTTGTTTTATTATTTTTAATAAATTTGAAATATTGGCTTGTTTATTTACGGAGTCAAAATTAAATAAACTTTTATCGAATCAAACTAAGTCGAACTTGAGCAGGTTAAGCCTTTTTTACATGTAAATTACACTTCTATTCTAATAGAGTCAAGTTCGAGTTGAGTTTAATAATTTATCAAACACAAAATGCTGTTTAAATTTGATTTTAGTAATTGATAAAATCAAACTCGAATGAGCTCTAATCAAACCGTAGATTTGCTTTTCAGCCCCTATTAGCAAATTATTTCTTTTCAAATGGATCCTTAGCAAAATTAGTTTTTGCCACCTAAAAATATGTTTAAAATCAAAATTGGCCTATCCAAGTTTGCTCCTCCTCCCCATCCAACCCGGCCCCACCTCGCCATACTCATTGCCAAAACTTCCCCTTCTTCAATTGTCTTCAATATCTTTCAGACGTTCCGTGATTGACAAGATTATCATGACTTTTATCAACTGCAAGTGCTATTACAAGTCATCGACAATGAAGGTAAAAGTAGGACCAAAAGGAATATGGAGATTGTTTTGAGACTCTATACCACAACTGAAGCTACAATTTATCCCCAGTGTACAAGAAAGACTTCATAGGTCTTCTTGTTCTCTCCCTTCTTCTTTGTCTCTTCCTTTTGAGATTGGAACACTTAGGATGCAATGGTCCAAGAAATTTAAAGCAATATTGGAATGTTTTAATGACGAGATCGATCATTTTTATCTTCTATGACTAATTTTTCTTACTGAATCTATAGAAATATGTAACTCCAGTATCTTTTAGTGAAGGAGCACTAATCATTTGATATCTAAACTACAATCAGTCTAAGCATTTGTTTAAATTCAAGAAGTTTTGGGCCAATTATATTGATGGATCTAAAACATTATTAGCCTTAAAAGTTCAATAATAAGATAACTTAATCAATAGAAAAATACAAACAAAAAATTGTGGGAATACATACAAGAAAGATACTAATTTTGTTCTTCACAGAATTAGAAGAAACTTGAAAACTTATCACGCACTTTTAACATGCCAGAATTCATAATCAATGAGCAATGTAAGTTCGTGCACACTAGCTAAATGAAAATACATAAAGTAAGATTCCAAAGAGCACTTGCAAAACCTGGCCGAGTCAGTTATTTGACTTGTCAATTAGCCACTTGACCTAAATAAATAGATTATGTTACATAGAGAGTCTTTGCCATTAAGATAGTTAAATTTGTGCTCTTCTTCTTTTATTTTCACACATTTTTTCAAAGGTTTTTACACAGTAATTTTTTCCCTTGTACAATAAAATTGAAACATTTGTCACTTCATCTAATAATCTTTTCTCATCTAACACAAATTTTTACTTGTTTTTGAACAATGAGTTTTAAAAGAAAACTATTTTTGTTTTAAAATATTAAAAACAGCCATAGAAAATGGGTTAAAATTCTTTTACAGTGACATCATTTTTTTAAAATTCTAATTCTTGTTGAATGTACTAGATTGCATCTACTACACTCATTAAACATTGAAGCATATAAAATACTCAATGGAAGAATGCAAAGAATCGTTAAAAGGTACAATAAAATGATTAAAAAAAATCAGAAATACCCGTTTTGAAGTTGCATTCCAGAGAGCATCATTACAAAGTATAATTCCAATCATTGATCGACTATGAAAAAAATGGACTAAAAATAAGACTCAAATTAAACTTCGAACAAAAAGCTGCAATTGAAAACTAAAAAGAAAAAGCTAATTGGAAACTGCAATTGACCGAAAGAGCGAAGATAATATGAAAAACGAGTGCTGTTGCTGTTGGCAATGGTCCAAAGACTTATAATCAAGATGAGGACCTATCAAGGTATCCCAGTCCTCAAGGCATAAAGATGTATTGCCTTGTCTCTTTCTTATCATGATGCACCAACCGTAAGTTTTTAAAATTTTTATTTTTGATATTGGAACTGGGAGTGCAAACTAATCTAATTAAACTGAATATTTTAATGTTCAAAATTTGAATAAAATTGAAATTGTGCTCAACATTAGCTTGTTAATTTATAGATCTAAGTTAGACGGGTTTTTATCTAACCAAACTCAAATCGATCTCAAGGAGATTAAACTTTTTTACATGTAAATTCCGCTTTTATGCTAATAGAGTTAAGTTCGAGTTGTGTTTGACAGTTTGCCGAACACAAAATGCTATTTAAGTTTGGTTTGAATAGTTGGCGAAATCAAGTTCAAACAAACTCTTACTGAGTCAAACTTAATTTGAATATCAAATAATTTAGTTCATTTTTTTGCCTTTATTGGAGTATTATTTCTTTTCAAGTAAATTTTTATCGAGCTAAATTCGATTCAAATATCAAATAATTTAGTTTTTATCACCTAATAATATATTTAAAGCCAAACTTCGCCCTCACCAGTCTTGTAAGTGTCCAATTTCTGCCTCTTACCCGTACCCCACTCACCACATCGCGTTCATTGCCAATGCTTCCCCTTCTTCAATTCTCTCCTTTTCTCTTCTTGTCCTCCATCAACGTGTTTCAAACATTTGACGATTGACTCAGTCATCATGATGTTAATCAATGGTAACCTAATTTTATAAGTCTTGAAAATGATGGGAAAAGTAAGACCACAAGAAATATGGAGATTATTTAGACAAAACCCGTGATTATCCCTACTGCACAAGGAAGACTTCAAAGGTCTTCTCGTTCTGTCCCTTTATACTTCCCTACTTCATTGTCTTTTTTTTTTTTTAAGATTGGAACACTTAAAGATGAAATGGTCCAGGAAATTTAAAGCAATATTGGAATGTTTTAATGAGAATGACCATTTTTATCTTCTATGGCTAATTTGTCTGAATGAATCTATAGAAAAAAGTAACTTGAGTACCTCTTGGAGAAGAGCACTAATTACCTTGTATCTAAACTACAATGAGTCTTTATACATTGAGCTATTTATGTTGTAGTTCTATGTTAGACCAGAAGTGAGATGGCAAGGATTAGGAGAAGCATTTGATTAAATTCAAGAAGTTTTGGATTAATTATGTTGATGGATTCTAAAACTTTATTATCCCCAAAAAGTTCAAGAATGTCCAAGATAACTTGCTTTATAGAAAAATACAAACACGAAATTGTGGGAATACATACAATGAAAAAATTAATTTTTTTTCAAGAATCGTTTCTAGTTTACAACTGTTGATCATTTTATATCCTATATTAACACAAATTATTTTGCTTCACAGAAAATTAGAAGAAACTTGAAAGCTTATCACGCTTATGTTAACATAGCAGCATTCATAATCAATGAGCAATGTAAGTTCCTCCACACTAGCTAATTGAAAATAGTGCTAAAGAAAAAAGAAAAACACGAAGCATAAATTAACATTCCGAAGAAAACTTATAAAACTAAGACCTGGCCAGTCAATTAGCCACTTGACCTAGATAGATAGATTATGCTACAAAGTATCTTACCACTCAGCTAGTCGGTTGTATATGTTAAATTTGTGCTCTTTTTCTTTTATCTTCACAATCTTTTTTCAAAGTTTTTTCAAAGGTTTTTACACGGTGATTTTTTCCCTCGAACAATAAAATTGAAATATTTGTCAACTCATCTAATGATCTTTTCTCATCTTAAACAAATTTTCACGTGTTTCAAAATGATGAACCAAAATTCAAATTCTTGAAGAAAAATACAACTGAAACTGAACGTTCTGAGTAATACCTCTTGTTCTAATCCATCTGTTAGGCCAGAATGGTGACGCCAAGAGACTCTTTGGTTGTATGGTAAGCGACCGGACCTCTGTGCTTCAAAGTACAAAAGGGATTTTGAAAGTGCATCTGCATAATCAAATGCTTTAGATGGGGTACTAAAAATGGTCAAAAGCATGAGCAAAACAGAGCAATGCAGGGGAAAACTCTCTCTTATAGACTCCTTGACCGATTCATCACTTTCTCTCTTAATCTTTATTATTATGTTAATTGACTAATGGGTTTTGTTATCTTTGGAATTTTTTTATTTTAGGGTCAAAAAAAAAAAACAAAGATTGATCTCGCATTTGTTGCAGAGTGTATGATTAATTAAGCTTAAATCAAATGAAAAGTCAATCTTTTGTATGGAAGCAAGTGCATTCAATCATTGGTGGAAATGGGAGAGGAGGGATGGACTAGCTTGGGTGATACGGGGGAGGGAGAGAATGCAAGTGAGAGATATCAGGTTCAAAATTTTCTACTTACCATAAAAGTAAATTAAAAAAAAAGGTACATTCAGTCATTTACAAGATATTCAAAACTAGTTCCTCTTTAAGAAAAATGTAGATAACACTCTCTAATTAACAATAAAATAAAAGAATCACTGCATAGTGAAGTGTTAATTCTAGCAGTATTTAGTGTAAATTCCAGCAGTAATTAGTGTAAATTTTCAGAGTAAAAATTTAGGCATTCGTCAAAATACAAGTAACTTTTCAAAGGAAAAAAATGGGGGAAAACTATGAGGAACCTGTGAAATCAAAGGCTTAGAGCCTTTAAAATTTCTTATCGTAATTAAACAATTTCAATTAAATATAGAATATTAAAATGACATTAGCATTTGGGAGCTGCTGGGTGATATCAAATTAACAACGCATAAAGCCTTTTTTAAATTCCATGGTCCATCACCAGCATGGCTTCTTTGGCTCTAATTCCCAATCGTTAGAACTTGGCAGCTACTGGGTGATACTAAGCTATTAATTAATGCATAAAGCCTTTTTCAATAATATACATTTTGTTTCTTAAAAGTTCACATGAATATATGAAAAAAAATAACGTAAAAGATGAGAAAAAGGGATGTATACGTTGAATCACAACTCACAGCAATGCAGAAATAGATGAGAAAACGTAAAAGATCGAAGGCTCCGAGCCTTTTCTATGACAATCAGATGTACTCAAGAAACAACATACAATAAAACCTCTATAAATTAATACCTTCGATGCCATACAAATTCTATTAATTTAAAGAGATATTAATTAATTGATAACACTACAAGAAAACTGACTTTTCACGACACCAGAAATATGCTGCAAAAAGTCCAAAAACCGCCGCGAAAACCTTTTTGCGGCACAAATGCGACGGAATTAAATTGTGTCACAAAAGTAGCTGTTACAAAAGAAAACGACACAATTTTTCAACATGTCGCATGCATTTGCATCACTCTACTTGCGGCACAAAAAATGCGCTACAAAATGTCCACAATGTCATGCGACAAAAACTTGCGTCGCAAAAAAGTCACCAATATAAAGACCAGAAATCAAATTTTTCATGGTACAATAATTATCATGCTCAAATATCCTAAAATCGAATATTATAACAAAATATAGTTCCACAATACACTAGAATAAAGTACCATACATTGTTTTAGTCAAATTCTACAAACTTTATCATTTAATATTGTTCGCTCCAATTACAAGATATTTCATATATTCCAAAATGTGCTTGTCTTCAAAAGTACAACACTTCATCATACATCTCTCAAAAACATCTTCATATCTCCCAATCCGCATGCTTCCAATGTACCATCAAGTCCAGGGCTGCAAAGTGTATTCTATTAGTCCCCTGCTCATATAACCCCAACCCATTAAGCATGAAGAAAACGTTAATATAACAATAGATACTGAAACGGAATTTGTAATTCAACCTTTTCACAGACACTGAAAAGGGGCAAACAGTTACTATTATAAAGTACATGCTGAATTAAAGAAGTACAACTAATTTATTCCTTTCCTCTCCCTTCCCTCTTTCCTCCCTCCTCAAAATACATTTCAAAAACACTTATTCCAAATGGACCAGTAGTCTTTCTACATTCAAGGCTGTGACCCCAAGTGATCACAAGGGGCCATAAAAGACAAACGAAGAAGGAACCAAAATCTAGTTCCTCAGTAGAAATGTCCAAATGTAATTCCACTTAATCAAGTTAACAGGCATATTCATTTCCATTTAAATGCCTGAGTGGACAGAACTCTTGGTACAAAGTTTAGACAGTCATTATCCCATTTTCCCCACTCTTGGACATTGATATCTTGAATTACCAAGACACTGCCTAGCTTGGTAGCTACGCTAGCTGGCTGCCTGAGTATGCTAGTGTACCAGAAAGTCTTAGGCCACTCGTACGCTAAAAAGTTCCCTAAGGAAACATGGGGGATTCTTCGTAGTTCATACGAATCCATCAAATTGTTCAACATTTGGAAAACTTGACAGAATAGAGTTATTTCCAGAAACTTTTCCAGTACCTCAAGCAAGTCGTTTGCAAGTAGTCCTGCTCCTTTTCTTCTTTGTATGATGGTTCTGGTATAACAAAAGACTAGTCAATTAAATATCAACAAGGAGCTCATGCACAAATAGTCATCAACAAGGAAGTCATGCACAATTCAATATCAACAAGGAACTCAGCAAAATTGGTCTTCTATAGAAGGACCAACTCAAAGTACGCATACTATACCTCAAGAATATCAGCAATTGAAGAAACTTTTTTATTCATTTCACACTTGTTTATTTCAGCATCATTTGTTCCAACTTCCTTGTACATTTCAGCATCATTTGTTCCAACTTCCCTGTTCATTCTATCACCAACCTGTTACATTATCAACAAAGTGTGAAGAAAAGAAAATCAGGCCATAGCTGCTGATATTTCAGAGAGTTTGAACACAAAATCGAATTGTATGAATTAATATACAACCTCTAATGAGTCCGAAATTTGAGATTGTTTTGCTGCATTCATTTCTCTTCTTTGGAGTGATGCCAAGTCACATGTGGATGCCCTCTGGAAGAACAAAGACCAATTGTAACTAAAGCAATAAAAAAATTAGAAAAACTATAATATTTAACAAAATAGTTATCCCAAACCATTCTTGCTTCAAATTGAGCAATCAACTCCTCCTTAAAATCTGCCAATTTCGAATTCATTTCTTCTCGTAGTTCACCACGTATGATTTCCACTTTCTCATTCACTGCATCCTCAAATGCTTTCTTTTGTCCATCATTCATGTTATCTGACATCCTATACACGTCTTTTGGAGTCGCACCTACCCCATAAGTTCGAAGACGACCTTGTTTTTCAGGTCCAAGAATATTTTCATAGAGTATATCTTTCACAAAATTATCATCCCTGGATGTCTCTGGCAGTTTTTGTATTTCCTCATTCATAGTTGCCTAAATTGAAAAACAGACAGAAGAAAGAATTATTTATGAAGTAAAACCAATAAAAAGTGACTAAAAGCTATTCTTACAATTGTTTGTGAATTCAACTCATCCATTTGTTTTCCTTGTCTTGAATGAATAAAAACGTCTAGTTTCGAAGGCTCTTTTCCAGTTTTAATCCGAAGCTGCCACATATTCAATGTACAAACTAAAGTGTTAATATTTCTAAATAAGACTATGTTCCAGAAAAAATTGCTAGAAACATAAGCATTAGAATTTAATATACCTCTTCCCTGAGGTTCACATGATCTTTTCGCCCTGTTCGATGTGGCATCTTTTGTTTTTTTCGATTCTTGCTATTAATCTTGCTTTGCTTCTAATTATGTACAAAACAGAAAAAGGTAGTTAACAACACATCAAAATCATAATAGCACTAGAATTTAATTCAAAAGCAAAAGAGATGTGACAATAAATACATGCCTTGACATCTTCTGAGCTCCAATAATCAACCAAAATAGGCCATTGATCCTCCTCAACTCTTGCAGGACAGTGTGCTAATAGCCATGACCTGTGCCTCCTATAAGGAGTGAAATACATGCTCTTGACTTTTGATTTCCAATTTCTCCACAATTTGCTGACCCTTATCATTTGTACTTTCTTGCATGTATCATCAATATTTGTATTTCTCTATCAAAAATTACAAAACAAAAGTTTAAACATTCACAAGCTACAAGATTGTATGAAATAAAAAGAAAAAAAATGTTGCTAACTTTGATAGTGAGTCAAAATACCTTAATATCTTCCCAAAATCTCTCCTTAGATCCTTCAGGCATGGCCCTCCAATCTGTGTACGTGAGTGGTAATTTATTACCATCCTTTACTAAGATTCCTACTTGACTTATATACTGTGTAGCATTAGGACCAATTACTTGGCCCCGTGCATTCCAAACTAACTCCAATTTCTTTCCACCACCCCAACCAGCACTTCATCTGGCTAGTCCTCTACCACTATTGTCTCCTGTGTACAAAAAACACATACACATACAAAAGAAGAAATTGTGATTCATATAATTTTTTTATGAATATTATACAAAGCTTATAATAAGGAATGCTAGACTCAAAACTATTTGTGGTAATCTTTTCTTTTCCAACCGACCTTCTTCACTAGAATCATCATCATCAAAAGTACCATCAAAGACATCCTCTATGTCTTCTGAATCATATGAAGAACCTGATCCAGCTTCAGAATCATTGTTATCAAAGGAATCTGGTTGCTCACGATGGTCTACTAGTGGTTGAGAATGAAAGCCTTGACCGATATGTGAATTAGGATGGGAATTTAGTTGAGAATCAGCCTTGGAGTTCAACTGATGTGAATTGGCTTTAGAGTTGAACTGAGAAGCAGCAATAAAGCTAGAAGCTGAGTTTGAATTTGAATTGGAGTCATGTGATTTCGCTTGACAATTAGGTCGAGAAACAGAGTTTGAGCTAGATGTAGGGTCTATGCGTATTCCAGGCATTGCCCCAATGAATTTATGTGCTGGAGGCTTTGAATAATGACTGGGGCAAGTCTGATAAGATTGAGAGCTTGACTGTAGTGCAGGGTTCAAACTATTAGTGGACTCAATATGCGCTCCGGACATTGGCCTAACAACTTTGCGGGGCCCCTTCTTACTTGGTGCCATGGAAAACCTATAAAAGCAGCTTCTGATTTTTGAAGGCAAAGTTAAGTAAGATGATTAATTTTACTGGCTTTTTTCAGAAACCAATCACATAATTCAGCAAGAGAGTGTTGTATCATCTTACTTTTGGAGTTTAAGTTTCTAAAATCTGCAAACACAAAGAACATATACATATTAAGGAACTATAACCCAATGAAACCAACATTACCAACTTGCTAATATGAACATAAGGAATCATAAATTGAACATAAGGTAAATCCAGCATTACCAACCTGCTAAAAAAAGAAGTAGAATGCAGGTTATCAAGGAGACTAATATGAACATAAGGAATTATAAATTGACATCCAAGGCAGTGAAAATGATCCCACAATTAATATTTTTCATACTAATCAGTAACTTCATCTAATATTGGCATATCTAAACTTCATATAACAAAATGTTAGGATTATATTCCAAAATTAGAGTCAATCATCAGCCTTGTCTCCTTGTTGGGCTTTATCAAAAAAATCATCATCATCACTTGTATCATCAATCGTATTGTCAATCCCAAGATTATCCTCATCAGAGAAGAATCCATCATCAACTTCAGCAACGTGTGCCTTGGATTTTGTAGTTTGTGCATCAAGTATAACTCCATCAACACCTTCCCTAACCCATGAAACGTTACTATCCTCAGAATTATTGTTATTAACATGTTGCCATCCAGAATGCTCATCCTGGATATCTTCACATATGTTAATTTCTGGATCAATAATGAAAAGATCTCGAGGGGTCATCTTGACAACTATATTCCATTCAGGTTCCAATGCATCCCGAACATACCAAGCTTGCTGTGCTTGAGAGGCCAGGATGAAAGGCTCATCATTCTTCGTGTTTTGCTTGTACAATATATGATCAAAGTTAACAAGTGTGAAGTTGTGTTCATCTTGTTTCATTCCAGTGACATTATCAACCCAATCACACTTGAACATCACAAATTTAATGTCATTTGAGTATCTCAACTCAACAATATCCACTAAGACCCCATAGTATTCTAAAATTCCAGATATAGGGTTCTTATCCTTTGTACTAGCGAAACTATTGGCACTAGCATTCACAAATACACCACTATTTTGAGTTTGCCTTCTCATCTCACGCTTCTTAGTATGGAAACGAAAACCATTAACAATGTAACCAGAATAGCTTTTTGCCCACTTATCAGGACCAGCAGCCAAATAAGCAATTTCTTTATAATAATCATGGCAACTATTAGATTTTTCCAAATCTGCAACCTACAAGTTTTGAACAAAAACTGTTATTGTATGTTAACTCTAGAGAATATTAAATATATGAAAATGAAGCTCAATTAAATTCACTACTGAATTTAAAACTTACATGCTTCTTAAACCACTTGTAAAATGTTTCACTATGAATTTTCTCCCTTTCATAGTTTGACATGCGTGGTTTTTCCAGTTTTAGCAAATGCTTATGGTCCCTACATTAGTCATTAAATACTTTAATGAAAGCAATAATTCATGAGTTATTGATTAAGTTTGATAAACTGTGAACTTACCTGCGAAAAGGATCAACAGTTTCAAGATTTCCAAGAACATAACGATGAGCTTGAACCCAAGAGACATCATCTAAATAGATGACCTCTTCTTTTCCTAAGGGACGGCCAATCTGTCTATTTAAATATTCACCTTCATAGTTCCTAGGTGGGCGATTCAACTTTGATTCAATATTGTCCAAGTACATGGAACAGAATGTCATACATTCTTCCGCCAAGTAGCCCTCTGCTATTGAACCTTCAGGGTGACTTCGACTCCGTACATAATTTTTCAAAGTACACAGATACCTATGCATAGAATTTATATTAATATCGGTGGTGATTTTTCAATGTACATAGATTAAGTTGATAATCTTTTACCTCTCAATAGGATACATAGACCGAAATTGAAATGGTCCACCAAGTTTCGCCTCTTCAGGCAAGTGAACAAGCAAATGCTCCATGATATTGAAAAATGGAGGTGGAAACATCTTCTCAAGTTCACAAAGGGCCAGTGGAGTACGGTCCTCCAAAGTTTCACAATCTGCTACAGTAAGCACTTTCGAGTATAATTGCCTAAATATATCTCGTAACTCAATGATAATTCTGCAAACATGTTTAGGCAATATTCTTCTCACAGCAATGGATAACAATTGTTGCATTAATATGTGACAATCATGATTCTTTAACCCAGAGATTTGTCGTTCTTTAATATTCACACACCTCGAAATGTTTGATGCATAACCATCAGGGACCTTGACAGTTTTTAGCACATTACAAAAAATTTCTTTTTCATCTTTGCTCATTGTGAAGCATGCAGGTGGAAGAAACACTTTGTCACCCTTAGATTGTGGGTGAAGTGCCTTTCTTATCCCCATTTCTTTTAGATCATATCGAGCATTAATGTCATCATTTGTCTTGCCCATCCCCAACAGTGTCCACAAGAGATTCTCCAAGAAATTCTTCTCAATATGCATTATATCCAGATTATGTGGAAGCAAATTATCCACCCAATACGGTAACTGAAAGAATACATTCAATCTTTTCCAATTATACCTACATATGGGACTTTGTTCAAAGTCATTATTATCTTTAGTCCTCCTTTTCCTTTTCCTAGCTGAGGAAACTGGTTGATCCTTTCCAAATTCATTTCTAAAATCTCTTAGTTGTTCTAAAATCTCAAACCCATATAATCGAACAGGTCTAGAATGTTTCTCAATTGTCCCATCAAACTGCGCTCGATTTAGACGATAAGGATGATCAATAGCTAGAAATCGACGATGACCCAAATAGCAATGTTTTTTGCTATGCATCAACCATTGACTTCGAACATCTTTATTACAACAAGGGCATGCATACTTCCCTTTGGTACTCCAACCAGATAGATTTCCATAAGCTGGAAAATCATTGATAGTCCAAAGTAGTGCAGCACGTAAGTAAAACATTTGCTTACTAGCTGCATCATAAGTAGGCACCCCTGGATCCCAAAACTCATTCAATTCATCAATTACTGGTTGAAGATATACGTGAATATCATTACCTGGAGCTTTAGGCCCATCAATTAGCAAACACAACATAAATGATGTTTGCTTCATGCACATCCATGAGGGTAAATTATATGGCACTAAAATCACTGGCCAGGTGCTGTATTTATTGTTCATTGCTTTGAATGGGTTAAATCCATCCGCTGCAAGTCCAACACGAACATTGCGAGGATCACTAGCAAAGCTTGGGTGCCGGTCATTAAAATGCTTCCAAGCTAAAGAGTCTGCCG
The DNA here is from genome assembly GCA_036785865.1 of Coffea canephora. NCBI lineage: Eukaryota > Viridiplantae > Streptophyta > Magnoliopsida > Gentianales > Rubiaceae > Coffea > Coffea canephora. Next base: position 14,841,340 of record CM071915.1, read on the forward strand.
GATGTCTCAATTTTCCATCCTTGATGCGCTCCTCTTCATGCCATCTCATTAATGAAGCAGTCTTTGATGACATGAACAGCCTTTGGAGACGTGGTTTCAAAGGAAAATAGCGAACAAGCTTTGCTAGAACTTTGTTAGCTTGTTCACTTGAATCATCAGATTGTTTTACAATTTGCTTATACCTAGGAGTTCCACACTTTCTGCAAAAGGTTTCATGTTCTGTCTCCTTCCAATAAATCAAGCAATCATTGGGGCATGCATGAATTTTATGGTAGCTAAGACCCAAGTCTTTAACAATTTTCCAAGCATCACGATAAAAGCTTGGAAATAATTCATTCTCAGGAAAAACTTCCTTGAGAAGCTCCAGTAATATTGTCATTGAGTTGTTGCTCCATCGACAAAGAGACTTGACATGCAACAACTTGATGACAAATGATAGAAGAGTAAAATTTTTACATCCAGGGTATAACTCTGTTTCGGCATGCTTCAGCAACTTAAAAAACTTATTAGTCTCTTCATCACAGGCTCCTCTAAGTTCTTCTAAATTTATGTTAGAATTCTCTTCAAGTGTTCTTCCAAGTGTTTCGTGTATCAATTCATTCATGTCATCATTTTCAATGTGCCTAAACACTCCATTGTTCATATTTTCTTGATTGAAGTCCCATGGATCTTCACCATGATAAATCCAATTTGTATAAGTGGTCAAAAACCCCTTCATTGTTACATGTGCACGCATAGTTTCTTCCTTTCTTCGTTCTGAGTTTTTACATCGCCTACATGGGCAATATATTCTACTCCCAACCTCCTTCTTTTTGTAGGCAAATTTAAGGAAGTCACTCAGACACTTTTCAAAGTACGGATTATTGACTCGGTCTTCAATAAAGATCCAAGACCTATCATCCATTCTACAAGAAACAAGATTGAGAAGGCAAGAAAAGAGACCTTATAAACAGAATTGAAAAATAGCAAATTTATTAACATGCAAAAAAAATAAAAAATAAAGTGCAGCATGTGCATCCCAGTTTGCTATGCTCATAGTGGAATGCGATGTTAACAGTTAACCCAACTTCTCAATGCCAAAAGAATGTGGTGAATTTATGTCAATATGCAAACCAGTGTTCTGTTTGCAAGAAAAAGAAACATAGATAAATCAGGGGAGCTAGATTGTCTTACACATCAGCAATTATTAATGGATCACCACAATCATAATTTGAGAATGCTGCAATCATAATTTGTAAGGAGGGAAGTGGAGAGAGAATAAGTAAGTAAAAGGGATTTTCCAATCAAAATCTACTCGGAGAGAAGTAAAATTCAGCTATATACAAACGTGTGTGTATATATATTATGTGTATATCTTGCTAAATTGTTGTAGAAAAGATGGAAATTTAACAAAGCACTACATATTACATACTCTCCTCATGTTGCATGATCAAATTCTACCGATAAGAGATTCAGGACACCTTAAAGTGCCTCTCCAGTCTCTAGTGAATAGGAAAATAATATCCAGAAAAGAGCTACACAAAGAAGGAGTGTATTTCAAGATTGATGTCCATTTCCAGTGCTTTTGTAGTCTCAAGAATGCCGCTTATATAAAACACTCAGAAATCAGAATGGAGAATGCCAATCCATATCGATTGATAATTTACTAATCTATTGAGTGTGCTTGCAATTCTATCGAAGGAATAGAAACCAATCCATATCTACTTGATTTGTAAGTATAATTTAATTTCATTAACATTTTCAATTACGTATTATTTTTCTATTATCAAGATGTCAAAAAAGATTTAAGAATACTAAATGATAGATGTCAAAAAGATAGATGTCCATATTCATGTGGATGCTTTCTATTATACTCACTCACATAATGCTTTTATGCATTTATGATCAATCATAGTTGTATTTGGATGAGATTCGGTTAAATTTAAGTTTTAAGAAAAAACAAACAACAATAGTCTCATATTTCAGAATAATATAACATGTAATTTTAGTGAATTATTAATTTATGATATGAACGGGACCAAAGACTATATAAGGTTTTCAAAAAAATTAATATCTTATTATTTTATCAAAATTATTAATTTAGCTCATCAGCCCAAGTCGGGACTAAAAAAAATTAATAGAGGTTATAAATTTATTAAGTATTATTTTATGGAGGGTTTACTATAAATGAAATTCCTATCGTAGTCTCGTTCATCAATAAGTGCATGACAAGGCTAGACACATTCAATAGTACAAAGACTATTGACAAAAACCAGAAATTTCATTAGAATAATCCCTTCCACGATTTGATCCGTCAATAATTTCAGACAGATTACGTAAGACAAAAGATGCTAGCATGAGAGGAGCGGGATTTAAAAAGTAGAGCGGGAGAAGGGAGATTTAAACTCAAGACTTCTAGGTCTTAAAACCTCACCTTCTTGATGTTCGACAGCCACTTTTGCTTGGATGGAATTTTGTAAACTTAATTCGGCTATTGAGTTTTTGGTTTTGCAATTAATTTTGTATTATTGGTTTTGTAAACTCTTATTGAAAGTTTCGAGATTTCCTAAGCAGAGAAATCTTGTGCTAATATTTTGGGTAAGATTAGTTTTTGTCTGCAACTTGGTGTTACTCTTTTATCAAATTCGCCAGATGCAAATAAGTCGTCCTTATTATCGAATGTGATGGGTGCAACTCCCTTCGAAATTAAAAAAAGAAAAGAAAAATTCCATTGGCTAGACACAATTTATTTTTACACAGAATACATACTCTGCATCTTATCATCTTCTGCTGATGCATGATAAGAGGGGGCGCCGCAGTCTGCATTTAATAGGAGGCAAGATACCTGCAAAAACCAGAAACATCATCCAAGTTCAACATATCTGGTTCACCTATTGATTTAACAAGAAAAGAAATGGACAAGAAGTTCACATGGCCTACATTGAGGATCAACATGTAGATATCAACCTGGAAATAATGAGCATTGTTGGCCTGCATTGAGGATCGACATGTAGACATTCTCTTGCTAGTTTGACGATGGATATCACACTCTTTCCAATTTGTTGATTGGGATACAGAAGTCTTTGGTCTAGCAAGTCTTTTAATTCTATCTCTTCAAGCTTTGAAGACAATAGATTAGCAATCAAGTCACCAGGATGCTTTCCTTTGATTACTTCCATTGTCAGACCCCAAAGCTATAAACATCACACTTTTCGTTAACTTTCATTGTGTAGGCAAATTCTGCAAAAGAGAGTTGGAAAATGATTTTTCATGTTATGTGATCATACTTGAATTTACTAGTTAACAAATTACTGACAGGAAAAGGAAAAAAAAAAAACTTTATTACCTGGTGCAACATATCCACATGTGCCTGCAAGAGAACTCCAGTTAGATGAGTCTCTTCTGAGAAACTTGGAAATGCCAAAATCTGAAACATGAGCCTCGCATTCTGGATCAAGCAAAATGTTGTTGCTTGATATGTCTCGGTGTACAATTGGTGGTGAACAATCATGATGCATGTAAGATAAAGCATGAGCGACGCCTTTGATGATATTCAGCCTCTTTTGCCAGTCTAGTTCCTTAGCTTCTTCTTCTATGCTCAAGATTTTGGCCAAGCTTCCCCTTTCGAGGTACTCATAAACCAAAATTGAATGCTGAGCATTTGAGCAGAAGCCAAAGAGTTTCACAATGTTCCGATGCTTGATTTCTGTCAAGGCCCTGATCTCATTCAAGAAACTTCTATCCTTTGCCACATTGGGTATTTTGTGAAGTCTCTTTACAGCTACTACCTCGCCTGATGGAAGCTGTGCTTTGTAAACACTTCCACAACCTCCTTTCCCAATGCAATATGTTTCACTGAACTCTTCTGTAGACCTGACGATTTCTTTATACAATGCTTTGCCATCATAAGCACAAATGGCAAATAAACCGCCCTTATTCACCTCCATATCTTCCGCTCTTGAATTTTGTTTTCTCCGATCACTCAATCGGAGAACACCGAAGAATGCACCAAGAAGTATGAATGATCCCAGAAGAGGTAATACAATTATGAGAACAAATTCCTTCCTTTTATCCTTGACATGCTTTTTAATCAACCGGGAACTTTCACAAGCTCGTAACCCTGTAATATTGCCACACAAACCTTTATTTCCCTTTACTTCTTCTAAGGTTAGATTCACAAAGGCTCTACAGCTCGGAATTGGACCCTCCAAATTATTAAAAGAAAGATTAATGTGCAATAAACCAGGCAATTCTGCCAAAGCCTTTGGAATCGAACCAGAGAGGTTATTCTGGGAGATATCCAATGTTCCCAAACTCTGCAAGCATTGAAACTCAGATGGTATCTCTCCTGTGAAGAAATTTCGACTCAAATCCAGTTCAGAAAGTTGGGTTAACTCCCCAACCTGGAATGGAATCGTTTGAGTTAAAATGTTGTTGCTCAGGTTCATGTGAAACAAGTGTTTCATACCACCCAAATTCTCAGGTAGAGTTCCACTCAAAGAGTTTGTGGACAGATCTAGAAATTCCATTAACACTCCCAATTCTTGAGGTATACTACCAGCAAGCTGGTTGTCATGTAAATCTAGTTTAAGCAAAGAAGCTAACTTCCCAACTTCTCTTGGTATCTCCCCTGATAAATAATTCGAAGAAAGATTAAGTGAATGTAGTTGAATCAAATTTCCAATTTCTGGAGGTATACCACCCGTGATGTTGTTCTTTGCAACTACAAGAGTTTTCAGTATTTTGCATTTACCCCAGTTGCTGGAGAGTTTCCCATAGAATTTGTTATTGCTAAGATCAATGAAATCTAGGACTGGATAGATTCCAAACATTTCTGATAAGTTTCCTTGGAAACGGTTACCGTCGAAATGGGCCCTAACTAAGCTTGAGCAGTTTTGCAAGCTTTTAGGGATTGGACCAGTAAGCATGTTCTCAGATACAGAAATGTTTTAGAGAATTCCACTTTGACATAATAGTTCTGGCAATGGACCAGAGAACTGATTACTAAACAAAAACAAAACAATCAACTTATTCAGGTTTCCAAGCTCCTGTGGAATGGTGCCAGAAAATTGATTGTTTTGGAGACCCAATAATTTCAAGTTACTCAAGTTACCAATTGAAACGGGAATTAAACCTGAAAGTTGATTGACAAAGAGATCCAATCCAATCAATTTGGTCAAATTGCCTAGTGACTTTGGGATTTCACCTGTGAGATTATTTTGATACAAGTAAAAAAACTGAAGTGTGATCAAATTCCCAATTGCATGAGGAATGAGACCAGATAGGTGATTTTGGTAAAGGCTTAGGTTCACCACCCTATTGAAATTACCAAGAGTCACTGGAATTGAGCCAGAAAATTGATTGTCTTGGAGATACAGTACTTCCAAGTTACTCAAGTTACCAATTGAAACAGGAATGGAACAGGTTGAGTTGGTTCTGACTTAATTCCATGTCGGTAAGAAATTTTAAATCACCCACTTCTTTGAAAATTGGACCTGAAAGTTGATTTTCATAGAGATACAGTTCAATCAAATTGGTCAAATTGCCTAGGGACTTTGGGATTGCACCTGTAAGATTATTTTGACACAAATAAAGAAACCTAAGTGAAATCAGATTCCCCATCGCCATGGGAATGGGACCTGAAAGTTGATTACTTCCAAAATCTAAATGACTCAAGTTTCTCAAGTTGCAAATTTCAAATGGAATTTTGTCTGAAAACTCATTAGCCGAGAAATTAAGATAAATGAGTTTCGACAGGTTACCTATTTGTTTTGGTATACTGCCAAAGATCTGGTTAAAGCTGAGATCAAGATATTCAAGATTTTGGAGGGATGAGAACGGGAAATCAGAGAGGCTACCTTTAATACTCCAATCTGAGAGGTTCAACCTGTTGACACTTCCATCAATGCAGGAAATACCAGCCCAAGTGCATGGATGTATAGAAGAATTCTTGGCATTGCCTGATTGAAGGTTCCATGAGGTTAGGAAGCTATTGTTCTGGTTCAAAAAACTGGCTTTCCATTTCAAAAGAGCAGCAGCCTCTTCAGCAGAAGCTGAAGCTCCACATTTGGGGTGAAAAGATGGGAAAAGTAGGACGACAAGAACGAATATAGAGATTATTTTGAAAGAACCCGTGATTACTTTCATTTTCAATTCAAGTTGGCTAACCTTGTTACTCTGTACCACAAATGAAGCAAGTATTTAACCACAAACCCGTGATTACTTCAGAGGTCTTCTTGCTCTGCCCCACTTTCTTTTTTTTCATTAAATTTTGAGATTGAAACACGTAAGATGTCTATTCCAATGGGCCAAGAAATTTAAAGCAATGAAAGCTTCCATGAAATTGACCATTTTTATCTTCTGTCACTAATTTTTCCTACTGAATCTACAGAAAAAGATGACTTGAGTGCCTCCTGGAGAAGGAACACTTTTTATCTTGGCAGAGCAAATTATGTTATAGTTCTGTATTTCCTTGACATGGATTATGCAAAGTTGCTTGACAGTATATTTTCCAAAAATGCAAGGGAAATCAGGAATTGCCGAAAGCCAATTTTTTACCAATTCTATAAGTATTTTCCGAAATAGAATTTAGTTCGTATCCCTATCAGGACTTCTATGTTTGTCTGTTTAACTTCAAGTATTGTCTGCCTTCAGGTAAAAAAACCTTGAGATGGTAAAGTATGCTAGTTCAATTGATGATTCTATCATCTGTGGGGATTCTCCCCCACATTTTGTACCGTCCACTCTTTATATTAACTCCTCAATTCTCTATATCATCTGTGTAAAGTATGCTTTTTTCTATCAAAAACATATATTTGATTTTTATCCATACTGATCTATTGATCAAAATAAAAGCAACATATATTAATAAGTTGTTATATAAACCCAAGGACACACAACAACATCGAAAAGTTAACGATAATCTATATCTATGCTATCTAAATTATATTATTATTTATAAAAGTGCCTTGAATGATTTACTGATGGATGTTTCTTACCTTTTTTGATTTGCCTAATATGCCCTTAAGACAATTTGCCCACATACTCATGTTTACAATTTGACTACAATTTGAACTTGATTCCGTCATGTTTTATTCATATACAAACACTAATCATGCAAATTAAAATCCTAAAATACTTATGCTAACACAATGGGCAATATATTGGCATATGATCATCCATTTAGTAATGTCCTAAAACAATACTATTAGTTAATATGGACAATTCAGTAATTTCCATTTGAAATATTAATACTATCCACCGGGCGGTAGGATGCTGTGTCTCTAACTATGTTAGACTCTGAGGCCTGCAGTAGTTAGTGTATTACTAATGCGTGGAATCTATGCAAAACAACAAGTTGAAGGGATTCAGGGAATTCGTTTTTAAATATCCACAGGGAAGAAAGAAACATAATCACGAGTTGGGTGTTCTTCTTTGAAAGGTTAATTATTTTGATTGTTTATACTTCGTTTTTCTTCTTTAACTGGTTTTTTGTTATATTAATTTTCACGTTATTGGTTGAACAACCGGACTAGCTTCAATCCATAGAACCATACAAAATGTTGAATTTGATAATGATTGGTTTTCTCGGAAAGATTAATTAGCTTTTCCATGTCTATTGTTTTTATTATTTATTTTCAATTTTTGTGTAACATGCTATTGTCTCTTTGTAACATATTCCTTAAAGAATTAGATTACAAAGTTAAACAATAAAATAAGGCTTTTCAAATAAATCAGGATTTTTATTACAAAAGCATAAAAACTTTAGAAAAATTTAAGGTGGGGAAAATGAAAGGCATGTGTTTAAGGAAAATGTATCCATCCACTTGCCAAGAGGTATAGAGGGTGACATTTAGTACAATACTACCATCCAGGTCTTTTAATGAATCGATTTAATCGCAACTTCGATTATGTAATTCAAATTCATATGGATCAAATGAAATATGGTTAGAGCTCTCATTTTCTGATTTTATTTTATGATCATCAATTAAAAGGAGATATTTTCTCATATTTGAAAGAAATTGACCTCTTTGCTTCTCTTACGGCACACCCCTCTTCCAGCCGAGCCTCCTTTCTCCTCGGTTCCTGAAGACAAAATGAAAGACGGGTGCCTGGGGAGCTCTCTTTTTTTTGATGATTAGAGGGCAAGTATAAGTTTTAACGCTGAATTCATACCTTTATTACAAATATTGTTTATTGTGGTTTTCCAGATTGGGGGAAACAAAGGGGAAAGGAAGGTTTTCGATCCTAACAACCAAGTGCCAGGAGATTTAACCCTGTGTTCATTTCAACAGATTTAGATGAGGTCCCTATGCCATGAAACTTAATGCGCATACGTTGGAGACCAGAAGACCAGAAGATACCATATATTGATCGGCCCAGTGTTTCCATAAATTTAAGATCATAATAGCTCTATTGCATCAAAGGGATCATGGCTTTGTCAATTTTTAAAATTTTAAATTATGGGAGTAGCCAATTGTAAAGCAATTCGAAAAGACAAACATTAGACTTATGGGAGTAGTCCATTAGAAAGCAATTCGAAAAGACAAACATTCGATTTCACCATTCAAAATTACTTGTCCAACTGATACGGACATTACTATTAAAATGGACACATGCAACACTAAATTAGATTGCTCATAACCCCCCCTTTTTATCAATCAACAACATCTATATCTACTTTATTTCTACTCTAGTCTATTTTATGGGGTGGCCCAACTGAATCATGGGAAACCGACGAGGACACCCATATGAATTTGGTAAAGCCACATGTTAGTGGCAAAATGATAACAGTTAAGATTTTAACCTTTGACTTTTTACCTTAAAAAGATTTAAATCTTTGTGGTGGTCAACATCCCAATGGGCCTCTGGTTTTATTGCTCGTAACCAAACCCCACAAAAGAGCCAAATTTACCCATGTGTCATATAGATTGAAGACAGAAAATTTTCATGTAATAGCACCAAAATTAGATTGCTCATAACCGAACCCCACAAAGAACCAAATTTAGCCATGTGTCATATAGATTGAAGATAGAAAATTTTCATGTGATAACACTCACTTACACCACCTGATTAGGATTTTACACATATATGTTTACCTGCAAGAGTTCTTTTTTATATGCACGACATTCTAGACTAGGTAGACATTTGTTATGTTAATTGTTAAAGATATTCGCTAACATTTTCCTTTCTCATTTTCTTGTTTCTTTAGGTGCTAACCTTATTTTTTAAGTACCTAAAGAAACAAGCTAAACTTGCAACTTATTGGAAGGCCTGTTGCCCATGAAACCGAAAGTTTTAAGTTCAAATTTTAAAAAGAAAACATATAAAATAGTTTAATGTATAATGGAAGCAATACATTCACAAAGTTAACACAGCTCTGAAATAGGAAATTTTTTGCATTGCTTGGTTGTTAAGAAAATGGAGAGAGAAAAACATATGCATGTATTATATGTCAAAGAATGAAATAAAATTAGTGGAATCATTAAAAGAATGAAATTTCTCCTGCACCTATATTGCTGAACCAGACAAACACAATGGAGGAAATTGCTACTTATATATGACATGGATCCAAGTCAACTTCTGGAAAGTATAATAGTATAAGAAGTTAGTGTATATACAATAAAAAAAAACATGATTTCCTAAATTTACTCAAGCAAATCAATCTATCTTCTATTCATCTTTGCAATTGCACCTTCAGGTTTAAAAATTTGGCAATCATAGTATTGGTTTTATAATTGACTTTCTATAATTATACCTTGAATTAATTCTATTGTTTAAATACACGTGCAACGCACGTGCTTTTTTCTATTAGTATTTTAATAAGGTTCAACTAAAAATTATTTTGGGATACAGCAGTCGTGCTTGTTTTCAATCAAATTTGAGGTTGTGCCCAATTGGCAAAGGTACAAAGGACTTCTAAGTCAAGATATGATAGGGCATAATTTGTTGTTAATTTTATGATTAATTTCCCTCTTTGTCCTTGCCAAATATTGTTTTAATTGTTGAAATGTACTTATATTTGGTATTTGGCCCTAATTACAGGAAGTGAAGCAAACAAGTGCTAAAAAGGAGACTTTATTGAGAAAAACACTTCACACATGGGAAGTTCTAAAAGGAAATACAAGCGGGGCTCCACAGAATGCTACAAAAAGGGATTTCCTATCTTCATGCTGAAAAAGGTGGACTTGTACTAGGAGTCTTACGGGTAAAGAGGAAACTAAAAACAAGAACTTTGGCAAAGTTCCAATTCTTTGGCCCTTGGACTCTCAATTGAGTGGGGACCACTAGAAATAGCATTAGACTTTCTTTTAGCTTTAAAAAGGGAGAAACGTACAGGCGGCTATTATCAATAGTTTTAGCTTAGTTTTTAGCATAGTTTAGTTTTATTCTTTCTTAGTTCCTTTGATGGCCTGGATCTCAGTAAAATTACTTAGAGATTTTTTCATGAGGCGTAGCTAAGTTTCTCATCTAGTCGAAGGTCAATTTGAAGACTCGGTCCCGAACATCTGTGAGATCTAATTATTTTACTTATTTTCTTTATTTATTGGTATTTGTACGTTTCCTGATTTAATTGCCTATGCTTGTTATGTTATTTGAATGTCAAGGGCCTGATATTCGAATTAACCTAATAATCTACTGTCAAATTAAGTGATTGAATCCGTAATTGTTCAATTGATTAATACCAGTGGCGACTAGCGTGATTGGTTTCATGTTAGGAAAACGTATGATCTAACTTAAACAAACCCTCGTAGCGTGTTTGTTGGTTAGGATTGGGTTTTTCTAATTATTAATGCAAACGAGTAATTCAATCCTTTGGTCGTACCTAGGATTACTTCTTGGGTAGGGAAATAGTTAACGGTCGTACCTTAACTATCGAGAAATTAAGGAAAGGCTGGTTGTTCATCGCGTGTATGACAACTATAACTAATTTATTAATGAGTAATTGAATTATCTTTGCATCGATGATCAGTTGCATGGACCGTGTCTGAAAAGTTGTACCTTTGGCTAGAGTCATATTGGTTATTGATTAATTTCTATTTATTTCTATTAGTTGTTTTATTAGTTAGTTAATTAGTGATAGAGCGGTTATTTGGCGTATTTTCCACTATTATTTTGTCCTAATTTTGGCTATTCACGGTGCTAAGAATTGGAATTTCACTCATATTCGATATTTGTGTGAATTGTAGGTGGTCGGCATAAAAAATGATCTCACGAGGCAAATTTCCAGAAGACCTTTCGTCTCAGAGCGTGGCCACGCCAGAAAAGGTCTATGCTACCGAAAAGACGGACCGTGGTCCACGTGAATCCGGAGCACTGGATTAGAACCTTTAAACAACTTGTGGGCCTCCTAACCCTTTGAAGACTTCTCTGGGCGGCGGCTATAAAAAAAGGAAAAGCAGGATTCAAAAAGGAGGAGGACTTTTAGCCTTAATTTTCTTTTTCTACTTTTTGCAAGATTTGTGAGACGCTTTTGCTTTTCTTTTGTTTTTTCCTGTTGCTTTGGGTCAGACATTGGAGACTTTCTCCTTTTCTGTAGTTTTTGCTTTTATGCGCCTCTGACTCTTGGATTCGCTCCTTTCGCCTTTGACAATTCTCCGTTGGCTTTTGCTTTGTAATTGCGGCTCCAATACAAGACAGAGCCAGGTTTTTCGTTGATTGTTTCTTCGATTAATTCATCCTCCCCAATTTCTGGGCAATTGATTCTTAGGAAATTAATTGAATGAATTCAATTAAATCACACGGGATTGACACGATGAGGAGCGGCTAATTTTCTCCTCTATCCAAAGGTTGACGCGAAGGCGCGGTCCATAATATCTGTGAGATCTAATCGAATCTTCATTATTTCTTCCATTTTATTGTTATTCGTGCGTTTCCTGAATTAATTGTTCATGGGTATTTTATTGATTGAATATCAACGGCCGGGTATTTGATTTAATTTAATAGCCTACTGCCACGTTAATTAAATAGAATTCGTAATTGTTCATTTAGTTAACACCCCGTGGCAACCACCATAATTGGCTTTATGATGGGGGAACGCAAGATCTAATTTAAATAAACCCTCTTAGCGTGTTTATTGGTTAGGGTTGGGTTCTTCTAGTTTTAATGCAATTGGGTAATTAAATTCCTACGGTCGTACCTAGGGTTGTTATCTGGTTAGGGAAGCAGTCAATGGTCGTACCTTGACTGTCGAAAAGATAAGGAAGAACTGGTTGTCAGAGCTTATTGATAACTATAACCAACCTAGTGATGAATAGATGAAATATCCTTGCATCGATGATCATTTAATTGGACCGTGCCTGAGCAGTTGATCCTTTGGGTAGAACTTTTATTAATTGCTATTTTTAGTGAATTGTGCTTTGTGAGTTAGTTCTGAATTTAGTTCGCTTTATTTTTATTTTTATTTTTATTTTATTTATTGGCCTCCCATTGAAAATCCCCCAATTTCGTTCTACTAATTGGAAAGAAATAATTTCCTACCCGCTCCCTGTGGAATCGACCCTACTTGCCATTGTACGCAAAAATCAATATTTTTATAGATAAATCTGGTATATCGGATCAAGCAAACTTTTCGGGAACAGGGTGAATCAAGTAACCTATTGCACACCTAGGGTCCCTGCTCCAGTACTTGGATTTGTTCTATAATTAATTAATTGTGGTGGTAATTAGGACTTTTTAGTAATTATTATTGCACAGGTTCGGCACCTGTCAATTTTTGGCGCCGTTGCCGGGGAGCTGGCGTTTGGATTATTTGTTTCTTTTCAAATTCAGTTTTTATTTTATTTTTATTTTATTTTATTCTTCTTGGTATTTTTGCTAGTTTATGCCCCGTTCTTCTCGCACAGGTGAATTGGTATACGATCCTGAGGTTGAAAAGACAGCGCGTAGGCAGGGGCAAGAGACCAAGAGGTAAAAAGAATGGCACTTATTTGCTACAAACGAGTCAGCGGAAGACGAAATAAGCATGGCCAACCCTCAAACATTGAGGGAGTTGGCTGCCCCGGAGCTGACTCACCAGCCCTTATGCATCACATTCCCCACTTTGGCTGAGAATACTACTTTCGAACTGAAGTCGGGGTTGATTCACCTCCTACCTTCTTTCCATGGTCTCTCTGGTGAAGAATCCCACAAGTACGTCAAGAAGTTCGAGGTGGTCTGCTCTAGTATGAAACCTCCTGGGGTCACTGAAGAGCAAATTAGACTGAGAGCCTTCCCGTTCTCTCTCAAGGATGCAGCTAAAGATTGATTGTACTACCTACCAGCAGGTAGTATTACCACATGGGCGCAGTTGAAGAAGAAGTTTTTGGAGAAATTCTTCCCTGCATCCCGGGCTGCGAGTTTGAGGAAGGAAATCTGCAGTATTAAACAGTATCCCGGGGAGTCCTTGTATGATTATTGGGAAAGGTTTAACAAGTTGTGCACTAGATGCCCGCAACATCAAATTAGTGAACAACTGTTAATCCAATATTTCTATGAAGGATTCCAGTCAACTGATAGGAATATCATCGACGCTGTGAGTGGGGGAGCACTGGCAAATAAGACTCCGAGGGAAGCATGGCTGCTCATTGAGTCGATGGCGGAGAATTCTCAACAGTTTGGCTTCCGTGAGACTAACCCTACCCGTAGGGTTAACGAGGTGGAGACGTCGTCCATTCCGCAGCAGATATCGGAGCTAACATCCGTTGTTCGACAATTAGTGGTGGAAAATGTGCCCCAAGTAAAGGCCTGTGGAATCTGCACAAATATGGGCCACCATACTGACTCATGCCCTATGTTGCAATAGGATGGGGCTGAACAAGTGAACATGGTTGGAGGCGTGCCCGCGCCTCGTAGGTAGTACGATCCATACTCCAACACGTACAATCCGGGTTGGAGAGATCACCCGAATTTCAGCTATGGAAATAGGCCACAAAATGCATTATCCAATCGTCCATCAGGATTTCAGCAACCATGGCAACCGAAACCGCAACCCTCATCCTCCAACACAGGGAGTTCCTTGGAGGATATTGTCAAGAGTCTGGTTACGACTACCGCCCAGATCCAGCAGGAGACTAGACAGCTCCAGCAGGAGACCAGGTCATTGACCACAAATATGGCTCAACTCCAGCAAGAAACTAGAGCCTTAACCATGAGCACCAATCAATTCCAGCAGGACACAAAATCAGGCATGAAGGGTATGGAGGCTCGAATAAGCCAAATGGCAACTGCCATCAATCGCTTGGAGTCCCACGCTTATGGAAAGTTACCCTCACAACCCGAAGTAAATCCCAGAAATGTAAGTGCCATGACACTGAGGAATGGCAAGACACTGGAAGGGCCTAAAGAGGGAAATTCAAAAAGCAAGAGTGAGGAGGAGATAGAAAAGGAAATTGAGGAGGAAGCACGTGTTCGTGAGGATCCTAAGGTAATCTCCACCCCTCCACTCACTACTAACTCTAACTTACCCCCATTCCCTTACAGGTTGGAAAAGACAAAAAGGGTAGAGAAGGAAAAAGAGCTCTTAGATGTGTTTCGAAAAGTAGAGATCAACATTCCCCTGTTGGATGCAATCAAACAGATACCGAAGTATGCCAAGTTCCTAAAAGATTTGTGCACCCACAAAAGGAATCTAAGGGGGGACGAAAGAGTATCGGTGAGAGAAAATGTGTCAGCTATACTCCAAAGGAAACTCCCACCAAAATGTGGAGACCTAGGTATGTTCACCATTCCCTGCAAGATAGGAGGTACTCCAATTAGGAAAGCGATGTTGGATTTGAGGGCATCAATTAATGTTATGCCTAAGACAATCTATGCTTCTCTTAATCTTGACCCATTAAAAGGCACAGGCATTATAATCCAACTTGCAGACCGTACCAATGCTTATCCAGATGGGTTAGTTGAAGATGTTTTACTACAAGTCAATGAGTTAGTCTTTCCTGCAGATTTCTATGTCTTAGACATGGGAGATGAAAGGGCATTAAGTCCATCACCTATTTTGCTAGGTAGACCATTTTTAAGCACTGCTAGGACAAAAATAGACGTGAATGAGGGTACTTTATCGATGGAGTTTGATGGTGAAATTGTAAATTTCAATATCTTTGATGCGATGAAATACCCGGATGAGGCTAACTCTGTTTTTGCTTTGAGCATTATTGAACCTCTTGTACAGGACACATTTGAATTGAATAGGGGCGATGCACTGGAAGTGGCATTGGCCAAACATCTTGAGTTGGGAGCAACTCTTGAGGTAGAAATAAGTGATGAGGTATACCATGCAATTGAAGCACTGCATTCGCTCCCACCACTGTCCCCAAGGTATAAGCTTACTTCTCTCTTTGTACCAGAAATTCAAATGAAATTGTTGCCTTCTATTGTGCAGGCACCTGAGTTGGAGCTCAAGCCTCTCCCAAAGCATTTGAAATATGCTTTTCTCGGGGACAAAGAGACACTGCCAGTCATCATATCTGCATACCTGTCACCAAGGCAAGAAGACAACCTGATTCGTCTTCTTCGAGATCATAAGGAGGCGATTGGGTGGAGCATAGCAGACATCAAGGGAATTAGCCCCTCTTTATGCATGCATCGGATCCGGCTTGAGGAGGATGCAAAACCAGTGCGGCAGGCACAACGGAGATTGAACCCACTGATGATGGAAGTGGTAAAGAAGGAAATACTTAAACTCTTGGAAGTGGAGATCATCTTCGCCATCTCAGACAGTCCCTGGGTGAGCCCAATGCAAGTAGTCCCGAAGAAAGTTGGAGTGACCGTAGAAGAAAACCAAGAGGGCGAGATAGTCCCGGTGAGGAAACCCACATGATGGCGTCAGTGCATTGATTACCGGCGTCTGAATGCTGTGACAGAAGGACCACTTTCCCCTCCCGTTTATTGATCAGATGCTAGAAAGGTTAGCTGGTCGCATTTATTACTGTTTTCTTGACGATTTTTCAGGTTATTTCCAGATCACAATAGCACCGGAGGACCAGGAGAAAACCACTTTCACCTGCCCCTTTGGTACATTTGCGTACCGGAGAATGCCTTTCGGCCTCTGCAATGCTCCGGCGACTTTTCAGAGGTGTATGGTAAGTATATTTTCTGAGTATGTAGAAAAAATTATTGAGGTATTTATGGATGATTTTAGTGTATATGGAGATAGTTTTGATGAATGCCTGGATAATTTAGCTTTAATTTTGAAGAGATGCATTGAGACTAATTTAGTTCTAAATTGGAAAAAGTGTCATTTCATGGTGGATCATGGCTTTGTTTTGGGGCATGTAGTTTCAGCCAGGGGTATAGAAGTGGATAAAGCAAATATCGATATTATTTCTGCTTTGCCTTACCCGTAAGTATACGGGAGGTGCGTTCCTTTTTGGGTCATGCAGGGTTCTACAGGAGATTCATCAAAGATTTCTCCAAAATTGGAGCGCCCCTGTTCAAACTGTTGCAGAAGGATGTAGCATTTGACTTCACCGAGGAGTGCAAGGTGGCATTTGACAGGTTAAGGGAGTCATTGACATCACCACCTGTTATCCAGCCTCTAGATTGGAGCCTCCCATTTGAGATAATGTATGACGCGAGTGACTATGCAGTGGGAGCAGTGCTGGGGCAACGAATTGGCAGGGCAGCTCATGCAATATACTACGCATCAAAGGCGTTGAATGGAGCTCAGCTCAACTATTCTACAACAGAGAAAGAATTACTTGCTGTGGTTTTTGCACTAGAAAAATTTAGACCTTACTTGTTAGGTGCAAAAGTAATAGTTTTTTCTGATCATGCAGCCTTGAGATATTTGATGACAAAGAAGGATGCTAAACCAAGGCTTATCAGATGGATCCTGCTCCTTCAAGAGTTCAATTTGGAGATTAAAGATAAAAGTGGGGCAGAAAATTTAGTTGCTGACCACTTGAGCAGCTTGCTTGCTCATAAGGAGGAGCAACCATTGAGGAGGCATTTCCAGAGGAGCAACTACTTGCCATTAACTCGTCTACACCCTGGTATGCTGATATAGTAAATTTTTTAGTGACTAATCAATTGCCTGCAGGGTGGCCACAGGCTAAGAGAGACAAGTTGAAAAGTGATGCCAAATATTACATTTGGGACGACCCGTACCTGTGGGGACAATGTTCGGATCAAGTTTTAAGAAAGTGTGTGAGTGCAGGTGAATTCCACTCTATTTTAAATTTCTGTCATTCGTTTGCATGTGGAGGGCATTTTGGTCCTAAGCGGACGGCTCGTAAGGTGTTGGAAAGTGGTTTTTATTGGCCTACCCTCTTTAAGGATGCATATTTGTTCTGTAAATCTTGTGATAAGTGTTAAAGGGTGGGGAATATCTCTCGTAGAGACCAAATGAGTCAAACCCCCATATTATTTGTTGAAATTTTTGATGTTTGGGGTATAGATTTCATGGGTCCCTTCCCCTCGTCTTTTGGGTTCCTGTACATTATACTTGCTGTTGACTATTTTTCCAAATGGGTGGAGGCAAAAGCCACCCGGACTAATGATTCTAGAGTGGTTGCAGATTTTATAAGATCTAACATTTTCGTCCGTTTTGAAATGCCGAGAGCCATAGTGAGTGACAGGGGCACCCATTTCTGTAATAAGACGATCACTGCTTTGTTTCGTAAGTATGGTGTGCTCCACAAAGTGTCCACTCCCTACCATCCCCAAACGAATGGTCAGG
Source organism: Coffea canephora (assembly GCA_036785865.1). Taxonomy (NCBI): domain Eukaryota; kingdom Viridiplantae; phylum Streptophyta; class Magnoliopsida; order Gentianales; family Rubiaceae; genus Coffea; species Coffea canephora. The sequence goes on from CM071915.1 coordinate 14,858,975, forward strand.
TCGAAGTATCGAATAGAGAGGTTAAGTCGATCCTGGAGAAGATGGTGAGACCTGATAGAAAGGATTGGAGTGTGAAATTGGAGGATGCTCTCTGGGCTTACCGCACCGCGTATAAAACGCCAATTGGAATGTCCCCTTACAGGTTAATCTTTGGGAAGCCGTGCCACTTACCAGTAGAATTTGAACACAGGGCATTCTGGGCGCTCAAGCGGTGTAACATGGACTTTATGGAGGCCGGAGGAAATAGAAAGCTTCAATTACAAGAGTTGGAGGAGCTAAGAAATGAAACCTATGAGAACGCTGCAATATATAAGGAGAAGAGCAAAATTTTTCATGACCAACAAGTGTCGAGGAAGTCATTTGTCATTGGGCAAAAAGTCCTACTTTATCACTCGAGACTTAAGCTTTTTTCTGGTAAGTTGCGCTCCCGTTGGATTGGTCCATTTGTTGTTACTAATATTTCTCATTATGGTGTAGTGGAAATCCAAAGTTTTAAGACAGAGAAAAGGTTCGTAGTCAATGGTCACCGTCTTAAGCCTTATTATGAAGGGTTTAATAGTGAGCAACTGGAGGTTCTATTCCTTGCTAATCCAAGTGGTAAAGTCTAAACAGTTGAAGGCCATGTGTAGCCAAAGACGTTAAAGAAGAGCGCTGTTTGGGAGGCAATCCAAGGATTGCAATATCAGTTGTGATCATTTTTCCTTACTCTGCGATTTTTCAGTTTTATTTTAATGTTTTGATTATTTTTGTGGTGTTGGACAGAAGAATAGAGGGTTCCAAGGCGTGCCCACGTCTTGGAAGGGGTGCGCCAGGTGCCCTGAGCAAGCGGAGACTAGTAGTCCCAAGGCATGCCCACGCCTTGACGGAAATTCGTATGGACATCATTTAGATGCCGTGGTCAGAAGCCCATGTCCTCCAAGGCGTGCCCACGCCTTCCAACCCTTCCGATAGCGAAAATAAAAAAAAAATTTCCTTTTTGACCTAAACCCGACTTTTCTCATTCTTCCTTCTTCTTTGACTGTTTTTGTCTGGTTTCCTCCTAACCTTTCTCAGCGGCCCTTCTTCTTGTCTTGGTACCGTCCGTCGCCACCTCCGTAGATCTGCCGCCCGCCGTTGCCGGCCGCCATCTCTCCCTCTGCCGCGATCGCCACCTGCCACACTTCGCAGACCACACTTCAGCGCGCCGCACCTCGCTCCATCGCTGTCCGCGCGCCCAGAGCGCCTAGCACCAGCCTCGCGCGCGCCTGCGGTACCCAGCAACAAATCCACTCGCGCGCGCTGTCGCGCGCCCAACCATCTCGCACTCGCTCCGCCTTCCACTACATAGCCCAGCGACAGCTCGCGCATGCGAGCTTCTCCCCTCTCGCGCGCCCTAACTCGGCCAGTAGCACCGCGCGCGCGGTTTGTCCAGTCCAGCAGCGGCATGATTCCCCCCAGCGCGCGGTCCTCCTCCAGTACACCAGCGCGCGCAATCGGCACCTGTGCGCCGTCGCCTCACGCCGTCTGTAGCCACCAGATCCGTAGCTTCCCAGCCACCCGCGACCAACCCCCGCGGACGCAGCCGTCCTCCAGCACACCCGCGTGCGGAACAGCCCAGCGGCGCCCAAGACCGGGCGCGACTTGACCCACCAGCCGCGCACTTCCGCGGCGTCTCACCCGATTGCCATGTGTCATCTCCACGGTCTTGTGCATTTGGGTAACTCTATTCTACTACAGTTTTTGCCGCTGGATTTTGAATTGGTGACTTCGATTGGGAATTTTAATTGCTGAATTTTTGCCTCCTGTCTGGTTGACATACTTGTTGGTTTTGGTTGGGGGACCATTTGGTTGTTATCTGAAAGTGAGAGCCGTCATTTCTGCCTTTTCATTCATTATCTATTTTGGGACATCTGTGGGCTCTGGTGAATTTATTATTGGGTATACGTGGTCGGTAGCTCGCCAATTGCTGACTTTTATTGCCTGATATTTTAATTTGCGGGGTGTTGGATCGGTCTTCTTTATTGTTGTTGGCTAATTGACAGCAGTGAGGCATTGGTTGGTGTTTGTTGGCTGGTTGTTGTTTGGTGGGGTAATTGTGTCCCCCTTTGCTGTGAGTTGCTGAATACTTAGTAATTTCGGTTGACTGTGGTCCCCTATCTGTTTCTTTGTGGTTGGTTGGCCGTCTCTGAGCTAATTTACTCTGTCTGTGGTCCCTACATGCCTCCTAAGAAGGCAACCACTGCTGGGCCGTCTGGCTCCCAACCTCGTAAGAGACGAGCTCCGGTTCAAACCCCCATTCGGTCCCGTCTGGGCCTGAGTAAGAGCACCATGTCTCCTGGAGAGTGGGGGGAACCGATCACTAATCTTACAAGGGCCCAACAGGACCGGTTTAACACCTTGGTGCATCGACCTTTTGCCCCTTGTAAGTGCTTCCATGCCCCTACCCTAGACCATCTGCGAATTGCACGGGAGGTTGAGCAGTTGTTCTCGGCAATAGGCTGGGAAAAGTATCTGATCATTAACTACCCCACATTTGAGGAGCTTTGCTGTGAATTCTACTGCTCTTTTGAGTTTATCAGGAATGAATACATCACTTTGGATGAGCCGGAGATTATTCAGTTTAGATTAAAAGGCACACAGTATAGTTTTTTCATCAATGAATTTAATCTGACTTTGGGGTTTGTCAGTGAGAATACCATTGCATCCGGAGCATATATCAATAGTGCTTGTGACTACACCAGACCGTTCAGAACTGAATACATTGACATCTAGAGGGAGTGGTCCACGGATCGGCAAGTTTATAATCCGAGTCAGTCCAAGGCCTCTCGACTGAAGGATCCGGTCTTAAAGGTCATCCACAGGTTCTTGGCTCACAATTTCTCGGGGCGGAAGGATTCCTCCGGCACCCTTACCAAAGCAGAATTTTATTTCCTTTGGTGCATGTGCAACAACCTCAAGGTTAATTTTGGATGTTGGGTAGCCACTCAAATGCAATCAGTCATTCAAAAGCACAATAAACCGATCATTCTGGGCTCACTCATTACCCACTTGGCCATTCGATTGGGCTTGCTAGACCTCGACAAGGAGCACAATTTCGCCCTAACTCGAGAGATTGAGCCACTGGATTTGCGCAGTTTGGAGCGGATAGGGGTTATTTTCAAAGTGGGCGATGTCTATCAGTTTACGCCCCCTGGTGAGGGCGGGCCGCGGCCTCGGGTGCCTACCACTGCACCCTCCACTGACTCGCCACCCCATACAGATCAGGGTCGTTTTGCCTCCCCGGTGGTCAGGGAAGTTTCTCTTCTTTCCTCCTCATACTTTATTGGTCTCTTCTACATTGAGGGCAATGTAGGTCTTAGATGTAGGGGGAGTGACTTCCATTAGTGTGACTCCCATTAGTTTTTTTTTTTCCCTTTCTCTTTTTCATTAGTTCTTTTTGCTTTGTATGAAAAAAAAAACACATGAAAAAAAAAGAAGAAAAGAAAAAATGAAAAAAAACATTGTAGTTAGTCGGTTTTTTGGTTATTTCTATGCTTGTTAGTGTTGGGGCATGTTGCTGTGATGAGTGACATAATCAAAGTGAGTGGGTATGTGGTCAGATATGCTAGCTGTGCATTTTGCTTCCCTTGGCAATGTCGTTGAATGTTGAATATGCTGGAATTGACCCATTTCTAAAACTTTTGGGAGCTTTTGAGCCTTACATGAGCACATTATCCTTGTTTGTTCTATTCTTGTTTGATTGAGTGGGTATCGCACATGGTATGAACATTCTAGAACTTGCTATTTTGTATATGTCAAGACCACATTCTGTTGAGCTAGATACATTTGAAATGATAAGGGCATTTAGGATTTGACCTCTTTGAGCTTTCGAAAGAAAATCATGCATTCACCTTGTTTCCCAATAGTGAACCAATTTGAGCTTTATCCTTCGCTTTTAGTTGTTACCCGTGTTCGTTAACCCGAGACCTCTTTAAACTTTCTTGTTTATCCCTGTGTTGTCAAGGGATGTCTGAAATCCATCATTTGTGCAAAGCAAACAAATTTGGGGTTGCAAGTGCTGTTAGATTAGGAGCTGTATGATGTTATCCTTGTAAAAAGGGAGAAAAATTGGAAAAAGGCCACTGACCAGAGGACTTTGGCTTGCAGGGCGTGCCCGCGCCTTACAGGACTTTCTCCATTAAAAAAAAAAATCCTGAAGAGACCTCGTGACCAGAGGACTATGGGCTACAAGGCGCGCCCACGCCTTGCGAGCAGTTCTCTCCAAAAAAAAAAAAGAAAAAGAGAAAGAGAAAAAAAATTGGGGACACTTGTACAGTGTGTACAGCAAATGAAAACTGCCTTGTTTGTGGAACCCCTCCGGTAAGGCACTGTGGTTATTGGTGAGTTTCGGACATTCTCTTGACACTTTACCCCCTATCTACACCTTCTTAACCCGCCTTTCACCCGAATCCCCATTACAACCCTATTAAAGTCCCTTTGATTTATGTGTTTAGTTCACTTTTAAGTGGTGGAGATGTGACAAATGTGCAAGTCTATGGTAATGGCATTCCGTGATGTTGAATTGAGCGTTCCTAGTATTCATATATATTCTTTGAATTACAACATATTCGGTGTGTTCTACCTTTGGTGATATTGTCAGGGACCCTAGATGCTTGTGTTAGTATACACTACTACATGACCTCTGCTCTCTTGGTTGTACTTCTGAGCTCCGAAATGCTTGAGGGCAAGCATTGTCTAGGTGTAGGGAGATTTGATAGAGCAGTTATTTGGCGTATTTTACACTATTATTTTGTCCTAATTTTGGCTATTCACGGTGCTAAGAATTGAAATTTCACTCATATTCGATATTTGTGTGAATTGTAGGTGGTCGGCATAAAAAATGATCTCGCGAGGCAAATTTCCAAAAAACCTTTCGTCTCAGAGCGTGGCCACACCAGAAAAGGTCTACGCTACCGAAAAGACGGACCGTGGTCCACGTGAACCCGGAGCACTGGATTAGAACCTTTAAACAACTTGTGGGCCTCCTAACCCTTTGAAGACTTCTCTGGGCGACGGCTATAAAGAAAGGAAAAGCAGGATTCAAAAAGGAGGAGGACTTTTAGCCTTAATTTTCTTTTTCTACTTTTTGCAAGATTTGTGAGACGCTTTTGCTTTTCTTTTGTTTTTTTCTGCGGCTTTGGGTCAGACATTGGAGACTTTCTCCTTTTCTGTAGTTTTTTCTTTTATGCACATCTGACTCTTGGATTCGCTCCTTTCGCCTTTGACAATTCTCCGTTGGCTTTTGCTTTGTAATTGCGGCTCCAATACAAGACAGAGCCAGGTTTTTCGTTGATTGTTTCTTCGATTAATTCATCCTCCCCAATTTCTGGGCAATTGATTCTTGGGAAATTAATTGAATAATCACGCGGGATTGACACGATGAGGAGCGGCTAATTTTCTTCTCTACCCAAAGGTTGACGCGAAAGCACGGTCCATAATATCTGTGAGATCTAATCGAATCTTTATTATTTCTTCCATTTTATTGCTATTCGTGCGTTTCCTGAATTAATTGTTCATGGGTATTTTATTGATTGAATATCAACGGCCGGGTATTTGATTTAATTTAATAGCCTACTGCCACATTAATTAAATAGAATCCATAATTGTTCATTTAGTTAACACCCCGTGGCAACCACCATAATTGGCTTTATGATGGGGGAACGCAAGATCTAATTTAAATAAACCCTCTTAGCGTGTTTATTGGTTAGGGTTGGGTTCTTCTAGTTTTAATGCAATTGGGTAATTAAATTCCTACGGTCGTACTTAGGGTTGTTATCTGGTTAGGGAAGCAGTCAATGGTCGTACCTTGACTGTCGAAAAGATAAGGAAGAACTGGTTGTCAGAGCTTATTGATAACTATAACCAACCTAGTGATGAATAGATAAAATATCTTTGCATCGATGATCATTTAATTGGACCGTGCCTGAGCAGTTGATCCTTTGGGTAGAACTTTTATTAATTGCTATTTTTAGTGAATTGTGCTTTGTGAGTTAGTTCTGAATTTAGTTCGCTTTATTTTTATTTTTATTTTATTTATTGGCCTCCCATTGAAAATCCCCCAATTTCGTTCTACTAATTTGGAAAGAAATAATTTCCTACCCGCTCCCTGTGGAATCGACCCTACTTGCCATTGTACGCAAAAATCAATATTTTTATAGATAAATCTGGTATATCGGATCAAGCAAACTTTTCGGGAACAGGGTGAATCAAGTAACCCATTGCACACCTAGGGTCCCTGCTCCAGTACTTGGATTTGTTCTATAATTAATTAATTGTGGTGGTAATTAGGACTTTTTAGTAATTATTATTGCACAGGTTCGACACTATCTCGCAGCTCCCCCTCTGCTCTCTCTCCACTTCGCGTGCCTCCGCCATCGACTTCCACCAGCGCGCGAGCTCGCGCTATACCAGAGGCGTTCGCCGCCGCCCCTGCTCTCACTTTCTCCGACGCCACCAGCAGCCGCCGAGCTGCCCGCCGTTCCCCTCGCTCTCCCTTTCAAGCTCATGCTCTGCCGCGGCAGACCGCCGCCAGCTGCCGCTACTCACGCCATTCCCACCTGTCCAAATTGACAGGTGGAGGTATTGACTCGTCAACCTCGATTAGTATTCTGCTGGTCCTACTATTGTTGGAATTTGCGCTTTTGTTTCGTGGGTTTCTTGATAGCTAAAAGCAGGGGGTGATTTAGGCTTTTTTTTTTTGGGTTAATTTTGGTGGAACTGAGTTTATTTGCTGCTCCATTTGGGGATATTCTCTGGTACTGATTACATTGTTGTGCATTAATTGGGTTTCGCCTACTTGAAGCCTCTATTTTCATCTGTGGGGATTAAATTTGAGTTGGCTATTTGCTTTAGTTTTTCCCTGTGCGGGCACCAGAGGTACTGGTTGTGGTGTTGACTAAAATTTCTTAATCCTTTATGCTTGACTGCCTACTCGACTCTTGGGTTTTAGTGCTTAAATTGTTTCTCGAATTCTAAACGGTCGTTGCTAGAATTGCCTGTTGCTTGGGTTAATTGCTAATTTTGGTCGGTTGAATTGGGTAATTAACTGTCCAATTGGTGACATTTGTTGAGTTTCACGTGCTCAAATTGGTTGAATTCACTGCTCTGTTGGGGTCCCTGTTGGTATCACTTGAGTTATATTTTGCTAGTTTCTGTCTTGCGTCCTTTGAAGTGCCTTTGGTTGGGTATTTTCTGCGTTTGTTTGTTGAATTGGAAGGCTACTGTGCCACTTCCATTACTTATTGCTATTGGTGGCGTCTAATTGACTTGCTGGGAGTACTCTATCTATTGATTTCAATTGCTAAATCTTTGGAGCATTTGTTGCGCTTTTGGACTGCATTGTTCTTGCATTTGACGGAATTGGGGCCACCAGTGAATATTGATTGAAATTGCTGTATTGTTGGGATATTTACTGAGATACAGTGGCGATAGTTGTCGCGATTTTGGGTAGAATTATGTCTATTTGCTGAGAGTTGTTGCTTTATTAAGACACTAGCACAGCCCCTAGTTGGTTTGACCTGCTGTTTTGATACATTATTGGGAGCTGTGTTCTGGTATTGTGGGTCCTTTTCTGCGTCCGTTTGCTGAATTAGGATATGAATGTGACTTTGCATTTGCTTATTGAAGTGAGTTGCCTCTAATTGCCTTGTGTGGGAGTATTTTGTCTTGTTCATCTCAATTACTTAGTTCATTGGGGTACCTTTACGGCCTTTGGGTGCCTTAGGTGTGCATTTTATTGTTTGGTTTGGCCGCGTGATTTACTTCTTTTCTGCACGTGCACCAGTGGTACTGGTTGAGGTGTTTGGCTTATAATTTATTCATCTTTTGTGCACCAATGGTACTAGTTGTGTTGGTAATCTCGGACTGCTTTGTTTCTACATCTGACTGAATTGGGACCACAAGTGCGTATTGATTGCCATTGCTATAAGTGTTGGGGTGTATGTATGACCTCTGGGTGATTGAATTGTGCATTTTGTTCATTAGGTTGGCTTTAAATTGTTCTTGCTTTGAATTTCCAGCTTTCATTATTTGTTGGCAATTGTAGTGTCTTGTTGCTTAGAGTGATATCTAGAGTCCATGGTGAAGCCACGAACGGCACCAGTTCCAGATGCGAGTTGAGAGACTAGAGACTCGGATGGCCCACATTGACGTCAACCTGCATAACCTGATGCAGAATTTATGCACCATGCAGGCCTTGATCCACAATTTCCACCTGAACCGCCCCTGTTTTGATGACTTCAGGAAAGTACCATTGCCCCTCTCATTCCTTCTACTTTTACATTATCACATTGAGGGCAATGTGTGGATTAGGTGTGGGGGAGATCAGTTGGGGTGCTAGTATTTTTGTTTTTAGTTTCTAAAGGCTTTTCCTTTATTTTTAGTTTGATATTTATCTCCCTTTTCGTTTATTTTCTTTTCTTTTTTTCTAGTGGTCAGCTCTTCTATGACTACCAAGTTTTGATGCTGGATTGTTGCCTCTAATTATGCTATTGCCAAGTTTTAGTAATAAAAGGGTATTAAGTTAATGTGGCTGAGTTCAGGATTATCTCTTTGGTGAATATCGGTAATTGCTTGACTTTTCCAATTTTTGGTTAACTTTTCTAGGCATAGGGAATGATTGTTGGCATTTTCATGTGAATTGGTCCAATTATTAATTTTAGTTCTCCATGTTTGGAATTTGAGGTTGGCTGCTGTTATTTTTATGTTATTTTTAGTTATTGTGCTATATGATTGTAAATAAGAGGTGACTGTACTCCGCTAGTTATTATTACTGAGTAACCGGGGATCTTCACCTAAAGTGTCGATTCTCGTGTCAAAAGGTAGTAGCTACTACGAGTGCGTGGTCCCGCAGCGATTGGAGTTGAGTAACCGGGTTCCTCCATCTGTCAAATGTTGGAGTTCGCGTCAAAAGGCTCTAATGGCTAGAGATTAAGTCTTTTGCTATTCTGAAAGGGAAAAAAAAGGGAAAAATAGAAAATAGAAAAGTGTGAAAAAAAAGAAAGAAAAGTGAAGGTTGTGTTAATATGTGGTAAAAGTCAGCTTGCCGATTTGTGGAATTAATGTTGAGATTTTGGTTAATAGTTGGACCATTTGCTGATAAATGTGAGCAACCATTCCTTTTTCTTAGATTAGTTTACTTTAAATTGGAGGAGTTGGTGGTTAAGAGGCTAACCGGGGTAGTTTTTCTTTGATCTTAACTTGTGCTGCTTGATATATGTTTTTCTGGGTATCTTGGCAATATGGTAGTTGGAGCAATAGCCATTGTCAAATTTTGGTGTTCAATTGATATTCTCATGCTTGAGGGCAAGCATGATTCAGGTGTGGGGGGAATTGATAGGGCATAATTTGTTGTTAATTTTATGATTAATTTCCCTCTTTGTCCTTGCCAAATATTGTTTTAATTGTTGAAATGTACTTATATTGGTATTTGGCCCTAATTACAGGAAGTGGAGCAAACAAGTGCTAAAAAGGAGACTTTATTGAGAAAAACACTCCACACATGGGAAGTTCTAAAAGGAAATACAAGCCGGGCTCCACAGGATGCTACAAAAAGGGATTTCCTATCTTCATGCTGAAAAGGGCGGACTTGTACTAGGAGTCTTACGAGTAAAGAGGAAACTAAAAACAAGGACTTTGGCAAAGTTCCAATTCTTTGGCCCTTGGACTCTCAGTTGAGTGGGGACCACTAGAGATAGTATTAGACTTTCTTTTGGCTTTAAAAAGGGAGAAACGTACAGGTGGCTATTATCAATAGTTTTAGCTTAGTTTTTAGCATAGTTTAGTTTTATTCTTTCTTAATTCCTTTGATGGCCTGGACCTCAGTAAAATTACTTGGAGATTTTTTCATGAGACGTGGCTAAGTTTCTCATCTAGTCGAAGGTCAATTTGAGGACTCGGTCCCGAACATCTGTGAGATCTAATTATTTTACTTATTTTCTTTATTTATTGGTATTTGTACGTTTCCTGATTTAATTGCCTATGCTTGTTATGTTATTTGAATGTCAAGGGCCCGATATTCGAATTAACCTAATAATCTACTGTCAAATTAATTGATTGAATCCGTAATTGTTCGATTGATTAATACCAGTGGCGACTAGCGTGATTGGTTTCATGTTAGGAAAACGTATGATCTAACTTAAACAAACCCTCGTAGCGTGTTTGTTGGTTAGGATTGGGTTTTTCTAATTATTAATGCAAACGAGTAATTCAATCCTATGGTCGTACCTAGGATTATTTCTTGGTTAGGGAAATAGTTAACGGTCGTACCTTAACTATCGAGAAATTAAGGAAAGATTGGTTGTTCATCGCATGTATGACGATTATAACCAATCTATTAATGAGTAATTGAATTATCTTTGCATCGATGATCAGTTGCATGGACCGTGTCTGAAAAGTTGTACCTTTGTGACGGCCCCACCATCCCCTAAGGTGAACCGAAGGGTTCGGCGGACCGCCTGCCCAACTCTCGCCAGAACTCGCTCACGCACTCATTCATAGCTCAAGTAAAATAACGTGCATCCATAGAAAATAAATAACATATCCATTTCAACTTAATATATACATTAATGCTCAAATCCAGATACAAAGTTTCTACATACCAAAAAAACATCAAAGTTTTTACAGTTCGAGTACAATCAACCTTAGTCGGGTACTAGCGTAAGTACAAAAGCAAAACTCAAAACAACTAGACTACGCTAGTCTGTACATGTCTCATGCCTCGCTCGTACCCCCCTGTAAGGAAGACAAATGGCGTGGAATGAGTTAAAAGCCCAGTGAGGTTTCAAATAACAAATTAACCATTTTAAAAGTACGAATATCAACGTAGCAAGTTAATGGCATCAAAAGTTCATAAGAGTGAACAATAATACTTCAAGTAGCAAATTTCAAAGTGAGCGAGTGTAAAAGTTTTCAGAAGAAATGATAATTCAATAATAGTAATCACTCCAAAGTATAAGGATACGGATGGCTCTCAAGAGCCAAATTCCCATCGCATCATCAGGGTTGGATCAGGTAATAGTTGACACTCCGTCAACCTTCAAGTAAGTAACCAATCTAGTAGAGCACCACTTAACGCCAATCTCCGTTCACCGATCAACCCCCTTACCGGGCCCGAACGCCAAACATGAATGAAAGTGGTAATACTCGAGTATACCGTTTTGCCGAGAAGATACACTCCACTCGACATTACTAGTTACCCAGGGTTTGTTATCTAATCGACCAGGCCCTTGCCGGCTCGACTCGATTAACTAGCCACAGGGTTTCTGGAATTCCAGACAAGGTGAAATTTGTATGCAAGTATAGCATTTCAAGTGAAATCATGGAACAATAGCAAATTTGATTAGGGCAAGTGCGATAAAGTACACTCTTGCCCTAATATTTCACGTATTTAACATGTAGTCACATTGGTCACGTATCAAATACAAGTATTAAGTGCAATTCGATATTTGAAAGCACTCACCAAAAGATATAGTGCCGTTACTGGTCACTTTCAGGTTGTACTCCGGGTTCGGAGTCCAAATCTGCGATAAAACTCAGTTTGAGAATTTTGAAATATGACTAAGATTCGAAACTTAGACGTTTCGTTCAATAAGAATCAAGAAATTGAAATTCACTTGAAGAATAGTCACAAAATGGTTGCTCGCTTTTCAAACTGAAAATTTTTGTAACATGTATACTTAGAAATACTATTGAGTCGAAAGTGTAAGGAAAATGGGTTTATAGTGGTTATTACCGCTTTTCCTAAGGGTACAAGTTCGGCTAGATTCTAACGTGTAACCATCGATAACCAAAGTTACAAAAGTCCTAGAGGGTTCAAGTGATATTCATTCTTAACCCATACTCAAGTTGCAAGTGTATTCCTCTAGTTCTCGAGCGTAAATTTGGGCAGCATGCCCTTTGTATTTTTCCTATTTTCCAGCCATTTATGGCTTCATTATTTTTCTCATTCAACCCCAAAGTCATACATATCATAGATTCAAGTAAATAGCCGTTCCATAGGCTCATAACAACATAAGACCAAAAATCAAAGTGATAACAAGTGCGGAAATGTAACCTAGCAAAAGACCGGTTTACGTGTTTTTACGGAAATGACACAACTGATACTACGCTTATCGGATTGGTGTACAACTTATACCGTTTCGAAGTTAAGATAAATTCCTACAACTTTCATGAAGGTCACTTAGTCAAATTTCCGGTGTAACCTGGTCAAATTCCCAAATTACAGAGCCAACTTCCAACTATACGGCTAATTATCCGCACTGCACTAGAATGGTCATATCGAAGGCTACCAAGATCCGTTTAAGACGTTCTTGGATGCTTTGAAAAGCTAAGACAGAGTACGAAAACTTTTATGTTTTGGAAAATGGCTAAAGCAGCACGGATCCTTGTGAATAAACATGATAAACTGGATGAACTGACTAAAACGGAACACTGGAAACATCCTAAAATAGTGACAGTATTTTGGTCCTTTCACAGGCTACGTTGCTCCGATTGAGCTGAAATTTTGTAGGCACCTATAAACCACCATTTTCTACAACTTTCATGTTTTAACCTAAGGCTAATTCGGCCTCTAACTATGAGTAACAGTGCCAGGCAGAACTGAATTTTCAAGTTCCTGAAATCTGGAAATCCTTGAAATCAAATGCTAATTTCTTTATTTTTGGCTTGCTTCACCATCTTAACTTCCCATATTAAGCTTTAAACATCAAAGCCCCAAATTTTAAGCACTAGAAGAATCATAGGAAAGCTGTAAAAATTCCAATAAAATGGAAAATCATGATCCAAGCCTCTATTTCACCACATACATCAATAATTCAACCATATGTGACATATTTAGCAACAAATCACGAATTTAATCGGAGAATCAAGGTTCTAGCATGTATACCTTTCCAAGGCAACTAGAAACAAGGGTTCAAGGTCTTTGTTCCTCAAGAAAATTACACCGGTAGGTAGCACTTGAGCTAGATAACAACTTAATCGGTTTAGAATTTTTGTTTCCTCACTTGGATGATGCAAATCAAGATGAAATGATGAAACTCTTGCTCTCTCTTTCTCTCTCTCTCTAGCTCGACCAAAACAGAAGGAAATGAAGGAAAATGAGCTGAAATGGAATATAAGAAGGCAAGACAGAAGGTTTGGCAAGAAACCATAGGTGAGTGACACTTGTCACCACCAAAGCCATCCAAATTTCTCTTTCTTTTCCTTGCATTTTGGGCCACATATTTCAGTCACATGGCTAAGGATGAGGGGGGGATATTTTGCAAAAATATCAAGGATATGTGGTAGTAAGAAAGTGGTGGTCAAGTGGTGGGTTCAATCGGTAGTGATCGATACCCGTCGGTGTGACGCGTTTTCTCTTAAATCGCGTATACTAGGATTTTTAGCTTATAATCACTAACTTATTATTATCACTTCTAGTCATATGATATTTCCTCATCCAAATGTCACTTTTTCCTACCAAATTTGATTCTCACTCCGTATCGAATAATCATACTATTGGAAAAACGCGAAAACCTTAATTTGCTCTTAACTTGGAAACGAAAAGTGAAACCCTACCTCCTAGGTTCATTTGCACCTATCGTGGGGTGATTGAGTAGTAAGGCTATTATAAATTAGTAATTTCCAAATACAAGGGTATTTTTAAGAAAAACATGAGAGGTTTTACAATTCCATAAATTGAATTTAGGGTTTCAGTTGAAATATGAAAAATTTGAGGAAACGACCAGTCACAAGTGAAACTAGGGTTTTTATTAGACTTTTAGGGTTTCTAGTCTGTTAAAACAAACAAGGTTTTAAATCCAACCCAAAGAAATAACTTTAGTATCTTCTTTTGAAACAAAATAATGTTTTAAAATAAAAATCAACTAAAGAAACCGTAATATCCTCTTTGAGACTAAACAAAAGATAATCCTAAAAGTTGGGGTATTACAATCTCCCCTCCTTCAAAGAATTTCGTCCTCGAAATTGCAATCAACGAGCTAAAGGTTAGAATCTTCGAATACCTTAGTAACGAGTTCATCAGTAGTGGTAAGGATTACCTCAAGAATTAGTCATTCTATGTATCGCAATCCAAGATCCAACCGTATAATCCTTATCTCACAGTCTCAGTGGTCGTTAAATATCTTGTAAACCGGGTAGAAGAAAATCTCAATACGATGGAAAATAGGGAAGGTACCTTCGGTGATTGCCAATGGGTCTGTCACCTCTTGGCTTCCCATTACATAGGTCCTTGCTGGCACTTTCGGTTGATTACTTATTGCATTGGTCGGCTTAGACGTGTTCCTTTCTACCCTTGGCAAATTTCCTTCTTTTAACAGGTGAGGGCACTGAGCAATCAGATGCTCAGCACTACCACATCGGTAGCATTTCCGTACTTGTCCTTTCGTCCAACAATTATCTCCTACTATCTCCGATGGTTCAGATAATGCCTGTTGGTCCAAGGTGTACACTCTAGCGGGCACTCTTGGCTTAGTCCCTCCTATATTTGCTTGTTCAGGGTTTAGGTGTGATCTACGGGGGCAAGTTGCAAGCTGGTGTTCAATACCACCACACCATAAACATTTTCCTGCCTTTCGCCAACAATCATTCTCCGTATGATTGGCCTTCCCGCAGTGTCCACAGGCCAATCGAAGGGCAACTGCTTGACCTTCTCGAGAAATGTCCCTTGATCCTATTTGACTTCCTTTCGTAGATCTTTCATCTAATGCTCTTAATGTCCAAGGTGGGCAAGGTAAATGGTTCACTTTTTGTACTTTAGAGAGCATTATCTTTTCTCCGGATTCCTCAAGTATGCTGCTGGATGTATCTCTTTGTGACACAACTTTTAGTTGTCCTTCTCCACCTGAGGTTCCTCGCGAAGTACCTTCTTTGGGTGTCCCCAAAATTTCCACACCACTCGCTCCTCGACCTACCTTAAAGGGTGGCCTATCTCGTTCACCTTGTTCTTGACTTTGATTTTCACTAGGTGCACCCCTTTTCTTTGCATGGAAGCCCTTTACTTGTGCCCTTGCAATTTCTATCCTTTGGGCTTTTTCTGGATTCTTCGTAAAAGTTTTACCTTGTGCCATTGCTAAAATCTCTTCAGGAATCCCTTCGTATTGCCTTTTTAGTGCTATGTTCTCGTGCAATACCTCAAGTTTCTCCGAATATTCGTGTTTCCATCGCCCTTCCCAATACTCGGCTAGTCTCTTTTGGACCTCTATTTCATTTCGAAGAACCTCGATTTCCTTATATATATCATCCAATTGTGCCATCTCACAGATTCACTGGGACGTAAATGATAGCCTGCCAGGCAGATCAATGGGTCAGAGTAAGTAACTAAGCACAAGCGGCAATGTAACCATATAACTGTTAAGTTCCTTAACTCCCAGTCTAACCACGATAGATCAAATGAAACGGACGGAAAAGTAGAACATAATTAGGGCAATATCTTAAAATGACATCAAGGGAGCATAACCAAGGGAAGAAGAAAGAAATCGGTCTTCGGTGGGACTTTCTCGACATATACTACAACTTAATCATCCCCTATAGGAACCCTAGCCAGATTATAACTCGATTCGTCCATATTCGTCCATGATAACACTACTAGGTGTTCAGGTACAAGAATCCACAATAAGGTAATTCACAACTCGAGCCGGCCGGTCCCAAGAGTAAATCACCCGTATTAGAGATTCCTACCCAACATATATATCTAAGGTCCCCAACAATAGACAATTGTTCCACACTTAACAAGTCAATCCCCACAGTCCAAGAACCTTCTCCCGGCACGAGCTCGATAGGAGCTCTGATACCATCTGTGACGGCCCCACCTTCCCCTAAGGCGAACCAAAGGGTTCGGCGGACCGCCTGCCCAACTCTCACCAGGACTCGCTCACGCACTCATTCATAGCTCAAGTAAAATAACGTGCATCCATAGAAAATAAATAACATATCCACTTCAACTTAATATATACATTAATGCTCAAATCCAGATACAAAGTTTCTACATACCAAAAAAACTTCAAAGTTTTTACAGTTCGAGTACAATCAACCTTAGTCGGGTACTAGCGTGAGTACAAAAGCAAAACTCAAAACAACTAGACTACGCTAGTCTGTACATGTCTCATGCCTCGCTCGTACCCCCTGTAAGGAAAACAAATGGCGTGGAATGAGCTAAAAGCCCAGTGAGATTCCAAATAACAAATTAATCATTTTAAAAGTACGAATATCAACGTAGCAAGTTAATGGCATCAAAAGTTCATAAGAGTGAACAATAATATTTCAAGTAGCAAATTTCAAAGTGAGCGAGTGTAAAAGTTTTCAGAAGAAATGATAATTCAATAAATAGTAATCACTCCAAAGTATAAGGATACGGATGGCTCTCAAGAGCCAAATTCCCATCGCATCATCAGGGTTGGATCAGGTAATAGTTGACACTCCGTCAACCTTCAAGTAAGTAACCAATCTAGTAGAGCACCACTTAACGCCAATCTCCGTTCACCGATCAACCCCCTTACCGGGCCCGAACGCCAAACATGAATGAAAGTGGTAATACTCGAGTATACCGTTTTGTCGAGGAAATACACTCCACTCGACATTACTAGTTACCCAGGGTTTGTTATCTAATCGACCAGGCCCTTGCCGGCTCGACTCGATTAACTAGCCACAGGGTTTCTGGAATTCCAGACAAGGTGAAATTTGTATGCAAGTATAGCATTTCAAGTGAAATCATGGAACAATAGCAAATTTGATTAGGGCAAGTGCGATAAAGTACACTCTTGCCCTAATATTTCACGTATTTAACATGTAGTCACATTGGTCACGTATCAAATACAAGTATTAAGTGCAATTCGATATTTGAAAGCACTCACCAAAAGATATAGTGCCGTTACTGGTCACTTTCAGGTTGTACTCCGGATTCGGAGTCCAAATCTGCGATAAAACTCAGTTTGAGAATTTTGAAATATGACTAAGATTCGAAACTTAGACGTTTCGTTCAATAAGAATCAAGAAATTGAAATTCACTTGAAGAATAGTCACAAAATGGTTGCTCGCTTTTCAAACTGAAAATTTTTGTAACATGTATACTTGGAAATACTATTGAGTCGAAAGTGCAAGGAAAATGGGTTTATAGTGGTTATTACCGCTTTTCCTAAGGGTACAAGTTCGGCTAGATTCTAACGTGTAACCATCGATAACCAAAGTTACAAAAGTCCTAGAGGGTTCAAGTGATATTCATTCTTAACCCTTACTCAAGTTGCAAGTGTATTCCTCTAGTCCTCGAGCGTAAATTTGGGCAGCATGCCCTTTGTATTTTTCCTATTTTCCAGCCATTTATGGCTTCATTATTTTTCTCATTCAACCCCAAAGTCATACATATCATAGATTCAAGTAAATAGCCGTTCCATAGGCTCATAACAACATAAGACCAAAAATCAAAGTGATAACAAGTGCGGAAATGTAACCTAGCAAAAGACCGGTTTACGTGTTTTTACGGAAATGACACAACTGATACTACGCTTATCGGATTGGTGTACAACTTATACCGTTTCGAAGCTAAGATAAATTCCTACAACTTTCATGAAGGTCACTTAGTCAAATTTCCGGTGTAACCTGGTCAAATTCCCAAATTATAGAGCCAACTTCCAACTATACGGCTAATTATCCGCACTGCACTAGAATGGTCATATCGAAGGCTACCAAGATCCGTTTAAGACGTTCTTAGATGCTTTGAAAAGCTAAGACAGAGTACGAAAACTTTTATGTTTTGGAAAATGGCTAAAGCAGCACGGATCCTTGTGAATAAACATGATAAACTGGATGAACTGACTAAAACGGAACACTGGAAACATCCTAAAATAGTGACAGTATTTTGGTCCTTTCACAGGCTACGTTGCTCCGATTGAGCTGAAATTTTGTAGGCACCTATAAACCACCATTGTCTACAACTTTCATGTTTTAACCTAAGGCTAATTCGGCCTCTAACTATGAGTAACAGTGCCAGGCAGAACTGAATTTTCAAGTTCCTGAAATCTGGAAATCCTTGAAATCAAATGCTAATTTCTTTATTTTTGGCTTGCTTCACCATCTTAACTTCCCATATTAAGCTTTAAACATCAAAGCCCCAAATTTTAAGCACTAGAAGAATCATAGGAAAGCTGTAAAAATTCCAATAAAATGGAAAATCATGATCCAAGCCTCTATTTCACCACATACATCAATAATTCAACCATATGTGACATATTTAGCAACAAATCACGAATTTAATCGGAGAATCAAGGTTCTAGCATGTATACCTTTCCAAGGAAACTAGAAACAAGGGTTCAAGGTCTTTGTTCCTCAAGAAAATTACACCGGTAGGTAGCACTTGAGCTAGATAACAACTTAATCGGTTTAGAATTTTTGTTTCCTCACTTGGATGATGCAAATCAAGATGAAATGATGAAACTCTTGCTCTCTCTTTCTCTCTCTCTCTAGCTCGACCAAAACAGAAGGAAATGAAGGAAAATGAGCTGAAATGGAATATAAGAAGGCAAGACAGAAGGTTTGGCAAGAAACCATAGGTGAGTGACACTTGTCACCACCAAAGCCATCCAAATTTCTCTTTCTTTTCCTTGCATTTTGGGCCACATATTTCAGTCACATGGCTAAGGATGAGGGGAGGATATTTTGCAAAAATATCAAGGATATGTGGTAGTAAGAAAGTGGTGGTCAAGTGGTGGGTTCAATCGGTAGTGATCGATACCCGTCGGTGTGACGCGTTTTCTCTTAAATCGCGTATACTAGGGTTTTTAGCTTATAATCACTAACTTATTATTATCACTTCTAGTCATATGATATTTCCTCATCCAAATGTCACTTTTTCCTACCAAATTTGATTCTCACTCCGTATCGAATAATCATACTATTGGAAAAACGCGAAAACCTTAATTTGCTCTTAACTTGGAAACGAAAAGTGAAACCCTACCTCCTAGGTTCATTTGCACCTATCGTGGGGTGATTGAGTAGTAAGGCTATTCTAAATTAGTAATTTCCAAATACAAGGGTATTTTTAAGAAAAACATGAGAGGTTTTACAATTCCATAAATTGAATTTAGGGTTTCAGTTGAAATATGAAAAATTTGAGGAAACGGCCAGTCACAAGTGAAACTAGGGTTTTTATTAGACTTTTAGGGTTTCTAGTCTGTTAAAACAAACAAGGTTTTAAATCCAACCCAAAGAAATAACTTTAGTATCTTCTTTTGAAACAAAATAATGTTTTAAAATAAAAATCAACTAAAGAAACCGTAATATCCTCTTTGAAACTAAACAAAAGATAATCCTAAAAGTTGGAGTATTACACCTTTGGCTAGAGTCATATTGGTTATTGATTAATTTCTATTAGTTGTTTTATTAGTTAGTTAATTAGTTATTTTATATTCTCCAAAAACCCCCCATACTTCGGACTCTAAAAGAAATAAATTATCCCCAGTCCCTGTGGATTCGACCCTGCTTATCACTATCTACATAAATTATATTTTGTTTGAGAGGTATTTATTATTGCACAGGTTCGGCACCTGTCAAGATAACGACCTATCCCAGTCTTTAAGGTATAAAAATGCATTGCCCTGACTCTTTCCCATCACGATGCACCAATGTGGGGAATGGGGTGGCGGGTGGGGTGACCAACCACTAAAATTTTAAAATTCTTGTTGATATTGAATTTAGGGAGTAAACGGATTTAATCAAACGAACATCTAATGTTCAATTTTGTTTTATTATTTTTAACAAATTTGAAATTGTGCTTAATATTGGCTTATAGAGCCGAACTTAAATGAACTTTTATCGATTCAAAATCAAGTCGAATTTGAGCATGTTAAACTTTTTTATATGTAAATTATATTTTTATTTTAATAGAGTTAAGTTCGAGTTGAGTTTGACAATTCAAATTTAATATTCAAACTTATTTTATTAATTTTAATTAATTTGAAACTGTGCTCAACATTAGCTTGTTTACTTATAGAGCCAAATTTAGATAGGTTTTTATCTAACTAAGCTCAAATCGAGTTCAAGTAGATTAAATATTTTCACGCGTAAATTTCACTTGTATGCTAATAGAGCCAAGTTCAAGTTGTATTTGACATTTATCAGGTAATTTACTTCATATTTTAGCCTTTATTGAAGTATTATTTCTTTTCAAGTGGATCATTACCGAGCTAAATTCGATCCGATTATCATGTAATTTAATTTTTATCACCTGACAATATATTTAAAGCCAAACTTCGCCCTAACTAGTCTTGTAAGTCCAATTTCTGTCCCCATCCCTGCCTCACTCAACCCATCACGTTCATTGCCAACGCTTTCTCTTCTTCAATTCTCTTTTTTCCCCCTTCTTGTCCTCCATCAATATCTTTCAAATGTTTGATGATTGACTCGGTCATCATGCTTAATCAATGGTAACTGCTTTTATAAGTCTTGAAAATGATGGAAAAAATAGGACCAAAAGGAATATGGAGATTATTTAGACAGAACCCATTAATATCCTTACTGTACAAGGAAGACTTCACAGGTCTTCTTGTTCAGTCCCTTATCCTTCCCTTCTTCATTGTCTTTTCTTTTTGAGATTGGAACGCTTAAGGCGCAATGGTCCATGAAATTTAAAGCAATATTGGAACGTTTTAATGAGATTGACCATTCTTATCTTCTATGACTAATTTTCCTACTGAATATGTAGAAAAAGGTAACTCGAGTACCTCCTGGAGAATGAGCACTGATTACCTAGCTAAGATCTAAACCACGATTGGTCTATAGGATAAGCTATTTATATTGTTGTTCTATATTTTCTGGAGATGGATTATGTTAAATTACAGGACACCAAGTTTCATACTTTTTATAATAGCATATTTCGTCAACCATTTGGATTGGAGCTTTTGGATGTTGTAGAAAAATTTACTATAACGAAGTGATACATATGACGTAAAAAAGTTGTTGAAAAAATGTGTCAACGGAATATTTTTAAAATTTTCAGTGGAAACTCACAATTGAAACATAGTTTACCAATTTTTTAGGCAGATTTAGTTGGTTGTAGTACTTGCCCAAATGGAATTTAGTAGTTGGTATTGGAGTTTTGTCAAAACTCCTAAATCCGTGTGTTTGATTTCCAGTTTTTTGTGTATTGAGGTTAGAGTACCCTTTTCTTTCCCAGTAATTAATAGCCTGCAATGTTCACCAGAAGCGAGATTAATTTCAGCCAATTCAAGAAGTTTAGGACTAATTATATTGACGGATGCTAAAACTTTATTAGAACCAAAAGTTCAAGAAGGTCCAAGATAACTTGCGCAATATAAAAATACAAACACAAAATCTGCCACTTGACCTAGATAGAATGATAGATAGACTATGTTACATAGAAGAGTATTTGCCATTAAGCTAGTTGATTGTATATGTCACTTTGTTTCTAATATATATATTTTTTGTCTAGTAGGACAGGAGTAGGATTTAAAAAGTAGAGAGGGAGACGGGAGATTTAAATTCAAGATTTCTAGGTCTTAAAACCTCACCTTTGGCTACTAAATGAAAGCCTCTTGTCATGCATGTCATAGTTGTGCTGCTCTTATTTTATCTTCACAATGTTTTTTCAAAGATTTTTACATAGTAAATTTTTTCCTCAAACAATAAATCGAAAATTTTATTAACTCATCTAATAATCTTTTATCATCTAAAACATTCTTTTATTTGCGTTTCAATCATGAGTTTTAAAAAACTATTGTTGTGTTGCCAAAAAAAAAAGGAATAAAAACCTAAAAACAACCATAAAATTGGATTGAAATTCTTTTACTGTGGCATCATTTTTTTTTTTAAATTTATGCTAATTCTTAATGAATGTACTAAATTGCATCTGCTACACTCATTAAGCATGAAGCACTTGAAATAGTCAACAGAAGAACCCAACGAATCGTTAAAAGATCCATTGAACTAAATGGACTTAAAATAAGACTCAAACTAAAGTACAAATAAAAAGAAACAAATTGGAAACTACTATTGACTAAAAGAGAGAAAAGAATATTCTATTTGACAAGTGTATATTCTATTTCTGATCGCGTTCTCAGTCCTTATACGAACATATTATCTCCTTATAAATTTTGAGATGAAAATTTTATCTCCTTATAAACTCCCTAACTTAACAATTCGTCATTTTTTCGCTTATGACAATATATTTTCTTTTGGGCCTTTTTGATTTAGGCCTAAAAGAATGTACATTGAGGATCAACATGTAGATATTCTCTTGCTAGTTTGAGGATGGATATCACACTCTTTTCAATTTGTTGATTGAAATACAGAAGTCTTTGCCCTGACTCTTTCATATCACAATGAACCAACGTGGGGAACGGGGTGGCAGGTGGGGCGACCAACTGTTAAAATTTTAACATTCTTATATTTTGGTATTGAAATTAGGGGATAAACAAGTCTAATCAAGCGAGTATCTTAATGTTTAAATTTTTTTAATGAATTTAAAATTGTGCTCAATATTGACTTATTTATTTATAGAGCTGAAATTAAATAAACTTTTATCAAATCAAACTCAAGTTGAACTTGAGCAGATTAAGCTTTTTCACATGTAAATTACACTTTTATTTTAACATAGTCAAGTTCGAGTCAAGTTTGATAATTTATCGAACACAAAACGCTGTTTAAGTAGGATTTGAGTAATTGACAAAATCAAATTTGAACGAACTCTTATCAAATCGAACTCGATTCGAATATCAAAAAATTTGATTTGTGTTTCTGCCCCTTTTAGAAAATTATTTCTTTTCATGTGGATCCTTATCAATATTAGTTTTTGCCACCCAACAATATGTTTAAAATCAAAATTGAACCTCCAGTAGTCTTGTACACGTCCAAGTTTGCTCCTCCTCCCAATCCCACCCTGCCATATTTATTGCCAAAACTTCCCCTTCTTCAATTGTCTGTTTTCCCTTCTTGTCTATGACCAAGTTTTCTTACTGAATCTATAGAAAAAGGTAACTTTAGTATTTCTTAGAGAAGGAGCACTAATTACTTGATAGCCGAACCACAATCAGTCTCTGTAGGCTGAGTTATTTATGTTGTAGTTCTATAGCAGATCAGAAGTGAGATTAATTTTGGCCAGGATTACAAGAAGCATTTTTTTTCAAATTCAAGAAGTTTTGAACTAATTATATTGATGGATTCTAAAACATTATTACCCTTAAAAGTTCGATAATAAGGTAACTTTCTCAATAGAAAAATACAACATAAAATTGTGGGAATACATACAAGAAAGATACTAATTTTGTTTCAAGAATCGATTCTAGCATACAAATCTTGATCATGTTACATTCTATATTAACACAAATTATTGTCCTCCACAGAATTAGAAGAAACTTGAAAACTTATCACGCACTTTTAACATGCCAGCATCCATAATCAGTGAGCAATGTAAGTTCATGCACATTAGCTAAATAAAAATGATATAGTAAGATTCCAAAGAAAACTTCCAAAACCTGATTTGGCCTCTCAATTAGCCACTTGAGCTAGATAGATAGATTATGTTATATAGAGAGTCTCTGCCACTAAGCTAGTTGGTTGTGTATGTTAAATTTGTGCTCTTCTTCTTTTATCTTCACAATCTGTTTTTAAAGGTTTAGTAATTTTTTCCCTCGAACGATTAAAATTGAAATATTTATCGATTTATCTAATAATATTTTCTCATCTAGAACAAATTTTTAATCTTTTTCAATGATGAGTTTTAAAAAACTATTTTAATTTAAAAAATGTTAAAAACAGCCATAGAAAATGGATTAAAATTCTTTTACAGTGACATCATTTTGGTTTTTTTTTTTAAATCTAATTCTTGATGAATGTACTAGATTGCATTTAAGCATTGAAGCATATAAAATAGTCAATGAGAGGATCCAAAGAATCATTAAAATGCACAATGAAATGATAAAAAAAAAAAAATACCTGTTTTGAAGTTGCAATCCAAAGAGCATGATTACAAAGTATAATTCCAATCACTGGT
The DNA here is from genome assembly GCA_036785865.1 of Coffea canephora. Lineage (NCBI taxonomy): Eukaryota > Viridiplantae > Streptophyta > Magnoliopsida > Gentianales > Rubiaceae > Coffea > Coffea canephora. Next base: position 14,882,988 of record CM071915.1, read on the forward strand.
CGACTATGAACAAAATGGACTAAAAATAAGACTCAAATTAAACTTCGAACAAAAAGAAACTAATTGGAAACTAAAAAGAAAAAGCTAATTGGAAACTGCAATTGACTAAAAGAGCGAAGATAATATGAAAAACGAGTGTTGTTGCTGTTGGCACTCGTCTCTTTCTTATCATGATGCACCAACGTGGGGATCGGGATGGCGGGTAGGCTGAACAACCCTAAGTTTTTTAAATTTTTATTCTTGATATTGGACCTAGGAGTGCAAACTAATCTAATTAAATTGAATATTTTAATGTTCAAAATTTTAATAAAATTGAAATTGTGCTCAACATTAGCTTGTTAATTTATAGAGCCAAACTTAGACGGATCTAACCAAACTCAAATCGATCTCAAGGAGATTAAACTTTTTTACACGTAAATTTCGCTTTTACGCTAATAGAGTTAAGTTCGACACAAAATGCTATTGAAGTTTGTTTTGAATAGTTGGCGAAATTAAGTTCAAACAAACTCTTACCGAGTCAAACATAATTTGAAAATCAATTAATTTAGTTCATTTTTTAGCCTTTATTGGAGTATTATTTCTTTTCAAGTAAATTCTTATTGAGCTAAACTCGATTCAAATATCAAATAATTTAGTTTTTATCACCTAAAGCCAAACTTGGCCCTCACTAATCTTGTAAGTCCAATTTCTGCCTCCCACCCCCACCATACTCACCCCATCGTACTCATTGGCAATGCTTGCCCTTTTTCAATTCTCTCCTTTTCTCTTCTTGTCCTCCATCAATGTATTTCAAACATTAGATGATTGACTCGGTCATCATGACTTAATCAACAATAACCTGCCTTTATAAGTCTTGAAAATGATAGAAAAAGTAGGACCACAAGAAATATGGAGGTTATTTAGAGACAACCCATGATTATCCCTACTGCACAAGGAAGACTTCAAATGTCTTCTCGTTCTGCTCCTTTATCCTTCCCTACTTCATTGTCTTTTCTTTTTGAGATTGGAACACTTAAGATGCAATGGTCCTGGAAATTCAAAGCAATATTGGAATGTTTTAATGAGACTGACCATTTTTATCTTCTATGACTAATTTGTCTGAATGAATCTATAGAAAAAGGTAACTTTAGTACCTCCTGGAGAAGAGCACCAATTTCCTGATATCTAAACTACAATGAGTCTTTATAAATTGAGTTATTTATGTTGTAGTTCAATATTAAACCAGAAGTGAGATGGCAAGGATTAGGAGAAGCATTTGATTAAATTGAAGAAGTTTTGGACTAATTATGTTGATGGAATTCTAAAACTTTATTACCCCAAAAAGTTCAAGAATGTCCAAGATAACTTGCTTTATAGAAAAATACAAACACAAATTATTTTGCTTCACAGAATTAGAAGAAACTTGAAAGCTTATCACGCATATATTAACATAGCAGCATTCATAATCAATGAGCAATGTAAGTTCCTCCACACTAGCTAATTGAAAATAGTGCTAAAGAACAAAGATAAACACGAAGCATAAATTAACATTCCAAAGAAAACTTATAAAACTAAAACCTGATAGCTAGATTATGTTACATACAGTGTCTTTGCGACTGAGCAAGTCAGTTGTGTATGTTAAATTTGTGCTTTTCTTCTTTTATCTTCACAATCTTATTTCGAAGGTTTTTACACAGTAATTTTTTCCCTCGAACAATAAAATTGAAATATTTGTTAACTCATCTAATGATCTTTTCTCATCTTAAACAAATTTTCACTTGTGTTTCAATGATGAGTTTTAAAAGACAATTTTTGTTTACAATATATTAAATACAACCATAGAAAATGGATTAAAATTCTGTTACAGTGACATCATTTGGTGTCTTTTTTTAAAAAAAAAATTCTAATTCTTGTTGAATGTACTAGACTACATCTACTACACTCATTAAGCATGAAGCATATAATTGACATTAGGTCTAGTGTCTGCCTTGCTGAAATAATCAGCACCCCATTTGATTGCCTCAAGAACATGCTCCATTTCTCCAGCTAATTCAATTTGTTCCCCAAATTCAAATTCTTGAGAAAAATACAACCGAAACTGAACATTCTGAGTAATACCCCTTGTTCTAATCCATCTGTTAGGCCAGAATGGCGACGCCAAGAGACTCTTTGGTTGTATGGTAAGCGACCGGACCTGAAAAGTACAAAAGGGATTTTGAAAGTGCATCTGCATAATCAAATGCTTGAGATGGTGGTAAAAAGCATGTGCAAAACAGAGCAATGCAGGGGAAATCTCAACCCCTATCATTAGCTTTTTTTTTTTTTTTTTTTTTGAGATGAAAACTTTATCTGCTTATAGACTCCTTGACCGATTCATCACTTTCTCTCTTAATCTTTATTATTATGTTAATTGACTAATGGGTTTTGTTATCTATGGAATTTTTTTATTTTAGGGTCAAACAATAGGTACATAGATAAGTTTTACATAATGTTTTAAAACTGAACTTGTACCTCACAGTTGAACTATAGACACAATTGTTTTTGAGTTGAGTTAAACTTCAAACCCAGAATAGTATAAAAAAAAAAAAGAAAAAAAATAACCACTCTAAATTATAAAAATATCCCCAGTCCCTGAGGATACGACCCTACTTGCTCTATATACAAATTATAGATTCCTCGTGAATAAATTCTGGTATATCGGGTTAAGCAAACTTTTCGAAACCAGGGTGAATCAAGTAACCCATTGCACATCTAGAATTTCTACTCCAGTACTAGAATTGACACGAAACTATTTTGCTGGTACTTAGGATAATTATTATTATTGCACAGGCATCGACAACCTTTCAAAACATGCTAAAACCAACTTTGTATGCGGTTGATTAATCCTCTCAGACGTATAAATTATTTATCACCCAAAAGATAGAGGAGGACTAGGCACTCACAATCCGGCTACTCTAATTAAAGCAACTCTTCCAAAAGCGAGATGGAATTTGCTCACAATGGATGATTCGTCTTGGAAAAGGGTCCTTCAAGCAAAGTATTGTCATCTCACGTTTCTCTCACGTGGTTGAAATTTGGCTGGAGGAATGATATCGGTCTGGTTGTGGTTGGATCTTGATTGGGAAATAACGTTCTAAGTAACAGTGCTGCATTTGTGACATTGGCCCAAATGCTCAATAGCTGAGTCCTCTCAAATAAGACCATATCCTTTCATAGACACATGAAATGTGTATATTAATTTACAGCAAAAGTTGATTCATCATTCAAGATGCATTCAGAGTTGATGTTCATGTTGGACAGCCAATGTTGCTTGGATGGGATTTTCCCAAATTGAAATGGTGTAAACTTAATGCTGATAGGTCCACACTAGAAAACCCAGAGCTTTTGGGTTTTCGTTTGTAGTTAATATTAGTCATGGTACAAGTTTAGTGGTGGAACTATGGACTCTTTGGAAGGAACTTCAATTAGCTTGCAATTAGGGGATTAAGCATTTGGAGGTTGAATCAGACTCTAAAGTAAGGGTGCATTTAGTCTATCATGCCATTTTAATCTCGTAAGGAAAGCTTGAGATAAGTCAAGCAGAAATTGAGAATGCAAAATGCAATTCTTGTACTGATATTTTGGTTAAGATTAGTCTTAATTTGCAGCGATTTAATTATTAGAAGATAATTTGAAAATTTCTTGTAATTTTCACATCTGATCAAAAATTTTTCAGATCTATTGTTATGTTATATTGTAGATCTGTTATTTCTAGTACATGTTTAATTTGCCATTAGAGCATCGATATAAATCAAATCGTACTAGATGATTTCCTGTAATTCGTTAATGAAACTTGATTTTTATTAAAAAAAAAAAATTTGGCATTAATTTGCAACTTGGTGTTACTCGAATTACCAAAAGATGCTGATAAGTCGTCATTATCATCCGATGTGGCTGCTGCAACTCACAATTAACAATTAGCCTTCAGTTTCGACTTAAGCCTCTCTCCCAAAAAAAAAAAAAAAAAGATTGATCTCCCATTTATTGTAGAGTGTATGATTAATTAAGCTTTAATCAAATGAAAAGTCAATGTTTTGTATAGAAGCAAGTACATTCAATCATTGGGGGAAAGGGGAGAGGAGAGATGGGTTACGTTGGATGATACGAAGGGAGAGAATGTTAGTGAGAGATATTAGGTTCAAAACTTCCTACTTATGCTAAAAGTAAATTAAAGAAAAAGGTACGTTCATAAAAATAAGGGATAATTTTTGGGTACTAAAAATACTTTTGAGACATTTGGTGAATATTATTCCATAAAACTTAGGAGTGAAATTTTTTATGTTAAAAGCACTTTTAGTAAGAGTTCAAACAGATACTTTTAGAATAGCTTTTGTGTTTTAAAAAATAAAATAATAAATTTAATTATTTTATCCTATATTATGAGCTAAATAAAGAGATAAATATATTTTAAAATTTCAAATTACACATTATCCAATACAATAAGTACTTATTCAATTATGTATCCAAATAATATACTTAAGCGTACTTAAACATTTGATAAGTACTTTTATTAAAAACTCTATTAATAAAATACTTTTCAATTAAAAGGATGGTGCATATCTTTCTTTAGAGCCTTTTTTTTTTCTGAGTTTTGATATATTGATTTCTTTAGCCCTGCCATTTGGATATTTCTACTACAATACAACACAGTAAAAGGATGGGATATGTAAACAAGTCCACGGAAGAAACTTCCAAAGCATATTTTAGACGTGACAAATACTTTAAAGAGCTATCTGATTTCCTTTCCATAGTTGATTTTATTTCACGACAATCTAATAGTTTGCCTGGTCATTTGACATTTGCACCTTTTATCTAATTAGTTTTGGTTTAACAATCAATTTCTCTAGCATTTTCAAATTTTAGATGTCATTTACTTATTTGTTAGCTCTTTGTAGGTTGCTCAAGGTGACAAAGGCTTGTGGAAAATCAATCCCGATGCTTTTGAGAGTTCCTATATTTTCTGATCCTTGGGGTGGTCAAAATATGATTGGTTTTTGGGAACATTTTGCTTATTTCCTTTGCACATAGTTATCCTTTTCGTTTTCATACGATCTTATGAATAGTAATCATTGTTGGCGATGCCTTTGCAGTATGCTGCAATGGCATTTTCATTTGGCTAATATATTTTATATAAGGCATAATTTTAGAAACCTCTCACAGTTTCAGTGCTTTTTTCTAAGGTTTTAAAAGTTTTACTTATCTCCCCTGTCAGTCTTTTAGAACCCAATGCTTACATCAATGATAATCAAATGGCTATAGTACCCTTATAAAAGAAATTTTTATATACTTGACAAATAAAAGAAATTAGACATAATGCACTTGATAAATTAAAGGATTTAGGCATGAGAAACAATTAAGACATTTACAAAGTAAATTAACCGTAATTTGAACTGTAAAAAGGAAAATCTAATTTGGCATATAAAAAGAGATCCAATACTAGGCATCCTTTTCCAATTTATGTACTTGACAAATAAACGAATAAAATAAAAAGAGATATCACTTGGGCTAATTTTTCTTATAATTGTGGTGATAACAAGAATCTTAAGGTATAGAATAAAAAAATTTGTTTCATTAAATCTTGAAAGTTGTTATTTTTTGTTATGGATGATAGAAAGTATAAATTTTGTATATAGTGGTAAGTAGGGTCGAATCTACAGGGATTGAAAAAATTCATTTCTCCTCGAGTTCAAAGCATGAGAGATTTTTATAGAATCGAGAATAATCAAATAACTCAAATAAAATAAATAAATAAAAACTGAATGACAATTTATTAAGATTGAATCAAGAATAAATAAACTCTAGCCAAGAAATAACTTCGGAGATGGTTTGCTCAACTGATCATCGATACAATAATAATTTCATTTATTCGTTGATAAACAAGTTATAACTTTCAAACACGCGATGACAATCAACTTTTTCTTACTATATCGGTGATCAAGGTATGACCGTTAATTACTTCCTTAATCAAGAAATAATTCTAAGTACGACCATAGAGTTCAATTTCTTAATGACCTTAAGAATTAGAGAAGTTTTGTTCTAACCAGATAATACACTACGAGAGTTATTTTAAATTAGCTCATATGTTCCACTGACATAAACCCAATCATGCCAGTTACCACTAATTTAAAGTAATTAAACAATTACGGATTTAACTGTTCTAACTGATTTTAGATTATTAGATTAAATTAAATATCAGACGTTCTTAATATTCAAATAAAATAATAATCATAAGAAATTAAATCAGAGAACATATGAATACAAATAACTAAAAGAAATAAAAAAATTTAATTCGATTTCACAATTTTCAATAAACCAAATCCTCCGTTATTCCTTAATTAGAAAAGAAGTCTACTTCATCTCCGTTAAGAAAGTCTCATGCAAAATTGCAAAATTAATTGTTGAAAGTATTCCTCTACCATTCGGATGAAAGTTTTGCGATGAATAATAAAAGAAAAAGTCGTCTCTTGCCCTCTGTTGCGGCCGACCCCCCCAAAAAGCAAAAGATAAGCGAACCTATTCCAAGTTGACTTCTCTTCTGACTAGTCATCCACCGCCAAAAAGAAAGGAAAGGTATCTAATTGACTCGTTTCCTATTCTTACTAAACCACTATTGCTAATTCAAATCAATTTAGAAAGTCTATAACAATCATTTGATGAAATACCTATGACCACACTTCAAGACTTCAATGTATGGCCGGATGATATGCGTCCACTCCCAAGCCTTCTTAGGACGTGCAGAGTTTGATTCTGACGTAATCATGCCGCTTAGCAAATTTAGTGAAAAACTCACGTATTTTTTTTCCTTTTTATTTAAATCTCTGCAACTAGCACAAATGACCGAAAGTAAATAAAATTTGCCAATTAACGCAATATTTGGTAAGATAAAAGAGGGAAACAATTATAAAATTAATGACTAAATTGCAACATATCAGCAACATTAATTTTGTGTCATTTCACCTTTTTAAAATTACAATTTAGCTCTAAATTATTTATAAATTTTAAAATTTCTTACAAACTTTCATGTTTCTTATCACTAAATCATTTTCAAAAAAAAAATTGTCTGAGTAGCAACTTAATTTATATGACTTTCCAATAGTTAATTTATATCATTAGAATTTCATGTTTTATTAAAGTTAGGTTCTTCATTTTCAGAAATGGTTCAATGTAATTGTCTTCTTGGTTTTCGGATTTGTTGTAATTGTCAAAGTAGAATTATTCAGTCTATATTGCATTGTTGTTTCAATTTGTAAGTTATTTTCATCGATGATTCTTGGCTTGCTTCTCATCTTGTGGCTTTGTTGAAGGGATAGGTTGGGCTTCTTCATGTGAATTTGGTGTATTAATTGGGCTTCTTTTGGTTGGATGGAATTTTGTAAACTTAATTCGGCTATTGAATTTTGCAAATTGAAAATAGTGCTAAAGAAAAAAGAAAAACACGAAGCATAAATTAACATTCCAAAGAAAACTTATAAAACTAAGACCTGGCTATTGAGTTTTTGGTTTTGCAATTAATATTGGGCTTTGGAAGAGACTTTGGAGGTTGAGTCAAACTCTAAAGCAAGGGTCCATTTAGGCCATTTTAGTCTCTTATTGAAAGTTTCGAGATTTCCTAAGCAGAAATTGAGAGTGCAAATGCAATTCTTGTGCTAATATTTTGGGTAAGATTAGTTACTCTTTTATCAAATTCACCAGATGCAAATAAGGCGTCCTTATCATCCAATGTGATGGGTGCAACTCCCTTCGAAATTAAAAAAAGAAAAGAAAATTTCCATAAAACTAAAACAGAATTTATTTTTACATACTCTGCATCATATCATCTTCTGCTGATGCATGATACGGCTATGTAGGAAAGGGGGGGGGGGAGGGATTGATGGGGCACCGCAGTCTGCATTTAATAGGAGGCAAGATACCTGCAAAAATAAAAAACATCATCCAAGTTCAACATATCCGGTTCACCTATTAATTTAACGAGAAAAGAAATGGACAAGAGGTTCACATGGCCTACATTGAGGATCAACATGTAGATATCAACCTGGAAATAATGAGCATTGTTGGCCTACATTGAGGATCAACATGTAGACATTCTCTTGCTAGTTTGAGGATGGATATTAGACACTTTTCAATTTGGTGGTTGGGATACAGAAGTCTTTGGTCTAGCAAGTCTTTTTGTTCTATCTCTTCAGGCTTTGAAGACAATAGATTAGCAATCAAGTCGCCAGGATGCTTTCCTTTGATTACTTCCATTGCCAGGACCCCAAAGCTATAAACATCACACTTCTCGTTAACTTTCATTGTGTAGGCAAATTCTGCAAGAGAAAGTTGGAAAATGATTTTTCATGTTACGTGATCATACTTGAATTTACTAGTTAACAAATTAATGACAGGAAAAGGGGAAAAAAAACACTTTATTACCCGGTGCAACATATCCATATGTGCCTGCAAGAGAACTCCAGTTAGATGAGTCTCTTCTGAGAAACTTGGAAGTGCCAAAATCTGAAACATGAGCCTCGCATTCAGGATCAAGCAAAATGTTGTTGCTTGATATGTCTCGGTGTACAATTGGTGGTGAACAATCATGATGCATGTAAGATAAAGCATGAGCGACGCCTTTGATGATATTCAACCTCTTTTGCCAGTCTAGTTCCTTAGCTTCTTCTTCTATGCTCAAGATTTTGGCCAAGCTTCCCCTTTCGAGGTACTCATAAACCAAAATTGAATGCTGAGCATTTGAGCAGAAGCCAAAGAGTTTCACAATGTTTCGATGCTTGATTTCTGTCAAGGCCCTGATCTCATTCAAGAAACTTTTATCCTTTGCCACATTAGGTGCGTTGTGAAGTCTTTTTACAGCTACTACCTCGCCTGATGGAAGCTGTGCTTTGTAAACACTTCCACAACCTCCTTTCCCAATGCAATATGTTTCACTGAACACTTCTGTAGACCGCACGATTTCTTTATACAATGCTTTGGCATCATAAGCCCATATGGCAAATAAACCGCCCTTATTCACCTCAATATCTTCCTCTCTTGAATTTTGTTTTCTCCGATCATGCAATTTGAGAACACCAAACAATGCACCAAGAAGTGTGAATGATCCCAGAAGAGGCAATACAATTATGAGAACAAGTTCCTTCCTTTTATCCTTGACATGCTTTTTAATCAACGGGGAACTTTCACAGGCTCGTAACCCTGTAATATTGCCACACAAACCTTTATTTCCATTTACTTCTTCTAAGGTTAGATTCACAAAAGCTCTACCACTTGGAATTGGGCCCTCCAAATTATTAAAAGAAAGATTAATGTGCAATAAACCAGGCAATTCTGCCAAAGCCTTTGGGATCAAACCAGAGAGGTAATTCTGGGAGAGATCCAATGTCCCCAAACTCTGCAAATTTTGAAACTCAGATGGTATCTCTCCTCTGAAGAAATTTTGACTCAAATCCAGTTCAGAAAGTTGGGTTAACTTCTCAATCTGCAATGGAATCTTTTGACTTAAAACATTATTGCTCAAGTTCATGTGAAACAAGTGTTTCAAATCTCCCAGAAGTTCTGGTAAAATTCCATTCAAGGAGTTTGTGGACAGGTCTAGAAATTCCATTGACACTCCCAATTCTTGAGGTATACCCCCAGTAAACTGGTTGTCATGTAAATCTAGTGTAAACATAGAAGCTAACTTCCCAACTTCCCTCGGTATCTCCCCTGACAAATAATTCGAAGAAAGATCAAGTTTGTGTAGTTGAGTCAAATTTCCAATTTCTGGAGGTATACCACCAGTGATGTTGTTCTTTGCAACTACAAGAGTTTTCAGTACTTTGCATTTACCCCAGTTGCTGGAGAGTTTCCCATAGAATTGGTTATTGCTGAGATCTATGAAATCCAGGACTGGGTAGATTCCAAACATTTCTGATAAGTATCCATGGAAATGGTTGCGTTGAAACGGGCCCTAACTAAGCTTGAGTAGTTTGCAAGCTTTTAGGGATTGGACCGGTAAGCATGTTGTCATCTACAGTAATGTTTTGGAGAATTCCACTTTGACATAGTAGTTTTGGCAATAGACCGGAGAACTGATTATGATCCAATTCCAAAACGACCAACTTATTCAGGCTTCCAAGCTCTTGTGGAATGGTACCAGCAAATTGGTTTTCTCGAAGAAACAATATTCTTAAATTGCTCAAGTTTCCAATTGAAACAGGAATTGAACCTGAAAGTTGATTGTTCGAGAGTTTCAGTTTAATCAAATTGGTCAAATTACCTAGTGACTTTGGGATTGCACCAGTGAGATTATTTTGATACAGGCTTACATTCACCAGCGTATTGAGATTACCAAAAGTGACTGGAATCGAACCAAAAAATTGATTGTTACGGAGATACAGTCCTTCTAAGGTACTCAAGTTACCAATTGAAGCAGGAATGGAACCCTAAAGTTGATTCTCAGAGAGATCCAGTTCAATCAAATTGATCAAATTATCTAGTGACTTTGGGATTGCACCAGTGAGATTGTTTTGATACAAGTAAAGAAACTGAAGTGAGCTCAAATTCCCTATCACGGGAGGAATGGAACCAAATAGGTGATTTTGGTAAAGGCTTAGATTCACCAGCCTATTGAGATTACCAAAAGTGACCGGAATTGAATCCGAAAATTGATTGTTATAGAGATACAGTGCTTCCAATTTACTCAAGTTTCCAATTGAAACAGGAATTGAACCTGAAAGTTGATTCTCCCAGAGATCCAATCGAATCAAATTGATCAAATTATCTAGTAACTTTGGGATTGCACCAGTGAGATTATTTTGACACAAGTAAAGAAACTGAAGTGAGCTCAAATTCCCTATCACTGGAGGAATGGAACCAAATATGTGATTTTGGTAAAGGCTTAGAGTCACCAGCCTATTGAGATTACCAAAAGTGACCGGAATTGAACCGGAAAATTGATTGTTATAGAGATACAATCCTTCCAATTTACTCAAATTACCAATTGAAGCAGGAATGGAACTATTAAGTTGATTGTCGAATAATTCCATATTAGTAAGGAATCTCAGATCACCCACTTCTTTGAAAACTGAACTTGAAAGTTGATTTTCATAGAGATATAGTATAATCAAATTGGTTAAATTGCCTAATGACTTTGGAATTGCACCAGTAAGATTATTTTGACACAAGGAAAGAAACTGAAGTGAGATCAGATTCCCCATCGCCACAGGAATGGGACCTGAAAGTTGATTACTTCCAAAGCCTAAATGAGTCAAGTTTCTCAAGTTGCAAATTTCAGGCGGGATTTTGCCTGACAGCTCATTAGCCCAGAAATCAAGATAAATGAGTTTCGACAGGTTACCTATTTGTTTTGGTATACTGCCAAAGATCTAGTTAAAGCTGAGATCAAGATATTCAAGATTTGGGAGGGATGAGAACGGGAAATCATAGAGGCTACCTTTAATACTCCAATCTGAGAGGTTCAACCTGTTGACACTTCCATCAGTGCAGGAAATACCAGCCCAAGTGCATGGAAGGATAGAAGAATTCTTGGCATTGACGGATTGAAGGTTCCATGAGGTTAGGAAGCTATTGTTCTGGTTCAAAAAACGGGCTTTCCATTTCAAAAGAGAAGCAGCCTCTTCAGCGGAAGCTGAAGCTCCACATTTGGGGTGAAAAGATGGGAAAAGTAGGACGACCAAAAGGAATGTGGAGATTATTTTGAAAGAACCCATGATTACTTTCAATTTCAATTCAAGTTGGCTAACCTTGTTACTCTGTACCACAAATGAAGCTAGCATTTATCCTATTTGTACATGGAAGACTTCAGAGGTCTTCTTGCTCTGCCCCACTTTCTTTGTTTTCATTTAATTTTGAGATTGAAACACGTAAGATGTCTATTCCAATGGGCCAAGAAATTTAAAGCAATGAAAGCTTCCATGAGATTGACCATTTTTATCTTCTATCACTAGTTTTTCCTACTGAATCTACACACATATTATATCTATACTATCTATATTATATTATTATATATATAAGTGTCTTGGATGATTTACTGATGGGTGTTTCTTCCTTTTTTGATTTGCCTAATATGTTCTTAAGACAATTTGCCCACATACTCATGTTTACAATTTGACTACAATTTGAACTTTATTCCGTCATGTTTTATTCATATACAAACACTAATCATGCAAATTAAAATCCTTGGATAAAATACTTATGCTAACACAATGGGCAATATATTGGCATATGATCATCCATTTAGTAATGTCCTAAAACAATACTATTAGTTAATATGGACAATTCAGTAATTTCCACTTGAAATATTCGTACTATCCACTGGGCAGTAGGATGCTGCCTCTCTAACTGTGTTAGACTCTGAGGCCTGCAGTAGTTAGTGTATTACTAATGCGTGGAATCTATGCAAAACGACAAGTTGAAGGGATTCAGGGAATTCGTTTTTAAATATCCACAGGGAAGAAAGAAGGATAATCATCAGTTGGGTGTTCTTCTTTGAAAGGTTAATTTGCTACCCTTCAATTATTTTGATTGTTTATACTTTGTTTTTCTTCTTTAACTGGTTTTTTGTTATATTAATTTTCACGTTATAGGTTGAACAAGCGTACTAGCTTCAATCCATAGAACCACACAAAAAGTTGAATTCAATAATGAGTGGTTTTCTCGGAAATTAGCTTTTCCATGTCTATTATTTTTATTATTTATTTTCTTTTTTATTGTGACATGCTATTGTCTCTTTGTAACATATTCCTTAAAGAATTAGATTACAAAGTTAAACAATAAAATAAGGCTTTTCAAATAAATCAGAATTTTTATTACAAAAGCATAAAAACTTTAGAAAAATTTAAGGTGGAGAAAATGAAAGGCATATGTTTAAGAAAAATGTGTGAAAACTTGTACTTAGGAATGTATCCATCCATTTGCTAAGAGGTATAGAAGGGTGACATTTAGTACAATACTACCAATACTCTCATGTGTCTTGAACTTATATTGAATGTAGTTAATATAAATTTTGTAACATTTTCTGATTTTTTTTATGATCATCAATTAAAAGGAGACATTTTATCATATTTGAAAGAAATTGACCTCTTTGCGTCTCACATGGCACACCCCTCTTTGGGCCGAGCCTCCTTTCTCCTCGGTTCCCAGAGACAAAATGTAAGACGGGTGCCTAGGGACCTCTCTTTTGCTGATGATTAGTGGGGAAGCATAAGGTTTAATGCTAAATTCATACCTTTATTGCAAATATTGTTTATTGTGGTTTTGCAAATTGGGGGAAACAAAGGGGAAAGGAAGGTTTTCGATTCTAACAACCAAGTGCCAGGAGCTTTAACCCCGTGTTCATTTCAACTGATTTAGATGAGGTCCCTATGCCATGAAAGTTAATGCGCATATGTCGGAGACCAGAAGACCAGAAGACACCATATATCTCTTTTGAAGAGAGGTACGGACATTACTATTAAAATGCACACATGCAACACTAAATTAGATTGCTAATAACCTTTTTTTTCCTTATCAATCAACAACTTCTATATCTATTCTACTTCTATTGTAGCCTATTTTAGGGGGTGGTCCAACTAAGTAATGGGGAGCCGAATAGGACACATATTAGTGGCAAAAACGATAACATGCAAGATTTCAATTTTTGACCTTCTATCTCAAAAGATTTAGATCTTTTGTAGTGGCCAATATCCTAGTGGGCCATTGGTTATATTGCTTGTAACCAAACCCTACAAAGAATAAAATTTACCCATGTGTCATATAGATTGGAGGCAGTAAATTTTCATGTAATAACACTAAAATTAGATTGCTTATAACCGAACCCCACAAAGAACTAAATTTAGCCGTGTGTCATATAGATTGAAGAAGAAAATTTTCATGTAATAATGCTAACTTACACCTCCTAATTAGGATTTTACACATATATGTATACATGCAAGAGTTCTTTTTTATATGCACAACATTCTAGACTAGGTAGACATGATTGTTATGTTAATTGTTAAAGATATTCGCTAACATTTTCCTTTCTCATTTTCTTGTTTCTTTAGGTGCTAACCTTATTTTTTAAGTAGCTAAAGAAACAAGCTAAACTTGCAACTTAATGGAGGGCATGTTGCCCATGAAATGCGAAAGTTTTAAGTTCAAATTTTAAGAAGAAAACATATAAAATAGTTTAATGTATAATGGAAGCAATACATTCACAAAGTTAACACAGCTCTGAAATAGGAAATTTGTTAAGAAAATAGAGAGAGAAAAACATATGCATGTATTATATGTCAAAGAGTGAAATAAAATTAGTGGAATCATTAAAAGATTGAAATTTCTCCTGCACCTATATTGCTGAACCAGAGAAACACAATGGAGGAAATGGCTACTTAAATATGACATGGATCCAAGTCAACTTCTCGAAAGTATAATAGTATAAGAAGTTAGTGTATATACAATAAAAAAAAAAAACATGATTCCCTAAATTTACTCAAGCAAATCAATCTATCTTCTATTCATCTTTGCAATTGCACCTTCAGGTTTAAAAATTTGGCAATCATAGTATTGGTTTTATAATTGACTTTCTATAATTATACCTTGAATTAATTCTATTGTTTAAATACACGTGCAACGCACATGCTTTTTTCTATTAGTATTTTAATAAGGTTCAACTAAAAATTATTTTGGGATACAACAGTCGTGCTTGTTTTCAATCAAATTTGAGGTTGTGCCCAATTGGCAAAGGTACAAAGGACTTTTAAGTCACGATGACGACCTATCCCAATCTTTAAGGTATAAAGATGCATTGCCCTGACTCTTTCCCATCACGATGCACCAATGTGGGGAATGGGGTGGTGGGTGTGGTGACCAACAGCTAAAATTTTAAAATTCTTACTTCTCGATATTGAATATAGAGGGTAAACGGATTTAATCAAATGAACATCTAATGTTCAATTTTGTTTTATTATTTTTAACGAATTTGAAATTGTGCTTAATAGGCTTATAGAGCCGAACTTAAATGAACTTTTATCGATTCAAAATCAAGTCGAATTTACGTAGGTTAAACTTTTTTCTATGTAAATTATATTTTTATTTTAATAGAGTTAAGTTCGAGTTGAGTTTGACAATTCAAATTTAATATTCAAACTTATTTTATTAATTTTAATTAATTTGAAACTTTGCTCAACATTAGCTTGTTTACTTGTGGAGCCAAATTTAGATAGGTTTTTATCTAACTAAACTCAAATCAAGTTCAAGTAGATTAAATATTTTCACACGTAAATTTCACTTGTATGCTAATAGAGCCAAGTTCAAGTTGTATTTGACATTTACAGAACACAAACTGCTATTTAAGTTTGGTTTGACTAGTTGGCTAAATCAAGTTCAAATGAGCTTTTACCAAGCCAATCTTAATTCGATTATCAAGTAATTTACTTCATTTTTTAGCCTTTATTGAAGTATTATTTCTTTCCCGGTGGATCATTACTGAGCTAAATTCGATTCGAATATCATGTAATTTAATTTTGATCACCTGACAATATATTTAAAATCAAACTTCACCCTAACTAGTCTTGTAAGTCCAATTTCTGTCCCCATCCCTGTCTCACTCTACCCATCACATTATTGACGGATGCTAAAGCTTTATTAGAACCAAAAGTTCAAGAAGGTCCAAGATAACTTGCGCAATATAAAATTACAAACACAAAATCAGCCACTTGACCTAGATAGAATGATAGATAGACTATGTTACGGAGAAGAGTATTTGCCATTAAGCTAGTTGATTGTATACTTCGCTTTGTTTCTAATAATTTTTTTTTTTGTCTAATAGGACAGGAGTAGGATTTAAAAAATAGAGGGGAAGAAGGGAGATTTAAATTCAAGACTTCTAGGTCTTAAAACCTCACCTTTGCTACTAAATCAAAGCCTCTCGTCATGCATGTCATAGTTGTGTTGCTCTTGTTTTATCTTCACAATATTTTTCCAAAGGTTTTTACATAGTAAATTTTTTCCTCAAACAATAAATCAAAAATTTTATTAACTCATCTAATAATCTTTTATCATCTAAAGCATGCTTTTATTTGCGTTTCAATGATGAGTTTTAAAAAACTATTTGTTGTTTTGCCAAAAAAAAGGAATAAAAACCTAAAAACAACCATAAAATTGGATTGAAATTCTTTTACAGTGGCATCATTTTTTTTTTAAATTTATGCTAATTCTTAATGAATGTACTAAATTGCATCTGCTACACTCATTGACCACGAAGCAAATGAAATAGTCAACAGAAGGACCCAACGAATCGTTAATAGATCCAAGACTCAAACTAAAGTACAAATAAAGAGAAACAAATTGGAAACTACTATTGAGTAAAAGAGAGAAAATAATATGAAGAATGAATGGTTGTTGCTATTGACAAGTGTGTATTCTCTTTCTGATTGCGTTCTCAGTCTTTATACGAACATATCAGTGAATTTGCCTCTAATTTTGAGATGAAAATTTTATCTCCTTCTAAACTCCTTAACGATTCATCATTTTTTCCCTTATGACAATAATTATCTTTTGGGCCTTTTTGTTTTAGGCCTAACAGTGTGTACAGCTAGGTCCTACTTGGACCATTTGGTTGAACCATCAACACTTTTATTTCGGATTCGGGTTGAACTTCAAACATAGACGAATCAAAAAGTCACTACAAATGAAAATGAATTGGTTTGCCTGGTTGAATCAGTGAATCATCAAATTGAAATGGTTCTTACTAAACTACCGCCAGCCTTGCTACTCTTAAGAAGTTGAAGAGAGAGAGAGAGAGAGTAGAAATCTCTTCCAAAAGAAGAAGCACGACACCTAGGAATACAAGACAATCTCTTTCATGTTTTATTAAAGTTAGGTTCTTCATTTTTTTTCTTTTGTCATGATTGGTCCAATGTAATTGTCTTCTTTGTTTTCGGATTTGTTGTAATTGTCAAAGTAGAATTATTCATTCTATATTGCATTGTTGTTTCAATTTGTACGTTATTTTCATCGATGATTCTTGGCTTGCTTCTCTTTTTTTTTTTTTTTTTGTCGACACAGGGATGTCCGGATCAATTCTTACGGGGCCCGATTAATCCCCTGCGGCCCGAGCTCAGTGGCCCAACCCGACCCAAACGCGATAAGTGCGCAGAGGAACCCAGCGGAGCGGAGACTCGAACTTGGGACCTTAAAGGTCACCGGTGAGAGGTGCTATCGCTGGACCATTCACGCGGGAGCCTTGGCTTGCTTCTCATCTTGTGGCTTTGTTGAAAGGGATAGGTTGGGCTTCTTCATGTGAATTTGATGTATTAATTGGGCTTCTTGATGTTCGACAGGCACTTTTGCTTGGATGGAATTTTGTAAACTTAATTGGGCTATTGAGTTTTAGGTTTTGCAATTAATATTGGGCTATTGAGTTTTACGTTTTGCAATTAATATTGGGCTTTGGAAGAGACTTCAACAAATGTGGGATTCGGGAAATAAGAATTTGGGAGTTGAGTCCAACTCTCAAGCAAGGGTCCATTTAGGCTATAATGCCATTTTAGACTCTTATTGAAAGATTCGAGGTTTCCCAAGCAGAAATTGAGAGTGCAAATGCAATTCTTGTGCTAATATTTTGGGTAAGATTGGTTTTAGTTTGCAACTTGGTGTTACGGTTTTATCAAATTCATCCAAGTTCAACGTATCTGGTTCACCTGTTAATTTAACAAGAGAAGAGATGGACAAGAAGTTCACATGGCCTACATTGAGGATCAACATGTAGACATTCTCTTGCTAGTTTGAAAATGGATATTAGATTCTTTTCAATTTGTTGATTGGGATACAAAAGTCTTTGCCCTGACTCTTTCCCATCACAATGAACCAACGTGGGGAACGGGGTGGCAGGTGAGGCGACCAACTGTTAAAATTTTTAAATTCTTATTTTTTGGTATTGAAATTAGGGGATAAACAAGTCTAATCAAGCGAGTTTATTAATGTTTAAATTTTTTTTAATGAATTTGAAATTGTGCTCAATATTGACTTATTCATTTATAGTGCTGAAATTAAATATACTTTTATCGAATCAAACTCAAGTTGAACTTGAGCAGATTAAGCTTTTTCACATGTAAATTTCACTTTTATTATAACAGAGTCAAGTTCGAGTCGAGTTTGATAATATCGAACACAAAATGCTGTTTAAGTTGGATTTGAGTAATTGACAAAATCAAATTCGAACGAACTCTTATCAAAGTGAACTCGATTCGAATATCAAAAATTTGATTTGTTTTTCAGCCCCTATTAGAAAATTATTTCTTATCATGTGGATCCTTATCAATATTTGTTTTTCACACCCAACAATATGTTTAAAATCAAAATTGAACCTCCAGTAGTCTTGTACACGTCCAAGTTTGCTCATCCTCTCAATCCCACCCTGCCCCGCCCCGCCCCACCCCACCCCACCACACCATATTCATTGCCAAAACTTCCCCTTTTCAATTGTCTCTTTTCCGTTCTTGTCCTCCATCTATATCTTTCAGACGTTCCGTGATTGACTCTGTTAGCATGACTTTGATCTTCGAAAATGAAGGTAAACGTAGGACCAAAAGGAATACACTGTTCAAGGAAGACTTCATAGGTCTTCTTGTTCTGTTCCTTCTTCTTTGTCTTTTCTTTTTGAGATTGGAACACTTAGGATGCAATGGTCCAAGAAATTTAAAGCAATATTGGAACACTTAGGATGCAATAATGAGATTGATCAATTTTATCTTCTATGACCAAGTTTTCTTGATGAATCTATAGAAAAAGGTAACTTCAGTATTTCTTAGCAGTGGCGGAGCCAGAAAAAAATCTCAGTGGGAGCAAAAATAATACTAAAATTTTTTATCTACTCTTTTTCTAGTTTTTTAAGCACAAAAAAAAATTTTCACCAACAAGTACAAATGATACATATATTCCATGAAAAACATAAAAAGACAAATCCAAAATTATTAATGTAATAATAATTTTATTTCAAAAACAAACTAAACTATTTACAATTATTCACGACGAGTTTTCATATTTTGATAACGGTTTACGACTTTCTCATTTTGAACTTCACGAAATATATTTTTCTCAATATAAGTAACTAAACAATCAGACCTGATCCTACTTCTTTATCATTTTTATCTTCTATGACCAAGTTTTCTTGCTGAATCTATAGAAAAAGGTAACTTCAGTATTTCTTAGCAGTGGCGGAGCCAGAAAAAAATCTCAGTGGGAGCAAAAATAATACTAAAATTTTTTATCTACTCTTTTTCTAGTTTTTTAAGCACAAAAAAAAAATTTTCACCAACAAGTACAAATAATACATATATTCCATGAAAAACATAAAAAGACAAATCCAAAATTATTAATGTAATAATAATTTTATTTCAAAAACAAACTAAACTATTTACAATTATTCACGACGAGTTTTCATATTTTGATAATGGTTTACGACTTTCTCATTTTGAACTTCACGAAGTATATTTTTCTCAATATAAGTAACTAAACAATCATTCATCCAAGTGTCTCTCATTTTATTTTGTAACCGATTTTTCACTATATTCATAGTTGAAAAGGCCCTTTTCTACTGTAATTGTAGCAACAGGCAAAATCAAAGCCAACTTTAAGAGCATATAAATCAATGGATACACAATATCTCTCTTAGTCTCCACCAACCTTTGAGCTAGATCAGAGATTTTTCTTAAATCTAGAAATTCCTTAGCTGATTTCAAGTCATTAATATAAGTATCCAATTCAGTGTCAAGTGCAAGAATATCCAACTTAGAATATCCAATTCAGTGTGGGACGGCAGATGGGATGTGCTTATGAGCAAAGTTCGGTGCGAATAGATTTGTGGCTCTGTTAGGGGGAAAATGGGAAACCAGAGGAGCAATAAATGATGGAGGAAAAGGAAATTGGGAAGTGGGGACAAAGAAAGTAAATGATGGATTAAAAAAGAGAGACCGTCGGTTGTGGGGGGAAAATTAGGGACAGAGGAGGAAAGGGACTTTGGGAGTGGGGGCACACTCAAAATTACATTAAAATTGTATAAATATTATAAGAATTTAAACCTTAAATCCGCCCCAGTTTCTTAGAGAAGGAGCACTAATTACATGATATCCGAACCACAATCAGTCTCTCTAGGCTGAGCTATATATGTTATAGTTCTATAGCAGATCAGAAGGGAGATTAATTTTGGCCAGGATTAGAAGGAGACTTTTTTTTTGAAATTCAAGAAGTTTTGAACTAATTATATTGATGGATTCTAAAACATTATTACCCTTCAAAGTTCGATAATAAGATAACTTTCTCAACAGAAAAATTCAAACATAAAATTGTGGGAATACATACAAGAAAGATACTAATTTTGTTTCAAGAATCGATTCTAGCTTACAAATCTTAGATAATATGAAAAACGAGTACTGCTGCTGTTGGCAATGGTCCAAAGACTTATAATCAAGATGAGGACCTATCAAGGTATCCCAGTCCTTAAGGCATAAAGATGTATTGCCTCGCCTCTCTCTTATCATGATGCACCAACGTGGGGAACGGGATGGCAGGTAGGCTGACCAACCCTAAGTTTTTAAAATTTTTATTTTTGATATTGGAACTAGGAGTACAGACTAATCGAATTAAACTAAATATTTTAATGTTCAAAATTTTATTAAAATTTTGAACATTAAAATATTTAGTTAATAAAATTGAAATTGTGCTCAACATTAGCTTGTTAATTTATAGAGCCAAAGTTAGACGGGTTTTTATCTAACCAAACTCAAATCGATCTCGAAGAGATTAAACTTTTTTACATGTAAATTTCGCTTTTACGCTAATAGAGTTAAGTTTGAGTCGTGTTTGACAATTTGCAAAACACAAAATGATATTTAAGTTTGATTTGAATAATTGGCGAAATCAAGTTCAAACAAACTCTTATCGAGTCAAACTTAATTTGAATATCAAATAATTTTATTCATTTTTTAGCCTTTATTGGAGTATTATTTCTTTTCAAGGAAATTCTTATCTAGCTAAACTCGATTCGAATATCAAATAATTTAGTTTTTATCACCTGATAATATATTTAAAGCCGAACTTGACCCTCACTAGTCTTGTAAGTGTCCAAATTCTACCTCTTACCCCCCACCCCGCTCACCCCATCGTACTCATTATCAATGCTTCCCCTTATTCAATTCTTTCCTTTTCTCTTCTTGTCCTCCATCAATGTCTTTCAAACATTTGATGATTGACTCGGTCATCATGACTTAATCAACAATAGCCTGCTTTTTATAAGTCTTGAAAATGATGGGAAAATTAAGACCAAAAGAAATATGGAGATTATTTAGACAAAATCCATGATTATCCCTACTGCACAAGGAAGACTTCAAAGGTCTTCTCGTTCTGTCCCTTTATCCTTCCCCACTTCATTGTCTTTTCATTTTAAGATTGGAACACTTAAGATGCAATGGTCCTGGAAATTTAAAGCAATATTGGAATGTTTTAATGAGACTGACCATTTTTATCTTCTATGACTTATTTGTCTGAATGAATCTATAGAAAAAAGGTAACTTGAGTAAATCTTGGAGAAGAGCACTAATTACTTGATATCTAAACTACAATGAGTCTTTATAAATTGAGTTATTTATGTTGTAGTTCTATATTAAATCAGAAGTGAGATTAGTTTTTGCCAAGATTAGGAGAAGCATTTGATTAAATTCAAGAAGTTTTGGACTAATTATGTTGATGGAATTCTAAAACTTTATTAACCCAAACAGTTCAAGAATGTCCAAGATAATTTGCTTTGTAGAAAAGTACAAACACAAAATTGTGGGAATACATACCATGAAAGAAATTAATTTTGTTTCAAGAATCGTTTCAAGTATACAACTGTTGATCATTTCATATCCTATATTAACTCAAATTATTTTGCTTCACAGAATTAGAAGAAAGCTTATCACGCATGTTAACATGCCAGCATTCATAATCAATGAGCAATGTAAATTCCTCCACACTAGTTAATTGAAAATAGTGCTTAAAAAAAAAACACGAAGCTAAAACCTGATAGCTAGATTATGTTACATACAGAGTCTTTGCGACTGAGCAAGTCGGTTGTGTATGTTAAATTTGTGTTCTTCTTCTTTTGTCTTCACAATCTTTTTTCGAAGGTTTTTAAGCAGTAATTTTTCCCTCGAACAATAAAATTGAAATATTTGTCAACTCATCTAATGATTTTTTCTCATCTTAAACAAATTTTCACTTGTGTTTTAATGATGAGTTTTAAAAGACAATTTTTGTTTACAATATATTAAATACAACAATAGAAAATGGATTGAAATTATGTTACAGTGACATCATTTTGTTGAATTTACTACACTCTTTAAGCATGAAGCATATAAGATAGTCAACGGAAGAATACAAAGAATTGTTAAAAGATAGGGATAATTACAGAAACCTCCCCTGAGGTTTCTGACATTTACACTGACCTCCCATGTGGTTTGAACAATTACACTAACCTCCCCTGAGGTTACTAATCCTTTGCAAATTCAGTCCAAACTATTAAAATATTGTTTTAAGGAGTGAAATTAAAAGTTTTTACAAATTTGTCCTTTGTACTACATGTCCAATGAATGACAAAGTACTACAAATCAATTAACAATTAATAAACTCTAAGGAATATAGTTTATAGGCAAATACACATTACCTATTTAAAGTACCGGCTCTTTACGGGTATTTTACTTTCAAACATTTAATTTATGATAAATATATCAATATTTGTAAGTAAAATTCAAAAAGTGTTACAGTAATATTCTTGCAAAAAGGAAATCGGTAGGTTATTTATTTAATATAAATTAAATATTTTTTTAAAAAAGAAATGACCCATAAAGTATTAATTCTTTATGGCTATCATCCATTACATGAGTAAAGTATTGGCTATTTATGAGCATTTTATTCTGAATCATTTAATTTATGTTAAATACATAAATGTTTATAATTAAAATTAAAAAAGTGTTATATTAATATTTTTACGGGAACAAAGATTGGTAGGTTTTGTATTTAACAAAAATTAAATATTTGAAAGTAAATACAAATATGTATTTGAGCTTAAATATTTGTATTAAATTAAATATTTGAAAATAAAATACCCGTAAAGAACCGACTTTAAATAGTTACCGGTTCTTTATGGGCAAATACGCATTACTCATTTAAATTACCGGTTTTTTACGGGTATTTTACTTTCAAACATTTAATTTATGATAAATATATCAATGTTTATAGGTAAAATTCAAAAAAGTGTTACAGTAATATTCTTGCAAAAAGGAAATCGGTAGGTTATTTATTTAATATAAATTAAATATTTTTTTAAAAAAAGAAATGACCCATAAAGTATTAATTCTTTATGACTATCATCCATTACATGAGTAAAGTATTGGCTATTTATGGGCATTTTATTCTGAATCATTTAATTTATGTTAAATACATAAATGTTTGTAATTAAAATTGAAAAAGTGTTATATTAATATTTTTACGGGAACAAAGATTGGTAGTTTTTGTATTTAACAAAAATTAAATATTTGAAAGTAAATACAAATCTTTATTTGAGCATAAATATTTGTATTAAATTAAATGTTTGAAAGTAAAATGTCCATAAAGAGCCAATACTTTAAATAGGTAATGTGTATTTGCTTATAAACTATACTCCTTAAAATTTATTAATTGTTAATTGATTTGTAGTACTTTGTCATTCATTGGACATGTAATACAAAGGACAAATTTGGTAAAAACTTCTAATTCCACTCCCTAAAACAATATTTTAATTGTTTGGATTGGATTTGCAAAGGATTAGTAACCTCAGGGGAGGTTAGTGTAATTTTTCAAACCACAGGGGAGGTCAATGCAAATGTCAGAAACCTCAGGGGAGGTTTCTGCAATTATCCCTAAAAGATATAATGAAATGATAAAGAAAAGCTCTATGAATCAGAAATACCCGTTCTTGAAGTTGCATTCCAAAGAGTATTATTCCAATGGCTACTTAACAAAATGGACTTAAAATAAGATTCAAAATTTCAAACAAAAGGAAACTAATTGGAAACTGCTATTGACTAAAAGATAGAAAGTAAAATGGAAAAATGAGTGGTGTTGCTGTTGACAAGTGTATGTTCCAATAAATTTGCCTCCAACTGAACCCTTATCATTAGCTTTTTTTTTTTTTTTTTTTTTGAGATGAAAACTTTATCTGCTCATAGACTCCAACGGTGCAAGATGGTCAAGGTTTGTGATAATCTTTTGCTAGTAAATCCTCGCACTTTTTTTAAGGTTTTAAAGCTATCCCACTTGTGTGCAATATTAGTTTTGTGTCATATTACCTTTATAAAATTACTGTTTAGTTCTAAATTATTTAGAAAATTCAAATTCTTTATGCTAAGTTTCATGTTTCTTATCACTAAATCTCTTTTAAATTAATTAGTGACATGGTAAGCTAAATTAGTATGACTTTCCAATAGTTATTCTATAAACTTACAAGTATTCCATGTTTATATTATTAAAATATCATGTTCTACTATTGTTAGTTTTTTTTTTGTTTTTTCTTTTCCATTTGGCCTCATGTGCGCTACAATGTAATTGTCGTCTTTGTTTTTGAATTAGTTGTGATTGTCAAAATTGATTTATTCAATCTAAATTGCATTATGGCTCAATTTTTAAGTTATTCTCATCAAGGATGAACCGAAATATTCTGATTCTAATACACTAATGAACTCAGTATGGACTCACAAGATTCATTTTTGTGGTCTATATGATAATAAAATAACATATTAATTATTTTTGACATATTTATGATGTCACGGGTCAACAATAGTTTGATAACAGTTAAACCAGAGTGTATGATTAATTAAGCCAAAATCAAATGAAAAGTCAATGTTTTGTATAGAAGCAAGTACATTCAATCATTGGGGGAAAGGGGAAAGGATGGATGGGTTAGGTTAGGTGATACGGGGAGGGAGAGAACGTAAGTGAGATATATCAGGTTCAAAACTTTCTACTTACGGTAAAAGTAAATTAAAAAAAAAGGTATGTTCAATCATTCACAAGATATTCAAAACTAGTTCCCCTCTAAGAAAAATATAGATAACACCCTCTAATTAACAATAAAATAAAATAAAAAACTCACTAGATAGTGAAGTGTAAATTCCAGCAGTAATTAGTGTAAATTTTCAGAGTAAAAATTTAGGCATTCGTCAAAATACAAGTAACTTTTCAAAGGAAAAAAATGGGGGAAAACTATGAGGAACCTGTGAAATCAAAGGCTTAGAGCCTTTAAAATTTCTTATCGTAATTAAACAATTTCAATTAAATATAGAATATTAAAATGACATTAGCATTTGGGAGCTGTTGGGTGATATCAAATTGCCAATGCATAAAGCCTTTTTTCAATTCCACGATCCATCACCAGCATGGCTTCTTTGGCTCTAATTCCCAAGTTAGCATGGCTTCTTTGGTGATACTAAGTTATTAATTAATGCATAAAGCCTTTTTCAATAATATACATTTTGTTTCTTAAAAGTTCAGTGATTAACTGTCAAAAAATAAAAAAAGATGCCACATAACACATACATCATGTGGATTTTGGTACAATTAATAATCATGGGATCCTAAGCATTTGTTTACCCAAACGAGAAAATATTATTAAACAAAAAATGGTTGTCATTTACTTCATAGGCATGAATTGTTGTCATTTACTTCACAAAAATTCGCAGTTGAAGTTGTTAGTTAACTTCTCCTATTCATCAATGACTTTTTGATAGGGTGTTAATTGTTGGTTATTTTATTGTTAATTTTCCCCTTTATCCTTGCCAAATATTGTTTTAATTATTAATATTTACTTATATTTGGTATTGGACTCAATTTCAGGAAGTAGAACAGAAAACTACAAAAATGAGGGACTTTTTGGAGATAATTGGGATTTCAAACAACCGGGCCCACATGGTGCTACAAAGAGATTGCATTCCCTTTGCTGATTAGGAGATTGGAGTCCTACGGGCAATAGGAAACTAAAAGCAAGGAATTCGGTAGAGCCCCACTTTTGGTTTGATTCTCAATTTCAGCGGGGACCACAGGGATAAGAAGCTTTAGTCATTGTTGGCTTTAAAAAGGTGACAAACGTACAGAGAACTCTTATCAATCAATAGTTTTAGTTTAGACTTTTAGTATAGTTTTAGTTTTCTTTCCTTAGCTCTTTCGCATGGTTGTTCTCCATTAATGGAGGACTAACCTCTTAATTCTAGTCAAGGGGACAACTGAAGACTTGGTTCAACAATTACTGTGAGATCGAAATTCTTTTAATTGCTTCCTCATTTATTGGTATTTATGTGTTTCCTGTTTTTAATTGTTATAGTCCTTATGTATGATTGATTAGTGCGCAATAATTAATTATTCATATAGGCTATTTTGCTAAATAGAGGTAATTGAATCCGTAATTGTTCGTTATCTCTATCTTAGTAGCAACTGGCGTAATTGGGTTTATGTCAGGGGAGCATACGATCTAGCTTAAACAAACCCTCGTAGCGTGTTTGTTAGTTAGGATTGGGTCTTTCTAATTATTAATGCAATCTAGAAATTAAATCCTACGGTCGTACCTAGGGTTGTTTTTGGGTTAGAGAAATAGTTAACGGTCGTACCTTAACTATCGAGAAATTAAGGAAAGGTTGGTTGTTTATCGCTTGCATGACGACTATAACTGGTCTATTAATAAATGTGGAATTATCTGTGAATCAATGATCAGTGCCTGAACCATTTCTGAAGTGTACCCTTGGCTAGAGTTTTCCCTTAATTATTTCTCTTAATCAATTATTTTCTGCAGTTAATTTATTTAGTTAGCATTTAATCCAAAACCCCCCCATATTTTGGACTCTAGAAGAAACGAATTATCCCCAATCCCTGTGGATTCGACCCTGCTCACCGCTATTTACAAAATCTGTATTTTTCTCGAGTAGGTATTTATTATTGTACAGGTTCGGCAACTGTCAATTTTTGACGCCATTGTCGGGGATTGGTGCCAGGTTAATTTGTTTCTTTTTGAATTCATCTTGTTTTTATTTATTTTTATTTATTTTTCTCTTATTTTTTTTATATAGTTTATGGCTTCTAACGCTCCGTATTTTGGTGATATAATGGATTTTATTTCCGGGGAAGGCAATGAGGCTAGTTTTTTTGCTAAGTCTGCATATGCAGAGGCACTAAACTCTATTAGAGAAAGAATGGCTGCTGCAACTTGTCAAATTTGTTATGCCAGGGATCATTCAACTGGTATGTGCCCCGAATATCAAGATAATCTGAGTGTCCCATTTAATAATTATGGAGATTTTTCACCCTGGTCTCAAACGTGGTATAACCCTAATCCAAACGGGTATGATCAAGGATGGTGGGATAACTCCAATTATAATTATACAACAGGGCCAATGAATTTTCAGCAGTATGAGTCTCAAGAATCATCATCTATGTCAGGTATGTCTCTTGAAGAAATAGTTGAATCAATAGCTACTAATACATACCAATTCCAACAGGAGACACAAATGAGGAATGGGATGATGAATGATGCAATGAGTTATCTGGCAGATCAACTATGTCTATTGACATCCAGAATAAATCAATGGGCTTCTCAAATGGAAGAATTGCCCTCGAAAACCATTGTTGATCTAAAAGAAAATGAGAGTGCAATTTGCTTGACTAGTGATGAGGAGATGCAAGAGTGTCAAAATGAGAAATCTACAGATGCAGTTGAAAAAGAAGCCGAAAAGGAAGAAATGGAACCCCAACCGCAACCCATTCAAGTGAAAGAATCCAGTGAAAAATCATCAAATGTGGTGACACCACCTCCATTCCCTAACCCACATTTTCTTAACTCTTACTCCATGATTTCTGTTAATGAGATTGATTTTGTTATACCGGAAGTTTTTGAGTCTCATGGCAGAATTAAGTTAAGAATAGCGATGGTCAAATATCTTGAACCGTTGAGTGCTCTTGATGGAGGAGTGGATGAAGAATTGAGATCACTGCTTGATTATTTGACGCCATCAACTAGTCCATGGAAGATCGTAGCTCGTGTGTTCAAAGATTACTCCATCTATGAGGGTTACCAGGATCACATTGAAGATGAAGCATTGAAGCGAGCCACAAAATTTTATCCTCCATGAGCAAAACATGATAATGTCTAGCCAAAGACATTAAAGAAAGGCGCTTTTTGGGAGGCAACCCAATTGTTAATTTTATTGTTTTAGTGCTTAATTATTTAATTATGTCGTTTCTCACGTGGGTACTAGTCACTCTTGATGTTTTCTAACCCTGATTAGGATAGGTAATCTTGGCGTATCCACGCAAGGAGGGCACGCGTTAAAGTGCGTAAGGTAACTCTCGAAGTCAGTGGATGCTCTCTGATCTTGGCGTGCCCACGCCATGTTTGACGACCCAAAAACAAAGGAAATAATTTTTCACTTTCAAAAAAAATAATAATAAAAATTCTTTTTTAAATAAAAGTAATTTCCTTTTTCATTTTCAGTTTTGGTATTCAAAAATCGAATTTTCCAATCTCAATTCAATTTTTAAAAAAAATTCCAAAAAAAGGAAAATTTTTTTTTTTCTTCTTTCTTTCTTTCTTCTTTTTCTTTCTTTTTCTTTTCTTTCTTTTTCTTTTCTTTCTTTCCTTTCTTTCCCTTTTCTTCTTCTTCTTCCCCGCTGCCTGGCTTTTTCTTTTTCCTTCTTTTCTTCTTCGACCGATGCTCCTCCATCGCGCGTCGCCGCCTCCCTCGCTCACCTCCAACTCGCCGCGCCTCTCTCTTCCCACCGCGACAGCCGCACGTCACCAGCTCCACCTCACTCACCCTCGCCCGCCTCCAGCGTCATCCGCAACCAGAGCCGCGCTGGCCCCAAGCTCCACGACCACCACCACCTCGCGAGCTGCAGCCACGCAGCCGCCTGCCATCGCCTCCTCCTAAGCCGCGCCCATCCACCAACGCGACACCAGACCAACGCGCCTCCAAGCTCCAGCCACGCGCCGCACACACCACCATCTCCCTCCCCTCGCGCGTCTGCCCAACCTCGCAGCCAAGTGGCCGCCGTTGCTGTCTGCCACACCATCGGGAGCCGCGAACACCAGCAGCCCCCCAGCACACCGCCGCCTGCCGCCTGGAGCCCATGGACCTCCACCTCCAACAGTCGAGCGCCGCAGCTCCGCCGTTGCCGCACGCCCAGCTCCAGCTCTCGCGACCACTACCAGCCCAGGCCGCTGCCCGCGCTCATCTCTCTCTCTCTCCGCGCCTCTCTCCTCCCATTGTGCGCACAGCTGCACGCGTAGCTGACAGCCTCTGTCGCCAGCTCATCTTCCAAAGCTCGCGGCCACCACCTTGTGCACCACCTCCTTACCGCGCGTCACCACCTGTCAGGTGGAGGTATTAACTTTCTACCCTTGTTTTGGCATTTTTCCTGAATCCTCAGTTGCTGGAATTTGTGCTTTTGGGTTCCTTGATGGATAAACACAGGAGGTGATTTGCTTCATTTTGTTTTTCCCGTTGAATTGGTTGGGAGTTTCTATGCATTTTTGGTATTTGGTTTTTGAAGGCACCTCTGATAGTTCATTTATTTGGGAGTTCTTTGGGGTTGATTTGGGAGTTGCTTGCCAATTGATTCCCATTTTCATTTCTTCTAATTTCTGGTGCGGTTTGGTCTTGGTTAGGGTTCCTCAGTCGTTTGGATTGGCATTTAAATTAATTCTTTTCTGTGGAATACACCAGTGGTACTGGTTGGGGTATTTGTCTACATTTATTGATTCTACTTGATTGGCTACTTGATTGAAAACTGAAACAACATTTTGATTTAGTTGTAGTCCAAATTTTGAACTACTATTGCTTATTTTGTCAGTTTCTTGGGGACATTTGCTAATTTCAGTTGGTTAAGTTGTGTAAGACTGTCCATTGGAGATATTTGTTGAGATTTTGAGTGGAATTGGGTTTAATTGCTGCCATACGTGGGGATATTTTCTGATATTTATTGAGTTACTGCTGTTTGATTTAAATCCTCCCTATGTATACACCAGTGGTACTGGTTGCATTGTTGCTTACAGTTTCTTGATCCTTAGTGCTTAAATTGTTTTTCGAATCCTGAACTGTGGTTGCTGGAATTGCCAATTTCTGTGGTCAATTGCTAATTTTAGCAGGTTGAATTGGGTATTTAACTGTCCAATTGGAGACAGTTGTTACGGTTTTGGGTCCATTTGTGTCTAAATTGTATAATTTGTGTCGAGTTGTGGGTAATTTGCTGCGGCTGTTGGTTAAATTAAGAGGTGCCTGTTACGCTTAAATTTGCTTGTTGAAGTGGTTACCTCTACTTGCCTTGCTCAGGAGCATTTTATCCTTTTGGTTTCCTTTACTAAGCTCTTTGGAACACTTGTTGCATTTTGGACTGTCTTGATTCTGAATTTGACTACGTTTGGACCATAGGTGCTCATTGATTGCCATTGCTATAAGTGTTGGGGTATTTGTATGTCTCTGGGTGGTTGAATTGTGCTTTTTATTCGTTGGGCTGGCTTTAAAATTGTTATTGCTTTGAATTTCCGGCTTCCATTATTTGTTGGCAATTGTAGTCTCTTGTTGCTTAGAGTGATATCTAGAGTCCATGGTGAAGCCACGAATGGCACTAGCTCCAGATGCGAGTTGATCCACAATTTCCACCTGCACCGCCCCTATTTTGATGACTCCAGGGAAGTACCGTCGCCCCTCTCCTTCCTTCTGCTTTTACATTATCACATTGAGGGCAATGTGTCATTTAGGTGTGGGGGGGAGATCAGTTTGGGTGCTAGTATTTTTAGTTTTTAGGTTCTAGAGGTTTTTCCTTTGTTTTAGTTTGATATTTATCTCCTTTTCGTTAATTTTCTTTTCTCTTTTTTTTTTATTTTCTAGTGGTTAGCTCTTATTTGAATACCAAGTTTGATGTTGGATTTTTGTCTCTAATTCTGTTATTGCCAAGTTTTAGTGATAAAAAGGTATCAAGTTAATGTGGTTGAGTTCAGGAACATCTATTTGGTGAATATCAATAATTGCTTAACTTTTCCTATTTTTGGTTAACTTTTCTAGGCATAGGGAATGATTGTTGGCATTTTTCATGTGAATTGGTCCAATTATTAATTTTAGTTCTCCATGACTGAAAATTTGAGGTTGGCTGCTGTTAGTCTTGTGTTGCTTTTAGATATCGTGCTATATGATTGTAAATAAAAGGTGACTGTACTCCGCTAGTGGTTACTACTGAGTAATCGGGGATCTTCACCTAAAAGTGTCGATTTTCGCGTTAAAAGGTAGTAATTGCTATGAGTGCGTGGTCCTGTAGCGATTGGAGTTGAGTAACCGGGCTCTTTCATCTAACGAATGTCAGAGTTCGCGTCAAAAGGCTCTAAGGGCTATAGATTAAGTCTTTTGTTAAAAAAAAAACAAAAACAAAAAAAACAAAAACAAAAATAAAATAAAATAAAATAAAATAAAGATTGTGTTAGTATGTGAATAAGTCAGCTTGCCGGTTTGTGATCTTAATGTCGAGATTTTGGTTAATAGTTGGACCATTTGCTGATAAATGTGAGCAACCATTCCTTTTTCTTAGATTAGTTTGCTTTAAATTGGAGGAGTTGGTGGTTGGGAAGCTAGCCGGGGTGATTTTCTTTGATGTTGACCTGTGATGCTTGATATATGTTTTTCTGGGTATCTTGGCAATACGGTAGTTGGAACAATAGCCATTGTCAAATTTTGGTGTTCAATTGTTGTTCCCATGCTTGAGGGCAAGCATGATTTAGGTGAGGGGGGAATTGATAGGGTGTTAATTGTTGGTTATTTTATTGTTAATTTTCCCCTTTATTCTTGCCAAATATTGTTTTAATTATTAATATTTACTTATATTTGGTATTGGAATCAATTTTAGGAAGTAGAACAGAAAACTACAAAAATGAGGGACTTTTTGGAGATAATTGGGATTTCAAACAACCGGGCCCACATGGTGCTACAAAGAGATTGCATTCCCTTTGCTGATTAGGAGATTGGAGTCCTACGGGCAATAGGAAACTAAAAGCAAGGAATTCGGTAGAGCCCCACTTTTGGTTGATTCTCAATTTCAGCGGGGACCACAGGGATAAGAAGCTTTAGTCATTGTTGGCTTTAAAAAGGAGACAAACGTACAGAGAACTCTTATCAATCAATAGTTTTAGTTTAGGCTTTTAGCATAGTTTTAGTTTTCTTTCCTTAGCTCTTTCGCATGGTTGTTCTCCATTAATGGAGGACTAACCTCTTAATTCTAGTCAAGGGGACAACTGAAGACTTGGTTCAACAATTACTGTGAGATCGAAATTATTTTAATCGCTTCCTCATTTATTGGTATTTATGTGTTTCCTATTTTTAATTGTTATAGTTCTTATGTATGATTGATTAGTGCGCAATAATTAATTATTCATATAGGCTATTTTGCTAAATAGAGGTAATTGAATCCGTAATTGTTCGTTATCTCTATCTTAGTAGCAACTGGCGTAATTGGGTTTATGTCAGGGGAGCATACGATCTAGCTTAAACAAACCCTCGTAGCGTGTTTGTTAGTTAGGATTGGGTCTTTCTAATTATTAATGCAATCTAGAAATTAAATCCTACGGTCGTACCTAGGGTTGTTTTTGGGTTAGAGAAATAGTTAACGGTCGTACCTTAACTATCGAGAAATTAAGGAAAGGTTGGTTGTTTATCGCGTGCATGACGACTATAACTGGTCTATTAATAAATGTGGAATTATCTGTGAATCAATGATCAGTGCCTGAACCATTTCTGAAGTGTACCCTTGGCTAGAGTTTTCTCTTAATTATTTCTCTTAATCAATTATTTTCTACAGTTAATTTATTTAGTTAGCATTTAATCCAAAACCCCCCATACTTTGGACTCTAGAAGAAACGAATTATCCCCAGTCCCTGTGGATTCGACCCTACTCACCGCTATATACAAAATCTGTATTTTTCTCGAGTAAGTATTTATTATTGTATAGGTTCGGCACCTGTCAATTTTTTCAATTAAGTTATTAATTAATGCATAAAGCCTTTTTCAATAATATACATTTTGTTTCGGGTAAATTACATTTTACCCCCCTGTGGTTTACCCTTTTTTTACATAACCACCCCACTATGGTTTCAAAAGCTATACATAACCCCCTCATGGTTTGGATTAAAGTGTCAAAGTAACGGAAATAGTCACTCGTAACGGAGCTTCTAAAAATGTCGAAATTACCCTTATAAATACATGACACATTAACCCCCTATAATTTTTATATTTTACCATATAACCCCCTTATGGTTTAATACTTTACCATATAACCCCCTTATGATTTTCAAAATATACACATAACCCCCCTTGGTTAATACATAAATTTCAACTTTACATAAGGGTATTTTTGACATTTTAGGTGACGCCGTTACGAGTGACTACTTCCGTTACTTTGACACTTTAATCCAAACCATAAGGGGGTTATGTATAGGTTTTGAAACCATAGGGGGGTTATGTGAAAAACGCTAAATCACAGGGGGGTAAAGTGGAATTTGCCCTTTTGTTTCTTAAAAGTTCAGTGATTAACTGTCAAAAAATAAAAAATAAAAAAAGATGCCACATAACACATACATCATGTGGATTTTGGTACAATTAATAATCATGGGATCCTAAGCATTTGTTTACCCAAACGAGAAAATATTATTAAACAAAAAATGGTTGTCATTTACTTCATAGGCATGAATTGTTGTCATTTACTTCACAAAAATTCGCAGTTGAAGTTGTTAGTTAACTTCTCCTACTCATCAATGACTTTTCATTCAATTATTCTAATAGCTCTTTTGCAAATGGTCATGGAAGATGCTCAAAGCTGAAGATATTACGTGCAGGTTTCAATTCAATCACAGGATCTCTTCCTGATGATATACATCAGGTGTCAACTCTGCAACAGTTATTCCTACAATATCACTGGGGCTTTGAATCCTGCCTCATTAATCCTCTCGAACAACTTCTACCACAAATCCTTGCCATGTGATGTGATGGAAACTTAGTTGGTTCTCATGGTCACAAAAAGCTGAAAGTGCTGGCTAAATTGGTCGAAACACTTAGTTTTGTAATTACTCTTCTTGACTTTTCGTTCAATTATTCTAATAGCTCTGTTGCTAATGGTTATGGAAGATGCTCGAAACTGAAGATATTACGTGCAGGTTTCAATTCAATCACAGGATCTCTTCCTGATGATATACATCAGGTGTCAACTCTGCAAGAGTTATTCCTACAATATCACCGAGGCTTTGGATGTTCTAAGCAGATGCAAGGATCCTACCTCATTAATCACTGTCATGTGATGTGATGACTGCTCTCGAAAATCTTCTACCACAAATCCTTGCCATGTGATGTGATGGAAATTTAGTTGGTTCTCATGGTCACAAAAAGCTGAAAGTGCTGGTTATAGGTGGCTGCAAACTTACCAGCCAAATCCCAATTTGGCTAAATTGGTCGAAACACTTAGTTTTATAATTCTCAAGATTTAATCACTGTCAATTTGCATTTCTTAATTAAGCTAAATTGAGAAGATCAGTTGTATGGACTATATTACTTTTCACTGTACAATTTTAAAAATTACTTGTTATTAGTTTGCATAGTGTGGCAGAAAACTAAGAAACTTTTGATTTTCAAGGAGATAATAAATGTAGATCGAAGACTATTAAGACTGAAGACAATGTCATAGAATTATTACTTTCAGGATAAGATTACCATACATTTCCAAACTCTCAATTTCCTCCCTATGCTAGTTTTTGCATCAATTCCATAAAACTCTATTGGCTAGGCAGAGTTTATTTTTACACAGAATACATACTCTGCATCATATCATCTTCCGCTGATGCCTGATAGTGCTGCGTTTGTGTGTGCCGGGGGGGGGGGGAGAGGAGGGGGAGGGATAGGGCACTGCAGTCTGCATTTAATAGGAGGCAAGATACCTGCAAAAACCAAAAACATCATCCAAGTTCAACATATGTGATTCATCTATTATTTAACAACAAAAAAAATGGACAAGAGGTTCACATGTAGATATCAACCTGGAAATAATGAGCATTGTTGGCCTACATTGAGGATCAACATGTAGACATTCTCTTGCTAGTTTGAGAATGGACATAAGACACTTTTGAATTTGTTGATTGGGATACAGAAGTCTTTGGTCTAGCAAGTCTTTTAGTTCTATCTCTTCAGGCTTTGAAGACAATAGATTAGCAATCAAGTCACCAGGATGCTTTCCTTTGATTACTTCCATTGTCAGGACCCAAAGCTATAAACGTCACACTTTTCATTAACTTTCATTGTGTAGGCAAATTCTGCCAGAGAAAGTTGAAAAATAATTTTTCATGTTAAGTGATCATCCTTGAATTTACTAGTTAACAAATTAATGACAGGAAAAGGGGAAAAAAATTATTACCCGGTGCAACGTATCCATATGTGCCTGCAAGAGAACTCCAATTAGATGAGTCTCTTCTGAGAAACTTGGAAGTGCCAAAATCTGAAACGTGAGCCTCACATTCTGGATCAAGCAAAATGTTGTTGCTTGATATGTCTCGGTGTACAATTGGTGGTGAACAATCATGATGCATGTAAGATAAAGCATGAGCGACGCCTTTGATGATATTCAACCTCTTTTGCCAGTCTAGTTCCTTAGCTTCTTCTTCTATGTTCAAGATTTTGGCCAAGCTTCCCCTTTCGAGGTACTCATAAACCAAAATTGAATGCTGAGCATTTGAGTAGAAGCCAAAGAGTTTCACAATGTTCCGATGCTTGATTTCTGTCAAGGCCCTGATCTCATTCAAGAAACTTCTATCCTTTGCCACATTGGGTACGTTGTGAAGTCTCTTTACAGATACTACCTCGCCTGATGGAAGCTTTGCTTTGTAAACACTTCCACAACCTCCTTTCCCAATGCAATATGTTTCACTGAACTCTTCTGTAGATCTCACGATATCTTTATACAATGCTTTGCCATCATAAGCACATATGGCAAATAAACCGCCCTTATTCACCTCCTTATCTTCCACTCTCGAATTTCTTTTTCTCCGATCATACAATTTGAGAGCACCGAACAATGCACCAAGAAGTGTGAATGATCCCAGAAGCGGTAAAACAATTATGAGAACAAATTCCTTCCTTTTATCCTTGACATGCTTTTTAATCAACTGGGAACTTTCACAGGCTCGTAACCCTGTAATATTGCCACACAAACCTTTATTTCCCTTTAGTTCTTCTAAGGTTAGATTAACAAAGGCTCTACCGCTCGGAATTGGACCCTCCAAATTATTAAAAGAAAGATTAATGTGCAATGAACCAGGCAATTCGGCCAAAGCATTTGGGATCAAACCAGAGAGGTTATTCTGGGAGAGATCCAATGTCCCCAAACTCTGCAAACTTTGAAACTCAGATGGTATCTCTCCTGTGAAGAAATTTCGACTCAAATCCAGTTCAGAAAGTTGGGTTAAGTCCCCAATCTGGAATGGAATCCTTTGACTAAAAATGTTGTTGCTCAGGTTCATGTGAAACAAGCGTTTCATACCACCCAAATTCTCAGGTAGAGTTCCACTCAAGGAGTTTGTGGACAGGTCTAGAAATTCCATTGACACTCCCAATTCCTGAGGTATACTACCTGTAAGTTGGTTGTGATGTAAATCTAGTCTAAGCATATAAGCTAACTCCCCAACTGCCCTCGGTATCTCCCCTGATAACGAATTCAAAGAAAGATTAAGTGCATGTAGTTGAGTTAAATTTCCAATTTCTGGAGGTATACCACCTGTGATGTTGTTCTCTGCAACCAGTAGGGTTTTCAAAAGTTTGCATTTACCCCAGTTGCTGGAGAGTTCTCCATAGAATTCGTTGTTGCTGAGATCTATGAAATCCAGGAATGGATAGATTCCAAACATCTCTGACAAGTTTCCTTGGAAACGGTTACCCTCAAAACGGGCCCTAAGTAAGCTTGAGCAGTTTTTGAAACTTCTAGGGATGGGGCCTGTAAGCATGTTCCCGGATACTGTAATGTTTTGGAGCATCCCACTTTGACATAGTAGTTTTGGCAATGGACCAAAGAACTGATTATGATCCAATTCCAAAACGACCAACTTATTCAGGTTTCCAAGCTCTTGTGGAATGGTACCAGAAAATTGGTTATCTCGAAGAAACAGGGTTCTTAAATTGCTCAAGTTTCCAATTGAAGCAGGAATGGAACCATTAAGTTGGTTCTGACTCATGGACATAATGGTAAGGAATTTCAGATTACCCAATTCCTTTGGAACTGAACCTGAAAGTTGATTTTCATAAAGATACAGTTCAATCAAATTGGTCAAATTGCCTAGTGACTTTGGGATTGCACCAGTGAGATTATTTTGATTCAAGTAAAGAAATCGAAGTGGGATCAAATTCCCGATTGCACTGGGAATGGGACCAGATAAGTTATTTTGAAAAAGTCTCAACTCCGCTAGCCTGTTGAGGTCACCAAAACTGGCTGGAATTGAACCTGTTAAATTGTTATTATCCAAATAAAGTTCCACGAGATATTGCAGCTTCCCTATTCCTAATGGAATTGGACCTGAAAATTGATTTCTTGCAAGAGCTAAATGAGTCAAGTTTCTCAAGTTGCAAATTTCGGCTGGGATATCTTGTGACAATTCATTTACCCAAACATCAAGATAAATGAGCTTCGACAGGCTACCTATTTGTTTAGGTATGCTGCCAAAGATCTGATTCAGGCTGAGATCAAGATATTCAAGATTTGGGAGGGATGAAAATGGGAAATCATAGAGGCTACCTTTAATTCTCCAATTTGAGAGGTTTAACCTGTTGACGCTTCCATGAATGCAAGAAACACCAGCCCAAGTGCATGGAAGGCTGGAAGAATTCTTGGCGTTGATGGATTGAAGGTTCCATGAGGTTAGGTTGCTATTGTTCTGGTTCTGAAAACTGGCTTTCCATTTCAAAAGAGCGGCAGCCTCTTCAACAGAAGCTGAAGCTCCACATTTGGGTTGAAATGATGGGAAAAGTAGGATGACCAGAAGGAATATGGAGATTATTTTGAAAGAACACATGTTTACATTCAAACTCAACTCAAGTTGGGTAACCTTGTTACTTGTACCACAAATGAAGCCGGTATTTATCTTAATTGTATATGGAAGACTTCAGAGGTCTTCCTGCTCTGTCCCCCCTTCTTTATTCTCATTTAATTTTGAGATTGAAAAACATAGGATGTCCACTCAAATGGTCTTTGTCCTCATCCCTTAAGGACTGCGATATGTCCTAATCTTGACTTACAAGTCTTTGGACCTTTGCCAACAGCAACAGCACTCATTTTTCATATTATTTTGGCTCTTTTAGTCAATTGCAGTTTCCAACTAGCTTTTTTTTTTTTTTAGTTTCTTTTTGTTCGAAGTTTAATTTTAGTCCATTTTGTTCATAGTGGATTAGAGATTGGAATTGTACTGTGTAATTGAGCTCTTCCGAGTGCAACTTCAAAACGAGTATTTTTATTTTTTTAGGGTAAATTCCACTTTACCCCCTTGTGATTTAGCGTTTTTTCACATAACCCCCAGTAGTTTCAAAAACTATACATAACCCCCTTATGGTTTGGATTAAAGTGTCAAAGTGACGGAAATGATCATTCGTAACGGCGTCACCTAAAATGTCAAATTAACCAAGGGGAGTTATGTGTATATTTTGAAAATCATAAGGGGGTTATATGGTAAAGTACTAAACCATAAGGGGATTATATGGTAAAATATAAAAAGCATACAGGTTAATGTGTCATGTATTTATAAGGTAATTTCGACATTTTTAGAAGTTCCGTTACGAGTGACTATTTCCGTCATTTTGACACTTTAATCCAAACCATGAGGGGGTTATGTATAACTTTTGAAACCATAGGGGGGTTATGTAAAAAAGAGTAAACCACAGGGGGGTAAAATATAATTTATCCATTTTTTTATCATTTCATTGCGCATTTTAACGATTCTTTGGATCCTTCCTTTGATTGTTTTATATGCTTCAATACTAAATGAGTGTGGTAGATGCAATCTAGTTCATTCATCAAGAATTAAAATTAAAAAAAATCCAAAATGATTTCACTATAAAAGAATTTTAATCCATTTTCTATGGCTGTTTTTAATTATTTTTAAACAAAAATAGTTTTTTTTTGAAACTCATCATTGAAAAAAGTAAAAATTACTGTGTAAAAATATTTCAATTTTATTGTTCGAGATGAAAAATTACTGTATGAAAATCTTTGAAAAAAGATTGTGAAGATAAAAGAAGAAGAGTACAAATTTAACATACACAACCAACTAGTCAGTGGCAGAGACTTGGTCAGGTTTTGCAAGCGTTCTTTGGAATCTTACTTTGCAAACGTACATTGCTCACTGGTTATGAATGCTACAATAATTTGTGTTAATATAGATTGTAAAATGATTAAGAGTTGTATGCTAGAATTGATTCTTGAAACAAAATTAGTAGCTTTCTTGTATGTATCCCCACAATTTTATGCTTCTATTTTTCTATTGGGTAAGTTATCTTATTATTGAACTTTTTAGGCTAATAAAATTTTAGAATCCATCAATATAATTAGTCCAAAATTTCTCGAATTTAAACAAATGCTTCTCCTAATTCTGGCCAAAATTAATCTTACTTCTGATCTAATATAGAACTACAACATAAATGGCTCAGCCTACTGATTGTGGTTTAGATATTAGGCAATTAGCACTCCTTCTCCAAGACGTAAGGAAAGGTAATGCACCATCAATAATCAATTTTAAATATTTTGTTATAGAAAATTTTCTTCTTTTGTTGATTTTAAAACATAATTCGGGTTTAAGAATTAAGATAAATCTTACTATTGGGTGACTCCTCGAGAATTTCTTTTGTGGCAAAGTCTATTAAAATTGGTCAGAGAAAATTGCAGTTTTTGTATCAAATTTTTGGGACATCGGCTGTTTTAATCCCTAAAGTTCATATGAAAGCAAATTCAATTCTAAATGTTTTATAAGCACATTTGGTTCAATTGACGGTTTTGGCAAATTATTATCCGAATCCAGTCACATGATAGCACGTGCTGATGGCTATGTTTTGAAAAAAAATAGAAAAAAAGGAAAAAAAATGTTGGTGGACATAATCTACAATTAAAGGCACTAATTAGGCCACCTCTGGCATACAGTATATACAACCGAGTCAACATATGACTAATTTGTCCCCTTTAATTACAGAATATGGCCACCCAACATTTTTTTTCCTTTTTTCTAATTTTTTTTCAAAATTTAGCTACCATCACGTGTTACTCACACGAGTGGATTCTAGCAACAATTTATCAAAACTAGTCGATTAGGCTAAATGTGTCTAAAAATTGTAAATTTTGGTACTAGAATTGCTTTTGTCCAAATTATCAGGACTAAAACGGTCGATGCATGAACAAATGGAGTATGTACGTCCAATGAAATTTCACTCCTACAATAAGAGCGGCACTTTTCATTTGACTAAGGTTGTTGCATTTAGGGCCCATTTATCCAGGTTTGGAACCAGATAATCGTGGGATTCTTGATTGGATAAATAATCAAGCCATTGTCCGGAATACTAATAAGTCAAACTTGTGCGTTCACAATAACAAGTCAAGTCAATGATAAAATTAATTTGTTTCATGAAAATAAAACTGACAGCCAAAAAAAGTAGATTTGTATTAATAAGTCATGTCAAGAATGCTAATTAGAAACAAATTATGAAGAGCACAGACAATTAAGTAAGTATTTATAGACAATTCTTATTTCTTATCGTGGCTTTTGAATCTTCATAGATTTCAACTTCTCTCTAGAGGATCCCCTCTCCATTTTGCATAATACACAGCCAAATGTACGTGTTTCATTTATTAGGAAGGCACATGATTATTTTTAAATTTGACTAATGCTAACCCTTACTAATAAATGAAATACATTATCATGTATTTAGTTGTGCATTGTAAAAATTAAAATGGAGAGAGAATCCACTGGAACGAGCCAAATCCTAGTTTCGGATCGGACCAAATCCTCTTGACTAAGGGTGAGTTTGATAAAACTAAATTCTAAAATTTGGAATCTGCATTCATTAAGTTATTGACTTGTTAAATATTGAAATTCTAATATTTAAGCA
Source organism: Coffea canephora (assembly GCA_036785865.1). Classification (NCBI taxonomy): domain Eukaryota; kingdom Viridiplantae; phylum Streptophyta; class Magnoliopsida; order Gentianales; family Rubiaceae; genus Coffea; species Coffea canephora. The sequence goes on from CM071915.1 coordinate 14,924,195, forward strand.
CATTCTGTGTTAAATGATAAAGTGAATAAGTTATCACTTATTTTTTAGAGTAAGTTTTACCTATACAATTCAAACCCACTTAATTAATTAAAGTGTTCTATTTTTAGTTATCAAACATGTGTAAACGTGTTAATGTGAATTCATTAATTTTAGGTATTGAATTAGGTTATCAAACATGGCATAAACATTCACGGGTCCTGTTGTTCATCAACTACACCGCATTAAATATGCTCCTTGAAAAATTTCTAAACCCCTGAATGTTTTTGAAAATTAGGAAGCACGAGACATGATCAAACCTTGATTACATTCTCATGATCGTATTCATGCATTTAAAAAGGTAGGGTATAACATCTTATTGAGGTTTTCTCCTTTGGCTAGGCCGCGGCTTTCACTATGCCTCTCTTTTCTTTTGAAGGCAATCCACGAGGCCTTTAATTGCGCCATACGAGAGTACAAGTTAGAAGATTTAAAGAAGAACTTAAGCATTTAGAAGATTTTACACTTTATTTCTTCGAGTTACATTCATATGATCCTATAATGATGAGAGTTCTAATGCCGTTATGTTATTCTTTCGAGGCAGAATTTTACATATGTTTGTGTCTTTTTATTTAGAGATCATAGGCTTTTATATCTTTAATCTCAAATTCAGTGAATAAGATTAGATAAAGGACATATTGATGGATATAACACATGGATCTTATTTTTCATCATAATGCTCAAATTCTTCGAGTAAATGCTCTTCGTATACGTCTCTACTAGTGTTTTCACAGATTTATATGGGAGGGAGGGAAAATATGGCCAACCATAATATTATTATCCCTCTCTCCCATATTCTACCTCTTTGTGTCGCTTTCTCCACCTCAATACTTCTCCTACTCTCCACTAACCCTCTTTTTTATTTTTTGAACCTAACTTTCTCCCATTCCTGCAACCTTTTCTCGTTCCTTCAAATCTTATACAATTTTCTTGTATCCCTGTAACTCTTTCTCACTCCATCAAATCCTACTTTCTTTTTGATCTACCTTGCTCCCACACAATTATCCTATCACTTACCTAATTTTGCAGCCCACTTGTCTCCTATTCTACTATTATTTCCATTTATTTATAATTGTAAATGGTAACCTATTTACTTGGCTCGCTTTTTAACAAATGAGTTTGCGTATGTAATTTAATTGGATTCAAATGGGTGATCCAATTAAACCCATTAAGTAATGGGTATGAAATTGACAGATTTTGATCACTTATTTTGACTTAATTAAATTAGATGTAGATTTAAACTCAATCATTACTGGATAAATCTAAATTACTCTAACAATTATATTCTAATTTTTGCAAAGATATATTCATTGTTTTTCCTCTTCTTTAATTTCTATTGTTTTATTTTTAAAAATCTGTCCTACTTCCTTCATTCCTTTCATAAAAGTTTGATAAATTTTGTGAGTGTTAATTGATTGTTTGCATTAATACCTAAATTATTTTTAAATTCTCATAGAGTGACAAAATTTGAAACTCACTATGATCACCATTTTAGGTTCCTCTAAGCAATTTTTTTTATGTTTTTTCTCTTTCTTTAGGTAAAAAATGATTTATTAACTTGATATGTTGGTATGATATACTATTTTGTTGCTAAACAAAATGTAAACGAAAAAGGAAATAAAATTTAGTAGTGGGTCAGGAATGGGTGATTGGATAATCCAAACCTATATAACACTATATTCATTGATAACTCGTCATTTTGGAACCATTAGGAATATATAGGTTAACCTAATTATAACTTGCACAAACTCACACGAATCATCTAATTTGATAACTCTCCCCCAATCTTTACATTCTTTAACCCTACAGTCCTATCTTTCCAATTCTTTCACTATTTATGATTTATTACCTCACTTTTTAAGTGTTTTTGGACATATAAAAAGTTAGAATTATCTTTCCAATTTGCTGCCTCATTTTTTTAAGTGTTTTTAATCAAATAAAAAGCTAGAATTGCAACCATTGAGAAAAAGAAAGCTTTTAGGTGTAAATTTGGTGAAATACTACCTTTTATCAAAATTTTGCTAAAATACCACCAAAAGTCACCATCTAAATACACCTTTATCAATTTAAAATTCATACATAAAATTTTCTTTACATGCACTTTTTTATGTACATGTGCTAAATGAAAAATCATCTAGATGCTTGCACGATATTAATATTGAGTTTATTGTAAGTGCAAATAAAATGTCATAATTGTTATTCGCATACTCCAAATTTAATGTTAGAGTATAATTTCAACATTAAAATTTTAAAACCTGTTGAATAATATCCAACATAAAACTATAAAATTATAAAAGCAAACCTATCAAAGTGCCCTAAGCTTGCTGAATACCAAAAAAAAAGAAGATAAGTTTAAGAACACAAGAAAATTGATTTAGTAATTATAACATAAATTATTAAAAAAGGAGTAATCGAATATATCATTAGAAGATTTTGACAAATGATTATTGTACTCAGACGAAAAGAGATAAAGAAATAATTGGGTGAATAACCAAAAAATAGGACTAATCACATTATCCTGAAGATTTGGCTAGACAAATTAATCCTCTTTAATGGAGTAAAAGAGACTAAAGTGATAAAGATATAATAGGGTGAATAGTTTTAAAATGAGACTAATCAATTATCCTTGAGAAAATTTGGCTTGACAAATGTATTTTATTTAATTAAGAAGTAAAAAGGACTTAAAGTAACAAACTATAAACGGTTTATGAAGGAGATAGTGGGAAAGTTTTAAATTTTAAATTTAACTGGTAATACGATTGGTTATAAGCCACTATTTTAAAGTTTTTAATTAGATTTTATGTACTAAAATAAATACAAAAATTTGAAAAAAAAAGAATGAAAAGTTTGGAAGCCACTAAGAGGATCTCCACTAAAAATCCCTCTACAATACATATAGATATAGATATAGATTCCTTTACGAACCGACTTTGCACCATCCTGGACCAACTTCCCGACACTTTTGACGACAGCGCGGCATAGATTTTCCTATAAATAGAGATCAATCAAATACCAGATTTCTCATCCTTCCCAAAATCAGTTTTCAATACATAAATTTTCCTTGAGCAAAAATGGGTTCCAAGACACTTCTTTTGTTTTTCATCTCCTTGGCTATGGTACTAGCAATTACCTCACAGGTGGCTGCTAGGGAATTGGCTGAGGCTTCCACGTCGGTTGACAATTGTAAGACATTTATTCTCTTATCCACATATTCCAATGTCCTCAATTTGTTTAAGCATCTAAAAAATCACTGATTTTGACTTACACGTCAAAAGACAAATTTTCGACCTGAATATAATATTATCGATTTGGTATTATAGATAAGTTTATTTGACAAGGTCATTCCTAGATTACATTAATGAGCGTGCATGCTTTGTTATCCTCAACGCAGCCTAGGCGCTTGTGACTCCTGACCGCGGCCGCGGGGATCCTGGTGGACGAGTCCCTGGAGTGCGTCCTGGGGGAGGTTGGCATCGTGATGGTGGCTACGGTGGATATCCTGGTCAGGCTGTGGATGCTGAACCTTAGAACTATTAAAGCCAGGCTCACCATAATAAAGCACGGAGGAGGTGGTGGCGGCCGCTATGGTGGATATCCTGGTCCGGTTGTGGATGCTGAGCCTTAGAACTAATAAAGCCAGCTTCAACCTAGGTCATGAATGCTTAAACAGGCTTACTATAATAAGATGCATACTTTGTAGTGTGAAATACAAATAAGAGCCGGATTAGTCATCATGTAATGTGACCACCATGTATTTGCTAGCTGGCTAGTTCAGTATTCCAAGTATGTGAATTTTTTTTTTAATTTTTGGATGTGATGGCCGAAAAATGAGTAATGTTATCATTTCAAATTGGCAACAAAGCCAAGCGTACTTTTTGGTTGGTTTATATACTACAGCAAAAATGGTCTTTCCTGACATGCCTACAAGGACATTTGCCAGTTTGTGTCATTATAGCACTTCTATCGTGACACTTGTTATCAACTCAATAATATATGCTCTAAATTTTTTTATTTTATCTGATATAAAAATAATAATGTACCTTTAGACTACCTATCATGACATTTGAGAAAATGTGAGATATACCCAAAAAAAAAAAAGAAAATCACAAAATGACATCATACTTTTTTGGTGGAAGATTCATTTGCCAAAACACTTAGTGAAATACTCAAAACTTTTTGGAGTCAAGTTCGAATGGAGTTTGAATTTACCACAATCAGTCTCCGTAGGTTGAGATATTTATGTTGTAGTTCTATATTAGAACAATAGTGAGATTAATTTTGGCCAGAATTAGGAGAAGCATTTGTTTAAATTCAAGAAATTTTGGACTAATTATATTGATGGATTCTAAAACTTTATTAGCCTAACAAGTTCAATAATAAGATAACATACTCAATTGAAAAATACAAACATAAAATTGTGGGAATACATATATACAAGAAAGCTACTAATTTTGTTTCAAGATTCGATTCTAACATACAGCTCTTGAGCATTTTACATTCTATATTAACACAAATTATTGTGCTTCACAGAATTAGAAGAAACTTGAAACCTTATCGCGTACTTTTAACATGCCAGCATCCATAATCAGTGAGCAATGTAAGTTATTGCACACTGGCTTAATGAAAATGCATAATGTAAGATTCCAAAAAATACTTGCAAAACCTGACCCAATCAGCCATTTGGCTTGTCAATTAGCCACTTGAGCTAGATAGATAGATTATGTAACATAGAGAATCTTTGTCACTAAGTTAGTTGGTTGTTTATTTGCAGAATCAAACTTAGATGGGTTTTTGTCAGACTAAACTTAAATAGAGTTCAAGTAGATTAGATTCTTTTACACGTAAATATCACTTGTATACTAATAGAGTTAAGTTTGAGTTGTGTTTGACAATTACAAAACACAAATGCCGTTTAAGTTTAGTTTAAATAATTAGCGAAATCAAACTCAAATGAGTTTTTACCAAACCAATCTTAATTCGAATATCAAGTAATTTAATTCATTTTTAGCTTTTATTGGAGTATTAGTTCTTTCAAGTGGATCCTTTCGATTTGAATATGAAGTAATTTATTTTTATCACCTGGCAATATATTTAAAGTCAAACTTGGCACAAACAATAAGAGCTGCATTTGTCATTTCCATGCTTTTGGCCCCCCAATTTCTGAGAAAACCAGCCCGTAGTCAGCATAGAAGGAAGAGGTGATCCAAATATTGTGCTAAAGGAATGTACCCAAGATTCAACTCTGTTAATAAAGACATTAATTAAATGATTGTGAGATGCATCCTCATAAGTCTTGGAGTCTCACTTCAACTTGAAAAAAAAAAATCCAAGTTCTTGAAATGTTCCGAAATTATTACATAGTCCTATGTTATTTTTCCCAACTAGGTCAGTGATAACAACATTAAATGGTAATTAGGTAATTGTAAATCTCTCCTTTGGCTGTTAAGTCTTTTCATTTTCCTCTTCCTTCTCATAAGGTTTAGTTTCACTCTTTTAAGAGAATAGAAAAAGTGTTCTCTTGGATAAATGATCACTTCATAGTCCGGAGTCCTAACAAGTCAAACGAGTATATTCACAATAACAAGTCGAGTCAATAATAAAATTAATTTGTCCCAAAAAAACTGATTGCCAAAATAAGTAGATTTGTATTTATAAGTCAATTAAAAAAAATCAATCAAGAATCCTAATTATAAACAAAATATAGATAGTATAGACAATTAGGTAAGTATTTATAGATAATTCTTACTTCTTAACTTGGCTTATAAATCTTCACGAGTTCTTCTTGTCACATTCAGCTCCTCTCTTCAGTTGATCTCCTCTTCATTTCTCACAATGCCCATCAGAATTAGGTACAGGACACGTATTTTCATTATTAGGAAGGAACACGATCGTTATTAAATTTGGCTAATCCTAATCTTTACCGATAAATGAAATAGAGATGTAATGCATTTAGTTATGTATTGTAAACAATGGAAAGGGGATCCACCGGAAAGAGCCAAATCACCGATTGTGGACCGGACCAAATCTTCTTGACTAAATCTTTACAGGTCCTACTGTTCATTAACTATACCACATTAAATATGATCCCCTGACTCATTCACTGGAATATTTCTAAACCCTGAAATGGTTTTGAAAATTAGGAAGCTCGAGACATGATAGCTCATGACCGTATTCATGCATTTAAAAGGTAGGGTACAACATCTGACCGAGGTTTTCTCCTTTGGCTAGGCCGCGGCTTCCACTATGCCTCTCTTTTGAAGGCAATCCACGAGGCCCTTAATTGTGCCATATGAGAGTACAAGTTAGAAGATTTAAAGAAGTGCTGCAACATTTAGATGATTTTACATTTTATTTCTTCGAGTTACATATCTATGATCCTGTAATGCTTATAGTTCTAATTCGGCTATATTGTTCTTTCGATGCAGAATTTTACTTATGTTTGTGTCCTCTTATGTAGAGATTATAGGCTTTTATATCTTTAACTTCAAAATCAGTGAATAAATTAGATTAAGGACATATTGATGGGATATAACACATGGATCTTATTTTTCTTCATAATGCTCCAATTCTATCCCTTGAGAATTGCAAGAAAGTAGAGTAAATGCTCTTCGTATCATGGTTCAAAGTGAACTTGGCTGAGTCGTCACTGGAATGGAGTTCTTCGACATGATACCCGGACAAGAGGACTCCAAAGTAATAGATTGGTGAGAACTCGACCAAGTCATCAAGAATTTAGCTGAAACGTTTCCAAGACGAATTGAAACTACCGAATCGCCACAAGTTATCTAGAATCAAATCGAATTTTTATTATTTTTGCTAATTTTTTATTATTTTATGTATCATATTTAGAATCAACTCGAATATGTTGTAGTTCTATAGCAGATCAGAAGTGAGATTAATTTTGGTCAGGATTAGAAGAAGCATTTTTTTTCAAATTCAAGAAGTTTTGAACTAATTATATTGATTGATTCTAAAACATTATTACCCTTAAAAGTTCGATAATAAGATAACTTTCTCAACAGAAAAATACAAACATAAAATTGTGGGAATACATACAAGAAAGATACAAATTTTGTTTCAAGAATCGATTCTAGCATACAAATCTTGATCATGTTACAATCTACATTAACACAAATTATTGTACTCCACAAAATTAGAAGAAACTTGAAAACTTATCACCCACTTTTAGCATATCAACATTCATAATCCATGAGCAATGTAAGTTCGTGCACATTAGCTAAATGAAAATGATAAAGTAAGATTCCAAAGAACACTTGCAAAACCTGATTTGGCCTCTCAATAAGCCACTTGAGCTAGATAGATAGATTATGTTACATAGAGAGCCTCTGCCATTAAGCTAGTTGGTTGTGTATGTTAAATTTGTGCACTTCTTCTTTTATCTTAACAATCTGTTTTCAATGGTTTAGTAATTGTTTCCCTCGAATGATTAAAATTGAAATATTTATCAATTTATCTAATAATCTTTTCTCATCTGAAACAAATTTTTAATCTTTTTCAATGATGAGTTTTAAAAACTATTTTAATTTAAAAAAATATTAAAAACAGCCATAGAAAATGGATTAAAATTCTTTTACAGTGACATCATTTTGGTTTTTTTTTTTAATTCTAATTCTTGATGAATGTACTAGTTTGCATTTAAGCATTGAAGCATATAAAATAGTCAATGGAAGGATCCAAAGAATCATTAAAATGCACAATGAAATGATAAAAAAAAAAAAGAAATACTCGTTTTGAAGTTGCACTCCAAAAAGCATGATTACAAAGTATAATTCCAATCACTGATCGACTATGAACAAAATGGACTAAAAATAAGACTTAAATTAAACTTCGAACAAAAAGAAACTAATTGGAAACTAAAAAGAAAAAGCTAATTGGAAACTGCAATTGACTAAAATAGCGAAGATAATATGAAAAACGAGCTCCGTTGCTGTTGGCAATGGTCCAAAGACTTGTAATCAAGATGAGGACCTATCAAGCTATCCCAGTCCTTAAGGCATAAAGATGTATTGCCTCGTCTCTTTCTTATCATGATGCACCAACGTGGGGAATGGGATGGCGGGTAGGCTGACCAACCCTAAGTTTTTAAAATTTTTATTGTTGATATTGGAACTGGGGGTGCAAACTAATCTAATTAAACTGAATATTTTAATGTTCAAAATTTTAATAAAATTGAAATTGTGCTCAACATTAGCTTGTTAATTTATAGAGCCAAAGTTAGACGGGTTTTTATCTAACCAAACTCAAATCGATCTCGAGGAGATTAAACTTTTTGACATGTAAATTCCGCTTTTACACTAATAGAGTTAAGTTCGAATCGTGTCAAAATTGTATTTAAGTTTGGTTTGAATAGTTGGCGAAATCAAGTTCAAACGAACTCTTATCGAGTCAAACTTAATTTGAATATGAAATAATTTAGTTCATTTTTTAGCCTTTATTGGAGTATTATTTCTTTTCAAGTAAATTCTTATCTAGCTAAACTCGATTCGAATATCAAATAATTTAGGTTTTATCACCTGATAATATATTTAAAGCCGAACTTGACCCTCACTAGTCTTGTAAGTATCCAAATTCTACCTCTTACACCCCACCCCGCTTACCCCATCGTGCTCATTGCTACTGCTTCCCCTTCTTCAATTCTCTCCTTTTCTCTTCTTGTCCTCCATCAATGTGTTTCAAACATTTGACGATTGACTCAGTCATCATGAGGTTAATCAATGGTAACCTACTTTTATAAGTCTTGAAAATGATAGGAAAAGTAGGACCAAAAGAAATATGGAGATTATTTAGAGACAACCCATGATTATCCCTACTGCACAAGGAAGACTTCAAAGGTCTTCTCGTTCTGTCCCTTTATCCTTCCCTACTTCATTGTCTTTTCTTTTTGAGATCGGAACAATTAAGATGCAATGGTCCTGGAAATTTAAAGTAATATTGGAATGTTTTAATGAGACTGACCATTTTTATCTTCTATGAGTAATTTGCCTGAATGAATCTATAGAAAAAGGTAACTTGAGTACCTCCCGGAGAAGAGCACCAATTACCTGATATCTAAACTACAATGAGTCTTTATAAATTGAGTTATTTATGTTGTAGTTCTATATTAAATCAGAAGTGAGATTAGTTTTTGCCAGGATTAGGAGAAGCATTTGATTAAATTCTAATGCCGTTATGTTATTCTTTCGAGGCAGAATTTTACTTATGTTTGTGTCTTTTTATTTAGAGATCACAGGCTTTTATATCTTTAATCTCAAATTCAGTGAATAAGATTAGATTAAGGACATATTGATGGATATAACACATGGATCTTATTTTTCATCATAATGCTCAAATTCTATCCCTTGACAATTGCAAATGCTCTTTGCACCATCGTGGGCCGACTTCCCGACACTTTTGACGGCAACGTGGCATAGATTTTCCTATAAATAGAGATCAATCAATACCAGATTTCTCATCCTTCCCAAAATCAGTTTTCAATACATAAATTTTCCTTGAGCAAAATGGGTTCCAAGACACTTCTTTTGTTTTTCATCTCCTTGGCTATAGTACTAGCAATTACCTCACAGGTGGTTGCTAGGGAATTGGCTGAGGCTTCCACGTCGGTTGACAATTGTAAGACATTTATTCTCTTATCCACATATTCCAATGTCCTCAATTTGTTTTTCTTTGCTCCTAACTTCTCTTAAGTTACCTATTAATGGGTTGTGATCGTTACTAATTCTGGTTGGGATTCAGTTATAGGTTGTGTTTAAACAATTTTAGGGGCATCTAAAAAATCACTGATTTGACTTACACATCAAAAGACAAATTTTCGACCTGAATATAATATTATCGATTTGGTATTCTTTAAAACAGAAAACATGCAACACATTAGTCCAAAATCTAGAATTTCAAATTGTATGACCCTAGTCCCCAGACGAGTTTATTTGACAAGGTCATTCCTAGATTACATTAGTGAATGTACATGCTTTATTATCCTCATTGCAGCCGAGACACTTAACCATCGTCCTGACTATGAAGGAGGAGGGCGCCCTGCCTATGGGGCTCCTGGAGGAGGAGGCCAAGGAGGGGACCCTGGAGGTTGGCATCGTGATGGTGGCTACGGAGGAGGGGAACCTAGAGGCCCAGTAGGGAACCCTGGAGGAGGTTGGCATCGTGATGGTGGCTACGGAGGAGGTGGTGGAGGCCGCTATGGGGGATATCCTGGTCAGGCTGTGGATGCTGAGCCTTAGAACTAATAAAGCCAGCTTCAACCTAGGTCATGAATGCTTAAACAGGCTTACTATAATAATACGCATACTTTGTAGTGTGAAATACAAATAAGAGCCGGATTAGTCATCATGTAATGTGACCACCATGTATTTGCTAGCTAGCTAGTTCACTATTCCAAGTATGAGATTTTTTTTTTTTTTTTTTTTTTTTGGATGTGATGGCCAAAAAATGAGTAATGTTATTATTTCAAATTCACAACAAAGCCAAGCGTACTTTTTGGTTGGTTTATAAATCAGTTGATCATTATCAAAATTCGTTGTACCCTTTTTCTTTTTTTGGGCAAGCTTAATTAAGCAATCCAAATGTTTTCAATGAGCTCAATCTTCTATTTGGTTCGTTATTTGTTTGGTTTATTATTGATTTTCAGTAAGGCCCTCATTCCTATGTACCTGTCTGTTGCATATAGTATGTAAGCTGAAAAGAACTATTAAAACCAAATATTAAGTCTAAACATAAAAAATTAATGGTCAAAAGCTACAGAAAATTTTGTTTATGTAACTTAGATTCACGACCTATTTCTCTCAAACCATAGCGGCCGGCCGTGGTTTGAGAGAAAGTTTAGGACTGATTGCAGTTAAAAACTCAACCGACATATTGAAGAATGTCCAAGACATAGAAGTTTCAATTGTTGATGTAACAAATGCATTGCAAAATTTTTCCACCAGGAAAGTTAGTTGGGTGCCTAGGGGTATTAACATTGTTGCCCTTGAGATGGCAAAGTATGCTACTTCAATTGATGATTCTAACATTTGGGGGATTCTTCCCCACATGTTGAACTGTCCACTCCGCTTGAGAAACTGAAGAAACTTAATTGTAATAGGCTCTATTTTATTTTAATTTTTTTTATTGAGAGGGAAAATTAATTTCTGGCGTGGCTTAGGTTTTACGGCAGTTTTGGCTTTTGAATTGTAAGGGGGCCGTAACTGACAAGGGAGTTTTTTTTCCTGGTGTTAAAAAGCTTTCCTCTCGTAGCTTTTGGGGAGCCATTATTATTGACTTTTGGGACTCAATGCTTTATACCTGGCTTTGACCGAAATCAAGCAATTGGAAAGCCTTTGCCGTATGATTTTTGTTTGGCAATTAGGAGAAGCAAACGGAGCCGCAATTGTTGACCTTGTGATTGCTCCTTCCTCATTATGTATTGCATGGAAGAAATGCAAAGGGGGCATTCTCTCGTATGCCTTGTAAAAATCATTAGAGAAAAAAAGCCAAAAGCTAGCCGCCGTTGTTGACTTCTGGCTCTGGTTCTTTTACTTTGTTTTGATACAATTGGAGAAAGCAATCAGGATCATCTGCATGTCTTGGATTGGAAACAATTGATAGGAACAAAAGTCCTTTGTACGTTTCTCCTATTGCTGCCCGAAATTGAGAGGTCCAATTCGGCGACTTTTCCCAATTCTCCACGCGTGGTTTGTCCTCCAATAATGGAGGGCTAATTCTCTAATTCTAGTCAAGGGGTCAACTGACAAATTAGTTCAATAATTACTATGAGATTTAAATCATTTTTAATTATTTTTTTCATTTTTTGATATTCATATACTCCTTGATTTTAATTGTTATAGCCTTGTGTATGATTGATTAGTGCGCAATAATTAATTATTCATATAAGCTATTTTACTAAATAGGGGTAATTGAATCTGTAATTGTTCGTTATCTCTATCTTAGTAGCAACTGGCGTAATCGGGTTTATGTCAGGGGAACATATGATCTAACTTAAACGAACCCTCGTAGCGTGTTTGTTGGTTAGGATTGGACCTTTCTAATTATTAATGCAATCTAGAAATTAAATCCTACGGTCATACCTAGGGTTGTTTTTGGGTTAGAAAAATAGTTAACGGTCGTACCTTAACTATTGAGAAATTAAGGAAAGGTTGGTTGTTTATCGCGTGCATGACAACTATAACTAATTTATTAATAAATGTTGGAATTATCTGTGAATCGATGATTAGTGCATGAACCATTTCTGAAGTGTACCCTTGGCTAGAGTTTTTCTAATTATTTCTTTTAATTAATTATTTTCTGCATTTAATTCATTTAGTTAGTTTTTAATCCCAAAACCCCCCATTAATTTTGACTTGAAAAGAAACAAATTTCTCGGTAGTCCCTGAGGAGACGACCCTACTTACCATTGTCTACTAGTTAGTGAATTCAGTTAAATAATTAATTCAAGTATATCGGATTAAGCAAACTCTTCGGGAATAGGGTGAATCAAGTAACCCATTGTACGCCTAGAGTACCTGCTCCAGTACTAGAATTGATTATTGACTGTTTCAGGTGGTAGTTAGGTTTTATTCATTATTATTGCACAGATTCGGCACCTGTCAATTTTTGGCGCCGTTGTCGGGAACTGGCGTTTAAATTATTTGTTTCTTTTTTAATTCGGTTTTTGTTTCATTTTATTTTATTTTATTTTTCTTGGAACTTTTGCTAGTTTATGCCTCTTTCTTCTTGCACAGGTGAATTGATATACGACCCTGAGATTGAAAAGGCAGCGCGTAGGCGAAGGCAAGAGACCAAGAGACGAAAAGAAAGGCACTTGTCCACTGCAAACGAGTCAGTAGAAGACGAATTTAGCATGGCCAACACCCAGACCTTAAGGGAGTTGGCTACCCCAGAGTTGACTCACCAGCCCTTGTACATCACGTTCCCAACCTTAGCTGAGAATACCTCTTTCGAGCTGAAATCGGGGTTGATTCACCTCCTACTTTCGTTCCATGGTGTTTCTGGTGAAAAATCCCACAAACATATCAAGGAGTTCGAAATAGTTTGCTCTAGCATGAAACCTCTTGGGATCACTGAGGAGCAAATAAGACTTAGAACTTTCCCCTTCTCTCTCAAGGATGTAGCAAAAGATTGGCTATACTACCTACCAGCAGGTAGTATCACCACGTGGGCACAATTGAAAAAGAAATTCCTAAAAAAATTTTTCCCCGCATCCCGAGCTGCGAGTTTGAGAAAGGAAATATGCAGCATCAAACAGTACTCCGGGGAGTCCTTGTACGACTATTGGAAAAGATTCAACAAGTTGTGCACTAGATGCCCGCAGCATCAAATTAGTGAACAACTGTTGATCCAGTACTTCTATGAAGAGCTCCAGTCAACTGACAGGAGTATCATTGACGCTGCGAGTGGGAGAGCCCTGGCGAACAAGACACCGAAGGAAGCGTGGGAGCTTATTGAAGCCATGGCAGAGAGCTCTCAGCAGTTTAGCTACCGTGAGAGTAACCCCACTCGTAGGGTTAACGAGGTAGAGATATCATCCATTCAGCAGCAACTGTCAGAGTTGACGTCCGCTGTTAGGCAATTAGCCATGGGGAACGCGCCGCGAGTTAGAGTTTGTGGCATCTGCACTAGCATGGACCACTGCACGGACACGTGCCCCCTTTTGCAAGAGGACGGGGCGGAACAGGTAAACATGGCTTAAGGCGTGCCTACGCCCCGCAAGCAGTATGACCCGTACTCCAACACATACAACCCCGGTTGGAGAAACCATCCCAATTTCAGTTATGGGAACCGACCGCAAAATTCACTCTCAAATCGTCCCCCAGGGTTTCAGCAACCATGGCAACCGAAACCCCAATCTTCATCCTCCAACACAGGGAGTTCTTTGCAGGATATTGTCAAGAGTCTGGCTACGACTACCTGCCAAATCCAGCAAGAGACTAGACAGCTCCAGCAGGAGACCAGATTATTGACCTCGAATATGGCTCAGTTCCAGCAGGAGACCAGATCAGGCATGAAAGATATGGATGTTCGAATAAGCCAATTGGCAACTGCCATCAATCGCCTGGAGTCCCACGCTCATGAAAAATTGCCATCTTAACCCGAGGTAAATCCCAGGAATGTAAGTGTCATGACACTGAGGAGTGGCAAGGAACTGGAAGGACCTAAAGTGGAAAATTCAAAAAGCAAAAGTGAAGAGCAGATAGAAAAGGAAATCGAAGAGGAAGAACGTATTCCCGAGGATCCTGAGATAACCTTCACTTCTCCACCCACTATTATATCTAACTTACCTCCTTTTCCTTGCAAGCTGAAAAAGACAAAAAAGGTAGAGAAGGAAAAAGAGCTTTTGGATGTGTTCCGAAAAGTGGAGATTAACATTCCCTTACTGGATGCAATCAAGCAGATGCCTAAGTACGTCAAGTTTTTGAAGGACTTGCGCACCCACAAGAGGAAGCTAAGGGGAGATGAACGAGTAGCGGTGGGGAAAAACGTGTCAGCTATACTCCAAAGGAAACTCTCACCAAAATGTGGAGACTCAGGTATGTTCACCATTCCCTGCAAGATAGGAGGCACCCCAATTAGGAAAGCGATATTGGATTTGGGGGCGTCAATTAATGTTATACCTAAGACAATTTATGTCTCTCTTAATCTTGGCCCATTAAAAGGCACGGGCATTATAATCCAACTTGTGGACCGTACCAATGCTTATCCAGAGGGGTTAGTTGAAAATGTTTTGGTACAGGTCAATGAGTTAGCCTTTCCTGCAGATTTCTATGTCCTAGACATGGGGGATGAAAGGGCACTAAACCCGTCACCTATTTTGTTAGGTAAGCCATTTTTAAGCACTGTTAGGTCGAAAATAGATGTAAATAAGGGTACTTTGTCGATGGAGTTTGATGCAAAATTGTAAATTTTAATATCTTTGAAGCGATGAAGTACCCGGATGAGACTAACTCTGTTTTTGCTTTAAGTATTATTGAGCCCCTTGTGCAGGAAACGTTCGAATTGGATGGGGACGATGCACTGGCAGTGGCATTAGCCAAACATCTTGAGTTGGGAGCAACTCTTGATGTAGAAATAAGTGATGGCTACACCGTGCAGTTGAAGCACTGCATTCGCTCCCACCAATTTCTCCAAGGTATGAGCTTACTTCTCTCTTTGTACCAGAAACTCAGGTGAAGTTGTTGCCTTCTATTGTGCAGGCACTTGAGTTGGAGCTCAAGTCTCTCCCAAAAGCATTTGAAGTATGCATTCCTCGGAGACAATGAGACGCTACCAGTCATCATATCTGCCCACCTGTCACCAAGGCAAGAAGACAACCTTGTTCGTCTTCTTCGAGATGATAAGGAGGCAATTGGGTGAAACATAGCAGATATTAAGGGAATTAGCCCCTCCTTATGCATGTATCGGATCCGGCTTGAGAATGATGCAAAGCCGGTAAGACAGGCGCAACGAAGATTGAACCCACTAATGATGGAAGTGGTAAAGAAGGAAATACTTAAACTCCTGGAAGTAGGGATCATCTTTGCCATCTCAGACGGTCCTTGGGTGAATCCAGTGCAAGTAGTTCCGAAAAAAACAGGAGTAACCGTAGAAGAGAATCAGGTGGACGAGATAGTCCCAATGAGGAAACCCACAGGATGGCGTCAGTGCATTGACTACCGACGTCTGAATGCCGTGACGAAGAAGAACCACTTCCCTCTACCTTTTATTGATCAGATGATAGAGAGGTTAGCTGGTCGTGTCTATTACTGCTTTCTTGACGGTTTCTCAGGTTATTTTCAGATCGCGATAACATCAGAGGATCAGGAAAAAACTACCTTCACCTGCCCCTTTGGTACATTTGCCTACCGGAGGATGCCTTTCGACCTCTGTAATGCTCCGACGACTTTTCAAAGGTGTATGGTGAGTATCTTTTCCGAATATGTAGAAAAGATTATTGAGGTGTTCATGGATGATTTTAGTGTGTATGGGGATAGTTTTGATGAATACCTTGATAACTTAGCTTTGATTTTGAAAAGATGCATAGAAACGAATTTAGTCCTTAATTGGGAGAAATATCATTTCATGGTGGAGTATGGTATTGTCTTGGGCCATGTAATGTCGGTTAGGGGAATAGAGGTGGATAAAGCAAAGGTCGATATTATTTCTGCTTTACTTTATCCCGTAAGTGTACGGGAAATGCGTTCCTTTTTGGGTCATGCAGGGTTCTATAGGAGATTCATCAAAGATTTCTCCAAAATTGGAGCGTCCCTGTTCAAACTGTTGCAGAAGGATGTAGCATTTGACTTCACCGAGGAGTGCGTGATGGCATTTGACAAATTGAATGAGTCGTTGACATCTCCGCCCGTCATTCAACCCCCAGACTGGAGCCTCCCATTTAAAATTATGTGTGACGCAAGTGATTGCGCAGTGGGAGCTGTGTTGGGACAAAGGGTCTGCAGGGCAGCGCATTGAATCTACTATACATCAAAGGCGTTGAATGGAGTTCAGTTCAACTATTCTATAACAGAGAAAGAATTACTAGCTGTGATTTTTGCATTAGAAAAATTTAGACCTTATTTGTTAGGTGCAAAAGTCACAGTTTTCTCTGATCATGCAGCTTTAAGGTACTTGATGACGAAGAAAGAGGCAAAACCAAGGCTTATCAGATAGATCCTGCTCCTGTAAGAGTTCAACTTGGAGATAAAAGATAAAAGTGGGGCAGAGAATCTGGTTGCTGATCATTTGAGCTGTTTGCTGACACATAAGGAAGAGCAACCATTGAGGGAGACATTCCCAGAGGAGCAACTTCTTGCGGTTGATTCGTCTACACCCTGGTATGCTGATATAGTAAATTTCTTAGTGACTAATCAATTGCCTGCAGGTTGGCTAAAGGCGAGGAGAGACAAGTTGAAAAGTGATGCCAAATACTACATTTGGGATGACCCCTACCTTTGGAAATAATGTTCGGATCAAGTGCTAAGAAGGTGTGTAAGTGCAGGTGAATTTCACTCCATTTTAAATTTCTGTCATTCGTTTGCATGTGAAGGGCATTTTGGGCCCAAGCGAACAGCTTGCAAAGTGTTAGAGAGTGGTTTTTACTGGCCCACCCTTTTTAAAGATTCGTACTTATTTTGCAAATCCTGTGATAGGTGTCAAAGGGTGGGAAATATTTTTTGTAAGGATCAAATGCTTCAAACCCCCATATTGTTTGTTGAAATTTTTGATGTTTGGGGAATAGATTTTATGGGTCCTTTTCCCTCTTCTTTTGGTTTCCTATACATTTTTCTTGCTGTTGATTATGTCTCTAAATGGGTGGAAGCCAAAGCCACCCATACTAACGATTCTATAATGGTTGCAGAGTTCCTAAAATCTAATATTTTTGTCCGCTTTGGAATGCCAAGAGTTGTGGTAAGTGATAGGGGAACACATTTTTGTAATAAGACTATCACTGCCCTGTTCCGAAAATATGGCGTGCTCCATAAGGTATCCGCACCGTATCACCTGCAGACAAATGGGCAAGCCGAAGTGTCAAACAGGGTGATCAAATCAATCTTGGAGAAGATGGTGCGCCCAAATAGGAAAGATTGGAGTTTAAAGTTAGAAGACGCGCTATGGGCATACAGAACCGTGTATAAGACGCCTATTGGAATGTCCCCGTATAGACTTGTCTTCGGTAAGACTTGTCATCTCCCGGTGGAGTTCGAACACAAGGCGTTCTGGGCAGTGAAGTAGTGCAACATGGACCTGGAAGAAGTAGGAGTTCAAAGGAAATTGCAGCTACAAGAATTGGAGAAGATTAGGAATGAAGCATATGAGAATGCCACGATCTACAAAGAAAAGAGTAAAATCTTTCATGACCAGCAAGGTGCGAGGAAGTCTTTTGTAGTAGGGCAAAAGGTCCTCTTGTATCATTCGAGGCTTAAACTTTTTCCCGGTAAGTTGCGTTCTCGCTGGATTGGTCTATTTGTCGTTTCTAATGTGTTTCATTATGGTGCAGTAGAGATCCAAAATATAAAAACGGAGAAGAAGTTCGTGGTGAATGGCCATCGTTTCAAGCCTTATTATGAAGTGCTCTCTATTGAAAAAGTAGAAATTGTACACCTCCAGGATCCACTTTATCTTGCTTGAGGGTTTCAGCCATGTCTAACCAAAGATATTAAAGAAATGCGCTACTTGGGAGGCACCCGAGATTATTTGTTTTAGTTTTCGTACATTTTTTAACTTTTAGTTAAGTGTTAGTGTCATTTAATTGTTTGATATTTGGTGGCAGGAAGTTGGCAGTTAGACGTGCCCACGCCAAGTAGTCATGTTTAAGGAAAAGAGTTGGAAGGCGACGGTTAGAAGACTCTATACCAGTTAAGCGTGCCTACGCCAGGTTGTCACGTTTAAGGGAAGAAAATTTTCGTCCGCGGTCAAAAGACTCTACAGTAGTTAGGCGTGCCTACGCCAAGTGGTCACGCCTAAGGAACTCAATTTCTGGAGATTGGTTAGAAGATTCTGTAGCAATTAGGCATGCCCACGCCGAGTAATCACGCTTGAAGATCAAGAATTTTCGACGGATGGTCAGAAGATTCGAGGGCAGTTAGGCGTGTCCGCGCCTAAGAATGGGGTTCTTTGTAAAAAAAAAAAAAAAAAGCAAAGCAAAAAAACAAAATTGCCCTTATTCAAAAAAAAAAAAAATTTTTTTCCAAAGGACCCGAAGCCCTACTCTTTTCTTCTTCTTCTTCCTTCTTTTCTTTCTTTTTTCCTTGTCCGTTGCCCACACGCCCGCCGCCGCTCCTTGCTGTCCGCCGCCCTCTCCAGCCGCTCGACACCCTCCAGCTACGCACAAGCTGCCCAACAGCACTCGCACGCCGCACGCCGCACGACCGCCGCGAACACCCCGCCGTCGTCGCGCGCTTCCTTGCGCAACTGATAGAGCCGTTATTTGGCACGTTTTGCACTATCATCTTGTCCTAATTTTGGCTATTCATGGTGCTAAGAAAGGGGATTTCACTCATATTTGACATTTGTGTGAATTGTAGGTGGTTAGCATTAAAAAGATATCGCGGGGAAAAATTTCCAGAAGACTTGTCATCCCAGAGCGTGACCACGCCTTGGAAGGTGGACGAAACCGAAAGACGGACCGTGGTCCATGTGGACCAGGCGCATGGGATCAAAACTCAAAGAGGGAAATGGCTTTTGGAAATTCAATTGCACCAGACGTGTGGGCCTGGGACTTGGTGTGCGGCGGCTATAAGAGGAAAAGAAAAGCGAGATTCAAAAATCAACTGTTTAGCCTTAGCTTTAATTTCTCTTTTCCTACCTTTTGTCAGACGGTTTTTCGGTCGTTCCTTTTTGGCTTTTTCTTCGGTAGCAAATTAGATAGCTAGATTGACATTGAATCAAAAACAGTAGCTTTAGTTTTCTCTTTTCCCAGGCGCTAGACGTCACTTTTCTCTTCTGACTTTCAACTTTTCCTCTGGACAATTCATTCGTAGTTTTGGCTTTGTAATTGGGACTCCGAAGCAGAGACGAAAGGCAGGGCCTTTTCGGTTGATATTGCAGTTAATTTCCCTTTCCCAATTCCTTGGCAAATAATTGAATGAATTCAATTAAATCACGCGGGATCGAAACGATGAGGAGCGGCTAATTTCCTCCTCTACCCAAAGAGTGACGCGAGGGCGCGGTCCATCACACCTGTGAGATCTAATCAATCTTTCATTATTTCTCCCAATTTATTGCTATTCGTGCGTTTCTTGAATTAATTGTTCATGGGTATTTTATTAATTGAATATCAACGGCCGGGTATTTGATTCAATTTAATAGCCTACTGCCACGTTAATTAAATAGAATCCGTAATTGTTCATTTAGTTAACATCTCGTGGCAACCACCATAATTGGTTTTATGATGGGGAAACGCAAGATCTAATTTAAATAAACCCTCTTAGCGTGTTTATTGGTTAGGGTTGGGTTCTTCTAGCTTTAATGCAATTGGGTAATTAAATTCCTACGGTCGTACCTAGGGTTGTTATCTGGTTAGAGAAGCAGTCAATGGTCGTACCTTGACTGTCGAAAAAGTAAGGAAGAGCTGGTTGTCAGAGCTTATTGATGGCTATAACCAACCTAGTGATAAATGGATGAAATATCTTTGCATCGATGAGCATTTATTTGGACCGTGCCTGAGCAGTTGATCCTTTGGGTAGAACTTTTATTAATTGCTATTTTTAGTGAATTGTGCTTTGTGAGTTAGTTTTTGAATTTTATTTGTTTTATTTTATTTTATTTTTATTTGCCTCCCATTGAAAATCCCCCAATTTCGTTCTACTAATTTAGAAAGAAATAATTTCCTACCTGCTCCCTGTGGAATCGACCCTACTTGCCATTGTACGCAAAATTAGTATTTTTATAGACAAATCCAGTATATCGGATCAAGCAAACTCTTCGGGAACAGGGTGAATCAAGTAACCCATTGCACACCTAGGGTCCCTACTCCAGTACTTGGATTTGTTCTATAGTTATTTAATTGAGGTGGTAATTAGGACTTTTTAGTAATTATTATTGCACAGGTTCGGCACCTGTCAGCAACAGGCCAGGCAACCTCCACCACACGCCCTGCGTGAGCTCCACCCCAGCGAGGCTCCAGTGCGCAGCAGATCCGCGCGCGACTCCAGCGCGAGCAACCCCTGTCCTCTGAGCACCAGCGGCCATCAGCAGTCTTTTGCGCCAGCCCATCGCGCGCGACTCCAGCTCATCAGCCAGGCGCGCAGCTCAGGCGTGCAATGCAGGCGCAGCACCCTGGCGCCCTCCAACTCGCGCGCAGCTCCCCTCTTGTGCACGCATCTCCTCGCTGGCCAGGCGCCATCCAGCAACGGCGCAGCACAATCTCCTTCCTCTTCCCTGTTGTCGCCCCTGCTCTCTACTTCACCCAATGCCAGTCAAAAATTCCAGTGATCTCTTTCTTTATTTTTCTATTACTAAGTAGTTAAGACCAGATTATTAATTCTTTATTAGCTGATGCCAGAATTTTACTTTCTTAGCTGAGGCCAAATTGTCAATTTCTTGCTTGATTTTGGTGATGTGATATATCTGTGGTTGATTGCTGACTAATTGTCAAATTTTGTACTCAACCAGTGATATTTGGGGGGAGTTTTTACTCTGGTTGTCTGTTTAATTAGTTTTTGGGGGAATTTTACTGTGTTTGTCTAATTCATTGGTTTTTGGGTTGAATTGGTAGTATTTGGGGAATATTTTGCTGTTCACAGGATTAATTCATTTTTGGAGTGAGTTTATTGTCCGTTTCTGCACTTGTTTGTGATTGGGAGCTGTGACTGGGGATCATTTGCTTTGTTGGCTGTTTGTTGACATATTTTGAACACCATTATCTCGCCTTTGTCCTGTCTACTGATATCCAATGACCAAACCCAAGAACAAAGGCAAGAGCAAACCTTCCACCTCCACCCCACAGCCTACGGTCCCTTTGAGTGGACCTGCCCCATCGACTGGGTCGGGAGGGCCCCGTACCCGTCTTGGACGGAATAGGGAGATTCATATCTCCTCTCCGGCCCACATTGGCAGCAATTTGACCTTCACCCGGGCTGCCGATAAGGAGCGGTACTCCTCGGCGTGCACAAGGAAGATAATTTCTTGTAAATACATCCACGGCTCTACACTTGATATGTTGAACGTTAGGGATGAGGTCACGCAGCATTTGGCCGACATAAGTTGGACCCGCTATGCTACTATCATTTCGCCTGCTTTTACTGAACTGACATGGAAATTTTATGTTACTTTTGAATTTTATATTCCCGATGAATTCTCTGTTACCACTTCTGGGGTAGTGAAGTTTAGATTAATAGGTAGAGAGTTCACCCAATCTATCACTGAATTTAATTTGGCCCTTGGGTTCATTGATATTCCCTACTCCCAGAGTGAGGATTATATGCACAGTGTGTGCGAGTACACGGAGCCATTTTTCTCTCATAACATTGGTTATTGGAGAGATTTGTCAGTTAATCGACACAACTATGACCCCAGCCAGTCTAAGGCATCTTTTCTTAAGAGTCCCGCCTACCGTTATTTACACAAATTTTTGTGGCTTACAGTTTCTCGGGTATGAAGGATAGTTCGGGTATTTTGACCAAATCCGAGTTCTTTTTCATTTGGTGCATGATTACTCGGACTAAGGTCAATTTGGGTTGCTAGTTTGCCCTCCACCTTGATAGAGTGCAGTTTAGTCGGTCTTCTCACGTGCTTTTCCTATTTATTTGGACTAAATACTGCACTAATCGGTGGATTTTACTGAGATTTTGTGTTCTATGCGAATTGCAACATTTAGGGGCAAAAGGAGCTGGGAAATTAACTTTTGAAGCCTTCCTGTCAGTTAGACGTGGGCACGCCTAAGTATGATGTCGAAAGCCGGATTTGCGGGATTGTTGGCCACGTGCAAACTTCCAAATATTTGGAAATTCCTTCGCGGGTGACAATTCTGGAACAATGCTGACTTAGCCAATTTGCACGTGAAGAGTCATTTGGCAACAAGACTTCAATTGGATTTCAATTGATTTGGTTCCTTCTTTGACTAAACGTGCTGACCCACAAAAGCAGGAAGACTACTGGGTCTCTTTTGGAGACAGCCGCACGAGGACTCTATAAATACAATCCCTTCGCTCGCTTCAGGGGATATCTCTCTCTCTCTCTCTCGGCAGAAACAAGTTTTAGTTTAGACTTTTAGCATAGTTTTAGATTTTCTTTTCTTAGCTCTTTCGCATGGTTGTTCTCCATTAATGGAGGACTAACCTCTTAATTCTAGTCAAGGGGACAACTGAACACTTGGTTCAACAATTACTGTGAGATCGAAATTATTTTAATCGCTTCCTCATTTATTGGTATTTATGTGTTTCCTATTTTTAATTGTTTTAGTTCTTATGTATGATTGATTAGTGCGCAATAATTAATTATTCATATAGGCTATTTTGCTAAATAGAGGTAATTGAATCCGTAATTGTTCGTTATCTCTATCTTAGTAGCAACTGACGTAATTTGATTTATGTCAGGGGAGCATACGATCTAGTTTAAACAAACCCTCGTAGCGTGTTTGTTAGTTAGGATTGGGCCTTTCTAATTATTAATGCAATCTAGAAATTAAATCCTACGGTCGTACCTAGGGTTGTTTTTGGGTTAGAAAAATAGTTAACGGTCGTATCTTAACTGTCGAGAAATTAAGGAAAGGTTGGTTGTTTATCGCATGCATGACAACTATAACTAATTGACAGGTGCCGAACCTGTGCAATAATAATTACCTACTCAAGAAAAATACAGATTTTGTATATAGCGGTGAGTAGGGTCGAATCCACAGGGACTGGGGATAATTCGTTTCTTCTAGAGTCCAAAGTATGGGGGGTTTTGGATTGAATGCTAACTAAATAAATTAACTGCAAAAAATAATTAATTAAAAGAAATAATTAAGGGAAAACTCTAGCCAAGGGTACACTTCAGAAATGGTTCATGAAACTGATCATTGATTCACAGATAATCCCATATTTATTAATAGACCAGTTATAGTTGTCATGCACGCGATAAACAACCAACCTTTCCTTAATTTTTCGATAGTTAAGGTACGACCGTTAACTATTTCTCTAACCCAAAAACAACCCTAGGTACGACCGTAGGATTTAATTTCTAGATTGCATTAATAAATAGAAAGGCCCAATCCTAACTAACAAACACGCTACGAGGGTTTGTTTAAGTTAGATCGTATGTTCCCCTGATATAAAACCAATTACGCCAGTTGCTACTGAGATAAAGATAACGAACAATTACGGATTCAATTATCCCTATTTAGCAAAATAGCCTATGTGAATAATTAAATATTGCGCATCTATTCAATCACCCACACGAGCTATAGCAATTAAAAGCAGGGAACATATAAATACCAATAAATTAAGGAAGCAATTAAAATAAATTAGATCTCACAGTAATTGTTGAACCAAATCTTCAGTTGTCCCCTTGACTAGAATTACGAGGTTAGTCCTCCATTAATGGAGAACAACCATGCGGAAGAGCTCCGAAAAGAAAACTAAAACTATCCTCAAAACCTAAACTACAACTAGGGATTGATAAACCTCTCCTACGTTTTTCCTTTTTTTTAAAACCAAGAGGAAGTGTAATGCTATCTCTAGTGGTCCCTACACCAAATTCAAAGTCTTGTACGTTTCTTTTCCTAGAGTCCAAATGACTCATGCTTCTTATCCGTGGTCCCCGCACATGTGGACAAAGTTTCCAAAGTACTTGTTGTTCCAAGTCTCTCTACGTTACTTTCTTTGAAATGCCCAAATGACTAAATGCCTTGCACTAACTTGTGGTCCCCACCAATTCAAGGATTCCAAGGTTGAAGCCCTTAGAAGTCTGCATTTTTCCATACAAGTCCCCCCTTTTTGGTAATTTTCTGCTTCAATCCCTGAAATTGGGTCCAATACCAAATATAAGTAAATATTAATAATTAAAACAATATTTGGCAAGGATAACAGGGGAAATTAACAATAAAATTGCTAACAATTAACACCCTATCAATTCCCCTCACACCTAAATCATGCTTGCCCTCAAGCATGGGAACAACAATTGAACACCCAAATTTGACCATGGCGGTTACTCCAACTACCGTATTGCCAAGACACCAAGAAAATCATATATCAAGCGACACAGGTCAAGATCCAAGAAAAATCACCCCGGTTAGCTTCTAAACTACCAACTCCTCCAATTTTAAAGCAAACTAATCTAAGAAAAAGGAATGGTTGCTCATATTTATCAGTAAATGGTCCATCTATTAACCAAAATCTCGACATTAAGATCACAAATAGGCAAGCTGACTTATACACATACTAACACAATCTTTATTTTATTTTTTTCTTTTTGTTTTGTTTTTGTTTCTTTTCCTTTTCTCTTTTTTTTTTTTGAATAACAAAAGACTTAGTCTATAGCCCTTAGAACCTTTTGACGCGGACTCCAACATTTGACAGATGGAGGAGCCCGGTTACTCAGCTCCAATCGCTACGGGACCACGCACTCATAGTAACTACTACCTTTTGACGCGAGAATCGACACTTTAGGTGAAGATCCCCGGTTACTCAGTAGTAACTACTAGTGGAGTACAGTCAATTCTTATTTACATCATATAACACGATATCTAAAAGCAACACAAGAATAACAGCAGCCAGCCTCAAATTTCCAGACATGGAGAATTAAAATTAATAACTTGGACCAATTCATATGAAAAATGCCAACAATCATTCCCTATGCCTAGAAAAATTAACCAAAAATTGGAAAAGTTAAGCAATTATAGATATTCACCAAAGAGATGTTCCTGAACTCAACCACATCAACTTGATACCTTTTTATTAATAAACTTGGCAATAACAGAATTAGAGACAACAATCCAGCATCAAACTTGGTATTCATATGAAGACTGACCACTAGAAAGAAAAAAGAAAAGAAAATAAACGAAAAAGGAGATAAATATCAAACTAAAACAAAGGAAAAGCCTTTAGAAACTAAAAACAAAAATACTAGCACCCCAACTGATCTCCCCCCCACACCTAAATGACACATTGCCCTCAATGTGATAATGTAAAAGCAGAAGGAATGAGAGGGGCAACGGTACTTCCCTGAAGTCATCAAAATAGGGGCGGGTCAGGTGGAAGTTGTGGGGCAACTCACATCTGGAGCTGGTGCCATTCGTGGCTTCACCATGGACTCTCGACATCATTCTGGAACCAGGGAGGTTGGGTTGGACGAGAGGTGGAGCTGCGGGATGGACGGCGCGCGTCACTGTGGGCTGCAGGTGGCGGCGGCGTCTGGTGGAAGGACAGAGACGCGGCTCGCGGGCTTGGAGGAGGAGCTAGCGACGGCGGAGGACGAATGAAGGACAGGAAGGAAAAGGGGAAAACAGGGGAACGGCAGAAAAGAAGAAGAAAAGGAAAGAAAAGAAAGAAAAGAAAGGAAGAAAGAAAAAGAAGAAAAAAAATAGTTTTTTTTTTTGTATTTTTTTTTTTGGGCAAAAATGTTTCTTTTCTTTTCTTCCAATTATGAGGCCCTTTGAGCCACGGAAATAATTCCCCCTTTTTTTTCGAAAAATTGATTTCGACTTTTTTAAATAAAAATTTTTCTTCTTTTTTTTTTTTCCTCTTTTTTTTTTTTTTTTGAATCCTTACCTTTCCCGCGAACATGACGCGGGCACGTCAAGAGAGCAAGAGAGCTCCCAGAAGTTCAGGTCGTGAGCTTCCTGCACATCACCACACGGGCACGTCATGAGGGCAAGAGAGCTCCCAGAAGTTCAGGTCGTGAGCTTCCTGCATATCACCACGCGGGCACGTCATGAGGGCGAGAGAGCTCCCAGAAGTTCAGGTCGTGAGCTTCCTCCACATCACCACGCGGGCACGTCATGAGAGTAAGAGAGCTCCCAGAAGTTCGAAGTTTCTGATCGTGAGCTTCCTGCTCGTCACCACGCGGGCGCGTCATGACTGAATGGCACCTATAAAGCAGCAAAAACGAAAACTAACACCCAAAATCAGTCAAATTCAAGGAAAACAGATTTAAACTATGACACGAAACCAACAAACAACTAAAAGAAACAATTGGGTTGCCTCCCAATGAGCGCCTTTCTTTAATGTCTTTGGCTAGACATTATTATGTTTTTTTCATGGAGGATAAAATCTTGTGGCTCGTCTCATTGCTTCATCCTCTACATAGTCCTGATAACCCTCATAGATGGAGTAATTTTTGAGCACACGAGCTACGGTCTTCCATGGATTAGTTGATGGTGCCAAATAATCAAGTAGTGATCTCAATTTTTCCTCCACCCCTCCATCAAGAGCACTCAACGGTTCAAGATATTTGACCATAGCTACTCTTAACTTATTTCTGCCATGAGACTCAAAAACTTCTGATATAACAAAATCAATCTCATTAACAGAAATCATGGAATAAGAGTTAAGAAAATGCGGGTTAGGGAATGGAGGTGGTGTCATCACATTTGATGATTCTTCACTGGATTCTTTCACTTCAATAGGTTGCGGTTGGGGTTCCATTTCTTCATTTTCGGCTCCTTTTTCAACTGCATCTGTAGATTTCTCATTTTGACATTCTTGCATCTCCTCATCCTTGTCCTTAGGGATCACAGGCTCAGGCCCTTGAACCTCTTTGCCACTCCTCAAGGTCATGGCGCTGACATTCTTCGGGTTCAACTCAGGTTGAGATGGCAATTCACCTTGGTTCTGGGAATCCAAACGATTGATTGGTGTGGCCATTTGACTTATCTGATTCCTTATATCCTGCATTTCGGAGTCCGTCCATTGTTGATTTTGCATAATGATTGCCTCCGTCCTTTGCTGATTTTGCGCCATGTTTGTCATCACTTGTTTTATCATCTCCTCCAAAGATGGACCAGAGCTTGGGGACGGAGGTGGTCGGGGTTGGTATTGCTGCTGGTACCCTGACAGGGACGATGGTTGTTGAGACTCTTGCTGTTGAAAATCCATTGGCCCGGTCGCATAATCAAAACTGGAATTATCCCACCATCCTTGATCATACCCGTTTGAATAAGGGTCATACTGCATTTGATATTGGGGTGAAAAATCTCCGAAAGTATCAATTGGAGCACTTAGATTGTCTTGAAATGCGGGGCATGCGTCAGTTGAATAACCTGAGTCAAAATAAGTTCCACAATTTGCAACAGCCCATTGATCATTAGGAAAAACATGAGTCTCATAACCCCATTCAGGAACAAAGTCCGGTCTATCATCAAAATATGGAATGCTAGCAGCCATAAACTATAAAAAAAAATGAAAACAAGATGAATTTAAAAAGAAACAAATAACTAGCGCCAGTCCCCGGCAACGGCGCCAAAAATTGACAGGTGCCGAACCTGTGCAATAATAATTACCTACTCAAGAAAAATACAGATTTTGTATATAGCGGTGAGTAGGGTCGAATCCACAGGGATTGGGGATAATTCGTTTCTTCTAGAGTCCAAAGTATGGGGGGTTTTGGATTGAATGCTAACTAAATAAATTAACTGCAAAAAATAATTAATTAAAAGAAATAATTAAGGGAAAACTCTAGCCAATGGTACACTTCAGAAATGGTTCATGCAACTGATCATTGATTCACAGATAATCCCATATTTATTAATAGACCAGTTATAGTTGTCATGCACGCGATAAACAACCATCCTTTCCTTAATTTTTCGATAGTTAAGGTACGACTGTTAACTATTTCTCTAACCCAAAAACAACCCTAAGTACGACCGTAGGATTTAATTTCTAGATTACATTAATAAATATAAAGGCCCAATCCTAACTAACAAACACGCTACGAGGGTTTGTTTAAGTTAGATCGTATGTTCCCCTGACATAAAACCAATTACGCCACTTGCTACTGAGATAAAGATAACGAACAATTACGGATTCAATTATCCCTATTTAGCAAAATAGCCTATGTGAATAATTAAATATTGCGCATCTATTCAATCACCCACACGAGCTATAGCAATTAAAAGCAGGGAACATATAAATACCAATAAATTAAGGAAGCAATTAAAATAAATTAGATCTCACAGTAATTGTTGAACCAAATCTTCAGTTGTCCCCTTGACTAGAATTACGAGGTTAGTCCTCCATTAATGGAGAACAACCATGCGGAAGAGCTCCGAAAAGAAAACTAAAACTATCCTCAAAACCTAAACTACAACTAGGGATTGATAAACCTCTCCTACGTTTTTCCTTTTTTTTAAAGCCAAGAGGAAGTGTAATGCTATCTCTAGTGGTCCCTACACCAAATTCAAAGTCTTGTACGTTTCTTTTCCTAGAGTCCAAATGACTCATGCTTCTTATCCGTGGTCCCCGCACATGTGGACAAAGTTTCCAAAGTACTTGTTGTTCCAAGTCTCTCTACGTTGCTTTCTTTGAAATGCCCAAATGACTAAATGCCTTGCACTAACTTGTGGTCCCCACCAATTCAAGGATCCCAAGGTTGAAGCCCTTAGAAGTCTGCATTTTTCCATACAAGTCCCTCCTTTTTGGTAATTTTCTGCTTCAATCCCTGAAATTGGGTCCAATACCAAATATAAGTAAATATTAATAATTAAAACAATATTTGGCAAGGATAACAGGGGAAATTAACAATAAAATTGCTAACAATTAACACCCTATCACTAATCTATTAATAAATGTGGAATTATCTGTGAATCGATGATCAGTTCATGAACCATTTCTGAAGTGTACCATTGGCTAAAGTTTTCCCTTAATTATTTCTCTTAATCAATTATTTTCTGCAGTTAATTTATTAGTTAGCATTTAATCCAAAACCCCCCATACTTTGGACTCTAGAAAAAACGAATTATCCCCAATCCCTGTGGATTCGACCCTACTCACCGCTATATACAAAATCTGTATTTTTCTCGAGTAGGTACTTATTATTGCACAAGTTCGGCACCTGTCAATTTTTGGCGCCGTTGTCGGGGACTTGTGCCAGATTAATTTGTTTCTTTTTGAATTCATCTTGTTTTTATTTTTATTTATTTATTTTTCTCTTATTTTTTATTATATAGTTTATGGCTTCTAACACTCCGTATTTTGATGATTTACTGGATTTTGTTTCCGAGGAAGGCAATGGGGCTAGTTTTTTTGCTAAATTTGCATATTCAGAGGCACTAAACTCTATTAGAAACAGAATGGCTGCTGCAACCTGTAAAATTTGTTATGTCAGGGATCATTCAACCGGTATGTGCCCCGAATATTAAGATAATCTGAGTGTCCCACTTAATAATTATGGACATTTTTCATCCGGGTATCAAACGTGGTATAACCCTAATCCAAACGGGTATGATCAAGGATGGTGGGATAACTCCAGTTATAATTATACAACAGGGCCAATGAATTTTCAGCAGTATAAGTCTCGAGAATCATCATCTATGTCAGGTATGTCTCTTGAAGAAATAGTTGAATCATTAGCTACTAATACATATCAATTCCAACAGGAGACACGAATGAGAAATGAGATGATGAAGGATGCAATGAGTAATCTGGAAGATCAAATATGTCTATTGACATCCAGAATAAATCGATGGGCTTCTCAAATGGAAGAATTGCCCTCGAAAGCCATTGTTGATCTAGAAGAAAATGAGAGTGCAATTTGCTTGACTAGTGATGAGGAGATGCAAGAGTGTCAAAATGAAAAATCTAAAGATGCAGATGAAAAGAAGTTGAAGCACAAGAATTGAGACCCAACATCAAATGGTTCAAGTGAATGAATCCAGTGAACAATCTCCAAATGCGGTGACATCTCCTCCATTCCTTGATCAATATTTTCCTGACTCTTATTCTTTAATTCCTGTTAGTGAGATTGATTTTATTATACCAGAAAATTTTGAGTTTCATGGCAGGAACAAGTTAAGAGTCAAGATGGCAAAATATCTCAAACCAATAAGTGATTGCGATGGAGGAATGAAAGAAAACTTAAGGCTATTACTTGGTTGTTTGGCGCCATCTACTAGCCTATGGAAGACCGTAGCTCGTGTGTTCAAGAATTACTCTATTTACGAGGGCTATCAGGATTACATAGAAGATGAAGCACTGAAGCGAGCTACGCGATTTTATCCTCCATGAATAAACAGGACAATGTCTAGCCAAAGACATTAAAGAAAGGCGCTGCTTGGGAGGCAACCCAAAACTATTTGTTTCAGTTTTCATGCATTTTTTAAGTTTTAGTTAGGTGTTGGTGTCAATTAATAGTTTGATGTTTGGTGGCAGGAAATTAGTAGTTAGGCGTACCCACGCCAGGTGGTCACGCCTGAGGGAAAGAAATTTTCGTTCAGGATCTGCGGACTCTATAGTAGTTAAACGTGCCCACGCCAGGTGGTCACGCTAACGGATCGAGAATTTTCGACGGATGGTCAAAAGTCTAGGGGCAGTTAGGCGTGCCCACGCCTTAGCCAGAGGTTCCTTGACTAAAAAAAAAAAAAAATCGTAGCCCTACTTCTTCTTTTCTTCCTTTTTCTTTCTTTCTTCTTCTTTCTTTTCTTTCTTCTTCTTTCCTTTCCTCTGCTTGGGCCGCCGCCGCTCCCCACCTAGCCGCACGCCGCCATTGCTGTCCGCCGCACTCACCAGCAGCTCGCCGCCGTCGCGCCCTGCTTCCGCGCAACAGGCCAGACGACCTCCACAACGAGCCCTGTGTGAGCTCCACCTCTGCGCAGCCAGCGCGCGCGACCCAGCTGAGCCAGCAGCGGCAGCCCAGTCAGCCCCTTTCTGTGCGCGCGACCAGAGCAGTAGCCACAGTCCGTGCGCGCAGCCCGCCCCTTTCGCGCAAGCTCGCAGCTCGCGCAGCCTCCAGTACTCAGACGCCGCAAGTCTCCTCTGCGGCCAGCGCGTGACTTCCCTCTCTCTCTGCGCAGCCAGCGCGCGGAAGCTCCAGCACCAGCAGCTAGGCTGCGCGCCGCCGTGCGCGCGGACCGCCAGCCGCAATTCCAGCTCCTCAGCTCCACCGTGTGCGGATCCGGCGCCTCCTTCACCAGCCAAGCTCAGCAAGTAGCCGCAGCAGCAGCCGGGCGCCCTTTTGCGTGTCAGCCACTGGCGTGAGGTCCACGCACGTCGCCTCTGCCCCTCCACTGTACCTGTTGTTGTGGCCGAAACACCTCCGGTGATCTCTTTCTTTATTTTTATGTCACTAATTAGTTGAGGACAGAATTTTATTTTCGTAGCTGAGGCCAGATTCTTTTTAATTGCTAGCTGAGGACAGATATTTTGTGCTTGATTTTGGGTGCTGTGCTATATCCGTGGGTGATTGCTAACTAATTGTCAAATTGGTAGTATTTGGCAAAAATTTTGTCGTTCACAGGTTTAATTAGTTTTTGGGGTGAGTTTATTATCCGTTTCTGCACTTGTTTGTGATTGGGAGCTGTGACTGGGGGTCATTTGCCTTGTTGGTTGTTTGTTGACATATTTTGAACATCATTACTTTGCCTTTGTCTTGTCCACTGATATCCAATGACCAAACCCAATAACAAAGGCAAGAGCAAACCTTCCACCTCTACCCCACTGCCCACAGTCCCCTCGAGTGGATCTGCCCCCTCGATTTGACCGAGAGGATCCCGGACTGTCCTCTGCGGCACCTCCACCGTCTTCCTCCTCCGATAGCCAGCTTGCAGCCCTTCGGCTCCAGATGCAGCACATGGACACTCGTATGGAGCATATGGAGCGTCAAATGGACGGGATGACCCAGAATTTAGCACAGTATTTCCATCACGTGGGTTTCCGCCCGCCTTTCCCTTCACAGCCGTAGTTCAGTTCTACCCTCCTCTGTTTTAAGGGAATTGTCGTTGCCTCAATATCTCTGTTTTGCTCTTTCTTTGCTTACATTGAGGGCAATGCAAGATTTAGGTGTGGGGGGGAGTAGTATATTGGCATTTTATTGAAAAAGTGCAAGTGTAGGCATGTTTGTTGGAATTTTTGTTTGATTTTGTCGAATTTTGTCCAATTTTTGCCTATCTTTGTGCTTATTTGTGATTGTTCCTGATAAACGATGGTTAGATGTCTCAAATTTTTCTATTGCTAAGATTTTACACTTTAAGGTGTTGAGTATGACATGGTTGATTTTACGGGTATCTCTTGGGTGAATATTTGAGATTTTGTGACTTTTGCACTTTTTGGTTAACTTTTCTAAGTATTGTAAATATTTGTTTAGCATTTTTTGTACAAATTGGTTCAACTATTAATTTTAGTTCTCCATGTTTAGGAAATGAAGCGGGTTTGTGTGGTATTTAATTTTATTTTTGGTGCTTATTTATGAATAGTATTCAGCTATACTCCGCTAGTATCGTTGTCTAGTAACCGGAGGTCTTCACCACAAGTGTCGACTTTCGCGTCAAAAAGCGACGATAACTATGAGTATGTGGTTTTTAAGCGATGATGGCTGAGTAACCGGGTTCCTTCATTTGGCCAATGTCGGAGTTCGCGTCAAAATGCTTGAATGGCTAAAAACTAAGTATTCCCCCTGAAGAAAAAAAAAATATCAATCAAGTGGGGATATTCTAGAAAAAGTGCTAATAGTGAAAAAGGTGAATGAATTGTTAGCCCGCTGATCCATGAATTTTAATGTTGAGATTTTGTTTAATAGTCGAACCATTTGTTTATAGCTGCTGGTTGAATATTTTATATTCGTAGATTAGTTAGTCATAAATTGAAAGAGTCCTTGATCTTGAAAGCTAATTGGAGAGATAGTTCTTGCAAATTGCCACTAATACTTGACATATGTTTGGCAATAGAATATTTGAGCAATAGCCATTATTTGAATTTGATTATTTGATTTGTTGTTCTCATGCTTGAGGACAAGCATGATCTAGGTGTGGGGGTAATTGATAGAGTGCAGTTTAGTCGGTCTTCTCATGTGCTTTTCCTATTTATTTGGACTAAATACTGCACTAATCGGTGGATTTTACTGAGATTTTGTGTTCTATGCGAATTGCAGCATTTAGGGGCAAAAGGAGTTGGGAAATTAACTTTTGAAGCCTTCCTGTCAGTTAGACGTGGGCACGCCTAAATATGATGTCGAAAGTCGGATTTGCGGGATTGTTGGCCACGTGCAAACTTCCAAATATTTGGAGATTCCTTCGCGGGTGACAATTCTGGAACAATGCTGACTTAGCCAATTTGCACGTGAAGAGTCATTTGGCAACAAGACTTCAATTGGATTTCAATTGATTTAGTTCCTTCTTTGACTAAACGTGCTGACCCACAAAAGCAGGAAGACTACTGGGTCTCTTTTGGAGACAGCCGCACGAGAACTCTATAAATACAAGCCCTTCGCTGGCTTCAGGGGATATCTCTCTCTCTCTCTCTCTCTCGGCAGAAACAAGTTTTAGTTTAGGCTTTTAGCATAGTTTTAGATTTTCTTTTCTTAGCTCTTTCGCATGGTTGTTCTCCATTAATGGAGGACTAACCTCTTAATTCTAGTCAAGGGGACAACTGAACACTTGGTTCAACAATTACTGTGAGATCGAAATTATTTTAATCGCTTCCTCATTTATTGGTATTTATGTGTTTCCTATTTTTAATTGTTTTAGTCCTTATGTATGATTGATTAGTGCGCAATAATTAATTATTCATATAGGCTATTTTGCTAAATAGAGGTAATTGAATCCGTAATTGTTCGTTATCTCTATCTTAGTAGCAACTGGCGTAATTTGATTTATGTCAGGGGAGCATACGATCTAGTTTAAACAAACCCTCGTAGCGTTTTGTTAGTTAGGATTGGACCTTTCTAATTATTAATGCAATCTAGAAATTAAATCCTACGGTCGTATTTAGGGTTGTTTTTGGGTTAGAAAAATAGTTAACGGTCGTACCTTAACTGTCGAGAAATTAAGGAAAGGTTGGTTGTTTATCGCGTGCATGACAACTATAACTAATCTATTAATAAATGTGGAATTATCTGTGAATCGATGATCAGTGCATGAACCATTTCTGAAGTGTACCCGTGGCTAGGGTTTTCCCTTAATTATTTCTCTTAATCAATTATTTTCTGCAGTTAATTTATTTAGTTAGCATTTAATTCAAAACCCCCCATACTTTGGACTCTAGAAGAAACGAATTATCCCCAGTCCCTGTGGATTCGACCCTACTCACCGCTATATACAAAATCTGTATTTTTCTCAAGTAGGTACTTATTATTGCACAGGTTCGGCACCTGTCACACCTCCGCACTGTGCTAAGTAAGAAAAATAAGCCATTAATCTTAGGCTCATTTATCACTC
This sequence comes from Coffea canephora, assembly GCA_036785865.1. Classification (NCBI taxonomy): domain Eukaryota; kingdom Viridiplantae; phylum Streptophyta; class Magnoliopsida; order Gentianales; family Rubiaceae; genus Coffea; species Coffea canephora. The sequence continues at coordinate 14,959,011 of CM071915.1, forward strand.
AATTGGCTATAAATCTTGGGGTTTTGGACTTGAATAATCATAATTTGCATAATACTTGTACTATGGAACCCCTCGATTTAGTTTACTTGGAGAAAATGGGTCTTGTGCAACAGGTGAATGGCGTTTTCCAGTTTGCCCCCCGGGGCCAATATCTGTTCCTCCGAAGCGCAGAGCTTCTAAATCCACCACCCCGGAGGTCGGTGGTCCTTCCACGGATGCCTCCGGATCGTCTTCTTCGGCGCCTCTACCGTTTTCCTCCACCGATAGCCAGCTTGTAGCCCTTCGGTTCCAGATGCAGCACATGGACTCTCGTATGGAGCGGATGGAGCGTCAAATGGGCGGGATGGCCCAGAATTTGGCGCAGTATCTCCATCACGTGGGTTTCCGCCCGCCTTTCCCTCCACAGCTATAGTTCATTTCTGTCCTCCTCCGTTTTAAGGGAAGTGTCGTTGCCCCAATACCTCTGTTTTGATCTTTCTTTGCTTACATTGAGGGCAATGTAAGGTTTAGGTATGGGGGAGGGTTAACTATGCTTTAGTTGTGTTTTTAGTTGTCTGATTAAATTTTTCCTTGCCTTAGTAGTTTTCTTCTTTAAACAGTGATAAATGCAATTGAGATATGAGTATAAGTAGTAAGTTCATGCCATGGGGTGTTTCATTTTTCCTCGATGATGTGTTGATTGATGAATATGCCAAACTTGACAAAAATTTGATCACTTGTGCAATTTTTGAGCCTAATTTTTCGTTTGTTGAGTGATTAGTGCATATGGTTTGTCATTCTAGAACTTGCTCAGTTATGCATATCAAGACCACATTTAAATGAGTTTAATGCATTGAAATGATAGGGCACCTAGGATTGAGCCATTTTTGGACTGACTTAAAAAAAAAAAAAAAAAACCAACCCCTAGCTTATTTACCATTAGGGAGCCATATTGAGTCTTAACCCTTATTCTTCGCTTGAGACCCTAGTTTTTAGCCGTACAACCTCTTTTTAGACTTTCTTTTTGAACCCTGTGTGAAGAAGTGCTTTGATTTCATTACATGAAAATTTGGAGTATTATTTGAGAGGCATTACACTTATCTATGGAAAGGAAGAAAAAAAAGAGAGAAAAAGGAAAAAATGTGAAAAGAAGACAAAGTGCAAGAAATCAACGAGTAAAGTTGACTTTTATGGTGTTGGTTGGGAGTTATACAAAAAAAAAAAAAGAAAAGAGAAAAAAAACAAAAAAAAAGAAAAAAAAAAGTGAGAGGAAGTAGATAAATGAAAAGAGGAGAAAGAAACAGTCGAAGGTTGTGGCAAGTGCCAATTTACTTCACTTATATGATGGTTGAGATGCCTTGAAGTTTCAAATGTGCAAGAATCTGTGTAATGAATTTCTGAGCACTCTCTTTATACTTTTACACCCTTTTGAATCCTTGTTACCCGGCCTTCTCACCCCAACCCCACTACAACCTTGCAAAGTTCCTTGATTGTTACATTTAAATTCATATGTAAGAAGTGGAGATATGATATATGAGCAAGCTTATAGTAGTGTCATTCTATTGTGTTGATTTGAGAGCTATCTGATACACATATCCTATACACTTGGAGTGAATGAGTGCACTTTAAACTGCGAGAATTGTTGATTTGGTATATTCTGATTTCGATGAGGTTATTGGGAAATTTGGAATGCCATTTTTGGTATGAACTACTGTAAATTATTTGGTATCTTGATTGTACTTTTGAGGTAATTATGCTTGAGGGCAAGCATAGTTCAGATGTGGGGGAGATTGATGGAGTGCATTTTAGTGGGGTATTTTGGGCATTAATGCACGTTTATTTGACTAAATATTTTCAGTAATTGGGTGGATTCTACTGATATTTTGTGTTGGTGCCAATTGCAAGACTGGATGCTGAAAAGTGCTCAAAATCAAAATTTAGAAGATTTGTCGTACGTGGGGGCACTCCAAGCAGTGGGGTCCGCTTGAGAAACTGAAGAAACTTAATTGTAATAGACTTTATTTTATTTTAATTCTTTTTATTGAGAGGGAAAAATTAATTTCTCGCGTGGCTTAGGTTTTACGGCAGTTCTGGCTTTTGAATTGTAAGGAGGCTGTAACTGACAAAGGAGTTTTTTTCCCTGGTGTTAAAAAGCTTTCCTCTCGTAGCTTTTGGGGAGCAATCAGAAGGGAGGCCATTACTATTGACTTTTGGGACTCATTGCTTTATACCTGGCTTTGACCGAAATCAAGCAATTGGAAAGCCTTTCTCGTATGATTTTTGTTTGGCAATTAGGAGAAGCAAACGGAGCCGCAATTGTTGACCTTGTGATTGCTCCTTCCTCATTGTGTATTGCATAGAAGAAATGCAAAGGGAGCAATCTCTCGTATGCCTTGTAAAAACCATTAGAGAAACAAAGCCAAAAGCTAGTCGCCGTTGTTGACTTCTGGCTCTGGTTCTTTTACTTTGTTTTGATACAATTGGGGAAAGCAATCAGGATCATCCGCATGTCTTGGATTGGAAACAATTGATAGGAACAAAAGTCCTTTGTACGTTTCTCCTATTGCTGCCCGAAATTGAGAGGTCCGATTCGGCGACTTTTCCCAATTCTCCACGCGCGGTTTGTCCTCCAATAATAGAGGGCTAATTCTCTAATTCTAGTCAAGGGGGCAACTGACGAATTGATTCAGCAATTACTGTGAAATCTAAACCATTTTTAATTATTTTCTTCATTTATTGATATTCATATGCTCCTTGATTTTAATTGTTATAGCCTTGTGTATGATTGGTTAGTGCGCAATAATTAATTATTCATATAGGCTATTTTGCTAAATAGGGGTAATTGAATCCGTAATTGTTCGTTATCTCTATCTTAGTAGCAACTGGCGTAATCGGGTTTATGTCAGGGGAACATATGATCTAACTTAAACGAACCCTCGTAGTGTGTTTATTGGTTAGGATTGGACCTTTCTAATTATTAATGCAATCTAGAAATTAAATCCTACGGTCATATCTAGGGTTGTTTTTGGATTAGAGAAATAGTTAACGGTCGTACCTTAACTATTGAGAAATTAAGGAAAGGTTGGTTGTTTATCGCGTGCATGACAACTATAACTAATCTATTAATAAATGTTGGAATTATCTGTGAATCGATGATCAATGCATGAATTATTTCTGAAGTGTACCCTTGGCTAGAGTTTCTCTAATTATTTCTTTTAATTAATTATTTTCTGCATTTAATTCATTTAGTTAGCTTTTAATCCCAAAACCCCCCATTAATCTTGACTTGAAAAGAAACAAATTTCTCGGTAGTCCCTGAGGAGACGACCCTGCTGACCACTGTCTACTAGTTAGTGAATTCAGTTAAATAATTAATTCAAGTATATCGGATTAAGCAAACTCTTCGGGAACAGGGTGAATCAAGTAACCCATTGCACACCTAGAGTACCTGCTCCAGTACTAGAATTGATTATTGATTGCTTCAGGTGGTAGTTATGTTTTATTTATTATTATTGCACAGGTTCGACACCTGTCAATATATATTATTTTTATTTTTATTTTTATTTTTATACACACAGTATAAAATAATAAGTTAGAACTAAATAAGTAATTTTATTGAACAAATTGTATTACAAATATGAAAGACTATAGTTTATTTATAAGATTCATTTGTAGAGGTCATGATCTTATATTTTATAGAAAAAAGTTTAATTAATGTGGAACATATATATTAAAAATTGTGCTACTTATTTCAAATTTTTATTGATTTTGAATTCTTTTAATTTTTTCCTTTATCTTATATTCTCTTCACATGCTTGTTTCTTGGTGGGAAACTTTTTTTTAGAAAAAAAATTATTAAATCTTAGATGAATGTGTAAAATATAAAATTAAATTGGTATAAATTATTTTTTTAAAAAAAATTAAATGATAAATGGGGCGGGACGGGTACCCGCTGACCCGACCCTATCTCAGCGGATACCCTATAATCGGGTACCAACTGATATGCGGGACGGGTAAGAGTCAGAAAATGGCTGACCCGCCAGATGCGAACCGGACTAAATCTTCTTGACTAAATCTTCACAGGTCCTATTGTTCATTAACTACACCACATTAAATATGATCCCCTGACTCATTCACTGGAATATTTCTAAACCCAGAAATGGTTTTGAAAATTAGGAAGCTCGAGACATGATATCTCATGAACGTATTCATGCATTTAAATGGTAGGGTACAACATTTTACCAAAGAAGCAAGGCATTGTAACCGTCCCTGTAACCCCAATAGATTGAGCCAATTATAGGGCCAATCATGTAGCCCAAACTCAGCACAACTTTTGCAAGTTGACTCTTTTTTAAGCCATTCTTTCTAGCTTTTGCGTGAAGCATTGCAAGTTGATTCTTGGCTTGCTTCTCATGGACTGTGGCTTTGTAGAAGGATTACGTTGGGCTTCTTCATGTGAATTTGGTGTATTAATTGGGCATCTTGATGGATTTTGTAAACTTACTTCGGCAATTGAGTTTTGGTTTTGCAATTAATATTGGGCTTTGGAAGAGGCTTCAACAAACGTGGGATTTAGGGATTACTCATTTGGTGGTTGAGTCCAACTCTAAAGCAAGGGTCCATTTAGTCTATCATGCCGTTTTAGTCTCTTATTGAAAGTTTCAAGATTTCCTAAGCAGAAATTGAGAGGCTTCTTATGCTTCTAAAGTGAACAACTCTAGAAGTTGTACTTGTATTAGTTGGTCAGATGCCAAGTCCAGAAATGATAATCCAAGCTACGTAATTTTCCATTATCAAATGTCTAATTTTTGCTTCCACGTACTGTTTCCACCACTAATAATTTAAAGGGTCAACGTGAAATTTTGATCATGTAAAATTTGCAAGTGAAATAATAATAAAAAAAATAGAAGTGAATGCAGCAGAAACAGCCGTACAATTACTCGTTTTAGTCTCCGGCAGGGGAGTAAAAATGCCACCATCCATCGCGGTCATATGTGGAAGCTCGCTTGGGGAGACAGAAGAAAATAATTAGTAGGTGGAAAGTCCCTGAACCAAGAGTGTACACAGTAGAGAGGATAATAGAATAAGTGGTAGTAATGAATGGGGTGGAGTCTACCTTTTTCAGGAGCTGTTGGGGTTGGAGGTGGGGAAACGGAGGGGAAGTTCTGAAGGAAATCCAAATTTATGTGGTCCAGTTCTTCAGCATCCTTGCTCTGAATTCTGATCCACCAAATGTAAATTGTACAGATGCAATCTTCTGAACATATGGCAATTTCAGAAATCACAATCATATTTTGGTATCTCTTTTGGTATTAGTTTCACTGTTAGTTTTATAAGTTGTGGTATATGCTAGATATTTTAATAAAAAAATATCACATGTTTATTTTGAATTCAAACACAATAAATTACAAATTGTTCAATGAATTTTCAGCTACAAACAAAACCATTCAAAAGTGTAACTTATATCTTTAAAATGAGATTTATGTCTTGAATTGTGTAACCTATGTAATGATTAGGTTTATAAATTCATTTAGTGAATTTTTTACCATTATACAATGAATCTAGACTTTTCAATTTGTAGCTGAAATATGAGGTGTTAATTCCTCTTAATGTTGGTATTTTAATACTCCTAATTTCTTAGCCTATAAATAGAGGCATCTATCAACCAAATCTGATATATACGTTGCCATCTTTAGACTATTTTCTATTTTTTCTCTCTCACTATTATTAGAGTTTATCGGATAAAGAACAGTGTTGCGTATGGTGTCTATCTTACTCTAATAGTATAGATTGGAGTAGATAATAGTGAGAAAAATGTTGGGCTGTTGTATTCTGAAGGCGACGTGTTAAGACTTACTATACCAGAGGATACTCCGTAGGGGCACGAATCTTCTTAAAGAGAGCGACCTAATCCACTTCTCAACCCACGCCAAATTAACTTTTTATGTTACAAATTATTTGCGTTTTTAATGCAAGATTGAGGTATGAGATTTTTGTTAATTTTACTGTTAAATTTTATTAGAGAAATTATTGTTACTTATATGATTATTTTGGCCCAGAACCAACAGTACATTGTCAAGAAAGCATCCCCCAGGATCCTGCTGCAGATACATTTTTTTCCAGCTCTAGTATTCAACCACTATCTCAGGTGCTAAAAGGTGCATCCAAAACCAGCCTGGCTTTACATATTAATGGCTGTAAGACTCTTTGTTCTAGGGTTGATGTGTGCTTACTATTTAGAGAAAAGATGTGGTAATGAATCTTATTGTAAGAAATGAGATGAGCTGGCAACTGTTCTAATCACCAATTCAGAATGAGTAATTTCTTAGTGATTTTTGACAGGTGCCGAACCTGTGCAACAATAAACAAATAAAACCTAACTACCACTTAAAGCAATCAATAATCAATTCGAGTACTGGAGCAGGGACTCTAGGTGTGCAATGGGTTACTTGATTCACCCTGTTCCCGAAGAGTTTGCTTAATCCAATATACTTGAATTAATTATTTAACTGAATTCACTAACTAGTAGACAGTGGTAAGTAGGGTCGTCTCCTCAGAGACTAGAAGGAAATTTATTTCTTTTCAAGTCAAGATTAATGGGGGGTTTTGGGATTAAATGCCAAATAAACAAATTGAATGCAGAAAATAATTAATTAAAAGAAATAATTGGAGAAACTCTAGCCAAGGGTACACTTCAGAAATGGTTCATGCACTAATCATCGATTTACAGATAATTCCAACATTTATTAATAGATTAGTTATAGTTGTCATGCACGCGATAAACAACCAGCCTTTCCTTAATTCCTCGATAGTTAAGGTACGACCGTTAACTATTTCTCTAACCCAGAAACAACCCTAGGTACGACCGTAGGATTTAATTTCTGGTTTGCGTTAATAATTAGAAAGGTCTAATCCTAACTAACAAACACGCTACGAGGGTTTGTTTAAACTAGATCGTATGTTCCCCTGACATAAACCTAATTACGCCAGTTGCTACTTAGATAGAGATAACGAACAATTACGAATTTAATTACCTCTAATTAGCACAATAGCTTGCGTGAATAATTAAATATTGCGTATCTATTCAATCATACACGATAACTATAACAACAATTAAAAGCAGAAAACATACGAATACCAATAAATAGAGGAAGCAGTTAAAATAATTTAGATCTCACAGTAATTATTGAACCAAATCTTCAATTCCTCTTGACAAGAATTATGAGGTTAGTCCTCTATTAATGGAGAACAACCATGCGAAAAAGCTGTTCAAAGCCTTCAATTGTTGTCTCCCCAAAGTCGGCTAAAGGAGAGAAGTCAAGACAAAAAGTACTAGCCGAATTGTTATTTGATAAGAGAAAAAAAACTGGAGGGAACAAAAGATTGGCCAAAAGGCCAAATGGCTCTGCCGTCCTCCCCTTTGCAGCTGCCCCGCAAAGATAATAAGAACCCCTTGAAAACGTTGTTGGCCTCTCCTAATCACACGGAAATCTGGCTTTCTTTTTCTCCTTAGTTTCCTCATAGAAATCTACTACCAAATAGAACTAGTTTCCTAAATAGCAAAATAAACCACAAAAGAAAGTATTTCAAGTTTTCTAATTCAACCATAAGACTAATAATTAGAATTCAAGTCTTCCAAATCTTCCTCTAAAGCTGCCCAGAGTTTGAATCGAACTTGGAAATCGATCCCGAACGTGCCACCATCATATTAATTGGAAGATTGCCCCTTTTTGTCACGTTTTGCTCTTTTTCCTACAATTTAGCACTATTAACCAAATATAAGTAGAATCCATCAATTAATGCAATATTTGGCTGAAATCAAAGGAAGAATAATTATAAATTTAGCGACAAATAATCACCTATCAATTTCCCCCACACCTAAACCATGCTTGTCCTCAAGCATGAGAACATAAATCAAGTAATCAAATTCAAACAATGGCTATTGCTCAAATCTTCTATTGCCACAATATAATTAAAACATATGTCAAGTATTAGTGGCAATTTTCAAGAAATATCTCTCCAGTTAGCTTTGAAGATTAAGGACTCTTTCAATTTATGACTAACTAATCTAAGAATATAAAATATTTAACCAGCATCCATAAGCAAATGGTTCGACTATTAAGCAAAATCTCAACATTAAAATTCATAAATCAGCGGGCTAACAATTCATTCAAACACTTTCACATTGTTCACTATTAACACATTTTTTTAAAAATATCCCCACACTTGATTGATTTTTTTTTTCAGGGAGAAAGCTTAGTTTTTAGCCATTCAAGCGTTTTGACGCGAACTCCGACATTGGTCACATGAAGGAGTTCGGTTACTCAGCCATTATCGCTTAAAAACCACATACTCATAGTTATCGTCGTTTTTTGACGCGAAAGTCGACACTTATGGTGAAGACCTCCGGTTACTAAGCAACAATACTAGCGAAGTATAGCCAGATACTATTCATAAATAAGCACCAAATTAAAATTAAAAATCACACAAACCCGCTTCATTTCTTAAATATGGAGAATTAAGATTAATAGCTGAACCAATTCGTACAAAAAAATGCTAGACAAATATTTACAATACTTAGAAAAGTTAATCAAAAAGTGCAAAAGTCACAAATTCTCAAATATTCACCCAAGAGATACGCTTAAACTTAACCATGTCATACCTAACACCTTAGAGTATAAAATTTTGGCAGTAGAAAAATTTGAGACATCTAACCATCGTTTATCAGGAATAATCACAAATATGCACAAAAATAGGCAAATATTGGATAAAATTCAACAAAGTTAAACAAAAAATTCCAACAAAAATACCTACACTTGCACTTTTTCAATAAAACACCGATATACTACTCCCCCCACACCTAAATCTTACATTGTCCCCAATATAAGAAATAAAAGAAGTAGAATATGGAGCAAAAAGGACAATGAAACTTCCCTGGTAATTGAGGAGGGTTGTGGACATCTATGGATGGAAAGGGCAGCGTGAAGTGATAGTGAATGATCAACAATGGATGGCGGTGGTGGCCTGTGACCCTTGGAAGCAATCCACGATGAACGATGAACCAGCAATGGATGGTGAAAATGAGTGGCGCCGGTCAGGGTTTTAAGTCAAGCGGCTCCATTTTGTCCCAAACGAAGATTAAAGATGCCAAACTAACGACGAGACCAGAGATGGCCATGGAAAGTGGCCAGCGACGGCAGCTAGGGTGGCAGTGATGGTGACAAGCAGAAACGGCCCAAGTAGCGGAATTTGAAGTCCTAAGGTTGTGGTTTTGTGGCTGGAAAAGGAAAGAAAGGAAGAGAAAGGAAAATGAGGGAAGAAGAAAAAAGAGAAAGAAAGAGAGAAAAAGAAAAGAAAAGAAAGGAATTTTTTTTTTTGAAACCACTGCGTTAGACGTAGGCACGCCTAACTGTTCTTGAATCTTCTGACCAACCCATGGAAATTAAGATCTTTAAGCGTAACCACTTGGCGTGGGCACGCCTAACTACTAGAGAGTCTTTTGACCGCAGACAAAAATTGCTTTCTTTAAGCGTGACCATCTGGCGTAGGCACGCTTAACTGCTATAGAGTCTTCTGACCATCGCCTTCCAACTCTTTTCCTCAGACATGACCACCTGGCGTGGGCACGCTTAACTGCTATAGAGTCTTCTGACCGTCCTCTTCCAACTCTTTTCCTCAGACGTGATCACTTGGCGTGGGCACGTCTAACTGCCAGCTTCCTGCCACAAAAGCAACAAATCACTAAATGCAACTAATACTTAAAAAAACTCCAAAATATAAGAAAACTAAAACAAAGGCCTTGGGTTGCCTCCCAAGCAGCACCGTTCTTTAATGTCTTTGGCTAGACATTGCCCTGTTTATTCACGGAGGATAAAATCATGTAGTTCGTTTCAGTGCTTCATCTTCTATGTAATCCTGATAGCCCTCGTAAATAGAGTAATCCTTGAACGCACGGACTACAGTCTTCCATGGATTAGGAGATGGCGCCAAACAAACAGGTAACGACCTTAGTTCTTCCCTCACTCCCCCATCACGAGCATTTACTGGTTCAAGATATTTTGCCATCGCAACTCTTAACTTATTCCTGTCATGAAACTCAAAATCGTCTGGTATGATAAAATCAATCTCACTAACAGGAATTAAAGAATATGAGTTAAGAAAATATTGATTAAGGAATGGAGGAGATGTCACCGCATTTGGAGATTGTTCATTGGATTCATTCACTTGAACTATTTGATGTTGGGGTCTCATGTCTTGCACTTCAATTTTCTTTTCAACTGCATTTTTAGATCCTTCTTCTTGAGATTCTCGCAGCACCATGTCATTCGTCAGGATAATTGCACTGTCATCTTCCTCATGGTCGACAATAGTCTGTGAGGGCAATTCTTCACTCATTCGAGAAGTCAATTGCGTTATCCTAGATGTCAATTGATCCATTTGATCTGCCAGGTTACGCATGCTCGCTTGTGTCTCCTGATGAAAGTTCATTGTCACCTGTTGAAGTAGATGTGTCTCCTGTTGAATTTGATATGTGTTAGTAGCAATTAATTCAACTATTTCTTCAAGAGACATACCTGACATAGATGACGGTTCTTGAGACTATAGCTGTTGAAAATCTATTGGCCTTTGTTCATAATTAGAATTGGAATCATCCCACCATCCTTGATCATACCCGTTTGAATAAGGGTCATACCACGTTTGATATTGAGGTGAAAAATCTCCAAAAGTATCGATTGGAGTACTTAGACCATCTTGAAATGCAGGGCATATGTCGGTTGAATAATTTGAGGCAAAATAAGTTCCACAATTTGCAATAGCCCATTGATCATTAGAAAAAGCATGAATCTCATAACCCCTTGTAGAAATAAAATCCAGTCTATCACCAAAATACGGAATGTTAGCAGCCATAAACTATATATAAAAAAATAAGAGAAAATAAAAAAAATGAACTAAAAAAGAAACAAATTAATCAGGCACCAGTCCCCGGCAACGGCGCCAAAAATTGACAGGTGCCGAACCTGTGCAATAATAAATAAATAAAACCTAACTACCACTTAAAACAGTCAATAATCAATTCGAGTACTGGAGCAGGGACTCTAGGTGTGCAATGGGTTACTTGATTCACCCTGTTCCCGAAGAGTTTGCTTAATCCAATATACTTGAATTAATTATTTAACTGAATTTACTAACAAGTAGATAGTGGTAAGCAGGGTCGTCTCCTCAGAGACTAGAGGGAAATTTATTTCTTTTCAAGTCAAGATTAATGGGGGGTTTTGGGATTAAATGCCAAATAAACAAATTGAATGCAGAAAATAATTAATTAAAAGAAATAATTGGAGAAACTCTAGCCAAGGGTACACTTCAGAAATGGTTCATGCACTGATCATCGATTCACAGATAATTCCAACATTTATTAATAGATTAGTTATAGTTGTCATGCACGCGATAAACAACCAGCGTTTCCTTAATTCCTCGATAGTTAAGGTACGACCGTTATCTATTTCTCTAACCCAGAAACAACCATAGGTACGACCGTAGGATTTAATTTGTGGTTTGCATTAATAATTAGAAAGGCCTAATCCTAACTAACAAACACGCTACGAGGGTTTGTTTAAACTAGATCGTATGTTTCCCTGACATAAACCCAATTACGCCAGTTGCTACTTAGATAGAGATAACGAACAATTACGAATTCAATTACCCCTAATTAGCACAATAGCCTACGTGAATAATTAAATATTGCGCATCTATTCAATCATACACGATAACTATAACAACAATTAAAAGCAGAAAACATACGAATACCAATAAATAGAGGAAGCAGTTAAAATAATTTAGATCTCACAGTAATTATTGAACAAAACCTTCAGTTCCCCTTGACAAGAATTATGAGGTTAGTCCTCCATTAATGGAGAACAACCATGCGAAAAAGCTGTTCAAAGCCTTCAATTGTTGTCTCCCCAAAGTCGGCTAAAGGAGAGAAGTCAAGACAAAAAGTACTAGCTGAGTTGTTATTTGATAAGAGAAAAAAAACTGGAGGGAACAAAAGATTGGTCAAAAGGCCAAATGGCTCTGCCGTCCTCCCCTTTGCAGCTGCCCCACAAAGATAATAAGAACCCCTTGAAAACGTTGTTGGCCTCTCCTAATCACACGGAAATCTGGCTTTCTTTTTCTCCTTAGTTTCCTCATAGAAATCTACTACCAAATAGAACTAGTTTCCTAAATAGCAAAATAAACCACAAAAGAAAGTATTTCAAGTTTTCTAATTCAACCATAAGACTAATAATTAGAATTCAAGTCTTCCAAATCTTCCTCTAAAGCTGCTCAGAGTTTGAATCGAACTTGGAAATCGATCCCGAACATGCCACCATCAAATTAATTGGAAGATTGCCCATTTTTGTCACGTTTTGCTCTTTTTCCTACAATTTAGCACTATTAACCAAATATAAGTAGAATCAATCAATTAATGCAATATTTGGCTGAAATCAAGGGAAGAATAATTATAAATTTAGCGACAAATAATGACCTATCAATTTTTCGTCAAGGGCATTGACATATTTTTATAATAAGATCATTTTATTGAATAATTTGATAGTAATTGACATATATACTAGTGTAATTGTTTGCAAATGATAGAGCAATTATTGGGCACATTGTGCACTATTATTCTGTCCTAATTTTGGCTACTCATGATGCTAAGAATTGAGATTTTGCTCATATTTGATATTTATGTAAATTGTAGGTGGTTGGTGTTAAAAGTAATCTCTTGATGCAAATTTCCAAAAGACCGTTTATTTCATGGCATGCTCATGCCAGAGACTGAAGAGATGTACCTAAAAGACGGACTCCGCGGGATCGGTAGAGAAAGAAGTGAAAGAGAAAAAAAAAAATAGGAAACCATAAAGAGCTCGTAGGCCGCGGAAATGCATGGGATTAAAACCCTTCTCAAAGAGGAAGTAGACAATAATATCTCTTCCTCTCCTTTCGGCCTCACTATTTGCGAGCTCTTTCTAAAAAAAACCACCATTGGTTGGAAATATGTTCCATTTATGCCTTTTGGCTATTATCAACTACACTTGAATAATGGATTCTGACCGTCGGTATTAAAGTTTAAACTACTTTAAATTTCAAAGAGTGGCTTTGTTATTTTCACTGCATTTTGCTATGCGAATGCATGCGAGAGCCAGATTTTGTCATTTTCAGGTGACCCAGGGCCAGTTGTTGCTTTATTGTATATTGGATTAAGTCGAAGATTGTAAGAGGAAAAAAAAAATCCTCATTCTAAAGCACAAAACAAAGACTTTTAATTGTGGGGTTGTGTTTGATTGTCATATAGTCTTATTTATCTCTCCGTTGTATTCATAATTAATACTTTGCTGCATATTATTTTATTTTTTTCTCACATGCATTTTCTTTCTTTATCCAGCTATTTCCTCTTCAACTAGAATGTTATGCTCTTTCTGCATATACCATTCTAAGTTTAAGTTAATATATTTTTTGGCTATTCTTTTGCTTTTTCACAGCATTACACTTTGTGTTATCTACTTAATTAAGGTTAGTATCACATGAACTCTAATTGAAGCAATTACAATTTAGTTTACTTGTCCTTATATTTACCAGATTGCTGGCACGAATTTAAACATACAATCAACTTGGGCTTCGCTTGCCTTCCCTTCTATTTGCTTTTTTATTTTTTATTTGTAATAGTAGTAACCCTGCCCACAATAGTGAGATCAATACAAGGTTTTTTTAAAAAAAAAAAAAATATAGAAGAAGTAGCGCCCCATAGACACGGGATCAGTACAAAGTGATTCCAACCAATCATAAAGAGATAAAGTGGATATTTATACAGATTATAGGGGCTAAGTAGATATCATCACTCCATCATATGCATTTTAGAGCATATTTGGTTCAACATTTTAGATCACATTTGGTTCAATCGTCATAAAGGTTGGTGCTTTTTGCCTATTTTTCACTTTATATAAAATTATAAAGGGATCATGTGAATATTTTGAAATCTTAAGGATCATGTGGCAATATAAAAAAACTATAGAGATTTTATGTAATTTATCCATATAAAGTCGACAATAGATTGTTCTATAAATGTCAATTTCTTAGGACGACAGTAAATGATGTTTCTTAGGATTTTGCAGCTTTTAGCACTTAAAACCCAAGAGAAGTTCAGGGATTAAATCAAGTGTTTAATGTAATTTATCTCCTTCCTCCAAAGCATTCTCATCAAAGGTATCATCCTTTCAGTCTTAAATCAACCTACATATAATGCAAAATAAATAAATAAAAAGTAAGCTCTTTAATTTTTAGAACTATATGTGCAAGAGAATATTGGCATTCATCTTAGGCCCATTTGAGGCTGCGGGACTTTTGATGGAAAAAGACTTTTGGGTACTAAAAATACTTTTGAGACATTTGGTGAATATTATTCCATAAAAATTAGGAGTGAAATTTTTTATGTTAAAAGCACTTTTAGTAAGAACTCAAATTGGTACTTTTAGAATACTTTTGTGTTTTAAAAAATAAAACAATAAATTTAATCATTTTATCCCATATTATGAGTTAAATCAAAAGATAAATATATTTTAAAATTTCAAATTACACATTATTCAATACCATAAGTACTTATTTAATTATGTATCCAAATAATATATTTAAACGTACTTAAGCATTTTTCTTTATTTAATTATTCAATAAATTACGATAACATAGTAAAAGAATGGTGCATATCTTTCTTTAGAGCCTTTTTTTTTTTTTTTTGGAGTTCTGATATATTGATTTCTTTAGCCCTGCCATTTGGATATTTCTACTACAATACAACATAGCAAAAGGATGGGATATGTAAACAAGTCCACGGAAGAAACTTCCAAAGCATATTTTAGACATGATACATACTTTAAAGAGCTATCTCATTTACTTTCCATTGTTGATTTCACTTCACGACAATCTAATAGTTTGCCTGGTCATTTGACATTTGCACCTTTTATCTAATAGTTTTGGTTTAACAATCAATTTCTCTAGCATTTTCAAATTTTAGATGTCATTTACTTATTTCTTAGCTCTTCGTAGGTTGCTCAAGTTGACAAAGGCTGTTGGAAAATCAATCCCGGTGCTTTTGAGAGTTCCTATATTTTCTGATCCTTGGGGTGGTCATAGTATGATTGGTTTTTGGGAACATTTTTCTTATTTCCTTTGCACATAGTTATCCTTTTCGTTTTCATACGATCTTATGAATAGTAATCGTTGTTGCGATGCCTTTGCAGTATGCTGCATTGGCATTTTCATTTGGCTAATATATTTTATATAAGGGATAATTTTAGAAACCTCTCACAGTTTCAGTGCTCTCTTCTAAGGTTTTAAAAGTTTTACTTATCTCCCCTCTCAGTCATTTGGAACCCAGTGCTTACATCATTAATGATCAAATGGCTATAGTACGGATATTTTACACATATGTAAAGAAAAAGAGTTAAACGTGTGGTGACTACATCAACCATAATTTGGATTGTAAAAGGTTTATTAATTTGCCGTCTAAAAATAGAGCCAATACTAGCTATATCTTTTTCAATTTTTATATACTTGACAAATAAAAGAAATTAGACATAATGCACTTGATAAATTAAAGGATTTAGGCATGAGAAACAATTAAGACATTTACAAAGTAAATTAACCATAATTTGAACTGTAAAAAGGAAAATCTAATTTGGCATATAAAAAGAGATCCAATACTAGGCATCCTTTTCCAATTTATGTACTTGACAAATAAAGGAATAAAATAAAAAGAGATATCACTTGGGCTAATTTTTCTTATAATTGTGGTGATAACAAGAATCTTAAGGTATAGAAAAAAAATTGTTCATTAAATCTTGAAAGCTGTTATTTTTTGTTATGGATGATAGAAAGTTTTTTGTTGACCATATGTAGTAATGGCCCAATAAGCGAATTAACAAGTTATATCAAATATTCAATCTAACTATCATAATAGTTGAGGGGCACTTTTGGCATAAACAAATCATCTCACACCTGAAAACCATAAAATTGGATTGAAATTCTTTTACAATGGCATCATTTTTTTAAATTTATTATAGTTCTTAATGAATGTACTAAATTGCATCTGCTACACTCAGTAAGCATGAAGCAAATGAAATAGTCAACAGAAGGATCCAACGAATCGTTAAAAGATCCAATGAAATTATAAGAAAAGCTCCATGAATTAGAAATACCTGTTTTGAAGTTGCATTCCAGAGAGAATCAATTACAAAGTATTATTCCCACCGCTATGAACTAAATGGACTTAAAATAAGACTCAAACTAAACTACAAATAAAAAGAAACTAATTGAAAACTGCTATTGACGAAAAGAGAAAAAATAATATGAAGGATGAGTGGTTGTTGTTGCTGATCGCGTTCTCAGTCTTTATACAAACATATCAATGAATTTGCCTCCAATTTTGAGATGGGAATTTTATCTCCTTATAAACTCCTTAACAATTCATCATTTTTTCCCTTATGACAATAATTATCTTTTGGCCTTTTTGTTTTAGGCCTAACAGTATGTACAGAGAAGTTCTACGCAATGTTTTAAAGCCCGGTTTGGACCATCCGGTTGAAGCATCAACACTATTATTTCTGAGTCGGGTTGAACTTCCAACATACAGGAATAAAAAAGCCTCTACAAATGAAAATGAATTGGTTTGCCTGGCCGAACCAGTGAATCATCGAACTGAAATGGTTCTTACTAAACTACCGCCAGCCTTGCCACTCTTAAAAAGTTGAAGAGAAAAAGAGAGAGAGAGAGAGAGAGATTAGAATCTCTTCCAAGAGAAGAAAAACGGCGCTTAGGAGTACAAGGCAATCAGGACTTGTAATAAATCTTTTTCTATTAAATCATCATACTTATTTTAGAGTTTTAAAACTATCTTATATTTGAGCAACTGACAAGTGTCGAACCTGTATAATAATAAATACTTGCTCTAACTAGTTTTAGGTTATTAGATTCAATTAAATATCGGGTGCCCTTGATATTCAAATAAAATAATAATCATAAGAAATTAAATCAAAGAATATATGAATACTAGTAAATAAAAGAAATAAAAATATTTAATTTGATTTCACAATTTTAAATAAACCAAATCATCTATTGTTCCTTGATTAGAAAAGAAATCTAGTTCATCTCCATTAAGAAAGTCCCATGCAAAATTGCAGAATTAATTGTTGAAAGCATTCCTCCATTCGGATGAAAGATAAGCAAACCTATTCTAAGTTGACTTCTCTTATGACTAGTCATCTACCGCCAAAAAGGAAGGAAAGCTACCTAATTGATTAGTTTTCTATTCTAACTAAACCACTATTGCAAATTCAAATCAATTTATAAAGCCTATAACAATCATTTGATGAAATATCTGTGACCCCAATTCAAGATTTCAATGTATGGCCGGATAATATGCGTCCACTTCCGAGCCTCCTTAGGACGTGCAGAGTTTAATTTTGACGTGATTATGCGGATCAGTAAATTTAATGAAAAACTCATGTCTTTTCTACTTTTTTATCCAAATCTATGCAACCAGCACAAATTATCAAAAGTAAATAGAATCCGCTAATTAATACAATATTTGGTAAGATAAAAGAGGAAAATAATTATAAAATTAATGACAAAATTGCAACCCATCAGCAACATTAATTTTGTGTTGTCTCACCTTTTTAAAATCATAATTTAGCTCTAAATTATTTATAAATTTTAAAATTTCTTACAAACTTTCATGTTTCTTGTCACTAAATCATTTTCAAAAAAATTGTCTAAGTAGCAACTTAATTTATATGACTTTCTAATAGTTATTCATAAATTTATGTTTATATCATTAAAATTTCATGTTTTATTAAAGTTAGCTTCTTCATTTTTTTTCTTTTGTCATGATCGGTGCAATGTAATTGTCATCTTTGATATTGGATTTGTTGTAATTGTCAAAGTAGAATTATTCAATCTATATTGCATTGTTGTTTCAATTCGCAAGTTATTTTCATCGATGATTCTTGGCTTGCTTCTCATATTGTGGCTTTGTTGAAGGGATAGGTTGGGCTTCTTCATGTGAATTTGGTGTATTAATTGGGCTTCTTGATGTCCGACAGCCACTTTTTCAACTTAATTCGGCTGTTGAGTTTTTGGTTTTGCAATTAACATTGGGCTTTGGAAGAGACTTCAACAAACGTGGGATTCGGGGATTAAGCATTTGGAGGTTGAGTCATTTAGGCCATTTTAGTCTCTTAATTGAAAGTTTCGAGATTTCCTAAGCAGAAATTGAGAGTGCAAATGCAATTCTTGTGCTAATATTTTGGGTAAGATTAGTTTTAGTTTGCAAATTCACCAGATGCAAATAAGTCGTCCTTATTATCCAATGTGATGGGTGCAACTCCCTTCGAAATTTAAAAGAAAAAAAGAAAAAGAAAAGAAAATTTCGATTGATGGAGAATTGGCAAAATTTATTTTTACACAGAATACATACTCTGCATCATATCATCTTCCGCTGATGCATGATAGTGCTATGTAGGAAAGGTATTGATGGGGCACCGCAGTCTGCATTTAATAGGAGGCAAGATACCTGCAAAAACCAAAAACATCATCCTGGAAATTTACAAGAAAAGAAATGGACAAGAAGTTCACATGGCCTACATTGATGATCAACATGTAGATATCAACCTGGAAATAATGAGCATTGTTGGCCTACAATGAGGATCAACATGTAGACATTCTCTTGCTAGTTTGAGGATGCATAACAGACACTTTTCAATTTGTTGATTGGGATACAGAAGTCTTTGGTCTAGCAAGTCTTTTAGTTCTATCTCTTCAAGCTTTGAAGACATTAGATTAGCAATCAAGTCGCCAGGATGCTTTCCTTTGATTACTTCCATTGACAGGACCCCAAAGCTATAAACGTCACACTTTTCGTTAACTTTCATTGTGTAGGCAAATTCTGCAAAAGAGAGTTGGAAAATGATTTTTCATGATATGTGATCATACTTGAATTTACTAGTTAACAAATTAGTGACAGGAAGAGAAAAAAAATAAACTTTTTTACCTGGTGCAACATATCCATATGTGCCTGCAAGAGAACTCCAGTTAGATGAGTCTCTTCTGAGAAACTTGGAAGTGCCAAAATCTGAAACGTGAGCCTCACATTCTGGATCAAGCAAAATGTTGTTGCTTGATATGTCTCGGTGTACAATTGGTGGTGAACAATCATGATGCATGTAAGATAAAGCATGAGCGACGCCTTTGATGATATTCAACCTCTTTTGCCAGTCTAGTTCCTTAGCTTCTTCTTCTATGCTCAAGATTTTGGCCAAGCTTCCCCTTTCGAGGTACTCATAAACCAAAATTGAATGCTGAGCATTTGAGCAGAAGCCAAAGAGTTTCACAATGTTCCGATGCTTGATTTCTGTCAAGGCCCTGATCTCATTCGAGAAACTTTTATCCTTTCCCACATTAGGTATGTTGTGAAGTCTTTTTACAGCTACTACCTCGCCTGATGGAAGCTTTGCTTTGTAAACACTTCCACAACCTCCTTTCCCAATGCAATATGTTTCACTGAACTCTTCTGTAGATCTCACGATATCTTTATACAATGCTTTGCCATCATAAGCACATATGGCAAATAAACCGCCCTTATTCACCTCCTTATCTTCCGCTCTAGAATTTCTTTTTCTCCGATCATACATTTTGAGAGCACCGAACAATGCACCAAGAAGTGTGAATGATCCCAGAAGCGGTAATACGATTATGAGAACAAATTCCTTCCTTTTATCCTTGACATGCTTTTTAATCAACTGGGAACTTTCACAGGCTCGTAACCCTGTAATATTGCCACACAAACCTTTATTTCCCTTTACTCCTTCTAAGGTTAGATTAACAAAGGCTCTACCGCTCGGAATTGGACCCTCCAAATTATTAAAAGAAAGATTAATGTGCAATAAACCAGGCAATTCGGCCAAAGCATTTGGGATCAAACCAGAGAGGTTATTCTGGGAGAGATCCAATGTCCCCAAACTCTGCAAACTTTGAAACTCAGATGGTATCTCTCCTGTGAAGAAATTTCGACTCAAATCCAGTTCAGAAAGTTGGGTTAACTCCCCCAATCTGGAATGGAATCCTTTGACTAAAAATGTTGTTGCTCAGGTTCATGTGAAACAAGCGTTTCATACCACCCAAATTCTCAGGTAGAGTTCCACTTAAGGAGTTTGTGGACAGGTCTAGATATTCCATTAATACTCCCAATTCCTGAGGTATACTACCTGTAAGTTGGTTGTGATGTAAATCTAGTCTAAGCATAGAAGCTAACTCCCCAACTGCCCTCGGTATCTCCCCTGATAATGAATTCAAAGAAAGATTAAGTGCATGTAGTTGAGTTAAATTTCCAATTTCTGGAGGTATACCACCTGTGATGTTGTTCTCTGCAACCATTAGGGTTTCCAGAAGTTTGCATTTACCCCAGTTGCTGGAGAGTTCTCCATAGAATTCGTTGTTGCTGAGATCTATGAAATCCAGGAATGGATAGATTCCAAACATCTCTGACAAGTTTCCTTGGAAACGGTTACCCTCAAAACGGGCCCTGAGTAAGCTTGAGCAGTTTTTGAAACTTCTAGGGATGGGGCCTGTAAGCATGTTCCTGGATACTGTAATGTTTTGGAGCATCCCACTTTGACATAGTAGTTTTGGCAATGGACCAAAGAACTGATTATGATCCAATTCCAAAACGACCAACTTATTCAGGTTTCCAAGCTCTTGTGGAATGGTACCAGAAAATTGGTTATCTCGAAGAAACAGGGTTCTTAAATTGCTCAAGTTTCCAATTGAAGGAGGAATGGAACCATTAAGTTGGTTCTGACTCATGGCCATAATGGTAAGGAATTTCAGATTACCCAATTCCTTTGGAACTGAACCTGAAAGTTGATTGTCAAAAAGATGCAGCTCAATCAAATTGATCAAATCACCTAGTGACTTTGGGATTGCACCAGTGAGATTATTTTGATTCAAGTGAAGAAATCGAAGTGGGATCAAATTCCCGATTGCACTGGGAATGGGACCAGATAAGTTATTTTGAAAAAGTCTCAACTCCGCTAGCCTGTTGAGGTCACCAAAACTGGCTGGAATTGAACCTGTTAAATTGTTATTATCCAAATAAAGTTCCACGAGATACTGCAGCTTCCCTATTCGTAATGGAATTGGACCTGAAAATTGATTTCTCCCAAGAGATAAATGAGTCAAGTTTCTCAAGTTGCAAATTTCGGCTGGGATTTCTTGTGACAATTCATTTACCCAAAGATCAAGATAAATGAGCTTCGACAGGGTACCTATTTGTTTAGGTATGCTGCCAAAGATTTGATTCAGGCTGAGATCAAGATATTCAAGATTTGGGAGGGATGAAAATGGGAAATCGTAGAGGCTACCTTTAATTCTCCAATTTGAGAGGTTTAACCTGTTGACGCTTCCACGAATGCAATAAACACCAGCCCAAGTGCATGGAAGGCTAGAAGAATTCTTGGCGTTGATGGATTGAAGGTTCCATGAGGTTAGGTTGCTATTGTTCTGGTTCTGAAAACTGGCTTTCCATTTCAAAAGAGCGGCAGCCTCTTCAACAGAAGCTGAAGCTCCACATTTGGGTTGAAATGATGGGAAAAGTAGGAGGACCAAAAGGAATATGGAGATTATTTTGAAAGAACACATGATTACATTCAAACTCAACTCAAGTTGGCTAACCTTGTTACTTGTACCACAAATGAAGCCGGTATTTATCTTAATCGTATATGGAAGACTTCAGAGGTCTTCCTGCTCTGTCCCCCCCTTCTTTATTCTCATTTAATTTTGAGATTGAAAAACATAAGATGTCCACTCAAATGGGCTAGAAAGACGAGGCAATACATCCTTATACCTTAAGGACTGGGATATGTCCTCATCTTGAATTACAAGTCTTTGGACCTTTGCCAACAGCAACAGCACTCATTTTTCATATTATTTTGGCTCTTTTAGTCAATTGCAGTTTCCAATTAGCATTTTTTTTTTTTAGTTTCCAATTAGTTTCTTTTTGTTCGACGTTTAATTTTAGTCCATTTTGTTCATAGTCGATTAGAGATTGGAATTATACTGTGTAATTGAGCTCTTCGGAGTGCAACTTTAAAACGAATATTTTTTATTTTTTTTATCATTTCATTGCGCATTTTAACGATTCTTTGGATCCTTCCTTTGATTATTTTATATGCTTCAATACTAAATGAGTGTGGTAGATACAATCTAGTTCATTCATCAAGAATTAAAATTAAAAAAAAATCTAAAATGATTTCACTATAAAAGAATTTTAATCCATTTTCTATGGTTGTTTTTAATAATTTTTAAACAAAAATAGTTTTTTTTTTAAAACTCATCATTGAAAAAAGTAAAAATTTGTTCTAGATGAGAAAAGATTATTAGATAAATTGACAAATATTTCAATTTTATTGTTCAAGGGAAAAAATTACTGTGTAAAAATCTTTGAAAAAAGATTGTGAAGATAAAAGAGCAAGAGTACAAATTTAACATGCACAACCCACTAGTTAGTGGCGGAGACTCTCAAGTGGCAAATTGACAGGCCAAACAGCTGACTCGGTCAGGTGTTCTTTGGAATCTTACTTTATGCATTTTCATTAGGTCCAGTGTGCGATGAGTTTCAAGTTTCTTCTAATTCTGTGAAGCACAATAATTTGTGTTAATATAGATTGTAAAACAAAATTAGTAGCTTTCTTGTATGTATCCCTACAATTTTATGCTTGTACTTTTCTATTGAGTAAGTAATCTTATTATTGAACTTTTTAGGCGGGTTAAATACCAAAAACCCCCTTGTGGTTTGCCTAATGTTTACTTTACCTCCCTATGGTTTGAAAACCTACAATTTGACTCCCTGTAGTTTCAACTAAAGTAAAAGTCTGACAGAAAACATCTAAACTAACGTCTGAAAGGAAAATGTCAAAATTGCCCCTCTATAAGGGTTTTGGGTTAAGCACCAAAAAGCCTTCTGTGGTTTGTCAAATGTACACTTTATCTCCCTATGGTTTTAAAACATATAATTTAACTCCCTATCGTATCACTTAAAGTGAAAATCTAACAGAAGTTCCGTTAAATACACTTTAGTTGAAACGACAGGGAGTCAAATTGTAGGTTTCCAAACTATAGGGAGGTAAAGTGAACATTAGACAAACCACATGGGGGTTTTTAGTATTTAACCCCTTTTTAGGCTAATAAAATTTTAGAATCCATCAATATAATTAGTCCAAAATTTCTCGAATTTAAACAAATGCTTCTCCTAATTCTGGCCAAAATTAATCTTACTTCTGATCTAATATAGAACTACAACATAAATGGCTCAGCCTACTGATTGTGGTTTCGATATTAGGCAATTAGCACTCCTTCTCCAAGAAGTAAAGAAAGGTAATGCACCAACAATAATCAATTTTAAATATTTTGTTACAGAAAATTTTCTTCTTTTGTTGATTTTAAAATTTAGTTTTAAGAATTTCTTTTGTGGCAAAGTCTATTAAAATTGGTCAGAGAAAATTGCAGTTTTTGCATCAAATTTTTGGGACATCGGCCGTTTTAATCCCTAAAGTTCATATGAAAGCAAATTCAATTCTAAATGTTTTTTAAGCACATTTGGTTCAATTGACGGTTTTGGCAAATTATTATCGGAATCCAGTCACATGATAGCACGTGCTGATGGCTATGTTTTGAAAAAAAAAAAATAGAAAAAAAGGAAAAAAATGTTGGTGGACATAACCTACAATTAAAGGCACTAATTAGGCCACCTCTGGCATACAGTATATACAACCGGGTCAACATATGACTAATTTGTACCCTTTAATTACAGAATATGGCCACCCAACATTTTTTTTCCTTTTTTCTAATTTTTTTTCAAAATTTAGCTACCATCACGTGCTACTCACATGAGTGGATTCTAGCAACAATTTATCAAAACTAGTCAATTAGGCTAAATGTGTCTAAAAATTGTAATTTTTGGTACTAGAATTGCTTTTGTCCAAATTATCGGTCGATGCATGAACAAATGGAGTATGTACGTCCAATGAAATTTCACTCCTACAATAAGAGCTGCACTTTTCATTTGACTTAGGTTGTTGCATTTAGGGCCCATTTATCCATGCTTGACTAAGGGTTGGCACCAGATAATCGCGGGATTCTTGATTGGATAAATAATCAAGCCATTGTCCGGAATACTAATAAGTCAAACTTGTGTGTTCACGATAACAAGTCAAGTCAATGATTATATTAATTTGTTTCATGAAAATAAAATTGACAGCCAAAAAAAGTAGATTTGTATTAATAAGTCATGTCAAGAATACTATTAGAAACAAATTATGAAGAGCACAGACAATTAAGTAAGTATTTATAGACAATTCTTATTTCTTATCGTGGCTTTTGAATCTTCATAGATTTCAACTTCTCTCTAGAGGATCCCCTCTCCATTTTGCATAATACACAGCCAAATGTACGTGTTTCATTTATTAGGAAGGCACATGATTATTTAAAATTTGACTAATGCTAACCCTTACTAATAAATGAAATACATTGTCATGTATTTAGTTGTGCATTGTAAAAATAAAAATGGAGAGGGAATCCACTGGAACGAGCCAAATCCCTAGTTTTGGATCGGACCAAATCCTCTTGACTAAGGGTGAGTTTGATAAAACTAAAATCTAAAATTTGGAATTTGCATTCATTAAGTTATTGACTTGTTAAATATTGAAATTCTAATATTTAAGCACATTCTGTATTAAATGATAAAGTGAATAAGTTATCACTTATTTTTTAGAGTAAGTTTTACCTATACAATTCAGACACACTTAATTAATTAAGTGTTCTATTTTTAGTTATCAAGCATGTGTAAACGTGCTAAAATGTGAATTCATTAATTTTAAGTATTGAATTAGGTTATCAAACATGGCATAAACATTCACGGGTCCTGTTGTTCATCAACTACACCACATTAAATATGCTCCTTGAAAAATTTCTAAACCCCTGAATGTTTTTGAAAATTAGGAAGCACGAGACATGATCAAACCTTGATTACATTCTCATGATCGTATTCATGCATTTAAAAAGGTAGGGTATAACATCTTATTGAGGTTTTCTCCTTTGGCTAGGCCGCGGCTTTCACTATGCCTCTCTTTTCTTTTGAAGGCAATCCACGAGGCCTTTAATTGCGCCATACGAGAGTACAAGTTAGAAGATTTAAAGAAGAACTTAAGCATTTAGAAGATTTTACACTTTATTTCTTCGAGTTACAATTATATGATCCTATAATGATGGGAGTTCTAATGCCGTTATGTTATTCTTTCGAGGCAGAATTTTACTTATGTTTGTGTCTTTTTAATTAGAGATCATAGGCGTTTATATCTTTAATCTCAAATTCAGTGAATAAGATTAGATTAAGGACATATTGATGGATATAACACATGGATCTTATTTTTCATCATAATGCTCAAATTCTTCGAGTAAATGCTCTTCATATACGTCTCTACTAGTGTTTTGATCCGTGCTATGCACGGATTTATATGGGAGGGAGGGAAAATATAACTAAACATAATATTATTATCCATCTCTCCCATATTCTACCCCTTTGTGTCACTTTCTCCACCTCAATACTTCTCCTACTGTCCACTAACCCTCTTTTTTACTTTTTGAACCTAACTTTTTCGTATCCCTGTAACATTTTCTCGTTCCTTCAAATCTTATCCAATTTTCTTGTATCCCTGCAACTCTTTCTCACTCCATCAAATCCTACTTTCTCTTTGATCTACCTTGCTCCCACACAATTATCCTATCAATAACTCAATTTGTAGCCCACTTATCTCCTATTCTACTATTATTCCATTTATTTATAATTGTAAATGGCAACCTATTTACTTGGCTCGCTTTTTAACAAATGAGTTTGCGTATGTAATTTAATTGGATTCAAATGGGTGATCCAATTAAACTCATTAATTAATGGGTATGAAATTAACAGATATTGATCACTTATTTTGACTTAATTTGATGTAGATTTAAACTCAATCATCACTGGATAAATCTAAATTACTCCAACAATTATATTCTAATTTTTGCACGAACGAGGACTAGGGTTACAAAATGTTGGGAAAGGAGTACCAGTACATGCACACAATATCAGAGTTAGCCCAGGACAAATTTCTCTTTTCCCAAGTACCAGTTAAAATAGGAATAAATCAAATCATCAAGTAATAATACTAATAGTGATAATAAAATGCAATTAAAAATAAAGGCACAGGACATCAAGATTTTTACGTGAAAAATCCAAATTGAGAAAAACTACGGAACCTAGTCCAGTCAAAAAACTCCACTAGCACAATAATGGGAATACACATATCTATCCGAAATATTCGGATGACAATAATATCACAAATACCAACCAAACAAAATTACTACAAAATCACCCCCAAAAACTACAACTGTCAAAGAAGTGGGTTTGAAAAGGTGCTATCAAACGAAAAGAAAATCTGAAATCTGAACCGGTAGATAAGTAGAGCCTGATGAGAGGATCGCGTGGGTAAAATTTCGTCTCAATCGGGTTCCAAATCACCCTCCAATCAAAACCTTGAAGTCTCTCTCTCTAGTTCTTTCTCTCTCTTCATTTTTTCTCTCTCAACCAGCAAAGAGATGGCGGCTTACTTTTTCTCGCATGCAAGGATCGAAGCTCAAATGCAACGTGTGGCTGCTCCTTATATTTAAGGTTGAGAAACCCTCAAGCACTTGCATAAGTGGGCTGGCCCACAAATGGGCTAGTCCACACCCAACAATCTCTCCCTCCAACTCATTTGGGAGGCTCCACCAAACCTGTTTCTTGTCTGCAAAATAAGAGTTTCTTCTTAGGCAATACCTTGATAAACATGTCAGCACCATTATCATCTGTATGCACTTTCTCAAGTGTCAATAACTTGGAATCCAGTACTTCCCGAATCCAATAATACCTCACATCAATGTGTTTGGATCAAAAGTGAAATGTAGAGTTCTTACACAAATGAATAGCGCTTTGACTGTCACAGTAAATACTATATTTCTCTTGTTTCATACCCAACTCTTGAAGGAATTTCTGCAACCAAAGAGTCTTCTTGCATGTTTCAGTGGTTGCAATATACTCTGCCTCTGTACTAGAAAGGGCGATACACTTCTGAAACTTACTTTGCCATGACATTGCTCCTCCTGCAAAAATCATCAAGTACCTAGATGTTGATTTCCTATTATCAAGATCACCTGCCATATCTGCATCAGTGTAGCCATCTAGTATAGTTTTACCATTGCCGAAACATAGACACAATCTAGGAATTCCCTTGAGATACCTGAGAATCCATTTGACAGCATTCCAATGCTCCTTACCAGGATTAGAGAGATACCGACTAACTACTCCAATTGCGTGAGCAATATCTGGTTTGGTGCAAACCATAGTGTCGCGCCCCATTTTTTGATAAATAAATAAATGGTTTAAAAAAATGTATTTATTGATTCAATTTGTGATTGGAAAATGGATTGTGATTTAAAAGAAAAATGGGTCTAAATGGGGGTTTGAGAATGCGACGATTTGACCCAAAATTATAGTTTAAAAAGGGTTTTTTGAAATAAAAAATTGGAGTCGCCACTTGGTAATGAGTTAAGGTGTACCAAGTCACCAAAAAATGAATTTTTAAAGAAAAAATAGGAAAAAGTAGTAAGAAACCCCTTTTAAACGACTCCTAGTCCACGTAAACCAACGAAAAAGGTTCGGGAGTCACATTTGACGAAGGGGAAGGCAAGGATAAAAATCCAAGGCACCCCTTCGACCTAGCCAAGGCTAGTTGCGTGATTTAATCAAAGATTTTCTTGTTTTAACCAAAGAATTTATTACATTTGGATGTACTACATGAATGCAAACCCTAGACCTAGGGGGATTGGGGGAAATTTCTCTTCAAAGGTTGAGTGGTGCCAATCACATTAATTGTGAAGCCCAATAATGACCCTTTGGAGAGGTCACGAATAATGCGAGTGGGATGCAAATGAATGAAATGCATGTATGCAATGTGAGGACATGAGTTTGAAAAAAGTAATAAAAACAATAAATATGTAAATGAAAATGTGCACGTGAGTGGGCAAGGTACGGTATGTGCAATGATAACATGAAGTGCATGTGTGCAAGTGATGATAAAAGTGTTCGTGTGCAAGTGATGATAAAAGTGTTCGTGTGCAAGTGAAGAAACATAAAGATGCACGTGTGCAAAATGGGAGGAAAGATGAAAGTGTGGTGAGGGTATAAAATGGTAGAGTGGATTTAAAAATGCATGAGCCTAGGGAATTCATACATATTGGGTACGGGTAACGGGGTGAATAGGTGGAGTTCTGTCGGTATCTCGGTTGGGGAGCAGGGCCTCGATTCGAGACAAATGAAGCCTCCTCTTCTCTCTTTTTGAATGGGGATTTCTTGTTACCGCTGCCTTGATTTTGCATCGCTTCCAATTGTGATTTCAGAGCCGACACGTTAATAATCTTTCCTGCCCTTATAAACTCATCATATTCTTCTAATTTATTAACGATCTCGGCAAAGGAACACCCAGTCATTCGAAAAATTTCTTCAAAATATGGCGGATCATGTGCCTTAATGAAGGTGCGTATGATTTCATCCTCAGTCATTGGTGGCTCGACTTTTGCGGCTATTTTCCTCCATCTCTTAGCATAGGTCTTGTGATCCTCGGAGGGTTTTCTTTTTGTTCCTTCCAGTGTAGTCCGTGTTGGCGCTAACTCACAATTATACTCGTATTGCCTTACAAAAGCGTTGGACAAGTCAAGCCAGGTCTTCGCTTCTTCGGGTTTCAGCTTGGAATACCAGTCGAGTGCATCCCCCTCCAGACTTTCTGGGAATAGCCTCAAAGATAGATTTTCATCATCTGTTGGCCTACCCAACTTGTTGGCGAACAATCGGAGGTGCGTCTTGGGATTGCCTGTCCCATCATACTTGTTAAACTTCGGAGTTTTGAACCCCTCAGGCAACTGCACATTCGGGAAAAGGCAAAGCTCATCATAATCCAAGACTCCTTGTTTGTTCAACCCCTGACTTTTCCTCATAAACTCATCGAAACGGTCCAGGCGTTTGAGAAGCTTCGTATCAACAGGAGCAGAACATTCTCCTATCTCCGGCTTGTTTTGAATGGTATGGTCTGGCAAGAAAGGCTCAGCGGTAGCGTGGTAAAAAGTGTGTGGCTCAGGTGGTATATTTGAGGTGATGTGAGGTTGTGGGCCTTGCATGTAAGTAGGGAAAAATGAAAGATCAGGAGGGTAAGTGTATGGCAAATGTATGGTGGGATATGTGAAAGTTCCTTCGGGTGGAATAGGGAAAGATGGAGTAACGGTAACTTGAGTTGAAGGGATGACAAATGGCTCTGGCTCAGCCTGCTTAACGGGTATAGGTTCAGGTTGAACTCCGCTGCTAATTAGCTCATCAATCAACTTCCTTTGGGTTGCCATCTCAGTAGCCATTTCACCGAACTTAGTAAGCATTTCAGTCAACTGAACCCCCAAACTTGCAGTCTCGGGTTGAGCAGTAGTAGTTGACCTATCTGCTTGTTCCGGTTGTGAACTCATGTTTACACGACTCCTCTGAGCTTGACTACGGGATCGTGTTATGATGGGGCTTCGACGAGAAGCTATGTTTAAATATTACCTGAGAATTTTTGAAAAGATTGCCTTTAGATTTAAACCTCGCTTAGTTATTCCAATAAAAATAAAGAAAAAGAAAAGAAAAAGGCAAGAGTTAGTAGATATCCAGAAAATTCGGATGCATGTCCTATGGGGGAACCCTTTTTATGCCAAGGGTAGGCCTAGCATGAAAATGCAATCCTCTGAGGTAGGCACTATACCATACCTGATGGATCTGATCAACTCATTATGTGAAAAATAATTTTGAAAATTTGGTCAATTGGATTGACGAGAGACACTTGTCAAAAGGAGGTCAACGTCCGAATGGATTGATCACTTTTGATTGATACAAGATTTTGCAAAAACGCACGTGTTTGACCTTGACGAACTTCCTATCAAAGAGATTGGAATTCGCTGACAAAATTTCCTTAGTGCAGCATGAGTCAAAACCCCAACTGATCAAATGGATGAATGCAATGGATGGTTTTCTCAAAATCGACTAGGTTTTCCAATTTGAATTTCTTCATTGAAACCCTAATTGGTCAAATGGATGGAATGAAATTGACAATTTATTTAAAATCAACCGAATTACCCTAAAAAGGGAAATGGGTCAAATGAATGGAGTGAAATTTACTCAAAATTGACCGAATCATCCTAAAAAAGGAAGTTGATCGAATGAAATTGAGAATTTTATTCAAAATTGACCAGATCGCCCTAAAAGGGTAAACTGGTCAAATGAATCGGACGAAATTGATGATTTATCAGAAATCGACAAAATTGCCCTAACTAATCAAATGAATTGAATGACATTGGTGATCTTATTCAAAAATCGACTAGATTGCCCTAAAAATGAACAAATTGATAAAATGGACTGGATGAAATTGAGGAATCAAATGATCCAATGGACTGAATGGCTTGATGCATTAGTCTATGAGCCTTCTAAAATCAAATTTTGGCCTCAGTTTATTTATCGTCTCATCAGTGAGGAAATATTGGTGAATGTTCCAATTAATGTCCTTTTTGCAAGGGATTTTTACCAACTTTGATAAAATAGCCAAAAAGTGATTATTAGACGCTCATATTCCAAAAATCGCTCTTATGAAGAGGATCGGATCCTACCTTACCTTGTGCACTACCCCTTTGGATGGTACAAAATGTAAACGTGCAAGTCTCTTTGGATTAAGTATCCGAGACACAAGGTGGCTTATTCCTAACACGGGATCCCCTAAATGGCATTCCCTTTCTAGGGTTTAATGCATGATACCATTTATTAAAGCAATGTAAATATGTGACAAATATGGCCTAAAGGACATGAATAATGCATCGGGGGGAAAAGGTCTAAAATGAAATGTATTTATTGAAAATTAAGTGTAATGACTAAAATTTAAACATGTGAGTTATCTAGTGGGTAGGTCACTAAAAGAGTGCCAAAGAGGCCTCTTATTGCTAAGACACATGAATGCAAGCCAAGAAAACAAAAGAATGGTTAGTGCAATTGATAGTACACATAACATATTGGGAGCAATTAAG
Organism: Coffea canephora; assembly: GCA_036785865.1. NCBI lineage: Eukaryota > Viridiplantae > Streptophyta > Magnoliopsida > Gentianales > Rubiaceae > Coffea > Coffea canephora. The sequence continues at coordinate 14,990,241 of CM071915.1, forward strand.
AGAAGAAATATAGTAAAAGCAAATAAAAGGGGTGGAACCCCTTCCCTCGTGCCTAATGTACTTAAAAAAGGTGAGGCTGACTCTAACCTAGGAAAATTCTAATATGGATGCATGAGGCTGGGGCTCGCTAATGCAACTAGACTCGATAAGGTTTAAAAGGTCCCCAAGCCTTCAGACCTAAAGGCGAAGGGTCATCACTCCCAGGGCCCTTGGTCGGTGGCTCGAGTGATCCCTTAGGTAGCGCTATGGGCGCAGCGCACACCAGTCGCCTACCCAAGGCGATCGATCCTAATCCTACAAGGCGGTGTGGGAAACGCCCACGAAAAATAAAATAAAAAGGGATAACAATAAGTAAACGTGCACGTATGAAGTGTTCCCTATTTTGAGGGAAAGGGTTGAGAACCACGCGAGGCTCTAAAGGTGGCACACACCCCCCCAAATGCAATGCAAGAGCGAGATAAGCAAGTAAACATACATCCAATCAACCAATCATTCATTCGTGAGTGAGGGGGTAGTTTGAGATGCGAGTGAGGCAAAATCCTAAAAAGGAAAAAATGTAACCCTAAAACACCCATATGTGATATATGAAAAGGTTAAAAGAAGAAAAAGGTTGATTAAATCAAATTTGCTCGGACTATCGAATGTCCCCAGTGGAGTCGCCAACTGTCGCGCCCCATTTTTTGATAAATAAATAAATGGTTTAAAAAAATGTATTTATTGATTCAATTTGTGATTGGAAAATGGATTGTGATTTAAAAGAAAAATGGGTCTAAATGGGGGTTTGAGAATGCGACGATTTGACCCAAAATTATAGTTTAAAAAGGGTTTTTTGAAATAAAAAATTGGAGTCGCCACTTGGTAATGAGTTAAGGTGTACCAAGTCACCAAAAAATACATTTTTAAACCATTTTATTTATTTATCAAAAAATGGGGCGCGACACATAGCATACATCAAGTTACCAACGGTTGAAGCATAAGGAACCTTCTTCATGTCTTTTTTATCTTTCTCACTTGTAGGACACTACTTGATATTCAGTTTAAAGTGACCTACAAGTGGAGTTGAGACTTCCTTAGCCTTGCTCATGTTAAACCTGTTGAGTACCTTCTCAATGTATTTTTCTTGAGACAATCAGAGTTTTCCATTTTGCCTGTCACGTGAGATTTTTATCCCCAGTATCTATCTAACCGGACCCAAATCCTTCTTTATAAAGGATTTACTTAACTCCTTTTTCAACCTGTCAATCTTCACAGTATCACGACCAATAATCAACATGTCATCAACATATAACAAGAGAATAACAAAATCACCATCTGAAAATTTTTTTACATAAACACAGTGATCAGATGTCATCCTGTGGTACTTATAGTCTGTCATAAAGGAGTCAAATTTCTTATACCACTGTCTCGGTGCTTGTTTCAATCCATACAAACTCTTCTAGAGATGGCATACAAGATTTTCCTTACCACTTTCTTTGAACCCCTCCGGTTGCTCCATGTAGATCTCCTCTTCCAAGTCGCCATGCAGAAAGACTGTTTTCAAATCAAGTTGTTCGATCTCCAAATTCAAATTGGCTGCAATACCAACAACTCGAATTGATGACATTTTGACTATAGGAGAGAAGATTTCTTCAAAATCTATACCTTTCTTTTGATTGAATCCCTTCACAACCAATCTTACTTTATACTTTGGTTGTGGGTTGTGCTCTTGAGTTTTCAACTTATAAATTCATTTGTTCTTCAGATCTCTCTTACCCTTAGGTAGTTTCACTAAATCATAAGTATGATTCTTATGCAGGGACACCATTTCTTCTTGCATGGCTCGCAACCTGTTTTCTTTATTCTCATATTCTAGAGCCTCACCGTAGGACTCTGACTCTCCTCCATCTGTCAACAACACATATTCATGAGGATTATATCTGCTAGAAGGTCTCCTCTCTCTGATAGATCTCCTAAACTCATCTTGTGGTGGTGGTGGTGAAGTAGGTGGTGTCTCATGCTTATGTTCATCAGTAGTACGATTATCATCATCATTAACATCCTCTCTTTGCTCTGTCTTAGCTCCCCCTTAATTAAAATCAACAGGTATTGGAATTGGATCTGGATTTAAATTTGAACTAGCAGGAATGTCATCTGAAGATTTTGAGTTATCACCTTCATCAACGTTTTCAATGGTTTGATCTTCAAAGAAGACAACATCTCTACTTCTGATCATGTTCTTCTCAATAGGATCATACAACCTATAACCAAAATCTTTATGTCCATAACTCAAGAAAATACACTGCTTTGATTTTACATCAAGTTTTGACCTTTCATTTTTGAGGATATGAACAAATGCCCGGCAATCAAAAACTCTCAAGTGCTTAAAAGATATATTTTTTCCCATTCATACTCTCTCTGGGATGTCACCATCTAGAGGAACTGATGGAGAAAGATTAATCAAATCGACCGCAGTCCTCATTGCCTCACCCCAAAAGGATTTTGGTAGTTTAGCATTAGAAAGCATACATCCGACTCGCTCAATGATGGATTTGTTTATCCTCTCTACTACTCCATTTTCTTGAGGAGTTTTTGGCACAGTCTTCTCCAATCTAATCTCACGGGACTTGCAATAGATTTCAAATGGTCCTTTGTACTCGCCACCATTATTAGCACGTACACACTTTAACTGATTACCCCAGTTTCTCTTTCAATTTTGTTATGAAAGTCTTTAAACACATCCAAAATCTGATCTTTGGATTTCAAAAAAAAACACCAAACCTTTCTAACAAAGTCATCAATAAAAGTTACAAAATAAACAGCACCACCAAGAGACTTATCTTTCATATAGCAAACATCAGTGTGCACCAATTCTAACGGATTCAATTTTCGAGATGGAGAAAAATTTTGAAATGTAACTCTGTGTTGTTTTTCATAAATGCAGTCAACACAGGGTTTAAATGCATTACCTCTAACTTCAAGTAGGAGTTGTTTGCAAACAAGTGTCTGAATCTGCTTTTCACCCATGTGTCCAAGTCGCCTATGCCAAAGGTCAATTGAGGAATCGCGAACTGCATTCACTTCTCCCTTCCTTAACTTGGCTTGCATCACGTAGAGGGTACTATGCTTCTTTCCTCTGGCAATAACAAGATTTCCTTTGCTAAGTTTCCATTTGCCTCCACCTTGCGAGCTATAGTAGCTCTCACCATCAAATTTTTCAGTAGAAATAAGGTTAAGTCGAATATCAGGAACATGTCGAACATTTCTCAATATCAGCTGGCACCCGGTATCTGTGTCCAAATATATGTCTCCCATGCCAACAACTTTACATGAGACCTCATTTCCCATCCTAACATATCCAAAATTTCCTTCGGTTTAGGTTGAGAAGAAATGCCTGTGAGGAGTAACATGGTAAGATGCACCCGAATCAATTACCCAATCACTGTCATAATGAATAATATTCACTTAACTATCATCATATAACACAAACATATCATCATGAGCTGCCACAACTGTTGTAGTCTCTTCATTACTTTTTTCATTCGCCTTACCCTTTTTCTCAACTTGTTCCCGTTTTAGGATTCTGTATTCTTTCATATAATACCCATTCTTTTTATAATAATATCAGGCAATATTTTTTCGCGACTCAGACCTGCCTCTAGATTTGTCATTCCTGTTATGGGGTCCTCTATTTTTGCTTCTCCCTCTTCTTTCTTTCTTTTCTGTCACCAGGGTCTGGGACTCATAGACAATTCCTTGTTCCTTCCTCCTGAACTCTTCATTCATCAGGGTCTCTTTTGTAATAGCCATGGTCAACACACCATTGGGAGCTGAATTACTGACGGAGACCACCATGATTTTCCAACTATCTGGTAATGAACTAAATAATAATAGAACCTGCACTTCATCATCCAATTTCAAATTTAACGTAGTTGCTTGGTTTATCAACCCCTGAAAATTACTCAAGTGTTCAGCCATATCTTCCCCATTCTTATATCTCATCCGAGTAATCTGTTTCAGACAACTAGTTTTGTTCAAACCGGTCTTCCTTTCATACATACTTTCAAACTTTTTCATAATACATCAGCTCTGGTGTTATTAGCAAAATGTTGAAAAATATTTTGACCAATCCATTTTCTAATATTGCCAACCGTTTTCCTGTGCATAACAGTCCATTTTTTATCACTTATATCACTTGGTCTGCCTTTATCCCCTAGAACAGGTTCAAGCAAATCTCTACAATATAGGTGATCTTCCATTCTAGGCTTCCAAATCGAATAATTAGTAGCATTCAATTTTATCATACAACCACTATCTGAATCATCCATTTTTAACCAGTACAATTGAGCAGCCTAACTTGACTGCTCTGATACCATTTATTGGGAAAAGGGTACCGGTACAGGCATACAATATCAGAGTTAGCGCAGGACAAATTCCTCTTTTCCCAAATACCAGTTAAAATAGGAATAAACTAAATCACTAAATAATAATACCAATAGTGATAATAAAATGCAAGAAAAAATAAAGACACAGGACACCAAGATTTTTACGTGGAAAACCCAAATTGGAAAAAATCACGAGATCTAGTCCAGTCAAAAAACTCCCCTATCATAATAATGGAAATACACAGATCTACCCGAAATATTCGGATGACAATAATATCACAAATACCAACCAAACAAAATTACTGCAAAATTACCTCCAAAACTACAACTGTCAAACAAATTGATTTGGAAAGATGTTATCAAACGAAGAGGGAATCTGAAATCTGAACCGGTAGATGAGTAGAGCCTGATGAGAGGATCACGTGGATAAAATTTCGTCTCAATCAGGTTCCGAATCACCCTCCAATCAAGACCTTGAAGTCTCTCTCTCTAGCTCTTTCTCTCTCTTCATTTTTTCTCTCTCAACCAGCAAAGGAATGGCGGCTTACTTTTTCTCACATGCAAGGACCGAAGCTCAAATGCAACGTGCGGCTGCTCCTTATATTTAAGCTTGAGAAACCCTCAAGCACTTGCACAAGTAGGTTGGCCCACAAATGGGCTGGCCCACACCCAACACAAAATCAGTTTTACATGGCGGCCATAGGGCTGCCATCTCAACCACCTGATGGTGGTGGGATGGCGGCTACGGCTCCTTCTTTTGCAGCTATAGTATCAGGACACCATACACATGAACAGGTTAGGGACTTTGGTTCTGTTTCTACGATTCGGGGTGAGCCTGCTCTCCGAATCTCTCGCCACGAGATGTCGTTGCTGGCTACATCCCTTCATAATGTGCTAATAGGCAGATTGGGATTGCGCAGACTTCCAATGGAAGTGATTCGTAAATTCTGGGATTGAAGAGGAAGTGTTCGGTGGGATTGCTTGACAGTCATCATGTCTTGATTCGGCCAGTTTTAGAGGAAGATTATGCTCGATTGTTTGTTCGCTGTACATGGTTTGTTCAACAAGTTCCAATGTTGATATCAAAGTGGTCCATGGATTTCAAGACAAGTCAGGAGATTTCACTTGCTCCGGTGTGGGTATCTTTTCCAGATTTACCTATTCCTTTTTTCCAGAAAAATCAACTAACGAAACTGGCTTCTACGTTGGGGAGACCACTAAAGGTAGATGCTGCTACGGGGGACCTTCGTCATCCTTCTGTGGCTAGAGTGCTGATTGAAGTGGACATTTCTCTGCCTCCAGTGTGGAGAATCTAGATTGGAGATGATGACTTCGGATTTCGGCAACAAGTTGAGTTGGAAAAATTCCTTCGCACTGTTCTTTCTGCAAGAGATTTGGGCATATTGAGGCGGAGTGCTTTAAGAAAGACCCTGTGCTACGTCCTTTAAACCTGGCTCCAATTGCGCCGCCACAAACAGTGAAGGAGCGCCAGGTCTTCTTGCCTAAACCTTAGCTTGTTAAGGAGAAGGAGAAGCTGGCGGATGCAAGACCTCTCTCGGCTTCGCTCTCACCAGGAAACGTGTTCAGTTTGCTAGTGGTGATCCTTCGACAGCAGCAACGGAAATAGCAGTAGCAGTGGTCAGAACAGCAGCTGAAATTGCATTCCTCACTGGCTCAACAGAATAGCAGGAATAGCAGCAACAGCATGAATAGTAGCAATAGCAGCTGCGTTCCTCACCGTATCAGGGCCATCCGCAGCTGCATCAGCAACAGCAGGAGTGCAAACAACAGCAACAGAAGCAGATTTGTTCGTTGATGAAACAACAGCAGGAACAACAAGAACAAAAGCAACAGCAGCAAGTTGCACCGCTCATCATCTCTAGTGCTTCAGGTCAAGGAGTTGCAGTGCAAAATCCTAGTGGACTGGGGCAAGGGCGGGGGTATTGGCCTTGCTTGCGATTGCTATGTAGGACGTGGCAAAGGGTGTTCCCCAGAGTATGGCTGTCAATGACAGTGATGCTTTCTTAACATCTCAGAAGTCGAACCAGATTAAGGAAGTTTCAGCAATGGGTATTAATCAAACTAGTTCTTTGGTTGAAGGCAGTTTAATGGTTCCAGACTATGATAGCGAGGATGTTGCTGTTATCTCCAATTCGTTTGCTACATTACAAAATCTGTCGGGTGAGGAGGGCCACTTATTGTCGAAAGAACTAGGATTTAAACATCAAGTAATAGAAATGATTTGGATTGAAATTGAGGGGCATAATGCAAGAGGGCAGATGAGCTTGATCTAGCTATGCGGAGTGATGATTATCAGCAAACTTTGCAAGCTATAGACAGCCACACCATTGGTGAATAAGGTTACTATGTCAGGAGAGGATGGTCAGCTGGAGGATGGGGTGAAGTCGAGAAATTTTGTTCGGACACGGTCATCCGATCTCTTATTTCCTCTAGCATCTAAAGATCAATTGATAGCTTTTGGTAATTCTTTGAATCGTCGTTTCGCTGCATTTGGTATGGATGTGATGGAGAATGTACGACAGCATAACTTTACACTTGATGATCAGATGCGTATTGTTCCTTCTTCAATAGCTCAACCTACTGTACACCCACATTATAACACGAGAAGCAAAGTAAAAGGAAAAAAAAAATTTCTAATTTTTGCAAAGATATATTCATCGTTTTTCCTCTTCTTTAATTTCTATTATTTTATTTTTAAAAATTTATCCTACTTCCTCCATTCTTTTCATAAAAGTTTAATAAAATTTGTGAGTGTTAATTGATTGTTTGCATTAATACTAACTTATTTTTAAATTCTCATAGAGTGACAAACTTTGAAACTCACTATGATCACCATTTTAGGTTCCTCTAAGCAATTTTTTATGTTTTTTTTCTTTTTCTTTAGGTAAAAAATAATTTATTAACTTGATATGTTGATATGATATACTATTTTGTTGCTAAACAAAATGTGAACGAAAAAGGAAATAAAATTTAGTAGTGGATCCGGAATGGGTGATTGGAAAATCCAAACCTATATAACATTATATTCATTGATAACTCGTCATTTTGGAACCATTAACTAAGTAGGAATATATAGGTTAACGTAATTATAACTGCACAAACTCACATGAATAATCTAATTTGATAACTCTCTCCCAATCTTTACATTCTCTAACCCTACAGTTCTATCTTTCCAATTCTTTCACTATTTATGATTCATTACCTCACTTTTTAAGTGTTTTTGGACATATAAAAAGTTAGAATTATCTTTCCAATTTGCTGCCTCATTTTTTAAGTGTTTTTAATCAAATAAAAAGCTAGAATTGCAAGCATTGAGAAAAAGTAAGCTTTTAGGTGTAAATTTGGTGAAATACTACCTTTTATCAAAATTTTGCTAAAATACCACCAAAAGTCACCATCTAAATACACCTTTATTAATTTAAAATTCATACATAAAATTTTCTTTACATGCACTTTTTTATGTACATGTGCTAAATGAAAAATCATCTAGATGCTTGCACGATATTAATATTGAGTTTATTCTAAGTGCAAATAAAATGTCATAATTGTTATTCGCATACTCCAAATTTAATGTTAGAGTATAATTTCAACATTAAAATTTTAAAACCTATTGAATAATATCCAACATAAAAATATAAAATTATATAAAAGCAAAGCTATTAAAGTGCCCTAAGCTTGCTGAATACAAAAAAAAAAAAAAAGATAAGTTTAAGAACACAAGAAAATTGATTTAGTAATTATAACATAAATTATTAAAAAAGGAGTAATCGAATATATCATTAGAAGATTTTGACAAATGATTATTATACTCAGAAGAAAAGCGATAAAGAAATAATTGGGTGAATAACCAAAAAATAGGACTAATCACATTATCCTAAAGATTTGGCTAGACAAATTAATCCTCTTTAATGGAGTAAAAGAGACTAAAGTGATAAAGATATAATAGGGTGAATAGTTTTAAAATGAGACTAATCAATTATCCCTGAGAAAATTTGGCTTGACAAATGTATTTTATTTAATTAAGAAGTAAAAAGGACTTAAAGTAACAAACTATAAACGGTTTATGAAGGAGATAGCGGGAAAGTTTTAAATTTTAAATTTGACTGGTAATAGGATTGATTATAAGCCACTATTTTAAAGTTTTTAATCAGATTTTATGTATTAAAATAAATACAAAAATTTAGAAAAAAGAATGAAAAATTTGGAAGTCACTAAGAGGATCTCCACTAAAAATTCCTCTACAATATATATAGATATAGATATATATTCCTTTACGAATGGACTTTGCACCATTGTGGGCCAACTTCCCGACACTTTTGACGGCAACGTGGCATAGATTTTGCTATAAATAGAGATCAATCAAATACCAGATTTCTCATCCTTCCCAAAATCAGTTTTCAATACATAAATTTTCCTCGAGCAAAAATGGGTTCCAAGACACTTCTTTTGTTTTTCATCTCCTTGGCTATAGTACGAGCAATTACCTCACAGGTGGCTGCTAGGGAATTGGATGAGACTTCCACGTCGGTTGACAATTGTAAGACGTTTATTCTCTCATCCACATATTCCAATGTCCTCAATTTGTTTTTCTTTGCTCCTAACTTCTCTTATGTTACCTATTAATAGGTTGTGATCGTTACTAATTTTGGTTGGGATTAAGTTACCGATTAATAAGTAGTGTTTAAACAATTTTAGGGATATCTAAAAAATCACTGATTTTGACTTACACGTCAAAAGACAAATTTTTAACCAGAAAATCGATTTGGTATTCTTTAAAACAAAAAACATGCAACACATTAGTCCAAAATCTGGAATTTCAAATTGTATGTCCGGTAGTCCTCAGATGAGTTTATTTGACAAGGTCATTCCTAGATTACATTAATGAGCGTGCATGCTTTTTTACCCTCAACGCAGCCAAGGCGCTTGTGACTCCTGACGGTGGAGGAGGAGACTATGCAGGGGAGCCTGAAGGAGAAGTCCCTGGAGGGGATCCTGGAGGTTGGCAACGTGATGTTCGCTACGGTGGATATACGGGTCAGGCTGTGGATGCTGAGCCTTAGAACTATTAAAGCCAGCTTCAACATGGGTCATGATTACTCATGAATACTTAAACAGTTCCATGTAGTGTAAAATACAAATAAGAGCCGTATTAATCATCATGTAATATGAGATCCATGTATTTGCTAGCTAGCAAGTTCAATATTCCAAGTATGTGAATTTTGTTTTTTTTTTTTGTTTTTTCATGTGATGGCCAAAACATGAATAACTTTGGTTTTTCAAATTGACAACAAAGCCAAGGCAACTTTTTGGTTGGTTTATAAATCAGTTGATCAATATCAATATCAAACGCAACCTAGATAATAAGACGCTTTGTCTGTAATCAAAGTTACCATTATTAATAGAATAATAGAATAAGTGGGTTACCATTATTCATCCTCTTATTTTAAAGATGTTGGACCCACCAAGGCCAAAGTCATGCCAACCTTAGCAAAATGAATTAAATTCTATACCCACCAACGATAATCAATATTAAATATCTTGTTAAAGAAAATTGTCTTCTTCTGTTGATTTTAAAATATAATTCAGGTTTAAGGATTAGATAAATATGACTATTGGGTGACTCTCGAAAATGTATTTTGCAGCAAAGTCTATTCAAATGGGTTACCAAACACTTATCGTTTAATTATTTTTTCAAATGAATTTCCATCTCCAAAGAATTCATTAAAAATGGCTTCCAGAGGGCTCTATTGGCTCAAACCTTTCTCAACCAACTTTAATTAGAACAGAAAATGAAAAAAAAGAGTCACTTGACTGAAATTTCATTGCTACAATAAGAGCTGCATTTGTCATTTCCATGCTTGGCCCCCCAATTTCTCAGAAAACCATCCCGTAGTCAGCATAGAAGGAAGAGGTGATCCAAATGTTGTGTTGAAAGAATGTACCCAAGATTCAACCCAGTTAATAAAGACATTAATTAAATGATTGTGAGATGCATCCTCATAAGTCTTGGAGTCTCACTTCAACTTGAAAAAAAAAAATCCAAGTTCTTGAATTGTGCCGAAATTATTACATAGTCCTATGTTCTTTTTCCCAACTAGGTCAGTGACAACAACATTAAATGGTAATTAGGTAATTGTAAATCTCTCCTTTGGCTGTTAAGTCTTTTCATTTTCCTCTTCCTTCTCATAAGGTTTAGTTTCACTCTTTTAAGAGAATAGAAAAAGTGTTCTCTTGGATAAATGATCACTTCATTGCCCGGAGTACTATCAAGTCGAACGAGTATATTTACAATAACAAGTCAAGTCAATAATAAAATTAATTTGTCCCAAAATAACTAATTGCCAAAATAAGTAGATTTGTATTTATAAGTCAAGTAAAAAAAGTCAATCAAGAATACTAATTATAAACAAAATATAAAGAGTACAGACAATTAGGTAAGTATTTATAGACAATTCTTACTTCTTAACTTGGCTTATGAATCTTCACAGGTTCTTGTTGTCACATTCAACTCCTCTCTTCAGTGGATCTCCTCTTCATTTCTCACAATGCCCATCATAATTAGGTGCAGGACATGTATTTTATTTATTAGAAAAGGACATAATCATTATTAAATTTGACTAATCTTAATCTTTACCAATAAATGAAATAGAAGCGTAATGTATTTAGTTATGCATGGTAAACAATGGAAAAATCCCCGGTTGTGGACTGGACCAAATATTCTTGACTAAATCTTCACAGGTCCTATTGTTCAGTAACTACGCCACATTAAATATGATCCCCTGACTCATTCACTGGAATATTTCTAAACCCTGAAATGGTTTTGAAAATTTGGAAGCTCGAGACATGATAGCTCATGAACGCATTCATGCATTTAAAAGGTAGGGTACAACATCTCACCGAGGTTTTCTCCTTTGGCTAGGCAGCGGCTTCCACCATGCCTCTCTTTTGAAGGCAATCCACGACGCCTTTAATTGTGCCATATGAGAGTACAAGTTAGAAGATGTAAAGAAGTGCTGAAACATTTAGATGATTTTACATTTTATTTCTTCGAGTTACATAGATATGATCCTGTAATGCTTACAGTTCTAATTCGGTTATATTGCTCTTTCGATGCAGAATTTTACTTATGTTTGTGTCTTCTTATTTAGAGATCATAGGCTTTTATATCTTTAACTTGAAAATCAGTGAATAAATTAGATTAAGGACATATTGATGGGATATAACACATGGATCTTATTTTTCTTCAGAATGCTCAAGTTCTATCCCTTGACAATTGCAAATGCTCTTTGTATACATCTCTATTCCTTTACTTCCCATAGAGGGACGGATCGTGGGCCAATTTCCCGACACTTTTGACGGCAATCTGGCATAGATTTTCCTACAAATTGAGATCAATGTTGACTCTTCCATTATTGCAAGAAACACCAGCCCAAGTGCATGGAAGGCTAGAAGAATTCTTGGCCTTGATGGATTGAAGGTTCCATGAGGTTAGGTTGCTATTGTTCTTGCTCTGAAAACTGGCTTTCCATTTCAAAAGAGCAACAGCCTCTTCAGGAGAAGCTGAAGCTCCACATTTGGGTTGAAATGATGGGAACAGTAGGAGGACCAATGGGAATGTGGAGCTTATTTTCAAAGAACACATGATTACATTCAAACTCAACTCAAGTTGGCTAACCTTGTTACTTTGTACAACAAATGAAGCCAGTATTTGTCTTAATTGTATATGGAAGACTTCAGAGGTCTTCCTGTTCTGTCCCCCCTTCTTTATTCTCATTTAATTTTGATATTGAAAAACATAAGATGTCAACTAAAATGGGCTAGAAAAACGAGGCAATACATCCTATGCTTTAAGGACTGGGGTAGGTCCTCATCTTAACTTGCGAGTCTTTGGACCTTTGCCAACAGCAACAATACTCATTTTTCATATTATTTTCGCTCTTTTAGTCAATTGCAGTTTCCAATTAGTTTTTCTTTTTAGTTTCCAATTAGTTTCTTTTTGTTCAAAGTTTAATTTTATTCCATTTTGTTCATATCTGAGATTGGAATTATATTTTGTAATTAAGCTGTTCGGAGTGCAACTTCAAAACGAGTTTTTTTTTTTTTTTATCATTTCATTGTGCATTTTAACGATTCTTTGGATCCTTCCATTAACTATTTTATATGCTTCAATGCTTAATGAGTATGGTAGATGCAATCTATTCATTCATCAATAATTAGAACTAAAAAATAGTTCAAAGGGCAAGGTACAACATCTCATTGAGGTTTTCTCCTTTGGCTAGGCCGCGGCTTTCACTATGCCTCTCTTTTCTTTTGAAGGGAATCCACGAGGCCTTTAATTGTGCCGTATGAGATCACAGGTTGGAAGGTTTACAGAAGAACTTAAGCATTTAGAGGATTTTACTTTTTACTTCTTCGAGTTACATTTATATGATCCTATAATGATCAGACTTCTAATGCGGTTATATTATTCTTTCAAGGCAGAATTTTACTTATGTTTGTCTCCTTATCTAGAGATCATAGGCTTTTATATCTTTAATCTCAAATTCAGTGAATAAGATACATTTGACAAGGTCATTCCTAGATTACATTAGTGAATGTACATGCTTTATTATCCTCAATGCAGCCAAGAGACCTGAGACTCGTCCTTGCCATGGGGCTCTTGTAGGAGGCCAAGGATGGGTTTGCAATGGGGCTCCTGTAGGAGGAGGCCAAGGAGGGAACCCTGGAGGTTGGCATCGTGACGGTGGCTACGGAGGAGGTGGTGGCGGCCGCTATGGGGGATATCCTGGTCAGGCTGTGGATGCTGAGCCTTAGAACTAATAAAGCCAGCTTCAACCTAGGTCATGAATACTTAAACAGGCTTACTATAATAATACGCATACTTTGTAGTGTGAAATACAAATAAGAGCCGGATTAGTCATCATGTAATGTGACCACCATGTATTTGCTAGTTCACTATTCCCAAGTATGTGAATTTTTATTTTTATTTTTTTTTGGATGTGATGGCCAAAAGATGAGTAATGTTATTATTTCAAATTGACAACAAAGCCAAGCGTACTTTTTTGGGCAAGCTTAATTAAGCAATCCAAATGTTTTCAATGAGCTCAATCTTCTATTTGGTTCGTTATTTGTTTGGTTTATTATTGATTTTCAATAAGGCCCTCATTCCTATGTACCTGTCTGTTGCATATAGTATGTAAGCTGAAAAGAACTATTAAAACCAAATATTAAGTCTAAAAATTAAAAAATTAATGGTCAAAAGCTACAGAAAATTTTGTTTATGTAACTTTAGATTCACGACCTATTTCTCTCAAACCATAGCGGCAGGCCGTGGTTTGAGAGAAAGTTTACATTCATCAAAATAAGGACAAGTGTACATATATGTGTGTATGTATGTATGTGTATATACATGCGTGTGTGTATTAGACGCACAACAACATCAAAAAGTTAATGATAATACTGTAGTCGTGCTTGTTTTCAATCAAATTTGAGATTGTGCCCTTGTTGGCTAAGGTCCAAAGGACTTTTAAGTCAAGATGAGAACCAATTTGAGGTATTTGAGGTATAAAGATATATTGCCTCATCTCCTTCTTATCACGGTGCACCAAGGGGGGGACCGGGTGGTGGATGCAGCGTCCAACTGCCAAGATTTTGAAAATCCTACTTATTGACAGTAAAATTAATTAAGGGATAAACTAGTCTAATTAAGTAAATATTCTAATGTTCAAGTTTGTTTTATTTTTTTTAATGAATTTGAAATTGTGCTAAAGTTAGCTTATTTATTTATGGAGTCAAACTTAAATGAAGTTCTGTTGAATCAAACTTTTTGGAGTCAAGTTCGAATGGAGTTTGACAATTTACCAAACACAAAATTTTATTTGAGTTTGGTTTCAATTGTTGGCAAAACCAAGTTTAAACCAATTCATACCAAATTAAATTTAAAAAAAGAAGTTTGTATTTTAGCCCTTATTGCAAGATTATTTCTTTTCCAGTGGATTATTAATTAGCAAAATTAGTGTTTGGTACTTGACAGTATGCTTAAAATCAAAATTTGCCCTCCCTAGTCTTGCGTGCATCCAAATATTGCTCCTCCTCCCCATCCCACCCTACCCCACCCCATCATACTCATTGCCAAAACTTCCCTTTCTTCAATTGCCTCCTTTTCCCTTCTTGTCCTCCATCAACATCTTCCAAACTTATGTGATTGACTAGGCTATTATGACTTTGGCCAATGGTAACCGCTTTTACAAGTCTTGGAAAATGATGGAAAATATAGGACCAAAAGGAAAAGGAAGATTGTTTTGAGAGAACCCATGATCACTTCCAACTCAAGTTGGCTGACGCTGTTATCTGTACCACAAATGAAGCTACAATATATCCCTACAGTACAAGGAAGACTTCAGAGGTTTTCTTGTTTTGTTCCTTCTTCTTTGTCTTTGCTTGTTGAGATTGGAACACTTAGGATGCAATGGTCCAAGAAATTTAAAGCAATATTGGAACGTTTTAATGTGAGGTTGACCGTTCTTATCTTCTGCTTACTGAATCTATAGAAAAGATGACTCAAGTACTAATGCTTGGAGGAGAAGTACTAATTATCTGTTATCTAAACCACAATCAGTCTCCGTAGGTTGAGATATTTATGTTGTAGTTCTATATTAGAACAATAGTGAGATTAATTTTGGCCAGAATTAGGAGAAGCATTTGTTTAAATTCAAAAAATTTTGGACTAATTATATTGATGGATTCTAAAACTTTATTAGCCTAAAAATTCAATAATAAGATAACATTCTCAATAGAAAAATACAAACACAAAATTGTGGGAATACATACAAGAAAGCTACTAATTTTGTTTCAAGAATCGATTCTAACATACAGCTCTTGAGCATTTTACATTCTATATTAACACAAATTATTGTGCTTCACAGAATTAGAAGAAACTTGAAAACTTATCGCATACTTTTAACACGCCAGCATCCATAATCAGTGAGCAATGTAAGTTAGTGCACACTGGCTAAATGAAAATGCATAAGGTAAGATTCCAAAAAATACTTGCAAAACCTGACCCAGTCAGCCATTTGGCCTGTCAACTAGCCACTTGAGCTAGATAGATAGATTATGTTGCGTAGAGAATCTTTGTCACTAAGCTAGTTGGTTGTTTATTTGCAGAATCAAACTTAGATGCGTCTTTGTCTGACCAAACTTAGATTAAATTCTTTTACACGTAAATTTCACTTGTATGCTAATAGAGCTAAGTTTGAGTTGTGTTTCACAATTACAAAACCCAAAATGCCGTTTAAGTTTAGATTAACTAATTGGCGAAATCAAGCTCAAAAGAGTTTTTACCAAACCAATCTTAATTCGAATATCAAGTAATTTAATTCATTTTTTAGCCTCTATTGGAGTATTAGTTCTTTCAAGTGGATCCTTTCGATTCGAATATCAAGTAATTTATTTTTATCACCTAGCAATATATTTAAAGTCAAACTTGGCACTAACAAGCCTTGTAAGTCCAATTTCTGGCCCCCCACTCCCGCTCCACTCAACCCATCATATTCATTACCAATGCTTTCCCTTCTTCAATTCTCTTCCTTTTCCATCTTATATTCTATCAATATCTTTCAAATGTTTCATAATTGACTCGGTCATCATGACTTAATCAATGGTAACTGCTTTTATAAGCCTTGAAAATAATGGGAAAAATAGGACCAAAAGTAATATGGAGATTATTTAGAGAGAACCCATGATTATCCCTACTGTACAAGGAAGACTTTAAATGTCTTCTTGTTCAGTCCCTTATCCTTCACTTCTTCATTGTCGTGGGCTTCTTGCCTTGCCTTATATTTCCTTTTCTTTCATTATAAAATTTATAGCTACTGTGGTTCAGAAAGACCGGAGTTCTGAAAGTGAATTTCATCAGGTTATCTACAGTCAACATAGGCCATTTTAAAGATGTTGGACCCACCAAGGCCAAAGTCATGCCAACCTTAGCAAAATGAAGTGAATTCTAAACCCACCAACGACAATCAATATTAAATATCTTGTTAAGGAAAATTGTCTGCTTCTGTTGATTTTAAAATATAATTCAGAGGATTAGATAAATATGACTATTGGGTGACTCTCGAAAATGTATTTTGTAGCAAAGTCTATTCAAATGGGTTACCAAACACTTATCGTTTAATTATTTTTTGAAATGAATTTCCATCTCCAAAGAATTCATTAAAAATGGCTTACAGAGGGCTCTATTGGCTCAAACCTTTCTCAACCAACAGAAAATGAATAATAAGAGTGTGTACATCCAATGAAATTTCATTGCTACAATAAAAGCTGCATTTATCATTTCCATGCTTGACCTCCCAATTTCTCAGAAAACCAGCCCGTAGTCAGCATAGAAGGAAGAGGTGATCCAAATATTGTGTTGAAAGAATGTACCCAAGATTCAACTCAATTAATAAAGACATTAATTAAATGATTGTGAGATGCATCCTCATAAGTCTTGGAGTCTCACTTCAACTTGAAAAAAAAAATCCAAGTTCTTGAATTGTGCCGAAATTATTATGTAGTCCTATGTTCTTTTTCCCAACTAGGTCAGTGATAATATGATAGATTGCAATTTTATCATTTATTTTATTATTAACTTCCCCTATTACCTGACCCGATGTGGATTAATTATTAGATTTTATTCACTTTTCATAATTTGTATTTATTTCAGGGAGTAGATCGAAAATACCATAATTAATGCCAATTTGACAATCATTGGAAAAGAATTCAAATAGAAGGCATGTAGGGGCATTTTTGGAAACAAAAGAGACGCAAACCCTTTTTGGTCATTCGGCCAAAGTCTTCCTCCAAAAGAAATGGGAGCCGCCGCACATGGAGAGGCTTATGAGATAGAAATTAGAAATGGCAGGAGGGCAGTGTTTTGAAAACCGGACCGGAGCCAGAGGGCAGTGTTTTGAAAACCGGACCGGACCTGGCTCCGGTCCGGTTCTATGCTATAGTTGACCAGGTTAGAAAACCGGTCAAAACCCGGTTAAACCGTGGAAACCGCCGGACCGGATTGAACCTGCGGTCTCCGGTTTTCGAGATTTCCTCTTTTTTTTTTTTTCTTTTTTTTACGTTTTGCAAAATGCAGCTATCAAGATTCGAACTCAAGACCTTTGTAATAAAAGACCAATGTAGTAACCATTGCACTTTCACATCTTATTAGTTTTTTTTTGATAACTTATTTATATAAAACAAAAACTCATATTTCTTTTTTTCATTTTTTTTACAAAATCTAATCATCTCATGGCTCTTTCTTTTTAATCTTCAACACATACACACACACACACTCTCTCTCTCCTCTTTTTTTTGTCACTCTCTTTTTAATCAAACTACTTTATTTTTAATTTATTGATGTTTTCTTCTATCTTTTAATTTTATTTTTGTCCATTAAATTGAAAAAGGTTAAAAAAGAATTATTTTTCTTTAACCCAAATTATTTAATGCCACAACCACTCACTTTTATCTCATTTTTTATTTCTTATCAAGTTTGCATTTCTATTTTCGATTCTTTTGACTTCTTTCGAACTCCAAAATTCCTTTTTTAAATTGCAATCTCTAAATCCCAAAACGTAAATTAAAATTTTAGTTCACAAAATCTAAATTCTCATAGACATGAATTTTGTATAATTTTAAAATATTATGATATTTTTGGGTTAGATCTAAGATTTTTTTGGTAGATATAATTGAAATTGAAATGAAATTTATTTGTTTTAACTTATAATTTAAAAATTTTATTTTTAAAAAATCAAGTTATTCAAAAATAGTAAACTTTTCATCATATAATGTATTAAATTAGTCCATTACATGTCTTATTTTGTGCATAAATATTTATATAAATTATTTGTTTTAAAATTCATTGAACCGAGGTTGAATCGGTCCGACCGGTTGAATCTCGACCCTTTCACGTCACCAGTTCAATTAACGGTCCGGTTTTTAAAACATTGTAGGAGGGGAGCACTACTCTAGAGTTTAGCTTAGAACTTTGACTTTTCTTCCCTGAGAGTTTTTAATAGCCACTTTTCCCTCTTGGGTGTCAGACGAAAGGAAAATTATGAATTACCTTTTGTAGCTTTACTATTTATTGAATATTCGGACGAGTTGAATTTTTCACATTTCAAAGGACGATGCCCGCTGCTTTATCTTCACTTTTGTATGGGTTTTTCGCATCAAATATGAACTAATTTTTTCACTCTAATCAAGGAACAACGGAGGCTTTGGTTCGCCTAAAAATTATGAGATCGATTTAATTTTATCTTCTCCTTTTATTTATTAGTATTCGCATATCCCTTGATTGCAGTATTTATGATTATTTAATTAATTGATTGTTTCGGATTCGGATAATTAGTTAATTTGATAATCTATTGTCAACTAAGACATTTAAATCCGTAATTGTTTAATTGTCTTGATATAGTGACAACTGGCATGATTGGATTTGTGCCAGGGGATATGCGGGCTAATCTAAAATGACCCTGGTAGTGCGTTATTTGATTAGAATATGACTCCTCTAATACGTAAGACAATTGGGGAATTAAATCTTACGAGTGTACGTAGGATTATTTCTCAATTAGAGCAGTGGTTAACGGGCGTACCTTAATCACCGACACAGTAAGGAGGGGTTGACTGTCACCGCTTGTTTGGCAGTTATAACCTATTTATTAGTAAATAATTGGAATTGACTTTACATCGATGATCAATTAGGTGAACCATTGCTAAAGTTATTCATTGGCTAGATCATTAGTTATCATTCATTTGATTTTCGTAAATTGTTATTTAATTTTTAGTAGTTTCTTAGATTTTATTTGAATTTCTTTGTTTGTCATCTTCTGCACAAAAATACCCCCCTGGTTATTGTGAATTTGAAAAGAAGCAATTACACCCAATTCCTATAGATTCGACCCTACTTACCATTATCTACAGAAATTACTTTTAGTTGAGCAGGTTTTTATTATTGCACAGGCCTGACAACCTGTCAATTTTTGGCGCCGTTGCCGGGGACTGGTGCCAGTTATTTGTTTCTTTTTAAATTTATTTTTTGTTCTAATTTTCTGGTGCTTTTCGAGTGTATGCATCGTTCTTCTCGTACAGGTGAATTAATTTTCGATCCTGAGGTAGAGAAGACTACGCGTAGAATAAGAAAAGAAACCAAACAACTCAGAGAAGAGCACTCCAATGCTGCATCTCAAGGACCTGAGCCAGAAGTTGAACCAACAGAGTCGTTTGGTGACACTTCGAGTGACTCTGATCAAGAGGAAATCGCTATGGCTAATGCATGAACATTAAGAGAGTTGGCTGCTCCTGATTTAAATCAGTAGCCTTTATGCATTACTTTCCCCACTTTAAATGATAACACTCAATTTGAATTAAAATTTGGTCAAATTTTAAGTTATTTTATTAAGGATGAACAAAATATTCTAATTCTAACGCACTAATGAACTTAACTATGAATTCACAAGATTTTTTTTCATGGTCTATATGACAATAAAGTAACATATTAATTATTTTTGACATATTTATGATGTCACGAGTCAACAATAGTTTGATAACCTTTAGACCGATTATTGAATCAGCAATCTTTAACATAGCATTCATTCAACGAGTAATGTTTTAGAACCTTGGTCCAATAGGAATATGCTAAGACCAATTTTGTGTACAGTTGATTAATCATCTCAGACGTATAAATTATTTCGTCTTGGAAAAGGGTCCTTCAAGCAAAGTATTGTCAACTCTTGAAATTTGGCTGGAGGAATGGATAGATTGGGCTTCTTCATGTGATATCGGTCTGGTTGTGGTTGGATCTTGATTTGTTACATTGGCCTAAATGAAATGGTGTACACTTAATGCTGATACGCCCACACTAGAAAACCCAGGGCTTTTGGGTTTTGGTACAAGTTTAGTGGTGGAACTATGGACTCTTTGGAAGGAACTTCAATTAGCTTGCAATTTGGGGATTAAGCATTTGGAGGTTGAATCAGACTCTAAAGTAAGGGTGCATTTAGTCTATCATGCCATTTTAATCTCGTAAGGAAAGTTTGAGATAGGTCAAGCCGAAATTGAGAATGCAAAATGCAGTTCTTGTACTGATATTTTGGTTAAGATTAGTCTTAATTTGCAGCGATTTAATTATTAGAAGATAATTTGAAAATTTCTTGTAATTTTCATATCTGTTCAAAAATTTTTCAGATCTATTGTTATGTTATATTATAGATCTGTTATTTCTAGTACATGTTTAACTTGCAATTAGGGCATCGATATAAAGCAAACCGTATTGGATGATTTCCTGTGATTCATTAATGAAACTTGCTTTTTATTAAAAAAAAAAAAAATTGGCATTAATTTGCAACTTGGTGTTACTCGAATTACCAGAAGATGCTGACAAGTCGTCATAATCATCCGATGTGGCTGCTGCAACTCACAATTAACAATTAGCCGTCAGTTTCGACTTAAGCCTCCCACCCAAAAAACCAAAAAAAAAAAAAAAAACAAAGATTGATCTCCCATTTGTTGCATTTGTTGCAGATAGAGGTGGCAAAATGGGCGGGATGGGTGGGATTTGTTTGGGTTTAAGATGGAACCGAGTCATATAGGTTTGGGCTCAACCTTACCCATATATGTTTTGGGACTAACTTGGGCGGGATCACTTTGAGATGAGTTTAGATTGATCCCGCCCAATACCCAAATCTATTTTCTACATATTTTTTTCCTTTAATTTATTTTTTTATGTAATTTTAATATTTTTTATTTATTAAATTTCTTTTAGTTTTATTAAATAAACATGCAAGTGCTTTATACTCAGGATTATCACCAAAAATCGGATTAACAAATAAAGGAAAAGATAGATATACAATCATGACTATAAAAATTGTTAAAGATAATTTTTGAATCTAAGACTCCGTTTGGATTGGCTATTTTTTAAAAAAATAAGTTTTTCAAATACAATGTTACAGTAATATACAATAATTCAAAAAACATCCCATCCATATTAGTATATCAAATATTTCAAAAAAAATTATAGTAAAAATTTTTCATATACACTCCTACAATAAAATATTTCAAAAACACCACCAAAAATAGTTAATCCAAACGGAGCCCTTGCTATTTGAGCCCAATGGGTACCCAAGCATTTTCTAAAATTTCCCATCAATTAATGGGTACAATTGGGATTTGTCCCATTTTAAATCCAATATCAAGTTCCAATACTCATTCCGTCCAAAGTCTCAATGGGTATGGGTAACCCATTGGGACTTGGGACATGGGACAAATTGCCACCTCTAGTTGCAAGAGTGTATGATTAATTAAGCTTAAATAAAATGAAAAGTCAATGTTTTGTATAGAAGCAAGTACATTCAATCATTGGGGGAAAGGGGAGAGGAGGGATGGGTTAGGTTAGGTGATACGGGGGAGGGAGAGAATATAAGTGAGAGATATCAGATTCAAAACTTTCTACTTACGGTAAAAGTAAATTAAAAAAAAAGGTATGTTCAATCATTCACAAGATATTCAAAACTAGTTCCCCTTTAAGAAAAATGTAGATAACACTATCTAATTAACAATAAAATAAAATAAACTCACTAGATAGTGAAGTGTAAATTCCAGCAGTATTTAGTGTAAATTTTCAGAGTAAAAGTTTAGGCACCCGTTAAAATACAAGTAACTTTTCAAAGGAAAAAATGGGGGAAAACTATGAGGAATTAACCTGTGAAATCAAAGGCATAGAGCCTATAAAATTTCTTATCGTAATTAAAAAATTTCAATTAAATACAGAATATTAAAATGACATTAGTATTTGGGAGCTGTTGGGTGATATCAAATTATCAATGCATAAAGCCTTTTTCAATTCCAAGGTCCATCACCAGCATGGCTTCTTTGGCTCTAATTCCCAATCGTTAGAACTTGGCAGCTACTGGGTTATACATACAGCCTTTTTCAATAATATACATTTTGTTTCCTAAAAGTTCAGTAACTGTAAAAAAATTTTTTAAAAAAAAGCCACATAACATACATCATATGGATTTTGGTACAATTAATAATCATGGGATCCTAATCATTTGTTTACCCAAAAGAGAAAATATTATTAAAAAAAAAATGGTGACGTACTTCATAGGTACAATTATTGGAGTTCTAGCCTGACGATCAGGAATATTCTTGCTATGCAACATTGATAGGCATGAATTGTTGTCATTTACTTCACAAAAATTCGCAGTTTATTGGAATTTATTGAAAAAGGTGGAGTGACAGAGAGGATTCAAAATCGTTGATCTCTCAAGCAACAGCAGCTTCCTACAATATCACTGAGGCTTTGGATGTTCTAAGCAGATGCAAGAATCCTGCCTCATTAATCCTCTTGAAAAACTTCTACCACAAATCCTTGCCATGTGATGTGATGGAAACTTGGTTGGTTCTCATGGTCACAAAAAGCTATAGGTGGCTGCAAACTTACCAGCCAAATCCCAATTTGGCTAAATTGGTCGAAACACTTAGTCAATTTGCATTTCTTAATTAAGCTAAATTGAGAAGATCAGTTGTATGGACTATAAACTAAGCTCTTTGTTACTTTTCACTGTACAATTTCATGGGCACTGGTTCTAACTCTAAGGAGCTTCCTTTCCTCATGGGCACGTTATTCTTTGTGAACAGCAGTTAGAAAAGAATCTGTTATGAGTCAAATCTGGAAGAAACATCCATCCCAAACGTCCAAGTCATTAACGAAAACAGTTGAAACTCTTCAATTTTTCCATTCAAAGGGAACATTGAATTCCTGGCCTCTCCTCTCATCGGTATGGGTTTGGGAAATTCATTTTTATTACCACAGCGGTCCGTCCTTTCAATAGTGCCAGGCCGGCAGATGTGAAATAAAGATGCCCACAAAAGTGGGTAGACGCAGAGTGGAGTCCCACAAATTAATGGCTCTGCGGTTCTTTTTTTTGGCTTAGAAATTAAAATTCACTACTCTCTGAGGCAATCTAGGATGAGGATCCACAGTTTCCACAAAGGTAGAAACTTTTCAATTTCAGGTAGATCGAAGACTATTAAGACTGAAGACAATGTCAGATAGAGTGAACATATTAACTTAGAGCGTGAAGACCATTGGAAACTTGTCATTGTCCGTCTTGCCATGAAAGCTTTGCATTTCCAAGGTTTAATGCGTGATAATTGATAAATGCAAATATAAAAAAAAAGGGTAAATGCAAATATAACTCTGATAAATAATTAAAGTGGCCATGTATGTGGTAACAAGCTTTTGCACTAAAGGACGTTCCTAAATTGAATAACATAGTCATCTACTTCTAATTGTCTGGTTCAATAATTTTCTACCCCTATTGGATAAGATAAAATTATTACTTTCAGGATAAGATTACCATACGTCTCCAAACTCTCAATTTCCTCCCTATACTAGTTTTTGTATCAATTCCATAAACCCTATTGGCTAGGCAGAGTTTATTTTTACACAGAATACACACTCTGCATCATATCATCTTCTGCTGATGTTATGTTGGGGGGGGGGGGGGGGCGGGGGCGGGGGTTAGGCCACTGCAGGCTGCATTTAATAGGAGGCAAGATACCTGCAAAAACCAAAAACACTATCCAAGTTCAACATATCTGATTCATAAAAGAAATGGACAAGAGGTTCACATGGCCTACATTGAGGATCAACATGTAGATATCAACCTGGAAATAATGAGCATTGTTGGCCTACATTGAGGATCAACATGTAGACATTCTCTTGCTAGTTTGAGAATGGATATCAGATTCTTTTCAATTTCTTGATTGGGATACAGAAGTCTTTGGTCTAACAAGTCATTTAGCTCTATCTCTTCAAGCTTTGAAGGCAATAGATTTGCAATCAAGTCACCAGGATGCTTTCCTTTGATTACTTCCATTGCCAGGACCCCAAAGCTATAAACATCACACTTCTCGTTAACTTTCATTGTGTAGGCAAATTCTGCAAGAGAAAGTTGGAAAATGTTTTTTCATGTTACGTGATCATACTTGAATTTACTAGTTAACAAATTAATGACAGGAAAAGGGGAAAAAGAACTTTATTACCTGGTGCAACATATCCATATGTGCCTGCAAGAGAACTCCAGTTAGACGAGTCTCTTCTGAGAAACTTGGAAGTGCCAAAATCTGAAACGTGAGCCTCACATTCTGGATCAAGCAAAATGTTGTTGCTTGATATGTCTCGGTGTACAATTGGTGGTGAACAATCATGATGCATGTAAGATAAAGCATGAGCAACGCCTTTGATGATATTCAACCTCTTTTGCCAGTCTAGTTCCTTAGCTTCTTCTTCCACGCTCAAGATTTTGGCCAAGCTTCCTCTTTCGAGGTACTCATAAACCAAAATTGAATGCTGAGCATTTGAGCAGAAGCCAAAGAGTTTCACAATGTTTCGATGCCTGATTTCTGTCAATGCCCTGATCTCATTCAAGAAACTTTTATCCTTTGCCACATTAGGTATGTTGTGAAGTCTTTTTACGGCTACTACTTCGCCTGCTGGAAGCAGTGCTTTGTAAACACTTCCACAACCACCTTTCCCAATGCAATACGTTTCACTGAACTCTTCTGTAGACCTCACGATTTCTTTATACAATGCTTTGCCATCATAAGCACATATGGCAAATAAACCGCCCCTATTCACCTCCATATCTTCCTCTCTTGAATTTTGTTTTCTTCGATCACGCAATCGGAGAACACCGAAGAATGTACCAAGAAGTATGAATGATCCCAGGAGAGGTAATACAATTATGAGAACACGTTCCTTCCCTTTATCCTTGACATGCTTTTTAATCAACCGAGAACTTTCACAGGCTCGTAACCCTGTATTATTGCCACACAAACCTTTATTTCCCTTTACTTCTTCTAAGGTTAGATTCACGAAAGCTCTACCACTCGGAATTGGGCCCTCCAAATTATTAAAAGAAAGATTAATGTGCAATAAACCAGGCAATTCTGCCAAAGCCTTTGGGATCAAACCAGAGAGGTTATTCTGGGAGAGATCCAATGTCTCCAAACTCTGCAAATTTTGAAACTCAAATGGTATCTCTCCTGTGAAGAAATTTTGACTCAAATCCAGTTCAGAAAGTTGGGTTAACTTCCCAATCTGCAATGGAATCTTTTGACTTAAAACATTATTGCTCAAGTTCATGTGAAACAAGTGTTTCAAATCTCCCAGACGTTCTGGTAAAGTTCCATTCAAGGAGTTTGTGGACAGGTCTAGAAATTCCATTAACATTCCCAATTCTTGAGGTATACCCCCAGTAAGCTGGTTGTCATGTAAATCTAGTTTAAGCATAGAAGCTAACTTCCCAACTTCCCTCGGTATCTCCCCTGATAAATAATTTGAAGAAAGATTAAGTGTATGTAGTTGAGTCAAATTTCCAATTTCTGGAGGTATACCACCCGTGATGTTGTTCTTTGCAACTATAAGGGTTTTCAGCATTTTGCATTTACCCCAGTTGTTGGAGAGTTTCCCATAGAATTTGTTATTGCTGAGATCTATGAAATCCAGGACTGGATAGACTCCAAACATTTCTGACATGTTTCCTTGGAAACGGTTACCGTTGAAACGGGCCCTAAATAAGCTTGGGCAGTTTTGCAAGCTTTTAGGGATTGGACCGGTAAGCATGTTCTCGTCTACGGTAATGTTTTGGAGAATTCCACTTTGACACAATAGTTCTGGCAATGGACCAAAGAACTGATTTCTAAACAATCTCAAAGCAACCAACTTATTCAGGTTTCCA
Organism: Coffea canephora; assembly: GCA_036785865.1. Lineage (NCBI taxonomy): Eukaryota > Viridiplantae > Streptophyta > Magnoliopsida > Gentianales > Rubiaceae > Coffea > Coffea canephora. The sequence continues at coordinate 15,016,408 of CM071915.1, forward strand.
AGCTCTTGTGGAATGGTACCAGAAAAATGATTTTCCTGGAAAGCCAAAATTTCTAAGTCACTCAAGTTTCCAATTGAAATAGGAATTGAACCCGAAAGTTGATTGAAAGCGAGATCTAGTTTCACCAGCCTATTGAGGTTACCAAATTTAGCTGGAATTGAACCAGAAAATTGATTGTATTGGAGATGCAGTACTTCTAAGGTACTCAAATTACCAATTGAAACAGGAATGGAACCATTGAGTTGGTTCTCACCTAATTCCATATGGGTAAGAAATTTCAAATCTCCAATTTCTTTGGAAATTGAACCTGAAATTTGATTTTCATAGAGATATAGTATAATCAAATTAGTTAAATTGTCCAGTGACTTTGGAATTGCACCTGTAAGATTATTTTGAGACAAGGAAAGAAATTGAAGTGAGATCAGATTCCCCATCGCCACGGGAATGGCACCTGAAAGTTGATTACTTCCAAAATCTAAATGAGTCAAGTTTGTCAAGTTGCAAATTTCAGGCGGGATTTCTTGTGACAATTCATTAGCAAAGAAATTAAGATAACTGAGCTTCGACAAGTTACCTATTTGTTTAGGTATACTGCCAAAGATCTGATTCTGGCTGAGATCAAGATATTCAAGATTTGGGAGGGATGAGAATGGGAAATCATAGAGGCTACCTTCAATGCTCCAATCTGAAAGGTTCAATCTGTTGACTCTTCCGTCAATGCAGGAAATACCAGCCCAAGTGCAAGGAAGGACAGACGACTTTTTGGTGTTGATGGATTGAAGGTTCCATGAGGTTAGGAAGCTGTTGTTCTGGTTCTGAAAACTGGCTTTCCATTTCAAAAGAGCAGCAGCCTCTTCAGCAGAAGCTGAAGCTCCACATTTGGGCTGAAAAGATGGGAAAAGTAGGAGGACCAAAAGGAACGTGGAGATTATTTTGAAAGAACCCATGATTACTTTCATTTTCAATTCAAGTTGGCTAACCGTGTTACTCTGTACCACAAATGAAGCTAGTATTTATCCTAATGCACATTCAAGACTTCAGAGGTCTTCTTGCTCTGTCGCCGCCTTCTTTGGTTTCATTTAATTTTGAGATTGAAACACGTATGATGTCTATTCCAATGGGCCAAGAAATTTAAAGCAATGAAAGCTTCCATGAGATTGACCATTTTTATCTTCCACCGCTAATTTTTCCTACTGAATGTACAGAAAAAGATGACTCGAGTGCCTCTTGGAGAAGGAACACTTTTCACCTGCTTCCTTAATAACGATGAACCTATTGGCTGAGCAAATTATGTTATAGTTCTATATTTCCTTGACATGGATTATGCAAAGTAACATGACAGTATATTTTCCAAAAATCCAAGGGAAGTCAGGAATTGCTGAAAGCTAATTTTTTGCCAATTCTATAAGCAGTTTTAGTTGGTCTAGTATTTCCGAATAGAATTTAGTTTGTATCCGTATCAGAACTTCTATGTTTGTCTGTTTAACACTTTAACTTCAAGTATTGTCTGCCTTCAGGTCAATGAAACCTTGAGATGGTAAAATTACAATTATTTATAAATTTTAAAATTTCTTACTAACTTTCATGTTTCTTTTCATAAAATCATTTTCAAATAAATTATCTAAGTAGCTGTTCATAGATTTATATGACTTGCCAATAGTTGTTCATAGATTTATGTTTATATCATTAGAATTTCATGTTTTATTAAACTTAGGTTCTTCATTTTTTTTTCCTTTTGTCATGATTGGTGCAATGTAATTGTCTTCTTTGTTTTTGGATTTGTTGTAATTGTCAAAGTAGATTTTTTCAGTCTATATTGCATTGTTGTTTCAATCTCTAAGTTATCTTCATCGATGATTCTTGTCTTGCTTCTCATTTACTGTGGCTTTGTTGGGGGGATGGGTTGGGCTTCTTCATGTGAATTTGGTGTATTAATTGGGCTTCTTGATGTTCGACAGCCACTGTTGCATGGATGGAATTTGAAAACTTAATTCGGCTGTTGAGTTTTTGGTTTTGCAATTAATATTGGGCTTTGGAAGAGACTTCAACAAACGTGGGATTCGGGGATTAAGCATTTGGAGGTTGAGTCAAACTCTAAAGCAAGGGTCCATTTAGGCCATTTTAGTCTCTTATTGAAAGTTTCGAGATTTCCTAAGCAGAAATTGAGAGTGCAAATGCAATTCTTGTGCTAATATTTTGGGTAAGATTAGTTTTAGTTTGCAAATTGGTGTTACAGTTTTATCAAATTCACCAGATGCAAATAGGATTGATGGGGCACCGTAGTCTGCATTTAATAGGAGGCAAGATACCTGCAAAAACCAAAAACATCATCCAAGTTCACCTATTAATTTAACAAGAAAAGAAATGGACAAGAAGTTCACATGGCCTTCTGTAGTTGAGGAATTGAGGATCAATTTTGTTTTATTATTTTTAACAAATTTGAAACTGTGCTTAATATTTGCTTATAGAGCCGAACTTAAATGAACTTTTATCGATTCAAAATCAAGTCAAATTTGAGTAGGTTGAACTTTTTTATATGTAAATTATATTTTTATTTTAATACAGTTAAGTTCGAGTTGAGTTTGACAATTCAAATTTAATATTCAAACTTATTTTATTAATTTTAATTAATTTGAAACTGTGCTCAACATTAGTTTGTTTACTTGTAGAGCCAAATTTATATAGTTTTTATCTAACTAAACTCAAATCGAGTTCAAGTAGATTAAATATTTTCACACGTAAATTTCACTTGTATGCTAATAGAGCCAAGTTCAAGTTGTATTTGACATTTACAGAACACAAACTGCTATTTAAGTTTGGTTTGACTAGTTGGCTAAATCAAGTTCAAATGAGCTTTTACCAAGCCAATCTTAATTCGATTATCAAGTAATTTACTTCATTTTTTTGCCTTTATTGAAGTATTATTTCTTTTCAAGTGGATCATTACCGAGCTAAATTCGATTCGAATATCATGTAATTTAATTTTTATCACCTGACAATATATTTAAAGTCAAATTTGGCCCTAACTAGTCTTGTAAGTCCAATTTCTGTCCCCCCATCCTGCCTCACTCAACTCATCACGTTCATTGCCAACGCTTCCCCTTCTTCAATTCTCTTTTTTTCCAGTTCTTGTCCTCTATCAATATCTTTCAAATGTTTCATGATTGACTCGGTCATCATGACTTAATCAATGGTAACTGCTTTTATAAGTCTTGAAAATGATGGAAAAAGTAGGACCGAAAGGAATATGGAGATTATTTAGACAGAACCCATTAATATCCTTACTGTACAAGGAAGACTTCGCAGGTCTTCTTGTTCAGTCCCTTATCCTTCCCTTCTTCATTGTCTTTTCTTTTTGAGATTGGAACGCTTAAGGCGCAATGGTCCATGAAATTTAAAGCAATATTGGAACGTTTTAATGAGATTGACCATTTTTATCTTCTATGACTAATTTTCCTACTGAATATGTAGAAAAAGGTAACTCAAGTACCTCCTGGAGAATGAGCAGTGATTACCTAGCTAAGATCTAAACCACGATTGGTCTATAGGATACGCTATTTATGTTGTAGTTCTATATTTTCTGGAGATGGATAATGTTAAATTACAGGACACCAAATTTCATACTTTTTACAATGGCATATTTCGTCAACCATTTGGGTTGGAGCTTTTGGATGTTGTAGAAAAATTTACTATAACGAAGTGATGCATATGACGTAAAAAAGTTGTTGAAAAAAAGTGTCAACGGAATATTTTAAAAATTTTCAGTGGAAACTCACAATCCAAACATAGTTTACCAATTTTTTAGGCAGATTTTGTTGGTTGTAGTACTTGCCCAAATGGAATTTAGTTGGTATTGGAGTTTTTGTCAAAACTCCTAAATCCGTCTATTTGATTTCCAGTATTTTGTGTATTTAGGTTAGGGTACCCTTTTCTTTTCCTGTAATTAATAGCCTGCAATGTTCACCAGAAGCGAGATTAATTTCAGCCAATTCAAGAAGTTTAGGACTAATTATATTGACGGATGCTAAAACTTTATTGGAACCAAAAGTTCAAGAAGGTCCAAGATAACTTGCGCAATATAAAAATACAAACACAAAATCAGCCACTTGACCTAGATGGAATGATAGATAGACTATGTTACATAGAAGAGTATTTGCCATTAAGCTATGATTGTATATGTCACTTTGTTTCTAATAATTTTTTTTTCGTCTAGTAGGACAGGAGTAGGATTTAAAAAGTAGAGAGGGAGAAGGGATATTTAAATTCAAGACTTCTAGGTCTTAAAACCTCACCTTTGGCTACTAAATCAAAGCCTCCCGTCATGTATGTCATAGTTGTGGTGCTCTTGTTTTATCTTCACAATGTTTTTTCAAAGATTTTTACATAGTAAATTTTTCCTCAAACAATAAATCGAAAATTTTATTAACTCATCTAACAATCTTTTATCATCTAAAACATGCTTTTATTTGCGTTTCAATGATGAGTTTTAAAAAACTATTGTTGTTTTGCCAAACAAAAAAGGGAATAAAAACCTAAAAACAACCATAAAATTGGATTGAAATTCTTTCACAGTGGCATCATTTTTTTTAAATTTATGCTAATTCTTAATGAATGTACTAAATTGCATCTGCTACACTCATTAAGCATGAAGCAAATGAAATAGTCAACAGAAGGATCCTACGAATCGTTAAAAGATCCAATGAACTAAATGGACTCAAAATAAGACTCAAACTAAAGCACAAATAAAAAGAAACAAATTGGAAACTACTATTGACTAAAAGAGAGAAAATAATATGAAGAATGAGTGGTTGTTGCTATTTGACAAGTGTGTATTATTTTCTGATCGCGTTCTCAGTCTTATACGAACCAATCAGTGAATTTGCCTCCAATTTTGAGATGAAAATTTTATCTCCTTATAAACTCCTTAACGATTCATCATTTTTTTTCCTTATGACAATAATTATCTTTTGGGCCTTTCGTTTTAGGTCTAACAGTATGTACAGATAGTGTTGGTGTATTTTAATAAAATCTTAATTTTTTCCTTGACCAAATCTTTACAAGGAGTTATAATAATTTATTTGGAAGTTATTTGAATTATAATTGTGGGAGTTTCATTACAAGGAGTTATAATAATTTATTTGGGAGTTATGGGAATTATAATAGTGGGAGTTACAATGCATTTTAAATGGAGTTATTATACATTTATTTGAATTAGAGTTACAAATGAATTATTTGTTCAAATGAGGATTTATAACCCATTCAAATGTGGATTAATTTTTTAGGTTACAAATTCTACCAATTGACTACAATTTAATATGGAAAAACCGTTACACATTTTCAACCCCTTTTTCTTAAGGTTTTGTAGCCTATAAATAGTGAAATTCTTTGGAGAATTTAGATATACACTTCTCTCAACAAAAAATCATTCTAAATACTATTTTCCTCACACTCATTTCTTTCTCCCTCATTCTATTTTCTTTGGGCAAAGTAAGATATTGGGAAGCTTCTGCTTCTCTTGGTTGTGCAGATCAAAGGGAAGCAACAACTATAGACTTGGTCTGTTGTATCCTGGAGGCGGCGCGCTAGACCTTCTGCATTGGGTTTAAAAAATACCGTAGGGGCGCGTATCGTCTTAAAGAGAGCGTTTAACACGCCTCAGCCCTACCGAACTTTTTTAGTAGCTGTCAATTCAAGGTGGTCGGATTGAAAATCAGAAGCTGTTCATCCAATAATTTTAAGATTTAGTTCGCGCATCAACCCATGCTAAAATAACTTTGATGGTACAAATTATTTGCATTTATTAATGCAATATTGAGGTATGAGATTTGTGAATTTCTTTGTTAAATTTTTACCAAAGAAATTACTATTACTATATGATTAATTTGGACTAGAACCAACAATTTTAAGAATATAAGCCTCTCGTTGCATGTTTTGCTTCTAAATAATCAAATCATAAAACTAACATAATCCCGACGATGAGAATTTTACATGGTGCATAACATAATCGGGACAAGCTTTAATAAACAAGATATTTCATGTGAATGTTCATAATTATAGACTCAGACTAGAAAGGATAAAATCCATTGATTTTATGTGCTTTGGAGTCTAGTATCAATATTGTGTATGCGCCTATAAATAATTCGAAATATATGCCCATTCTACTTGCTCCTATTTTTAAAAAAAACTTTATATTCAAAGTTTTTGAACTGGTTGTGAAATTTCTAAGTAATTTTAGATGTGTCCTGTTTATCTATGCACATGAAATCTAGTGATAAGGTTTTAAGAATAAGTAATTGACTAAAGAATGCAATGCATTTTATTATTGCCTAATCGCATTCAAATTTAAAAGTTTATTATTTTAATGTGTACGATTCATAGTTTTGAAGTATGCCTAAAAGACTTGTATATGAGTATTTTCTTGGTTTCGGTTTTCAACGTGATTGCAAAAGAAAACATTGCTATACAAAAGTACAAGTCTTATGACATTATAGTTCAAACAATTGTAAACCAGTTGGCCATCAACTTGAATTCAACTGCAGTCGAGATACACTAAACACGATGCATGTATAACTTGGAGTCAAGTTCAATTTCCAAGTCTGTAGACAGCCTCATTTTAAACAATGATGATCTCAAAATATATGAATGACTTTGCAGCTATTTAGTTGCTGAATGTGTGTGATTTAAAAAAAAAAAAAAAAAAGGACAAGTTTCTGGTTGATGTTAATGTGTGATTTGCACGCAAGAAATACCAACCCAAGTGCAAGGAAGGATAGACGACTTTTTGGCGTTGATGGATTGAAGGTTCCATGAGGTTAGGAAGCAGTAGTTCTGGTTCTGAAAACTGGCTTTCCATTTCAAAAGAGCAGCAGCCTCTTCAGCAGAAGCTGAAGCTCCACATTTGGGGTGAAAAGATGGGAAAATTAGGACGACCAGATGGAATATGGAGATTATTTTGAAAGAACCCATGATTACTTTCAATTTCAATTCAAGTTGGCTAACTTGTTAATCTGTACCACAAATGAAGCTAGCATTTATCCTAATTGTACATGGAAGACTTCAGAGGTCCTCTTGCTCTGTCCCCATCTTCTTTGCTTTCATTTAATTTTGAAATTGAAACACACAAGCTGTCTATGCCAATGGGCCAGGAAATTGAAAGCAATGAAATCTTCCATGAGGTTGACCATTTTTCTATTCTATCACTAATTTTTCCTGCCGAATCTACAGAAAGAGGTGACTCGAGTACCTTTTTGGAGAAAGAACCTATTGGCTAAGCAAATTATGTTATAGTTCTATATTTTCTTGACATGGATTATGCAAAGTTACTTGACAGTATTTTCATGAAATGCAAGGGAAGTCAGAAATTGCAGAAAGCAATTTTTTACCGATTCTATAGGCAGATTAGCAAGGGATTCTCCTACATTTTGTACTGTCCAGTCTTTACATGGACTCAATTCATTAATTGCAGGCTTTTTTCTATCACAAAACATATATTTGATTTTTATCCATATTGATCTATTGAGCAAAATAAAAACAACATAGATATATTTTAGGTAACACCATGTAATGGCATCAATAAGTTATTATATAAACCCAAGAACTTACAAGAACATCAAAAAGTTATTGAGTTAGGTGGTATAGAATAAAGGAGTATAACTGAAAGGTTTTAGATTCCAAACTTTTCATTCGTACTAGTTGGAAAAAAAAAAAGAAAGCATCTTGTCTTAACCATGGGAAGAATTTAGTAGAATCTATGGACCAATCAAAACTAAGGGCCTGTTCGGTAAATAAGTTTTTGATCAAATTTATTTGTTATAAATTTTTAATAACTTTAATTATAATAATCTAAAAAAACTTCTTAAAAATTTTAAATTATATACTTCAAAACATTTAAAAAATTTTCCTACATCATTTATAGTAAATTATAGTAACATTTTAGACAACCATAAAAAACTCATTTATCAAATGAGCCTAAATTGCCAAGGTTCAAGGATGATCCGAAACGATGAGTCTTAACATTTTGAAGTTGAACAGGACAGAACCAAAAGGCCTCCAGGTAAATTTCTAGGTTGAGTGCCCCTCGGGGTTCGGTTCAGTGGTTGTAGTCCTAGTTGGGGGAGAACCACGTCCCGGGATCGAATCCCCGTTTACCGTGACTGATGATGCTTGGGGCAGGCCTCTCCCAGCCCGCAGTGGGATTAGTTGGATCGTACGGTAATCAGTTCACGGGCCCAGATACCCACTGCGATGACAAAAAAAAAAAAAAAAAAATTTTCTAGGTTGAGCAATCTTGAAAAGTGCATAAATTTCTCACGATTGAAACTTGACAACGACAAAGTTCATTTCATTGTCACCTGAAGTCTTGGTCTTCGTTAAAAGTTATAATGAAATGATAAAGAAAAGTTCCATGAATCAGAAATACCCGTTTTTTAAGTTGCATTCCCAAGAGCATCGATTACAAAGTATTATTCCAATCGCTGATCGGTTATTTAACAAAATGGACTTAAAATAAGATTCAAAACTTCAAACAAAAAGAAACTAATTGGAAAATGCTATTGACTAAAAGAGAGAAAGTAATATGAAAAATGAGTGGCGTTGCTGTGGACAAGTGTTTGTTCCAATGAATTCGCCTCCAGTTGAACCCCTATCATTAAATTTTTTTTTTTTTGAGATGAAAACTTTATCGCCTCATACGCTCCTTAACCGATTCATTACTTTCTCTCTTAATCTTTATTATTCTGTTAATTGACTAATGGGTTTTATTATCTTTGGGATTTTTTTATTTTAGGGTGAAACAGTAGATAAGTTTTACATAATGCTTTAAAACCGAACTTATACTCACAGTTGTTTTTGAGTTGAGTTAAACTTCAAACCCAGAATAGTTATAAAAAAAAAAAAAGAAAAGAGAACCACTCTAAATTAAAAAAATCAATTGCTTCGCATGGTTAAACTAGTGATCCTGAAATGGTTCGTACTAAACTTTTTCGAGACTTGTTGCTCTTAAAAAATTTCAAGAGGAATAAGGAGAGATTAGACATCTCTCCCAAAAGAAGACAAACGGTGCAAGACAGTCAAGATTTGCGATAATCTTTTGATAGTAAATCCTCGTACTTTGTCTAAGGTTTCAAAACTGTCCCACATTTCTGTAATATTAGTTTTGTGTCATTTTACCTTTTTAAAATTATAGTTTAGTTCTAAATTATTTAAAAAATTCATTCTTTTTGCTAAGTTTCATGTTTCTTATTATCACTAAATCACTTTTAAATTAATTATTGACATAGTAAGCTTATTTAGTATGACTTTCCAATAGTTATTCTATAAGCTTACAGGTATTCCATGTGTATATTATTAAATACATGTTTTATTATAGTTGGTTCTTTTTTTGCTTTTTCTTTTCCATTTCGCCTCATGTGTGGTACAATTTAATTGTCGTCTTTGTTTTTGGATTAGTTGTGATTGTCAAAATTGATTTATTCAATCTAAATTACATTATGGCTCAAACTTTAAGTTATTTTCATTAAGGATGAACCAAAATATTCTGATTCTAACACACTAATGAACTTAAGTATGAATTCACAAGATTCTTTTTCGTGGTCTATATGATAATAAAGTAACATATTAATTATTTTTGACATATTTATAATGTCACGGGTCAACAATAGTTTGATAACGGTTAGACCGATTGTTGAATCGGTAATCTTTAACTTAGCATTCATTCAACGAGTTGCGTTTTAGAACCAATTTTAATGTCACGGGTCCAATAGGAATATGCTAAAACCAATTTTGTATACAGTTGATTAATCATCTCAGACGTATAAATTATTTATCACTGGGCATTCACAATCCGGCTACTCTAATTAAAGCAACTCTTCCAAAAGCCTGATGGATTCGTCCTGGAAAAGGGTCCTTCAAGCAAAGTATTGACATCTCCACATGTCAGAATTCGTGGTTGAAATTTGGCTGGAGAAATGGATAGATTGGGCTTCTTCACGTGACATTGGACCAAATGAATTGACACTCCATTTTAGAATGATAATAGTACAAAGACCTCGCGGTAAAGCTACAAAAATCTGTCAATTTGGCCAACGATACAGGCAAATATCAAGCATAAAAGCAAGAACAAGTTTAAGATTCTCACTAAATTTTCAAGATAATATTATATATATTTTAGGCCCCATACTTGTTCTTTTCTTTCATGCACACTTGACCGTGGATTTAATTATATTTGGATATATACTTCTTGGTAAGAACAAAATTAGCAGTTGGAATTCCTATCTAACTTAATGAATACTTCAAATTAAGCTGCCTTGTTTAGCCTCCAAATGGAGCTGAAACGGATGAATGATCCAATTTGGACTTTCCTTGGAAGAACGTAATCAGTTACCATAGTCTCTTCTAAAAGCTGCTACCTGACAAAAATTTGTCCATGGATTGACTGGGTAGAACCACTAGCGTCACCATTTTATGGACTTGCAGATTCTTACACAAATCACTTTTTATTTTTTTTTTCTGCCTTGTAAAGAAAGACTCTTATCAGTAGAAATTGCTGCCTTTAATTTACAGGTACTACTGCAGTGATGAGAATGGTGTCGGTGATTAATCAGCAATCACCCTTATGATCCCCAAATCCAATATCGTCTTGGCAGTCAATTTGCAAACATTACTATGTTTTTAGTGTTCCATTGATTGAGATTTTTTTTTACAAATGACTGATCTTGAATTTGGTAATGAACTTGGAAAGCGAACAATACACTACTATTCGAGTTTTACATTTCCGTGGACGACATTAAAATATAATATAAAGATAGAATTAATCTTTTTTTACACACTGACAGTGTATACATTGTCAGCAGCGTTAGATAAATAATAATTATGTAAAATTTGAAATTGAAATACAACTTTTACACACATGTCATAAATATAACGGTGATAGTGTATACACTGTCAGTGTATATAAAATTTACTCTAAAAATAATGCAACTAGTAAGAGTATTTATATACACAAACCCTTTTTGCCCCCACTTACAGGTACTCTTGTAAGTTGTAAAAAGTTTTGGTTGGGACAAAAGGAATTGTTCCTCTACTTTCACTCATTTTGGGAAATCAGGAGACTTGTTCTGTTTGTGATGGCGGGAGAAAAAGGTAGTAAGAACCATGGGGCGCTAGCGTGATCACGGCCATAACTTACGGTTGGCAACAATAATGACTCACATGCAGGGGGAGCATCATCGTCTGCGATGATTCTAGTCTGTCTAATGTTCAGTTCCCACAAGGGACACGCGAGGGGATGTAGCTCATATGGTTGAGCTCAATAATACTCCCCGTTCCACTTTGATAGTCCCGTATTCCTTTGTCATCTGTCCCAAATTGTAGTCCACTTTCCAATTGAAGAATGTAGTTGTATTTTAATTTTTCTAAAATACCCTTATTCAATGTAAGTACTTGTTACTATGAACTAAGGCTGCAAACGAGCCGAGTCGAGTCGAGTTTTGGGCTAATCGAGCCGAGTCTCGACTAAATTTTATCAAGCTCGAGCTCGACGAGTCGGCAATTTTCGAGCTCGAGCTCGACTCAAATCAATTCGAGCCGAGTTCGAGCTCGAACTCGAGCTCGAAAAAAATAAAAAAATAATTATTTATTTTTAAAAAATAAATAAAATAATAATTTTTAATAAATAATAAAAATATTAAGGATATATATGTAATTTTACTATTAAAATAAAAAAAAAAAATATATATACTTAAAAATAAAAAAAATATTATATATACTTAAAATAAAAATAAAAAATATAATATATATACTCGCTCGCGAGCCGGCTCGCGAGCTAACGAGTTTAATATTTTGAGCTCGAGTTCGAGTTCGATTTCGACTCGAGCTTGACTCGAGCCGCTCGCAGCGGCTCGATTCGTTTGCAGCCCTACTATGAACCTATCCCATTTAATGAGAGCTGATTCTTTTTTTACCATCAATTCAAGTTCCCATAAAGTTGTACCATATTTAATGTGAGGGTATTTTAGGAAAATAGCAATCTAAATTTACTTTTCCAACAAATTAACTACTTTTTCTTAAACTGTGTGAAAAAAAAACGACTATCAAAGTAGGACGAAGGGAGTATTTCGCTTGTATCATAAACACATTTCTCAATCTATCTTTTTATATTCCCAACTACTTTTTATCTCACATACATCAAATTATAAAAAATGCTACAGTAATTATTTCAAATAATACTCTATCCAATATTTCTACTTATCCAACTGTCAAAAAGTAAATTTTAAGACATCTGATTTCATCATTAACTCTACCAAATTTGAACGCATGCACGATTCACAAGGCACATTATTAATAGTTAAATCTGACAGAATTAATAATGACATCATACGAAATGACTCAAAATTTATATTTTTAATAGTTCAGTGAGTAAAAATATACTATTAATATTTGAATTACCCAACTCAACTATTCAAAGGTTTAATGTCTACTAGATAATTTGCTCCAATTTTATTGGAAACACTAAATCAACAGGAAAGATGTTTCTTTATTCAATCAACATTCAATTACAGTTGCACACCAATACTGGTGCTTAGTGAGAAATGAACTCAGAAGTACTGATTTTACTAGGGGTGATAGGGTATATTGTTAATAATTTTATTATTAATTTTCCCTTCTATCCCTGACAAATATTGTGTTAATTGCTGATATTTACTCATATTTGGTGTTTGGAATCAATTTCAGGAGTAAAGCAGAAAATTACCAAATGGAGGAACTTTCTAAAGCATATTACTAAGAGTCAATTCGGCAGGGCCTAGCCTTGTAATTCATCTTCTCAATTTCGGTGGGGCCCATGGAATAAGGAGCACTAGTCATTTGGCCAAAAGGAGGAAAACGTACAAAGTCTAAAAGACTAAGAAGAAATTCGGCAGACTTGTGTCAATTGGCGGGGACCACAAGAAATAGTTTTTAGGCCTTTCTTTTGGCTTTTTAAGGGGAGACTGACAGGTCGTCAACCTGTGCAATAATAAAACCTGCTCAAACTAAAAGTAATTTCTGTAGATAATGGTCAGCAGGGTCGAATCCACAGGGACTGGGAGTAATTGTTTCTTTTTAAATTCACAGTGACAAAGGGGGGTGTTTTTATCTCAGGGGTGACAATTAGCAATTTAACTAAAAGTAATAAATAAAAATAAAATAGCCAACTAGAAATTAAATAACAATTTACTAAATCTATGAGTGATAATTAAGGATCTAGCCAAGAAATAACTTCAAGCAATGGTTCACCTAATTGATCATCGATAAACAAAGGCAATTCCAATTATTCATCAATAAATAGGTTTATAAACTACCAAACAAGCGATGACAGTCAACCCCTCCTTACTGTGTCGGTGACAAGGACGCCCGTTAATCACTGCCTAATTGAAAATAACCTAGGTACGCCCGTAGAATTTATTCCCCAATTGCCTTACGTATCAGAGGAGCCTATTCTAACCAATAACGCATACCAGGGTTATTGATTAGCCCGCGTATTCCCCTGACACACAACCTAATCATGCCAGTTGCCACTATTTTAGAGCAATTAAAACAATTACGGATTTTAATATGCCCTAATTGACAATAGATTATCCAATCAACTAATTATCTGGATCCAAGATAATTCAATTAATTAAATAACCATAAAGCAAGCAACCAAGAAATATGCGATACCAATAAAAAAGGAAAAAAATTAAATTAAACGATCTCACAAGTTTAGATGACCCAAAGCATCCAACAAACCATAAAAAAACTCATTTATCAAATGAGCCTAAATTGCCAAGGTTCAAGGATGACCGAAACGATGAGTCTTAACATTTTGAAGAGTTGAACAGAACAGAACAAAAGGCCTCCAGGTAAATTCTAGGTTGAGTGCCCTCGGGTTTCGGTTCAGTGGTTGTAGTCCTAGTTGGGGAGAACCACGTCCCGGGATCGAATCCCCGTTTTACCGTGACTGATGATGCTTGGGGCAAGGCCTCTCCCAGCCCGCAGTGGGATTAGTTGGATCGTACGTAATCAGTTCACGGGCCCAGATACCCACTGCGATGACAAAAAAAAAAAAAAAAAAAATTTTCTAGGTTGAGCAATCTTGAAAAGTGCATAAATTTCTCACGATTGAAACTTGACAACGACAAAGTTCATTTCATTGTCCACTGAAGTCTTGGTCTTCGTTAAAAGAGTTATAATGAAATGTAAAAGAAAAGTTCCATGAATCCGAAATACCCGTTTTTTAAGTTGCATTCCCAAGAGCATCGATATACAAAGTATTATCCAATCGCGAACGCCGTTATTTAACAAAATGGACTTAAAATAAGATTCAAAACTTCAAACAAAAGACACTAATTGGAAAATGCTATTGACTAAAAGAGAGAAAGTTAATATGAAAAATGAGTGGCGTTGCCTGTGGACAAGTGTTGTTCCAATGAATTCGCCTCCAGTTGAACCCTATCATTAAATTTTTTTTTTTTTTGAGATGAAAACTTTATCGCCTCATACGCTCCTTAACCGATCATTACTTTCTCTCTTAATCTTATTATTCTGTTAATTGATAATGGGTTTTATTATCTTTGGGATTTTTTTTATTTTAGGTGAACCAGTAGATAAGTTTTACATAATGCTTTAAACCACCGAACCTTAACCTACTCACTTGTTTTTGAGTTGAGTTAAACTTAAACCCAGAATAGTTATAAAAAAAAAGAAAAGAAAAGAGCACAACTCTAAAATTAAAAAAAATCAATTGCTTCGCATGGTTAAACTAGTGATCCTGAAATGGTTCGTACTAAACTTTTCGAGACTTGTTCGCTTAAAAAATTTCAAAAGAGGAATAGGAGAGATTAGACATCTCTCGCCAAAGAAGACAAACGGTGCAAGACAGTCAAGATTTGCGATAATCTTTTGATAGTAAATCCTCGTTACTTTGTCTAAGGTTTCAAAACTGTCCCACATTTCTGTAATATTAGTTTGTGTCATTTACCTTTTTAAAATTATAGTTTAGTTCAAAATTATTTAAAAAATTCATTCTTTTTGCTAAGTTCTATGTTTTCTATTATCAACAACTCACTTTTAAATAATATGACAATAGTAAGCTTATTTAGTATGACTTCCAATAGTTATTCTATAAGCTTACAGGTATCCATGTGTATATTTATTAAATACATGTTTATTATAGTTGGTTCTTTTTTTTGCTTTTTCTTTTCCATTCGCCTCATGCTCATGTGTGGTACAATTTAATTGTCGTCTTTGTTTTTGGATAGTTTGTGATTGTCAAAATTGATTTACTTCAATCTAAAATTACATTTATGGCTCAAACTTTAAGTTATTTTCATTAAGGATAACCAAAATATTCTGATTCTAACACACTAATGAACTTAATTATGAAAATCACAAAAGATTCTTTTTCGTGGTCTATATGATAAATAAAAGTAACATATTAATTATTTTTGACAATATTTAATAAATGTCACGGGTCAACAATAGTTTGATAACGGTTAGACCGATTGTTGAATTCGGTTAATCTTTAACTTAGCATTCATTCAACGAGTTGCGTTTTAGAACCAAATTTTAATGTCACGGGTCCAATAGAATATGCTAAAAACCAATTTGTATACAGTTGATTAATCATCTCGAACGTATAAATTATTTATTCACTGGGCATTCACAATCCGGCTACTCTAATAAAGCAACTCTTCCAAAAGCCTGATGGATTCGTCCTGGAAAAGGGTCCTTCAAGCAAAGTATTGACATCTCCACATGTCAGAATTCGTGGTTGAAATTGGCTGAGAAATGGATAGATTGGGCTTCTTCACGTGCCATTGGACCAAATTGAATTGACACTCCATTTTAGAATGATAATATACAAAGACCTCGCGGTAAAGCTACAAATCTGTCAATTTTGGCCAACGATACAGGCAAATATCAAGCAATAAAAGCAAGAACAAGTTTTAAGATTCCCACTAAATTTTCAAGATAATATTATATATATATTTAGGCCCCATACTTGTTCTTTCTTCATCACACTTGACCGTGGATTTAATTATATTTGGATATATACTTCTTGGTAAGACAAAATAGCAGTTGGAATTCCTATCTAACTTAATGAATACTTCAAATTAAGCTGCCTTGTTTTAGCCTCCAAATGGAGCTGAAACGGATGAATGATCCAATTTGGACTTTCCTTGGAAGAACGTAATCGGTACCATAGTCTCTTCTAAAAGCTGCTACCTGACAAAAGATTGTCCATGGATACTGGGTAGAACCACTAGCGTCACCAATTTTATGGACTTGCAGATTCTTACACAAATCATTTTATTTTTTTTTTTCTGCCTTGTAAAGAAAGACTCTTATCAGTAGAAATTGCTGCCTTTAATTTACAGGTACTACTGCAGTGATGAGAATGGTGTCGGTGATTAATCAGCAATCACCCTTATGATCCCCAAATCAATATCGTCTTGGCAGTCAATTGCAAACATTCACATGTTTTTAGTGTTCCATTGATTGAGATTTTTTTTACAAAATCTATGATCTTGAATTTGGTAATGAACTTGGAAAGCGAACAATACACTACTATTCGAGTTTTACCATTTCCGTGGACGACATTAAAATATAATAATAAAGATATAGATTAATCTTTTTTACACACTGACAGTGTAAGACATTGTCAGCAGCGTTAGATAAATAATAATTATGTAAAATTTGAAATTGAAAATACAACTTTTACACACACATGTCATAAATATAAGGGTGATAGTGTATACCTGTCAGTGTATATAAATATTTACTCTAAAAATAATGCAACTAGTAAGTAATTTATTATACACAAACCCCTTTTTGCCCCCACTTACAGGTACTCTTGTAAGTTGTAAAAAGTTTTGGTTGGGAACAAAAGGAATGTTCCTCTACTTCACTCATTTGGGGAAATCAGGAGACTTGTTCTGTTTGTGATGGCGGGAGAAAAAGGTAGTAAGAACCATGGGCGCACTAGCGTGATCACGGCCATAACTTACGGTTGGCAACATAATGACTCACATGCAGGGGGAGCAATCATCGTCTGCGATGATCTAGTCTGTCTAATGTCAACTCTCAACAAAAAATCATTCTAAATACTATTTTCCTCACACTCATTCTTTCTCCCTCATCTATTTCTCTTTGGGCAAAGTAAGTATTGGGAAGCTTCTGCTTCTCTGGTTGTGCAGATCAAAAGGGAAAGCAACAACTATAAGACTTGGTCTGTTGTATCCTGGAGCGGCGCGCTGAGACCTTCTGCATTGGTTTAAAAAATACCTAGGGCGCGTAATCGTCTTAAAAGAGCGTTTAACACGCCTCAGCCTACCGAACTTTTTAGTAGCTGTCAATTCAAGGTGGTCGGATTGAAAATCAGAAGCTGTTCATCCAATAATTTTAAGATTTAGTTCGCGCATCAACCCATGCTAAAAAACTTGATGGTACAAATTATTTGCATTTATTAATGCAAATATTGAGGTATGAGATTTGTGAAATTTCTTTGTTAAATTTTTACCAAAGAAATTAACTGATAATGATTAATTGGACTAGAACCAACAATTTAGAATATAAGCCTCTCGTTGCATGTTTTGCTTCTAAATACAAATCATAAAACTAACATAATCCCGACGATGAGAATTTTACATGGTGCATAACATAATCGGGACAAGCTTTAATAAACAAGATATTTCATGTGAATGTCATAATTATAGACTCAGACTAAGAAGGAAAAATCCATTGATTTATGTGCTTTGGAGTCTAGTATCAATATTTGTATGATGCGCCTATAAATAATTCGAAATATATGCCCTTCTACTTGCTCCTATTTTTAAAAAAAACTTTATATTCAAAGTTTTGAACTGGTTGTGAAATTTCTAAGTAATTTTAGATGTGTCCTGTTTATCATGAGAGACAGTGAAAGGTTTTAAGAATAAGTAATTGACTAAAGAATGCAATGCATTTTATATTGCCTAATCGCATTCAAATTTAAAAGTTTATTATTTTAATGTGTACGATCTCATAGTTTTGAAGTATGCCAAAAGACTTGTATATGAGTATTTTCTTGGTTTCGGTTTTCAACACGATGCAAAAGAAAACATTGCTTATACAAAAGGCTTAGTTCAAACAATTGTAACGATTGGAATTCAACTGCAGTCGAGATACACTAAACACGATGCATGTATAACTTGGAGTCAAGTTCAATTTCCAAGTCTGTAGACAGCCTCATTTTAAACAATGATGATCTCAAATATATGAATGACTTTGCAGCTATTTAGTTATGTGTGTGATTTAAAAAAAAAAAAAAAAGGTCAAGTTTCTGGTTGATGTTAATGATTTGCACGCAAGAAATACCAACCCAGTGCAAGGAAGGATAGACGACTTTTTGGCGTTGATGG
The DNA here is from genome assembly GCA_036785865.1 of Coffea canephora. NCBI lineage: Eukaryota > Viridiplantae > Streptophyta > Magnoliopsida > Gentianales > Rubiaceae > Coffea > Coffea canephora. The sequence goes on from CM071915.1 coordinate 15,034,824, forward strand.
ATTGAAGGTTCCATGAGGTTAGGAAGCAGTAGTTCTGGTTCTGAAAACTGGCTTTCCATTTCAAAAAGAGCAGCAGCCTCTTCAGCAGAAGCTGAAGCTCCACATTGGGGTGAAAAGATGGGAAAATTAGGACGACCAGATGGAATATGGAGATTATTTTGAAAGAACCATGATTACTTTCAATTTCAATTCAAGTTGGCTAACTTGTTAATCTGTACCACAAATGAAGCTAGCATTTATCCTAATTGTACATGGAAGACTTCAGAGGTCCTCTTGCTCTGTCCCCATCTTCTTTGCTTTCATTTAATTTTGAAATTGAAACACACAAGCTGTCTATGCCAATGGGCCAGGAAATTGAAAGCAATGAAATCTTCCATGAGGTTGACCATTTTCTATTCTATCACTAATTTTCCTGCCGAATCTACAGAAAGAGGTGACTCGAGTACCTTTTTGGAGAAAGAACCTATTGGCTAAGCAAATTATGTTATAGTTCTATATTTTCTTGACATGGATTATGCAAAGTTACTTGACAGTATTTCATGAAATGCAAGGGAAGTCAGAAATTGCAGAAAGCAATTTTTTACCGATTCTATAGGCAGATTAGCAAGGGATTCCCCTACATTTTGTACTGTCCAGTCTTTACATGGACTCAATTCATTAATTGCAGGCTTTTTTCTATCACAAAACATATATTTGATTTTTATCCATATTGATCTATTGAGCAAAATAAAAACAACATAGATATATTTTAGGTAACACCATGTAATGGCATCAATAAGTTATTATATAAACCCAAGAACTTACAAGAACATCAAAAAGTTATTGAGTTAGGTGGTATAGAATAAAGGAGTATAACTGAAAGGTTTTAGATTCCAAACTTTTCATTCGTACTAGTTGGAAAAAAAAAAAGAAAGCATCTTGTCTTAACCATGGGAAGAATTTAGTAGAATCTATGGACCAATCAAAACTAAGGGCCTGTTCGGTAAATAAGTTTTTGATCAAATTTATTTGTTATAAATTTTTAATAACTTTAATTATAATAATCTAAAAAAACTTCTTAAAAATTTAAATTATATACTTCAAAACATTTAAAAAATTTTCCTACATCATTTATAGTAAATTATAGTAACATTTTAGACAACCATAAAAAAACTCATTTATCAAATGAGCCTAAATTGCCAAGGTTCAAGGATGATCCGAAACGATGAGTCTTAACATTTTGAAGTTGAACAGGACAGAACCAAAAGGCCTCCAGGTAAATTTCTAGGTTGAGTGCCCCTCGGGGTTCGGTTCAGTGGTTGTAGTCCTAGTTGGGGGAGAACCACGTCCCGGGATCGAATCCCCGTTTACCGTGACTGATGATGCTTGGGGCAGGCCTCTCCCAGCCCGCAGTGGGATTAGTTGGATCGTACGGTAATCAGTTCACGGGCCCAGATACCCACTGCGATGACAAAAAAAAAAAAAAAAAAATTTTCTAGGTTGAGCAATCTTGAAAAGTGCATAAATTTCTCACGATTGAAACTTGACAACGACAAAGTTCATTTCATTGTCACCTGAAGTCTTGGTCTTCGTTAAAAGTTATAATGAAATGATAAAGAAAAGTTCCATGAATCAGAAATACCCGTTTTTTAAGTTGCATTCCCAAGAGCATCGATTACAAAGTATTATTCCAATCGCTGATCGGTTATTTAACAAAATGGACTTAAAATAAGATTCAAAACTTCAAAACAAAAAGAAACTAATTGGAAAATGCTATTGACTAAAAGAGAGAAAGTAATATGAAAAATGAGTGGCGTGCTGTGGACAAGTGTTTGTTCCAATGAATTCGCCTCCAGTTGAACCCCTATCATTAAATTTTTTTTTTTTTGAGATGAAAACTTTATCGCCTCATACGCTCCTTAACCGATTCATTACTTTCTCTCTTAATCTTTATTATTCTGTTAATTGACTAATGGGTTTTATTATCTTTGGGATTTTTTATTTTAGGGTGAAACAGTAGATAAGTTTTACATAATGCTTTAAAACCGAACTTATACCTCACAGTTGTTTTTGAGTTGAGTTAAACTACAAACCCAGAATAGTTATAAAAAAAAGAAAAAGAAAAAGAAGAACCACTCTAAATTAAAAAATCAATTGGCTTCGCATGGTTAAACTAGTGATCCTGAAATGGTTCGTACTAAACTTTTTCGAGACTTGTTGCTCTTAAAAAATTTCAAGAGGAATAAGGAGAGATTAGACATCTCTCCCAAAAGAAGACAAACGGTGCAAGACAGTCAAGATTTGCGATAATCTTTTGATAGTAAATCCTCGTACTTTGTCTAAGGTTTCAAAACTGTCCCACATTTCTGTAATATTAGTTTTGTGTCATTTTACCTTTTTAAAAATTATAGTTTAGTTCTAAATTATTTAAAAAATTCATTCTTTTTGCTAAGTTTCATGTTTCTTATTATCACTAAATCACTTTTAAATTAATTATTGACATAGTAAGCCTTATTTAGTATGACTTTCCAATAGTTATTCTATAAGCTTACAGGTATTCCATGTGTATATTATTAAATATCATGTTTTATTATAGTTGGTTCTTTTTTTGCTTTTTCTTTTCCATTTCGCCTCATGTGTGGTACAATTTAATTGGTCGTCTTTGTTTTTGGATTAGTTGTGATTGTCAAATTGATTTATTCAATCTAAATTACATTATGGCTCAAACTTTAAGTTATTTTCATTAAGGATGAACCAAAATATTCTGATTCTAACACACTAAATGAACTTAAGTATGAATTCACAAGATTCTTTTCGTGGTCTATATGATAATAAAGTAACATATTAATTATTTTTGACATATTTATAATGTCACGGGTCAACAATAGTTTGATAACGGTTAGACCGATTGTTGAATCGGTAATCTTTAACTTAGCATTCATTCAACGAGTTGCGTTTTAGAACCAATTTTAATGTCACGGGTCCAATAGGAATATGCTAAAACCAATTTTGTATACAGTTGATTAATCATCTCAGACGTATAAATTATTTATCACTGGGCATTCACAATCCGGCTACTCTAATTAAAGCAACTCTTCCAAAAGCCTGATGGATTCGTCCTGGAAAAGGGTCCTTCAAGCAAAGTATTGACATCTCCACATGTCAGAATTCGTGGTTGAAATTTGGCTGGAGAAATGGATAGATTGGGCTTCTTCACGTGACATTGGACCCAAATGAATTGACACTCCATTTTAGAATGATAATAGTACAAAGACCTCGCGGTAAAGCTACAAAAATCTGTCAATTTGGCCAACGATACAGGCAAATATCAAGCATAAAGCAAGAACAAGTTTAAGATTCTCACTAAATTTTCAAAGATATATTATATATATTTTTAGGCCCCATACTTGTTCTTTTCTTCATGCACACTTGACCGTGGATTTAATTATATTTGGATATATACTTCTTGGTAAGAACAAAATTAGCAGTTGGAATTCCTATCTAACTTAATGAATACTTCAAATTAAGCTGCCTTGGTTTAGCCTCCAAATGGAGCTGAAACGGATGAATGATCCAATTTGGACTTTCCTTGGAAGAACGTAATCAGTTACCATAGTCTCTTCTAAAAGCTGCTACCTGACAAAAGATTTGTCCATGGATTGACTGGGTAGAACCACTAGCGTCACCATTTTATGGACTTGCAGATTCTTACACAAATCACTTTTTATTTTTTTTTTCTGCCTTGTAAAGAAAGACTCTTATCAGTAGAAATTGCTGCCTTTAATTTACAGGTACTACTGCAGTGATGAGAATGGTGTCGGTGATTAATCAGCAATCACCCTTATGATCCCCAAATCCAATATCGTCTTGGCAGTCAATTTGCAAACATTACTATGTTTTTAGTGTTCCATTGATTGAGATTTTTTTTTACAAATGACTGATCTTGAATTTGGTAATGAACTTGGAAAGCGAACAATACACTACTATTCGAGTTTTACATTTCCGTGGACGACATTAAAATATAATATAAAAGATAGAATTAATCTTTTTTTACACACTGACAGTGTATACATTGTCAGCAGCGTTAGATAAATAATAATTATGTAAAATTGAAATTGAAATACAACTTTTACACACATGTCATAAATATAACGGTGATAGTGTATACACTGTCAGTGTATATAAATTTACTCTAAAAAATATGCAACTAGTAAGAGTATTTATATACACAAACCCTTTTTGCCCCCACTTACAGGTACTCTGTAAGTTGTAAAAAGTTTTGGTTGGGACAAAAGGAATTGTTCCTCTACTTTCACTCATTTTGGGAAATCAGGAGACTTGTTCTGTTTGTGATGGCGGGAGAAAAAGGTAGTAAGAACCATGGGGCGCTAGCGTGATCACGGCCATAACTTACGGTTGGCAACAATAATGACTCACATGCAGGGGGAGCATCATCGTCTGCGATGATTCTAGTCTGTCTAATGTTCAGTTCCCACAAGGGACACGCGAGGGGATGTAGCTCATATGGTTGAGCTCAATAATACTCCCTCCGTTCCACTTTGATAGTCCCGTATTCCTTTGTCATCTGTCCCAATTGTAGTCCACTTTCCAATTGAAGAATGTAGTTGTATTTTAATTTTTTCTAAAATACCCTTATTCAATGTAAGTACTTGTTACTATGAACTAAGGCTGCAAACGAGCCGAGTCGAGTCGAGTTTTGGGCTAATCGAGCCGAGTCTCGACTAAATTTTATCAAGCTCGAGCTCGACGAGTCGGCAATTTTCGAGCTCGAGCTCGACTCAAATCAATTCGAGCCGAGTTCGAGCTCGAACTCGAGCTCGAAAAAAAATAAAAAAATAATTATTTTATTTTTTAAAAAATAAATAAAATAATATATTTTTAATAAATAATAAAAATATTAAGGATATATATGTAATTTTACTATTAAAATAAAAAAATAAAAAATATATATACTTAAAAATAAAAAAAATATATATATATACTTAAAATAAAAAAATAAAAAATATAATATATATACTCGCTCGCGAGCCGGCTCGCGAGCTAACGAGTTTAATATTTTGAGCTCGAGTTCGAGTTCGATTTCGACTCGAGCTTGACTCGAGCCGCTCGCGAGCGGCTCGATTCGTTTGCAGCCCTACTATGAACCTATCCCATTTAATGAGAGCTGATTCTTTTTTTACCATCAATTCAAGTTCCCATAAAGTTGTACCATATTTTAATGTGAGGGTATTTTAGGAAAATAGCAATCTAAATTTACTTTTTCCAACAAAGTTAACTACTTTTTCTTAAACTGTGTGAAAAAAAAACGGACTATCAAAGTAGGACGAAGGGAGTATTTCGCTTGTATCATAAACACATTTCTCAATCTATCTTTTTTATATTCCCAACTACTTTTTATCTCACATACATCAAATTATAAAAAATGCTACAGTAATTATTTCAAATAATACTCTATCCAAATATTTCTACTTATCCAACTGTCAAAAATGTAAATTTTAAGACATCTGATTTCATCATTAACTCTACCAAATTTGAACGCATGCACGATTCACAAGGCACATTATTAATAGTTAAATCTGACAGAATTAATAATGACATCATACGAAATGACTCAAAATTTATATTTTTAATAGTTCAGTGAGTAAAAATATACTATTAATATTTGAATTACCCAACTCAACTATTCAAAGGTTTAATGTCTACTAGATAATTTTGCTCCCAATTTTATTGGAAACACTAAAATTCAACAGGAAAGATGTTTCTTTATTCAATCAAGCATTCAATTACAGTTGCACACCAATACTGGTGCTTAGTGAGAAATGAACTCAGAAGTACTGATTTTACTAGGGGGGTGATAGGGTATAATTTGTTAATAATTTTATTATTAATTTCCCTTCTATCCCTGACAAATATTGTGTTAATTGCTGATATTTACTCATATTTGGTGTTTGGAATCAATTTCAGGAGTAAAGCAGAAAATTACCAAATGGAGGAACTTTCTAAAGCATATTACTAAGAGTCAATTCGGCAGGGCCTAGCCTTGGTAATTCATCTTCTCAATTTCGGTGGGGGCCCATGGAATAAGGAGCACTAGTCATTTGGCCAAAAGGAGGAAACGTACAAAGTCTAAAAGACTAAGAAGAAATTCGGCAGACTTGTGTCAATTGGCGGGGACCACAAGAAATAGTTTTTAGGCTTCTTTCTTTTGGCTTTTTAAGGGGAGACTGACAGGTCGTCAACCTGTGCAATAATAAAACCTGCTCAAACTAAAAGTAATTTCTGTAGATAATGGTCAGCAGGGTCGAATCCACAGGGACTGGGAGTAATTGTTTCTTTTTAAATTCACAGTGACAAAGGGGGGTGTTTTTATCTCAGGGGTGACAATTTAAGCAATTTAACTAAAAGTAAAATAATAAAAATAAAATAGCCAACTAGAAATTAAATAACAATTTACTAAAATCTAATGAGTGATAATTAAGGATCTAGCCAAGAAATAACTTCAGCAATGGTTCACCTAATTGATCATCGATAAACAAAGGCAATTCCAATTATTCATCAATAAATAGGTTATAACTACCAAACAAGCGATGACAGTCAACCCCTCCTTACTGTGTCGGTGATCAAGGTACGCCCGTTAATCACTGCCCTAATTGAGAAATAATCCTAGGTACGCCCGTAAATTTAATTCCCCAATTGCCTTACGTATCAGAGGAGCCCTATTCTAACCAAATAACGCACTACCAGGGTTATTTTAGATTAGCCCGCGTATTCCCCTGACACAAACCTAATCATGCCAGTTGCCACTATTTTAGAGCAATTAAACAATTACGGATTTAATGCCCTAATTGACAATAGATTATCCAATCAACTAATTATCTGGATCCAAGATAATCAATTAATTAAATAACCATAAGCATAGCAACCAAGAAATATGCGGATACCAATAAATAAAAGGAAAAAATTAAATTAAAACGATCTCACAAGTTTAGATGACCCAAAGCATCCGTTGCTCCTTGACTAGACAAAGGGAATTTAGTTCATTTTTAGTGAACAAATCCCACACAAAATTGGAACAAGAGTTGTCTGCTCATGCGAAGGAAGCCAAACAATCAAAAGCTACAAAGGAAAAGTCAAAGGCTAATGCTCCATTCCTTCTGACATGCGCAGGGGGCAACCACAAAAGACGAAAGGAAAAAGTCAAAGAAAGCTAAAGGAAGTCTATTGTTTTTCCTTGTCATTACCAACGAGAGAACTACTGCTAAAAAGCTAAGAAAGGAAAAATCAAAGCTACTCTAATGCTCGGCTCCTGTGCGGCGGTCCCCTTGCGGAGAGGACGAAGCCTCCGGAGGAAGAAGAAGCTCTCTACTTCAGCCCTCCGTTCCTCCTTTTAATGCTGCCCTCTGCGAATTACCAAAAAGGTCTTGTATCTCCTTATTTTAAAAATACCCTCGATTGCCTGCTATGTGAACTCTTTCCCGATAACTATCAAATTGGCCTTTATTGTGATCTTTTTGTTCTACTCCCTGAAATAAATATAAATTACGAAAAGTGAGTAGAATCTAGCAATTAATCCACATAAGGTCAGATAATAGGGAAAATTAATAATAAAATAAATGATAAAATTGCAACCTATCAATTTCCCCCACACCTAAACCATGCTTGTCCTCAAGCATGAGAACAGTAAACAAACACCAATATTTGATAGCGGCTATTGCTCTATCCACTAAATTGCCAAGATACCAAGAAAAATAATAATCAAGCATCAATGGTCAAGTCCAAGAAACATCACTCCGGTTAGCTTCTAAACCATAAACTTCTCTAATTTCAGGTTAACTAATCTAAGAAAAAGGAATGACACACAACATTTATCAGCAAATGGTCCAACTATTAACCAAAATCTCAACATTAAATCCATAAATCGGCAAGCTGACTTTTATTGTATACTAACACAACATTCACTTTTTTTTTCACATTTTTCTACTTTTCTTTCTTTTTTTTTTTTAAATAGTAACACAAGACTTAGTCTCTGGCCATTGAAGCCTTTTGACGCGAACTCCAACATTGGCCAGATGAAAGAGCCCGGTTACTCAGCTTCTATCGTCACGTGACCACGTACTCATAGAAATTACTACTTTTTGACGCGAGAATCAACACTTTTAGGTGCAGATCCCCGGTTACTCAGTAGTAACTAATAGCGGAGTACAGTCAAGTTTATGCATAGCTAAAAATCACAAAAACTCAATATAACACAAGAACCAAAAGAAAACTTGCATCAGCTAGCCTCATTTTCAAACATGGAGAACTAAAATTAATAACCGGACCAATTCACATGAAAATGCCAATAATCATTCCCTATGCCTAGGAAAGTTAACCAAAAATTATAAGAGTAAACCAATCATCGATATTCACCAAAGAGATGTTTTTGGATTCAACCACATTAACTTGGTACCCTTTTATTATTAAAACTTGGCAAAAGTAGAAATAGAGGCAATAATCCAACATCAAACTTGGCATCCCATACAAGCTAATCACTAAAAAAACAAAGAAAAAGAAAATGAACGAAAGACACTAGCACCATAACTGCTCCCCCCACACCTAAATCCTACATTGTCCTCAATGGAGGTAATAAAGTAATGAAAGCGAAGAGAACAATGAAACTTCCCTGTTGAACAGCTAAGGGATAGGAGGGAACAGTGGAGGGAAGCCGAGTTCTGAGACATCCTTGCCACTTGGTGGGTGATGTTCGTCATTCGCTCATCTACGTTGTGAACCTGTGCTTGTAAGTGGCGCCACTCACCATTGACGCCAATTATCACCCCAAACAACAAAAGACAGAATATCCAACAAAGATAGCAACCACAAATGCACATTCATAGTCACTGGTGTTCCCCAACTCAACAATTAAAAGCAAACACGGGCCACCCAAGCCCAAATATGGTCAATAAAGCAACAATTGCACTCCAAAATCAACAACCAGAAACTATTAGCAATAACTGGGAACTAGCAAAGTCACGTCAATAAGCACAAGGACAACCCAATTCAGTCAGTCAACAAGCAAACTTGTGCCATCCACACTCTCAACAAATGCATTCTAAAATTTCAACAAATGCCCCCACCAGTCAAACCATAACAACTGCCCCAATAATATGCTAAATGCAGCAATAGAAGTGTAGAGAATTAGCAATAGCAACACAGTCACACGGTCTTGGCAATTGATCAAATATCCAACCAACTAGAGTTAACTAGTTCCAGATAAAATATTCCAATAATAGCACCTAAAGACTCAACAAATGCCCCCAGTAGTGAGCCTCAAGAAGTGAACAGGTCAAGCAATAGTAGTGGAAAACACTGACATTAACAACTAAATCTCAAACCCCTAGCTTCCAAGCAGTCAGCCAATAGAGTAGAATTAATCTAGTGGAGTCAAAACACCCACAGAGTTGACGAAATAATTCTAACGGCTGACCCAAAGTAATGAAAACTCCAACACTTTTGCATGGGTTTTAACCAATATTAACCAATCACCAGGATGTCCCCAACAATTAAACGAAATTCTACCACCCTCAACAAGTAAATCAAGCAACCAGGTTTTCCAAATCAACAGGCAGTAGCAGAACCAAATCACCCAAATATCAATAGACAATTGCAGTATGTAGGTCCACCCAAAATCTCAACAGATGGCTCCAGTTGGCCAGACAATGTCATAAGTCAAAACCAGCAAATGCAACTACGACAGCTTAGAAATTTGTCGATAAGAACTCAGCCAACCAATTAGAGGTAACAGATTCAATTTAAAATAATCCCACCAGTACCACTGGGGCAGACTCCAGTAAACGAATAGTCTCAAATAGCCAACCCAACCAGCAAAATTTCCAATGGAAATGCCAATGCCCAGTAGGATTAGCAGAGGCCCAAAACGTGGCTAAATATGTAAAGAAGGGGGCCCAGGAAAAGCAATTAAATACACAATCCAGTTAAGAAGGTTTCAACAAAAATCCAAGCAAGACAGCACTCAGTGGGTTCCATGGTAGTCCAACGATTCACTTCAATTTACGCAATGAGTAAAGCGGCAAAATAAATCCCGATCAAATTCAAGATAGCCCGATGCACCGAAAATTGCAAAATTAATCAACACCGATCGCTGGACAAAAAGCAGAGCTGGAGTTAGACGCATACCTCCACCTTGAGGACCACCGGGAGTAAAGACGCGGCGAGGGGAAAGCGGCGTGGTGGTGAGAGGCGGCGCACGGACTGGTTGTGGCGCGGAAGAGCTGGACCTGGGGAGGCAGCTCGCGGCGGCGCGCAATGGGTTGGCGGCGCACGCTAGGTGGTGGAGCAGAGCCCGCGCCTGTGGCGGCCGTGGACTGCGCAGGGAGGAAGAGGCGGCTGACGGGTTGCACAGCGGCGGCGCGCAGTGGGTCGCGCGGCTGCTGGTTGTCAGCGTACAGGGGCGGCGTGCGCGACCTGGCAGAAAAATTGACAGAAAAGGGCGGCGCGTGGCAGCTATGTTGGGCTGGATCTGCGGAAGGTAGGCGCGGCGGCGGACAACGGAGCTGTTGCGCGACGGCCTTTGGCGCGCGGATGTGGTTGGGAGTCTCGTGGAAAGGAAAGAGAGCCGGTGGCGGAGGCGCGCGGAGGGAGTGCGCAAGTGGGCGGCGGACAGAGGCAGCGGGAAGAAGAAAGAAGAAAGAAAGAAGAAGAAGAAAGAAAAAGAAAGAAAGAAAAGAAGGAAAAAGAAAAAGAAAGAAAAAAAATTTTTTTTTTTTTTGCTCCATTTGAGCTACGGTGAGAAACATATATATATATATATATATATATTTTTTTTTTTTTGGTTTTTTTTTCTATGGAAAATTTTTTTTTTTTTTTTTTTGGAAACTAAAGCTACGGTGATAAGAAAAAAAAATTTTTTTTTTTTTGAATCCTTACCTTTCCCGCGAACGTGACGCTGGCACGTCATGAGGGCAAGAGAGCTCCCAGAAGTTTCTGATCCTGAGCTTCCTACTCGTCATCACGCGGGCGCGTCATAACTGAAGGTCACCTACAAATCAGCAAAAACGAAAATTAACACCCAAAATCAGTCAAATTCAAGGAAAACAGATTTAAACTATGACACGAAACCAACAAACAACTAAAAGAAACAATTAGGTTGCCTCCCAATGAGCGCCTTTTTTTAATGTTTTTGGCTAGACATTATCATGTTTTGTTCATGGAGGATAAAATCGTGTGGCTCGTCTTAATGTTTCATCCTCTATATAGTTCTGATAACCCTCGTAAATAGAATAATCCTTGAGCATACGAGCTACGGGCTTCCATGGACTAGTGAATGGCGCCAAACGAGTCGATGATAATTTGCATTCTCCATTCACTCCTCCCTCACTTGCATTTATTGGTTCAAGATATCTTGCTATCGCCACTCTTAATTTATTCCTGTCATGAAATTCAAAATTGTCTGGTATAATAAAGTCAATTTCGTTAACAAGAATTGAAGAGTAAGAGTCAAGAGAATATTGATGAAGGAGTGGAGGAGATGTCACCACATTTGAAGATTGTTCACTGGATTCATTCACTTGAATGAGTTGATCCTGGAGTCTTATTTTTTGCACTTCAACTTCCTTTTCAACTGCATCTTTAAATCCGTTTCCTTGAAACTCTTGCAGTCCCATGTCATTTGGCCAGATAATTGCACTCTCATCTCCTTCAAGATTGATATTGGTTTGTGAGGGCAATTCTTCAAGGTGAGAAGCTAATCGCTCTATCCTGGATGTCAATTGACGCATTTGATCCGCCAGGTCGCGAAGGCTCGCTTGTGTCTTCTGATGAAATCGATTTAGACTCGCTTGTGTCTCCTGATGAAATCGATTTGTATTAGCAATTAGTAATCCCATCATTTCTTCAAGAGATATACCTGACACGGAGGATGATTGCTGAGACTCTTGCTGTTGAAAATCCATTGGTCCGGTCGCATAATCAAAATTGGAATTATCCCACCATCCTTGATCATACCCGTTTGAATAAGGGTCATACTGCGTTTGATATTGGGGTGAAAAATCTCCAAAAGTATCAATTGGAGCACTTAGATTATCTTGAAATGCGGGGCATGTGTCAGTTGAATAACCTGAGTTAAAATAAGTTCCACAATTTGCAACAGCCCATTGATCATTAGGAAAAACATGAGTCTCATAACCCCATTCAGGAACAAAGTCCAGTCTATCATCAAAATATGGAATGTTAGCAGCCATAAAAAAAATAATAATAAAAAAAATAAGAGAAAAATAAATTAAAAAATGAAAACAAGATAAACTCAAAAAGAAACAAATTAATCTGGCACCAGTCCCCAGCAACGGCGCCAAAAATTGACAGGTCGTCAACCTGTGCAATAATAAAACCTGCTCAAACTAAAAGTAATTTCTGTAGATAATGGTCAGCAGGGTCGAATCCACAGGGACTGGGAGTAATTGTTTCTTTTTAAATTCACAGTGACAAAGGGGGGTGTTTTTATCTCAGGGGTGACAATTTAAGCAATTTAACTAAAAGTAAAATAATAAAAATAAAATAGCCAACTAGAAATTAAATAACAATTTACTAAAATCTAATGAGTGATAATTAAGGATCTAGCCAAGAAATAACTTCAGCAATGGTTCACCTAATTGATCATCGATAAACAAAGGCAATTCCAATTATTCATCAATAAATAGGTTATAACTACCAAACAAGCGATGACAGTCAACCCCTCCTTACTGTGTCGGTGATCAAGGTACGCCCGTTAATCACTGCCCTAATTGAGAAATAATCCTAGGTACGCCCGTAGAATTTAATTCCCCAATTGCCTTACGTATCAGAGGAGCCTTATTCTAACCAAATAACGCACTACCAGGGTTATTTTAGATTAGCCCGCGTATTCCCCTGACACAAATCTAATCATGCCAGTTGCCACTATTTTAGAGCAATTAAACAATTACGGATTTAATGCCCTAATTGACAATAGATTATCCAATCAACTAATTATCTGGATCCAAAACAATCAATTAATTAAATAACCATAAGCATAGCAACCGAGAAATATGCGGATACCAATAAATAAAAGGAAAAAATTAAATTAAAACGATCTCATAAGTTTAGATGACCCAAAGCATCCGTTGCTCCTTGACTAGACAAAGGGAATTTAGTTCATTTTTAGTGAACAAATCCCACACAAAATTGGAACAAGAGTTGTCTGCTCATGCGAAGGAAGCCAAACAATCAAAAGCTACAAAGGAAAAGTCAAAGGCTAATGCTCCATTCCTTCTGACATGCGCAGGGGGCAACCACAAAAGACGAAAGGAAAAAGTCAAAGAAAGCTAAAGGAAGTCTATTGTTTTTCCTTGTCATTACCAACGAGAGAACTACTGCTAAAAAGCTAAGAAAGGAAAAATCAAAGCTACTCTAATGCTCGGCTCCTGTGCGGCGGTCCCCTTGCGGAGAGGACGAAGCCTCCGGAGGAAGAAGAAGCTCTCTACTTCAGCCCTCCGTTCCTCCTTTTAATGCTGCCCTCTGCGAATTATCAAAAAGGTCTTGTATCTCCTTATTTCAAAAATACCCTCGATTGCCTGCTATGTGAACTCTTTCCCGATAACTATCAAATTGGCCTTTATTGTGATCTTTTTGTTCTACTCCCTGAAATAAATATAAATTACGAAAAGTGAGTAGAATCTAGCAATTAATCCACATAAGGTCAGATAATAGGGAAAATTAATAATAAAATAAATGATAAAATTGCAACCTATCAGAAACGTACAGAAGCAAAAGGGGGGATCCCCTTTTAGACGGCTGGAGTTTTAGTTTTCTAGGATAGCTTTAGTTTTTCTTTCTTTTCACTGGCCTCTGACACACGCCAGGTGTTTGACAATATTCCCCAACGGGAAAAATATCATTTATTCCTTGCTTTCTAGTGAAAAAACGGAATGCCTTTGCAATCTATTTATTCGGGTGGTGATTTAATTATGCGGCGTGGCTAAGCCTTCCATCTAGTCAAGGGGCAACTCGACGGCGCAGTCCCGAAAATCTGTGAGATCTAATTAGTTTACACGCGTTTCTTAATTTATTAATATTCGCACGTTATCTGCTTATATTTTCATGGGATTATTTTATTAATTGGATGTCAAGGGCCCGATGTTCAATGTGATTCATTAATCTCGTGCCAGTTTAGTCAATTAAATCCGTAATTGTTTGATTGATTAATATTAGTGGCGACTGGTGTGTTTACACATTAGGAAAACGTGCGATCTAATTTAAATAACCCTCGTAGCGTGTTACTGATTAGAGCTAGGTTTTTCTAATTATTAATGCAATTGGAAAATTAATTCCTACGGTCGTACCTAGGAATATTTTCTGGTTAGGGGTGATCAATGGTCGTACCTTGGTTATCAATAATTTAAGCAAAAATTGGTCGTTAGAGTGCTTCGACGACTATAACTAGCCTATTAAGAAATTAAGTGAACCTCTCTTGCATCAATGATCGGATAAATGGACTGTGTTTGAATAGTTGTATCTTTGGCTAGAATCTATTTATTCTTGATTTAATTCCTGCTATATTTGTGCTAAATTAATTATTTATTTTTAGTTGACTTGTTTAATTGTTTTTAGTTCATTCCGATGAAATCCCCCCTTACCAATTGGATTTTAAAAGAGATAAATATCCCCAGTCCCTGAGGAGACGACCCTACTTGCCACTGTCTACTTTTCAGTAATAATTGTCATCTAATTAATTCTGGTATATCGGATTAAGCAAACTCTTCGGGAACAGGGTGAATCAAGTAACCCATTGCACACCTAGAGTCCCTGCTCCAATACCTGGGATTGATTATTGACAGTTCTTAGTGGTAGTTAGGATTTTATTATTATTATTGCACAGGTTCGGCACCTGTCAATTTTTGGCGCCGTTGCCGGGGAACTGGCGTGATTATTTGTTTCTTTTTAAATTCATTTTTGTTCTGATTTTCTGGTATTTTTCTAGTGTATGCCTCGGTCTTCTCGTACAGGTGATTTGATTTTTGACCCTGAAGTAGAGAAGACCGCGCGTAGAACGAGAAAGGAAACCAGACAGCTCAGAGAGGAGCAGTCCAGTGCTGCATCTCCGAGACTTGAGCCAGAAGTTGAACCAACAGATTCGTTTGGTGACACTTCGAGTGATTCGGAGTAAGAAGAAGTCCCTATGGCTAATGCACGAACATTAAGGGAGTTGGCTGCTCCTGATTTAACTCAGCAGCCTTTATGCATTACTTTCCCGAGTTTGAGTGATAATATTTCATTTGAATTGAAATCGGGTCTAATTCATCTTTTACCCTCTTTTCACGGTTTACCAGGTGAAGAGCCGTATAAGCATCTGCAGGAGTTTGATGTCGTGTGCAATAGCATGAAGCCCCCGGGCATCACAGAAGAGCAATTAAAAATGAGGGCATTCCCCTTTTCCTTGAAGGATTCTGCAAAAGATTGGTTGTACTACCTGCCCCCAGGTAGCATCACTACGTGGGATCAATTGAAGAAAAAATTCTTAGACAAATATTTTCCTGCGTCCAGGGCTGCAAATTTAAGGAAAGAAATCTGCGGGATCAAGCAGCACCCAAGGGAGTTACTCTATGAGTACTGGGAGCGTTTCAAGAAGTTGTGCAGACAGTGCCCCCAGCACCAAATAAGTGAGCAATTGCTCATACAGTATTTTTATGAGGGACTCCTTTTCAAAGACAGGAGCATAATTGATGCTGCAAGTGGAGGGGCACTGGTGAACAAAACCCCTCAAGAAGCACGGGAATTAATAGAGGGGATGACAGAGAATTCACAACAATTCGGTACGAGTGAGGATGTCCCAATACGCAAGGTGAATGAGGTAGAGACATCCTCTATCCAGCAGCAGCTAACTGAGTTGACCTCGTTTGTTAGGCAACTGGCTGTAGGGAATGCGTCTCAGGCCAAGGTATGCGGGATTTGCACTAGTATGGGTCATCCTACAGACATGTGCCCAGCGATTCAGGAAGAAGGTGCAGAGCAAGTGAACATGGCTGGTCACGCGCCCGCGCCAAGAAGGCCCTATAACCCGTACTCGAATACGTACAATCCCGGCTGGAAGGACCACCCGAATTTCAGTTATGGAGGGAATAGGCAGCCCAACTTTACACCGAACAGGCAATCCAATTTCGTGCCAAATAAGCAACCAGGGTACCAGCAGCCGTACCAACCCCGACCGCCTCCGCCCCCAAGCTCTGGTTCATCTCTAGAGGAGATGATGAAACAACTAATGGCAACCATTACACAAAATCAGCAAAGGACGGACTCCGAAATGCAGGACATAAGAAATCAGATGAGTCAAATGGCCACAACAATCAACCGTTTGGAGTTCCAAAACCAAGGTAAATTGCCATCTCAGCCCGAATTAAACCCGAAAAATGTGAGCGCCATGACCTTGAGAAGTGGCAAGGAGGTCCAAGTACCTGACCCGGTGATTCCTAAGGACAAGGACGAAAATCGAATTGAAAAAGAGCTGGAAGAGGAGGGCAGTGACAATAAAAATTCAAAGGTAATCCCGGACCCACTCATGCCAGTTAGATCCAACCCACCCCCCTTCCCAAGCAGATTGGAGAAACCACGGAAGCAGGACAAGGAGAAAGAGGTCCTAGAGATCTTTCGCAAAGTGGAGATCAATATTCCTCTTCTAGATGCGATTAAGCAGGTACCCAGATACGCAAAATTTTTAAGGGACCTGTGTGTCAACCGAACGCGATTGAAGGGAGATGAGAGAGTGGTAGTGGGAGAAAACGTGTTAGCGATTCTGCAACGAAAGCTTCCACCGAAATGCGGGGACCCAGGTATGTTCACTATTCCTTGTAAAATAGGCAATACCTTGATTGGAAAGGCTATGTTAGATCTAGGAGCCTCAATTAATGTGATGCCCAAGTCTATATATGCCTCGTTGAAGTTAGGACCTCTGAAAGACACTGGAATAATAATCCAACTGGCTGACCGGATCAATGCATACCCTGACGGGTTGATTGAGGATGTTTTAGTGAAAATTAATGAATTGGTTTTCCCTGCTGATTTTTACGTGCTTGATATGGATGATGAACACTCTCACGACCCATCACCTTTACTGTTAGGTAGACCATTCTTTAGCACAGCTCGAACTAAAATAGATGTTAATAAGGGCACCCTATCTATGAAATTTGATGGTGAGATTGTTCATTTTAACATTTTCGAATCTATGAAATATTCTTCAGAATCACATGCTAGCTCTGTCTTCTCTATAAATGCTATTAACTCTGCTGTACGTGAAGTTTTCGAAATTGAAGGCAGGGATTTGTGCAGACAGTAATGGGATTTGTTGTTTTCTTACCTTTATTTATTAGATTTGATTATATATTTTCTTCTTCAATTAGTTAAAAATAAAATTCTTTATTATTGGACTAGAATGATTAAAGTAGAGAAAATTAACTCATTCCTATGGGTTCGACCCTGGAATACTCCAAGTAAATTATTACTACGATCGACCCTATGCACTTGAGTGGTCTATATAGTAAAAAAAAAACATGTTAATTATACATGATAAATTTCTGATGTCACGTGTCAATGACGACTTAATAATAATTAGCCTAATTGTTGAACCATTGAACGGATTGTGTTTTAAAACCTTGGTCCTATGGGAACATGCTGACACCAATTTGGTTGGCAGTTGATTGATGATCTCTCATTTACAATTTGTTTATCAGCCGAAGGATAGAGGAGGACTGGACACTCGCAATCTAGCAAATCTAATTGAAGCAACTCTTCCAAAAGTGAGGATGATTCGTCTTGCAAAAGTGTCCTTCATGCAAAGCATTTTCTCTTACAGATGGACCGTGGAGGATGTATATTGTCATCTCCCCAAGCTAGGAGGATTCTTGTCTTGCTACTATCTTGTGGCTTTGTTGAAGGGATAGGTTGGGCTTCTTCGTGTGAATTAAGTGTATTAATTGGGCTTCTTGATGTTCGATAGCCACTTTTGCGTGGATGGATTTTCGTAAACTTAATTCGACTATTGAGTTTTGGTTTTTGCAATTAATATTGGGCTTTGGAAGAGACATCAACAAACGTGGGATTCGGGGATCAAACATTTGGAGGTTGAGTCAAACTCTAAAGCAAGGGTCCATTTAGGCCATTTTGAAAGTGCAAACGCAATTCTCATGCTAATATTTTGGGTAAGATTAGTTTTTGTCTGCAACTTGGTGTTACTCTTTTATCAAATTCACCAGATGCAAATAAGAAAAGAAATTAAAAAAAGAAAAGAAAAATTCCATAAAACTAAAACAGAATTTATTTTTACAAAGAATACATACTCTGCATCATATCATCTTCTGCTGATGCATGATACAGCTATGTAGGAAAGGGGGGGAGGGATTGATGGGGCACCGCAGTCTATTTAATAGGAGGCAAGATACCTGCAAAAATAAAAAACATCATCCAAGTTCAACATATCCGGTTCACCTATTAATTTAACATGGACAAGAAGTTCACATGGCCTACATTGAGGATCAACATGTAGATATCAACCTGGAAATAATGAGCATTGTTGGCCGACATTGAGGATCAACATGTAGACATTCTCTTGCTAGTTTGAGAATGGATATCAGATTCTTTTCAATTTGT
Source organism: Coffea canephora (assembly GCA_036785865.1). Taxonomy (NCBI): domain Eukaryota; kingdom Viridiplantae; phylum Streptophyta; class Magnoliopsida; order Gentianales; family Rubiaceae; genus Coffea; species Coffea canephora. The sequence continues at coordinate 15,053,475 of CM071915.1, forward strand.
TGATTCGGATACAGAAGTCTTTGGTCTAGCAAGTCTTTTAATTCTGTCTCTTCAAGCTGTGAAGACATTAGATTGGCAATCAAGTCACCAAGATGCTTTCCTTTGATTACTTCCATTGTAAGGATCCCAAAACTATAAACGTCACACTTTCGTTAACTTTCATTGTAAGATACATGGATGTATTGCCTCGTAACTTTCATTGATTTTTTTTTTTTTCAGGGAGAATGCTTAGTTTTTAGCCATTCAAGCGTTTTGACGTGAACTCCGACATTGGCCACATGAAGGAGTCCGGTTACTCAGCCATTATCGCTTAAAAACCACATACTCATAGTTATCGTCGTTTTTTGACGCGAAAGTCGACACTTATGGTGAAGACCTCCGGTTACTAAGCAACAATACTAGCGAAGTATAGCCAGATACTATTCATAAATAAGCACCAAATTAAAATTAAAAATCACACAAACCCGCTTCATTTCTTAAACATGGAGAATTAAAATTAATAGCTGAACCAATTCGTACAAAAAAAATGCTAGACAAATATTTACAATACTTAGAAAAGTTAATCAAAAAGTGCAAAAGTCACAAATTCTCAAATATTCACCCAAGAGATACGCTTAAACTTAACCATGTCATACCTAACACCTTAGAGTATAAAATTTTGGCAGTAGAAAAATTTGAGACATCTAACCATCGTTTATCAGGAATAATCACAAACATGCACAAAGATAGGCAAATATTGGATAAAATTCAACAAAGTTAAACAAAAAATTCCAACAAAAATGCCTACACTTGCACTTTTTCAATAAAACACCGATATGCTACTCCCCCCACACCTAAATCTTACATTGTCCCCAATATAAGAAATAAAAGAAGTAGAATATGGAGCAAAAAGGACAATGAAACTTCCCTAGTAATTGAGGAGGGTTGTGGACATCTATGGATGGAAAGGGCAGCGTGAAGTGATAGTGAATGATCAGCAATGGATGGCGGTGGTGGCCTGTGACCCTTGGAAGCAATCCACGATGAACGATGAACCAGCAATGGATGGTGAAAATGAGTGGCGCCGGTCAGGGTTTTAAGTCAAGCGGCTCCATTTTGTCCCAAACGAAGATTAAAGATGCCAAACTAACGACGAGACCAGAGATGGCCATGGAAAGTGGCCAGCGACGGCAGCTAGGGTGGCAATGATGGTGACAAGCAGAAACGGCCCAAGTAGCGGAATTTGAAGTCCTAAGGTTGTGGTTTTGTGGCTGGAAAAGGAGAGAAAGGAAGAGAAAGGAAAATGAGGGAAGAAGAAAAAAGAGAAAGAAAGAGAGAAAAAGAAAAGGAAAAAGAAAAGAAAAGAAAGGAATTTTTTTTTGAAACCACTGCGTTAGACGTAGGCACGCCTAACTGTCCTTGAATCTTCTGACCAACCCATGGAAATTAAGATCTTTAAGCGTAACCACTTGGCGTGGGCACGCCTAACTACTAGAGAGTCTTCTGACCGCAGACAAAAATTGCTTTCCTTAAGCGTGACCATCTGGCGTAGGCACGCTTAACTGCTATAGAGTCTTCTGACCGTCGCCTTCCAACTCTTTTCCTCAGACATGACCACCTGGCGTGGGCACGCTTAACTGCTATAGAGTCTTCTGACCGTCGTCTTCCAACTCTTTTCCTCAGACGTGATCACTTGGCGTGGGCACGTCTAATTGCCAGCTTCCTGCCACAAAAGCAACAAATCACTAAATGCAACTAATACATAAAAAAAACTCCAAAATATAAGAAAACTAAAACAAAGGCCTTGGGTTGCCTCCCAAGCAGCGCCTTTCTTTAATGTCTTTGGTTAGACATTGGCCTGTTTATTCACGGAGGATAAAATCGTGTAGTTCATTTCAGTGCTTCATCTTCTATGTCATCCTGATAGCCCTCGTAAATAGAGTAATCCTTGAACACATGGACTACAGTCTTCCATGGATTAGGAGATGGCGCCAAACAAACAGGTAACGACCTTAGTTCTTCCCTCACTCCCCCATCACGAGCATTTACTGGTTCAAGATATTTTGCCATCGCAACTCTTAACTTATTCCTGTCATGAAACTCAAAATCGTCTGGTATGATAAAATCAATCTCACTAACAGGAATTAAAGAATATGAGTTAAGAAAATATTGATTAAGGAATGGAGGAGATGTCACCGCATTTGGAGATTGTTCATTGGATTCATTCACTTGAACTATTTGATGTTGGGGTCTCATGTCTTGCACTTCAATTTTCTTTTCAACTGCATTTTTAGATCCTTCTTCTTGAGATTCTCGCAGCACCATGTCATTCGTCAGGATAATTGCACTGTCATCTTCCTCATGGTCGATAATAGTCTATGAGGGCAATTCTTCACTCATTCGAGAAGTCAATTGCATTATCCTAGATGTCAATTGATCCATTTGATCTGCCAGGTTACGCATGCTCGCTTGTGTCTCCTGATGAAAGTTCATTGTCACCTGTTGAAGTAGATGTGTCTCCTGTTGAATTTGATATGTGTTAGTAGCAATTAATTCAACTATTTCTTCAAGAGACATACCTGACATAGATGACGGTTCTTGAGACTCTAGCTGTTGAAAATCTATTGGCCTTTGTTCATAATTAGAATTGGAATCATCCCACCATCCTTGATTATACCCGTTTGAATAAGGGTCATACCATGTTTGATATTGAGGTGGAAAAATCTCCAAAAGTATCGATTGGAGTACTTAGACCATCTTGAAATGCAGGGCATATGTCGGTTGAATAATTTGAGGCAAAATAAGTTCCACAATTTGCAATAGCCCATTGATCATTAGAAAAAACATGAATCTCATAACCCTTTGTAGAAATAAAATCCAGTCTATCACCAAAATACGGAATGTTAGCAGCCATAAACTATATATAAAAAAAATAAGAGAAAATAAAAAAAATGAACTAAAAAAGAAACAAATTAATCAGGCACCAGTCCCCGGCAACGGCGCCAAAAATTGACAGGTGCCGAACCTGTGCAATAATAAATAAATAAAACCTAACTACCACTTAAAGCAGTCAATAATCAATTCGAGTACTGGAGCAGGGACTCTAGGTGTGCAATGGGTTACTTGATTCACCCTGTTCCCGAAGAGTTTGCTTAATCCAATATACTTGAATTAATTATTTAACTGAATTCACTAACTAGTAGACAGTGGTAAGCAGGGTCGTCTCCTCAGGGACTGGAGGGAAATTTATTTCTTTTCAAGTCAAGATTAATGGGGGGTTTTGGGATTAAATGCCAAATAAACAAATTGAATGCAGAAAATAATTAATTAAAAGAAATAATTGGAGAAACTCTAGCCAAGGGTACACTTCAGAAATGGTTCATGCACTGATCATCGATTCACAGATAATTCCAACATTTATTAATAGATTAGTTATAGTTGTCATGCACGCGATAAACAACTAGCGTTTCCTTAATTCCTCGATAGTTAAGGTACGACCGTTATCTATTTCTCTAACCAAAAAACAACCGTACGTACGACCGTAAGATTTAATTTCTGGTTTGCATTAATAATTAGAAAAGGCCTAATCCTAACTAACAAACATGCTACGAGGGTTTGTTTAAACTAGATCGTATGTTTCCCTGACATAAACCCAATTACGCCAGTTGCTACTTAGATAGAGATAGCGAACAATTACGAATTCAATTACCCCTAATTAGCACAATAGCCTACGTGAATAATTAAATATTGCGCATCTATTCAATCATACACGATAACTATAACAACAATTAAAAGCAGAAAGCATACGAATACCAATAAATAGAGGAAACAGTTAAAATAATTTAGATCTCACAGTAATTATTGAACAAAATCTTCAGTTCCCCTTGACAAGAATTATGCGGTTAATCCTCCATTAATGGAGAACAACCATGCGAAAAAGCTGTTCAAAGCCTTCAATTGTTGTCTCCCCAAAGTCGGCTAAAGGAGAGAAGTCAAGACAAAAAGTACTAGCTGAATTGTTATTTGATAAGAGAAAAAAAACTGGAGGGAACAAAAGATTGGTCAAAAGGCCAAATGGCTCTGCCGTCCTCCCCTTTGCAGCTGCCCCGCAAAGATAATAAGAACCCCTTGAAAACGTTGTTGGCCTCTCCTAATCACACGGAAATCTGGCTTTCTTTTTCTCCTTAGTTTCCTCATAGAAATCTACTACCAAATAGAACTAGTTTCCTAAATAGCAAAATAAACCACAAAAGAAAGTATTTCAAGTTTTCTAGTTCAACCATAAGACTAATAATTATAATTCAAGTCTTCCAAATCTTCCTCTAAAGCTGCCCAGAGTTTGAATCGAACTTGGAAATCGATCCCGAATGTGCCACCATCAAATTAATTGGAAGATTGCCCCTTTTTGTCACGTTTTGCTCTTTTTCCTACAATTTAGCACTATTAACCAAATATAAGTAGAATCCATCAATTAATGCAATATTTGGCTGAAATCAAGAGAAGAATAATTATAAATTTAGCGACAAATAATGACCTATCAATTTTTCGTCAAGGGCATTGACATATTTTTATAATAAGATCATTTTATTGAATAATTTGATAGTAATTGACATATATACTAGTGTAATTGTTTGCAAATGATAGAGCAATTATTGGGCACATTTTGCACTATTATTCTGTCCTAATTTTGGCTACTCATGATGCTAAGAATTGAGATTTTGCTCATATTTGATATTTATGTAAATTATAGGTGGTTGGTGTTAAAAGTAATCTCTTGATGCAAATTTCCAAAAGACCGTTTATTTCATGGCATGCTCACGCCAGAGACTGAAGAGATGTACCTAAAAGACGGACTCCGCGGGATCGGTAGAGAAAGAAGTGAAAGAGAAAAAAAAAATTAGGAAACCATAAAGAGCTCGTAGGCCGCGGAAATGCATGGGATTAAAACCCTTCTCAAAGAGGAAGTAGATAATAATATCTCTTCCTCTCCTTTCGGCCTCACTATTTGCGAGCTCTTTCTAAAAAACACCACCATTGGTTGGAAATATGTTCCATTTATGCCTTTTGGCTATTATCAACTACACTTGAATAATGGATTCTGACCGTCGGTATTAAAGTTTAAACTACTTTAAATTTCAAAGAGTGGCTTTGTTATTTTCACTGCATTTTGCTATGCGAATGCATGCGAGAGCCAGATTTTGTCATTTTCAGGTGACCCAGGCCAGTTGTTGCTTTATTGTATATTGGATTAAGTCGAAGATTGTAAGAGGAAAAAAAAAATCCTCATTCTAAAGCACAAAACAAAGACTTTTAATTGTGGGGTTGTGTTCGATTGTCATATAGTCTTATTTATCTCTCCGTTGTATTCATAATTAATACTTTGCTGCATATTATTTTATTTTTTTCTCACATGCATTTTCTTTCTTTATCCAGCTATTTCCTCTTCAACTAGAATGTTATGCTCTTTCTGCATATACCATTCTAAGTTTAAGTTAATATATTTTTTGGCTATTCTTTTGCTTTTTCACAGCATTACACTTTGTGTTATCTACTTAATTAAGGTTAGTATCACATGAACTCTAATTGAAGCAATTACAATTTAGTTTACTTGTCCTTATATTTACCAGATTGCTGGCACGAATTTAAACATACAATCAACTTGGGCTTCGCTTGCCTTCCCTTCTATTTGCTTTTTTATTTTTTATTTGTAATAGTAGTAACCCTGCCCACAATAGTGAGATCAATACAAGGTTTTTTTTTTTAAAAAAAAAAAAAATAGAAGAAGTAGCGCCCCATAGACACGGGATCAGTACAAAGTGATTCCAACCAATCATAAAGAGATAAAGTGGATATTTATACAGATTATAGGGGCTAAGTAGATATCATCACTCCATCATATGCATTTTAGAGCATATTTGGTTCAACATTTTAGATCACATTTGGTTCAATCGTCATAAAGGTTGGTGCTTTTTGCCTATTTTTCACTTTATATAAAATTATAAAGGGATCATGTGAATATTTTGAAATCTTAAGGATCATGTGGCAATATAAAAAAACTATAGAGATTTTATGTAATTTATCCATATAAAGTCGACAATGGATTGTTCTATAAATGTCAATTTCTTAGGACGATAGTAAATGATGTTTCTTAGGATTTTGCAGCTTTTAGCACTTAAAACCCAAGAGAAGTTCAGGGATTAAATCAAGTGTTTAATGTAATTTATCTCCTTCCTCCAAAGCATTCTCATCAAAGGTATCATCCTTTCAGTCTTAAATCAACCTACATATAATGCAAAATAAATAAATAAAAAGTAAGCTCTTTAATTTTTAGAACTATATGTGCAAGAGAATATTGGCATTCATCTTAGGCCCATTTGAGGCTGCGGGACTTTTGATGGAAAAAGACTTTTGGGTACTAAAAATACTTTTGAGACATTTGGTGAATATTATTCCATAAAAATTAGGAGTGAAATTTTTTATGTTAAAAGCACTTTTAGTAAGAACTCAAATTGGTACTTTTAGAATACTTTTGTGTTTTAAAAAATAAAACAATAAATTTAATCATTTTATCCCATATTATGAGTTAAATCAAAAGATAAATATATTTTAAAATTTCAAATTACACATTATTCAATACCATAAGTACTTATTTAATTATGTATCCAAATAATATATTTAAACGTACTTAAAGCATTTTTCTTTATTTAATTATTCAATAAATTACGATAACATAGTAAAAGAATGGTGCATATCTTTCTTTAGAACCTTTTTTTTTTTTTTTTGGAGTTCTGATATATTGATTTCTTTAGCCCTGCCATTTGGATATTTCTACTACAATACAACATAGCAAAAGGATGGGATATGTAAACAAGTCCACGGAAGAAACTTCCAAAGCATATTTTAGACATGATACATACTTTAAAGAGCTATCTCATTTACTTTCCATTGTTGATTTCACTTCACGACAATCTAATAGTTTGCCTGGTCATTTGACATTTGCACCTTTTATCTAATAGTTTTGGTTTAAAAATCAATTTCTCTAGCAGTTTCAAATTTTAGATGTCATTTCCTTATTTGTTAGCTCTTTGTAGGTTGCTCAGGGTGCCAAAGGCTGGTGGAAAATCAATCCCGATGCTTTTGAGAGTTCCTATATTTTCTGATCCTTGGTGTGGTCATAATATGATTGGTTTTTAGGAACATTTTGCTTATTTCCTTTGCACATAGTTATCCTTTTCGTTTTCATACGATCTTATGAATAGTAATCATTGTTGGCGATGCCTTTGCAGTATGCTGCAATGGCATTTTCATTTGGCTAATATATTTTATATAAGGCATAATTTTAGAAACCTCTCACAGTTTCAGTGCTTTTTTCTAAGGTTTTAAAAGTTTTACTTATCTCCCCTGTCAGTGATTTAGAACCTAATGCTTACATCATTAATGATCAAATTTTGGATATTTTACACATATGTAAAGAAAAAGAGTTAAACGTGTGGTGACCACGTTAACCATAATTTGGATTATAAAAGGTTTATTAATTTGCTGTCTAAAACTAAAGCCAATACTAGCTATATCTTTTTCAATTTTTATATACTTGACAAATAAAAGAAATTAGACATAATGCACTTGATAAATTAAAGGATTTAGGCATGAGAAACAATTAAGACATTTACAAAGTAAATTAACCGTAATTTGAACTGTAAAAAGGAAAATCTAATTTGGCATATAAAGAGAGATCCAATACTAGGCATCCTTTTCCAATTTATGTACTTGACAAATAAACGAATAAAATAAAAAGAGATATCACTTGGGCTAATTTTTCTTATAATTGTGGTGATAACAAGAATCTTAAGGTATAGAATAAAAAAATTTGTTTCATTAAATCTTGAAAGTTGTTATTTTTTGTTATGGATGATAGAAAGTATGAATTTTGTATACAGTGGTAAGTAGGGTCGAATCTACAGGGATTGGAAAAATTCATTTCTCCTCGAGTTCAAAGCATGAGGGATTTTTATAGAATCGAGAATAATCAAATAACTCAAATAAAATAAATAAATAAAAACTGAATGACAATTTATTAAGATTGAATCAAGAATAAATAAACTCTAGCCAAGAAATAATTTCGGAGATGGTTTGCTCAACTGATCATCGATACAATAATAATTTCATTTATTCGTTGATAAACAAGTTATAACTTTCAAACACGCGCTGACAATCAACTTTTCCTTACTATATCGGTGATCAAGGTATGACCGTTAATCACTTCCTTAATCAAGAAATAATTCTAGGTACGACCATAGAGTTCAATTTCTCAATGACCTTAAGAATTAGAGAAGTTTTGTTCTAACCAAATAACACACTACGAGAGTTATTTTAAATTAGCTCATATGTTCCACTGACATAAATCCAATTATGCCAGTTACCACTAATTTAAAGTAATTAAACAATTACGGATGTAACTGCTCTAACTGATTTTAGATTATTAGATTAAATTAAATATCAGACGTCCTTGATATTCAAATAAAATAATAATCATAAGAAATTAAATCAGAGAACATATGAATACAAATAACTAAAAGAAATAAAAAAATTTAATTCGATTTCACAATTTTCAATAAACCAAATCCTCCGTTATTCCTTAATTAGAAAAGAAGTCTACTTCATCTCCGTTAAGAAAGTCCCATGCAAAATTGCAAAATTAATTGTTGAAAGTATTCCTCTACCATTCGGATGAAAGTTTTGCGATGAATAATAAAAGAAAAAGTCGTCTCTTGCCCTCTGTTGCGGCCGAACCCCCCAAAAAGCAAAAGATAAGCGAACCTATTCCAAGTTGACTTCTCTTCTGACTAGTCATCCACCGCCAAAAAGAAAGGAAAGGTGTCTAATTGACTCGTTTCCTATTCTTACTAAACCACTATTGCTAATTCAAATCAATTTAGAAAGTCTATAACAATCATTTGATGAAATACTTCAAGACTTCAATGTATGGCCGGATGATATGCGTCCACTCCCGAGCCTCCTTAGGACGTGCAGAGTTTAACTTTGTTTGTGATCATACCGATCAGCAAATTTAGTGAAAAACTCATGTCTTGTTTTCCTTTGTATTCGAATCTCTGCAACTAGCACAAATGACCGAAAGTAAATAAAATTTGCCAATTAACGCAATATTTGGTAAGATAAAAGAGGGAAACAATTATAAAATTAATGACTAAATTGCAACATATCAGCAACATTAATTTTGTGTCATTTCACCTTTTTAAAATTACAATTTAGCTCTAAATTATTTATAAATTTTAAAATTTCTTACAAACTTTCATGTTTCTTATCACTAAATCATTTTCAAAAAAAAAAAATTGTCTGAGTAGCAACTTAATTTATATGACTTTCCAATAGTTATTCAAAAATTTATGTTTATATCATTAGAATTTCATGTTTTATTAAAGTTAGGTTCTTCTTCTTTTTTTCTTTTGTCATGATTGGTGAAAGGTAACTGTCTTCTTTGTTTTTGGATTTGTTGTAATTGTCAAAGTAGAATTATTCAGTCTGTATTGCATTGTTGTTTCAATTTGTAAGTTATTTTCATCGATGATTCTTGGCAAATAAGTCGTCCTTATCATCCAATGTGATGGGTGCAAATAAGTCGTCCTTCGAAATTAAAAAAAAGAAAAGAAAAATTCCATAAATTCCATAAAACTAAAGCAGAATTTATTTTTACAAAGAATACATACCCTGCATCATATCATGCATGCAGTCTGCATTTAATAGGAGGCAAAAACCAAAAACATCATCTAGTGAGCATTGTTAACAAGAAAAGAAATGGACAAGAGCTTCACATGGCCTACATTGAGGATCAACATGTAGATATCAACCTGGAAATAGTGAGCATTGTTGGCCTACATTGAGGATCGACATGTAGACATTCTCTTGCTAGTTTGAGGATGGATATTAGACACTTCTCAATTTGTTGATTGGGATACAGAAGTCTTTGGTCTAGCAAGCCTTTTAGTTCTATCTCTTCAAGCTTTGAAGACATTAGATTAGCAATCAAGTCGCCAGGATGCTTTCCTTTGATTACTTCCACTGTCAGGACTCCAAAGCTATAAACGTCACACCTTTCGTTAACTTTCATTGTGTAGGCAAATTCTGCAAGAGAAAGTTGGAAAATGTTTTTTCATGTTATGTGATCATACTTGAATTTACTAGTTAACAAATTAGTGACAGGAAAAGGTAAAAAAAAAAAAAAAAAAAAAAAAAACTTTATTACCTGGTGCAACATATCCATAGGTGCCTGCAAGAGAACTCCAGTTAGATGAGTCTCTTTTGAGAAACTTGGAAGTGCCAAAATCTGAAACATGAGCCTCGCATTCTGGATCAAGCAAAATGTTGTTGCTTGATATGTCTCGGTGTACAATTGGTGGTGAACAATCATGATGCATGTAAGATAAAGCATGAGCCACGCCTTTGATGATATTCAACCTCTTTTGCCAGTCTAGTTCCTTAGCTTCTTCTTCTATGCTCAAGATTTTGGCCAAGCTTCCCCTTTCGAGGTACTCATAAACCAAAATTGAATGTTGAGCATTTGAGCAGAAGCCAAAGAGTTTCACAATGTTTCGATGCTTGATTTCTGTCAAGGCCCTGATCTCATTCAAGAAACTTCTATCCTTTGCCACGTTAGGTATGTTGTGAAGTCTTTTTACAGCTACTACCTCGCTTGATGGAAGCTGTGCTTTGTAAACACTTCCACAACCTCCTTTCCCAATGCAATACGTTTCACTGAACTCTTCTGTAGATCTCAGGATTTCTTTATACAATGCTTTACCTTCATAAGCACATATGGCAAATAAACCGCCCTTATTCACCTCCGTATCCTCCACTCCTGAATTTTGTTTTCTCTGATCACGCAATCGGAGAACACCAAACAATGCACCAAGAAGTGTGAATGATCCCAGAAGAGGTAATACAATTATGAGAACAAGTTCCTTGCTTTTATCCTTGACATGCTTTTTAATCAACGGAGAACTTTCACAGGCTCGTAACCCTGTAATATTGCCACACAAACCTTTATTTCCCTTTACTTCTTCTAAGGTTAGATTCACAAAAGCTCTACCACTCGGAATTGGGCCCTCCAAATTATTAAAAGAAAGATTGATGTGCAATAAACCAGGTAATTCTGCCAAAGCCTTTGGGATCAAACCAGATAGGTTATTCTGGGAGAGATCCAATGTCCCCAAACTCTGCAAATTTTGAAACTCAGATGGTATCTCTCCTGTGAAGAGATTTTGACTCAAATCCAGTTCAGAAAGTTGGGTTAACCTCCCAATCTGCAATGGAATCTTTTGACTTAAAACATTATTGCTCAAGTTCATGTGAAACAAGTGTTTCAAATCTCCCAGAAGTTCAGGTAAAGTTCCATTCAAGGAGTTTGTGGACAGGTCTAGAAATTCCATTGACACTCCCAATTCTTGAGGCATACCCCCAGTAAGCTGGTTGTCATGTAAATCCAGTTTAAGCATAGAAGCTAACTTCCCAACTTCCCCCGGTATCTCCCCCGATAAATAATTTGAAGAAAGATTAAGTGCATGTAGTTGAGTCAAATTTCCAATTTCTGGAGGTATACCACCCGTGATGTTGTTCCTTGCAACTATAAGGGTTTTCAGCATTTTGCATTTACCCCAGTTGCTGGAGAGTTTCCCATAGAATTTGTTATTGCTAAGATCAATGAAATCCAGGACTGGATAGACTCCAAACATTTCTGATATGTTTCCTTGGAAACGGTTACCGTCGAAACGGGCCCTAACTAAGCTTGAGCAGTTTTGCAAGCTTTTAGGGATTGGACCGGTAAGCATGTTCTCGCCTACAGTAATGTTTTGGAGAATTCCACTTTGACATAATAGTTCTGGCAATGGACCGGAGAACTGATTACAAAACAAGCTCAAAAAAACCAACTTATTCAGGTTTCCAAGCTCTTGTGGAATGGAACCAGAAAATTGATTGTATTGGAGAGCCAAACGTTCCAAGTCACTCAAGCTTCCAATTGAAGTAGGAATTGAACCTGAAAGTTGATTTGAAGAGAGATATAGATACACCAACCTATTGAGGTTACCAAAAGTGGGCGGAATGGTACCAGAAAATTGATTCTCATGGAGAGCTAAAAGTTCCAAGTCACTCAAGTTTCCAATTGAAGCAGGAATTGAACCATTAAGTTGATTATTAGAGAGAGCCAGTTCAATCAAATTGGTCAAATTACCTAGTGACTTTGGGATTGCACTAGTGAGATTATTTTGATACAGGTAAAGAAACTGAAGTGAGCTCAAATTCCCTATCACTGGAGGAATGGGACCAGATAGGTGATTTTGGTAAAGGCTTAGATTCACCAGCCTATTGAGATTACCGAAAGTGACAGGAATTGAACCAGAAAATTGATTGTTATAGAGATACAGTACTTCTAAGGTACTCAAGTTACCAATTGAAGCAGGAATGGAACCGTTAAGTTGATTCTCAGAGAGACCCAGCTCAATCAAATTGGTCAAATTGCCTAGTGACTTTGGGATTGCATCAGTGAGATTATTTTGATATAGGTAAAGAAACTGAAGTGAGATCAAATTCCCTATCATTGGAGGAATGGGACCAGATAGGTGATTTTGGTAAAGGCTTAGATTCACCAGCCTATTGAGATTACCAAAAGTGACCGGAATTGAAGAAAATTGATTGTTTTGGAGATACAGTACTTCTAAGGTACTCAAGTTACCAATTGAAGCAGGAATGGAACCATTAAGTTGATTGTCAGATAATTCCAGATCAATCAAATTGGTCAAATTACCTAGTGACTTTGGGATTGCACCAGTGAAATTATTTTGATACAAGTAAAGAAGCTGAAGTGAGCTCAAATTCCCTATCACTGGAGGAATGGGACCATATAGGTGATTTTGGGAAAGGCTTAGATTCACCAGCCTATTGAGATTACCAAAAGTGACTGGAATTGAACCAGAAAAATGATTGTTATAGAGATACAGTACTTCCAAGTTACTCAAGTTACCAATTGAAGCAGGAATGGAACCACTAAGTTGATTGTAGGCTAATTCCATATTGGTAAGGAATTTCAAATCACCAATTTCTTTGGAAATTGAACCTGAAAGTTGATTTTCATAGAGATATAGTTTAATCAAATTGGTTAAATTGCCTAGTGATTTCGGAATTGCACCTGTAAAATTATTTTGATACAAGGAAAGAAACTGAAGTGAGATCAGATTCCCCATCGCCACGGGAATGGGACCTGAAAGTTGATTAGTTGCAAAATCTAAATGAGTCAAGTTTCTCAAGTTGCAAATTTCAGGCGGGATTTTGCCTGACAGCTCATTAGCCCCGAAACCAAGATAAATGAGTTTCGACAGGTTACCTATTTGTTTTGGTATACTGCCAAAGATCTGGTTAAAGCTGAGATCAAGATATTCAAGATTTGGGAGCGATGAGAACGGGAAATCGTAGAGGCTACCTTTAATACTCCAATCTGAGAGGTTCAACCTGTTGACACCTCCATCAATGCAGGAAATACCAGCCCAAGTGCAAGGAAGTACAGAAGAATTCTTGGCATTGCCTGATTGAAGGTTCCATGAGGTTAGGAAGCTATTGTTCTGGTTCAAAAAACTGTCTTTCCATTTCAAAAGAGCAGTAGCCTCTTCAGCGGAAGCTGAAGCACCACATTTGGGGTGAAAAGATGGGAAAAATATGACGACCAGAATGAATATGGAGATTATTTTGAAAGAACACATGATTGCTTTCAAGTTCAATTCAAGTTGGCTAACCTTGTTAATCTGTACCACAAATGAAGCTAGTATTTATCCTATCTGTACATGGAAGACTTCAGAGGTCTTCTTGCTCTGTCCCCACTTTCTTTGTTTTCATTTAATTTTGAGATTGAAACACGTATGATGTCTATTCCAATGGGCCAAGAAATTTAAAGCAATGAAAGCTTCCATGAGATTGACCATTTTTATCTTCTATCACTAATTTTTCCTACTGAATCTACAGAAAAAGATGACTCGAGTGCCTCTTGGAGAAGGAACACTTTTCGCCTGCTTCCTTAATGACGATGAATCTATTGGCTGCGCAAATTATGCTATAGTTCTATATTTCCTTGACATGGAAAGCTAGTTTTGTGTCAATTCTAGAAGCAGGTTTAGTTGGTCTAGTTTTTCCGAAATAGAATTTAGTTTGTATGCGTATCAGAACTTCTATGTTTGTCTGTTCAACATCAAGTATTGTCTGATGGTAAAGTATGCACATCAGGTCAGGTAATAAGAGAAATTAATAATAAAATAAATGATAAAATCGCACCCTATCAATAATGAGTGGTTTTCTCGGAAAGATTAATTAGCTTTTCCATGTCTATTATTTTTATTATTTATTTTCTTTTTTATTGTGACATGCTATTGTCTCTTTGTAACATATTCCTTAAAGAATTAGATTACAAAGTTAAACAATAAAATAAGGTTTTTCAAATAAATCAGGATTTTTATTACAAAAGTATAAAAACTTTAGGATTGTTTAGGGTGAGGAAAATAAAAGGCATATGTTTACGGAAAATGTGCGAAAACTTGTATTTAGGAATGTATCCATCCATTTGCCAAGAGGTATAGAAGGGTGACATTTAGTACAATACTACCATTCAGGCCTTTTAATGAATCGATTTAATCGCAACTTTCAATATGTAATTCAAATTCAAATGGATCAAATGAAATATGATTAGACCTCTCATGTGTCTTGAACTTATATTGAATGTTGTTAATATAAACTTTGTAACATTTTCTGATTTTTTTATGATCATCAATTAAAAGGAGACATTTTCTCATATTTGAAAGAAATTGACCTCTTTGCTTCTCACATGGTGCACCACTCTTCCGGCCGAGCCTCCTTTCTCCTCGGTTCCCAGAGACAAAATGTATGCCCCGGGTGCCTAGGAACCTCTCTTTTGTTGATGATTAGAGGGCAAGCATAAGGTTTAATATATGCTAAATTCATACCTTTATTACAAATATTGTTTATTGTGGTTTTCCAAATTCGGGGAAACAAAGGGGAAAGGAAGGTTTTCAATTCTAACAACCAAGTGCCAGGAGATTTAACCCTGGGTTCATTTCAACTGATTTAGATGAGGTCCCTATGCCATGAAAGTTAATGCGCATATGTTGGAGACCAGAAGACCAGAAGATACCATACATTGATCGGCCCAGTGTCTCTATAAACTTAAGATTATAATCGCTCTATTGCATCCAAGGGATCATAGCTTTCTCAATTTTTAAATTTTTAAATTAATGTTTCAGGATTAAAAGTCATGGGAGTAGCGAATTGTAAAGCAATTCGAAAAGACAAACATTAGACTTATGGGAGTAGTCAATTATAAAGCAATTCGAAAAGACATACATTAGATTTCACCATTCAAAATTAGTTGTATACCTTTTTTGAAGAGAGGTACGGACATTACTATTAAAATGGACACATGCAACACTAAATTAGATTGCTCATAACACTCACTTTTTTTTTATTTTTTTTTTATCAATCAACAACATATATATCTACTCTACTCCTACTCTAGCCTATTTTAGGGGTGGTCCAACTGAGTCATGGGGAACAGGCGAGGACACCCATATGTATTTGGTAAAGTCACATGTTAGTAGCAAAACGATGACAGATAAGATTTCAATCTTTGATCTTCTACCTCAAAAAGTTTTAAATCTTCTGTGGTGGTCAACATCCCAATAGGCCTTTGGTTATATTGCTTGTAACCAAAACCCACAAAAGAACCAAATTTACCCATGTGTCATATAGATTGGAGACAGAAAATTTTCATGTAATAACACTAAAATTAGATTGCTCATAACCGAACCCCACAAAGAACTAAATTTAGCCGTGTGTCATATAGATTGAAGAAGAAAATTTTCATGTAATAACAGTCTCTTACACCTCCTAATTAGGATTTTACACATATATGTTTATCTGCAAGAGTTCTTTTTTATATGCACAACATTCTAGACTAGGTAGACATGATTGTTATGTTAATTGTTAAAGATATTCGCTAACATTTTCCTTTCTCATTTTCTTGTTTCTTTAGGTGCTAACCTTATTTTTTAAGTACCTAAAGAAACAAGCTAAACTTGCAACTTATTGGAGGGCATGTTGCCCATGAAATGCGAAGGTTTTAAGTTCAAATTTTAAGAAGAAAATAGGAAATAGTTTAATAGGAAATTTTTTAAGCTCTAAAATAGGAAATTTTTTTGCATTGCTTGGTTGTTAAGAAATGGAGAGAGAAAAACATATGCATGTATTATATGTCAAAGAATGAAATAAAATTAGTGGAATCATTAAAAGAATGAAATATCTCCTGCACCTATATTGCTGAACCAGAGAAACGCAATGGAGGAAATGTCTACTTAAATATGACGTGGATCCAAGTCAACTTCTCGAAAGTATAATAGTATAAGAAGTTAGTGTATATACAATAAAAAAAAAAAAACATGATTCCCTAAATTTACTCAAGCAAATCAAAATTGGTCCTACCTAGTCTTGTGTGCATCCAAATATTGCTCCTCCTCCCCATGCCACCTACCCCACCCCATCATACACTTTGCCAAAACTTTCCTTTCTTCAATTGCCTCCTTTTCCTTTCTTATCCTCCATCAATATCTTCCAAATTTGTGTGATTGACTAGGTTATCATAACTTTGATCAATGGTACCGCTTTTACAAGTTTTCGAAATTGATGGGAAACGTAGGACCAAAAGGAAAACTAAGGATGATTGTTTTGAGAGAACCCATGATCAACTCAAGTTGGCTGACTGCATTGTTTGGAAGCCAAGTTTTTTGTAAAGTTTGTCTGGTATAAGTTTTTTAAAAACTTTACCTATAGTAACCTCAAAAAACTTTTCAAAAATTTTAAACTATATAGGTCAAAATATTAAAAAAAAAACACATTTCAAAAATTAAAAAAAAAACTTTTACAGTAAACTACAGTAAAATTTTAGACAAACACCCAAAAAACTCACCTTCCAATATATCCCTACAGTACAAGGAAGACTTCATAGATTTTCTTGTTTTGTTCCTTCTTCTTTGTCTTTGCTTGTTGAGATTGGAACACTTAGGATGCAATGGTCCAAGAAATTTAAAGCAATATTGGAACGTTTAATGATTGAGGTTGACCGTTCTTATCTTCTATGACTTATTTTTCTTACTAAATCTTTAGAAAAGGTAACTCAAGTACTTCTTGGAGGAGTACCAATTACCTGATATTTAAACCACAATCAGTAGGTTGAGATGTTTATGTTGCAGAGCTATATTAGATCAGAAGTGAGATTAATTTTGGCCAGAATTAGGAGAAGCATTTGTTTAAATTCAAGAAATTTTGTATTAATTATATTGATGGATTCTAAAACTTTATTAGCCTAATAAGTTCAATAATAAGATAACTTACTCAATAGAAAAATACAAACATAAAATTGTGGGAATACATACAAGAAATGTACTAATTTTGTTTCAAGAATCGATTCTAACATACAAGTCTTGATCATTTTACATTCTGCATTAACACCAATCATTGTGCTTCACAGAATTGGAAGAAACTTGAAAACTTGTCGCGCACTTTTAACATGCCAGCATGCATAATCAGTGAGCAATGTAAGTTCGTGCACACTGGCTAAATGAAAATGCATAATGTAAGATTCCAAAAAACACTTCCAAAACCTGACCGAGTCAGCCACTTGGCCTGTCAATTAGCCACTTGAGCTAGATAGATAGATTATGTTAAATAGAGTCTTTGTCACTAAGCTAGCTGGTTGTTTATTTGCAGAATCAAATTTAGATGGGTTTTTACCTAACCAAACTCAAATTGAGTTCAAGTAGAATAAATTTTTTTACATGTAAATTTCGCTTGTGTACTAATAGAGCTAAGTTTAAGTTGTGTTTGACAATTATAGAACACAAAATGCTGTTTAAGTTTAGTTTGAATAGTTGGCGAAATCAAGCTCAAACAAGTTTTTGCCGAACCAATCTTAATTCGAAGGTCAAGTAATTTAGGTCATTTTTTAGCCTTTATTGGAGTATTAGTCCTTTGAAGTAGATCCTTTTCGATTCGAATATGGAGTAAATTTTTATCACCTGACAATATATTTAAAATCAAACTTGACACTTACAAGTCTTATAAGTTCAATTTCTGGCCCCCATCCCTTCTCCATTCAACACATCATGTTCATTGCCAACGCTTCTCCTTCTTCAATTCTCTTCTTTTTTCCTACTTATCCTTCATCAATATCTTTCAAATGTTTCATAATTGACTCGGTCATCATGACTTAATCAATGGTATCTGCTTTTATAAGCCTTGAAAATAATGAAAAAAGTAGGACAAAAAGGAATATGGAGATTATTTAGAGAGAGCCCATGATTATCCCTACTGTACAAGGAAGACTTCAAAGGTCTTCTTGCTCAGTCCCTTATCCTTCCCTTCGTCATTGTCTTGGGCTTCTTGCCTTCCCTTATATTTCCTTTTCTTTCATTATAAAAATTATAGCTACTGTCTTTCTTTTAAGAAAGACCGGAGTTCTGAAAGTGAAGTTCATTAGGTTACCTACACCTACCAATGACAATGAATATTAGATTGTCTTCTTCTGTTGATTTTAAAATATAATTCAGGTTTAAGGAAAATTGTGTTCTTCTGTTGATTTTAAAATATAATTCAGGTTTAAGGATTAGATAAACTTGACTTTTGGGTAACTCTCGAAAATGTATTTTGTAGCAAAGTCTATTCAAATGGGTTACCAAACACTTATCGTTTAACTATTTTTTCAAATGAATTTCCATCTCCAAAGAATTCATTAAAAATGGCTTCCAGAGGGCTCTATTGGCTCAAACCTTTCTCAACCAACTTTAATTAGAACAGAAAATGAATAAAAAGAGTGATAGGGTGTTAATTGTTGGTTATTTTATTGTTAATTTTCCCCTTTATCCTTGCCAAATATTGTTTTAATTATTAATATTTACTTATATTTGGTATTGGACTCAATTTCAGGAAGTGAAACAGAAAACTACAAAAAATGAGGGATTTTCCACTATACAATTGAGACTTCAAACAGTTGGGCCCCATATGGTGCTACAAGGAAGCCTTTTTCGGTTGCTGGCCCCTCTGTTTTCAGACTCGGACCGGACCGGCCGGTCGAACCGGGAACCGGCCAGGTAGCCGGTCCGAGTCACATTAGAAAACCGGAAATTTAAAACCCGGTCAAAGCCGGTCAAAAACCGGGTTTGACCGGATTTGACCGGGAAAAAACCGGTTTTTCCGGTTCAACAGTAATTTTTTTTTAAAAAAATTCAAACTTTTTAATATTATGTTTTGACCCCCTAAATTGTTAAAACTTATTGATATACCTCAAATATTTGATACTTTATAAATATTGTCCTAAAATTTGATGTTATTTTTCAATTAAATTCATAATTTTAATTCTAAACTTGTTAATATTTATTAAATAATATAAATTGCTACTTGATTGTTCTAATTTCTTTGTATTTTCTTGTTAAATATATTTGAAACATCAAATATATATGAATATGCCTTTATTAATATCAATATATTATTAGATATTATATATATAATATTTTAATTTTTAAATAATTTTTATTTATGACGTCATCCGGTTCGACCCCTATCGACCCCCGGTCGAACCCATTGACCCCTGACCCCTGACCTCGGCCGAGTCGCTATCCGGTCCGGTTCTGAAAACATAGGCTGGCCCACAAGGAGAAGAAGAAAACGATTTCCTTTTTTGTGCTGATGAGGAGTGCATTGTACTAGCTAATTGACTAGCAATAGGAAACGAGAAAACAGGACATTAGGTAGCACTTGACTTTTTGTCTTATCTTTTCCTTATCATCCGAGAGACCAACAAGGGAGAGAGGTAGTCATTTGTTGAGAAGAGGGAACTTTGGTCTTTCGGGGAGAGCTCTTATCAAGAGCCTTTATGAATAGTTTAAGACAGCTTTTAGCATAGTTTTTAGTTTTCTCTTCTTAGCTTTTTCGCATGGTTGTTCTCCATTAATGGAGGACTAACCTCTCAATTCTAGTCAAGGGGACAACTGAAGATTTGGTTCAACAATTACTGTGAGATCGAATTTATTTTAATTGTTTCCTCCATTTATTGGTATTCATATGTTTCCTGCTTTTAACTTATAGCTCTTGTGTATGATTGATTAGTGCGCAATAATTAATTATTCATATGGGCTATTTTGCTAAATAGGGGTAATTGAATCCGTAATTGTTCGTTATCTCTACCTCAGTAGCAACTGGCGTAATTGGGTTTATGTCAGGGGAGCATATGATCTAGCTTAAACAAACCCTCGTAGCGTGTTTGTTGGTTAGGATTGGGCCTTTCTAATTATTAATGCAATCTAGAAATTAAATTCCACGGTCGTACCTGGGGTTATTTTTGGGTTAGAGAAATAGCTAACGGTCGTACCTTAGCTATCGAGAAATTAAGGAAGGGTTGGTTGTTTATCGCGTGCATGACAACTATAACTAATCTATTACTAAATGTTGGAATTATCTGCGAATCAATGATCAGTGCCTGAACCATTTCTGAAGTATACCCTTGGCTAGAGCTATCTTAATTATTTCTTTTACTTAATTATTTTCTGCAATTAATTTATTTAGTTAGCATTTAATCCAAAACCCCCCATATCTTGAACTCTAGAAGAAACGAATTATCCCCAGTCCCTGTGGATTCGACCCTACTCACCACTATATACAAAATCTGTATTTTTCTCGAGTAGGTTTTTATTATTGTACAGGTTCGGCACCTGTCAAAGAGTCACTTGACTGAAATTTCATTGCTACAATAAGAGCAGCATTTGTCATTTCCATGCTTTTGGTCCCCCAATTTCTCAGAAAACCATCCCGTAGTCACCATAGAAGGAAGGGGTGATCCAAATGTTGCGTTGAAAGAATGTACCCAAGATTCAACCCAGTTAATAAAGACATTAATTAAATGATTGTGAGATGCATGCTCATAAGTCTTGGAGTCTCACTTCAACTTGAAAAAAAAAAAAAAATCCAAGTTCTTGAATTGTGCTGAAATTATTACTTAGTCCCATGTTCTTTTTCCCAACTAGGTCAGTGATAACAACATTAAATGGTAATTACGTAATTGTAAATTTCTCCTTTGGCTGTTAAGTCTTTCCATTTTCCTCTACCTTCTTATAAGGTTTAGTGTCACTCTTTTAAGAGAATAGAAAAAGTGTTCTCTTAGATAAATGATCACTTCATAGTCCGGAGTACTAACAAGTCAAACGAGTATATTTACAATAACAAATCAAGTCAATGATAAAATTAATTTGTCCCAAAAAAACTGATTGCCAAAATAAGTAGATTTGAATTTATAAGTCAAGTAAAAAAAATCAATCAAGAATACTAATTATAAACAAAATATAAAGAGTACAGACAATTAGGTAAGTATTTATAGACAATTCTTACTTCTTAACTTAGCTTATGAATCTTCACAGGTTCTTCTTGTCAGATTCAGCTCCTCTCTTCACTGGATCCCCTTTCCATTTTTCACAGTACCCATCACAATTAGATGTGTGGCACGTGTTTTATTTATTAGAAAAGGATATAATCATTATTAAATTTGACTAATCGTAATCTTTACCGATAAATGAAATAGAGGTGTAATGTATTTAGTTATGCATTATAAACAATGGAAAGGGGATTCACTGGAAAGACCCAAATCTTCTTGACTAAGTCTTCATAGGTCCTATTGTTCATTAACTACACAACATTAAATATGATCCTCTGACTCATTCACTTGAATATTTTCTAAATCCTGAAATGGTTTTGAAAATTAGGAAGCTCGAGACATGATATCTCATGAACGTATTCATGCATTTAAAAGGTAGGGTAGAACATCTCACCGACGTTTTCTCCTTTGGCTAGGCCGCGGCCTCTACTATGCCTCTCTTTTGAAGGCAATCCACGAGGCCATTAATTGTGCCATATGAGAGTACAAGTTAGAAGATTTAAAGACGTGCTGAAACATTTAGATGATTTTACATCTTATTTCTTCGAGTTACATTTATATGATCCTGTAATGGTTAGAGTTCTAATTCGGCTACATTGTTCTTTCGATGCAGAATTTTACTTATGTTTGCGTCTACTTATTTAGGGATCATAGGCTTTTATATCTTTAACTTCAAAATCTGTGAATACATTAGATTAAGGACATATTGATGGGCTATAACACATGAATCTTATTTTTCTTCATAATGCTCAAGTTCTATCCCTTGACAATTGCAAGAATGTAGACTAAGGATCTGTTTGATAACATTAAAAAGTGCTGAATCCGAGTTTTTTCAGACATTCAGATTTTTTGACTGTTTGATAAATGAAAATCTATTTGCTGAACTTGTTAAGTAGTGCTGAACCTGTGTGTATTTTTTTCAGCACAAGAATCCTAACTGAATGCTTAATTCTAATAAGAATCAATAAAATTACTTTAACTACCTTATTTTTTCTACCAAATCTATCCTTATTTGTTAATTATGTTCAAAATTCTTATTTAATTAAACAACCTAATATTCTCTATCTAATGATTTTCTATTTCTCTTTTCTCCCTTTTGAATGACTTTCACATCTTCTGCATACTCCTCATATAATATATTTTATCTTTTATATTAATTTAATTTAAAAATAAATATTGTCATTTTCATATCTAACATTTTTAGCTAATTAAATCATAGGTTCTATTTCTTTTTTGGATGAAAAGATATAAGGGTAAAATTGTCAAATTTAACTTACTAAGCATTCAATTATAAATATTTATCAAACAGTAGAAATAAGTTTAGCATTAAAAGTTAGACATTCATATATTTCTTTTCAGTGCTTAAAATTCAACAAATTAATTGTTTCAGTATTCAGATTCACTTTTCAGATTTCAGAATTCAGATTCAATTTTATCAAACGGAACCTAAATGTTCTTTGTATACATCTCCATTCCTTTACTTCCCATAAAGGGACGAACCTTGTACCAGATTCAACTACATCGTGGGCCGACTTCCGGACACTTTTGACGGCAATCTAGCATAGATTTTCCTACAAATAGAGATCTATCAATTCCAGATTTCTCATCCTTTCCAAAATCAGTTTTCAATACATAAATTTTCCTTGAGCAAAAATGGGTTCCAAGACACTTATTTTCTTTTGCATCTCCTTGGCTATAAGTACAAAATATGCACTACATTTCGTGGCTATTCTACGTAGATTTTGACCATGTTTTGGTAAAATTCAAGAGTTGATTTGATATTATCCTTAAAAGTTGATGTTTGAATATTATTGATCAGTGTCAAAACTTTTGTCCGTATTTACTTATTCGGTTGTTTTTGTAGGAAAAGGGGAAAAGGACTTGAACAAATAGCAGTGACCAAGTCAAGCAAAGAAACGAGAAACTTGTCAAAAAAATGCAGGGAAAGTAACCCCCTAGAGACAGGATGGGTTACTGAACTGGTTCTCGAGCAGAAAGTTATGTAGAAGCAAGGCATTGTAACCGTCCCCGTAACTCCAATAGATTGAGCCAGTTATAGGTCAATCATGCAGCCGAAATTCTGAGCAACTTGCACAACTTTTGCAAGTTGATTCTTTTTGAAGCCATTCTTTTTTTGCCCAGTGATTGGGTTTTTTTTCTAACCAAACTCAAATTGAGTTCAAGTAAAATAATTTTTTTACACGTAAATTTCACTTGTGTGTACTAATAGAGCTAAGTTTAAGTTGTGTTTGACAATTACAGAACACAAAATACTGTTTAAGTTTAGTTTGAATAGTTGGTGAAATCAAGCTCAAACTAGTTTTTGCCGAGCCAATCTTAATTCGATATCAAGTAATTTAGTTCATTTTTTAGCCTTTATTGGAGTATTAGTTCTTTCAAGTGGATCCTTTCATTTCGAATACGAAGTAATTTTATTTTTATCACCTGACAATATATTTAAAGTCAAACTTGGCACTAACAAGTCCTGTAAGTTCAATTTCTGGCCCCCACCCCCACTCCACTCCACTCCACTCCACTCCTCATGTTCATTGCCAACGCTTCCCCTTCTTCAATTCTCTTCTTTTTCCTTCTTATACTCTATCAATATCTTTCAAATGTTTCATAATTGACTCGGTCATAATGACTTAATCAATGGTAACTGCTTTTATAAGCCTTGAAAGTAATGGAAAAAATACGACCAAAAGGGAGATTATTTAGAGAGAACCCATGATTATCCCGACTGTACAAGGAAGACTTTAAAGGTCTTCTTGTTCAGTCCCTTATCCTTCCCTTCTTCATTGTCTTGGGCTTCCCTTATACTTCCTTTTCTTCAATTATAAAACTATAGCTTCTGTGGTTCAGAAAGACCGGAGTTCTGAAAGTGAAGCTCATCAGGTTACGTACACTCAATATAGGCCATTTTAAAGACGTTGGACCTACCAAGCCCAAAGTCATGGCAACCTTAGCAAAACGATGTAAATTGTAAACCCACCAACGTTAATCAATATTAAATATCTTGTTAAAGAAAACTGTTGATTTTAAAATATAATTCAAGTTTAAAACCATTGGGTAGCTCTCGAAAATGTATTTTGTAGCAAAGTCTACTCAAATGGGTTACCAAACACTTATCGTTTAATTATTTTTTCAAATGAATTTCCATCTCCTAAGAATTCATTAAAAATGGCTTACAGAGGGCTCTATTGGCTCAAACCTTTCTCAACCAACTTTAATTAGAACAGAAAATGAATAAAAAGAGTGTGTACATCCAATGAAATTTCATTGCTACAATAAGAGCTGCATATCTCATTTCCAGTTTCTCAGAAAACCATCCCGTAGCCAGCATAGAAGGAAGAGGTGATCCAAATGTTGCGTTGAAAGAATGTACCCAAGATTCAACTCAGTTAATAAAGACATTAATTAACCCCTTAAGGTATATCTCATTTCTCACTTTACCCCCTAATATTTAATTTTGCTCACATAACCCCCTATAGGACAAAATTACCCTTCCATTATTTTGACTTTTCATATACCTTTTTTCCTCTCTTTTATTTCTTTTTCTCTTTCTTCTCTTTTTCATCCTTTCCGATAGAAAACTTTATCTCAACGGAAATTTTTATTTTAAGTTAGTAATTGCATTTCTAGGTGAAGGTTTAAAAAACATCAAAAACTAATTTGATTTTTTGTATGATGTTACGTGTCACAAATTTCAATTGATGTTTATTAATCAGGTCACAATTTCATCTTATGATATTTTCTTGAAAATAAAATGAGAAACTAGAAAGGAAAGAGGAAAAATCAAAATTAAAAGGGTTAAAAACAAAAAAGCCCCCTGTGCTAAACCTAATACACAACTAAGCCCCCTATGGTTTCAAAATATGCAACGCGACACCTCGTGCTTTGAACTAAGTTGTAACACTGACGGAAATCGGTAAAATTAACGGGACTGATGTACTGGAAGCTAAAAACAAATTCTTTATACTTAATTTTTAGCAAATATTCCTATTGTACCCCTTAGCCCCCAATAAAACTCCCTCCCAGCGATGCTTGTGTATAGAATCGATTTCTACTTGATGGAGAGAAATTGAACTAGCCTTTGGGAGAAATCAAATTACCACACATGAGGTTTGAAAGGTAAAGCCATCCTCTATATACGAAGTCAACCTGCGAGGAATTTCTACACAATCTTGGCTAACAAATTGCAGCCCATAACGTAAAAGCATTTGATTTTGGGTTTTGGCTAACAAATTGTTGTTATTAGGGTTTAAAGTAAGAATCTTGGTAACTAAATTGGGATTTATCTACTGATGAAGGGAAATGACTGGCTAAAAAATTTGCTCATGTCTTCCTCAAGCTCTCGGGGGGATAGTGGAGCTAGAAATCTACGGTACCAATATAAGCTGTGCGACTGTCGAAGAAAGGCAAAGGTGAAGATTGTTGAGTTCGAAAAGCCATCCAAAGGGATGCTGTACTTTGTTTGTGAAAGGGATGAATGCAGATTTTTCTCATGGTGTAATCCCATCTATAGAGATGAAACCGGCAGAGGAAACTTTTTTGAGAGGCCAATGGTTGAAGAACATTTGTCGTGCTTGAACTCGAATTCTGAAGTGAAGAACTTGAATGATGAAGTGAAGAACTTGAAAGTACTAGTTAGCTATTGTCTAATGGTATCTATTTTTTCACTTTTGCTTCTGTTGATGAAAATGTCTGTAAAATAAGACAATGAAGAAGCTTATGAATGGAAATGAAGAAAATCAGGTAGTTCTCTGCAATGTTAGGACATATTTTTCCTTGAAATTTCTGCATACCAGTCCTCTTCACTTGAATCCTTTGCATGAGCCTTCTTCGAATCCACTCAAGCATCTCTATGACAGGTAGCTCTCTAGCTTCTAAGATATAGTTATTAAATGACTCACAAAGATTGTTCACAAGAATATCACATTTGCTACTTTGTCTAAAATGTGACCTGCTCCATAAAACACTTGGCACTTTTTGCAGCCATTCAGCTGCATCCTTTGAAGCTTTTTCAAGGGAATTCATTGCTAATTTCCAGTCCACTTCATTCCCAACACTTGCTGCTGCCCAGAACAAGTCCTTCAACTCTTTTCCTTTGAACTTCTGTTTGAAATTTTGGTACATATGCCTCAAGCAAAACCTGTGTTCAGAATTTGGAAATAACTCATTCACTGCATGGACTAGTCCTTTTTGTCGATCTGAGATGAATGTCCAGGGTATGTTTTCCACACCAAGTCCCAGATCAGCCATTAGTAGTTCCAGAAACCACTTCCATGAGTCATACCTCTCTACCTCTACCACTGCTACAGCTATTGGAACCATATTGTCATTGCCATCTCTACCAATTGCTGACAACAACTGACCACCAAATGCAGATTTCAAAAAACACCCATCAAGACCAATTATTGGTCGACAGCCATCGAGGAACCCCTGTTTGCAAGCATAAAGACAGTAATACAGTCTTTGAAATGTCCCTTGTGAACCTTCTTCTGCTGTATCAAGCTTAATCTTGACAGTGCTACCAGGATTTGTCTCTCTAATTGTAGCTGCATAACTCCAAAGGTGGTGATATTGCTCCATATCCGTGCCAAGCATCTCATCTTTTGCACATCTCTTTGCTCTGCGTATCTTGGCAACGGACACGTTAATCATTAGATCTCTTCTAATATCATTCTGAAATCCTATTGCAGCACACTGCGGGTCACCTCTTATCTTGTCTTGGTACTTCACGCTCAAATACTTGGCTGTTGCATGCTTGTTGTTGTAATCTCTAGCACAAACATGCTGGCCCTTCAATGATTTAATTTGAAAAGTAGTTTCACCTTGGACTGGTGTTGCACGAATCCTCCAAGAACAGCCCTTTGCACACTTCGCAATAATTTTTTTCGAGTAATTTTTTACCCAATCAACCTCATATCCCTCTCTTACCAACCATTCGATCAACACATATCTAAAAACTCTGAAATTGGAAAACTTTTGCCCAACCTTCAACTCAAAATGTGGCTTGAGAAACTCCACTTCAGGGTTAAAGTCATGACATTCTTCATGGCCTTCATCATTAGATCCGCACTTGTCCAGCAACTCTTCATCAGAAATTACTGGTTCTTGCCAATCCTCTTCGAGTGTATGTGGTGCTCCTTCTTCTGTTGAACTTTCCTCAGCCTTTTTACTGTTCCCTGCTTCAGCTTGCGATGGGATCTGAGATGGGTGTTGGTCAGCAGCTTGAGATGCAGCTTGAGATGAATTCTGAAATGAGATATGAGGTGGAATTTCTCCAATGCTATCTAGCCCTGCAGACTGCTTCTTATTTTTACTAGACTTTTTTTCCTTACTAGTTTCACTTTTGGCAAGGCTCTTGATAGCCACCTTCTCAGGGAAAGAGAACACGTGATAAGGCTTAAAATGAGTGGAATGTAGTATGGACCCACCTTCTGGTTTACTACTTCTGTCCACATCTTTTTTACTTGCGAAAATGTCCTCATCCTCTTTTTTTTCCAACCCCTCCTTCAACCATTCAGGCTCATCATCATCATCATCATCATCATCAGTGTTAAATGGCTTATTTGGATTGCAATTACTAACCCCGTCATCTTTTTTTTGTACCCCACCATCTCTGCTGTCTATTTTGGTGTTATGTACCCCATCTGCATTTTTAATTGTTGTTGATGCATCCATTGTCGAATTTGGCTCCAACACATTGTCCCCACCATATTCTAGTGGCTTTTCAAAAGGATCATCCCCACTACAGGCATATATTATCCTTGTTGCCAAACCCAATGTGCTTTATTCATTAATTTAACATCATCATGGTCCCTAATTGGATGTAGACCACCATCTAAGTCTACTCCTGGAGCACAAAACCAGAAAGTCACTCTAGTTGCATCCTCATCCACTTTTTTAAACATTCTGCAAAGGCTAACTATGCAGATGTGGTCCTCAAGTCTATTTTTAAAGATAGCCATACGGGTTCCTGTGTAGTGGAGGACAGGATATTCTCTAAATTTTCCATCAAAATACATATGTATATCTACTGTCTCCTCTGACTTGTCTTCTTCTGTTGAATGTTTCAAGAAATATAATAAATATGCTTTAGTCTCCCAACTACTATGTCTCCATCATTGATATACAGAAAACCAAATAAACATAAAAGCACAAACAGAAAACCAATTTTAATAGCATTATGGACCATTAAACCAGAGAAGACAGTAACAATTATAGAAATTTTACGTACAATTCTTTGTTAAATATCTTGTTGTAATAGCAAGTGACTGAGTTGTACTCAAACACACAAACACACACAAACAGAAACAGATCCTACTCAACACCCCTAATCAGCAAAAATTTCCCATCACAAATGGAAATTTCAGAAATTATTTGCGTCACCTAGTCAACACCCAAATATCAACAAAAATCTCAACTTTAAATCCAAACTTGCAGTCCCAAATCAGCAAAAATCTCCCATCAGAAATGGACATTTCAAAAATTATTTGCATGACTCCTAGTTCCAACACCCAAAATTTTTTAAAAAAATCTCGGCTTCAAAACTAAAGTCGTAGTCCCAAAACAGCAAAAATCTTCATTTTAAATCCAAAGTACCAGTTTCAAAACTCACAAAATCAGGAATTTTCTAAGGTAAACACCCAAATACGGGTGTAAATAACATTATCAGCCCTCAAAATCTGAGATGGGTAACCCTAAATTGTAAACTAATTATAACATGCATGAACTGATTTAAATTAATTCTAACATGAACGAAGTATAGCATACATACCCATTTGCCTTCGATTTTCTGGAATAAATCTTTGTCTCTTTCGATTTTCTTACTTGATTCCGTCTCCTTCGTCTCCTTCGATTTACTTCCTCTCTCTCTCTCTCTCTCTCTCTCTCTTCGTAGGGTTTGAAGGGAAGAAATGAGTCCGTTCAATTGCCTTTTGGGTATTATACAAGGGCATTTTGGTCCTTTCATTAGTTCCCGTTAATTTTACCGATTTCCGTCAGTGTTACAACTTAGTTCAAAGCACGAGGTGTCGCGTTGCATATTTTGAAACCATAGGGGGCTTAGTTGTGTATTAGGTTTAGCACAGGGGGCTTTTTTGTTTTTAACCCAAAAATGAAATAACATAACTGTTACTTTTAAAATATCATCAATTCATCATAGTCATGTAAATTACTGATCATGGCATTCTTTTTTTTTTTTAGGCTTTACACTGTAAGAATAAAAAAATGAAAGTCAAAAAAAAATTTCTTGCATGACCTCAAAATTTTGTTTGTGACTTTGTATTTTGTAAAAATGCATATTGCGGTTTTTTGGCCCGATAGTCTGGACCAGTATTAGATTCTTATATTTCAACTCTGACATGGTTGGGCGAGTTCTTCTCCGTGCTTGTAGTGCAATTTGTACCTCTGTAAGACCAACATTGCCATTTCTTTCAAAGAGTATCACCCTCTTACTTGTCTATAAATACCTCTATAACTAATAATCATTCATTAGCATATATAACACTCTCTTTTTAATCTACCTACTTTATTTTTGTGAACTTAAGCATTGAAGTAACCCAGGATATACTACTCCATTTTGCACTCTCCTAGCTTTTTGTCTTGTTGTTCTAATTGAGAAGGGCCTGTTCCAATCAAACCTTATCAGTAGGAATGGACGGAAAAGAGTTTGGAAGGGAACTGAAACTCAAACACACTAAAAGTTTCAACATTTTGGAACATAGAGCCAAGTAAAAAAAAAAAGTAAAAGAATCTGTATCATTTACTGCAGTTGTCTTTGGATTGAATTGCCATGTGATTCACTAAAAGAAAATAGTTGAATTAATGGATAGCTTTCCAAAATGGAGAAGAATTTCCTTTAGAATTCAAAGTAACAAAGTATGTTGAAAAAAAACTTTAACACTTTTTATGATACGATGTATGTGAGACAAAAGGATAATTAGAAAGATTAAAAAAATGGTTGAAAAATGTGGTATGAAAAGATAATTTAAGTTACAAATCTAGAATCATGAAAAGATATAAAATCCTACCCAAAAAAAAGAAAGAAAGGATAATATGACTATATCTAGCTCTATGTCCTTAAACTTGTGACAGGTTGTCAGCCTGTGCAATAATAAAAACCTGCTCAAACTAAAAATAATTTCTGTAGATAGCGGTGAGCAGGGTCGAATCCACAGGAATTGGGAGTAATTGTTTCTTTTCAAATTCACAGTGACAAGGGGTGTTTTTATATCAGGGGTGACAATTTAAACAATTCAATTAAAAGTAAAATAATAAAAATAAAATAGCCAACTAGAAATTAAATAACAATTTACTAAAATCAAATTAGTGATAATTAAGGATCTAGCCAAGAAATAACTTCAGCAATGGTTCACCTAATTGATCATCGATGCAAAACCAATTCCAATTATTTACCAATAAATAGGTTATAACTGCCAAACAAGCGATGACAGTCAACCCCTCCTTACTGTGTCGGTGATTAAGGTACGCCCGTTAATCGCTGCTCTAATTGAGAAATAATCTTAGATACACCCATAAGATTTAATTCCTCAATTGCCTTACGTATTAGAGGAGCCCTATTCTAACCAAATAACGCACTACCAGGGTTATTTTAGGTTAGCCCGCGTATCCCCCTGACACAAATCTAATTATGCCAGTTGTCACTATATCAAGGCAATTAAACAATTACGGATTTAATGCCCTAATTGGCAATAGATTACCAAATTAACTAATTATCTGGATCCAAGACAATCAATTAATTAAATAATCATAAGCACTGTAACCAGAGAATATGCGAATACCAATAAATAAAAGAAAAATATAAAATTAAATCGATCTCACAATTTTCAGGCGAACCAAAACCTCCGTTGTTCCTTGACTAGAAAAGCGGATTTAATTCATCTCGGACGCGAAAACCCCATACAAAGCGAAAGTAACAATTGCTGCCTTTGTCATTAATCGGGAGAATTCAATTTGCTTGAATTACGAAAGAAAGGTCAGCCACAGCGATTAATTCAATTGCTTTCTCATTGTCCCGGTCATATGACTATATGAGAAGAAAACCACTAAGGAACGGAAGAACCGAAAAAGTCCAAGTGAAAAGCTAATCTAAAGCTAAGAGAGAAAAGTCAAAAGCTAAAAACAAAAGTAGTGCTCAGTGTCTGCCATATATCAATTGCTCCTATTCTAATGATTACTGTGCGGCGTCCGCCGCCCAGCCCAGAGAGGAAAAAGAGGAGACTTCGGCCTCCTCTTTTTAATGATGTCTTCGGGCCAATTACCAAGAATGGTCGAGGTTTGATATTTCAAAAATGTCCCTAGATGCTTGTTACTTGAGCTTTTTCTTGATAACTGTCAAATTAGCCTTGATTGTGATATTTTTGTTCTACTCCCTGAAATAAATGTAAATTACGAAAAGTGAGTAGTATCTAATAATTAATTATATCAGGTCAGATAATAGGAAAAATTAATAATAAAAAAAATGATAAAATTGCAACCTATCAACTCACTAGATAGTGAAGTGTAAATTCCAGCAGTAATTAGTGTAAATTTTCAGAGTAAAAATTTAGGCATTCGTCAAAATACAAGTAACTTTTCAAAGGAAAAAAATGGGGGAAAACTATGAGGAACCTGTGAAATCAAAGGCTTAGAGCCTTTAAAATTTCTTATCGTAATTAAACAATTTCAATTAAATATAGAATATTAAAATGACATTAGCATTTGGGAGCTGTTGCGTGATATCAAATTGCCAATGCATAAAGCCTTTTTTCAATTCCACGGTCCATCACCAGCATGGCTTCTTTGGCTCTAATTCCCAATCGTTGGAACTTGGCAGCTACTGGGTGATACTAAGTTATTAATTAATGCATAAAGCCTTTTTCAATAATATACATTTTATTTCTTAAAAGTTCAGTAACTGTAAAAAAAAATAAAAATAAAAAAAAGCCACATAACATACATCATATGGATTTTGATACAGTTAATAATCATGGGATCCTAATCATTTGTTTACCCAAACGACAAAATATTATTTAAAAAAAATATGCAACGTACTTCATAGGTACAATTATTGGAGTTCTAGCCTCACGATCAGGAACATTCTTGCTATGCAACATTGATAGGCATGAATTGCTGTCATTTACTTCACAAAAATTCGCAGTTGAAGTTGTTAATTAGCTAAGTTTTTTGGAATTTATTGAAAAAGGTGGAGTGACAGAGAGGATTCACTTTCCAGCTACCATCAAAATCGTTGATCTCTCAAGCAAGCATGGAATTTGATGAGTTTCAATGTCAGCAACAGCAGCTTCAATTACTGTCATATGCAACTTCTCCTACTCATCAACTACTGTTCTTGACTTTTCGTTCAATTATTCTAATAGCTCTGCTGCTGATGGTTATGGAAGATGCTCGAAGCTGAAGATACCACGTGCAGGTTTCAATTCAATCACAGGATCTCTTCCTGATGATATACATCAGGTGTCAACTCTGCAAGAGTTTTTCCTACAATATCACTGTGGCTTTGGATGTTCTAAGCAGATGCAAGACAGATACTTCTTGCAATATAATCAGCTTTCAAGATTGCAATCTGCTATATATCTGAACGGAAATAACCTCACTGGAAACGTTCCTGTCAGTATTGGTGATTTGAAGTTTATTCACGTCCTCGAGCACAGTCACAGCAATTTTCACAGGCAGCATTCCTGACACAGTATCTCAACTAATTATTAACTTGGAAAAGCCGAACTTTTCTGACAACTCTCTTTTGTGGTGAAATTCCTTCATCACTGAACAAACGACACTTCTTATCTTTTTTTCAGCGTGGCTAACAATAATGTACAAGGCTCAATACCCACTGGAGGTCAATTTGGCACATTCTCAGAACAAAGTTTTGAAGGAAATCCAAATTTATGTGGTCCAGTTCTTCAGCGGTCTTGCTCTGAATTCTTATCCACCAAATGTAAGCGTACAGATGCAATTCTTCAGAACATACATAAATTTCAGAAATCATAACCATATTTTGGCTCATTTTTGGTATCTCTTTTGGTATTAGTTTCACTGTTAGTTTTATAATTTGAGGCATATTATCAAGAAAGCATCCCCCAGGATCCGGCTGCAGATACATTT
Organism: Coffea canephora; assembly: GCA_036785865.1. NCBI lineage: Eukaryota > Viridiplantae > Streptophyta > Magnoliopsida > Gentianales > Rubiaceae > Coffea > Coffea canephora. The sequence continues at coordinate 15,087,130 of CM071915.1, forward strand.
TTTTCCACCTCTAGTTTTCAACCACTAACTCAGGTGCTAAATGGGGCATCCAAGACCAGCCTGGCTTTACATATTAATGGCTGTAAGACTCTTTGTTCTAGGGTTGATGTGTGCTTACTATATAGAGAAAAGATGTGGTAATGAATCTTACTGTAAGAAATGAGACGAGGTGGTAACAGTTCTGATCACCACTTCAGAATGAGTAATTTCTTAGTGATTTTTTATTCAATAATTTGGCATTGACATTTTATTCAATAATTTGATCATAAATGACATATGTATTATTGCACAATATGGTTGTATCATATGATATACAATATGGTTGTACCATACTGGTCCTTTTAAACCTTTATGCTGATGATATAAGAATTCTAACTTTCAGGATAAGATTACCATACATTTCCAAACTCGATTGGATAGGCAGATTTTATTTTTACACAGGATACATACTCTGCATCATATCATCTTCTGCTGATGCATGATAGTGCTATGTAGGAAGGGGGGAGGGGGGGGGGAAGGTATTGATGGGGCACCGCAGTCTGCATTTAATAGGAGGCAAGATACCTGCAAAAATAAAAAACATCATCCAAGTTCAACATATCCGGTTCACCTATTAATTTAACAAGAAAAGAAATGGACAAGAAGTTCACATGGCCTACATTGAGTATCAACATGTAGATATCAACCTGGAAATAATGAGCATTGTTGGCCTGCATTGAGGATCAACATGTAGACATTCTCTTGCTAGTTTGAGAATGGATAGAAGACTCTCTTCAATTTGTCGATTGGGATACAAAAGTCTTTTGTCTAGCAAGACTTTTAATTCTATCTCTTCAAGCTTTGAAGACATTAGATTAGCAATCAAGTCGCCAGGATGCTTTCCTTTGATTACTTCCATTGTCAGGACCCCAAAGCTATAAACGTCACACTTTTCGTTAACTTTCATTGTGTAGGCAAATTCTGCAAAAGAGAGTTGGAAAATGATTTTTCATGATATGTGATCATACTTGAATTTACTAGTTAACAAATTAGTGACAGGAAAAGGAAAAAAAATAACTTTTTTACCTGGTGCAACATATCCATATGTGCCTGCAAGAGAACTCCAGTTAGATGAGTCTCTTCTGAGAAACTTGGCAGTGCCAAAATCTGAAACATGAGCCTCGCATTCTGGATCAAGCAAAATGTTGTTGCTTGATATGTCTCGGTGTACAATTGGTGGTGAACAATCATGATGCATGTAAGATAAAGCATGAGCGACGCCTTTGATGATATTCAACCTCTCTTGCCAGTCTAGTTCCTTAGCTTCTTCTTCTATGCTCAAGATTTTGGCCAAGCTTCCCCTTTCGAGGTACTCATAAACCAAAATTGAATGCTGAGCATTTGAGCAGAAGCCAAAGAGTTTCACAATGTTTCGATGCTTGATTTCTGTCAAGGCCCTGATCTCATTCAAGAAACTTCTATCCTTTGCCACGTTAGGTATGTTGTGAAGTCTTTTTACAGCTACTACCTCGCCTGATGGAAGCTGTGCTTTGTAAACACTTCCACAACCTCCTTTCCCAATGCAATACGTTTGACTGAACTCTTCTGTAGACCTCACGATTTCTTTATACAATGCTTTGCCTTCATAAGCACATATGGCAAATAAACCGCCCTTATTCACCTCCGTATCCTGCACTCCTGAATTTTGTTTTCTCCGACCACTCAATCGGAGAACACCGAAGAATGCACCAAGAAGTATGAATGATCCCAGAAGAGGTAATGCAGTTATGAGAACAAATTCCTTCCTTTTATCCTTGACATGCTTTTTAATCAACTGGGAACTTTCACAAGCTCGTAACCCTGTAATAGTGCCACACAAACCTTTATTTCCCTTTACTTCTTCTAAGGTTAGATTCACAAAAGCTCTACCACTCGGAATTGGGCCGTCCAAATTATTAAAAGAAAGATTAATGTGCAATAAACCAGGCAATTCTGCCAAAACCTTTGGGATCAAACCAGAGAGGTTATTCTGGGAGAGATCCAATGTCCCCAAACTCTGCAAATTTTGAAACTCAGATGGTATCTCTCCTGTGAATAGATTTTGACTCAAATCCAGTTCAGAAAGTTGGGTTAACTTCCCAATCTGCAATGGAATCTTTTGACTTAAAACATTATTGCTCAAGTTCATGTGAAACAAGTCTTTCAAATCTCCCAGAAGTTCGGGTAAAGTTCCATTCAAGGAGTTTGTGGACAGGTCTAGAAATTCCATTAACATTCCCAATTCTTGAGGTATACCCCCAGTAAGCTGGTTGCCATGCAAATCTAGTTTAATCATGGAAGCTAACTTCCCAACTCCCGTCGGTATCTCCCCTGATAAATAATTCGAAGAAAGATCAAGTTTGTGTAGTTGAGTCAAATTTCCAATTTCTGGCGGTATACCACCCGTGATGTTATTCTTTGCAACTATAAGGGCTTTCAGCATTTTACATTTACCCCAGTTGCTGGAGAGTTTCCCATAGAATTGGTTATTGCTGAGATCTATGAAATCCAGGACTGGATAGATTCCAAACATTTCTGATATGTTTCCTTGGAAATGGTTACCGTCGAAACGGGCCCTAAATAAGCTTGAGCAGTTCTGCAAGCTTTTAGGGATTGGACCGGTAAGCATGTTCTCGTCTACAGTAATGTTTTGGAGAATTCCACTTTGACATAATAGTTCTGGCAATGGACCAGAGAACTGATTACTAAACAATCTCAAATCAACCAACTTATTCAGGTTTCCAAGCTCTTGTGGAATGGTACCAAAACATTGATTCTGTCCCAGAGACAAAAATTCCAAGTTACTCAAGTTTCCAATTGAAATAGGAATTGAACTTGAAAGTTGATTGAAAGAGAGATCCAGTTCAATCAAATTGGTCAAATTATCTAGTGACTTTGTGATTGCACCAGTGAGATTATTTTGATACAGATAAAGAAACTGAAGTGAGATTAAATTCCCTATCATTGGAGGAATGGGACTAGAGAGGTGATTTTGGCCAAGGCTTAGATTCACCAGCCTATTGAGACTACCAAAAGTGGCCGGAATTAAACCAAAAAATTGATTGTTGTGGAGATACATCAATTTCAAGGTACTCAAGTTACCAATTGAAGCAGGAATGGAACCATTAAGTTGATTCTCAGAGATATCCAGTTCAATCAAATTGGTCAAATTGCCTAGTGAATTTGGGATTGCACCAGTGAGATTATTTTGATACAGGTAAAGAAACTGAAGTGAGATCAAATTCCCAATTGCAGGAGGAATGGGACCAGATAGGTGATTTTGGTAAAGGCCTAGATCCATAAGCCTATTGAGATAACCAAAAGTGGCCGGAATTGAGCCAGAAAATTGATTGTTTCGGAGCGACAGTACTTTCAAATTTCTCAAATTTCCAATTGAAACAGGAATGGAACCATTGAGTTGGTTCTCACCTAATTCCATATGGGTAAGAAATTTCAAATCTCCAATTTCTTTGGAAATTGAACCTGAAATTTGATTTTTATAGAGATATAGTATAATCAAATTGGTTAAATTGCCCAGTGACTTTGGAATTGCACCAGTAAGATTATTTTGACACAAGGAAAGAAACTGAAGTGAGATCAGATTCCCCATCGCCACGGGAATGGGACCTGAAAGTTGATTACTTTCAAAATCTAAATGACTCAAGTTTCTCAAGTTGCAAATTTCAGGCGGGATTTCTTGTGACAATTCATTAGCATAGAAATTAAGATAACTGAGCTTCGACAAGTTACCTATTTGTTTAGGTATACTGCCAAAGATCTGATTCTGGCTGAGATCAAGATATTCAAGATTTGGGAGGGATGAGAATGGGAAATCATAGAGGCTACCTTCAATGCTCCAATCTGAGAGGTTCAACCTGTTGACACTTCCATCAATGCAGGAAATACCAGCCCAAGTGCAAGGAAGTATAGAAGAATTCTTGGCATTGCCTGATTGAAGGTTCCATGAGGTTAGGAAGCTATTGTTCTGGTTCAAAAAACTGGCTTTCCATTTCAAAAGAGCAGCAGCCTCTTCAGCAGAAGCTGAAGCTCCACATTTGGGGTGAAAAGATGGGAAAAGTAGGAGGACCAAAAGGAACGTGGAGATTATTTTGAAAGAACCCATGATTACTTTCATTTTCAATTCAAGTTGGCTAACCTTGTTACTCTGTACCACAAATGAAGCTAGTATTTATCCAAATGCACATTGAAGACTTCAGAGGTCTTCTTGCTCTGTCCCCACCTTCTTCGTTTTCACTTAGTTTTGAGATTGAAACACATAAGATGTCTATTCCAATGGGCCAAGGATTTTAAAGCAATGAAATCTTCCATGAGATTGACCATTTTTATCTTCTACCACTAATTTTTCGTGCTGATTCTACAGAAAAATGTGAGTCGTGTACCTCTTGGAGAAGGAACACTTATTTATTTTTTTATTTTGGACAGCCTAACATGAACTTCATCGCAACGCATGCATGAGATTACACAATATATAATAATTGCCCGAATTTAGAGCTTTTGCCATCACCAATCCCAATTGCATAGTACAATGCAAATGGCAATATAATAAGAATAGACACTAACATAATAAATAAATACAGACATTAACACAATAATATATTAAGAATAATAAAATTTGACTTTTTTTTAAAAAAAAATTGTGTTTCAAAATGAATCGCATTTATTTGATCTGTGGAGAAATGGATTGGATAATTCAGAAGCAGGAAATTTAAGTGAAGAGTTTCGGATTCGAAAATTTGAAGATTCATAATTCGTAATTTCAATTGGCACTTGGATACCTTTATGTACAAAGAATTGAGGTTTCATTGCATATTTAATTGTCTTAACAATCCTAGTCCATTCATCGAAGAGTAATCCTAATTAGTAATGACCCTAGTCAACTGTGAAGTATGAAACACTCTGGAAGTTCACTGTCATTATTGTTTTGCATCCCAACTTCTTGACTAGCATAGTTTGGCTTATCGCACCACCGTCCAGCAAAACTGGGACCAATGCTCCTGAAATCCATGTATCAAAACTTCAAAAGTCTCATGAATAATAATAATAATGGCTTTGACACGTTTGGTGACATTACATGCCTCTAGTAGACTTGCAGCTTTTCTTCCTCTTCTATGTTTGTGTGGGATGGTTTCTTCCACAAATATGTACATATATATATGTATGTAATTGTTCATGATCTTCATCTTATGCAGTGGACAATTGTAAGTGGATGGATGTGTTCCGCACTAAATTACCTGAATCAAACCAGATATTCTACATATAGTGCTTTGGTTGGATAATGTTAGGCCAGTGCACACTGCACCAACCCCCACATCCATATCAAACAATAATCTCTCTATGTCACGCTATTAAAGAACAAGAAGATCATTGCAAGATGAGAAAAACATCCATGTAACAATTAAGATCTTTGCCATTAAGATAGTTGGCTGTGTATGTTAAATTTGTGCTCTTCTTCTTTTATTTTCACACATTTTTTCAAAGGTTTTTATACAGAAATTTTTTCCCTTGAACAATAAAATTGAAACATTTGTCACTTCATCTAATAATCTTTTCTCATCTAACGCAAATTTTTACTTGTTTTTGAACAATGAGTTTTAAAAGAAACTATTTTTGTTTTAAAATATTAAAAACAGCCATAGAAAATGGATTAAAATTCTTTTACAATGACATCATTTTTTTAAAATTCTAATTCTTGTTGAATGTACTAGATTGCATCTACTACACTCATTAAACATTGAAGCATATAAAATACTCAACGGAAGAATGCAAAGAATCGTTAAAAGGTACAATAAAATGATAAAAAAAAATCAGAAATACCCTTTTTAAAGTTGCACTTCAAAGAGCATGATTACAAAGTACAATTCCAATCACTGATCGACTATGAACAAAATGGACTAAAAATAAGACTTAAATTAAACTTCGAACAAAAAGAAACTAATTGGAAACTAAAAAGAAAAAGCTAATTGGAAACTGCAATTGACTAAAAGAGCGAAGATAATATGAAAAACGAGTGCTATTGCTGTTGGCAATGGTCCAAAGACTTATAATCAAGATGAAGACCTATCAAGCTATCCCAGCCCTTAAGGCATAAGGATGTATTGCCTTGTCTCTTTCTTATCATGATGCACCAACGTGTGGAACGGGATGGCCGGTAGGCTGACCAACCCTAAGTTTTTAAAATTTTTATTTTTGATATTGGAACTGGGAGTGCAAACTGAATATTTTAATTTTCAAAATTTGAATAAAATTGAAATTGTGCTCAATATTAGCTTGTTAATTTATAGACCCAAGTTAGACAGGTTTTTATCTAACCAAACTCAAATCGATCTCGAGGAGATTAAACTTTTTTACATGTAAATTCCGCTTTTATACTAATAGAGTTAAGTTCGAGTTGTGTTTGACAGTTTGCCGAACACAAAATGCTATTTAAGTTTGGTTCTAATAGTTGGCGAAATCAAGTTCAAACAAACTCTTACCGAGTCAAACTTAATTTGAATATCAAATAATTTAGTTCATTTTTTAGCCTTTATTGGAATATTATTTCTTTTCAAGTAAATTTTTATCGAGCTAAATTCGATTCAAATATCAAATAATTTAGTTTTTATCACCTAATAATATATTTAAAGCCAAACTTCGCCCTCACCCCACTCACCACATCGTGTTCATTGCCAATGCTTCCCCTTCTTCAATTCTCTCCTTTTCTCTTCTTGTCCTCCATCAATGTGTTTCAAACATTTGACGATTGACTCGGTCATCATGATGTTAATCAACAATAACCTAATTTTATAAGTCTTGAAAATGATGGGAAAAGTGGGACCACAAGAAATATGGAGATTATTTAGAGACAACCCATGATTATCCCTAGTGCACAAGGAAGACTTCAAAGGTCTTCTCGTTCTGTCCCTTTATACTTCCCTACTTCATTGCCTTTTTTTTTTAAGATTGGAACACTTAAAGATGAAATGGTCCAGGAAATTTAAAGCAATATTGGAATGTTTTAATGAGATTGACCATTTTTATCTTCTATGGCTAATTTGTCTGAATGAATCTATAGAAAAAAGTAACTTGAGTAGCTCTTGGAGAAGAGCACTAATTACCTTGTATCCAAACTACAATGAGTCTTTATACATTGAGTTATTACCTTATATCAACAAGTTTTGAACTAATTATGTTGATGGAATTCTAAAACTTTATTAGCCCAAACAGTTCAAGAATGTCCAAGATAATTTGCTTTGTAGAAAAATACAAACACAAAATTGTGGGAATACATACCATGAAAGAAATTAATTTTGTTTCAAGAATCGTTTCAAGTATACAACTGTTGATCATTTCATATCCTATATGTTAATGTGGCATTGTCCCACATCAGCTTTTGTATAAAGGAACCTTTCCCTTAGTTGCCTATAAATATAGTGGGTCTGTGAAGAAGTTAAGTGCACCAAAACCAAGAGAGCATTAGTGGGCTATTTGGGCATTTGGGTCATTAAACCTTTTGATTAGTTAAATACTTTTGGGGCTCTCTTGTGTTTTTAGTATTAGGTGTTTCGGGCCTAGGAACACTTTCCTAAGGCATCTTTTGTACTTTCTTCTTCATAATAAAATATTGCTCCTCCTCCGCCCGTGGACGTAGGTCAATTTGACCGAACCACGTAAATTCCTGTGCTCCTGTTTTACTTATTTTTGCTTTGTTATTTGTCTTTTGGGGTTGCCAAAAATCCTTTCGTCAATTTTCTGGGGCAAGACCTACCAAACTGGTATCAGAGATTCTTCAGAAGCTTTGGATTTTGTAGCAACAATGACAATAACAAAGATTGTCGTCAAGAAATTCGACAGGAATGTCAACTTCGGGATGTGGCAGCTCAAAATGGAGGCCATTTTGGTTCAAGATGGAGTTGATCTAGCGATACGCGGAATTGAGAAAAAGCCAGAGAGTGTGACAGAAGCAAATTTTGCTGAGATGGATAAGAAGACAAGATCCAATATTATTTTAAATCTCTCTGACGAGGTTTTGCGGGAGGTAGCCACTGAAACTTCGGCAAAGGCCATGTGGGACAAACTTAAGGTCTTGTACATGAAGAAAACAGTTGAGAATCGGCTTTATTTAAAACAAAGTTTGTATATGTTTCGCATGACTGAAGGTACATCTATACTCTCAAATTTAATTCCATTAGTATGGATTTGGGAAATATAGATTCAAAAATTGATAATGAGGATCAGGCCCTGTTACTTTTATGTTCCCTTCCTCAATCTTTTAAACATTTTCACGATACTATGATTTATGGAAAAGAAACAATTTCGTATCGAAAAATTAAATCTGCATTAAAATCTAAGGAACAGATAGACAGGGATATTACTGGAAAATTTAGTGGAAGCCATGCAGAAGGTCTGGTCGTTAGGGGCAGAATTGAGAGAAGAGAATTTGATAAAAGTAGATCTAAATCTAGATCTAAATCCAAACATAGAAGTATGGAGTGCAATTATTGTCATAAAATGGGGCACATTAAGGCAGATTGTTTCAAATTGAAAAATAAATTGAAACAAAAAGGAAAATCTGGTAAGAAAAATTTTGAGACAGCCGAAGCTGGTGTTGCAGCTGATGAGAATGAAGGAAGTATTTTCTTTGTGACTGATGACATGACAAGTCCCAATAGGGATTTATTTTCCACTTATGAATCTAACAATGGTGAATTGTTTTGATGGGTGATAATGCCGGTTGTAATATTGTTGGTAAGGGTACAATTCGAAATAAAATGTATAATAGTATTGTGAGGACGCTCACTAATGTTAGACATGTTCCTGATTTGAAAAAGAATCTCATCTCTTTGGGCACCCTAGAGGTTCTTGGGTGTAAATATGCAGTTGAAAATGGCGTTATGAAGGTTTCTAAAGGTGCTCTCGTTGTAATGAAAGCTTGCAGGGTTGGTAGTTTATATGTTTTGCAGGGATCTACTGTCACAGGCTCGGTTGCAATTTCGTCATCATCATCTTTGTCTGATTCTGACGTCATCAAATTGTGGCATATGCATTTGGGACATATGAGCGAGAAAGGCCAGGGCATACTAAGCAAAAGGGGACTTCTTTGCGGTCAGAGTACTGCGTCACTGGAATTCTGTAAACATTGTATTTTTGGGAAGCAAAAAAGAGTTAGCTTCAGTTCTCAAGCAATCCATAAGGCGAATGGTACTCTTGATTATATTCATTCAGATTTATGGGGTCCATCTCGTGTTCCATCTAAGGGTGGTGCCAGGTATATGTTGACTTTCATTGATGATTATTCAAGGAAAGTTTGGGTTTATTTCCTTAAACATAAGAATGATGTTTACCTCACTTTCAAGCAATGGAAAGTTTTGATTAAAAAACAGACAGGTAAACAGATCAAGCGGCTTAGAACAGATAATGGCATGGAATTTTGTGAAAGAGAATTTGATGAATTTTACAAGAATGAAGGAATTGTTCGGCATCACACTGTCAGAATAACGCCTCAGCAAAATGGTGTAGCTGAACGTATGAACAGAACACTTTTGGAGAGAGCGAGATGCATGATCTCTAACGCAGGGTTGACAAAGGATTTTTGGGCTGAGGCAATTTCTATGGCCTGTTATATTGTCAACCGTGCTCCTTCTGCTGCTCTTAATTTCAAAATTTCTGAGGAAGTTTGGTCAGGTACTCCTGTTGATTATTTTGATTTTAAAATTTTTGGGTGTCCAGCATACATGCATGTAAATGATAGAAAATTGAAATCTCGAACTAAAAAGTGTATTTTTCTTGGGTATGCTTCTAGGGTGAAAGGATACAGATTATGGTATTCTGATTCTAAATCTCCAAAATTTATAATCAGTAGAGATGTTACTTTTGATGAATTTTCTATGTTATCTTCCAAGAAGGAGTCTTCTAGTTCTTGTCAAATAGATGATAGTATGCAGAAGCAGGTGGAGCTTGAGATTGGTAGTTCTGGTCCTTCTATTCAACAAGTGCCAATAGATGCATCTGAATCTACTGATGAAAATAATTCAGAAGAGAAAGAATATTCCATTACCAGAGATAGACCAATGAGGGATATTCGACCACCACAAAGATATGCAAATTTGGTTGCATATGCTTTGTCTATCGCAGAAGAAACTGATGTAGTTGATGAGCCTATTACTTATTCAGATGCAATTGCTTGTGATGATTCTACTAAGTGGTTAGTTGTGATGAATGAAGAAATTGAGTCTCTTCATCGAAATGGAACTTGGGTTCTTGTGAAGCCGCCTCCAGATAAGAAAATTGTCAGATGCAAATGGATCTTCAAGAAAAAAGAAGGTATTCGAGGAGTTGAAGATGCAAGGTACAAAGCACGTTTGGTTGCAAAGGGCTATAGTCAAGTACAAGGTGTTGATTTTAATGAAGTATTTTCACCTGTTGTTAAGTATAGCTCTATTCGTGTTTTGCTTGCTTTAGTTGCCATGTATGATTTGGAGTTGGAGTAGCTTGATGTTAAAACAACTTTCTTGCATGGTAAACTTGAAGAAAAAATTTATATGAAGCAACCTCAGGGATTTGAAATTGAAGGAAAGGAAGACCATGCTTGTTTGCTAAAGAAATCCTTATATGGGTTGAAGCAGTCTCCAAGACAGTGGTACAAAGATTTGACACTTTTATGTTGAATCATGGTTATTCAAGGAGCATGTATGATAGTTGCGTTTACTTCCGGAAGTTAGATGATGGTTCTTTTATTTATTTACTGCTTTATGTTGATGACATGCTCATTGCTATCAAGAATTTGTCAGAAATTCACACTTTGAAGTTGCAGTTAAGTAGTAAATTTGACATGAAACATTTGGAAGCAGCTAAGAAAATTCTTGGCATGGAGATCAAAAGAGACCGAGGAGCTGAAAAATTATTTTTAACTCAAGAAAATTATCTTGAGAAGGTCTTGGAGAAATTTGACATGAAAGATGCTAAACCTGTGACTACTCCTCTTGCTAGTCATGTTCGACTATCTGCTGCTCAGTCACCACAGTCAATTGAAAAAGAAGAGTATATGACACGGGTTCCTTATTCCAATGCAGTTGGTAGCATTATGTACATAATGATTTGTACTCGTCCAGATATTGCACAAGCAGTCAGTGTGGTTAGCAGGTATATATCGTGTTTTGGAAAAACACATTGGCAGGCTGTGGAGTGGATTTTCAAATACTTGCGAGGGATTTCAAATTGTAGTTTGGAGTTTGGAAGAAATAATGATATTTGGGTTGGTTTTGTAGACTCTGACTATGCTGGGGATCTTGACAGGAGAATATCACTTTCAGATTACATATTTTACATTGGCGGTTGTGCAGTTAGTTGGAAAGCTACTTTACAACCCGTTGTAACTTTATCTACTACGGAGGCAGAATATATGACCATGACTGAGGCAATCAAAGAAGCCTTGTGGTTGAAGAGTCTGTTTGGCGAACTTAGTCTGCATCAAGGTGTTACTACTATTTACTGTAATAGTCAAAGTGACATTCATTTGACTCAAGACCAGATGTATCGTGAGAGGACGAAACACATTAATGTGAAATTTCATTTCATTCGAGATACTATTGCTGAGGGAAAAGTTCTTGTTCAGAAAATCAGTACAAAGGAGAATCCTGCTGACATGTTCACGAAACCTCTTCCAGTTTACAAATTCAAGCAATGCTTGAATTGGGTTGGTATTCGTTGTTGCTGATTTAGGCCCATTGGAACTTATGTGGAGAAGGTGGAGCAATTTTGCTATTGTTGATGTTATGGACACGCCAAGGTGGAGATTTGTTAATGTGGCGTTGTCCCACATCGACTTTTGTGTAAGGGAACATTTCCCTTAATTGTCTATAAATATAATGAGCCTGTGATGGGGTTAAGTGCACCAAAACAAAGAGAGCATTAGTGGGCTATTTGGGCATTTGGATCATTAAGCCTTTTGATTAGTTAAATACTTTTAGGCTCTCTTGTGTTTTTAGTATTAGGTGTTTTGGGGCTAGGAACACTTTCCTAAGGTATCTTTTGTACTTTTTTCTTCATAGTAAAATATTGCTTCTCCTCCGCCTGTGGACGTAGGTCAATTTGATCGAACTACGTAAATTCCCGTGTTCCTGTTTTACTTATTTTTGCTTTGTTATTTGTCTTTTGGGGTTGCCAAAAATTCTTTCGTCAATTTCCTGGGGCAAGACCTAACACTATATTAACTCAAATTGTTTTGCTTCATAATCAATGAGCAATGTAAGTTCTTCCACACTAGCTAATTGAAAATAGTACTAAAAAAAAAAGGAAAAACACGAAGCATAAATTAACATTCCAAAGAACACTTGTAAAACTAAGACCTGGCCAGTCAATTAGCCACTTGACCTAGATAGATAGATTATGTTACAGAGTATCTTTACCACTAAGCTAGATAGATTGTATCTTTTCACAATCTTTTTTCAAAGGTTTTTACAAAGTGATTTTTTCCCTTGAACAATAAAATTGAAATATTTGTCAACTCATCTAATGATCTTTTCTCATCTTAACAAATTTTCACTTGTGTTTCAATGATGAGTTTTAAAAGACAATTTTTGTTTACAATATATTAAATACAACCATAGAAAATGGATTAAAATTCTGTTACAGTGACATCATTTGGTGTCTTTTTTTTTTAATTCTAATTCTTGTTGAATGTACTAGACTACATCTACTACACTCATTAAGCATGAAGCATATAGTTGACATTAGGTCTAGTGTGTGCCTTGCTGAAATAATCAGCACCCCATTTGATTGCCTCAAGAGCATGCTCCATTTCTCTGTAACACCCCATGAGAACATTGTAGCACCCCATTTCTTTGTCAACTCATACCGTCAAAGAAATTAATTTTGTTTCAAGAATCGTTTCAAGTATACAACTGTTGATCATTTCATATCCTATATTAACACAAATTATTTTGCTTCACAGAATTAGAAGAAACTTGAAAGCTTATCACGCATGTTAACATAGCAGCATTCATAATCAATGAGCAACGTAAGTTCCTCCACACTAGCTAATTGAAAATAGTGCTAAAGAAAAAAGAAAAACATGAAGCATAAATTAACATTCCAAAGAAAACTTATAAAACTAAAACCTGATAGCTGGATTATGTTACATACGGTGTCTTTGCGACTGAGCAAGTCGGTTGTGTATGTTAATTTTGTGCTCTTCTTCTTTTATCTTCACAATCTTTTTTTGAAGATTTTTACACAGTAATTTTTTCCCTCAAACAATAAAATTGAAATATTTGTTAACTCATCTAATGATCTTTTCTCATCTTAAACAAATTTTCACTTGTGTTTCAATGATGAGTTTTAAAAGACAATTTTTGTTTAAATAATATTAAATACAACCGTAGAAAATGGATTAAAATTCTTTTATAGTGACATTTTTTTAACTCTAATTCTTGATGAATGTAGTTGCATCTACTACGCTCATTAAGCATGAAGCATAAAAGATAGTCAACGGAAGAATCCAAAGAATCGTTAAAAGTTATAATGAAATGATAAAGAAAGGCTCCATGAATCAGAAATATCCCGTTTTTTATGTTGAAATAATTACAAAGTATTATTCCAATCGCTGATCGGCTATTTAACACAATGGACTTAAAATAAGATTCAAAATTTCAAACAAAAAGAAACTAATTGGAAAATGCTATTGACTAAAAGAGGGAAAGTAATATGAAAAATGAGTGCCGTTGCTCTAGACAAGTGTGTGTATGTTCCAATGAATTTGCCTCCAACTGAACCCCTATCATTAGCCCTTTTTTTTTTGAGATGAAAATTTTATCTACTTATAGACTCCTTGACCGATTCATCACTTTCCCTCTTAATCTTTATTATTATGTTAATTGACTAATGGGTTTTGTTATCTTTGGAATTTTTTTATTTTAGGGCCAAACAGTATGTACATAGATAAGTTTTACATAATGTTTTAAAACTGAACTTATGCCTCACAGTTGAACTGTAGACAGTTGTTTTTGGGTTGAGTTAAACTTCAAACCCAGAATAGTTAAAAAAAAAAAAGAAAAAAGAAAAAAATAACCACTCTAAATTATAAAAATCAATTGCTTTGCATGGTTAAACCAGTCAACCATTGATCTGACATTTTTCATAGTAAACTTTTTCGAGTCTTGTTGCCCTTAAAAAATTTCAAGAGGAATAAGGAGAGATTAGACATCTCTCCCAAAAGAAGACAAACGGTGCAAGATAGTCAAGATTTGTGATAATCTTTTACTAGTAAATCCTCGCACTTTTTTTTTTTTAATGTTTTAAAGCTATCCCACTTCTGTGCAATATTAGTTTTGTGTCATATTACCTTTATAAAATTACTGTCTAGTTCTAAATTATTTAGAAAATTCAAATTCTTTTTGCTAAGTTTCATGTTTCTTATCACTAAATCTCTTTTTAATTAAATATTGACATGGTAAGCTTAATTAGTATGACTTTCCAATAGTTATTCTATAAACTTACAAGTATTCCATGTCTATATTATTAATATATCATGTTCTACTATAGTTAGTTTTTTTTTTTTTCTCCATTTGGCCTCATGTGCGGTACAATGTAATTGTCGTCTTTGTTTTTGGATTGTCAAAATTGATTTAAAAAAAAGTCTTGCTTTCAGTGCTTGGAAATAGCAAGAATTGGGGTTACGTCTACGGTGGAAAGTTATACTTTTCTGCCCCACAGTAGGCAGAAGCAATGCAATGAGGCTAACTGTGTTCTGTGGGGACACAAAGAAATAATGTACCTGGAGAAAGCCGGTTGTGCTTGGATGAAATAATGCAATAAATTTTAAAATTGCAATAAAAGCCCTCTTCAAAATTTATTCATCATCTAATGCCCATTACTTAGAAAATATTTTGTGAACATTCCAACCGAGATGCCTGTCCCAATGAAAAGTAAAGAGCGAAACAGTGAATGTCAAAGAAACGTGGAGAACAAAGGCACGGAAAAGTAGACGAAATTGTTGTAGTGGAAAATGGGTGAAATTTTCAACATTATTTAGTGAATTTTGTACATATCAAAACAAATATTGTGGTAGATTTTTTTTTTTAATTGAGTTTGATATTTGTACTCGTGTTTGTGTTGATTTGTACTGCTGGTTTGCGAATTGAAATCTTCATAATGTACATGTAAGTACTTAGAAGATTATGACACGTGTGACTTGGTCATATAATTTTGGAGCATTATTTTAACTGTTGAAATTCACAAGGTAACCTATTAAGATCCTTGACAAATAAAATATTTTTGGGTTTAATTACAAAAAAGATTGGGAAAAATTTGCTACCTATGCTTTCGAATTATTAATCTTAAAGTTACTTTTGGCCTGTCAGCTTCAAAGTCGAAAACAAAAAATTTTCTTATCACTTTGCTAAACTTCAGCATCCAACATTGTTTAATTTGCCAAATACAAATCAGCTACTAGATTAATCTACAAATGAGGGACGACATCTATGCCCCATTTAGTGCAGCTATCTGAAAAAAGATTCATTGCATCATTTACATAATTTGGCATTCTAAACAACAATCGGGAAATAAGTTGATAAAATAGACATCTATAATTAGTAGACTGTTTGGACTCAGTACCCAATGGATTTAGTAAAGTTTTAAAAGCTAAATACTATCCTAGGGAATCCATTTTAAATTGTAAAATGCATAGCAATCCCTACTGGTTTTGGCAAGGTCTGATGGAAAAGGGGTACATTGGTAATGGTAAGAGCACCAAAGTTTGGGAAGCTTGCTGGATACCAGATTCCCCAACAGGGAAACCAACAACACCTAGACCTCAGGAGTGCAGTGTAGGCAAAGTTGAGGATCTCATTAGTCACCACAGATGGAACAGGAGGCTAATTCTAAACATCTTCAACTCTCAGGATGCTCACAGAATCTCCAGGATTCCTGTAAGTATTGCTGACAGAATGGATAGCAATTTTTGGAGGTACAGTTCAGGTGGGTGATAAGTCATAATTTGTGCTAAATTTATAATTATTTTTCCCTTTGATTTTAGCCAAATATTATCTTAATTGATATATTCTACTTATATTTGGTATTTGGCCCTAATTACAGGAAGTGGAGCAAACAAGTGCTTAAAAAGAGACTTTATTGAGAAAAACACTCCACACATGGGAAGTTCTAAAAGAAAATACAAGCCGGGCTCCACAGGATGCTACAAAAAAGGGATTTCCTATCTTTATGCTGAAAATGGTGGACTTGTACTAGGAGTCTTACGGGTAAAGAGGAAACTAAACAGAAGGACTTTGGCAAAGCTCCAATTCTTTGGCCCTTGGACTCTCAATTGAGTGGGGACCACTAGAGATAGCATTAGACTTTCTTTTGGCTTTAAAGAGACAAACGTACAGAGAACTGTTATCAATCAATAGTTTTTAGAGTTTAGTTTAGTTTTATTCTTTCTTGGCTCTTTGGATGGCCTGGACCTCAGTGGAATTACTTGAAGATTTTCTCATGAGACGTGGCTAAATTTGTCTAGTCAAGAACAACGGAGGATTTGGTTCTACTAAATTTGTGAGATCGAATTAGTTTTTATTTATTTCCATTATTCACTGGTATTTGTCTATCTTCTGCTTTATGTTCATATGGTTGTTTTATTATTCGATTATCCAGGGCCCGGATTCTAGATTAATTCAATAACCTGAAGCCAATTAGGGTAGTTAAATCCGTAATTGTTTAATTATTCTAAACTGGTGGCAACTGGCATGATTGAATTTGTGTCAGGGAGATAGACAGGCTAACTTAAAGAGACCCTCGTAGCGTGTTGATTGGTTAGAATTAGGCTCTTCTAATTATTCATGCAATTAGGGAATTAAACTTCTATGGTCGTACCTAGGGTTGTTTCCTGATTAGAGAAATAGTCAACGGTCGTACCTTGGCTATCGACAAATTAAGGAAGAGTTGGTTGTTTATCGCGTGTATGACAACTATAACTAATTTATCAGATAGTAACTGGAATAATCCTTGCATCTGTGATCGAATTAAGTGAACCATCTCCGAAGTTGTCTCTTGGCTAGAGTTCGTCCATTATTATTTTTATTGTGATAATTAGTTATTTGAGTTGTAGTTATTTTATTTTATTTTAATTTATTCCAAGTAATTTAGTTACTCTCATTTTCAAAAACCCCTCATACTTCGGACTCTAAAAGAAATAGATTATCCCCAATTCCTGTGGATTCGACCCTATTTATCACTATTTATAGAAATTATATTTTACTTAAGCAGGTATTTATTGTTGCACAGGTTCGGCACCTGTCAATTTTTGGCGCCGTTGCCGGGGACTGGTGCCAGATTAATTTGTTTCTTTTTGAGTTCATTTTTTTTTAATTTTTTTTAATTTATTTTTCTCTTTTTTTATATAGTTTATGGCTTCTAACACTCCGTATTTTGGTGATAGACTGGATTTTGTTTCCGGGGAGGGCGATGAGACTAGTTTTTTTGCTAAGTTTGCATATTCAGAGGCAGTAAACTCTATTAGAGAAAGAATGGCTGCTGCAACCTGTAAAATTTGTTATGCCAGGGATCATTCAACCGGTATGTGCCCCGAATATCAAGAAAATCTGAGTGTCCCATTCAATAATTATGGAGATTTTTCACCCTCGTCTCAAACGTGGTATAACCCTAATCCAAACGGGTATGATCAAGGATGGTGGGATAACTCCAATTATAATTATACAACGGGGCCAATGAATTTTCAGCAGTATGAGTCTCAAGAACCGTCATCCATGTCAGATATGTCTCTTGAAGAAATAGTTGAATTAATAGCTACTAACACATATCAAATTCAACAGGAGGTACATCAACTTCAACAGGAGACACAAAAGATGAGTGAAGAGATGAAAGAAAGAAGGCGTGAATGGGCATCTAAAATGAGCAAATTGATTTCTCCAGTTTAAGAAGAATTGCCTTTGAGAGTGCAATTATTCTGACAATTGACATGGTACTGCAGGGGTCTCAAGAAGAAGAATCTAAAGATGCAGTTGAAAAGAAAGTTGAAGCGCAAGAACTGAGACCCCAACATCAAATGGTTCAAGTGAATGAATCCAGTGAACAATCTCCAAATGCGGTGACATCTCCTCCATTCCTTGATCAATACTTTCCTGACTCTTATTCTTTAATTCCTGTTGGTGAGATTGATTTTATTATACCAGAAAATTTTGAGTTTCATGACAGGAACAAGTCAAGAGTCACGATGGCAAAATATCTCAAACCAATAAGTGCTTGTGATGGAGGAGTGAATGAAGATTTAAGGTCATTACTTGGTTGTTTGGCGCCATCTACTAGTCCATCGAAGACCGTAGCTCGTGTGCTCAAAAATTACTCTACTTACGAGAGCTATCAAGATTACATAGAGGATGAAGCACTAAAGCGAGCTACGCGATTTTATCCTCCATGAATAAACAGGACAATGTCTAGCCAAAAACATTAAAGAAAGGCGCTACTTGGGAGGCAACCCAAGACTATTTGTTTCAGTTTTCATGCATTTTTGAAGTTTTAGTTAAGTGTTAGTGTCAATTAATAGTTTGATGTTTGGTGGTAGGAAATTAGCAGTTAGATGTGCCCACGCCAGGTGGTCACGCCTGAGGGAAAGAAATTTTCGTTCAGGATCTGCGGACTCTATAGCAGTTAGACGTGCCCACGCCAGGTGGTCACGCCTGAGGGAAAGGAATTTTTGTTCAGGATCTGCGGACTCTATAGCAATTAGACGTGCCCACGCCTAGGCCAGAAAGCCGTCGGCGATGAGCGCCTGCCCGAGCTCCGCGACCGCCGCACTCCAGCTCTGCGCACCACCACCGCCACTCCAGCTTTCCTCCGGTTCTGTCCGCTGTCCTCCTCCGCCACTGCTGTCGGCTATCTCTACCAGCGGTCAACCTCCTACTTCCTCCCTCGCGCGCAGCTTTCGCCCACAACCAGACCACCTCACGGTCCACTTCGCTGAGGAGCCGCGCCGCCGCCTGCTCGAGCTCCACAACCACCGCTACCAGCCATCACTGTCGCACGCTGCCAGCACCGCAGCCCAGCCCGCGGGCCTGTTGCCCTCCACCAGCTCAAGGTCGCCCCCACCTCAGCCACGCTGCTCATGGGCTCAGCCGCCTGCCCACGGCCGTCCACCCACAGCTCGCTGAGCTCCTCCGTTCCAAGCCACAGCCCCCAAATCACTCTCTCCTCAGCTCGAGCGCCACCCATCTCCTCCCTCGCCTGCCATCACCACGCGAGCACCACCAGCTTGCCACCCTTTCGACCACCGCCGCACGCCAACATCCCAACCTCCCTGGTGCCAGGTTTTTCCTTATTAATTTTCTGGTCCCCGATTCCAATTTCTTGATGTTGATGGGATTTTGATGATTACGATTTCATTGAGTAAATTTGTTTGGATTGCATCTGTGTTACTGGAGCCAGTGGTTTATGTCCTGCAGCTGATTTGCCTAGTCTGATATAACTGTCGGTTGTTTAGGCTCTTGGAGTATTGTCTGGTGCTGTTTGTATTTCTTAGTGGCTTTGTTTGGCCATTTGGTTTAATTTTTCCCTGTGCATTTACCAGTGGTACTGGCGATGGTAGTTGTTTAACATTTGTTTATCCTGTGTTATTAGTTGCCCAATTGATCAAGTTGTGACTACTGGGCATTTGTGATTGAGTCGTCTCTGTCCAACCTATGATTGAGTTGTTTTGGATAACGCAGGAGATGATTTGAGCATTTTCTAGGTTCATTTAGAACTGAATTGAGTTTAATTGCTGCTAGATTGTTGGCCGTTTGATTAATCTTTTGCCCTGTGACTCACCAGTGGTACTGGTTGATTAATTTTAAAGTTTAAGTTCTTGCGGTTGAGTTGCTGCCATTGAATTTAATTCTTTCCTGTCTGGGCACCAGTGGTACGGGTTGGGATATTATAACTACATTTGTTGATACTTGGTTCTAGTTGGTGGGCTACTTGATTGAAAACTGGCAAACATTTTGTTTTAGTTGTAGTCCAAATTTTGAACTACTATTGCTGGTTTTGACGGTTTCTTGGCTTATTTGCTAATTTCGGTTGGTTGAGTTGTGTAATTTCTTGTCCAATTGGAGCCATTTGGACAGATTTTGGGTGGGCAAGTTTTGTCGCTCTCTGTTGATCTTTGGGAGGCATTTCTGACCGTATTCTACGTATTCAAATTGGTCGAATTCACTGCTTTGTTGAGGTTATTTTTGGTATCACTTGAGTTCTACTTTGCTGATTTCTGTCTTGCGTCCCTTGAAGTGCCTTTGGTTGGGTATTTTCTTCATATGTTTGTTGAATTGGAAGGCTACTGTGCCACTTCCATTGCTTATTGCTGTTGGTGGCGTCTAATTGACTTGCTGGGAGTATTTTACCTTTTGATTTCAATTGCTAAATCTTTAGAGCATTTGTTGCGATTTTGGACTACATTGTTCCTGCATTTGACCCAATTGGGGCCACCAGTGAGTATTGATTGAAACTGCTGCATTGTCTGGAAATTTGCTGGTTTGATGTTCTCTGTTGCACTCTAGTTCGCCTGGATCAAGACGCACGTCGGAGCTCTCCTTCCCTCTACAATCTTTCACTGCCGCGCACTACCGTAGCACCATTTTCACTCCACCGTTCCCACCTATTCCATAGCCGCCCGAGACTTTCCCTCCACAGCCGTAGTTCAGTTCTGCCCTCCTCCGTTTTAAGGGAAGTGTCGTTGCCCCAATATCTCTGTTTTGTTCTTTCTTTGCTTACATTGAGGGCAATGCAAGATTTAGGTTTGGGGGAGTAGTATATTGGCATTTTATTGAAAAAGTGCAAGTGTAGTCATTTTTGTTGGAATTTTTGTTTGACTTTGTCGAATTTTGCCCAATTTTTGCCTATCCTTGTGCTTATTTGTGATTATTCCTGACAAACGATGGTTAGATGTCTCAAATTTTTTTATTGCTAAAATTTTACACTTTAAGGTGTTGAGTATGACATGGTTGAGTTTAAGGGTATCTCTTTGATGAATATTTGAGATTTTGTGACTTTTGCACTTTTTTGTTAACTTTTCTAAGTATTGTAAATATTTGTCTAGCATTTTTTGTGCAAATTGGTTCAGCTATTAATCTTAGTTCTCCATCTTTAAGAAATAAAGCGGGTTTGTGTGGTATTTAATTTTATTTTTGGTACTCATTTATGACTAGTATTAGGCTATACTCCGCTAGTATCGTTGCCTAGTAACCGGGAGTCTTCACCACAAGTGTCGACTTTCGCGTCAAAAAGCGACGATAGCTATGAGTATGTGGTTTTTAAGCGATGATGGTTGAGTAACTGGGCTCCTTCATTTGGCCAATGTCGGAGTTCGCGTCAAAATGCTTGAATGGCTAAAAACTAAGCATTCCCCCTGAAAAAAAAAAAGTGGGGATATTCTAGAAAAGAAAAAATATATGCTAAAAGTGAAAAATGTGGAAGTATTTGAATGAAGTGTTAGCCCGCTGATTCATGAATTTTAATGTTGAGATTTTGCTTAATAGTCGAACCATTTGCTTATGGATGCTGGTTGAATATTTTATATTCTTAGATTAGTTAGTCATAAATTGAAAGAACCCTTGATCTTGAAAGCTAACTGGAGAGATATTTCTTGAAAATTTCCACTAATACTTGACATATGTTTTAATTATATCGTGGCAATAGAAGATTTGAGCAATAGCCATTGTTTGAATTTGATTACTTGGTTTATGTTCTCATGCTTGAGGACAAGCATGGTTTAGGTGTGGGGGAAATTGATAAGTCATAATTTGTGCTAAATTTATAATTATTTTTCCTTTGATTTTAGCCAAATATTATCTTAATTGATATATTCTACTTATATTTGGTATTTGGCCTTAATTACAGGAAGTGGAGCAAACAAGTGCTTAAAAAGAGACTTTATTGAGAAAAACACTCCACACATGGGAAGTTCTAAAAGGAAATACAAGCCGGGCTCCACAGGATGCTACAAAAAAGGGATTTCCTATCTTTATGCTGAAAATGGTGGACTTGTACTAGGAGTCTTACGGGTAAAGAGGAAACTAAAAAGAAGGACTTTGGCAAAGCTCCAATTCTTTGGCCCTTGGACTCTCAATTGAGTGGGGACCACTAGAGATAGCATTAGACTTTCTTTTGGCTTTAAAGAGACAAACGTACAGAGAACTGTTATCAATCAATAGTTTTTAGAGTTTAGTTTAGTTTTATTCTTTCTTGGCTCTTTTGATGGCCTGGATCTCAGTGGAATTACTTGAAGATTTTCTCATGAGACGTGGCTAAATTTGTCTAGTCAAGAACAACGGAGGATTTGGTTCTACTAAATTTGTGAGATCGAATTAGTTTTTATTTATTTCCATTATTCACTGGTATTTGTCTATCTTCTGCTTTATGTTCATATGGTTGTTTTATTATTCGATTATCCAGGGCCCGGATTCTAGATTAATTCAATAACCTGAAGCCAATTAGGGTAGTTAAATCCGTAATTGTTTAATTATTCTAAACTGGTGGCAACTGGCATGATTGAATTTGTGTCAGGGAGATAGACAGGCTAACTTAAAGAGACCCTCGTAGCGTGTTGATTGGTTAGAATTAGGCTCTTCTAATTATTCATGCAATTAGGGAATTAAACTTCTATGGTCGTACCTAGGGTTGTTTCCTGATTAGAGAAATAGTCAACGGTCGTACCTTGGCTATCGACAAATTAAGGAAGAGTTGGTTGTTTATCGCGTGTATGACAACTATAACTAATTTATCAGATAGTAACTGGAATAATCCTTGCATCTGTGATCGAATTAAGTGAACCATCTCCGAATTGTCTCTTGGCTAGAGTTCGTCCATTATTATTTTTATTGTGATAATTAGTTATTTGAGTTGTAGTTATTTTATTTTATTTTAATTTATTCCAAGTAATTTAGTTACTCTCATTTTCAAAAACCCCCCATACTTCGGACTCTAAAAGAAATAGATTATCCCCAATCCCTGTGGATTCGACCCTATTTATCACTATTTATAGAAATTATATTTTACTTAAGCAGGTATTTATTGTTGCACAAGTTCGGCACCTGTCAGTAGGGAATATACTTTTAATTCTGGTTACAAACTGCAATATAATGGCAGAAATGTAGCAAATTCTAGGAAGAAGAGTACTGCAGGCACTGGCATGGAAGATACCAGCAAGCAAGGCACGCAGATATGGAGGACATTGTGGAAACTTTTTCGAGACTTGTTGCTCTTAAAAAATTTCAAGAGGAATAAGGAGAGATTAGACATCTCTCCCAAAAGCAGACAAACGGTGCAAGACAGTCAAGATTTGCGATAATCTTTTGATAGTAAATCCTCGTACTTTGTCTAAGGTTTCAAAACTATCCCGCATTTCTGTAATATTAGTTTTGTATCATTTTACCTTTTTAAAATTACTGTTTAGTTCTAAATTATTTAGAAAATTCAAATTCTTTTTGCTAAGTTTCATGTTTCTTATCACTAAATCACTTTTAAATTAATTATTGACATACTAAGCTTAATTAGTATGACTTTCCAATAGTCAATTAGTATTCCATGTGTATATGATTAAATATCATGTTTTATTATAGTTGGTTCTTTTTTTGTTTTTTCTTTTCCATTTCGCCTCATGTGTGGTACAATTTAATTGTCGGCTTTGTTTTTGGATTGTCAAAATTGATTTATTCAATCTATATTGCATTATGGCTCAAACTTTAAGTTATTCTCAACAAGGGTGAACCGAAATATTCTGATTCTAACACACTAATGAACTTAAGTATGGATTCCCAAGATTCTTTTTCGTGGTCTATATGATAATAAAGTAACATATTAATTATTTTTGACATATTTATGACGTCACGGGCCAACAATAGTTTGATAACAGTTAAACCAATTGTTGAATCAGCAATCTTTAACATAGCATTCATTCAACCGGCTAATTTTGTTTACAGTTGATTAATCATCTCAGACGTATAAATTATTTAAGAGATAGAGGGGGACTAGGCATTCACAATCCGGCTACTCTAATTAAAGCAACTCTTCCAAAGGCCTGATGGAATTTGCTCACAATGGATATTCGTCTTGGAAAAGGGTCCCCCAAGCAAAGTATTGTCATTACCACATATCAGAATTCATGTAGTTCCTCATACGTGGTTGAAATTTGGCTGGAGGAATGGATAGATTGGGCTTCTTCATGTGATATCGGTCTGGTTGTGGTTGGATCTTGATTTGTGACATTGGCCCAAATGAAATGGTGTTCACTTAATGCTCATACGCCCTCACTAGAAAACCCAGGGCTTTTGGGCTTTGGTACAAGTTTAGTGGTGGAACTATGGACTGTTTGTAAGGAACTTCAATTACCTTGCAATTTGGGGATTAAGCATTTGGAGGTTGAATCAGACTCTAAAGTAAGGGTGCATTTAGTCTATCATGCCATTTTAATCTCGTAAGGAAAGTTTGAGATAGGTCAAGCCGAAATTGAGAATGCAAAATGCAGTTCTTGTACTGATATTTTGGTTAAGATTAGTCTTAATTTCCAGCGATTTAATTATTAGAAGATAATTTGAAAATTTCTTGTAATTTTCATATCTGTTCAAAAATTTTTCAGATCTATTGTTATGTTATATTATAGATCTGTTATTTCTAGTACATGTTTAACTTGCAATTAGGGCATCGATATAAAGCAAACCGTATTGGATGATTTCCTGTGATTCATTAATGAAACTTGCTTTTTATTAAAAAAAAAAAAAATTGGCATTAATTTGCAACTTGGTGTTACTCGAATTACCAGAAGATGCTGACAAGTCGTCATAATCATCCGATGTGGCTGCTGCAACTCACAATTAACAATTAGCCGTCAGTTTCGACTTAAGCCTCCCACCCAAAAAACCAAAAAAAAAAAAAAAAAACAAAGATTGATCTCCCATTTGTTGCATTTGTTGCAGATAGAGGTGGCAAAATGGGCGGGATGGGTGGGATTTGTTTGGGTTTAAAATGGAACCGAGTCATATAGGTTTGGGCTCAACCTTACCCATATATGTTTTGGGACTAACTTGGGCGGGATCACTTTGGGATGAGTTTAGATTGATCCCGCCCAATACCTAAATCTATTTTCTACATATTTTTTTCCTTTAATTTATTTTTTTATGTAATTTTAATATTTTTTATTTATTAAATTTCTTTTAGTTTTATTAAATAAACATGCAAGTGCTTTATACTCAGGATTATCACCAAAAATCGGATTAACAAATAAAGGAAAAGATAGATATACAATCATGACTATAAAAATTGTTAAAGATAATTTTTGAATCTAAGACTCCGTTTGGATTAGCTATTTTTTTAAAAAATAAGTTTTTCAAATACAATGTTACAGTAATATACAATAATTCAAAAAACATCCCATCCATATTAGTATATCAAATATTTCAAAAAAATTATAGTAAAAATTTTTCATATACACTACTACAATAAAATATTTCAAAAACACCACCAAAAATAGTTAATCCAAATGGAGCCCTTGCTATTTGAGTCCAATGGGTACCCAAGCATTTTCTAAAATTTCCCATCAATTAATGGGTACAATTGGGATTTGTCCTATTTTAAATCCAATATCAAGTTCCAATACTCATTCAGTCCAAAGTCTCAATGGGTATGGGTAACCCATTGGGACTTGGGACATGGGACAAATTGCCACCTCTAGTTGCAAGAGTGTATGATTAATTAAGCTTAAATAAAATGAAAAGTCAATGTTTTGTATAGAAGCAAGTACATTCAATCATTGGGGGAAAGGGGAGAGGAGGGATGGGTTAGGTTAGGTGATACGGGGGAGGGAGAGAATATAAGTGAGAGATATCAGATTCAAAACTTTCTACTTACGGTAAAAGTAAATTAAAAAAAAAGGTATGTTCAATCATTCACAAGATATTCAAAACTAGTTCCCCTTTAAGAAAAATGTAGATAACACTATCTAATTAACAATAAAATAAAATAAACTCACTAGATAGTGAAGTGTAAATTCCAGCAGTATTTAGTGTAAATTTTCAGAGTAAAAGTTTAGGCACTCGTTAAAATACAAGTAACTTTTCAAAGGAAAAAATGGGGGAAAACTATGAGGAATTAACCTGTGAAATCAAAGGCATAGAGCCTATAAAATTTCTTATCGTAATTAAAAAATTTCAATTAAATACAGAATATTAAAATGACATTAGTATTTGGGAGCTGTTGGGTGATATCAAATTATCAATGCATAAAGCCTTTTTCAATTCCAAGGTCCATCACCAGCGTGGCTTCTTTGGCTCTAATTCCCAATCGTTAGAACTTGGCAGCTTGACAGGTGCCGAACCTGTGCAATAATAATAAATAAAACTAACTACCACTTAAAACAGTCAATAATCAATTCGAGTACTGGAGCAAGGACTCTAGGTGTGCAATGGGTTACTTGATTCACCCTGTTCCCGAAGAGTTTGCTTAATCCGATATACCTGAATAAATTATTTAACTGAATTCCCTAACTAGTAGACAGTGGTAAGCAGGGTCGTCTCCTAGGGACTAGCAAGATATTTTGTTTCTTTTCAAATCAAGATTAATGGGGGGTTTTGGTGTCAAATGCCAACTAAACAAACTAAATGCAGAAAATAATTAATTAAAAGGAATAACTAAGAGAAACTCTAGCCAAGGGTACACTTCAGAAATGGTTCGTGCAACTGATCATCGATTTACAGATAATTCCAACAAATATTAATAGATTGGTTATAATTGTCTCGCACGCGCTAAACAACCAACCCTTCCTTAATTTATCGATAGCTAAGGTACGACCGTTAGCTGTTTCTCTAACCCAAAAACAACCCTAGGTACGACCGTAGGATTTAATTTCTAGATTGCATTAATAATTAGAAAGGCCCAATCCTAACTAACAAACACGCTACGAGGGTTTGTTTAAATTAGATCGTATGCTCCCCTGACATAAACCCAATTACGCCAGTTGCTACTAAGATAGAGATAACGAACAATTACGGATTCAATTACCTCTATTTAGCAAAATAGCCTACGTGAATAATTAAATATTGCGCATCTATTTAATCACTCACACGAGCTATAGCAATTAAAAGCAGGAAACATATAAATACCAATAAATGAAGGAAACAATTAAAAGCGGTTTAGATCTCACAGTAATTACCGAACCAATTCGTCAGTTGTCCTCTTGACTAGAATTGAGAAGCTAGTTCTCCATTAATGGAGAACCAGCTGTGCAAATAAAACAATCGGAGCTTTCTAATGTTTTCAGATGGAAAAAGGAAACTAAAGCTAAGCTAAAACTATTGCCTCCCCGATCTCCATACGTCTGCTTCTTTTTAAAGCCAAAGAGGACTAATGCCTCTCCTAGTGCGTGGATCCCGCCGAATTAAGGCTCAAAGTCCAAGAAGGGAACTCTGCCGAATTGAGAGAAACCAAGTCCACAAAGGTGGGTCCTGCCAAATTGCTTCTTGTTTTCCATCTCTGTACGTTACTTTCTTCTTAAGAGCCAAATGACTAATGCCTTTCTTTTCTCTGTGGTCCCCGCCAATGATCCTCTTAGAAGCCAAAGAAAAAGATTACTACTGCTATCTCCCGTAGGACTTGAGCCAATGAAGTACAAAAGGTGGGCCCTAGCTCAATTGTCTCTTGTTTCTTTTCTTTTTGGCAGTTTTCTGTTCCATTTCCTGAAATTACGTCCAGATATCAAAAATAAGTATATATTAACAATTTAAACAATATTTGGCATGGACAAAAGGGGACATTAACAATAAAATAATCAATAATTAACACCCTATCACAGCTACTGGGTTATACATACAGCCTTTTTCAATAATATACATTTTGTTTCCTAAAAGTTCAGTAACTGTAAAAAAATTTTTAAAAAAAAGCCACATAACGTGCATCATATGGATTTTGATACAGTTAATAATCATGGGATCCTAATCATTTGTTTACCCAAACGAGAAAATATTATTAAAAAAAATGGTAAATTACTTCATAGGTACAATTATTGGAGTTCTAGCCTCACGATCAGGAATATTCCTTGCTATGCAACATTGATAGGCATGAATTGTTGTCATTTACTTCACAAAAATTCGCAGTTGAAGTTGTTAATTAACTAAGTTTATTGGAATTTATTGAAAAAGGTGGAGTGACACAGAGGATTCAAAATCGTTGATCTCTCAAGCAACAGCAGCTTCCTACAATATCACTGAGGCTTTGGATGTTCTAAGCAGATGCAAGAATCCTGCCTCATTAATCCTCTTGAAAAACTTCTACCACAAATCCTTGCCATGTGATGTGATGGAAACTTGGTTGGTTCTCATGGTCACAAAAAGCTATAGGTGGCTGCAAACTTACCAGCCAAATCCCAATTTGGCTAAATTGGTCGAAACACTTAGTTTTATAATTCTCAAGATTTAATCACTGTCAATTTGCATTTCTTAATTAAGCTAAATTGAGAAGATCAGTTGTATGGACTATAAACTAAGCTCTTTGTTACTTTTCACTGTACAATTTCATGGGCACTGGTTCTAAGGAGCTTCCTTTCCTCATGGGCACGTTATTCTTTGTGAACAGCAGTTAGAAAAGAATCTGTTATGAGTCAAATCTGGAAGAAACATCCATCCCAAACGTCCAAGTCATTAACGAAAACAGTTGAAACCCTTCAATTTTTCCATTCAAAGGGAACATTGAATTCCTGGCCTCTCCTCTCATCGGTATGGGTTTGGGAAATTCATTTTTATTACCACAGCGGTCCGCCCTTTCAATAGCGCCAGGCCGGCAGATGTGAAATAAAGATGCCCACAAAAGTGGGTAGACGCAGAGTGGAGTCCCACAAATTAATGGCTCTGCGGTTCTTTTTTTTTTTTTTGGCTTAGAAATTAAAATTCACTACTCTCTGAGGCAATCTAGGATGAGGATCCACAGTTTCCACAAAGGTAGAAACTTTTCAATTTCAGGTAGATCGAAGACTATTAAGACTGAAGACAATGTCAGATAGAGTGAACATATTAACTTAGAGCGTGAAGACCATTGGAAACTTGTCATTGTCCGTCTTGCCATGAAAGCTTTGCATTTCCAAGGTTTAATGCGTGATAATTGATAAATGCAAATATAAAAAGAAAGGGTAAATGCAAATATAACTCTGATAAATAATTAAAGTGGCCATGTATGTGGTAACAAGCTTTTGCACTAAAGGACGTTCCTAAATTGAATAACATAGTCATCTACTTCTAATTGTCTGGTTCAATAATTTTCTACCCCTATTGGATAAGATAAAATTATTACTTTCAGGATAAGATTACCATACGTCTCCAAACTCTCAATTTCCTCCCTATACTAGTTTTTGTATCAATTCCATAAACCCTATTGGCTAGGCAGAGTTTATTTTTACACAGAATACACACTCTGCATCATATCATCTTCTGCTGATGTTATGTTGGGGGGGGGGGGCCGGGGGGGGGGTTAGGCCACTGCAGGCTGCATTTAATAGGAGGCAAGATACCTGCAAAAACCAAAAACACTATCCAAGTTCAACATATCTGATTCATAAAAGAAATGGACAAGAGGTTCACATGGCCTACATTGAGGATCAACATGTAGATATCAACCTGGAAATAATGAGCATTGTTGGCCTACATTGAGGATCAACATGTAGACATTCTCTTGCTAGTTTGAGAATGGATATCAGATTCTTTTCAATTTCTTGATTGGGATACAGAAGTCTTTGGTCTAACAAGTCATTTAGCTCTATCTCTTCAAGCTTTGAAGGCAATAGATTTGCAATCAAGTCACCAGGATGCTTTCCTTTGATTACTTCCATTGCCAGGACCCCAAAGCTATAAACATCACACTTCTCGTTAACTTTCATTGTGTAGGCAAATTCTGCAAGAGAAAGTTGGAAAATGTTTTTTCATGTTACGTGATCATACTTGAATTTACTAGTTAACAAATTAATGACAGGAAAAGGGGAAAAAGAACTTTATTACCTGGTGCAACATATCCATATGTGCCTGCAAGAGAACTCCAGTTAGACGAGTCTCTTCTGAGAAACTTGGAAGTGCCAAAATCTGAAACGTGAGCCTCACATTCTGGATCAAGCAAAATGTTGTTGCTTGATATGTCTCGGTGTACAATTGGTGGTGAACAATCATGATGCATGTAAGATAAAGCATGAGCAACGCCTTTGATGATATTCAACCTCTTTTGCCAGTCTAGTTCCTTAGCTTCTTCTTCCACGCTCAAGATTTTGGCCAAGCTTCCTCTTTCGAGGTACTCATAAACCAAAATTGAATGCTGAGCATTTGAGCAGAAGCCAAAGAGTTTCACAATGTTTCGATGCCTGATTTCTGTCAATGCCCTGATCTCATTCAAGAAACTTTTATCCTTTGCCACATTAGGTATGTTGTGAAGTCTTTTTACGGCTACTACTTCGCCTGCTGGAAGCAGTGCTTTGTAAACACTTCCACAACCACCTTTCCCAATGCAATACGTTTCACTGAACTCTTCTGTAGACCTCACGATTTCTTTATACAATGCTTTGCCATCATAAGCACATATGGCAAATAAACCGCCCCTATTCACCTCCATATCTTCCTCTCTTGAATTTTGTTTTCTCCGATCACGCAATCGGAGAACACCGAAGAATGCACCAAGAAGTATGAATGATCCCAGGAGAGGTAATACAATTATGAGAACACGTTCCTTCCCTTTACCCTTGACATGCTTTTTAATCAACCGAGAACTTTCACAGGCTCGTAACCCTGTAATATTGCCACACAAACCTTTATTTCCCTTTACTTCTTCTAAGGTTAGATTCACGAAAGCTCTACCACTCGGAATTGGGCCCTCCAAATTATTAAAAGAAAGATTAATGTGCAATAAACCAGGCAATTCTGCCAAAGCCTTTGGGATCAAACCAGAGAGGTTATTCTGGGAGAGATCCAATGTCTCCAAACTCTGCAAATTTTGAAACTCAAATGGAATCTCTCCTGTGAAGAAATTTTGACTCAAATCCAGTTCAGAAAGTTGGGTTAACTTCCCAATCTGCAATGGAATCTTTTGACTTAAAACATTATTGCTCAAGTTCATGTGAAACAAGTGTTTCAAATCTCCCAGACGTTCTGGTAAAGTTCCATTCAAGGAGTTTGTGGACAGGTCTAGAAATTCCATTAACATTCCCAATTCTTGAGGTATACCCCCAGTAAGCTAGTTGTCATGTAAATCTAGTTTAAGCATAGAAGCTAACTTCCCAACTTCCCTCGGTATCTCCCCTGATAAATAATTTGAAGAAAGATTAAGTGTATGTAGTTGAGTCAAATTTCCAATTTCTGGAGGTATACCACCCGTGATGTTGTTCTTTGCAACTATAAGGGTTTTCAGCATTTTGCATTTACCCCAGTTGTTGGAGAGTTTCCCATAGAATTTGTTATTGCTGAGATCTATGAAATCCAGGACTGGATAGACTCCAAACATTTCTGACATGTTTCCTTGGAAACGGTTACCGTTGAAACGGGCCCTAAATAAGCTTGGGCAGTTTTGCAAGCTTTTAGGGATTGGACCGGTAAGCATGTTCTCGTCTACGGTAATGTTTTGGAGAATTCCACTTTGACACAATAGTTCTGGCAATGGACCAAAGAACTGATTTCTAAACAATCTCAAAGCAACCAACTTATTCAGGTTTCCAAGCTCTTGTGGAATGGTACCAGAAAAATAATTTTGTCCCAGAGACAAAAGTTCCAAATTACTCAAGTTTCCAATTGAAACAGGAATTGAACCTGAAAGTTGATTGAAAGAGAGAGCTAGTTTCACCAGCCTACTGAGGTTACCAAAAGTAGCTGGAATTGAACCAGAAAATTGATTGTTATGGAGATATAGTAATTTCAAGGTACTCAAGTTACCAATTGAAGCAGGAATTGAACCATTAAGTTGACTGTGAGAGAGTTCCAGTTGAATCAAATTGGTCAAATTACCTAGTGACTTTGGGATTGCACCAGTGAGATTATTTTGATACAGGTAAAGAAACTGAAGTGAGCTCAAATTCCCTATCACTGGAGGAATGGGACCAGATAGGTGATTTTGGTGAAGGCTTAGATTCAGCAGCCTATTGAGATTACCAAAAGTGACCGGAATTGAACCAGAAAATTGATTGTTATAGAGATATAGTACTTCCAAGTTACTCAAGTTACCAATTGAAGCAGGAATGGAACCATTAAGTTGATTGTGAGGGAGATCCAATTGAATCAAATTGGTCAAATTACCTAGTGACTTTGGGATTGCACCAGTGAGATTATTTTGATACAAGTAAAGAAGCTGAAGTGAGCTCAAATTCCCTATCACTGGAGGAACGGGACCAGATAGGTGATTTTGGTGAAGGCTTAGATTCACCAACCTATTGAGATTACCAAAAGTGACCGGAATTGAACCAGAAAATTGATTGTTATAGAGATATAGTACTTCCAAGTTACTCAAGTTACTAATTGAAGCAGGAATGGAACCATTAAGTTGATTGTGAGAGAGATCCAGTTGAATCAAATTGGTCAAATTACCTAGTGACTTTGGGATTGCACCAGTGAGATTATTTTGATACAGGTAAAGAAACTGAAGTGAGCTCAAATTCCCTATCACTGGAGGAATGGGACTAGATAGGTGATTTTGGTAAAGGCCTAGATCTACCAGCCTATTGAGATTACCAAAAGTGGCCGGAATTGAACCAGAAAATTGATTGTTTCGAAGTGACAGTACTTCCAAATTACTCAAATTTCCAATTGAAACAGGAATGGAACCATTGAGTTGGTTCTCACCTAATTCCATATGGGTAAGAAATTTCAAATCTCCAATTTCTTTGGAAATTGAACCTGAAATTTGATTTTCATAGAGATATAGTATAATCAAATTGGTTAAATTGTCCAGTGACTTTGGAATTGCACCTGTAAGATTATTTTGAGACAAGGAAAGAAATTGAAGTGAGATCAGATTCCCCATCGCCACGGGAATGGGACCTGAAAGTTGATTACTTCCAAAATCTAAATGAGTCAAGTTTGTCAAGTTGCAAATTTCAGGCGGGATTTCTTGTGACAATTCATTAGCAAAGAAATTAAGATAACTGAGCTTCGACAAGTTACCTATTTGTTTAGGTATACTGCCAAAGATCTGATTCTGGCTGAGATCAAGATATTCAAGATTTGGGAGGGATGAGAATGGGAAATCATAGAGGCTACCTTCAATGCTCCAATCTGAAAGGTTCAATCTGTTGACTCTTCCGTCAATGCAGGAAATACCAGCCCAAGTGCAAGGAAGAACAGACGACTTTTTGGTGTTGATGGATTGAAGGTTCCATGAGGTTAGGAAGCTGTTGTTCTGGTTCTGAAAACTGGCTTTCCATTTCAAAAGAGCAGCAGCCTCTTCAGCAGAAGCTGAAGCTCCACATTTGGGCTGAAAAGATGGGAAAAGTAGGAGGACCAAAAGGAACGTGGAGATTATTTTGAAAGAACCCATGATTACTTTCATTTTCAATTCAAGTTGGCTAACCGTGTTACTCTGTACCACAAATGAAGCTAGTATTTATCCTAATGCACATTCAAGACTTCAGAGGTCTTCTTGCTCTGTCGCCGCCTTCTTTGGTTTCATTTAATTTTGAGATTGAAACACGTATGATGTCTATTCCAATGGGCCAAGAAATTTAAAGCAATGAAAGCTTCCATGAGATTGACCATTTTTATCTTCCACCGCTAATTTTTCCTACTGAATGTACAGAAAAAGATGACTCGAGTGCCTCTTGGAGAAGGAACACTTTTCACCTGCTTCCTTAATAACGATGAACCTATTGGCTGAGCAAATTATGTTATAGTTCTATATTTCCTTGACATGGATTATGCAAAGTAACATGACAGTATATTTTCCAAAAATCCAAGGGAAGTCAGGAATTGCTGAAAGCTAATTTTTTGCCAATTCTATAAGCAGTTTTAGTTGGTCTAGTATTTCCGAATAGAATTTAGTTTGTATCCGTATCAGAACTTCTATGTTTGTCTGTTTAACACTTTAACTTCAAGTATTGTCTGCCTTCAGGTCAATGAAACCTTGAGATGGTAAAATTACAATTATTTATAAATTTTAAAATTTCTTACTAACTTTCATGTTTCTTTTCATAAAATCATTTTCAAATAAATTATCTAAGTAGCTGTTCATAGATTTATATGACTTGCCAATAGTTGTTCATAGATTTATGTTTATATCATTAGAATTTCATGTTTTATTAAACTTAGGTTCTTCATTTTTTTTCCTTTTGTCATGATTGGTGCAATGTAATTGTCTTCTTTGTTTTTGGATTTGTTGTAATTGTCAAAGTAGATTTTTTCAGTCTATATTGCATTGTTGTTTCAATCTCTAAGTTATCTTCATCGATGATTCTTGTCTTGCTTCTCATTTACTGTGGCTTTGTTGGGGGGATGGGTTGGGCTTCTTCATGTGAATTTGGTGTATTAATTGGGCTTCTTGATGTTCGACAGCCACTGTTGCATGGATGGAATTTGAAAACTTAATTCGGCTGTTGAGTTTTTGGTTTTGCAATTAATATTGGGCTTTGGAAGAGACTTCAACAAACGTGGGATTCGGGGATTAAGCATTTGGAGGTTGAGTCAAACTCTAAAGCAAGGGTCCATTTAGGCCATTTTAGTCTCTTATTGAAAGTTTCGAGATTTCCTAAGCAGAAATTGAGAGTGCAAATGCAATTCTTGTGCTAATATTTTGGGTAAGATTAGTTTTAGTTTGCAAATTGGTGTTACAGTTTTATCAAATTCACCAGATGCAAATAGGATTGATGGGGCACCGTAGTCTGCATTTAATAGGAGGCAAGATACCTGCAAAAACCAAAAACATCATCCAAGTTCACCTATTAATTTAACAAGAAAAGAAATGGACAAGAAGTTCACATGGCCTTCTGTAGTTGAGGAATTGAGGATCAATTTTGTTTTATTATTTTTAACAAATTTGAAACTGTGCTTAATATTTGCTTATAGAGCCGAACTTAAATGAACTTTTATCGATTCAAAATCAAGTCAAATTTGAGTAGGTTGAACTTTTTTATATGTAAATTATATTTTTATTTTAATACAGTTAAGTTCGAGTTGAGTTTGACAATTCAAATTTAATATTCAAACTTATTTTATTAATTTTAATTAATTTGAAACTGTGCTCAACATTAGTTTGTTTACTTGTAGAGCCAAATTTAGATAGTTTTTATCTAACTAAACTCAAATCGAGTTCAAGTAGATTAAATATTTTCACACGTAAATTTCACTTGTATGCTAATAGAGCCAAGTTCAAGTTGTATTTGACATTTACAGAACACAAACTGCTATTTAAGTTTGGTTTGACTAGTTGGCTAAATCAAGTTCAAATGAGCTTTTACCAAGCCAATCTTAATTCGATTATCAAGTAATTTACTTCATTTTTTAGCCTTTATTGAAGTATTATTTCTTTTCAAGTGGATCATTACCGAGCTAAATTCGATTCGAATATCATGTAATTTAATTTTTATCACCTGACAATATATTTAAAGTCAAACTTGGCCCTAACTAGTCTTGTAAGTCCAATTTCTGTCCCCCCATCCCTGCCTCACTCAACTCATCACGTTCATTGCCAACGCTTCCCTTTCTTCAATTCTCTTTTTTTCCACTTCTTGTCCTCTATCAATATCTTTCAAATGTTTCATGATTGACTCGGTCATCATGACTTAATCAATGGTAACTGCTTTTATAAGTCTTGAAAATGATGGAAAAAGTAGGACCAAAAGGAATATGGAAATTATTTAGACAGAACCCATTAATATCCTTACTGTACAAGGAAGGCTTCACAGGTCTTCTTGTTCAGTCCCTTATCCTTCCCTTCTTCATTGTCTTTTCTTTTTGAGATTGGAACGCTTAAGGCGCAATGGTCCATGAAATTTAAAGCAATATTGGAACGTTTTAATGAGATTGACCATTTTTATCTTCTATGACTAATTTTCCTACTGAATATGTAGAAAAAGGTAACTCAAGTACCTCCTGGAGAATGAGCACTGATTACCTAGCTAAGATCTAAACCACGATTGGTCTATAGGATACGCTATTTATGTTGTAGTTCTATATTTTCTGGAGATGGATAATGTTAAATTACAGGACACCAAATTTCATACTT
This sequence comes from Coffea canephora, assembly GCA_036785865.1. Taxonomy (NCBI): domain Eukaryota; kingdom Viridiplantae; phylum Streptophyta; class Magnoliopsida; order Gentianales; family Rubiaceae; genus Coffea; species Coffea canephora. The sequence goes on from CM071915.1 coordinate 15,123,346, forward strand.
TTTACAATGGCATATTTCGTCAACCATTTGGGTTGGAGCTTTTGGATGTTGTAGAAAAATTTACTATAACGAAGTGATGCATATGACGTAAAAAAGTTGTTGAAAAAAAGTGTCAACGGAGTATTTTAAAAATTTTCAGTGGAAACTCACAATCCAAACATAGTTTACCAATTTTTTAGGCAGATTTTGTTGGTTGTAGTACTTGCCCAAATGGAATTTAGTTGGTATTGGAGTTTTGTCAAAACTCCTAAATCCGTCTATTTGATTTCCAGTATTTTGTGTATTTAGGTTAGGGTACCCTTTTCTTTTCCTGTAATTAATAGCCTGCAATGTTCACCAGAAGCGAGATTAATTTCAGCCAATTCAAGAAGTTTAGGACTAATTATATTGACGGATGCTAAAACTTTATTGGAACCAAAAGTTCAAGAAGGTCCAAGATAACTTGCGCAATATAAAAATACAAACACAAAATCAGCCACTTGACCTAGATGGAATGATAGATAGACTATGTTACATAGAAGAGTATTTGCCATTAAGCTATGATTGTATATGTCACTTTGTTTCTAATAATTTTTTTTTCGTCTAGTAGGACAGGAGTAGGATTTAAAAAGTAGAGAGGGAGAAGGGATATTTAAATTCAAGACTTCTAGGTCTTAAAACCTCACCTTTGGCTACTAAATCAAAGCCTCCCGTCATGTATGTCATAGTTGTGGTGCTCTTGTTTTATCTTCACAATGTTTTTTCAAAGATTTTTACATAGTAAATTTTTTCCTCAAACAATAAATCGAAAATTTTATTAACTCATCTAACAATCTTTTATCATCTAAAACATGCTTTTATTTGCGTTTCAATGATGAGTTTTAAAAAACTATTGTTGTTTTGCCAAAAAAAAAAGGAATAAAAACCGAAAAACAACCATAAAATTGGATTGAAATTCTTTCACAGTGGCATCATTTTTTTTAAATTTATGCTAATTCTTAATTTTTTTTTTCGAAACGTTAGATGATTTTATAGATAGTAAATCTATACATATTCAAGTAAAGACTTGAAAGAACATTACAATCAGTGTATCCTAACACTGAGGAATCCAAAATTCCTGATCCTCTATCAATTCAAGCGCTTGCACGCTAAACCAGTGACTAATATGGTTACTATTCCAATTTACTAAACAAAAAGAGCACATGTGGAACAAGGACTGAAGGCTGTCGATATCCTCCATCAGAGTGACCATGCGCATATCCTGAACTTTCCTTTGCTGAATGACATTGTACGTTCGTTTGTTCTGGATTTGCACTTCAATCCTTTCCATTTGTTGACCAGCAGCTTTACACAGCAGAAGTTTGATGGCTGTTAGTTCGTCTATGACTTGGTGACCAGAACTTCTTTCTTGTAAGGTCCAGCCTCGCATCATGTTTTGATTGTCCCTAGAGACTGTGACTCCTATTCCCACTTGAGGCGTGACTTTACTTCTTTCTGCTGCAAACCTTAATCTCAGAATGTCTTCCATTTCTTCCTGGTGCTGGGGGGTTCCATCTGTTCCCTTGTTCCTTCTGTACTCGACCTTAAAGTCTTTGTCTCTGCTAATTCTTAATGAATGTACTAAATTGCATCTGCTACACTCATTAAGCATGAAGCAAATGAAATAGTCAACAGAAGGATCCTAAGAATCGTTAAAAGATCCAATGAACTAAATGGACTCAAAATAAGACTCAAACTAAAGCACAAATAAAAAGAAACAAATTGGAAACTGCTATTGACTAAAAGAGAGAAAATAATATGAAGAATGAGTGGTTGTTGCTATTTGACAAGTGTGTATTATCTTTCTGATCGCGTTCTCAGTCTTTATACGAACCAATCAGTGAATTTGCCTCCAATTTTGAGATGAAAATTTTATCTCCTTATAAACTCCTTAACGATTCATCATTTTTTTTCCTTATGACAATAATTATCTTTTGGGCCTTTCGTTTTAGGTCTAACAGTATGTACAGATAGTGTTGGTGTATTTTAATAAAATCTTAATTTTTTCCTTGACCAAATCTTTACAAGGAGTTATAATAATTTATTTGGAAGTTATTTGAATTATAATTGTGGGAGTTTCATTACAAGGAGTTATAATAATTTATTTGGGAGTTATGGGAATTATAATAGTGGGAGTTACAATGCATTTTAAATGGAGTTATTATACATTTATTTGAATTAGAGTTACAAATGAATTATTTGTTCAAATGAGGATTTATAACCCATTCAAATGTGGATTAATTTTTTAGGTTACAAATTCTACCAATTGACTACAATTTAATATGGAAAAACCGTTACACATTTTCAACCCCTTTTTCTTAAGGTTTTGTAGCCTATAAATAGTGAAATTCTTTGGAGAATTTAGATATACACTTCTCTCAACAAAAAATCATTCTAAATACTATTTTGCTCACACTCATTTCTTTCTCCCTCATTCTATTTTCTTTGGGCAAAGTAAGATATTGGGAAGCTTCTGCTTCTCTTGGTTGTTCAGATCAAAGGGAAGCAACAACTATAGACTTGGTCTGTTGTATCCTGGAGGCGGCGCGCTAGACCTTCTGCATCGGTTTAAAAAATACCGTAGGGGCGCGTATCGTCTTAAAGAGAGCGTTTAACACGCCTCAGCCCTACCGAACTTTTTAGTAGCTGTCAATTCAAGGTGGTCGGATTGAAGATCAGAAGCTGTTCATCCAATAATTTTAAGATCTAGTTTGCGCATCAACCCATGCCAAAATAACTTTGATGATACAAATTATTTGCATTTATTAATGCAATATTGAGGTATGAGATTTTGTGAATTTCTTTGTTAAATTTTTACCAAAGAAATTACTATTACTTATATGATTAATTTGGTCTAGAACCAACAATTTTAAGACGATAAGCCTCTCGTTGCATGTTTTGCTTCTAAATAATCAAATCATAAAACTAACATAATCCCGACGATGAGAATTTTACATGGTGCATAACATAATCGGGACAAGCTTTAATAAACAAGATATTTCATGTGAATGGTCATAATTATAGACTCAGACTAGAAAGGATAAAATCCATTGATTTTATGTGCTTTGGAGTCTAGTATCAATATTGTGTATGCGCCTATAAATAATTCGAAATATATGCCCATTCTACTTGCTCCTATTTTTAAAAAAAACTTTATATTCAAAGTTTTTGAACTGGTTGTGAAATTTCTAAGTAATTTTAGATGTGTCCTGTTTATCTATGCACATGAAATCTAGTGATAAGGTTTTAAGAATAAGTAATTGACTAAAGAATGCAATGCATTTTATTATTGCCTAATCGCATTCAAATTTAAAGTTTATTATTTAATGTGTACGATCTCATAGTTTTGAAGTATGCCTAAAAGACTTGTATATGAGTATTTTCTTGGTTTCGGTTTTCAACGTGATTACAAAAGAAAACATTGCTATACAAAAGTACAAGTCTTATGACATTATAGTTCAAACAATTGTGAACCAGTTGGCCATCAACTTGAATGCAACTGCAGTCGAGATACACTAAACACGATGCAGACAGCCTCATTTTAAACAATGATGATCTCAAAATATATGAATGACTTTGCAGCTATTTAGTTGCTGAATGTGTGTGATTTAAAAAAAAAAAAAAAAAGGTCAAGTTTCTGGTTGATGTTAATGTGTGATTTGCACGCAAGAAATACCAACCCAAGTGCAAGGAAGGATAGACGACTTTTTGGCGTTGATGGATTGAAGGTTCCATGAGGTTAGGAAGCTGTAGTTCTGGTTCTGAAAACTGGCTTTCCATTTCAAAAGAGCAGCAGCCTCTTCAGCAGAAGCTGAAGCTCCACATTTGGGGTGAAAAGATGGGAAAATTAGGACGACCAGATGGAATATGGAGATTATTTTGAAAGAACCCATGATTACTTTCAATTTCAATTCAAGTTGGCTAACTTGTTAATCTGTACCACAAATGAAGCTAGTATTTATCCTAATTGTACATGGAAGACTTCAGAGGTCCTCTTGCTCTGTCCCCATCTTCTTTGCTTTCATTTAATTTTGAAATTGAAACACACAAGATGTCTATTCCAATGGGCCAGGAAATTGAAAGCAATGAAATCTTCCATGAGGTTGACCATTTTTCTATTCTATCACTAATTTTTCCTGCTGAATCTACAGAAAGAGGTGACTCGAGTACCTTTTTGGAGAAAGAACCTACTGGCTAAGCAAATTATGTTATAGTTCTATATTTTCTTGACATGGATTATGCAAAGTTACTTGACAGTATTTTCATGAAATGCAAGGGAAGTCAGAAATTGCAGAAAGCAATTTTTTACCGATTCTATAGGCAGATTAGCAAGGGATTCTCCCTACATTTTGTACTGTCCAGTCTTTACATGGACTCAATTCATTAATTGCAGGCTTTTTTCTATCACAAAACATATATTTGATTTTTATCCATATTGATCTATTGATCAAAATAAAAACAACATAGATATATTTTAGGTAAACACCATGTAATGGCATCAATAAGTTATTATATAAACCCAAGAACTTACAAGAACATCAAAAGTTACTGAGTTAGGTGGTATAGAATAAAGGAGTATAACTGAAAGGTCTTAGATTCCAAACTTTTCATTCGTACTATTTGGAAAAAAAAAAAAAAAAAAGCATCTTGTCTTAACCATGGGAAGAATTTAGTAGAATCTATGGACCAATCAAAACTAAGGGCCTGTTCGGTAAATAAGTTTTTGATCAAATTTATTTGTTATAAAATTTTTATAACTTTAATTATAATAATCTAAAAAAACGTCTTAAAAATTTTAAATTATATACTTCAAAACATTTAAAAATTTTTCCTACATCATTTATAGTAACATTTTAGACAACCATAAAAAAAACTTATTTATCAAATGGGCCTAAATTGTCAAGGTTCAAGGATGATCCGAAACGATGAGTCTTAACATTTGAAGTTGAACAGGACAGAACCAAAAGGCCTCCAGGTAAATTTCTAGGTTGAGTGTCCTTGGGGTTCGGTTCAGTGGTTGTAGTCCCAGTTGGGGGAGAACCACGTCCCGGGATCGAATTCCCGTTCTACCGTGGCTGATGATGCTTGGGGCAGGCCTCTCCCAGCCCGCAGTGGGATTAGTTGGGTCGTACGATAACCAGTCCACGGGCCCAGATACCCACTGCGATGACAAAAAAAAAAAAAAAAAAAAAAATTCTAGGTTGAGCAATCTTGAAAAGTGCATAAATTTCTCACGATTGAAACTTGACAACGACAAAGTTCATTTCATTGTCACCTGAAGTCTTGGTCTTCGTTAAAAGTTATAATGAAATGATAAAGAAAAGCTCCATGAATCAGAAATACCCGTTTTTTAAGTTGCATTCCCAAGAGCATCGATTACAAAGTATTATTCCAATCGCTGATCGGCTATTTAACAAAATGGACTTAAAATAAGATTCAAAACTTCAAACAAAAAGAAACTAATTGGAAAATGCTATTGACTAAAAGAGAGAAAGTAATATGAAAAATGAGTGGCGTTGCTGTGGACAAGTGTTTGTTCCAATGAATTCGCCTCCAGTTGAAACCCTATCATTAATTTTTTTCTTTTTTGAGATGAAAAGTTTATCGCCTAATACGCTCCTTAACCGATTCATTACTTCTCTCTTAATCTTTATTATTCTGTTAATTGACTAATGGGTTTATTATCTTGGGGGTTTTTTTTATTTTCGGGTGAAACAGTATGTACATAGATAAGTTTTACATAATGCTTTAAAACCGAACTTACATAGATAAGTTGTTTTGAGTTGAGTTAAACTTCAAACCCAGAATAGTTAAAAAAAAAAAAAAATGAGAACCACTCTAAATTATAAAAATCAATTGCTTCGCATGGTTAAAGTAGTGAACCTGAAATGGTTCGTACTAAACTTTTTCGAGACCTGTTGCTCTTAAAAAATTTCAAGAGGAATAAAGAGAGATTAGGCATCTCTCCCAAAAGAAGACAAACCGTGCAAAGACAGTCAAGATTTGCGATAATCTTTTGATACTAAATCCTCGTACTTTGTCTAAGGTTTCAAAACTATCCCACATTTCTGTAATATTAGTTTTGTATCATTTTACCTTTTTAAAATTATAGTTTAGTTCTAAATTATTTAAAAATTTCAAATTCTTTTTGCTAAGTTTCATGTTTCTTATCACTAAATCACTTTTAAATTAATATTGACATAGTAAGCTTAATTAGTATGACTTTCCAATAGTTATTCTATAACTTACAGGTATTCCATGTGTATATTATTAAATATCATGTTTTATTAGAGTTAGTTCTTTTTTTTTGTTTTTTTTTTCCATTTCGCCTCATGTGTGGTACAATGTAATTGTAGTCTTTGTTTTGGATTAGTTGTGATTGTCAAAATTGATTTATTCAATCTATATTGCATTATGGCTCAAATTTTAAGTTATTCTCATCGAGGATGAACCAAATATTCTGATTCTAATACACTAATGAACTAAGTATGGATTCACAAGATTCATTTTCTAGGTCTATGATAATAAAATAACATATTAATTATTTTTGACATATTTATAATGTCACGAGTCAACAATAGTTTGATAACAATTATACCAATTGTTGAATCATCAATCTTTAACATAGTATTCATTCAACGAGTTATGTTTTAGAACCTTGGTCCAATAGGAATATTATTTCTTTTTCCTTTTTACATGGGGGTGTCCGGGCCAAAGGTCCGACTAATCTCTTGCGACCGGGAGAGGGCAACCCCAACCCACTCCAGGCAATGTCAACACCGGACTCGAACCTGGGCTCGACAGCCTTAACTAGAACTGGGCGACCATCCGAGCTACCGGGGGGTCCAATAGGAATATGCTAAAACCAATTTTGTTTACAGTTGATTATCATCTCACACGTATAAATTATTTATCACCCAAAGATAGAGGAGGACTAGGCATTCACAGTCCGGCTACTCTAATTAAAGCAATTCTTCCAAAAGCTGATGGAATTTGCTCACAATGGATATTCGTCTTGGAAAAGAGTCCTCCAAGCAAAGTATTGTCATCTCCACAAATGAGAATCGTGTAGTTTCTCTTACGTGGTTGCAATTTGGCTGGAGGAATGGATAGATCGGGCTTCTTCACGTGATATTGGTCTGGTTGTGGTTGGATCTTGATTGGGAAATAACGTTCTCAGTATAACAATGCTGCATTTGTGACATTGGCCCAAATGCTCCATAGAATTGACATTGGCCCAAATGCTTCTTCACGTGACATTGGACCAAATGAATTGACACTCCATTTTAGAATGATAATAGTACAAAGACCTCGCGGTGAAGCTACAAAAATCTGTCCAATTTGGTCAACGATACAGGCAAATATCAAGCATAAAAGCAAGAACAAGTTTAAGATTCTCACTAAATTTTCAAGATAATATTATATTTATTTTAGGCCCCATGCTTGTTCTTTTCTTTCATGCACACTTGACCGTAAGAACAAAATTAGCAGTTGGAATTCCTATCTAACTTAATGAATACTTAAAATTAAGCTGCCTTGTTTAGCCTCCTAATGGAGCTGAAACGGATGAATGTATCCAATTTGGACTTTCCTTGGAAGAACGTAATCAGTTACCATAATCTCTTCTCAAGCTGCTACCTGACAAAGATTTGTCCATGGATTGACTGGGTAGAACCACTAGCGTCACCATTTTATGGACTTGCAGATTCTTACACAAATCACTTTTTTTTTTCTGCCTTGAAAAGACTCTTATCGGTAGAAATTGCTGCCTTTAATTTACAGGTACTACTGCAGTGATGAGAATGGTGTCGGCGATTAATCAGCAATCACCTTTATGATCCCCAAATCCAATATCGTCTTGGCAGTCAATTTGCAAACAGTACTATGTTTTTAGGGTTCCATTGATTGGGATATTTTTTTTTTTACAAATGACTGATCTTGAATATGGTAATCGATGAACTTGGAAATCAAGAATAAAAACATGATGAACGAACAATATACTACCAAGTGATACTGCGGCTTTTAAAATAGAACGACCAAAAAAAAAAGAGTAACCTCTAAAATACCATATACGCCAAGAGTTCTTAAGCTAACGTCACCGAATAAGAGATTGAGGACAAGCTCGTGTGAGCATCAACCATTAGAAATAAATGAAATTATGCATTTTCTACATTTCTAATGCAAGAACGTGTTTGCAGTGCCGATCGACGACATTAAAATATAATTGACAGGTTGTCGAAGCCTGTGCAATAATAAAACCTGCTCAAACTAAAGTTAATTTCTGTAGATAGTGGTAAGCAGGGTCGAATCCACAGGGACTGGGAGTAATTGTTTCTTTCCAAATTCACAGTGACAAGGGGGTGTTTATCTCAGGAAGTGACAATCAAATAAATTTAAATAAAATCTAAGAAACTACTAAAAATTAAATAACAAATTACTAAAATCAAATGAGTGATAATTAAGGGTCTAGCCAAGAAATAATTCAGCAATGGTTCACCAATTGATCATCGATACAAAGCCAATTACAATTATCACCAATAAATAGGTTATAACTGTCAAACAAGCGATGACAGTCAACCCCTCCTTACTGTGTCGGTGATCAAGGTACGCCCGTTAATCACTGCTCTAATCAGGAAATAATCCTAGGTACGCCCATAAGATTTAATTCCCCAATTGCCTTACGTATTAGAGGAGCCCTATTTTAACCAAATAACGCACTACCAGGTTATTTTAGGTTAGCCCGCGTATTCCCCTGACACAAACCCAATCATGCCAGTTATCACTATTTGACAATTAAACAATTACGGATTTAATGTCCCAATTGACAATAGATTATCAAATTAACTAATTATCCGATCCAAGACAATCAATTAATTAAACAATCATAAGCACTGCAACCAAGGAATATGCGAATATCAATAAATAAAGGAAAGATAAAATTAAATCGATCTCACAATTTTAAGCGACCCAAAGCATTCGTTGCTCCTTAACTAGAAAAAGGGAATTAGTTCATTTTTGGTGAACAAATCCCACGCAAAATTGAAGAGGAAGCTGCAGCCATCAATTGGGAAATGCACAAATTCGATCCGATGGAATACTGACTGAAAAGAAAGCTACTGGAATACTCCATTGTTTTTGCTTCTCCTAACATACGGAGAAAAGAAAACTACTCAAGGCTAAAGGAAAAGTCAAAGCTAAAGCTACCAAAATGCTTCCTGACATGCCAGGGAGACCAAAAGCTAAGCTAAGTTGTCTTTTGCTCCTGCCATGCCCGCAGGGAGTTTTTTCAAGCCAAAGGCCCCCCAAGGGAAAAGTCCAGCCTTTTTCCTTTAAGCTACAGACGAGAGACTCAAGATAAAGCCAGCCGTCAGATGTGTGGCCGCTCTTAGGAGAAAGAAACCCTTCGTCCGTCATTCCTCTGCAGAAGTTACCGAAATGGGCGTGACATCTTCTTTTCCAAAAATGCCCCTGGGGCTAGCTCTATCACTTGGGCTCCTTTTCTGCTAAATTGGTACTTATTATCACATTTTTGTTCTACTTCCTGAAATAAATGGGAAATACTAAAAGTGAGTAGAATCCAGCAATTAATCCACATCAAGTCAGGTAATAGGGGAAATTAATAATAAAATAAATAGTAAAATTGCAACCTATCAATTCCCCCCACACCTAAACCATGCTTGTCCTCAAGCATAAGAACAACAAACAAACACCAATATTTGGTAGTAGCTATTGCTCTATCCACTAAATTGCCAAGATACCAAGAAAATAATAATCAAGCATCAATGGTCAAGTCCAAGAACCATCACTCCGATTAGCTCCTAAACCATAAACTCTTCCAATTTCAGGTTAACTAATCTAAGAAAAAAGAATAACTCATAACATTTATCAGCAAATGGTCCAACTATTAACCAAAATCTCAACATTAAATCCATAATTCGACAAGCTGACTTTTATTACACACTAACACAACCTTCACTTTTTTTTCATGTTTTTCTATTTTTCTATTCTTTTTTTTTCTCAATAGTAACAAAAGACTTAGTCGCTAGCCATTTGAGCCTTTTGACGCGAACTCCAATATTGGCCAGATGAAGGAGCCCGGTTACTCAGCTTCTATCGCCACGTGACCACGTACTCATAGGAATTACTACCTTTTGACGCGAGAATCAACACTTTTAGGTGTAGATCCCCGGTTACTCAGTAGTAACTAATAGCGGAGTACAGTCAAGTTTATTCATAGCTAAAAATCACAAAAACTCAATATAACACAAGAACCAAAAGAAAACTTGCATCAGCTAGCCTCATTTTCAAACATGGAGAACTAAAGTCAATAACCGGACCAATTCACATGAAAATGCCAATAATCATTCCCTATGCCTAGGAAAGTTAACCAAAAATTATAAGAGTAAAACAATCATTGATATTCACCAAAGAGATGTTTTTGGATTCAACCACATTAACTTGATACCCTTTTATTATTAAAATTGGCAATAGTAGAAATAGAGGCAATAATCCAACATCAAACCTTGGCATGCACTTACGAGCCAATCACTAAAAAGAAAAAAAAAATGAATGAAAGACACTAGCACCATAACTGCTCCCCCCACACCTAAATCCTGCATTGTCCTCAATGGAGGTAATAAAGTAATGAAAGCGAAGAGAACAATGAAACTTCCCTGTTGAACAGCTAAGGGATAGGAGGGAACAGTGGAGGGAAGCCGAGTTCTGAGACATCCTTGCCACTTGGTGGGTGATGTTCGTCATTCGCTCATCTACGTTGTGAATCTGAGCCCGCAAGTGGTGCGACTTACATCAGAGGCCATCGATGGGGGAGGCGCAGAAGAAGAGGGCTCGGGTCTTACCATTTTCTCCAAATGTCATTTCAATCAACAAGAGACAAAAATTGCCCACAGGTAATGTAAACAGCAAATTCAAAGCAATAACAATTTAATAGCCACCGGTGCCTCCCTAGTAGACAACCCAATCAACAAAATGCACAATCCAGGCACCCGGAGACTAGACAAATATCCCAACAATACAGCAATTTCAATCAATACTCACGGGTGGCCCCAATTGGGTCAAATGCAGGCAGTCCAAAATCGCAACAAATACTCTAAAGATTTAGCAATTGAAATCAATAGGTAAAATACTCCCAGCAAGTCAATTAGACGCCACCAACAGCAATAAGCAATGGACGTGGCACAGTAGCCTTCCAATTCAACAAACAAATGCAGAAAATACCCACCAAAGGCACTTCAAGGGACGCAAGACAGAAATCAGCAAAGTAGAACCCAAGTGATACCAAAAATAACCTTAACAAAGCAGTGAATTCAACCAATTTGAATACGTAGAATACGGTCAGAAATGCCTCCCAAAGATCAACAGAGAGCGGCAAAACTCCAAAATCTGTCCAAATGGCTCCAATTGGACAAGAAATTGCACAACTCAAACGACCAAAACTTAGAATTGGGCCAAGCAACAGGCAATGGCAATAACCAATGGTTAGAAATTCGAGAACAGTTCAGGCACCAAAACCCAAGAATCAAATAGGCAGGCCAGTACAGAGGATTAGAAATGGAAAGCAACACTGCAACCAGTACCACTGGTGCACAGACGGGAAAGAATTAAATTCAATGGCAGCAACTCAACCGCAAGAACTTAACTGGAAAATTAATCAACCAGTACCACTGGTGAGTCACAGGGAAATTAATCAACCGGCCAAAATTCAAATAATACAGAAAATATCCCTACTATGTCAGCAATTCAACTATATCACCCTTAAAATATGAAACCCAGAAAATGCCCAAATCATCCCTGCTTTATCCGGCAAACGCCCAAAGACAGAGACACATACTCCAGGTGAGCGGCGGTGGTGGTGCGGCGTGGGCTGGTCGAGCTGTGCGGAGGAAGGAGGCGGCGTGCTGGGCTGGTGTCGCACGATGCTGCCGCGCGGCTGGAGAGGAGTGCGGCGGCGAGGCGACTGGGCAGCGGCGTGTGAAGAAGGAAAGAAACGGGGAAAGAGGGAAAGCAGCGGGGAAGAAGAGGAAGAAAAGAGAAAGAAAGAAAGAAAAGAAAGAAAGAAAGAAGGGGAAGAAAGAAAAAGAAAGAAGAAAAAGAAAAAAAAAGAGAATTGTTTTTTTTTTTTTCAAAAATGTTTCTTTTCTTTTTCTTCCAATT